>OX459114.1:14273110-15547276 GCA_949775065.1 Brachyopa scutellaris
ACAAGGGGAGAGAGAGAGATTTTCAAAAAAGTCAAATTTGCTACCCTGCTACACACTCTCCCTAAATACCGCAATTTTGCTACGCTACGCTACGAAACAGGAACTGTCCACAAGAATTAGCAATTTTCAAATCTCTCACAATCAAAATTACAAATAAAACAAAAATGGAACGAACATATTTTCAAACTGTTCACTTCTACGACATCAACCTTATGTTACTGTTCTATCGTACCCTACACAGGTAGAATACATTTCTTCGGATGTGATTGAATTTGACTGCAATCGGCCTGGTATTATAATGGTTTTAATATACCAACTATACAAGTCATTCCAAAGCTGTTTATTTTTAACGAAGAACTAAGCGGTTTTTGGTTTGTTGTCGATAAAAAACGGCATACTTTCGACTTACTGAGTTTTGCTACGAAAAATTTAGCTTTGCTACGAGAATTTTTTTTCCTTAGTGGCAGCACTGGTTCTGACTAGTTGATCTATGAAAATTTCATTTCAACGTCAAATACGTGGTCAAGGAAACTACGATAATTTTTCTTCATTTCAGCAACACTCATAACTGCACAGGATTTTAGCCTAGATATTTTCCGTTATCGTTTCCATACATAGGAAGGCCATTTCTTAGAATATATTATGGAAGCTAGAGAACAAATTAGTTCTCTTCTAGATCTGGAATTATCGTGAATTACATAGTCTAAAGGCGGAGGTAAAACTGCAACACTTGCTTCTTCGACTTTTGAATTACGTTGGAGTTGCTCGAGCAAACGTGAATTGAAAAATAAAACAATAGAATGCGAAGGAAAAAGTAAAAACTACTCCATCAAACTCAACTATTCAGTTCAGAGTCCTCCACATCACCTTTTGATTGCTACAGTTAAATAGTGCTCTTTTTACCTGACTATGGCAAAGCCAAAAGGAAAAGTTATTAATCTTTCATATGTGTCAAAGGCTATACATATGACGTCACAGAAAACTCACCCTCAGACTTTAAAATTGAGTATAACGTATGCTATGTGTAGTTAGTTGCAAATATTTTACAATTATAATGCAACGAAACTTATAAGAACCGTATCAAAATGAATATTCGACCTGCTAACTTTTTTTTTTTTTTTTTTTTTGTAAAGCTATCATATCTGCCCAGCGTCATATTTTTAGGACACCTGGGGGCCTATTCCTGTACACGAGTCGAGTGAGACGTCAAAAGTGAGCCCACAGTCGAGTCGAGTACGTTTTGGTATTCCTGGACTCGATCGACTGTCTCTCACTCGAGAACACAATTTTAAACCACACCCAACTTCACTTAATGCTGATTTGACATTTCATTTCAGCATTTATATTTTATTTTTTTTTTTTTTTTTTTTTTTTTTCCCAAATTAAAATATTACATCTGTCTTAATGATGACACTAAGTAATTGTTATTAAAGTTTTTGAAGGGATACATTTGTAGACTTAGACCATTGTCTATAGATACATTTCTAACGTTATGTGCAATTTCACAACTTTCTATTTATTTTCTATTTATTTAGCTATTGTTATTATTATGTTTTTTTCGTTTTTTTATTTTTTTACATAAATATACGAGTACTTTAAATATTTTGTAGGTCAACGGGCTTGCGTCTTTTTAGTCGTCTTCTTGAATTCATTTCCTGCTCAGGTAAACTTCGTAATTGAGAGTTGGTGTGGTCACAAAGCGCTATTTGATGTCGTCTGCTGATAATTTTTATTTCTTCTTTTACGGTGAGGATGTTGAGGTCGTGGTGTAAGTCGGCATTGGTTATGTACCATGGTGCATTTACTATAGTCCGAAGAATTTTTGTTTGTAGTCGTTGGATGATATTAATATTTGTCGTGCAGGCAGTTCCCCAGATTTGAATCCCGTAGGTCCATATAGGTTTTATTATTGTCTCGTAGATTAGGAGTTTGTTTTCTGTTGATAATTTTATATAATATGTAATGTGTGTTTATAATATCTGTTTATATTGTAAACCACTGTAAGCTCAGCGACATCTCGTTCCTTGCTGACACATAGGTGTCGCACCAGATGCTAAAAGGATACAGTCAGATTGTCTTTGAATTCACAACTTCTTTCAAACACTCTCCAAGGAACCGCCGTAGAGTAAACTCAGTATTCTTAGCTACACATGTAATAATTATTATAAACCGAATATAAAGTGCGTAATATCTGAAAAGTTGTTGTTAATATATCAGAAGTGGGATTTACCCAAACAGCGGGACGTTGGTTTATTTTCTTTTAAAGAAAGAGTTGTGAGAATGTAAGTACATTTGTATTTTATCGAGAAAAAAAACGTGTAACTAGCTACATATGAACCAACATATGGTCGCGATGCGTAGTTGCGAATAGGTTTATTGATTAGTATTGTGTATACAATAATGTACATTAAATAAAAATAAAAAAAAAACGAAGGTTTGAAACGATCAAAAGTAGTAAATAAGTATTGTAGTATGTATGTACATACAAGTATACTTGAAACAAAACTAACGTTTGGAAACCTATGAAGAAACGAAATGCGTAGTATGAATCATATATCGAATGAATATTGAGATAAATTGGTATATAATTGTGTGCGTGTAAAAGAATACAAATTAAAAAACGGTTGACTTGGAGTGTTGTGCAGGGAGTTTGTAAAAATTGTAGAAGGGCTGCGTATTGCGTTTGAACGATCACTGAGAGATCTTACATATATGTATATACAAAGTTAATGATGGAAATGTTAAGAAAAAAAAAACGAAACGAAAGAAAAAAAAAACGAAACGAATGAAAAAAACGAAACGAAAAAAAAAACGAAAGAGAAAAAAAACGATATTCTTAATAGTTATTTTTTGCATTGATATTAACAGATGCACACACAAGGAAGAAGAACGCGGAAGCGAAAGCTGAACCACGAAAGGGAATCGGTACAAAAAACACGAAAAGGGTCACAACCCGTTCTATCGAGTAGGAAATACATTTCATTTTTTTGTTGGATTTTGCGTACAGCACAGTTGAAGTAGTACATATAATATGTGAATATGCATTTGCAAGCAGTAGTATGTACCTACATATGTCGGTCAACTGTGCTGTTTTGTGCGCATCTAATTAGTAGTATTGATGTCAGATTTTGTTTTGTTTTTGTTTCTGTTTGTTGTTATTATTCATTGCTAATTTTTCATAAATGAACTGTTGGGTGTAACCAAAAAAAAAAAAACCTATATGTACAATAGAACAAGACATTAGAACGATGACAGTTAAGACTTTAAACGAATATTTACGAAACCAACATTTAAAGGATGTAGATAAAGGGGAAGAATTACGGCGAAGACTGTGAGCTCATCTTGCAAATCAAAATACAAGCATAGCTGAAATCCCAGAGGATCTTGAATTAGAAGTAGAAACAGAAGCACACGTAATTGAGCCCGAACTTGCTTGCGTTGTTCAGAGTGGTTCTACAGGGGGTCCTAGTTATATTCAAGAAATGCAAAACGAGGTAGAGACATTAAGAGCTAAGACCATACTATTTAAAAAAAGGTGTAAGGAACTTTCGCAAGGGAATATTCAGAATACTTCGCAGTTAACTCGAACAGAAAATACGCACGTATTTTGCAACCCACGCGACATAATGGAAATACTGCCATTGTTCGCTGAATGGGCTCACTGTATTGCAGTTTATCAGTAGAATTAATTCTTTAAAAGAGATGTATGGTTGGGAAGATAAATTAGTTTTATTCGCTGTGGCCACTAAATTGAAAGGTGCAGCTCGTATATGGTATGACGGACAGAGGCAAGTGTTTAGCACTCTTGCATCATTTTTTAAAGAGTTGCAAGGAAGTTTCCCATGCATAGTCAATGAAGCTGATGGTCATACTCAACTCTTTACTCGGTTCCGATGAAGCGATGAGGATCTGGAAACGTATTTTTTCTCAATGGGTGTGTTGGGCTGCAAAGCAAATCTATCTGACTCAGCCATATGCAAATATGTATGTTCATCTTATCAGGACTACGAAACACAATTGTTTTTAATCTATTTGCCGGCACTACATTTGGTTCTACAAACTCAAGGTTTTCGAAGATATGAAAAAAATCCAGGAAAATGATGCAAACCGAGGTCAATGTGATCAGGAAAATAATAATCTGTATCTTGGTCAGCAAAGAAGCTATTTTCGTCGAAATAATTACAATTCGTATCCCTCAGAAACTGAAAATAGAGTTTGTTTTAATTGTTGTGACCGCGGGCATATTTCCATTAATTGCCCCAAACCATCTCGTCGATTAAGATGCAACGCATGCAATCGAAGTGGTCATACTAAAGCACAGTGCGAATCGACTAATGCAAAGTTAAACAAACCTTGACTATCTCATAAGACACAATCCCAGGTGAAACTACTCACCATCCCAGATGAATACCACAAAATAATTTTATTAAAAGGGAAAGAACATTTAGCCTTCGTCGATTTCGGCAGTGACTGCAGTATAATTGAAAAAACTAGTTTTAGCCAACTTCATCTTGAGTCTGTTGAAAGCCATCAACAATTGCTAGGTTTTGGTGGCGGATGCTGCCAATCATTGGAGAAGATTTTTGTTAGGGTGACTATTGATAACATTTCGGTAAACATTTATCTACATGTTGTAGACGATTCACTCCTGAAAACTGCAGTCCTGATTGGAAGAGATTTCTTAGATCTTCAGTATGTACGAGTTATAAAAGAGTACAAGTCTTTAAAATTCGAATATCGGTGCGAGCCTCCTCAAAATGTAGAGAAAACCATTGATAAGGACCTAATAGTCATATCTGAAATAGATTACTGTAAAGAAACCCAACACGAATATGTGCATTGCCTGGAGACATGCTTAAACGAATATCGTGATTGTTTTGCGAAAATAATTTCAGAGTTAGGACTAAGTAAACTCTCTAAGTTTAGCATAAAATTAACATCAAATGAAAGTATGTATAGAAAGCCGTATCGGTTGGCATTTACAGAAGGTAAAAGAGTCCAAGTAATAATCGATGATTTACTAAAAAAACGACATAATTCAGGAAAGCACGTCAGAGTACTCATCGCCTTTATTAATAGTGAAGAAGAAAAATAACGAAGATAGACTTTGTGTAGAATATCGAGCGTTGAATCTGATAACAGTGACCCAACCACATCCAATGCCTAATATCGAGGAACTATTAGCAAAGCTATCGGGGCTTACATATTTCATCTGTTTAGATATAATATCTGGATACTATCAAATCCCCATAGATGAATCGTCTATGAAGTATACGGCATTTTGTACAAATAATGGATAGTACGAGTTCCGAAGAATGAGTTTTGGGCTGAAAAATGCTCCTGCAGAGTTTCAAAATACAATGAAATGCATTTTACGTGAACTAAATGACGAATCTGTAATAGCTTACTTAGATGATATAGTGATACCTTGTTGTACGATTGCGGAAGGGGAAGCTAAACTTAGACGTCTTTTACAGATTATAGCCAAAGCTGGGTTGACTTTTGAGCTAGAAAAATATAAATTCTACTATAAGGAGGTCGAGATTTTTGGACATATCATAACCAAAGAAGGTATTAAACCCTGGTGTCACATTTAGCCTGAGTTAGACAACATAACCGAAGACGAAACGGGGTCGTTTATTTCTGAGGATGGCCGACTGTAAACCACTGTAAGCTCAGCGACATCTCGTTCCTTGCTGACACATAGGTGTCGCACCAGATGCTAAAAGGATACAGTCAGATTGTCTTTGAATTCACAACTTCTTTCAAACACTCTCCAAGGAACCGCCGTAGAGTAAACTCAGTATTCTTAGCTACACATGTAATAATTATTATAAACCGAATATAAAGTGCGTAATATCTGAAAAGTTGTTGTTAATAATATAATATGTGTGATTTCCAAGTCAATTTTTTATATATAAGCATGCCCAGGTACTTCGTTTCATTGTCAATAGTAATTTCTTTGTTGTTCAGAACGATGTTTTCAGCGATATAATTTCTTTTCGTAGTATATACAACTTGTACTGTTTTTTCCTCGTTTATATTGATTCCCCATTTCTGGAACCAATCTACTGTCTTCTCAAGTGCTATTCTGGCTTGTTGAGTGGCTAAGTCTAATCGTTTGTTCGAAGAAAGGATAACCGTGTCGTCTGCGAAAGTAGCTATCATAGCGTTGTCTGGTTTAGGTATGTCTGCTGTATATAAAAGGTAGAGCGTTGGTCCTAGAACACTTCCTTGGGGGACACCTGCGTCTATTCGGCATAACTCGGAACACTCATCGTTGTGTGAGACGTAGAAGTGTCTGTCGTCCAGATAGCTTTTAATTAGCTCAGAGAAGTCCGGCAGCATGTTTTTTAATTTATGTAGAAGCATTTATATTTGAAAAAATTAAATGGTTGTTTTAAAGTTTAGTTTTTTTTTTGTGAATTGTTAATTAATTTTATTAATAATAATATTATTTTATAAATTATTATTAATTAACTGATGATCGTGATAAAGCTCGGACGACCGCAAATTCACTACAAAAAGGATGAGATGCGTGAAATCGTTTGGAATTACCGAATAACATATAAGTGTTACGCCAAAAACAAATATGTTATGTTATTAATGTTATATTTTATATTTTACAGTTTTCAGGAATTATTTAGAGTGAAAAAATATGTTTTCCATTATTTGCTCGAAACAATCACACCCTGCTTTAAAAGCCGCAGCAGATCGTCTTCAGTGGATAGTGTGTTTTTCTTTTCAAAATATTTTTGTAATTGCACCAAATCTATAAATAGAATACAATAAATTATCAACAAATATAATATAAAATATAACGTTTTAATTTTTATAATTTTAGCTTATCATATAATTAATTCTTCCACCCAATCACGTCTTTTACAGATGGTCCTTTAATTCCTTCCACAATTCATTCGATTTTTGACTTGCTGCCGCAGACTGAATGCGGCTGTTGCATTTTTTTTTTTTTAATGTTTTTAAAAAAAAATCCACCAAAACTTCGTTCTATTTTTACCCTAAAATGAATACAAATATTAAATAATTTCACTATACACCAAAATCGTTCAACAA
This sequence comes from Brachyopa scutellaris, assembly GCA_949775065.1. NCBI lineage: Eukaryota > Metazoa > Arthropoda > Insecta > Diptera > Syrphidae > Brachyopa > Brachyopa scutellaris. The sequence goes on from OX459114.1 coordinate 14,280,185, forward strand.
TGCTATAAAATTAACTTACATTTTTGCAGAATCCATTGCTACTTCACACGACAGCGACACTCGACAACTATTCTTAAACGAGCAATTTGTCACAAGAAAACAGTCATTATCGTCTCTAGGAATACCTACATTTTCACTCGAGTGAAATCTGACGTTTGAGTTCGAGTACAGGAATACCAAAATTGAGTGACTCGTGTTCAAGAATACCATTTCATCACTGTCACATGAAATTGACTCTCACTCGTGTACAGGAATAGGCCCCCTGATTGCAATTCTTTCTAATTTGGTGCTGATTTTTATTTTTTTTCTTCTTGAATTTGATTAACCATTTTAATATATGAGCAATTAGTTATTTAAATCTGAAGCTTCATCCATTTATATTGAAACCTTATATTTTTAAAGTTTTTTTTTTCCCAAAAAGAGTATTATTTTAGCCAAAAACTAATTATTTTTAAAATTTAGAAAAAAATATTTTTAAATTATATTTTCTCTTCAATTACATAGATAATGGATTAAACTCAACATTAGAAATGCAGATCTCGTCTTTTAATTATTCTCTTAGTCACTAGAATTGTTCGTCCTCAGCTGTCCTCAGCGTTAAGGGGATGAGTTCCACATAGTCCTCATCTTTCATAATTTCTCTCTATTTCGTTGGTCTAACAGCCTTCGTAACAGAGTCTAAGTTTGTCATATCTCCTTTTCAATTCGTAGAGTTGTCGAGTTACTTTGGCCCTTTTGTTTTGAAATGTTAAAGGTGATGAATTTTCAAAAAGTTCTATGAGGACGAGAAGAATGAAGGTATTTTATAATTTATTATTAAAAGCTAAAATTACAAACATTTCATTTTCTGCCAATTAACCTTGTCAAACATCTTAGAAATGAAATCCGATTTACAAGGTCGGTTTCTTAACCGACGAGATAATCTATATGCGCTGGACTTATCCCTTTTTATTAATTTGTGGGTTTTTGTTTTCAGTCATAATACCCAATCTGGTTGTTCAGTTATTCGGTTTGAATACAAATCCCCTTCTCGCAAATAATTCTCAGAAAGAAGAGCCATAAGCTCGAACACACTCCATTTCCATCGTTTCAATATTTCTACGTACCTATTTGCCTTTCTCTCAAAAGGAATTTATCCGTCAATAGAATGAAATTCGAAAACTACGAGTAAAAGGTAAAAAAAAAGTTCCATTGTTTGGCTTTCATTTTTTTGACCAACTTCTAGGAAAACATCGGCAAAAATATTATATTGCCCAAAAAAAAAAATGGGAGCCACCTTCCTCAAGGATATCCACCATACAAACTCGTAGGTATCCTTCCTTCATTTGAGACCTGCGAGCATGTAAACAACTTTTTGCTGCAAGTGGGTGGGAGATTGCAACTACCCGCCAACTAACCAGGTACATTTGTCAATTTGTTCGCCACTAAGTTTGCTCTTTGAGTTTTCAGTTTTTCTTCTTTGTTTCTTCTGGAAAAATTCAGGGCCAACAACCCCTTACCAAGGCAAGCACAGAAAAAAAATTAGCAATCAGCAGTTTTCTTTGCCAAATTCCTTTTTTTTTGCCCAATTTTCTTCTCGACCGTCTTGTTTGTTGGTTTGGTGTTCGATTCTCCTTTTGGTCGATGAATTTGTGCACGCCATACATGCTCATTGATTCCGCACCTTTGGGGGAAAAGTTTTAGTTTTCCTTTGGTAGCAGGAAAGTTTCAAACTGAAAATTTATCTCTTAATTTTTTTCTCTGTTTTTTTTTGCGTCTTTTATTGGCTCAGACTACGAGTAATGTTTGCTGCCGAAAATTGAAAGCCTTTGGTGGGAATGGCGATGTGATGCCTCAGTGGTTCTTGTTTTCCACTCACGTTCAGTTTTGGGGGTGGTCTGTGGGCCTATTCGTATCCGTAGTCCTATGGCTGGCATTAAGTACTCCTCGAGCCGGATAAATTGAATTTATTAATGACAGTGCTTATCTTGTGTTTTTCTGAAATGAATTTTTCAAACATCACAACACACACATACGAGTACGAGGAGTAGAAGTACTTAGCTCGAGGATGCAATCCTTTTGGACTGGTTCCAAAAAACCATTTGTTGCTTAGCTCACCAGTGTTTGTTCTCGCTCGTCCTTTCGTGTGGTCCTTTATTTTTGGAAGGATTTCATCGACAACAGAAAAATATCATCGTTGTCGTCGTCGATGGTAGACTTTGGTTTTCCTTGTTTTTTTTTTTTTCATCGTCTTCTAATCGTTTATCGTTCATCGAATGCATAGACAGAGCAGGGCCAGGAGGAGGACAGTCTTCCAATGCACACATAGTTCACAGAAAATGAGGAAAAAAAAGCTTAATTGACCGAACTGATTGATTATGTCGATATCTCAACTGTTTATCGTTTGTTGACAATAAAAGGCTCGGATGCCTTTACTGAACGATTAGATGGCGATCAATTCAATTGCTGCACACACAAGAACAATCGAGAAGAAAGAAAATATTGGTGTGTGTTTATATGTGTGCGGTACTGGCGGAGAATTTTGTTGGAATTGTTTTTGTTTCGGAAAAACTTGTCAACAAAAAAATATTTGGGGAGTCCGTCTAGGGATCTAAGAATGGTGGCTTTCTACGTTGGCCGATTTTGAGAGGAGGGGTTTTTGTTTTTAGGATACCGATTAGTTTAGATATTATGTCGAAAGATGGCAGAGTAGGGGAAGAAAAGGGCGGAGAAGCTCTTAAGCTCTCAAACTCGACCTCTTCTAAATATAGCTGACATTCGGTCTCGGTAGACCGACCCAGCTGTTTAGGTTGTATCGACATTTGTTTTTGATTCAGGATGCTCTATCACACCAGCACGATAAAGCGTCTAAATCAATAATTTTCTGTTGGTGGTACCTAGTACCGTCGTGTGCATTCATACTCCCAAGGAATGGCAAGTACTTCGATACTCTGAGCAATATTGCCAAAAAAATAGAAAGTAAATCAGAACTAATCTCCTTGTACCAAAATTGGCAATAACAATGAAAAAATATAAAAAGCAACCAAAGCCGCCTTTACACAAAGATGGGTAGTAGATATCCTCCTTTGCCCACCGTATCTGTGTAAAGAGGTGACTGACGTCGTGCAGTTTACGTTCATATAGGGATCAACTTTTGCCTGCATCCCAGTCACGCACACCCCCAGGCCAGCACTAAAACTAAACTTCCATCAAAGATATCACGTAACTGTGCTCTTGTGCCAGCAAACGAAAGATGAGCGCATGGTATTTTATCATAAGCAACACAAGTACAAGTAGTAGCAGAAGTGATCCCCTATTGGAATCTTTGAGCCCTTAAATGGCGGCAGAGCGTTGAGATGCTGTTGAGATACGATACGTAAAAGGATATGGACACAGCTAGCAGCTACGGAAAATGCATGACAGAACAACGATGTTTTCTAATGAATCGTATGCATGCAAAAGTGCAAAAAAATGAAAATAAAAATTCACGGTACCCTGGATAAAAGTGCGCAGTGGGGCCAAAAAGAGGAGAGACTTCCAAAGGGGTGTTTTTTTTCGCACTGTTTCACTTGAAAAACAATTTTTTATTCCAGTTATTTTAAGGATTGCGAGATATACTTTGGTAATGTGGTTTGAAACTTGAATGATTCGAGTATTTGTTGGTTTTTTTTCCAGATATGAGGGGACAAAAGCTAGGTTTTAATTTCATTCAATAGGGGCAAAAATGCAGTTTTTTTCAATCCACCTCTAGACTATTTTTTTGTTTATTTAGACATAAAGGGAATAGCGAAGCGGAATTATTTAGACGTTCGCACACCAAGTCTCTCTGTATTTTGGAATTCAAAATATCAATATGTACTATCGTTTTGTGAGGAAAATGCAGCTTAGGAAGGCCGTTTTGTAGTAGAATCCTTAGGTGTTTGTGTCAAAATTTCGGTTTTCTTATTTCTACGATATTTGGATATGTGCATTGAAGTCAAATTGCTTAAAGGACCCGTTTCGGTTAGTCAGAGTACTTAATTCATTTGTGTAAATTGACAATAAGTGAGTCGTTGAATGTAGCATGGTGATTTTCCCATTTGGTTACATTTTTTAGGCTTGACTGGATGACGGGTTATAAGGGCAGTCTTTACTTTTGATGTTCAAGCAAGTATACGTATACCCATAGAAAAAAATCTGTATGGGGTAATGGGGAACGTCGACGTCCGGCGAGCGACGTCCGGAGTGTATCGGATGCTACTGAGTAGATCTGCAATTACTGATAAACGGTTCAAGCGACAATGACCAGCTACGTGCCATCACAAACAGAAGTCTTCCAATGGGGGTTAAGTCTGGAGAGCTCGTGTCCAAAGCGGCTGTTAGCGTGTGTGACGAGTACTGATAAGAAACAATCTGTGATCCTGCGCGCATAATTCTCGCTGTTCTCTTTTATCGCTCTGAAAAATGACGGGACGAGTTTCCACCATAAGTGCTCAAATGAGATAGCAGTTGCATTCCCCTCCTGGAAAAAAATCGCTCTGAAAAATGACGAGTCGTTCAACCTCTCAAATGTTTTCGGTGGTCCTTGATGTTCTTCTGGGGGCTGTCTGAGGGGAATTGAAACTAAACCCTTTCAATACAGCTTTCGTATTATGAACTTTTCTAAGAATTTCTAGTCATTTTATATTCCAGAGGAGTTATTTATTGTATCTGCATATACATTTTTTTTTTTAAAAAAGGCCTTGTTCAGAAAATATAATTTATAAATATATAAATATAACCCGAACCGTATTTTTAGGTGGGACTCTCTTATCCCTGCAGTACTGTAGGACGAAAAGTAAAAGAAAACACTAAAATTTTTTATAACTGCATTTTTATTCGGAAAAGGAAACAGAAACTTCAGAAAACATTAGTAGATAAATAAATTTTACCTCATATGATATGGTGTGAAACAGGCTTTGCATAAGCGCTCCTGGCACTCCATGTCAATTGTCTTTGTACGGCTTTCAACTTTGTTTGCTGCACAAGGATACACATTTCCTGTGGTTTTCAATCTGAGTGGACAAATGCATGCTAACATTTTCCGGTGCTTTTTTTTTCAATGATCGTCGACCAGACCTTATGTATCTAGTTACCGTTGCAGTTTGCTTCTCGTCTTCTCGTCAATTTGTTCCGCAAGAATCATCAATAAAGGTATGAAAGGAATCTTCTTCTTTTTTAATTCTTTGAATATTACCCACGCGTTGACAGCAGTTACTATCAGTAACCGCTGAAATACTTTTTTCCACCATTTGCAAGTATTTCTGTCGATTTCATATATTCCCGCCATTTGATCAGCCTAATCAACCCCTCCCATTATATCCCTATAACATTTAATCATTAGCGGACAGGGTATATCAATTTTTGTTCCATTTGATAATGTTTTTGTAACAGTTGTTACAGCATTAGTGTGGCAATTACTGAGAAGCATTACCTCTTAAGTATCTTGCCACATTGTGCAAATGAGTCCCGCATTGTTAACACGAAATTTGTATTCCCCTTTTGTTCTTCTGACATTTTCTCTGCCTCAGACTCAGAATTTTCTTTCGATGACCCTTGTGACTCCTCAGGCTCAGAGGGACAGTATTCACTCTCTGAAGCACTAGAAATCATCATTGCTACTATAATAATTGCTAAATTGATCAAGTAGCTGTTCCATTTTTGTCGTGTTGTAAGTCTTCTTTGCCTCGACATGTTGTATTACTTCTGGAAGATAAGAATCCACACTTGAAATCTAACAATACTGCTGTCTTCTGGGATAAACACGAACGGGACATTTACGTCCCAGGCAACATAATATGAATTTTCACAAACAAATATCCAAAATCTAAATTTCCTATGATTTTATAGTTTCATACGCAAAAAAACTTACGTTTTGATTCGAAAACTTCTATTTTCACTCGAGAAAATCACTTTTTATAAGGAGCTCAACTAAAAATCACCAAACCACTTTACTGAAAAATCAAAATTGGAAGAAACCGTTATTTAAGCCTCATGACTACGAAATGGGACAGTTTTGGACGTTTTACTGCGTATAGTTTAGAATTCAGTTCACCTCAAATATTGAGTTGGACTTAAATGTGCCCATACTATCGAAAGGGTTAAAAAAGTTTCACGGGAGCATTGCATCCACGAACGAATTAAATTTAAACTTAACCCATCGCTCGATTGCCGAATATTACGTAAGAACCGCAACTTTTAAAAAACGCTATTGCGGACTGTAACTGGCAAACCCGCACTCTCTTAACTTAAGGTGGCGCCACAGGTCGGGGTGAACTTGGGCCTGCTTCTCGCAACCATTTGTGTGTGCATGTTATATTTTTGCACTAATGGAACCCGCACTCTCGGTGATTCAAATAAACCCAACCTCCGCCGGCACTGTTTATAACTTTTTGAGACATTTATAAGTTCAAACATAAATCTGTTACTGGACAACCTGTAGTTGGTGGTGGCAAGTTCAGATAGAGGACAATCCCTTGAAATAGGGCGAAATTCGCTGACCGTAATTGTGACAATTCACACTTAAAAAATATGGACGCATGATAACTTAAAACTTAAAAATGTATAAAACCCAGAATTGTGACTGACCCCATTGTCCATCGAAAAGATCGTCATCATTTGCTTCACGTTGATGTTGTTTCTTTCGTCTCACAAAAGGAGCAAACGAAAAAAATCATAAAATATCACAAAGCATTTTCTATGTTCAATCCATTAACTCTGATGGGGGTTGGGTGGGTGTTTGGTTGATTTTTCTATTACCATCGACTTGGAATCCTTTAACACTCGTTGCACACCCCACAACTTGCCCGTCATTCCGCTCCAAAACATCACACTCCCATTCTCGTTGTATCCCGTTCTATTGTTAAAATATACAAAATATGAAGTTTTTTTTTTCTCCGAAGGATGATGGAGCGATTTTCTACTTTTCTTTGCTCCGTATTCTTTATCGCGGTCTGTGGGAGTCTGGGAGTGGATGTGTCGTCCCTACATACACACATCACCAGCTTTTGTGCTTTTCTGTGAAATAATTTTTATGCAAATCAAAAGCAGTTTTATAATTTTTTTTCCCTGTCTCTCATTCCATGGTTTTTAGTGCGCGATCTTTACACTTTTCACTGGAAACAGTTGATTTGGAAAATTAAATGACAATGGGAGGTACGGGGAGCAGGACAGTTTATCGTTTGGTGAACTTTTGTTCACTTTTATGTTGGCCGTGTGGTGTTATGCTTTAAATCAGTTTTCGTTAAATCATGATTATTCATATTTTTTAGAGAACAGTTTAACTTTATTATTTTCACGCTTTCATGCTTGTTTGGATACGCGTACTGTTATGTTTGGTCTTGATTTTCGAAAACACCCTTTTTCTTGAGTACACACACCGACGATAATAATGAGATGACAATAATGAGAATGTAGAAAGGGCATAAGTGACGAAGGAACATTTTATCCCTTTTCATTATGCGAAGTGACATGCATTGATATCCTAGGATTAAGGACATTAAAACATGAATGAAAATTATACAAAGATGATTTGGATTCATAACAGTCTGAAGGATTAAAGTTTATGCCATATATATATACTAAATGCAAACAGAATAATTCAAGGATACATTTTTCAAGGAGTTCAGTATAATGTCTCCATGAGTCAGAAGAACGGGTAGAGTGATGTGTTTTGTTGGTTTCCATTTCATGTCACTGATTTTAATACGTGTAATCTTTTTATGGAAATATGTACAAGGAGATGTGAAGTATAACTTATTTTCGAGATTTAATGGATTTTCTCATTTACGACGAAGGAATAGGGCGGTACACACAACATTGAGTGTTCAAAACAGATTTATCTTTTGGTTTTAGAGGCTTTAAAATTGAATAGATATTTTCTAATATTTCCACTGAAATTAATTTGAATCATTGGGTATAATTGGACAAGTCTTCAAATAATTTTCTGTTGTATTCTGGCCTACGAGTTTGGTAAGGTCCAAAAAATGCAAAAATGTGACGAGAAATTGCCTGCTGTACAAAGAACTAAAACCTGAAAGAAATCAGTTTTAGGACTTCAGATCGTTGACAACAACCGAACTCAACCACCACGGATCATACAAAGCAAAGTGATGCCAACTCAAGGTAACGTAGGTACTTGGGACTTGAAAGGTCCCAAGCAGAGACTCTCCATGATCCAAGAGCCCATTTAGTACAAGAAAGCATACGATTTACTTACTTACTTAGTTGGCGCTACAGCTCGAGGTGAACCGAGGCCTGCTTCTCGCAACGATTTGTGTGTGCGTGTTATATTTTTGCACGAATGGAAGGGACCTACAGTTTTTTGCCGACTCCGAACGGCGAGTTGAGAAGCTCAATTCGAAAGAAAAAAATCTTTTTAAATTTAAGACCCGGCCAGGAGTTGAACCCGGGCAGCATTGCGTGGTAGTCCAACGCACTAATAACCACGGCCACGGCGACCACATACGATTTGCCACCCAAAAATCATTATGATAGTTTTAGCTCATTTGGATACCATCATGATTTTGGACTAAAGCGCCAATTGTACTTCTTCTATCATTTTAAACTCATCTCACTGAAGCTTAAGCTCAATCGAGGTGTCAAAGTTTTCAAGATTTGTCAAATTCAAAGGAGGTAGCAATTCTATAGGATAATCACTACGCCATAAAATCGGACCACTTCCTCTAAATTGGTATTGTATTGACATTTGAACCTTCGCCCGAAATTATATTTGGATATTGTGGTGTCCAGAGCTCCCCCCAAGGCTCCTGGTACTGAATCGAGAAGCTCCTTCACCCTGCTACCTCTACTCCCCTAAGTGATGGTAACTCGCCTTCCAAGAAGCACACCTATGCGGTATATTGCTTTCCTAGCTTCCTTTTCAATGAAGATATGCAGTGGAGGCAAGGCAAGAAGGATCTCAATGGCGGCGGTGGGTATCCCTCTTATGGCCCCGAAAATGCTGATGATGTTTAAGAGGCTTTGTCTAAATTGGTAAAACAGTACAATGAAGAATTGAACCGGACATCACTCGCCTCTGGGGTCCCAGCGATAGTAAAATCCTCTATGAAAGAGCAAATGAGCCGACCAGACGTGGATCAATCGTTGATAATTCTGTCGCGGAGATAGTCCATCCTCCCTAAGGAATAATCAAAGTAACTCATACAAAGTATAGCTAACAATATGTGGAATGTGATGATATCGTGAAATTCAATATACTCTTTCGCTATCAAGAGAAGAATCCAATTTGCTACTTGGGACTGTCTGGGGCTATTAGATATCAGACTCGCAGACTTAAAACTAGTCTCGTCGGATGTATGCAGAAACTGAAACTTACCAAAGACTGTGGAATCACTGGAGCGTCCACTGTTTACGCTAGCTATGCTTTGACTAAAAGGAGGAAAAGCCTAGTGGGAACATTCACATTGACATAAAACGTCATCTTCTCATTAAATTTGTTCAACATTTTATCTGAGCTAAGCAAAGTTGTGGTATCATTATGGACTAACACTGGTCTACATCAATGTTGCCGTTGTGATGACTTTGTCACTATATCTAGTGGAGTTTTCACTCGTTAAGTGACCAAACAGATTTCCATGTCACCAGATCTCTAGTGTTTTTTCTAGTGACTTTTCAAGTACGCATTTTTATCCCTGGTGCTGTTACACCCCTGACATACGATTTTAATTAACTTTGCGAAAGGCCACACACATGTTCATATGAATGACGGTCCTTTCCAGCGAGATAAGTAGATTTTTGTTTGGAGTTGCAAGAAGTGTTGATTGAATCGAGAATTCATCGAGGCATGACTTCAAGTTTTAATTCCAGGAACATTCGGCCCTTCGTTTTTGTCACCGAGCTGAATAACAATTTATTTTTTCTACTACTTTTTTTCTGGTGACTTGTCCTCAAAATTTCAATTAATCTAGTGACTTTTGAAGGATGGCCCAGTGACTTTATATTTCAGCTTGCTCGACAGATGTGAAGCTTTGCCACTACCACTAACCTAGACCTTGTCAATGAGGAAATCTTCCGACAATTTTGAGATGAAGCCAATTCTAAGTGGAGGAACCTGTATAGCGTTGGCACGCATACAACATAAATATAACGCACGACCTAATTAAGAAATCAAGAGCTGCGACCGCTAGAATCCCTACTGCCTTACTTACTTACTTAGTTGGCGCTACAGCTCGAGGTGAACCTGGGCCTGCTTCGCGCAACCATTTGTGTGTGCGTGTTATATTTTTGCACAAATGGAATGGAAGGGACCTACAGTTTTTTTGCCGACTCTGAACGGCGAGTTGAGAAGCTCAATCGTGACAAATGATACTCTTTGATGCTTGTCAGACATTCGAAAGAGGTGGCACCACCGTGAAAAAAGTCTTAAGGTGTTAGACCCGGGCTGGGATTGAACCGGGGCAGCATTGCGTAGTAGTCCAACGCACTAGCCACTACGGCCACGGCGACCACTGCCCCCTACTGCCACATGTATAAAAATTCGAATATTGAGGAAAGTTTCTTCCATATACCTTCTGAATGTTCACCCTAGCTAGAGCCAGACAGCACACACTGGGTAATTTTTTCCTAAAGGGGTTAGGCCACTCTAGAATTTTCGAAAAATCGATATTTTTTCTTAAATTGTCCCTTAAGACCACAAAAATGATGTCCCAAAATAATATGGTCGGGAAAAATCTCTAAGTACTCGGTGCAGGCATCGCAGATTAAAGGTATTGCAAAATTTCCTCATGATTTTCTGCTATTCAAAACTTCAAACGCGTGTATCTCAAAACTGCATTTTTTAAGTTTGCCGGAAACATAACTCAGACAATTTGTAACCGATTTACTTGAAATATTGAATATATCTTGAAAAGTACATTGCCTATGGAAGTATGTACGTGGGCTCCGTGAAATAAGGCCGCGTGAATTTAGGCCGCGATCAAAAAATGAAATAAGACCGCGCGGTCTAATTTCATTTCACTATCGCGGCCATATTTCATTTTCAAAATGAATTTTGACCGCCAGGACAAAACCATGCGCGGCTTTATTTCACGCGGTCTAATTTCCATGCCCCATGTAGGTACGTGAGATTTTTTTTTATATTGCATAGTTCATTTGTTATTAACAATTATTATCTGATAATTTTTCACTTTCCACTTTGGAAGTCCGCCATTTGGCCAAAAATTAATATATCGAAGAAAACCTACGTACTTCTATAGCATCAAAAAAAAATCAAAAAAAAAAAATGGCTTGTTATAATTCAAAAATTACAGAAGCTGTTTGTCCGGCCGTCGGCACTGAAAAAACGGAGACGTCATCGGAAAAACGCTGCACAGCCGCCATTTTGAAATTAATTGCTTCAAAAAAAAATTTGTACACAGTCACTGATATTTATACCCTTTATTGGAATCTCGATTTATTTTGTAGTATTTCTGAAAAAAAAATCCTAAAAAAGTTTATTTCTTCGGCCTCTAGAGTAGCATTACCCCTTAAGGGCGTTTAAGAAATGCTTATCAAAAAAATGTGTAACCTTCTCAATACCATAGGGTAAATTGGAACATACCTTCATCTACATAAAGTAAGGTAATGGTTACATGAGCTATGGCATCGAAAAGACACTCCAGTCCTGTCATACAGTGCAAGCGCTGCCCAACCTGCTTATAAAACTCGACCTTTGAATTTATTGAATTTTGGCCTTTTTTGGATGTCGCTAAATGAACTGAGATTTGGGTGGTTTTTACAGATACGTAGTTGAATGGTTATCCCTTTTCTTCTCCCGCCTGCTTTAAGTAGAAAAAAAGTATGGATTTGCCGAAATTGTTGAGGTCTACAAAGATGTATGGCCCCTTAAGCCTAAAAGAGACTAGAAGTGGAGACAATACCCTTCGTAATAACCATTTATTAATTTGATATTTAAAAAAAGGATTGTGTAAGGTTAAACCGGGTTACTTTGCTCATAACCTCACTTTCACCCACTTTAGTTTTAACCGCAAAACCATTTCCCCATCAACTAAAGTTGGTTCCGCATCACTTTAAAACGCCAGACAAACTGAAAGAGTCAGGACAACATACAAAAATGTTATATAAAAAAATATATTAAAAAGGATGACAAAGAAACACAATCCCAACTTTGTGTTACCAACGACCAAGGTAGATACACACGTTACGTATAGAAGAGAAAGAAAGAAAATTAAATAAATTTCATTTTAATTGCCAAGAGCTGAAACGTTAATTGGGATTATCCCCAACTAGTCTAGCACCACAGACTCTGTTGCTGTTGCTATCCGTACTGCCAGCCAGGCCACTTCTCTTTAAACCACTGCACAATTACAAGCACAAGCTCTTAGGTTACGAATGTCTAAATGCATTCGACTTTTAGCCTTGGGGCAGTAAACCATACGTTAAAAGCACACGTTTTTGAATCTCATGGTCACCGCTCCTCCTCTTCATTTCACTGTATATCCTCTGGGCATTTGCTTCTGTGTCATTCATCTATGCATGGTGGAATTGACCAAAGCCGCACCAGAGAACACACATATCACATTATTAATTATCTATATGTATGGGTTTTGGGTTTATACAGAACTTTTGCTGCAATACAGTTTGACTTAATACTTTGGTCGGTCCTGCCGAACACGTGCTGCACGTATCCCTGGCCAAAACATACGTGCAACTGCAAATACCATGGGGATTCGAGATACATACGCCACCGGTATGTTTGTAAATATCTTTAAATACAAAGTTACAATGCATATACCGAGAGTCCCTTACTCTTCCTATATAGAGGACGACGGCAGAGGACAGAGCGGGAGTGGATTTAAAAATTTAGGAAAAAGAAAACCAAAGGACTAGAGAATTCTCTGGTCAGTGAACATTGACTAACTCAATATCAGGATTTGGTCGATTGTATGCTCAAAGTTCCGAGAAATAATTTCAAATTCCATGTGCAGTGACACACACAACCAGGACCTCCACAAATCCTACCTTCAAAAAAAAATCGTACTCGTGTATAAACTTATCTATAACCAACAGAACTAACTACAAAACCATGATGATGAGGATGCCCATTGCTAGAATTGGGACTACATACCAATCGCCCAACCAGCCAAAACCGAACTGAGTAACATTTTGGATTTTCATATGGCATGGTCAATATATTCATCTCTCTGTGCACACTCGAAAAAAAAATGGAGAATAACATTGGACGCAGTCTTTCCAGCCTGCAAGGCACATAACGTGAACCTATTCTGTTGCCAGCACATCACTCACACCCTACTATGTCGAGTGAGGACACTCAGTACTCGACGCCTCCATGTCCCTGCACAGCAGAACAGAGCCCTTCTACAGCTACTGGTAACCATGCGGGTTATTCCTCATATTGAGTTTATTTCAAAAGGATCTCATGCCAGAGGGTGCCTGCAGCATCGCATCTCTTCTGTGGATATATGTACAAGGACGAGGACTGGGAAACTGGGATACAAAAATCAGAGAGAAATTCGATTGCTGCCTTTAATTGGCATAATATGATCCATTGCCAGAGTTTCGGGATGGATTCATCTCGTCCTCACTTCAATCCTTTGCCTTATTTCAAGAATTCATTATCATCGATAACAACAGAAAAAAAATATATAAATTGAAATCAAATAAATCGCCCCGGAGTGGGTGGCATGATGTGAAGTGAAATCATCAACGGAGTAAATCAATTTCCCCGTGAATTTCACGGTACACGTTTCGCATATCTGTATCTACTTCACTCTATATGCGCACAGACATACCACCTGCTTTTCATGGTACATTTGATGGTAAATTAAATTTATTAGCGTTCAACATTTGGGCATCGAATCTCTTGAATTGAATTACCTTAATAGATACAAATATATGAACATATGCACCTACATACGAGTAGACAGACAGACACATGTGCATCTATAAAAATCGAAATAATTACTCGAAAAATAATTTCCATTGAAATTCGAGAGAGGATTTGTTTTTTAACAAATTTTTAACTCATTAAATTGGTTTTTTTTACTTTAAAATTTTAATTAATCAATTTTTTTTTAAAGTTAAAAATAAGTTAATTAAGCTGTGAATTGGTTCATTAGCATATGGAAAAAAACGAAATAAAAAATTCTAGTGGCTAGCAGGTTTAATTAAAATTAATTTGCCTTAATAAGTTGCCGTTTGGTTTTTTTTTTTTTGGAAATTTTGCCGGAAAAGTTTTGAAATCAAATTATTATTTTTATTTTCCACTGGTGAACGCTATCAACTTCCAGCTTCAGTATAATGTATAACTATGAGGAGATGTATAATGTATAGTCTCTTGCAAATATAATTTCAAATGGACGTAGGTATGTAACTTCATTACCAAATGAGGTTTTTATTATTACGTGTGTTTTTTTTTTTTTTTTTTTGTAACCTACATAATATAGGCTAAGAAAAACTTTGCATAAAGTTCTCTGAATATACTTACTTACTTACTTTACTTAACGAGCTCCCGACTCGTGAAGAGTCTCTGCTTGAGACACGGCAGCCTTCCACTCTCTTCGATCCCGGGCACGCTGCTTCCAGTCGTCTAGACCAAGCGCACTGGCATCCGCGGTAGCTTGGTCCTTAAACCGGAGGCTCGGTCTTCCTTGTCATCTCGAACCTGGAGCTCTTTGCTGGAGCATTGTTGTCCATTCGCTCGATGTGGCCGAGCCAGTGTAGTCGACGTGTTTTGGCTTTTCAAACTACATCCACATCTTGGTACAGCTCATAGAGTTCGCGGTTGTATCTTCTCCTCCATTCGGCGTCCTCGCATAGAGGACCGAATATCCGACGAAGAATCTTTCTCTTAATATACATAGGTATATCTGGCAGCACTCGATATCTATACTATTTATAGAGACGTAACTACTTTTGTGTATGTTCCAGCTAAACTCGGGAACTAATATACGGATTTTGATGAAACTTTCGCTTAAATATTTGTTGAGCTCCTCTGCAATGTATAAGCTATAATTATATTATTGCGCTTTATACCTTTAATTATACAAAAAAAAATTATTTTTTGGTTTGTATGCTTAAAATTTAAACACTTCCATGCACTTTACGTGGTAATGCCTGACCTATTTCAATGAAATTTATTTGTTTGATTTCAGCATTTCTTATCAAAGATTTTAAAGTATAAATCATTTTCCTACGTTATCTAGAAGCTGAGAAATAGAAATAAAAAATGTGATTTTTAATGGTTTTAATTAAAAATCATAGAAAACCATTGAAATTGACCGTCAACCTGCTGGAATTTGTCCACGTGGACAAATAAGGCACGGCTAGGAATTGAATCTTTCAGCAAGACAATGTCCCTAAGCATACCTCGTGGCTCGTTAACGAATGGTTGCGTAATAGTACTCAAAACAGCTCGATCACCCTCTGCAATCACCAGACCTAAGCCCAATACAACATTTATGGGATCATTTGGACCGAAACATTCGTAAAAGGACTATTAAAAGCAAAAAGGACCTAAAACAGGCTTTAATTGAAAAATGGTCCCAATTGACCTTCGATTTTACAAATAAACTTGGTGTATCCATGTCACGTAGACTTAAAGAAGTTATAAAGTCTAAAGGCGGTCAAACAATATATTGAGTTTTGTTTTTAAGATATTAAATTTAAGAATTCCTTAAAGAAACTGCTAATGTTTACTTTCTTTTGACGCGTAAAATATGGAGTATGGTTAATTTTTATTAAAATAAAATGTTTACTAGTTTTGTTTTGATTTATTTTTTCTCGCTGTTTTAACCCTCACACAGGTGACAATTTTTGCCCCTTAATCAGTACCTTATTAACCCAGGTTAATATTTTTATTCCCTTCCTCTTTCTATGGGCTCTATGGTCTTCAAAAACAAAATTCTCACTTCCTGCCCTCCTTTTAATTGTTCTTTGTTGTTTTTTGAATAAATTTTGCAAATTATATTTTTTGGGCACCTGGAAAATAACAAGGGAAATCCCCCATTAGTACGGTTTACATTGGAAAATTAAATTTTATGTGAATTGAGCGAATTTCCTTATCAAATTTGTTTGACAATCATATTCAATCAGTACACTTGTGAATTTTATTTGTGTGAAAATGGATCAAAATAAAATTTAAATTTCTTTCAAGTGTGGGCATTATCCATGTAAAGTATTAACACATCACATACAATTAGATAGGTAGATTTATGGTGTACAATTTGATACATGATATGATTTTTCTTCAAGATTGGCACACGACGTACAACAACAATACTTGAAATCGATTCTTGATATTCACTTCATTCTGATGAAGAAGATAGCATACAGTCTTTAACAAAAGGAGGTGTGGATGTGATTAATCAAATGCTTGGTCAAAACACAACTAAGATGAAAACAAACCGCTGGCTCTATTTAACAACATCATGGACATGCACACATATTCATATGTAGCTGACTTAATCTTCTGGTCCAATAATACGATTTCTAAGACAGTCGAGCCAACGCAGAGAGTTTTTTGAAGAGTTGAGGAAGCATTTTTGTACGCCTACAATAACTAGAAGAGCTCGAATTCCTCGAAATGTGGGCAAAGTAACACTAAAAATCGCATTTTAGGTATTCCAATTGATCAAATTGAACACAATACCTAGACCTTCTAGTCATTTTTGCCTGATGATGCTTCTCAGGAAGAATCTTCAGGTGGCCACAAAATTAGAGGTTCTTGCTTCATATTATGTTATCAGCAAAAAAAATACAGTGCATACAGTGAAGGAAGCCTAAGTGCGTAGTTTGACAATGACGAAGTTCGAAACTACTAATCTATAAATGTAATATGTACAATGTACTGTACATAGTACCTTACCTATGCATGTTCATAGAGGTACTGAAATGTAATAAACAACAAATTGGTTTCTTTCGTTCACAAATTTGAAGATGTAGCTTGCAGATACCACCCAACTGAAACTGTATGTGCAACATACTCATATGTAAAAACATCTGTATATACATATGTGCATATATATCTATATGTTTATATATATACATACAAACTCGTAGGCATGTATGTATGTATGTATGTAGCTATGTTTTCCTAAAAAAAAGTAGAACTATAGGACAAATTCAGAATTTTTTCATACAAAAGTTAAAATATTAACCTGGGTTAATAAGGTACGTTTGCTACAATTTGACGAAAAATCAAACGAAAAACTGTCAAAATTTATTTTTTTCTATATTTTTCGAAAAATATCAAATATTTAGTCACTGAGTCTGAATGAAAAGACATTTAGTTCAAAAGTATCCAAGATATGATATAATGAAAGTCCCCATATTAACCCCGGTTAATAAAGAACGTGTGAGGGTTAAAATAATGAACGTTTGACAGATTTTTCAAACAAAATCATCTTCAGCGATGAGGCGCATTTTTATCTTGATCGAAATTGTCGTATTTGGGGTGCAGAAAATCAACGGTTGATTGTTGAGAAACAAATGTATCCACAAAATGTCACTGCATGATGCGCACATTATCGGAAAATTCTTCTTTAAAATTGCGGCTGGTCAGGCAGTAACAGTTAATGGTGCTCGCTATCGCGACATGATAATCCAGTTTTTTGTGGCTAAACTGCAATATATGGATATTAATAAGATGGGGTTTCAACAAGACGGTTCCTTTACTTACTCTATGAATCAATAAAAACAATAAAACCCGGTGTTTTCTATCAAAATTACTTTCTGCGTGAATTTTGGGACACCCTTCATACATATATGTATGTATGTAGTATGTACTATAGCAATATATAAGAAGAAAATAATTTTTTTTCTATTAAAAGTTGCTGGAAGACAAAGCAAGGCGAGCGCGGGTCAGCTTAGAGTGACATAAATGACACTTTAGTTGTAAAAAGGTTTTCCAGCTTTTTTTTTTATTTAGTGTTTATATTTCTGATGCATTGGATGGCGGTGCAGTTGACAAAGCAGAGAAGAGTAGAAATTTAGGGCGAAGAATGCCACACAGAGCACAGTGAAATGAGTACCGCTATTACCTAAATAATCAGCAAAAGAACATCCTCACGTTCACTTGTTTCTCCAATAGCATCAGATGTAGATACTATTTATTTTTGTTTAACAACATTATTAAAAATAGAAAATTTGTCTTAATAATTTTTTTTTAATATTTTGCTTTAACTTTTGATTATTTATTTTTTATCTTTTGAAGACATCCTTTTCTGTCGATATTTTTTCATAAGTGACAAGACATCTTGTCATTTGGCAAATTCTTCTTTAAAGACATCGACGAGTGATCAGATGGATCCCCATCTGACCTGCTTGCGTTTGCTAGGGCGTCGGGATGGTTGACACCAAGACAGTAAGACCACGGGTGGGAACACTTCATGGGTATCACAATGGATCCACAAGGACCTAAGTGTGATGGGGATGTAACAATTTTCATCTGCAAAAATATCGTATTATTAACCACTTATGTTGGAATGACTATTGTCATTATTTTTAAGATATCCTTAACCATCAACTAGAGAATTTGACATCAAAAGACGGTACAAGGTACAAACCCCAACCTAAATAAGGCTAATTTTCCTTTGAAAATCATCATTAACGACGAGGAGCATTTCCATTGCGGATCATTGCTGCGTTTACTGATGAAAGGTGATTGGTCCATATTTCAATGAGGATGTCGCCGGTGACACTGTTATTGTGACTGGTGAGCATTACACTGTGTGCCATTTTTCAGGTCATCGTCTCGGGCCTAAGATTTGAGCATTGATCCTGAAAGTACTTACCAAAACTAGAAACTCTGCATCATTCGTTTTGCCAGATTGGCTGCCAAATGTATATTTTGGCTCAAACCTTATTTTGAGCACTTTCTCATGGCTATATCTTGGTCAACCGTAGGGATTTTTTTTTCTGTCCTCAGCAAATTATTGGTATTGATTAGGAGAAAAAAAGTGCGAAACAAACTGACTCAAAAAAACTGCATCCAGGGCCTCAAAATCGGCTTACTTATAAAATAAAATTCTTCTCAAATATCCTTTGGAGGAAGGATCAGTTTCAATGCAGATAGAGGTGAGGATTTTAAGGATTTTACGAATTTTGCTAGTTACTCGACATAATTAAACTGCTTGTACAAACACTGGCTCAACGTAATGAATTATTTGTTGGTGAACTCTATCTCGCCAGATCACACAGGACATCAAAAAATATTGTTGTATACTACTACATAGTAGGTATATTAACCCCCCTAGCAGCGCCATCACTCCCAGCAGCATCGCCAGCAGATTATCGGTCAAACAAACATGAAAGGACTTCACCAACAACATACAAGCAATCATTGAACATCCTCGCTTTAACCTTAAACCAAGTCACTGGCCGCTGCTTAAACGAGTAGGTGGGTATACACATTATACCCGCTGTTGCTAAAATTTAATTAAAAACTATGAACTTCAGTCACATTCATTACGAGGGACGCGCATCACATTTTCATTGTAACAGCTTCCAGGCTTTGCACATCACATATCACTCTGACACGCATGGTTCAGCTGCAACAAAATTGTTGCATCCCATGGTTGTCGCTGTTGCCGAGTCACTACCGTCCCTGTATGTCATTAAAGTCTATCGCCAGAGAGATGGCACGGGTCAGTATATTAATTTAAATCCTCTGCCCCTTTTCGCCAATAGCCATGCCACCCCAATTAACTTTTGGATCTGACTGTATCCCTGCGTATCGGCTCCGCATGCGATGATGGGTGGTGGCTGGCCCTGTTCATTAAAGCTTATTCATCAAGTTCTGAATTGAAAATCAAAGTGCGTCAGCAGTTGGGATGGGTGCTTACATCGTAACGCCCTGCTAATGGACAAAAAGGGTGGGCGCGACAATATGCCGGGTGTGTGTGTGAACCGTTCGCAGGATAATAAAAAGTATACACTCAATTTTCGAGAGTTAAACTCTGTACGAGATGTTTGTTGAATAAAGGCAAAGCCTGAACATTGGATACATGAAGCAAAGCAGCATTTGTTCAATTTAACCGCAACGAAGTAACCCTTGGGTGAAAAACTGTCACCGCTGTTGGTGCCGCCATCGTCGTCATCGTCACCACACTAAAGGACTCTGTATAGTGCTGGTGGATATAGGATACGAAGCGGAGGTGATTTTTTTTCCATAGAGGACGATGTGCGGCATTGCTGTGCTTATATTCTCTCGGTAATGTTTGGAAGGCTTCTTTTGTAATTGGTTACACGATGTTTGACGGTATAGTGTGGATGAGAAGAAAGGTGACGCTACCCTCTAGAAATTTCGATATAAGCCCTTTAAAGAGAAAAAATCCAGCTTTCAATTGTTTCAAGCGTACTACGATGAAGTTTTATCTATAATCGTTGCTATAAAGGGATTAAACATTTCATCAGTATTTTAAAC
Organism: Brachyopa scutellaris; assembly: GCA_949775065.1. NCBI lineage: Eukaryota > Metazoa > Arthropoda > Insecta > Diptera > Syrphidae > Brachyopa > Brachyopa scutellaris. The sequence continues at coordinate 14,300,586 of OX459114.1, forward strand.
AACTTCCAATCAATTGGAAACCAGTTCCTTACCATACTCAGTTGTGTTCTGGGCAATCATTAGAGTAAGTGCGGCAAATATGGCCCACCCTTAACTTTTTTGGACATAAAACAGACATTTTAGGTTCAATTAATTTATTTTATTTTTTTAAATTCTTAAAAATGATTTCCCTTTCAGTCGTTATAAACATAAATTATAAAAAAAATCTTAGCAAAAAGATATAAATAAAAAATGAAAAGAACTCAAAAAGCACCTTTTAAAAAAGTGCAGCTAATATGGCCCACTTATAAAATCATGTTTTGTCATCATACAAACAGCAAAATTCGCAAATAAAATATTTTTGTTTTCATTGCGAAAAAAATCTGTATGGGCCTACAATGTACACACAACACATTGCACACGTACTTCTACTTCCTAATCTTTAGAAAATAGACTCAAGCAATAAATGCATTTATCAGGACTTGCAACAGATAAGTCATCTGGAATGAAATTGTCCTCACTTTCTGATGAAGTAGATTCGTCGACACGTTGATTTTTCTTTCTGTGCGGGATGTTGTTTCCAATTTGGTACGGGCCATATTACAAAAACCTATGGAGGGCCATATTAGCGACACATGGTTTTTTCACTTTTCTTTTAATTTAAACACACTTTCTAAACTATTTTTGAAATATTAACATTTACACAAAATTTGATACAAAAACAATTAAGAAAACTTACCAAAAAACTACACTGCAAAGTGCAAAAACATATCCACGTACTTTACCGCTCACATATATTAGCCAGACTCATCAAATCACAGTGAGTCAAAAGCAGCTGGAATATGTTTGAAATGGATGCAGAGTGGGATGTCTATTCTTTTTCAGTAGCGAGATATTACGATGGGCCATATTACCCACATGGGCCATATTTGCAGAACTTACTCTATCTTACTCTAAGTTTTAGGTGGATCTGTCTCAGAACCCCTCATCTACCCCGAAACATTTTCGATAAGTTTCTTCGATTAGTGGAAGTTTTTCTGTTTTTAAGTTGATAACAAAGATCTCAGTGACTATTAAGAATAGTAAATTAATTTTATTCCTTGTTTTATTTTAAATATTGTTTGAAATGTTGTCTTATTTTGGCAAAATAAATAAACAAACATAAACAGTCCAAGGTGCTTTTGTTGTTTTTGTTTATTTTATTTGTTATAAACAGCATCTGCAATTGTAAAAGGAGATTCGATATATTCGTGGTACATTGTAAATTGTGCTATGACCACATCAGGCTACATACCTTCAACCATAATGCAGCTGGTTCAGTCTTCTCATATGCGCTCGAACTGACAACGTTGTAGTACCTCCCAACTTAAAACCATTTTAATATCTACTACAGTCGAACTTCAAAAGCTCGAACCATCACTTACTTACTTACTTAGTTGGCGCTACAGCTCGAGGTGAACCTGGGCCTGCTTCTCGCAACCATTTGTGTGTGCGTGTTATATTTTTGCACGAATGGAAGGGACCTACAGTTTTTTTTTTTTTGCCGACTCCGAACGGCGAGTTGAGAAGCTCAATCGTGACAAATGATACTCTTTGATGCTTGTCAGACATTCGAAAGAGGTGAAAAACTTTTAGGTGTTTGCGGCGGGATTCGAACCCAAGACCGCTGGCTCAGTAGTCCGACGCACTTGCGCTATGGTGCCCACCATCACTTGCCACAAAAAAAATTCGAGTTATTAAGCAAAATACAAAATTGATATAAATATGTATGAAATTTTTTATCAAGAGATATTGGCGCAAATTCATAGTCAGCCCATGAATATTGTCTATAGCCGACTTTAGTTACAGCCGACAATAAATAAAAACCCGGCTATAACTTTTCGTTATTCATAAACAAATTTTTTCCTGTGTATTAGTTAGTATCGACTTTGGTATGTTTTTGTGAAGTGATTTCAACGAACAAACACAAACGTCAAAATATTATATGAGAAATTTAGAGCCGACTATAATTATTTAAAGTGACGTTTGGATCATTTTAAATTTCGAGCCGGCTATACATTTAAAGTCGACGTTAAGGTGACTGAATAGCAAAAAGTATATTTTAGGTTATGTAGGTGAAAAAATTCTTTTATTATCGGCTTTATCTGACTATAAATTTGCGACAATGTTTTTAACGTACGCTTTTCTTCTTGGTGTTTTTTTAGGCGCCTACTATTTTTTTTTTTTTTTTTTCAAAAATAAAAACTAAGCTTTGAGTTTGTATCGACCAATATACCAACCTTGTAGTGTGTGTTCTAACCTCTACTAACAAGAAATTGGACAATATTCTTACTCACACATAACGAAATCATGATTTTCTACACGTATGTATACTAGGTCATAGGACATACAAACACAGTGCCCCCGAAAGCGATGCATTATATATAAAAAGAACATGTAAAAACAGGCAGAATTTGGTAATTCCCCTTCAGAATTCGACTTATTGAAGGTGACGACAAATAATCTTTTCGAGTTATCGAGACATTCGAGTTATAGAAGTTCGAGTTATCAAATATAAATTAAATCTAAATTTCTGTCTTGGCGCTATTGCCAACCAATTTCATTCGAGTTATCAAATATTTGTGTTATCAAAGTTTGACTTATAAAAGGTCGACTGTATTTGATTAGAAAAGAAACACAAGTGTCTGTCAAATCCTAGTACCAGTAAGAATCATCTACCAACCCCTTTATCACCTTTATCAATTACATGAAACGAGACAAAAATTAGTTAACAAGAGCAGATGTCGCTTTCTGACTTTGGTCATTATTATTGTAGCTTTACGCATGGAAAGCCTTCGAAATCATCTCAAAATAAACAAAGACAGCACCATTGATAAAGGGCAGATATGTATGTAAGTTGACCTTGAAGTCCTTCAAAAATCTTAAGGCGGCTAGGTATGCTGCTAGTACCACTCATTGAGGCTCCTTCCTTGAGACAATAATGGATTCAAAGTGTGTGCAAATTTTCTTCTTCTGTTTTTGGAACATAGATAAATATCTTCTTGTCAGACTAAAAATTCGATCGCACAAAAAAATGTTAACTTAAATTTGCCGCCCAGGCGCCGGACTAAATCCGCCCCTGTCTACTACCCGTGTATCTTCTTGCAGAACATACAGTCTCATTTGTCTCCCATCAACTGCAATGAATTAAGTTGACTTTATCAACCACATATACCGTGTTGCGCCTCGATATGTGGGGCAGTGAGAAAAAAGAAACACAAAATCCACCTCAATGGGTGAAGAGATAAGGCAACGCGAGACACTCATACCATGGCAAAACGCTGTCGTATGTGCGTATGATTCTCCATTTCTATGCAAATTGCTTTCCGAAATGATTTTGCAATTTAATACCAAATAAGGCGAAACCCAAAAAAAAACCGCCAACTTCGAAACTTTTCGTTTTTTTTGTTGTTGTTGGTGTGCGGCGGGCAATGATTTGGTTTCAGTTGGTATCCAATCCATGAGAGATGTACTCTTACATGTCAAAAAAAGGTACAAATATTTACAAAATTCTCGAACAACACTCCGAGTGTGAATACGATTTTATTTTGGGGATTTTCTTTGGTTTTTCTCGATTTTCATTCATTTCCACTCTCTATACTCCGCGCGTAGGTACGAGTATCTGTGTGTTCTGTGCTCATTTCTATTCGAGAGGTTAATTGTATTAGGTGTAAACTTTGGCGGATTTCCGTTGGCCAAAGTTGATTTGTGTGTCTGAGTCTTTGTCTGTCGCAGGACGAGAGCGAGGCGCCAAATTAAAATAAATTCTGTCAACTTATTCATGGGCAAATAGTAATTAGAAATGGGAAAGTGTTCCCTGTGTTGGCTGCTGGTTTTTTTTTTTTTTCGTTTGGTTGAGTTGGTGGTTCTATTTTGTATCTGTGCGCTTGTGTGTATTTGTATCAGCAAAAAATATTCATTTTATAGCTGTTAATTGAAATCAGTGCGACAGAAAAGTTTGGATAAGGAAAGAAGTGAGTGTCCTTGAGTTGCTTCTTTTCTTTACGCGGATTTCCATTTAATAGGATTTTCTTTGAATTCGAGGTTCATCAAGAAATGGCAAATCATGGAAATTAGGAGATTTGAGTTATTATTTTTATTTTGAATAGAATTTGCTTATACCAACAGATTTTATTTTTTTAAATGAAAATAAATCGGTTTCAACTCAAATGGATATTTAAATATAAATAGAGTTTGTATAAGGAAACGAAATTGAAGTCAGTTATTTAGATAAAAAAAAAATAAAAATGCTTTTAGCGGAAAGTAAGATATTTAAATTTATTTTTCTTTTGACGATTCCTTTTTTTGAGAGGTACCTAGCCGACATCTTTCGATGTCGATTTATTGATATTAATTTTTTCAGCTTGCGGTAGCAATAGAAATTTGATATTTTACATATTGTATAAGTTCTTTCAAAAGTAATGTTTACGTGTAATGTTTACATGTAACGTTTACTTAACTGGGTGCCTTATACATTTTAGCTCTTAGAAAACTTGAAATAATATATTGAAGTTGTCTTTTTGTCCGTGTTTGTTGTGAAAATTGTGTACTTAAGCTCATCCCCAAATGTTGTATGTACGTAAGATTGGAATCCGGCCGGAGTCTTGGGTCGTCATAATATTCCAAGGTTGTTCGTTTTAAATCTGCTGCAGCTTCGGTCTTCCATGCTTTTGAGGAATCTTTTTTTTGTAGTTCTTCTCAAAGTAAACGAGAACAAAACCAAGTACATGTGGTCAAGAAACAAATCAACATCATTCCTTCCACCGCCTGGGCCAAAACGTCACTATTCACAACAGTAACTTCTAAGTGGTTAAGGAGCTTACCTACCTCGGAGTAAACTTCAACTCCCCGAATGTCACATTAGTCGAGATTCGATGAAATCTAACCCTAGAAATCCGTTGCTGCATCGCTTTAGTGAAACAACTGGGTTATAAGCTTCCAACTCGGATGACGAAATGCATGCATGCAACATTGATCTTGCCAGTTCTGCTATATGGTCCCGAGTCCTGGACGATAAGCAGGAAAGCAGAGCATATTTTGAGCACTTTCGAGAGAGAAATTCTTCGTCCGATATTAATTTGGTCCCATATTCGAGGCTAGCGAATAGAGGAGTAAACATAACCGCGAACTCTATGGGCTGTACCCAGATGTGGATGAAGCCAGAAAAGCCAAAACACGTCGACTTTAGTAGCTCGACCACATCGAGGGCAGTAATGCTCCACCCAAGATGTTTTTGGGATCCCAGCCGCCAGGTTTGAGAGGACAAGGAAGACCGAAGCACATAATAGTGTGAAATTTTTGCTTACAATAACCACATGTATTCAAAGTGCATTTGCTGGTTACTGCAACTTGGGTTACCATACGTCAGGATTTGGCCTGACGCGTCAGGCTTTTAGGGACTCTGTCAGGCTCAGGCCAGGCCTCACGCTTTGTCAGGCTTTTCAATTTGTTTGACTTATTTACATCAATACAATTTTAACGAATAAAAAATATCATAAAAGTCAAATTCTTGCTGAATGCATCCAAATATAAAACGAAAGAACAACAAAATATCGCTCCATAATTAACCAATAGTGAAGTTTTAGATACCGAACAATTTTGCTAAAACTATTTTTTCGAAGTTTGGCGAATTGTTTGCAATAACTACATATTCTGTAATGAGGGTTTGTTTTCTTAGGCATTTTCAAACGTTTCATGTCACTTTTAAGGTGTAAGAATTTTTTACATGTGGTCAATGGAGCGAAATGCTGTTGGAACTTGTTTTTTTTTTGGGTACCTTGTTCAATCATATATATTATTTCTGTAGTATAGGTACCATTTGCGGCTCTCATACTTACCCAAATGAGATGTCAAAATAAAGAGAATTTCCTTGAGCACTGACGAATTGCACTTTTAATTAATACATTTTTACATATTAAAAAACCGATAGAAACAAATATTTTAAGCAAAATGAACTCCCAAAAAAATAAACACTTCCTGGGATTTCTATCAGTTGACAGATGAAAATCATATGGGAAGTTTGGATGTTGGACGGGAAATTCGGATTTTGGGGGTTGGGTTTTCTCTTGCAAGAGTTCTCGCGTGGGCACACTAGTTTTAATTATAAATGCAAAATGCATTCTGCGCGTCATTGACTCAGGTAGGTTTTTCCAAGTGGATACAGGTAGGTATGTTGTTCCAAAGCCGGACTAGTAAATTTTTAGGATTTCAATTGACTCTGGATGCAGCTTTGCAATGTTAAGTTTCAAGATTGACCAGATATACTTAATTTGTACAATTAAGGGCTAGTACGGTGCTCGCGCTAAACTAAATTTCCGCCGGTTTACAAAATTCACATGGAAACCGAAGATAAATGACAGTCTTTTTCTCACTGAGCCTGCTGAAATTATTTTTTGTGTAGCTCGAAATAGATCACTGTTATTATCCACTGAAATCTTGAATCGATTCCGACGGTTTTGTGAGCACAAAATAACTATCTTCCACAGGGGTCGTCTTTTTTTGGCCTCGCTGAGCTTTTCCTTCTGCTGGTAGTTTGTTTTCAAAAGATTGAAACATATTGGCATTCGTTTTTTTTTTTTGTATACAAGCCCAAAGTTGTTTAAAATAGGTAAACGCCAGCTTCAGCACTTGCTTTTATAGAAGGTACAGAAGTGGGCCAAGAACCCTTCCTTGCGGTATGCCAGCTACTAAGCATTTCTTGCAATTGCGAGTACTCGTTCCTATTTTCCATTTAGGCGCAAGAGGGGCTGTGAGGCTGAGTCATTACAAAACACTAGACTCCAGACGCCCATCATGATCCCCAAAAACTGAAACAGCCACAATTTACTCGTACAGGCCAGATCTGTTGTAACTTGAGCCTGAAAGCTAAAACCCTCATGTCACAAAGGCTTGCGAGACATCGAGAAATATGCTGAACTAATTTTTTTTTTTTTTAAGCTTTCCCAATAATGCCAGTGATTCTATGCACCTGGCCAATGGTTAAGTCTGGTCAAACTGGGTATCAGGGATAAGATTTTGCTGCACAATAATCGTCTGAGATCATCAAGAGCTTCTTGATAAATATCGTTCCGAAAATTGTTGATATGCATATGAAATTGGGCGAAGCGAAAACTGTCTATACGACTTTTGTCACTCGGCGGTTTTATTGGTTCTGGAACCCATTAAAACTTCAGCAACTATGCTGTTTAATTTAATCCCCTTATATACAAGCATGGAAATGTATATAACTTTGGTTGTTTTCTGCACGTGTCACTACTTCAGCAGAACGCTAGCACGCTTGTGGCGGTGTCTGCATACGAAAACCGGGAGCTTTTTCGAATACACGCAGCAGCGCACGTATAATATAAGCAGCAGCGGACCCAATTTTGAATCCTGAGGTACTCCATTCTCCCTGTTTATATTTGTATCTCTTATGGTAGACAGTGATTCTACCATTTAAGAGTGTCAAAAGCTTTGCTGGAAATGCGATGTGAAGAGATAGCAAGATGAAAGAATTCAAAGATTTTTTTGTTTCCAAATATAAATTTGTTTTACCCAAAGATATCAAAAGTCTCATAACGGCACCCCGAAACAACACAATGCAGATCTAGTCCTTGTTTGAATATACTATACCGAAACATTCACAAGCAGTCGGGCCACACAAAATTGGGCATTTCCATCGATACCCTCACATCTAACTCACTCCTTTTCAGTTATGAATTTTTACTGTTAATTTATATTATTTGTTTATTCTCCTGCTGCCATTGTAATATTTACCTACCTACTTCAAAAAAAGACAAAAGTACAGGAAAATGTTTCGTAATTAACCTGGAAAACAACTTTATCATTGCCACAGATGTAAATTATCGAGGAAATATCTGAACTACAATACTGAAAATAAACTCCAAAGGATACCCATAAAATGGCTAAAGGGCCATTCTAACCATAACAAACTGTTAATGGTGTGCCTGGTGTACTACCAACAACAACAAAAAACACAACAGAAGCAAACAGTAGCAGTGTAGTAGCAACAGCAGCAACATCAGTGGCAGAAACTTGCGAAACTTGTAAAAGATATTTTTATCTAAATTTTTTTCCCTCCCCTTCTCTCCTGGTATATCCTTTTTTTTTCTGTTTATAACAACGACGAGGTTACATGGGTACGGCTAAGGCGGACAGCCTTTTAGTAGTTAGCTTGTTGTTTTATGAATCCATACAACTGTAGAGAATGTAATCAAATATCTGCGCGCTGCAGCATCTCCGGTGAGGCTGAGGTAAAGAGGCCAAGGATATACCCCAGATACAGGTATACGCGTACTAACATATTACTCTCGTATTCGTAGTAAGTCGCAGGTTATGGGTATGGCTACACTACATTGAATAAATTTCCATAAAATGAAATTTATGTTCGAGTTGGTGGATATTTAGGAAGTATAAAATCATCTCCATTCTTTTTTAGATGAGCGATGCAGGAAAAGAACATCAAATCTGCGATGCAGATAAAGGATATCCTTTCATATTTGTAGACAAATACTCTTGTACAACAGAGTCGCTGTACCGGCTTCTTGTCGGTTATTTCGCCCTCTTTTCTCAATCTCACCAGGATTCAGAGCTTGCAACTTAAGCTGCCATGAAAATATCATAGATAACGGTGAAAACTTAAGGTGTAGCGCGCACGTGAGCTTGTTAAAAGTGGCGGATAAAATGTCCAAAAGGACGACACATTTTCTTTTTTTTTTCGCTGGCAAACAACGTATGCTATCGCAGGCAACCTTAACGTGCCTCGCTGCATCTAACGATGTTGGTGGGTCCTTTTTGCTCCTCTATTTACCTATACACCTGAGTGAGTGAAGTTTGTTTGCTTTTAAGTGCCTCGTTCATTTATTCACATTTGCTCTCATTTTGGCCATTCATTATTTGCCATGTCTCTTCTGCAGCAGCGTGCATCCGTAGTGTCTCCATGGTCGCCGCGACTTGATGCTGTGCATTCAATTTGGCACATGTCCTTGCTGTCCTTTTGTTATCTTTTCCTACGTTTGCTTTTGCTTTTGAGCGAAGCAACTTTTCCATTTCTTCCCAATCCTAAGGGACACAAACACACGAACTAAACAACAACTACTCATAGAGCAAAATAAAAAAAAAAGGACATTTCTTTCATGTTCATGTGCTCTGTGCCATTTTGCACAAAAGACACACAGTTCCGTGCTCTGCGGTGATGGTCTTCAATGGCCGCCGATGGTGTGTAGTGGTGGGCGGTCTATGTGCAATATTTTTCTTTAAATTACAACATTTATGAAGACAAATTGGCTTATTGTCCTTTAATGGTTTGGGAGAAAATGCTACCAGGACATGGCAGATGCTCAACATACATTGTTGTTGTGGTTATGTTCTGTCTTATGGGAATGCTGGGTGGTGGGTGCTTTCTTCTTACCGGTGTGTGTGGTGTTTTTTTTTATTTGTCTCCAGGTTGCCACTGTATTTTATGTCTTCTTGAGCTTCCGCTTCTAACTGTCGCAAGGATAATAGGAAGAATGGTAACGTAGTTTCTTATATTTTTTGTGCGTCGCTCTTTATTTTCTATGTCTCTGGTGGTATGGCAACGGCAATGGCATGTTATGCAGGTGCGGGCGAAGATTGGCTAAGGAAAATTTGCCAAGCAGGGCGGTTTGGCGATGTTGAAATTTATGGCGGGTAATTAAGATTGTTTAGACGGAGAGGTGCTTTCCGGGTGGGTAATTATTTTTTTGTGTAGGTGGTGGCGGTTTTTTGGTTAATTGATTTGTTTTTTTAGTTCTTTTCTGTTTTTTATGGGCTTTTTTTGTTTGTTGAAAATGGCAGAGCTTAGTTTTAAGTAAGTTAAGGAACTTTTTATAGGACCTCTTGAGGTGTATTAAGTAAATAACTGGAGTCGAGAAATATAATAAAAGGTAGATGAATGTATGTATCCGCATTTCCACATCATAAACTGGTGGGGTCTTAAGAAGTCGACTCAGTTTTAGTCACATTCAGAGTCTGGGAGCATTAAAACGAAATTCTACAATTAAACAAAAGTGGCGCCCAACAGTGAGCAGATGGACAATCCCGACTCTATTGCTCTCCACCTTTGTCCTGACTAGGTAAATCAATTCAATGGGAGCAATACCACTACTGCAACATTGAGCTTGAAAAAACAGATACAAAAGGACTTAAGGTTTCTATCAAGGAATGTAGCTACCCAAAGCGCAAACACGTAAACTGATGTTCTAAAGAGATTCCTGGAAATTTGTATTATTGACAGTGGGACCAATGAATGACATTGACAGGTTTCTTAAGGAATGCATAGAGTCTGATCTACTACCATCCATCTAGTACTGGATAATAAATAGGAAGACAGATTTAAGTTATAACTTTAGACGGAAGTCCTTGTGATAATAAAGAACAATTCCTACGTTTTAAAGACTAGGAAATCGCGTTGTCTTAAAGCTTGTCCTAGTTCTAGCATACTGGTGCACCATGGTATAATGATAAGTGCATTGGACTACTACGAAATCCTGCTCGGGTTCAATCCCAACAAACACCTAAATGTTTTTTCACAATGCCACCTCTTTCGACAAGCATTGAAAGAGTATATCAGTTGTCGTGAGGAGCTTCTCAACGCATATATGCAAAAAACTGTAGGTCCCTTCTATTCGTGCAAAAATATAATACGCACACATAAACAGTTGCGAGAAGTAGTCCCTGGTTCACCCCGAACTCTAGCGCCACCGAAAGAATTGAAGAAAGAAGACATCTATATGACCTGGTATCCAGTAAAGGGCCACCATAGGTTAGGTTAGGTAGCAGTGGCTGCCGGTAGCAAATACCAGTACACTTAGGCCTGTAGAGGCCCATTGTGATACCAAGGATCTTGTACAAAGCGAAGAAGGCTTTCTACGGCTTTTTGTGTTAGATCGCTTAGATCCTCGAAGAAGTATTCTCCTAGGTGTAGTTTCCTACTACGAAAAAGAGCTGGGAACGAGCAGAGAAGATGTATTGGACGTTCCTCCTCATCTTCTTCTCTACAGCTTCTGCAGAAGTCATTCCAAATGACGCCAAGTCTACTAGCGTGTTCGCCTATAAGGCAGTGTCCTGTAATGACACCGAAAATCGTATTAATATATAGTATTTTTAGTGACAAAAGGTATCTAGAGCGGTTTAGATCTAATCGAGGCCAGATTTGCTTTGTAGAAAGGCAGGAAGTTCCACCTTCCCTTTTATTGACTGTGTCAAGTATGAGTGCTAGCTTATAAGTAGCGAGTGGCATACCTATATTTTTCTTATCGGGTAGAATAGGTATTGTTGTTCCTATTTTATCAAGCCCGTCAGCTTTGCAATTCCCTGGAATGTCTCTGTGCCCCGGCACCCAGCAAAGGTGAATGCTAAACTGCTTAGCTATCTCTATAAGAGATGAACTGCAGTTGGAGGTGGTCTTAGAAGTGGATGTGATTGATTCCAGAGATTTCAAGGCCGCCTGACGATCCGAGAAAATGCTAATATCGTTAGTGTATATTACATTCCTCTTGATCCAGGTCAGTGCTTCCGAAATCGCCGAAATCGCTCCCAAGCTAGGTGAGGATTCACATTGGACATTCGGGTCTCTAAGTTAGAAAAGATTACTCATTAACTGTATGAGTGTTGCCATATTGAAAAAAAAAACACTTTCTTAAAAAACACTCTTTTAAGGCAGTAGTTTTGAGTCCGATTACCGTCATTTAACCTGAGGCCTGTGGATTTTTGAAACTACTTAAGTCAATCGAGTATCTTTTCTATTTAAATCGGAAGGAGACTTGATATAAAAAAAGAACCTTTCCTTGTAGTTGCAATGTCCTCCAACATACTTCTTTCAAGTGTTAATCTTTGATTGCATTTCGTAAATCACTTCCATTAACGCCCTTAAAGTTACAACAAAAGCAACGAGATTATATTCCACTCGAACAACATCTCATTTGTAATGTTGAACACGAAATACCCGTCCAGCCCCATAGTCCACTAAAATATATAAACAAGCACTGAGTCATTGATGGCGGCAGGCTCATTCTGTTGTTTGCTTGATGATTTATTTGAATTGCGTGCATGAAATAATTTTCACTTATTTAATTCATTTAATTGGAAAGCTTACAAAATTCGAAAATCGCCTGTCACCCGGAAAAATGCATGAGTTTGGTTCGCCCGCTCGGACGCATATTATTTCGATTTCTTTTTTTTTTTAGTTATTTATTTATCATCCAACCAGTGGACAGTATCTCTCTATCTTTTTTTTTTTAATTCTTGGACATTTTTGCCACTTATCACTTAAGCCGTCCACTTGTGTATCTCTCTCGTGATTGAACACAAAAAAAAAATTCGTCCTTAATATATGCATTTTTCAAGAATCTATTGCCTTGTGTACCGATTCCCAGCATGGGTTGAAAATTTAATATTTATAAAATAATTTAACGCGTTGGCAATTACCATATACAAAAAAAAAAAAAACTATAGGAAAACAATTCATAATAATACCCCCGGGGATAAAATCCCAACAAACGATGGACAATTAAATCAAGCAAATAATATATTTTGCTGATTTTACTTTTTTATTTTTTTTTTAGCATGAGGGACCGATGGATTAACAATACAAAAAAAGCAGCACAATCAAAGTAAATCGATGTCCTTTACTTTAGTAGGTGTGCGCGAGTGTGTGTTTAATTGATTGCATGCAAACGTATTTATTTCATTGTTTGTGGATGCAATTAAGAGAATTGCATCATGAGGATATTCAGCTTACTCTGTTTCATTGTACTTTGTATCACTTAAGGCGGTTGGCAACAAAAAAGGATTTACCACAGGACACATCAATAATGGATTGAATAATGTAAAATCAAATGGGTTTAGTTCGTGTGTGAATTATTCGAGCTTTTAGGGCAAATATAAAATCATTTCTTCACTATCACCCAAGCATAGGTGTTTCATTAACTTCCATTCAAATCGTTTGCACAGAAAGGACATTCTGATTGATGATTCTGAATTCAATTCTGCATGAATAATGTCTTCCATTTTAGTTATGTTTTAAATGACTGAAAATGCATTCTAAATCGAGGAGTACACTGATCCTTTATGCTTTGGTACATCCCAAGCCATTTAGCCGCATATGACATGGACTCTTCTTAGTGGTGACCGAATTCGAGATCCTGGCAAACTGTTATGCATGACGCTGGAAAGTACGTGGTTTAATGTGCAATTTCGAAACAGCTCCTCTGAACTTTTTCAAATATGCACTTAATTTAGGCAAGGAGATGCTCCATCATGTGATTCGTGCTGAAGCAGATTTTGTATTTACAATGAAGATTATCCAGATGACACTGATATCATCGGAGATTCACAACACATCTTCATTAAGACTATCAGGCCAAGATCTAGTACAACAACTCACCAGCAAACAAAGAAACATCTATCCACTGACTAGGATAAAACGACACTGAAGTAGCTTCGAAGCAGGTTGGGAGTTCATCTACCTCGAAGTAAGCATTGATAGCACGAATGACACCCTAGTGGAGATTCCACAAAGACTTACCAAAGAAAAAGGCTGCAAGCTTCCAAATTGGAAGACGAAATGGATGTTGCCCCGCAAGTCCTGCTACTAAGACACGCAATAGTCACACGATAAACAAGAAAGTAGAGCAGATATTCAAGAAGACACTTTTCGAATCACTGTCCTCCAGACTTTGTTCGAGATGAAAAGAAAGACTGAATCTCCTAACTAATCTATTATGGATCCCAGAACAGCATTTATCTGGGATTTAAGAGTCCTCCAGACTTTATTCGAGATGAAAAAAAAGACTGAACCTCCTAACTAATCTGTTATGGATCCCAGAATAGCATTTATCCGGGATTCAAGAGGATAGAAAGCAGGTAGCTCAAGCGAGACCCTTCGGATTCCTTTTCTGCGATAAAATTGACTTTCGGTGCAGCAACCTCAAAGTTGATTGGAAAGATACTGTCGATCAAGAGAGAACATAGGGTCATCTCGATAGGTGAGCAATTGTCTAGACTCTAGAGTGTCCGATAGTCTAGGCGACCGATAGTCTAGACTTAGAGTGTATTTACAAGGAGTTCAGCAGCTTTTGATATTTAAAGTTATGTTTACTTCAAAAGCTAGTTCCTGGCCCTTTCGCCATCACTTCGATGACAGTATATACTTTTATGAGTTTGTGTAAAGTTGAGTAAACATTATTAAATACTACCTTTTGCTTGTACTTTACTTTGAATACACTCATTTGATACACTGAACTATTGCTTACGATATTACAATGTAACTAATACGCTAATAAGATGAACTGTGCAAATAAATCTTAACTTTCCTTCCTTTCTATCGCTTGAAGTCAACCTGAGCAGAAGTATTTCATTTAACAGGTTATGGGCCCAGTATAATAAAAAAAAGGAAAACTAAATTATATTTCAATCAAATCTTTTCCTTTTAAATCGATTCGCGGATAGTTTCAAGTATTGCGAGAAATATACTTTATAATTTCGGTATCGCAAAAAGTACAAGGATTGCGAAGATTTAATAAGATCACTTTTGCGAATTGTGAAGATTGCCCATTTAAGTTTTTTTTTCCCATAATTAAATAAGCTGTCGTAAGTACAATTTTGTTGTGCAGGTTTCATTTTTTTTCAAAACTAAAAATGGATAGTGAAACGATCAAAATCGACAAGCTACAGTGTGCGGATCAATGGAGCACATGGAAGTTTCAAGTACGCATTCTTTTAAATGCTGGAGATCTACTCGAAGTTGTTAATGGAGATGAGCCTCAACCAGTGAGCACAGAAGCAACCGCAGCTGCACTACTCGCATTAAAAACTTGGCAAATGAAGGATAGAAAGGCTCAAAAAATAATTGCTACAAGCATCGGACAGGGAGTGTTAGTGCATATAATGCATTGTTCTACGTCACAGCAAATGTGGTCCAAGCTATGCTCAGTATACGATCAGAAATCGAAAGCCAGCATTAATATGCTACAGCAACGATTTCACAGCTTTCAAAAAGATGAGCATGATGATATTGCAACACATATTAGCAAGCTAGAAAATCTAACTCAACAACTCAGAGATGCCGGTGAAACAGTTTCAGAATCAATGCTGATAACGAAGGTGCTTATGACTTTACCAGATAGGTTCACACATTTTTTTAGTGCTTGGGATTCCACTGATACAAAGCAGCAAAATATCGAAAATTTGCGCTCCAGGCTTATCATGGAAGAAACACGTTTGCATGCAAGTGAGTGTCAAAACAAGAATTCTGACTCAGCGTTGTTTACGAAAAAGGAGACAAAGTACAAACAACGTACTACCAGCAACGATCAAAATAATCAAAAACGTCAGGGCAAGTGTTTTTTATGCAAGCAGTTTGGTCATTGGAAAAAAAATTGCCCAAAGAGAAACTATTCAAAACAATTTAATTATGTTCGTCGTGAGAATCCAACAAATGATGCGGCTGATGCTTTTGTTTGTGATGCAGTCAGTGTTGGTGAGACAGTAACAGTGGACGACTGGGTTCTGGATTCGGGAGCAAGTGAGCATATGTGTTTTCGTCGGGAATGGTTCAGTACATATGAAGAATTCGGTACGCCTGTACAAATTACAATTGGCAACGGTACACAAATAAAGGCACTAGGTAAAGGAATAATACATATTTCTGCTTTCAATTATCGAAGGTGGATTCAGAAACGCTTAACTAATGTTTATTTTGTACCAGACATTAAAGTTAATCTCTTTTCTTCGGGAAGCGCGTTAGACAAGAACTATTCGTTGACGTCAGATAGTAAAAAATGTGAGTTTTATAAAGGCGATGAAGTGGTAGCAATTGGAATTAGGTGTCGCAAACTATATAAGATGCTGTTTAAAGTAAACATTGATAGTGCAACTGCAAATTATGTATCAAAAGCTGAATCTCTTGATGTTTGGCACTATCGTCTTGGGCACATGGGTGTTGGTCATGTAAGGAATGTGCTGAAACAACGTGGTATCGAGTTTGTTGATATGCCAAATTTGTTTTGTGATGCATGTGCGGTAGGTAAGATGCATCGGTATCCGTTTACCAAAAGCTCAAATAGAGCAGTACAGCCAGGTGTCATGATACACAGTGATCTCTGCGGCCCCATGCAGAACAAATCACTTGGAGGATCCAGGTATTTTTTGTTATTTAAAGATGATTTCTCGAGCTTCAGGACAGTTTATTTTATTAAAGAAAAGACTGAAGTACCTCTTTTAATTGAGCGATTCCTTAATGAAGTTAAGTCTCTTTTCAGCCGAGATATTAAAATTCTAAGATCGGATAATGGGTTGGAGTATAAGAACCATAATGTGAGAGACATTCTTACCAAACGTGGAATACGACACCAGTGTTCAGTGCCATATACTCCCCAACAGAACGGTAGGGCTGAAAGAGACATGCGATTCATCGTGGAAACAGCAAGAACAATGCTTTATGCCAATAATATACCTCTTAGTCTATGGACCGAAGCTGTCAATATGGCGGTATATATAATAAATCGTTTTGGACCAAGTCCAATCAAGGATAAATGCCCTCTTGAATTATGGAACAAGGAAACGCCAACAACAAACAATTTAAGGACTTTTGGCAGTGATGTGTACGTCCATATCCCCAAAGAAAAGCGACAAAAGTGGGATAAGAAGGCCATTTCTGGGATTTTTGTCGGGTATCCAAAAAACTGCAAAGGTTACCGTGTTTGGGTACCAGAATTCGACAAAATATATATTTCGCGTGATGTGATGTTCAAGGAGAAATACATACGCAAGAGTGACACAAGTTTTCCGAATATTGACCCACAACCAAAATCATCAGAACCAGTTTACCATCGAAACGTCAAAAAGGAGGATAACTTGTGCAGTGATGATGAGGTCTTTAGTTCAGCAGAGGAAGGAGCAGATGAAGAATCTTCATCAGCAGTGGGAGTTTCAGCAGATGAAGACGCTGATGAAGAATCTCCATCAACAGTGAGAGTCTCAACAAGAGCAGTTTCGGATGAAGAGTCACCAGGAGAATCTAGAGAAACCGAAAAGTATACATCCAAACTACGGAGTAGAGCTAAAAAGAATATCGTCGGCACGAGTATGTATTCAGTTATCGAAAAAGGATGTGCTTATCTCGCTTTGATCGATGAACCATCAACTTACAAAGAAGCTATTGAGTCGAAGGATTCCAAGACATGGGTAGCTGCTATGGATGACGAAATGGAACAGCATCGTTTGAACAAAACTTGGACTTTAGTGGATCGGCCAAAGAATAGAAAGGTAATAGCGTGTAAGTGGGTTTTTAAGCTGAAATTGTCTCCAGAAAATAAGGTTGAGCGGTACAAGGCTAGATTGGTCATCAAGGGTTATAGTCAACAGGAAGGTGTAGATTTCAATGAAACGTTCAGTCCTGTCGCCAAGTTCACGTCCATACGTTCAATATTGGCGATTGCTGCAGCAAAACAATTATTTCTCAACCAATTCAACGTGAAAACAGCGTTCTAGAACGGAAGCTTGAGTGAAGACATCTATATGGCACAGCCAGTTGGATACGATGATAATTCAGGTCGGATCTGTAAGTTAAACAAAACATTATATGGTCTTAAACAAGCGTCAAGGAATTGGAATTTGACAATTTCAAAGCTGCTCAGTGACTTCGAGTTTAAACCATGCCTAGCGGATCCGTGTTTGTTCGTTCTTCGTAGGTGCACCAGAATTGTTTACGTTGCGCTTTATATTGATGACGGTTTGGTCGCAGGAAGTAATGTAAACGACATTAAGGAAGATCTAAATTACTTAAAGCAACATCTTCAGATCACAATCTTACTTACTTACTTAATTGGCGCTACAGCTCGAGGTGAACCTAGGCCTGCTTCTCGCAACCATTTGTGTGTGCGTGTTATATTTTTGCACGAATGGAAGGGACCTACAGTTTTTTTTTTTTGCCGACTCCGAACGGCGAGTTGAGAAGCTCAATCGTGACAAATGATACTCTTTGATGCTTGTCAGACATTCGAAAGAGGTGGGCACTGTGAAAAACTTTAAGGTGTTTGCGGCGGGATTCGAACCCAAGACCGCTGGCTCAGTAGTCCGACGCACTAACCACTTGCGCTACGGTGCCCACAATCACAATCAGTGAAGCAAAATACTATCTCGGAATGGAAATAAAACGCAAATTGGATGGATCGATACAAGTTCAGCAGACTGGGTATATACAACGACTGTTAATTCGGTTCAATATGGAAGACTCGAAAGGAGTATCTACACCATGTGATGTCCTGATGTGGGCAACAAGTCATCGGTTCTATCATCAGCTTCGCCGGATCTAAGTCGATATCCATTTCGTGAAGCAGTTGGATGTCTGATGTATTTGGCAGTAGCTACGAGGCCAGATATTTCATACATAGTTGGAGTTTTGAGCAGGTTTTTTGGATAACCCAGCTCAACAACATATCAAAACGGTTAAAAGGGTCTTTCGGTATTTGAAAGCAACTTCAAATACAGGTATCATTTATAAAAATTCACATAATTTAACTCTTTTATATTATAGTGACTCAGACTATGCGGGTGATATTGACACAAGGCGCTCCACAAGCGGATATGTTTTTTTGTTGGGGTTCACGAAGACAACGATGTACAGCACTTTCATCAACTGAAGCTGAGTATGTGGCTGCATCTGAAGCTGTAAAAGAATTGATGTGGTTAAGTGTGCTGTTGAAAAATCTGCTTTCTGAGGAACTTGTGAGACCAATTCTGCATCTAGACAACCAAGGAGCTTTGAAGCTTATCAAAAATCCTGAGTACCACTCGCGTACTAAACATATTGATGTTCGAGTGCATTTCATTAGAGAAAAATATAACAAGAATCATTTTGAAATTTCTTTTGTATCAACTAATGATCAATTAGCGGATATATTTACAAAGCCTTTGAGTAAAGATAAATTTAATAAATTTAAATTAGCAATTAATGTAAAAGATATCCTTTGAATTGTTTAATGAACTATAAGATTAATAAGTTAATAATTAATTGATTTATGAATTAATAAGTTAATAATGAGTGGGAGTGTTGAGTAAACATTATTAAATACTATCTTTTGCTTGTACTTTACTTTGAATACACTCATTTGATACACTGAACTATTGCTTACGATATTACAATGTAACTAATACGCTAATAAGATGAACTGTGCAAATAAATCTTAACTTTCCTTCAACCTGAGCAGAAGTATTTCATTTAACAATAAGGTTCGTGACTGAAGGTATGTTTTGAATGTCGATAGTAATCACTCCGTCAGATCATAGATTTTAGGACTTGTCTGCAGAAAGAGTACATCTGCATTGATATACAAAATGTCATCGAAACAAAGTCAAACACAGCGACAAACTTCTGCATCCATCTCATAAAGAACGCATTAGAATCTTCAGAGCCTCAAGACAGCTCTAAGCTAAGAGTTTGTTGTCAGATGATATCGGCTTAACCCTTTCAGACACGAAAATCAACCGATTGAGCTAGAGATCTGAAAATTTGTATATTGGCTACTTTGAACCAGGTGATCATGAAAATGTACTAAAGTTTACCAGATTGTGTCCCATATATGGGACATCGTGTCTGAAAGGGTTAATGAGAGCTGGTGGGATGATTTTATAGCTATTTTCAACGTGTTTTACAGTGCCAAAGGCACGCAGGTCCGGTAGCATCGTTATCCATTTTGTTATCCTGGATGCGTAGCGAAAGTCGTATTTCTTCAGTTTTGTCGTTCACAGATTATTATTTTAAAAGTAACTTAAGAACCGAGTAAATAATTGTATCTGAGATCCAAAGACTCACTGTAGCACGCATCAAATCTCCTGATCGCCCGCATAAGACACATAGAAAAGCCAATTGTGTCGTTTTTTTCAGGACTTTTTGCACTCTTTCTCGTAGGTACAGCATCAATATTCTTGTCTTAGGTCCTCAATGTCTTCGTAGCTATTCGGCGTCTTGAATAGTTTTTCCGAAGTAGGTGGTAAAAGCCGCATGAATTTGCATTGTGAAAAAGTTACCAATCCGTTATTGCATGTTTTTATACAGAATACTTTTTTCATGTCCTTATTTAATGTCTAAACTACAATATTTTATTCCTAAACCGTGAGCCTAAGGGCTTTAGAAAGTACTACGGGGGGTGTCATCATCTGCTACATCAATCTACGTCCCAGTCCGCTTATCCTTTGAAATCTAGTTTTTTTTTGGTGAAGGAGGGCCTCATCTGCTAGCCCGGCTATGTAATCTCAGGATATGCCCCCATAAGACACACGCCCCCTTTTAGTGTTCTTGAATGAAATCCATATCGCTTCAGGCAGATCTACAAAACCACTTACCACAAAAAAAATAACTCATTTATCGAAGGAATCCATCCTAAATTATTGCCAAATATTGAAGAAAGATTAATTCGAATATCCAATTATGAATTATCCTGCCAAATAAATCACCAGGACGACGACGACCCACCTTCTTTCTTCCTATTTGCATAACCCTTCATCAATAATATTTCCGTTCCACAAAGGACGAATAAAAAAAAAAACAAAGAGAAATACAGAAATAAACTTAATTAAAATATTGATCCACTTTAGTCCCTATACCAGGCAACAAGGAGACAGGGACCAGGACCACCTTAATCACTCCGATGTGCGGATGGTGTATGCACAAATGAGAGTCATTAATCATAACACTGAGTCCTTTCGAATGAACCTCGAAATCCTTCTTCAAACAGCAGCTCACCAGGTAGGCGGTGGCACTCCTCCATACAATATACAATACAGCCACCTCTATCGAGTCCTTTCGTTGCAAAGGTATGCAACGTAACAGCAACAGCCACAGCCACCAGTGCTTACCACCAACGATAATAATTGATTGACAAACAACACCGGTATGTCGTGCATATTTCATTTACAACTTTCCTATGCTACGAGTACGGGTATATGTATGCGCATCGGTGACCGACACACAGGTTTCGACTCACATGTCCCTGGATACACCCTAGGTGGTATGTCCAATGTCCATACGAATGTACACATGAACAATGGTGGTTTTACTTGAAAGAAATTAAGAAAAACTCAAAGAAGAAGATTCTAATCAGACACTGACATACAGACTCGTACAATTAGAGAAACCCAAGTTGCAAGGACTATCGAACAAGAGCGCTTGCGAAAAGGACATCGTTTCGTAGCAAACATTAATATTACTGACATATTTCCCATTGGGTAATCTCGATTTTTCATCAACTCTCATTTGACAAGAGAGTAATGCGAGTTTGCAGGACAAAGTTGCGCGCACAAACACACACAGCCATACAACCAGACAGGACACAGAGCAATTGCAATTTTCTTAATTTAAAATGTCCTCGATGGTTGCGATGCTCCGACATCATCCATCTATCGTCGTCGTCGTGTGTAGTTTTACTTAAAATTAACTTTATCCTTTGCGCACTTCTGGGAGAGTGTAGTGTAGGAAGTTGAGAACTCTAAAGGACATCTGATCATTTGTTTTGCAGGACATTCAACTATTTTCTTTCTTCTGTCTTTTGGCTGCGAAGGGCTTGGCTATGAAGTTGTAGCGGCGCGGTGGATGTGTTGAGTGCTCATTTAGAAATTGAGGGAAGGTATGCTATACTACTTGTATGTGTCCAAAGATGAAACGAAACATGTGTCAGTTAGAAGACAGTGTAGACAGTAGGTGCGAGAAGCTGGGAGACACTACAAAAAATGGTCAACACTCAAAGAATTACCAGTGCACTTTGAAATAAAGACGAGAGGGGTTGTGAACGAGGTTTCCAGAATCTAACAGGCTCTGCAGTAGTCAAGATGCTCCATATCCGTTAGTGGAAGTAGCACAAGCCTTCTATTTATTGAATCCCGATATGAAAGATATTGAAATGGATTTGAAATACTTAAGAAGTGCTTCAGAAGCCGAATATCTCAAACTTCATTATATCATTATATTTTGAGCGCACTTGGGCCTTCTGCAGCAGTCGATCATTTCGATGTAATCTTCGTGACTTTTTCGTAAATTTCGGGCGATATTTTGGCTATAACCTGGCGGCTATTGGATTTTAATCGCTTCACCTTTTCAGATTTCTTGGTGTAGACACAACTCTTAGCATAACTGTTTAACATTGAACCCGATGTATCGCAAGTTGCGCGATTGTGTCAGATAGATAATTTTGCAAGCAATAACAGAAAATTCTATACACCTCTATCTTGGCACTAAAATCAATGATGGTATAGGGGGACGTGTTTTCTCAGGCAGATTACATCTGAATCTCTCATCCGCCTCCCTGATCACTGTCGCGTATCTCAAGCGGAGATTATGAAGATTTCAGAAGCACTGGTCTGGACTAAGAAGAATGTTGGCATTAGCATCTTTCGGATAGTCAGGCAGCATTGAAATCTCTGAAATCAGTCTTATCCACTTCTGAGACCACCTCCAACTGTTTTTTACCTCTTTTAGAGATGGCATAGCAGTTTAACACTCACCTTACTGGGTGCCGATGCACAGAGACATTCCATTGTAAAGAATTGTAAAGCTAACGAACTCACTAAACAACAATACCGATCCTACCGGACTATAAGAATCTCGATATACCTACCCCTTGCTACATAGAAGTTATCAGCTATTGACACAGTAAATAAAACCAATGTTAGAAAGCAGATCTAGTTGCGTTGCCAGCAGACAGATATGGCCTGGACTGGAGTTAAACCGCTCTAACTAACTCCTGTCCTTAAAAGGATTACATTGCATATAAGAACGATTATTGGTGTCATGACAAGACACTGCCTTAGCATGCAACTACGCTTGGCATCCTTTCAAATTACTTTTGTCGAAGTTGCAGAAACTCCTCTGTTCATGCTCGGCTCTTTCCCGTAGTAGAAAAATATACATAGATGAATACTTCTTCAGTAACCTAGCACAAGACGACGTTAGAAGCCTATTTCGCTTTATACAAAGCTCTAAATGGTTTTCATGAGTATCGGGGCTTAACATCCCATTAAATGTAGTCGGTCCCTTACATTGTTTAGAAATGGCCCGAATTTGAAGGCCTTGTCGTTTCCACGTAAACCAAGTCTCAAAAACTTACCAATTTTGAAATTTTCAGATTTTTTCTTCTATTTTAAATTTAAGTTTAAAAAATACTGCAACGATACGGCATCACTGTTTCCACATAACGGTGACTAGTGGCAAGGCAATCTGATCGAATTTCCTGTTATTTATCTCTTTTTCTAATAAAACTAGTGGTTACCCGGTGCGCTTCGCTACACCCATTGAGAACAGTGTTTCTGTCATCAAATGTAATGACATTTTTTCGAGTAACTTTTGGCACCGTAGCGCAAGTGGTTAGTGCGTCGGACTTCTGAGCCAGCGGTCTTGGGTTCGATCCCACCGCAAACACCTAAAAAGTTTTTCACAGTGCCCACCTCTTCCGAATGCCTGACAAGCGTTCAAGAGTATCATTTGTCATGTAAAGCTTCCCAACTCGCCGTTCGGAGTCGGCAGAAAACTGTAGGTCCCTTCCAATCGTGCAAAAATATAACGCGCACACACAAATGGTTGCGGGAAGTTAGGCTTGGTTCTACCTAGGACTGCTGAAGCCAAATATTATTATTATTATTATTATTTGGCCCACCGAACGATGGAAGCACGAATTGTATTTGCAAATGTTGTTCGAGAAGTGCTTGGAATCGGATGTGTAACCTAAATGTATTTGAACGAATTTCTATTTCGTCTGTTTGATGTTCATATTTACATAATGTACGTAAATATAATTTTGAATCAATACGGCAACATAAAATTTGGATTCAAAAAAAACTGTACGAACAATAATATCCAACTTTTTCGATTGAGTTTAACTCAAATATTTTAAAATTCATAATTAATTCTTAAGTTTTGTGCATTACTTGCAGTAAATAAATACTTTTATTTCATTTTTTAACCATTTCAAAAAAAAAAATTATAACTTTTCGGTTAGATATAGGAACTATATAGGATATAGGAATTACATATTCGAATTACGATATAGGAATTACATATTCGTTTAAATACTTACTAACAACTTAAACTTACCATCCGATTGATCTGAAACTTACACAATGTATTTGTTATGAAGCGTTTAGTGCACGTTAATCAAAAGTTAGCTGTTAGCTGTCACCGTGCATTGCTGCAGTAATAATTTTGGGATCTTGGTTTTCAGCGCCATCTATCGGATAACTTGAAAATTTTTGATTTACAAACATTTCTCACTTCATAAAAAATATATTGTGCAAGTTTCAGGTCAATCGGATGGTTTTAAAATGTTGGTGTTCCAGCGCCATCTATCGGAAAGCTTGAAAACTTTTTATGTACGAACATTTGTCACTTCATTACAAATATATTGTGTAAGTTTCAGCTTAATCGTACGGTAAATTTAAATTTTTTTAAGTTTCAGTGCCATCTACCGGAAAACTTGAGATTTTTTGATGTACGAACACTTCAAACATCATAAAAAGTATATAGTGTAAGTTTCAGCTCAATCAGATGGTTAGTTTATGAATTTTGAGGTATCAAACGAACAGCTCATTTTTACATATAAAGTTTATGGACTTAATGAATCTTCGTTACAGTTTTTAAAATTTTAACTTTGAACGTTTTCCGTTTAAAGTGCTGCTGTTCTCTGCGTAGGTAATTGAGAATTTGGCAGCCTTAATACAAAAGCTGCCAAAACTGGTCTATTTCCTGGATTAACTTTTACTTTAGATGGCGTAACAGTTCGGGATGACCCAAGACCTATTTCTTGCAACCATTTGTGTGTGCGTGTGATATTTTTGCACGAATGGCAGCGACCTGCAGTTGTTTGATGACTCCGAACGAGAACGAGTTGAGAAGCTCGTTCCTCGTTGACAAATAATACTCTTTGATTGCTGGACAGCCATTCGAAAGAGGTGGCACCGTGAAAAAACTTTTAGATGTTTACTGCGATTGAACCCGGGCAGCATTGCGTAGTAGTACAACGCACTTGCAACTAGACCACGGTGCTCATTCTGGTTAAAGATGTTCCCGTACTTGAGAATTCTTGCCGATTTGTGTAAATTTTAATTGAACTCTGTTAAGGTAGCTGCAGGAAAAGTTTTCTAAAAGAAATAGGCAACGGGAGACGTATGTATGCCTCAATCTTCTGGAATGTTAACGATTAACAACTGTTGGTACATAAAATGTGGGAATATATCTGATAATCGTTGATCTGCCTTTACATATAAGATTTGCTTATCAAGAACAGGAAAAATCTGTTGAATTTTCTCAAGTACTGTGTCCCTTCCTTTTGCAACACACTGTACTATACGTCAACAAATCTACAATGTATACTAGGTTTTCATCCTGTTAATCTTGTTAATCCACGGAGACCATTTCCATCTAAGATGTCTTCTTTTTTCTACATTTAATTTGCACCACACGTCCTCCCAATTGCTCTGTGTCCTTGATCATGGTAAAGGAATTTTATTTTACTTTGGTCATCATCCTTATGCCTTATCCCTTTTTAAGGGCTGACTTTTTTTCCAAGTAAGAATTGGTGACGTATTTTCTTCTTCTTTTTTTTTTGTAGCTTTTGCACAAAAGAAAAGAATTTATCCCTCAGTGCTTTGCCTTATGTAGAAAATGATCCAAGTTGTCGTAATTGAAGCGGCATACAGTAAAAGACGATGAAATTAAAAGAAAAAGACCGACCCGACCGACTACAAAAGAAAGAAACGGAACCTTTTGCTCAAAAAGAATTTACAAAAAAAAAGAAAAGAAACAGAGTTACAGAATATCCTTTTGTGAATGCGTGAAATGAAGTGAAATGTTAAATATGCACAAAACACAATCACAATCTCTTCTATCGCACAATCAAAGGGAAAATTGTTCACTAAATTTCGTCCTTGGAAAAAAGGGTTTCAGTTTTTCAGTCTCTTTTCCTGTTTCGAATTGACTTTGAAATTTTAAGTGAAAAGTGTGAGTTCGACGGAGAGCAGAGAAGATTATATTGATAAATGACTTTTGTGTTGTAGTCAAGGATCTTATTGTGTGATAGATAGAAGTTATGTGCCTAAGCAAGGCTTTCATTAGGGCTTTATAGCTGCAGCGTTTTTCGTTACCACTTTTTATAGTTTTGCATATGAACAGATTCCACTTGTTCATAAACATAAGACGCAAGAAACCTAAAGAAGGCTGAAGTTAGTAGATTTTACCAAGGCTCAGTCGATAGGGGACTTACATACATTCTCTTTGATTTGCCAATGTTATGACATATGAGGATGTGGCCGTTCTCGTCAGCCCGCTAACGTACCCTAACCTACATTCTTTTTTCTGAAAAGCTTGTAAGATCTTCGTTCAGACATTTTTTTTTCTTGTACTCGCGCAAAATTATGACATACGACACGAACCAGCTATCCAGATCATGTTACAACTCAGGACCCAGATTCACTCCACGCTATTTTGTGTGGTTTTAACCCTTCCCAAAGTTCTCAACTTCGCCAAAACCATTCTGTTCCAAGTTTTTCCTTTAGCGCCACCTAGTTCACAAGTTCCACTGCCGATTTAAAGTATTGGTGATACTATGCAGCCTTGTGGTACTCCACGTTTTTTTTCGATATCAGAGAAAAATTTAGTTCTTGCGCCCAAAGTCGACCTAAAACACAAGGGTCCAGTTTGAGTTGAGCTAATTACTTGAGAACTTGGCTATTCATTGGAAGTTCTATACTAATGGCGTAGCTAGAGCTCAGCGCTTAACACGAAACTTGGCGTTCGAACCATTCTCCATTACATACATTCTCTTTGATTTGCCAATGTTATGACATATGAGGATGTGGCCGTTCTCGTCAGCCCGCTAACGTACCCTAACCTACATTCTTTTTTCTGAAAAGCTTGTAAGATCTTCGTTCAGACATTTTTTTTCTTGTACTCGCGGAAAATTATGACATACGACACGAACCAGCTATCCAGATCATGTTACAACTCAGGACCCAGATTCACTCCACGCTATTTTGTGTGATTTTAACCCTTCCCAAAGTTCTCCACTTCGCCAAAACCGTTTTGTTCCAAGTTTTTCCTTTAGCGCCACCTAGTTCACAATTTCCACTGCCGATTTATAGCATTGGTGATACTATGCAACCTTGTGGTACTCCATGTTTTCTATTTCGATGTCAGAGAAAAATTTAGTTCTTGGTCCCAAAATCGACTTAAAAGACAAGGGTCCAGTTTGAGTTTAGTTTATTATACTTGAGAACTTGGCTATTTATTGGAAGTTCTATACTAATGGCGTAGCTAGAGCTCAGAGCTTAGCATGAAACTTGGCGTTCGAACCATTTTCCAGTGCATTTAGTTTAGATTTAGATTCACTCCACGCTATTTTGTGTGATTTTGACCCTTTCCCAAAGTTCTCCACTTCGCCAAAACCGTTCCGTTCTAAATTTTTCTGTAGCGCCACCTAGTTCACAATTTCCACTGCCGATTAATAGCATTGGCGATACTATGCAACCTTGTGGTAATCCACTTTTTTTTCCGATGTCAGAGAAAAATGTAGTTCTTGCTCCCAAAATCGACTTAAAACACAAGGGTCCAGTTTGAGTTGAGCTAATTACTTGAGAACTTGGCTATTCATTAGAAGTTCTATACTAATGGCGTAGCTAGAGCTCGGCGCGTAACATGAAACTTGGCGTTCGAACCATTCTCCATACATTCTCTTTGATTTGCCAATGTTATGACATATGAGGATGTGGCCGTTCTCGTCAGCCCGCTAACGTACCCTAACCTACATTCTTTTTTCTGAAAAGCTTGTAAGATCTTCGTTCAGACATTTTTTTTCTTGTACTCGCGGAAAATTATGACATACGACACGAACCAGCTATCCAGATCATGTTACAACTCAGGACCCAGATTCACTCCACGCTATTTTGTGTGGTTTTAACCCTTCCCAAAGTTCTCAACTTCGCCAAAACCATTCTGTTCCAAGTTTTTCCTTTAGCGCCACCTAGTTCACAAGTTCCACTGCCGATTTAAAGTATTGGTGATACTATGCAGCCTTGTGGTACTCCACGTTTTTTTTCGATATCAGAGAAAAATTTAGTTCTTGCGCCCAAAGTCGACCTAAAACACAAGGGTCCAGTTTGAGTTGAGCTAATTACTTGAGAACTTGGCTATTCATTGGAAGTTCTATACTAATGGCGTAGCTAGAGCTCAGCGCTTAACACGAAACTTGGCGTTCGAACCATTCTCCATTACATACATTCTCTTTGATTTGCCAATGTTATGACATATGAGGATGTGGCCGTTCTCGTCAGCCCGCTAACGTACCCTAACCTACATTCTTTTTTCTGAAAAGCTTGTAAGATCTTCGTTCAGACATTTTTTTTCTTGTACTCGCGGAAAATTATGACATATGACACGAACCAGCTATCCAGATCATGTTACAACTCAGGACCCAGATTCACTCCACGCTATTTTGTGTGATTTTAACCCTTCCCAAAGTTCTCCACTTCGACAAAACCATTCTGTTCCAAGTATTTCCTTTAGCGCCACCTAGTTCACAATTTCCACTGCCGATTTATAGCATTGGTGATACTATGCAACCTTGTGGTACTCCATGTTTTCTATTTCGATGTCAGAGAAAAATTTAGTTCTTGGTCCCAAAATCGACTTAAAAGACAAGGGTCCAGTTTGAGTTTAGTTTATTATACTTGAGAACTTGGCTATTTATTGGAAGTTCTATACTAATGGCGTAGCTAGAGCTCAGAGCTTAGCATGAAACTTGGCGTTCGAACCATTTTCCAGTGCATTTAGTTTAGATTTAGATTCACTCCACGCTATTTTGTGTGATTTTGACCCTTTCCCAAAGTTCTCCACTTCGCCAAAACCGTTCCGTTCTAAATTTTTCTGTAGCGCCACCTAGTTCACAATTTCCACTGCTGATTAATAGCATTGGCGATACTATGCAACCTTGTGGTAATCCACTTTTTTTTCCGATGTCAGAGTAAAATGTAGTTCTTGCTCCCAAAATCGACTTAAAACACAAGGGTCCAGTTTGAGTTGAGCTAATTACTTGAGAACTTGGCTATTCATTAGAAGTTCTATACTAATGGCGTAGCTAGAGCTCGGCGCTTAACATGAAATTTGGCATTTGAACTGTTCTCCAGTGCATTTGGTTTACGTTGAAGTTGCTAAAACGTTCTATACTGATGGTGTAGCTGGAGTTCACCGCTTGACATGCAATTTGACGTTTCATCCGTTCTCCAGTAGTTCGATGTTGTCGTTAAAGCAGTCTCCCATGTGGCATCGATGGCTGGAGGTTCGAAATCTTCTTCACAAGTTTTATTTTTTTTTTTTGTTACAGAAGGACCCTGTCGTCTTTTCAAACTTCATATGATTGTGTTTTAGACTTCAATTAAAAAATGTCCTACCATTGTCAAGACACTGCTGCTGTCCGCGACTGCCTCAAATTTTAGGTCGAACATATTTTGATTTTACTACGACACTCTCCCTCTGCAACACTTCATAATACAAAAGCTCCAACTGCAAAAATGCCTCGAAAACAATTTGGCTATCTAATTGTGCCAAAGCTTCTGTCCCGGTTTCTATAGAGAAATTTCTTTTTTACATTTAATAAAATTTCAAAGAAAGCAAAAGCAATCAAACAATTTTCTGTCCATGAGCGAAATAACAAAACCATGACACTGCGCTTATTTCGATCGGGAAGGTGGAACCACTATCCTCCTGGTTCCCTATTAAATTCGAATCAAAATACCGCACAAAAGAATGTCACAGCGAATGGCATGCATGGTGTACGGTAAACTCGCTTTTGACAGCATTAAGGTGCGAACACACACATCATGGGGTCCTTTTACAACGCGTGTAGGTACATCGCACACGGGGTATGCAATACCATTCCGCGTCACCATCGAAACATGAATTCCACAAAACACTTTGGCCGTGTGTACATCTAGCACCTACAACACTCGTAGCAACCCATAATGACAGTGTTCCTTGTCATAACCGTGTGACGTGTGTTTTGTTGTCATCGTGTCGTCGTCGTTGCTAAAATGCATAGACTCTGTTGCTACTCCTCACCCATGGAGGGAACCCTTTGTTTGTCCTTAGAACACAGCTGTAGTAGAGGTGGGGTATTTTTTTCCTAACCTAACATTTTTCCATCGCCTTTTTTTTGGGATTTTTTCGAAAACATTTTTTGGCAACCAAATCAAAATTGGAAAACCCATTTACAGGGTGGCTGGGTGCGATGCTGCTGCTTTTGAGTAATGACAATGGCCATGGCTCACTCCTTCCATAGGACTCCGTCGAGTGATGTAATTGTAAATGCATTTACAATTTGCTTATGTGAGTGCTGCTGCTGCTGTTGCAGTATACACCTACGTACACCGTGTGCTTGTGAAAGCCATTTAAGCCACATATGAGAGCGCAGAGATTTTATATGCCACTGCATCACCCGCCGCCAATGTCACCATTCACCACCTCCAGTGGGCTCCTGCTGCTGTTACAGCGAAAAGCACTTCACCTGTTGTCTTTGTCGCCTTCCGTTTTGCCGCAGAACCACAACAACCATCAACCCCAACCCCCACGCCCCACCCCACTGCCACTGACGATGGCTAAGCTATTATTTCAGCAGCTTTATAACCGGACTGGGTGCATTTAAAATGCATCAGCAAACGTTGTTCACTTTGCTTGCCACCATCGTCGTTGGTTGTTTTGTTGGTGCTGATGTATGTGTTATACGTGTGTGTTTACTAGCGACAAGGGTGGTGGGTGGTAGGTGGTTGGTGTCAGGATTGAAGTTGATTTAGAAAAAAATTTAAAAAAAATTGTTTGTCGCTGAGTTACAGCATGAATTAAACATTTTCAATCGACACTTTTATACGCAACACTTTGGACTGTGGACTGAGGAATGAAGGGCTAAAGGACTAAAGGACTGAGAATTGTGGAGGCCTCGCATTGTGGGCGTGTACTTGAGTCTAAAACTATTTTTAGATGTGACAGCGTTTCGACAAGTTTCAATGACTCAACATTTAAAGAGTGTGTTGGGTAGGTGTTGCGAAATCAACTCCTTTCTGGTGTTTTGGAGTTTTTTTTTAATTCTATACAATCTCTCTTTTTTTAACTAGGGAACGTGACACAAAGTGAACTTGAATGAAAACCGTGGAGCGTAAAAAAAAGTGCTAAATTTCCAACTGTGAAACTTTTTTGACGAGGGATGTTGACGTCGCATCGGATCACAAGGGTGCAATTTGATAGGAGTTGGTTGAGGTTTCTCAATTTTTTTTTTTGTTTAACCATTTTCGTACCGCCTGATGAAAGTGACACTTTAATGAATTGGATATCGGAGGGTTAGGTATATGAAAATAAATATTGTTGGTTAGGGTATACATATGTGAATGTTTTTTAAAAGGAAAGATTTACTATCAATAGAAATCAGAAATGATGAAGTTTCACATGCTAAAGAATGGAAGTCATGATCTTAAATTTCTAAGAGAAGCTTTGGCTTCAATTCAGAATTAATTTTGATTGAAGACGGGGAGCTGTCGAATCAATTTTCAGCTTGAATCTATTTTTTCCATCACAGAGCATTCAGAACACTACGTACTCTATGTGTATGCTCTTAGTATGGCTGTTCACTATGGATCATCAATCGATCTTCAATCTGATAGATTACTTAAAGTAAAATATAAAGATATAAAGATCTACAAAGATTTAAAAAAAAAAACACTTGGGCGCCCCAAGCTTTAATTAATAGTCACATATTGGTGACTCGGCAAAAATATTTTTTTTACTTTTTAATTCAAAACAAGCTTTAGTTTTTAAAAATTTTTTTTTCTTTATACAGTAGAATCCGCCTAAGACGCTCACGCTTAAGAAGCTATCCCGCTTTTAACGCTCTTTTTCTCCGGTCCCTTCATTCCGATTAGAATTCGTATGAAAAAAAATCCGGTTAATACGCTCTATTTCCCGCTTAATACGCTCACACAGCGACACGATGCACTTCGCCAAAATTCGTATTTTCTTATTTTTGCATGTTTTTCCCAGAAAAAACCATTCGGTGCCATTGGTATATACGGCAGCGCCCACGGTCTTATAGGTTTTTTTTTTTTTTCGCAAACAAACCATATTAGGCGTGCCGTTTTTGTGATCGTTACTTTTGTCAGTGTTCGGCTCCATTCACTACATATCATCATGATGGAAGGAAATTTAGCAAGACGTTGGGCAAATGATCCTGGCACAGATGACTCTGATATCCCATCGGAAAATATTGAAGAGTTATAAAAGTTTCCTGAGTATGTTTTGTTGATGATGACCTAGTTACAACTGGTCTTCGCAATTTAGAAGAACTCATCAGTTACAGGGCTTCAACGGTTGAACCAAGAGGAGTAAGGGGTGAAGAAGAATCACTACCGAAACCTTCGGTGGCCAGTTCAAATGCACATGCATGTAACTACACTTATAAAAGTAATTTGTATAATTTCAACTTTTGTCATAAAATAAAACATATTGTTTAACTGGATGTTATTTTCTAGTTTTTCCCGCTTAATACGCTATCCCGCTTAAGACGCTATTTTCTGTCGGTCCCTTGAAGAGCGTCTTAAGCGGATCTTACTGTATTTATTTTCCCCTTTTTAGTATTTACAAATTTACGTCGATACGTATATTAACTTGGGTGGGTTTGATATGAGAAAGTTAACTCGGAATGTTTGAGATTCTACTTGACCTTTCGTTTGATACCCATGCCATGGCGGTTGTTAAGAAAAAGGTAATTCGCCACCTTGGGGCGTCCACCATATTGAATTTAGAATGATGTCATTTAGCTAGTCTAATTCTGCTTTTCAACCCCTTTAATTTGATACCCATATTAAGAAGGTCGTGAAGATAACGGTAATCCACCATCTTAGGGCATCCGCCATATTAGATTTACAACGTCATAAATAATATACTATATTGTTTGAGATTCTACTCGTCAAATCCTTCTATTTGATATCCATGTCATGCGGGTTGTAAAGAAAAAAGTAATCCGCCATCTTATGGCATCCACCATATTGAATTTAGAATCACGTCACTTAGCTAATCGTATTCTACTTGTCAAATCCTTTCATTTGATACCCATAATTAGAAGGTCGTGAAGATAACGGTAATCCACCATTCGCCATATTAGATTTACAAGATCATGAAATATATTTACTATATTGAGTTGTCACCAAAGATACAAAATTTCAGGATGATCGGATGGATATCTGGAAGTGGGTGTAGAATCGTTTCCCAGATTCCGCCCTCACAGAAATTTAAGTTAAAAAAGCGTCCGCCATATTAGATTTACAACCTCATCGCATATACTATAACTATGTATATTGTATTGTCTCTGAAATTATACACGTACGCAAAACTTCAAGATGATCGGATACCTGGAAGTGGGTGTAAAATCTATTCCCAGATTCGGCCCTCACAGAAAGTGAAGTATAAAGCTTGTATGTAACAAGTGTCATTGATCCAAAAATTGATGAATTAAGGGGATTGTTTGTAGGATTGAATGTAGATCCATACGTATGATCAAGACTTCGTGGGCCGTCGATGTGTGTGATTTCGCAGTGGCCTAAGTGAATCTATATATAAGTCTATGAATAGCATATGATTGGAGAATCCCAAATCACGGATGTATTTTCTAAATATGGTCTAATCCAGGAGGAGTAGATAACTTTGAAGCCATGTGCATCTCGAAAGTTATTTCTATTACGTTTAAGGAAATCATCTAGAAGACTCTCCAATGCTTTAAGTAAAAATAACGAGAGACTAATAGATCTGAAGTCTGAAGGTATGATGTGACCTTGTTTGCCGGCTTTGATGATAAAGTTTAGCTTCAACTTCCCTCCATGCTAATGTAATATAACAGGTTAAAAGTCAGTGATTAAAGTTAACCCTTAACTCACCGAGCGACTTACTTTCCGGAGCTTTCTGTAGCATGATTGGCTTAATGCCATCCGGGCCAGGCGACAAATGGCCCAGTGAATCTTTTTCTTTAATTCTGTCTATCCTATCATCAGCTAATGTTGGGATACAGCAACTATTTTGCCCTCTTAGGTCCTCATTTATTGGTCAACAAATGAAAATGAGTTTCCACCATCCACCAGTATATCTAGTACTCGCTGGCTACTATCCACCCAAGTGAATTTTTTTCCTTTATGTGAACAATTCAGTTTAGAAACTTTAGGGACATCAACATGGAAGCTTTACTTCGTCATGTAATTAACTTTAATTGGCACATGATCTATTCCTTAGCGTCAGTCAACGAGCAGGTTCAATTTTTCACATCGGCTGTTAATCATTTATTCGAAACTCATGTTCCGATGAAAATAATAACAATACGAAATAGTCCGTGTGAGTGGTACAGCGATAGAATTGACAGCCTGATCTCACAGAGAAACATACTTTACCAACGCTGGAAACGCTTTAAATTGCCTATTCTCTACACGGAGTTCAAAAAACTGCGAAACCATGTAATCCTCGAGATAAGGAAATCGAAAAGGAAATTCTTTACCTCTAAATTTCGCAATACTTCAACTCGAAAAACCTGGAGAAACCTAAAGAAGCTTAACCTTCTATCCAAACAGCCAAACCAAGCTCTCGATGGCTGCGATCCCAATGAGCTAAATAAAGAATTTGTCAGGTTATCTTCAGGGGACCCCCCAAGAGATGAGGTAGCATACACTACCAACAATAACATTCCTAGTAGTTCAAATGATTTCCGGTTTAACAGGGTAGATCAAGTTGAAGTTAGCAATGCGGTCCATGCTATAAAATCCGAAGCTATCGGTCTAGATAATATGCACCCGAAGTTTTTTAAAATAATATTTCTTCAAATTTCACCTTATCTTACCCACATTTTTAACACAATATTAACAACGTGTTGTTACCCAAGTCTATGGAAATTTTCAAAAGTTGTTCCCATATTAAAAACTTCCAGCTCTACATCCAAAGAATACCGGCCTATTTCAATTCTTCCATTTATCTCAAAAGTATTTGAAAAGCTAATGAGTAAGCAGATTTCTGAGTTTTTGTCCACTTATCGCCTACTCACACCACATCAATCTGGTTTTAGACCTCAGCATTCCTGTTCCACCGCACTTCTGAAAATCGTTGATGACATACGGCTACAAATTGATAAAAGGAATGTGACCACCTTGGTGCTGTTGGATTTTTCCAAAGCGTTCGACACTGTTCCGCATAACATACTTTTGAACAAGTTAAAAATTAACTTCCACTTCGTCACCACTGCGTTGAACCTGGTTCAAGACTACTTAAGAGGAAGAAGTCAAGCTGTGACCGTCAACAATACCTTGTCTGATTTTCTTCCTACTTATGCTGGTGTTCCGCAGGGGTCAATCTTAGGCCCATTGTTTTTCACCATGTTCAACAACGATCTTCCATTGGTACTTGAGCATTGCAATATCCACATGTACGCTGATGACGTCCAACTTTATCTCAGCTACCCCATCGGATTAGTAGAAGATGCAACAGCTCGTATCAATGAGGACCTCCTAAATGTGGTAAATTGGTCTGAGCGAAATCAGCTAAGACTAAATTCTGGGAAAAGTAACGCTATAATTATCAGCAAAAACGGTATTGACACTTCTTCGCTGCCCAGTGTGGTTATAAATGACTCAAGACTCGAATACTGTAAGACAGTAAGAAATTTGGGAGTAACTTTCAACCAAACTCTGACGTGGAGTGACCACATATCCCGTGTCGTGGGGAAAACATATGGAGCATTGCAAGCTCTTCACCTGTCTGGAAGCTGTCTGCCAATCAAAATTAAACTAATGCTGGCAAAATCGCTTGTTCTTCCAACCTTATTGTATGGAAATTTAATTGTTTGCGGCCTTGATAGTGTTAGCCAAAGAAGGCTTCAAGTTGCGTTTAATAATGTGGTTCGTTTTGTATATGCCCTACGCAGATTTGATCATGTTTCCAGATACACTGACAGTATTTTCGGTATGAGTCTAACGAACTACCTTAACTTCGGTATTTTAAACTTTCTTTTTCAAATAATGGAAACAAAATCACCTGAGTACCTCTTCGAGAGACTGTCTTTCCCTGTGTCACAAAGAAGCAGAGCTATGATACTACCTGCATTTATTTATAATGTCTCAAAGAGACAGTTCTTTGTATACGCTATCAGTCTGTGGAATTCACTACCAGCTGAACTAAGAAGATTGAACGGCAGTAGCAGTTTTAGGAAGGCACTCTCAAGTCACTACGGAAGATAAATTCACTCTTCATCATACTCAAAACATGCACTATTCTCTCTTTTCTTTTATTTTTATTCACTTTTCTTTTTGCTTATTTGTTTTATTTTTATCTTAACTTTTCTTTTTTTAAATTTTATTTAATTTAATTTTAATTTAATATCTTTATTATTAACCTAACCACAATTTTGTATTAGGTATAGATTTAAAAGACTCATATCATTGTCTTATTATACTTAATGTCATGAAATAAATAAATAACAAATAACAAATAACTGGGAGCGCTAGCCTCTTTGGAAAGCAGCTTCCTGAGCCAGAATTATTCCCATGATCTTCTTTTTGACTGGCTAACCAGGTATTTCAATTGCTTTTCGCCTGCATTTAGGTATTCATTCCATGAGTTTTCGTCTTTTAAAAATGTAACCCTGTTATAAAGTTTTCTTACTTCCTTTTTCTTTCCACCTACTTCCCTATTGCAAGACTTGGGTTGGTTTCTGCTATGCTTATGCATCATGTCAACCGTGCATATCCCTTGGAGTACCAAGTTAAGGGTTTCGTTGGGGCCCTAACAATTTACTCAGCATCACTTCTAAACTTAATCTCGCAGATTTTACCATACGATGTCTGAATACCTGCCCAATCAGCTGTCCTGGAATTTCTAACGGAGGTAGGTATTTGTCCTGAGTTGGAAGTTTATCCGAAAGCGTATCCATTGGTAATCTGAGAAGGCGGATTCATCGATAACTCCCAGTTTACTTATTTAAAGAGCCGCGGTGTTAGAGAGGTAAATTATTCTAAATTGTCTGCCAAAGTCAAAACTTTACAGATTTAGATAAATAGTATTGGACCAAGATGACTACCTTGTGGAACGTCAGAAGACACTTAAATTACTCGAGTAGTCAGACCATCGACCTTTACCATTTGGCTTCTATTAGTTAAGTAATTAAGGAATCCTTGACGAATGAAACCCAACGATTTTTAGCTTAGTCAAAAGCAAAGTGTAATGGACTCTATCAAAGGCTTTTGTAAAATCCATCAATCAACTTGTGAATCTTCATCAAATCAATCAAAAATATAATTAGTCATCAAAGTTAAATAAGTGGAACATGATCTCCCACGAACAAAGCCATGTTGACTAGGGTTTATCTTTAACAATGAATTCAATAAATGTTGGTACTGCAGAAAGCTTTGATAAAGGTCGAAAGATTTTAACTTTTTGCACCGCTTTTGAAAATAGTTCCATTTGGTGAAGAAATTCCCAGTGACTGGTTAAAAATATCTATGTAATTGTAAGAGATGAGAGATGATTAACGGCGGATACATTTTTTTTCTAAAATTACCGCTGGAATATGGAATATCGAGGCTGAGTTGCTGTTATAATGATTTCCCATTGAATGCACTTGAGACCTATAATTGTATACCGACTAAAAAAAAGTTGGTGAATAATTCACCAGTGTTTTTAAAATCTATTGAACTCAAGAATTCCATAACCTTAGGCAAACCTGAGGTATTTCTTTTCGAATGGCTTAAATATCAAACCATTTGATATTACGATCTGTTATTAAATCAGTATTGGCGCCCAATGCAAGGCCAATTTATGTACATTATCAATTATACTGATTTATCTTTGTTGAGTTGTTTGTCTTTGGTGGGAGTAGCCTTTCCCTGGATCTAAGAATAATCAATTTGTGTCCCAGAATATGTATATATACCTATACCCAGTTTTTTGAGCATTCAAGGACTCTACGTGAAGAGTAAAATGTACATAGAAAGGTCATCCTTTTTTCACTCGACGGACAGATTGCAATTCATTTTCTTTTGTTTTTGTTTTTTATTATTTTTGTAAAAAAAAAAATGTACAGACTTTTAAATATGTATTTACATCTCGATACCTCGCCTATGGGTAGACATAGACATCATCCAGCTTCGCATAGGACGACTGATGCATCAAAATCCACTCAATTACACGCTCCCATCCAATCCCTACCCGTTCATCCGTCTATTCATCGATGCTGTGTATATTTAAACCAACGAACTTAATTAAACGTTTAGTTGGCCCCAGGCCATACTGGTACTACCGATTCAATATTAATTAGTCGATAACGCTTTGTTCATGAGTGCGCTCCGAAATACCCGGGACCTGAAAAACCTCCCATCTCCAAGTCTGTGCGTGGAGTGAGTTCAGTGTCCTTCCATATACTCGACTGTTTGCTTGCGGTGTATATTTTATGGTACTCCGGACATAACCTAATAGATTTATCAAAAGCTCACCCAATATCCTTCGAGTACATATAAATGTATGTACGCCAAAGAGCCATTCACTGATATTTACAAAGCGCAAATAATGAGTATCTAGCTCATTTGTACTTGTGGAACACTAGGCACTCGTACTCGTATCTCTGCCGAGTTGATAGGAGCAACAGCGTGCAACTTACAGAGTTCAAAGGAAATCCTTCGGGGCGCATACAGGATGTTTGCGCTTACAAAGAGCGTAGCCGAAGTAAACAGATATGAATTCGTACAGAAAGAGATCTACTCAAGTTCGATATTAGCATTCATATTCAAACGCAGTCATCGCCAGGACGAAACCTCTTTCATATTAAAACTGCTATCGGGACAGGTAGAACATCTATGCCGATACCACATCCTACATCCTTCTGCACCTGTCAATATTCAATATTATGCAATAAATGTGGAAAACCAGAAATTGGTGATTCAATTCATGTGATCGGTTGAAGGACTCACAATCACAATCGGCATCAAAATCAGGACATGACTCGGCGAATCGTTCCTTCGCTTGATGATGAGAGATGAGGTGCTGTACATAGTATGTGTGTGTGTGTCTATGTTGTTTGTATGCAAATAAAACATTATTGCATGTTTTATTTATTTTTCCATGTTCCACTGTTCCACACTGTAAAATCGCACGGATCCTGCTTGTATTGCCAACAGGACGGCAATATTAATTTCGTTATTATTTACCATCAAGATGATGACTACTCGTACCAGGCGGCAGCGACCGGTGACCACGCGGATTGCCATGATGATGATGCATGTTTGTTTTCAGATGAGTATTCGCCGCTCGCCTTTTATGGCATTGCAAGCAACTAGAAGTGCGAGTATACGAGTACGAGTATTGCCAATTTGAATTTACACATGTATTCTGAGGGGGTGGTAGGAGCAGTGGGTAGCAAAGCCTCGTGTACACTTTGATGATGTGTTTATTGATGTTAAATGTTTGATATATGAAAGGAGGACTCGCGCTGCAACTACACGCGATGTGATGTCTCTTTGTGTAGTGCAAATATCAATGTTTGTTGCTCCAGAAGTAATATAATTAATTGCTGAGATATTGTTTTTGGTTTGTTTTTTGATCCTTTTTGGCTGTCTCCTTTTTGAAATTGAAAATTTAATATTTTTTGACAAATATACAAAGCAAATATTTACATACTCGTAGTTTATTTCGCTGCGGCAATATTGTCCCGTTTTTTTGTAATAAATCAATGGTTTGAAAGGCAATTTATTGGCTTTTATTGCGACCCTTTGATATGCAATTATTTGATTGCTTTTCAGGCTATTAAAAGAATGCCAAGAGTGGAGTCACTTTGGGTCTATATTAAAAGATGAAAAAGAAGCAAAAACCACAAGTAACCGACGAGGATTTATTTAGGAATACGGCTGGTAGGTTATCCGTAATGTTTTTTGCCAAGAGATGACCAGCATGCTGGAACTTCTTTGCATCTGGATGACACTTTTTATACACTGCTGAGACACCACAAGGAGTCGTACCACGTTTACCTGTGGTTTGTGGGAACTCACAGGTCTATTGAGGACTTCCATGGAAGTCTGTGAACCATGCCCAATATAGGTGAAGGTCTAAGAAACTGACCCTTGAGGCTTTTCTGGTAAGCTCTTTACAGATTTCCCTTCATATTATCCCGTTGCACTCTGAAAATCAAGTTCAATAAAAGCATTATACAACCCCACTTTTGAGGCCAGAGCAATTTCTGCGGGGCAAAAACTTCATTCGCGAACAACTCAGGAAAGATGAGGAAGATACTAAAGCCTGGCGTTAGAACGAACCCTCAGGAGTGAAACAAGCCAACATTTTAATTGGGGACTTTATGCGTATAAGATCCAAACTTGTTTTATCAGATCCTGTCCAGACTCTAACAGGCTTTCTGACTGGACACTGCAATCTGAGAAAACATCTAAAATATACTGGAACCAGAAAAAAAGTCCTTCAGTTAATTCAGCAAAAGGGACGATATCGCAGGGCAGATCCGAGGCCCAATTCCAAAAAAAGAGAGTTTAGAAGAATATTGCATAGGCATAAATGCCCTCGCTAGATCCCTTGAGATTCTGAGATTCATCAGAGTAACCGGACTGATGGAAACTCTTTACACTGAGAGGATTAGCGGTCACCCATTTGGGAACTAAACTCATTCCCTGTTTCCTCATGCACACAAATTTAAAATGATCAGCGGTATCAGGAACTTATTTCTTTGGGAACAAAATTGGAAGAGCTCATTTTGTATAATATTCAACTAGATGGCGCGGCGGAACTAGAATGCCCCAGAAAAAGAATCGCTCTATTGCGCCATAACTTCAACAGCCGCCGAATTTTAACATTTGGCGACACATTAAGACTATGTGTTTTGACAACATAGGATTTCTTCTGACTGTCACCATAGACATAATATCCCAGTCGCGAAAGAACCCATTCTATCTTCGATTCTAGAAGTACTTCTCTGTAATGACAACTACTTCTCAACTCGATTCTCAAACGTGGATAGCACGCATTACATTTTACACACCAAGTCATAGGAGGGAGGCGATCGCCTCCATTCTGCATTACCGAGTAACTACCATAGTCATGGCTTCCATGTCCTGCATTCATAGCTTCCATCCTCGATTACTCAGTAACTGAGACATTCATGACTTCCATATCCTACATTACCGAGTAGGTAGAATGTTCATTACTTCCATCCTCGATTACTCTGTAAGGGGGACTTTCACGACATAATGTACATCCCACTTAAAATAACGCGCTGGAAAATAATAGGGTACATAAACATAGGGTTTCTTAATTATTTTTTTTATTGATTTTCTTTTTTTTTTTGAAAACAAATATTTTTGAAGTATCGGTTTTTGGAGTTTTTAAAAGCTTTCCGAATCTCCGATGACAGCTCCTACCCGTATTTGCCAGTAGCTTCTGTAGAAAAGAAAAGTATAATTTTAACAATAATAAAAATGAAACGGAAAACACTGAATTACTTTGAAGCATGTCCAAAACATTGCTTAGCTCTTTAAAGGGTAGCTTTCCCTGAACTTCATCGTAGTTATAGGCATTCACTACGTCACCCAAAAATAACTTGTTGATATGCTTGACTAGGCCGCCTCCTTTAATAATATTTTTAATGGCTTCAACCTATGAAACAAAGAGTTTTAAGGGGTTATGTACAGTTAGAATTTACAATTTTGAGTCACTTTTTATTCACTTCAAATCACAAATTTACTCAAAAAAATCAACTATCCCTTCGAAAATCGCAGCCGGAATGTTAATATTACGATCGAATGATGAAATAAACAAAACCCCCGGAAC
Source organism: Brachyopa scutellaris (assembly GCA_949775065.1). NCBI lineage: Eukaryota > Metazoa > Arthropoda > Insecta > Diptera > Syrphidae > Brachyopa > Brachyopa scutellaris. The sequence continues at coordinate 14,342,497 of OX459114.1, forward strand.
AGCGACGCAACCAGTTAGAAATATGTTCTTAAAATTCATTCAAAGTAATAGATTTTCTTCTCCATTACCTTTCATCCACTTGGTAATGCAGTGGCATTACTTAATAAAGAAATAAGAATGCCTGACGGAAGGCATCGACAAGGCGAGGCAAGCAAATGTACATGGTATATATATTCTCTTCTCCATTACCTTTCATCGAATGGGTAATGCAGTTGCATTACTAAGTAACGAAATAAGAATGCCTTAAGGAAGAACTTCACTAAGAATGTAGAGGCTTTATTGATTGTAATAAAGCTTCATTCTATGTTCAGTACTGCAGAACCCATTACTTAGGTAAGGCCCTACCATTTTCGCGATTGGGATGAGTCTCCTTTTTCAACCGAAGTATATGTGTATTTTTCATGGTATTAATATCATGAAATAAAGTCCAATACTGGAGATCTCTTTCGATGCAAAATCCGTGCGCTTTGCTCTTGAGGAAATGCAACTTGACCGGCTTGCGACCGAACCAAAATTTTCCAGGATTAAGTGGATGATTACGGCTTGATGAGTTAGTGACTTTGAAGTGACAAAATAAATAATCTCCTTCTAAGTCGATATACTTTAGCCAACGATATTCCAACTTCATTAAGCTATCCAAAAAAAATATTTTCTCTGAAGCTTAGCAAAATAAGCATTTTTTGCGCTATCTTTACTTTAGCTGGCGCGTGGCACTACAGCTCGGGGTGAACCTGGGCCTGTTTCTTGCAATAATTTATGTGTGCATGTTATATTTTTGCACTAATGGAAGCGACCTACAGTTTTTTGCCGACTCCGAATGGCGAGTTGAGAAGCTACTCGTGACAAAAGATACTCTTTGATTGCTTCTCAGACACTAGGAAGAGGTGGCACCGTGAAAAAACTTTTAGGTGTTAGACCCGGGCTGGGATTGAACCCGGGCAGCATTGTATAGTAGTCCAACGCACTTACTACTACACCATGGTGCTCACTATTTTTGCGCTTTCACTTTCTCATTTGAGGTCAATTGAAGAAAAAATAAAACCGAATGGGTAAGTCTGGGGAGTTCAGGGTGTGGGGCAGCAATTCATAGCGCAACTCCACTAAATTTGGCTGATGCGATTTCAGAAGTATCAGCGAGTGCGGTATCGTGGTGAAAGATTAATCTCTTCGCTAAATGCTGCATCAATTTTTTCTAATAAATAAGCAAAATAAGGTCCGTCTATTGTTTTTTCCATTTTCCAAGTAATCAATCAAATTAACACCATGGGCATCCCAAATAAACAGTGGCCATGACTTGCCAGCCGACTGAAGAGTTTTCGCTTTTTTCGGTGCACGTTCGCCAGCTGAAGTCCATTGCCTGCTCTTTTGTTTTTAGAGTGTAGTGATGAATACGAGTATGATTCATCTACTGCGACGTACCGGCTAATGAACATGTCCATTGTTCGATATCAGCAAACCCATCTTGCTACCAGCTTTTCCATACCTAAATGCTTATGCAGAATATGAAAGACACGTTCAGTGGAGATGTTTATAATGTTGTCTATCTCGTGATTCTTGATTCGACGATCTTCCAACACAACATCATGCACTTTCTTGATCATTTCATCTCTTGAGACCTCAATTGGACATCCTGGATACTCTGCATAACTTGTGCTGATTCAACCACAACGAAATTCAGTAAACGACGGAGCAGAGTCCTCATAATAATTTCTAGGCTTTTCTTCAGTTTCATCCAAGACTGAGGGTTTGAGTGTTTCTCTGAGTGGAAAAAGAATGCTTAATCAAAACACGAAATTCCCTTTTCTCCACTGTATTTGTCTCTACTCGAAATAAAAATATAATTGTCCGTCGGATATTTAAAAAGCTTAGTACTAGTCTTACAGGGATTGCAAAATTTAGAATAAAATGTAATATGGAACCAGATTTGAAGTCACTGAATTATTAAACTGCCCAGTGCCCAGTCTTACTTACTTACCTAAGTGGCGCTACAGTCCGGGGTGGACCAAAGCCTCAACCAACAACCTCATCCAGTTAGCCCGGTCCTTAGCTAACCGCCTCCAGTTGCGCACTTCAAGTTGGTTGAGGTCTTGTTCTACTTGTACCCGTCCTCTGCTTCGCTGACCATCCGGGTAAGAGTCGAATATTCTCCGAGGCGGAGCGTTGATGTCCATACGCTCTGCATGTCCTAACCATCTTAAACACCCAATGTGCAGTTTTTTGACCAGGTTCATGTCGCTGTACAGCTCGTATAGTTCGTGGTTGAATCTTCTTCTCCAGAACCCGTCAACACAATCGGGACCGAATATCTTACGAAAGATTTTTATCTTGAAGCGACCAAGGATATCTTCATCTGGCTTTCGATAAAGTCCAAGCTTCAGCTCCATATAGCAAGACTGAGATGATAAGGGTCTTACATATATAGAGTCTCCTAAGTCGATCGAGAAAGGACTTTACTACTCAGTTGCCTTCTCAGCCCAAAGAAACGGCGGTTGGCAAGAGTAATCCTTCGTTTGATTTACGACGAGATCTCATTTTTTGATGTAAAGCCAGAGCCGAGGTAGACAAAGTCCTTTACCATCAGTGCCCAGTCGGCAGTCAAAAAAACTGATTTCGTTAGGTTGTACTAAAAAGGTTTCGAAATTTGATGCAAACGGTAAGAATATACCCAAACATTAGTCATTCTGTGTAAGAAAAGATTAGAAGCCACCCTTTGGCCCTAACTCTCAAAACAGAGCAGCGCTTTGTTCTGCAGTCCTTTGAGGATTAACTCGCTTAAGTGGTTCTGAGATTCTACTCAAAAGGTTTACGTAACGTATCTCGAAATAACTTCTCCTTATCCTCTCAATCTGTTCCGAGTAATTTCTTCCTCAATTAGCCCATAACTATCCTTGAAGCCATAGATTATCAGAAATATTTTCATCTGCCATAATCCCGAAGAAAGTAATTTTCGAAATTCTTCCCTTTCTGTTTTTTTAATTATTATTAGGTACCTCCAAGCTGGACTTGCAATTGAAGTTTGAAATTAAAAAAAAAAGAAAATACTTACTACAAAACCATTAGAATCGAAACAAATGATCCTTTCTGCTAATGCTGCTCTGCGACTTTATATGATTGCACACATACACACATATCCTGTATCATTTGCTTCTGACCCGCACCAGCCAGCCGTTAGCCCTTCCGATGCAGAACTAACATATATACATTCTCTGGTAATAATTTCCATGAAAATATCTAACATCCTTGGAGTACAATTGCAATCGGTTCGCTCTAAATGCTTTCATTTTCTTTCTATTTTTTCGTGTAATTTTTAATTTCAACTCCAGAAGGTCCTTTTGGGGGCCAGAATACCAACCACCGCCATCACCACCAACGATAAAGTCTCATCTTTTGCAGAACCCAGCGGAGCGCAGTCTGAGGAGCCGGAGCAGGAGCCCTAGCAGGAGCCCTAGCAGCATCTGTGTATATCGTGGGTGTGTGTGGACTTTGTAAATGTTGCCGATTGCTTTTTTCAATTCCTTTTTTTTTTTGTTCTTGTTGTGTTGTGTTCATTTGCAGCTGAAGGCGCAAATTGTGCGATATGTTTCGTTTCGGGTGATGGCTCTGGGGGTGGTGTAGGTACTCGCAGTTGGTATATGTACGTTGGCCGACTACGATGTTTGGAAGGATTTTAGAGAAGGATATAGAAAGTTAATTTTATGATTAATGGGCCTTTGGCATCGACATGGTACATGTGCTCAATGTAGTCTGTTCCGAGGAGCATAGTAGTACACGAAATACACATCGACAGATTAGACAGGAAAATATAATAAATTATAAAGTTTTCCATTAGGGTAAACATGGGTGGTGAGAGAGGGGGAGGGGAGATACGAGTATATCTGGTTTGAGTCTCCTAGTTGAGGGAAGAACATTAGAAAAGGAGAATGCTTTTGCTTCTTTAACTTGATATCCTTTTTCTGTTTTTTTTTTCTTCGACTGTTTTGTTTTATTTATTTTTTAAAGGATACGTGTATACACATACACACTACCGGCGTAGAAAAATCCACTCTTCCTGTAGCTTTGTTAATTTTACAAATGGATTTTCTCTCTCAATTGTCGAGGTCGAATGATTGTTGATTTTTTTTTGTCCTGTCATTGTATTAGAAATTCGAATCTAGTTTATTTTCGTAAAAAAAAAAAAAACCTTTTCCAGATCCTTAGCGAGGAATTAATCCTTTTGATCAAATCAGTTTCTTAATCCTTAATGCATCGTGGTGACATTTTTACCTCTCGTTACGTACCCACTTGATGTCCTAAAAAATGTCCTTTCTTTATCTACGGTTGCAATCCAATTTACTTCCTTTTGGAACACAGCACTCTCGGCTTTGCTTATTAAAAAAAAAAAACTCAACGACATGGGCGCCCAAATGTCCAAAGCGGCTGTCAACTGAACTCAGAGGTGTAATTAAAGATTCGGGTCACTAAGAAAGGTAAAGGCGGTAATATCTGTCCAAACTATTATTCGGTACAGTTACAGATTTGGACGGCTTTTGTTGCCACTAGCTTCAGCAAACAAAGACTCTAAATACATGCGAGATCCTCACTAAGACGTTAGTTATACCTATCCTTACTTATGGATGTAAAATTCTCAGCAAAAGCGATGCCGTGAGAAACGATCATGTTCCGAGATTTTCTAAGAGTGTCTATTGTATGTTGTTCGTTACCCTCTTAAATTTCCGAACTCTTTTGCTTCACCTAATTCAGAGCTATCAACCTTCCAATCTTTACAACCCACTTCAATCCTCGTCATCAACCAGACTCCCGCAGCTCATTGCTCCCCGGTTTTCTTGTTTTACATCCTTAAATCAATTTTTCGTTAATGCCGCCCGCTTATGGAACTCTCTACCACCCACTGTAAGGAGAACAAGTAACCTCACCGAATATAGAATGCGTCTGCAATTTTTTCTTTCTGCATCCGACTAGTTTTCTGGTCCTCATGATTCTTTTCTTTTATCTCTGAACCAACACAATTTTTATGTCCTCTGTTTACAGCACTACTCTTCTTCTTCTTCTCTTTTTAGGCTACCACTGCCTCCAAAGTTTCCTCAGAACCCCTGACTTTCGGCGCCCATTTCCCATTTCCTTCGTTGAGCTCATCCATCGCTACTGTACTGACCTGACAAGCGTCAAGCAGGATTCCCATTTGACCTATTTGCCGGCCTTCCGCAGAGCAGAGTGTTAAGCGCTTAAATACTTTTTGTTGTCTTGCTTATAACTAGAGATGGGTCTAGACACTCTGGAATGATATTTCAAAATCAATGAACCGGCAGCGTTGCTAAATAACTCAACTTGTGGACCGTCTGTTAATTTAGAGTAAATTGACAGGTCTACGATATACGTGGGCAGCTAGCTTACTTTAGAGCGTTTTGCGGACCAATCTCTGATTGGGATTTATGGTTGAGAGTCCGCAGCTAAATTCTACGATGGCAACGATAATAATCCTTATTGGTGCCAAAATCAGTGAGCCCTTACGACATGAGCACCGATTATTCGCACTATTGCCGCAAATTTGCAATAATTAAGAAATAGATAATTCCCAGCCCTAATATTTGGGGGAGCGGGGGGAAATGAAGGTTGTTCACTGGAAAATAGATTCAAATATAGGGTTACATGCCGATTGCTGCGATTGAGTGTACAAGTTGAAGATTATTTCTGTCCAAGTTACTGCTGAGGTGGTTCTGTCCAAGCTGCTTCTGTCTTCCTCATTCTGGGCTGAGCTAAAAGATTTATCTAAGATAGGTTTGATCGTGCTTTTGAGTTACTTGAATTTAATTTATCGATATTTCCAGTATATGTCCGGAGTGTGGTTCTATCGAGATCTCAATCGTTACTTTTGCAAAGCAGCGGGACAATGACTGACCCCTGCGGTAAATGAATGGAAATTATGATTGAACACCATGAGTTATTGACAAGACTCGAGGGCCTCTTTTTCCCATCACTTCTTATCTCTAAATTTCCCCATACCCTTTCCCTTTGCTCCATTACTGGGTTTTATAACTTTAAAAGACAAAGTCTTAAGTGGTGCAGAACATTAAAAAAAAAAAAAAAATACCTGCTTTTCAATGACTCCGCCAAACTTTCAAGTGTCTCTGCGGCTATGAATTTCCAGTAACTCTTTCTAAGGATGCTGGGCGTTTCTTGGTTTCTTTAAGCTTATGTTGAGATCAGATAGTATCGATAGGGTTCAGATTTGGCCCCCATGGCCAATCAATATCCCCATGCTATACTCCAACTGCTTCCATATAAAATTTCAAAGACACTCATTGCTCAGCTGCTCTCTAGGTTTTCTCCGAACTGGGCATCTTCCACCTACAGGTTGCAGTTTAAAATCGGATTCGTTTCTTCATTATGTCCAAGAAACGTGCTCCTGAGGCCATAGCAAATGCGTTTGCCTGACTTCTGGCGGGAAATCGGGACTCTGAACTGGCTTACACACACTGTCCTCCATTTTTCCTCCTTTTTTGAAAAAAAAAAACACACCCAGTTGCTCTTATCGGGTCGTTAATATAGTTTCAACTACTTCGAAGTATCAGAAATCTGTCTTCCATGGCTTTTCAGAGCATTTATTTTTGCAGTGTGACCAGTCCACCGAAATCTCTGCAAAATCCATGCAAGGAAATCTTGGGATATGTCTTTCAGTAATTTTTGGCAAAATGTTCATGCCCCAAAGCCATTCTTTGAGCAATTACACCCTCGTATCCTTTTCTTAGCCCAATGACTTGCTTAACCTAGTTATTACTTGAGGCGATAAGGCCCCCTCGCTATCCTTAATTTAAAAAACAGCTTCCATAAAAGTATAGAAGGGGTTTGACTTATATTTGTTGCACAGTTTGTATAGCATCCTCTCGAACAGACATGTAGCAGATCCTTAATAAGGCAATTGGTTGGAAGCCTTCAGAGCCATATCTTTTTTTTGGAAAGAACATTTTTTAAGTTATACGGACTTTTAAGGCAGATACTCAGCAGCCTCTTAAATCATTGAATTGCTGCAATTTAAATGTTGCCACTCATATACTCCACCAAACTCCAGTCCGACGACTATCGACAGCATTAAATTAAGTTGACACTCCCCTTGGCTCTTATTTTTATTCGAAAATCACTTCAAATAAACCTCCATAATGAACATCCTTACAAATCCTCAACCTAATCCATTTTACAACTAAAAAGAAAACCACATGGATTTGAATCCTACATCACCAGAAAATCTACATTTATCTATCGTCCTTTTTAGTACAAAAAAAAAGAAGAAAAATTGCCACCATCCAGGACTCAAATGTATACTGCCCAACAATTTCCAACACAACAACAATTCTGGCATCGGTTTTTCGTCCTTTGGGGGGCGCAGCACACAACACGAACTTCTAACACAATCGCGAAGCTCTCTAAATTAATTACGTAAAATTCCCCATAGAGACTTAGAAAAGCAGACTTTTCGGTCCTTTTTCGGTACGAAAAAATACAAGAGAACCGTAAACATTTTTAAATGCTTTTCGGATCAACTAAGGACTTAAGCTGTTGAAAGTACTGTGTGTGTCTATGTAGGTGTCTCCTTAATTCCACTGACCACATAGTCGTATATTCCTGTTTCCGTTTCTTTTTTTTGGACGATGCCATCTTGTTGAAGCAACTCCTGCGTTATCCTTCCTCTTCACGTTCCACAATGTAATTGTCGACCATATTTCTTCTTACACTTTGCAGGTGCTGAACGTTTCCACTTTTTCCTCAATGACTTATATTTATATGTATGAAAATCCTTTCTGCTTTACTCCCTTTCGAAAGGATATGAGGCTATACCTATGTACAGACTACAGAGCCTTCTCGATACTCGTATATAATTTAGCTGTTGCAGCGCACCATGGTAAGATTAGAACAGCCAATAAATTGAAATAAATGTTCAAGGATATACGAGTACGAGTACGAGCACGAATGCGAGTATAGGTGATGCCAATAGAAAGCTAAAATAAAACAAAAACAAAATAAAAAGTTGAAATCAAAAAGAAAATTCCAATACAATATTTTTGTTGGTCTCCTGCTGTGTGTTGGTTTTCTTTATTTTGGCCAAAAATCCTGCTGGGTTTTTGTCTTCTCTAGTCGCCTTCACACTATCGAAATACCCACGAGGTTGGTCTCTGTCCGGCAATTGAAGCGATTTTTGTTTTGCTTTGTATTTCCTCTCGTTCACGTTCATTTCGGCACGTAAACCGAATATCACCGGAACGTGTTTCAGGATATCAATTTAAGGATGAGCATACGTGTGTGCCAGTCTAAACTCAGTGACTGCCATTGTTTGTGTATAATGCTGTTCGTATGGTGGCTCCCTGGTGGGGATGTGGGGGAAGAGCTGTCATTTGTTTTATGTTTGCTTATTGTATTTAGTGCGACGACGATTTATTTTGTCAATTTTGTGCAATATGTTTAAATGTTTTATTAGTCCGCCGAGTGTGTTGATTTCGGTTATTTGGTATTAGATACTTGGATACAGTTCTCCGACTCTCCCACCAGTGACCTCAAAGAGTATTTATCATACGTAATCCCCAGCTATCAACACTGGACCAGGTGGAATTAAATTAAATATTTTATTTTGTTTTTAGAGAAAATGTGAAAATTAATCGTTTTCGAACTAAATTCTGATCAACTCGCTGTAGCTTTGAGCTTGGGACTTGGAAAATCTAAAGGTACAAAATTTGAGTTAGACTACTTAATAAAAAGCGATGAGGTTCATTTTCATCTTAATCAATTTCCGGCTAGCGTGCTAAATTTTGGCATGCAAATCTTATCTGATAAAGAGTTTTAATGAAACAATTATTGATTTTGCGAGTTCATCAAATTATCTAATTGACCTGTTTTTGCGTTTTTCTAAAAAATAGTTTTTACATTTTTTTATAGCATCTTGAAAATTCGAGATTGTCAAAATGAAAGCAGCATTTTTAATGGTTCGGTATACTAATCCAAACAAATTATTTTGCTATGAGTTTTTACAGGCTTCCTGAAATTACGCCAAAAAAGGAAATGGAAAAAATGCCCGAAAATCTCCATACAAAGTTGTGGCGTTTTTTCCTAGGAAAAATCACCCAAATAGTTTGGCGTAAATGCTGAGAATTTTGGCATTTTTTCAATAATTTTTTAGACATTTTTTCCATTTATGAAATATGAAATTATGCCAAAAAAAATTGTTTCGAAAAAACGCCAGAACATTTTTTGGACTTTTTTCCAAATTAAAAAAGGAAAAAACCCCAAAAAAGTGGTTGGTTGAATTTAAAAGAAAAAAAGGCGTGAGTACCAGGTACTCGTGAATTTCATGTCTTTACTCATTGTGCATGTTGTTTTGTCGCAAAATAGATATAATAACTTAGTTCACGCGTGATCAGTATAATAAAGTATAATAAAGGTGTCCAAATTCTAAAGTACAAATTGGCAGCGCGACGGCACGCGGCCGCACCCGGTGGCGCGAGGAGCGGCGCGACAAAAAGGAAGGGGGTCGCTTTCGCAAAGCGAAGCAATAGGACAAGATTGAGCTCCACCTCCGTCTCGTCTTCTTCCAGGCACATCTCGCAAAGGCCCGAGTTTCTGATTTCAATTCTGTTCAGTTGCTCGTTTAAGGGAGTGAACCAAGTGACCAGTCCTATGAGGATTTTGAGGTAATTTCTACTAAGGTGTAACAGAAACTTAGTTCTGTTTGCCCAGCTCAAGAAGCTTGTTTTAAGCATAAGCTGAACTGCAGCCAATAACAGGCTGAGGACAGATAAAAGCGGTCGCTGATCCAGTTCTAGCCAGAGCATCAGCACACCTGCTGCGGGAACTCATCCATAAAGGACCCGTCCGTATAGAAGACTATACTTCCTGATGGGAAACCAGACCAACCTCCACGGTTCAGAGCGATCTGGAAGAAGACATTGGAACCTTCGCCCGAAATTATATTTGGAGCTTGTGGTGTCCAGATCTCCCCCCTAGGCTCCTGGTACTGAATCGAGAAGCTCCCTCACCCTGCTACCTCTACTACCTTCACTGAAGATAACTCGCCTTCCAAGAAGCACGATTATACGGTATACTGTTTTTCTGGCTTCGTTTTCAATAAAGATATGCAGTGAGGGCAAGGCAAGAATGATCTCAATGGCGGCGGTGAGTGTCTCTCTCATGGCCCCGGTAATGCTAATGCACGCTAGGTGCTGAAGTTTTTCAAGGCAACGTTTGAGAGGCTTCGCTTTGTACCACCACCACCAAGCTATCGAGCCATATACAACATATGACCTGACTATACTCGTATAAATCCAGTAGATCATTTTTGGGCTAAGCCCCAATGTTCTATTGAACATTCTACGGCATTGCCAGAGTATGTTGGTGGCCTTGGTTGTTCACAGTACGACTTCTTTCTTTGGTGCTATGGAAAGAGAAGGTTTATGCTAGCGCTCCCCAGTTAATTGAAGTACTCAAAGCCAACATCCATTTCGTGATCGATGAAATAGAGCCGCAAAATGGATAAAAGATAAAATAACAGACCCAAGGCCCACTGAAGATCCATTACAAACTCTTCGGATTCCGATCGTCAACACATGCCTGTTAAAATTTATCTTAATTACCAAGATCTATATACAGTACGCCCTCGGTAAAAGCAACCCTCGATAAACGCAATACCTCGGTCAAAGCAACACCCAAATTTTTACCGTTAGTGACTCAGTAATTGCAACTTTTCAAAAAAATGTGACTCAGTAAACGCAACTTTCCAAACAAGATCTCTTATTTCGTTTTATATTTGTTTCTATTTTTTTGGTGTTCGGATCTACTATAACTGGGCAGTTATTTTACAGTTACTTCTCTCAGAATTAAATATACATACCTATTGTTTTTCTTTTCTTTAACGACGGACATTATTATTTTATTTTTCATACTCTTTTGTGACTCGGTTAATGCAACAACCTAAATTAACGCAACTGCTCGATTTTTATCGGTTGCTTTTACCGAGAACGTATTGTATTTAGAATTAACGCACCAACCCTCGTTACTGTTGAAAATAGTGATGGGCATAATCGAATGATTTGAAGAATCGAGACATTTTATTTATTTATTTATTTTATTTATTTATTAAAAAAATTGCAATGTTGATACCTATACTTTGTGCTATTTCACTTAAGACATAAGAAAATAAACAAACAAAACGAGTTTAATTAACAAAAAGGATATTTATTATCCACTAGCGGATACCCGGCGTGCGTTGCTACGCTTTATTTCACAGTGATTTTTTTCACTTTTCGATTTTTCCAATTTCCCGAATTTTCCGGAGGATTTTCCGAAAATTTTCTTTCGTAAGAACCTTCTCCTGGCAATTACGAACAAATGAAAAAAAAAATGAGCCAAATCGGCCCAGCCGTTCTCAATTGATCAATTACGATACATTTTTCATACCATTTTTATATACATAGATTTATCCAAATATTCGAATATTTGTATTGAATATATGTATGTCTGTATATCAACAAAATTGATATTATGTATTTTTAATCAAGTAAATAAAATCAAATTGATTCATTAAGAGTACAAAATTTACGAGATATGAGACTAGCGAATCGATTCTTTTAGATCACACATACCATAGTCCTCCTGGCGAATCGATTCTTTTATTCAAATTCTTTTAGATCGCACACACAAAAGCCCTCCTCGCGAATCGATTCTTTTATTCGAATTCTTTTAGATCACACACACAAAAATCCTCGAGAAAATCACAAAAAGGTCTCGCTTCTCACTCATCAAGTTCTCCATTCATACAACGATATAACGTATTATGTACATGTAAGTTTGGAGAACATCACTCAAGACGAAATATGGCCTTGTTTTCTGCGCCAATACATCGAAACGGAAGAGAACAATAATGTGCACAATAACAAATGTACAAGCAGAGCTTATGGCATGTTTCCGACACACGTATGCATATGTACACATGCACCACAGATATAGTTATTATTTTAAGTAAAGCTCTTGTCATGTAGGTTAGGTATTGTAAAAATCTGAAGAGTAAGTAAATAAGAGAACAGACAAAGAAGAGAAGTAAGAAATTAATAACGAAATTATTCGAATGAATCTGTAAGAAGAATCGAGATGTCTCGAGACTTTTCCGTAATCGATTATAATCGATTCTATCATTCGAATGCGCCCATCACTAGTTGAAAAGTCTTCCAGACTGGCCATTTTTGTGGAGTGGAGGACGAATCTGGTGAAGCTCGGTCCAAATCCTGATAGCTGATAAACTGAACTCAAATCCCATCGCGAAAATATTGAATATTCGCTCATTGGTTTCCAAGAATTTTTAATGAGGAGCAAAAATGGGCTCGTGTACCCACTTTATGCTATTTACTGCTGCTTTTATAAAATCTTAATAGGTGATAAGTTTTAATTTTATTAGTAAGCCAAACAGCAGTCCATAGTATGTCTCCCAGAAGGTGCAGATCCCCCGCATAAGACCAAACACAGAAGCCAGCGACAAAAGTCTTACTTATGTACTTTACCAGAGCGAAAGTGTTCGCCATCATCTTGCTAAAATCTGTCCAAACGGTAACCGTCAATTGGTATACGGAAACTTGTTTGCCACAAATTTTGCAAAATTTCATGTGAAACCAAGAAAATTGAACTTCGTCGCTACTTTTTTGCCAATCTTGTCTTAGGAGCCATATAGGAGAATAATCCTTACTATGGCCTTTTTCCACCTGATATCCTTTCAAACTCGTATCTTTTTCAAATAGTAGAAATTGCGTATGCGACCCATGACATCTTCCAGCAATTACACTGATCACACTCAATACTCCGCATCATGTGAAACAACCCGTTTTGGTTCATCGCAATTATGTCCACCTGAGAACAATGCAAGTGTCTATCTATCAAAAATCTCTTTTGTCGCAGTACCCGCTGCTAATATTCCTTTCTTTGAGTCCAGCTGACGTTTGTCAAATGATTTTTGAAGTCGCTTAGCATATTTGGTCCTTAGAAGGTCGAAATCAACTCTGGTCTCCATACTTTTGATCTAAATACACCTGGTATCCAGCTACTCACTAAGCCTAAATTTAACTCACCATATGGAACTATTGACATCAAATTCAAGCAAAGTGATTCGTCAAAAAGTGTACACGTCTACATACATATCTTCTTTAATGTTAAACCCCATCACAGCCTACCGCCCCCAACATAAATAAATCTCACCGAGCGGAGCAACCTAATGGATATCGCTGTCGATTTTAGTAAAACAAGAAAAACAATAAAAGCAACAACACCAAACTATACACCGCGCTGCGCCGGTCGCCGCCGTTACAGGAAGAGCTCTTAATAGGGTTTAACTTTATTATCATAAAATCAGGGCAGCATAATTGCGCGCCAGTAATTTCATGAGCCCACGCATTAAGTCGCCATTTGCATGGATTCCCTTCATAAGGACACGTATATGTATGTGTGTATGCAGATGTGGGGATGTTGTATAAAAAAAATGGACACAAATAACAAACGCTCCATCATAAATATAGAAACTCTGGCTTGCTTGCAGCCAAGAGCGTGTCCTTTGTGTATTTGGAGCGGGGGTATTCAAATGGAATTTGTTAATTAGATTTCTTGCTCCAATTTGGGCAATTCTTGGCTGCTGGGCAACTCCATCCGAGATACATTTATCGTTCGTCATCCACAGCGAGCAATTTGTCGGCCTATCTGTCTCCCATCAGAAGCGTCGCTGTCCTTATGCTACTATAAACTGATTCCATATGGACCTACATACTGCTGCTGCTGCTACCGATGACGATGACGCATCTCCTCTTCGATGTGAAATTGTAATACATTTACCGGAATTTAATGCATTTTCCACAGACATTAATCACTTTGATGCAATACATCGAAAGATTGAATATCTCTCCTACCATCCTGATGTGCGCGCGGGTGGTTACAAATTCACCAACGTAACCAATAGCATACCACACTCGTTCCCTATGGCAACTACAACAAACGTCGTTCCACCGCCGCGCGCCGCCCCAGGCATATGTAATTTTTCAAATATTGTAATATCGGTGGGTATAGGTAGCAATGGCAGTGCAGCAGATTGAGGGTAGCCGAACCAGCCACACAGTCAACCGAACTCATGGATCGTTGGATTTCACCTCCGTCAAATATTTTCTCCCCATCATCGTGTGCCAGTGCATATCGAGTAAACAGAATCATCACCATCGTCCTTTGCAGCAGCATAATCATCATCATCATCATCATCATCATATTCATCGTCATCGTAGGAAGTTGCAATGGAAACAGTCGAATCCAAGGCAATAGCGCAGAGTCATCGCCTGGATGTGCAGATACTGAAGATAGATTGACACATCCTACCTCGCTCGACACCACCCAATCGTTTGGCCCCCATTCCTTTTTCGATACTGTGCCGAAAGGTTTTTGACATATTACCGGTTGGTAGGTTTTGGGGGGGTCAGTGGGAGTGCAACACCCACTCGCAGTGTCATTCTCTTTCGCTCTCACGTCGCGTCGTGGGTCGTCGGTCGTTTACGGTTGTCGGTTTGAGATACATTCACAGATGAATAGCTGTTTGTCTGCTCGGTTGCATCGTTCCGTCCAATTACATTTTCTTGTGACAGATTCATCAATAATCCAGATACAGTTTCCAATTCTAGGATTTTCTTCTCGTTTTTGTGTTGCGGATCTTTTTTTATCCGTGTATGTGGGTGGGCCACAGATGTATCCATGTGTAGCAACTCTCGTGTTAAGGCTAGTGGCGGACATGTGAGATGGATTCTATGGAAAAATTTGCTAAAGTTCAAAGGAAAAGCCTGGTGTCGATTTTTTTTTCATTAAAAGTCGACGCTAATTAAGTTTCAAGAACTGAAAGGGTAATTTTCATCACTCCGCTAGAATGTGGATGAGTATGCATTTAACTTGCACAGAAAGGATACCTAATTAAATTCTTTGATATGCATGGCTTAAAAAATGCTATAAATGAGGGATTAGCAGCCCTCTTGGGCAGTCTATTGACAATTGAGGAGTAAAAATTGACATCTGGAGGAATTCTAGGTGACATTGCATGCATTTCTCTGTACAAAAGATAAAGGACCATATACGCGTATCTTCAAAGTGACGTAATCGTCTTTGAACTAAAGTCAAACACTGAAGGCGGTGAGGTGAGGATCTGAGTAATCTTGTTTGGATATCACCTTATGTGTTTAGATTTGCTTCGAAGGTTTATTCCAATGTAAAGACCCAATCTCATAAGCTTTAAATTATTGAAATTTGTATAAAAAAAAACATAAAAAGTATTCAATAATATTGTGCGTTGAAAGGTAAGTTACTCGCAACGTTAACGCCAGAACCACGTCCAGTCGCAAGGAGTAGTCAAAAGAGAAGGACGGATTTCCTTGTTGCCATCATCTAGGAAACCTTTTCGCATGGAAATATCTCCACTGCCAAACTTAGCTGTAAGCCGATGAGGAAATAAGAATGCGGCCGCGTTGCCAATGATGCGGTTTGTAGTAGGTACCCACATCAGATTCATTGACCATCCTTAAAAGGATAAGGCACTGCGTTCCTGCTAAAAGTGAATGACAATCTTCGTTGTTAAAAACATACTTCGTCAAGTGTGAGTTAGATACTATCCGCCTTATACCCCAGCGCTATTTATAAGAAGGTATTAAACTTAGGATTTAAGAGTACCTAATGATTTAAATAATAATGATTTAAATTGCACATTTTCACTTATATGTATGTCGAAACAGTGAAAGTTGAATAAAATTCAATCCTCGAATCTTTCATATTGAAACCCTATTCAACTGGGTAACGAAATAAAATTTTTCTGATCCTCAACCCGTAGCTAGATGCAAGGAAGCAAAATTTTAAACTGTATTTATATGTACGATTATGTGCAGATAGCAGCGATAGCAAACAACAAAGTCTCACCAAACGGTCTTCTTGTCGTTAACATTTTCAAGTTACCAAACCATTAGACCACACCTTAACCTTAGCTTCTATACGTCCGCTACCAACCTCGGACTGCAAATCCATCCCAAGCATTTTCAACCTCAAATGATTTCGAAAGTATCAATTTTCTGACAAAAGTTTCAAAATAATTTTCGATGCTTTTTAAGATCGTATAACTACACAGTTTTTTATGAAAACGCATTTGAATGGGATGAGGAACCCCACTTCTTTACTGCGACCTTAAAGATTTATATTGTATCGTGGAGTTCTATTTAATCCAAGAGGCAAACCATCTTTCTAATAAAAGCTAGTTTGTGTGTATGGTGTCGCACTTTTTTAAAATTATAGGGTCTGAGGAGTTTTTATTGACATGGACATTCACAGACGACGTACTCGGCCATCTTGACCTCATCTAAACGGAGTCGATATCGGTATCGTGTAACTTGCGTGGTATCGTACCTGGCAATGACCGGAAAGGAAGTTTGTTAGATACTAGGATATACGATCCTCCTTATTGTAGTTCAGAAGTTCCCTGTGTTGGGTATAAGGCTTACTTAAATAACATTTTGGCTTGTCGAGCCTTGGGACATTTATCCAGTAAGAGAGTCGAAAATTATGTTCCCATTTGTGAATTAAGGCTGATATTGTTGTCCAGTTTATGTCACAAAAGGATTTCGTGTCTGGGAATTTGGCAGTTGAATCTAAACGGGCCAGCTCATCCACAATCTCATTTCTTTCAATGACTCCGTGACCAGGCACCCACCGAAGTTTTTCTTCATTTTGAGTGGCTGGGGAATGGAGAGCATTGAAGCGGCACTTTACCTGTCTTGAGTCCAAAGAGAAGAAGCTCAAAGCTTTGAGTGCGGCTTGACTATCTGAGAAGACATTTATGTTAGCGCACTTGATTCCTCTCGGTATATTTATCAAGGTGCAGATCTCAAGGGTATGCACCTTAGCTTGAAACACGCTGGGTAAAGTTCCAAGAGGCACGGAGATTCTAAAGATCCCAGCATGAATACCAGAGGCAATTTTCGATCCATCCGTGTACCATACTAGAGTTTTTGGATTCTTCCCCATATGCATTACGCAGTCTAAGGGTTTTGATAATTACTTGAACTAATGATGGCTACGCTCTCCAATTTATCTATTTAAATGTATCCGCCAACTAAAAGACTGAACCTGTAATGTTTGGATAACGTGACCAATTTTAGACAAAAAGCGTGGACGTTTTTATACTCTTGGTATTATGTTATTTATACCAATCGGTATTCTAGGCCTCTGCAGCACTTTCAGACGTCCTTGTACTTTTCAAATCAGGTATAGGGCATTCTGCGGTAGAATTGCACGTTTCTAACAATTCGTTAAATAATGTCCATTAAAGTAGAAACCAATGGATCCAACATAGAACTATTTATATAAGAACTTAGGGCTTAACATTGAAACAGTAATTAGGTCACCCGCTATTCTGTCTGCAATCGTCATCTTCCAGAAATGTCTCTCTTATATTTCCACTTGTTCTTAGTTGTTTTTTCATCTTTTAGTAATTCCTTTATACCAGCGCTACAGACAGTTTACAGTTCATGGAGCTGTACTTGCGACTATCCTTACATAAAATACAATTCCGACAGCAATTTTCCCAGAATCACATCCTTACCAGAAGTTTGCTGTGGCACACTGACGACTCTCTCAGTGCTTCAAAAACAAATTTTTTGATTTTAAATCCTTACCAATAAAATCATCTCCTTTGATCCAGTCCAATGCGAATTAAATTATTACCCTGACAACCGTCTGCAGACACACGCTGTCCTTCTATTGAATTTGATATTCAATTATGATGTCCTGCAAGGCCTGCTGTGCTGCACTCGTATTATCAGTCGAAAAAAATCCTGCGGCTCATGGCCATTTACTTGATACCATTGCAACTTATTCAGTTTCACATGCTCATCTGCATGCTGATCCGAGAACTGTTGGAAAATTGCTGATATGACAACCACTCATCGGATGATGGAAGCGTCCTTATAATCAGCGTGTACAAGGGTAGATAAAATAAAAAAAATTGCAACCCTTTTTTTCCACCACCCGCCTTAACACGACACCAGCCATATTGAATTTTCGAATTCCCTCCTGCCCATCGGTTCTTGGAACTTTGAAATGTATACATTTCATGTGTGGACATACACCGATGAATGATTACCCAAGTGTCCTTAGGCGATGAGAAAACCTCTGCCTGCCAATCCTTCAACTCTGGCATCGAAATTTTTCCATGTTACATTTTACTCAATGTATTTCCATCATCGATATGCGTAGGTAGGTAGGTACATGGAAATCCTGCTAAGCCAGGACCCTTCAACAGCGGTGGTTCGGGAAAGTTAGTCGAACATGTTAAGCAGAATTATTATGTCGAATCCTTTTCAATAATTAACTTTGACTCTAATTAGGCGCGATGTATATTCGGTGGAATTTTTGATATCCTGATGGCGGTGAAAACAAAATGTAAAATGTAATCCACAGATTCCATGTGTTTGCCTTCGTGTTGTAACTCTGATTAGGATTTCATTAAGCCTTTTTCAGTATGCTGGAGCGATGTTCCCAATCAATGTGTATTCAACGGGGTAACATGGCATATGCTGACGTATTTTTGAATTTTAATTGGTGATTTGAAGTTCTCAGATGATGCTGATATTTTATACGAGCGATGCTGTCATCATTAGCGAGCTTATACATTGATACTCGTGAAGGAGAGGACATGGTAATCAGAGAAGAGGATTGCGGATAGAATCATAACAAAGGTTTGTTTTTTACTTTTAATGTTCATACCAGATGACAATTTTACTTGTTAATACAGCTTTGGCCATTGCTGACTATTTCGCAATGTAGCATGTCGGGTTTTCAGTCGTTTGAAGGTTTAAAGGCAATTTCAACGCTGAATAAGTCATTCGGCGTTCTTCTAACGCGGCGGCTTCGGCTATCCCACAAGAAGCAACTGCTGCAGCAATTTTGGATCTCGTACGATCAGTGGTCAAAATCAATGACATGAGGAATCTCTTCCCAGCTCCCCCGAAAGAATAAAGGAAAAATATGCCACCATTTTGTTGGGGTTTCAACGGTGGTACATTCATTCGAACTGATTGGTTCAATACACCTCGATCGTATTCACGTTCAAGTTCTAATTCTCGATTTAAAGCGTCGTTCATTCTACGATATGGCGTTGGCATTCCTTACTTGACTAACAAGCTGCCGCACATGAGGTAACACATGTCCTCGATCAAAAGCAAACCCTGGTCATGTATCTCCTCATTCAACTCGAGATCGGGATTCCCCGAACTGACACGAATTCGATGTAAAATGTCTTTTGACATGTCATCCTTGTACTTGTTCCACAGTTCACGCGGATTTGATGGGAAGCAAGTCAAAATAATGATAACAAATAATGTGTGTATCTGAGAGATACAGAAGCAATTGTTTCAGTAGAAGAACAACCGCAAGTAGAAGCATTCGACATTTTTCCCATGAACTGTGTCAATGCTATCAAGGGCATCAGTAGAACGCACATTTGGATAATCAGGAACCACATCGCCTTGCTTCCAACGTTGAAATTTCTTCGATGAAGCGTTCTAAGTGTTATAACTTATAACGTTGCACCTCAGAGTAGAGCAACGTTCGTGCAAATGATCAAGTTTGTCCTCCATATTGCCCATGAAGTAAATTTGGATGAATTTATGCTGTACGTCTTCAGGCGGTTGCAATGATCCAATTCGATACTGAATTTGGCCTTTTAAGTCCAAAGCGAAGTCAGAATTACTCATTTATGATCACCAAAAGAAAATTAACGTTTACTCTCTCGACCAGTAACTACCTTCAATGTCGGATTGAATCCGCGTCGATAATCGTTAATATCTGCTCCAAGTTAAGTGGATTTTCTACCCACTGTGGGTAAAAATATAAGTATCTTTTTCTGTATTGAAATATTTAAAAACAATAATTTTTCTAAAAACGTCACCGTTTTATTAATAACTTCTCTATTATCTCTTTAACATTCACTTTATAATTACTTTTTCAGTCAGTATTCGCACTGTATCGCTTTTTAAATTAAAAAAAAAATTATAGAAATCAGTGACAAAATATACATATGTATATGAGAAAATTAATTTTCCTCCTAATTTTTTTTTCATGAATTTTTCTGATGTTTTAATAGTTATTCTGCTATTCGGGCCAGAGACACATCCAACAAATCAAAGATCATAAAAATTGTTCCAGCCGTTCTTGAGTTATAAATGGTGTAACTAACCCGACTTTGTTTTATATATATATAGATTTTCCATTGTTTTTCCAGTTTATATAAAAATCTGTAGAAATGAAGATACAAATTAAACTGTCCATAGATTGTCAACTGTATTGAAATTGTACAAAAAAAATATGTGAGCTTTATCCCCATAAGCTCATGGAAAAAGTGAATACTTATCCAATCCAAAGCAGTTGTACGTGTAATGTGTAAGAGAAGAAAAACGTTGTCTAGTACAATCGATAGAAAATATGTAATAAAATTTAGTAAATACATAAGTTTAATAATAATAATATACAGCTGATAACCTTTTTGGTCAATTAACATAGAAGTTTTTTATATCTTGACTCCAGCGCCACGTATCGGGTCCAGATTTTCTAGTTTTCTCTTTAGGCAATATACCAACATAAACAATTACTAAAGAAGTTGTAAATAACTTGACTCCAGCGCCAACCAGCGGGCAGTTTTTTTTTGCATATGTCCTCTCTCAGGTTCCAGATTATCTCTTCTTCAAACTACATTACAATTGGTTCAGCGGTTTAGGCGTGAAAAGGTTTTGTTAATAACTTGACTCCAGCGCGTTCTATTCTTGTGTCTCCAGCGCCCCCTAGCGAGCAGGTTTTCCAACTATGTCCTTCCTCAGGTCCCAGACTATCTCTTAGCCGAATTACATTACAAACGGTTCAGCGGTTTAGACGTGAAAAGGTAGACAGACAGACAGGCAGACAGACGGATAGACAGACAGACAAACAGACAGATGGACGGACAGACAGACAGATAGACAGACAAACGGACAGACAGACAGACAGAGAGAGAGACAGACAGACAGACAGGCAGACAGACAACTAATGTTGTCTGTCATATGTCCCCGGTATGTAATCATCTCCCCGTTATCGAAACGCATTTATCGAAATTTCTCGTAACACATTTATCGTAACTCATTCAGCGTAACTCATTTTCAAAACAAATACCTACGTCGCTAAAGAAGCATTCATTTCAAAAAACTCATAGCTACGTTTATTTCTAGTCACAACAAAGCAACAAAAAAAGGCCATCCCAGAACGTCTTCATCGTCGGCAACCGCACGAAGGACCAAAACCCTTCTCTAGCAATCAACTAATTGTCGTTTCGAACCTCAAATATACGCGCGTCTGCACATTATAACCACTTCAATTCAATTAGATATTTCAAAGTCTCACTCTGCCCGCAGGCGGGAGCTCCCCCTCATCGCATTCAACTCCATTCATTCCGACAAATGCAACAGTTTATCTAAATTGCAACCCGATTCCTGGCTTCCTCTCAGACTCATACGAGTACACAAACACAGATAATATTCCACTCTTCAAACTGTTTGCGTGTTTGTTGGAGAAAATTGAAATATTTTTCCTTTTTTTTTTGCGTTGAGCTTGGCACCACACCGCCTGGCAGGGAGCCAAGGATTTGCTTCCCGTCATCATTAGGATTATGGATTCTCACACATGTATGAGCTTTTTGTTTCACACATCGAAAGATGCGAGGTGTGCAAAGGAATCGTTGTTGTTTGGTTCTTAAAAAAAAAGTGTAGACATAGACGACATCGTCTATTCCTTGGTACGGTATCCATAAAAGGCGGCGGAAAGGACGAAATCCAGATGAAGATATTTTAAGAAACTTTCAAGGCACCGGAAATACATTTGGCATTTATATCCAACCATGGTGAGGAGTGTATGGCAGAGAGTCTCTTACCAACCGGATGCAGGATATGAAAGGAAACAAACAAGTAAGGATAATACTTTTAAGTAATAATAGAATACTCGTACTACCACTACCACCACTGACACATGTCAAGGATAACGTATATAAAAAAAAAATCCCGTCCTAACCGACTCGATATGCACGTACGATCTTGTTTTAAAGAAACCTCAAAAATGCAAACAAAAAAAATAAGTCTAAGGATATTCGGAGGAGAGAAAAGTTTTTCCCAAAAGAAAACTCCTTTCGTAAATGAATCCAATGGCTGGGAAGGAAGTTGATTTCGTTAGTTGAAGCTTCGCTTTTTTTTTGCTCAAAAATCTCGTCCTGCATCTGATGATCACATATACCGTTATGTGTGTGTAATTTTCTATTTTCGTTTTTGCAACAACTTTTTGAGGAAAACTTTTCCTCAGTATTGATTGAAGACAGTGTGTGGGTTGTGAGTAGTTTGGGGGGTGGGAGGGGGAGGACACTTGGGTACCTGTACAAATGCATGAAATTGGTTAAACATGTGTCGGCAGCTATTTAATTTAATCGTTTCGTATTTGAGAATGTATTGCTCGGAACATTTTGAAGAGGGTTTTCGGAAAACCCATAGATGAAGAGGCAAACTTTGGACGGTACTAAATGACGTGCAAACGATTGCAGTTGATTATTTGAACGGCAGCTAAACGGTACCGAACGGAGTTTGAAAAGTTTTTCAAATTTTTAACTGTTCGATGGCTCAAATGGAATCAATGTTTAAAAAAATACAATGATTGTTGGACGGTGGTCATGAACAGAAGCATTTGAAATTTATAAAAATACTTCCGCAACAGGATCTGTAAACAAGTTGTGAGCCTTAGTGTTGAGAGAAGGATGTGCCCAAAAAAAAGAAACAACTTGCACGCTTTAAATAAACCACCCGTAGGATTAAAATGAAGCAAATATCATCTGAGTAACAAACCTCTGTCGCACTGGTTTTTGTCATCGTTTACACATAAGAAGTGTTCTTCTTTCGCAACTGGTCTTGACTCTTTCCAAGCCTGTGCCCAGTAAAAAACCAAATAATCACATACATACTATGTTATGTACGTTCCTTATTTCCAAGGTTATGGGAAAGCTGAGGTTTTATTAAAAGAAAAGGTACATAATTATGTGTCTAACTGAAAAGCGGAATTAATTAAAGGCTTTAGATTTTAAAGTCATTTAAAAGAGTTCAGCTTCCGGGTCTTTTGTTAAAAATTCGTGTCTGTCATATCCGTTAATGTAAAAGGCGACTGAAACATACTCAGCTGGAGAATGTCGTCTGTCGAATTTAATAGATTCAAGTGAATAAAATGCTCAAAATCTGACCAAATTACTGTTTGACAAACAAAAGCAAGTGATTTAACCAGGCCAATCGCCTTTTTCAAGATTTTCTGTATCTATCTAAACAAGATGATGTCAGAACTTCCGACTAGATCTGTCGGAGCACTCAGATTCAATACCAGTAACCAGTAACCAAGCCATGGATGAGTTAACGTAAAAGGTAGAATTTGCTTCCAATTTAAGCAAATAGATTCAGCATATTTACTTTCTGTTCCACCAGAGAGAAACTCGAAGTTTTGTACCCCTGACTACATGTTCATCAAAGGTGCAGCAGCAAAGCGAGACCTCAAACCAGGAGAATCTAATTTGCTAAAGCAAACCACGTATGGACATGCGGCGACGGCGATACTTGGAGAAATACAGCAACTGAGGAGATGCAACCCTGAAATTCTAACCAAGATTTCAGACTACATTAATCCTCACTATGGCTTCAGCTTCACCAAAGGTACGGCGATATAAGCGGTGAAAACCGCCTACAGTCTTTCTATTGCAAAACGCCATTCGCAAATGTGGAATCAAATCCAAACATGTAAGCCCGCCAAAGACATGATGAAAAACCCGAAGAAAGCAGGGCATAAATAAAACTGATGATTTCCTTGTACACGGGCCACTGGCCACTTCAACTTGAACAAACACGCGAACAGATTGGGACTAGTGCAACATAGCATCTGCCCAGATTGTAAAGAAGAGGACGAAAGTATCGCTCACTTCCTCTGCGATTGTCCTGCCTCATGCTAAATATGGCACAGATACCTGGGAAGACACACCCTACCTGGGTTGACATCGCTTAGATCCATCGATTTCTCGAAAATACTGGAGTTTATACGACACAGAGCGTTTTTCGTTAATCCACTTACACCTTCTTTCTCTTCTTTTTACTTTTCCATTCCCCCCAACATCGTAAACCAGCTCCTGGGGAGGAACACAAAGGGTCCGATTCGAGGTCTACGTGAAGAGGAAGATCGTTTTCCTCACCCTCACAAACCAACGAACTAACCACTTCCCAGCAGAGAAGACTTGCTGTCAAACAAAGTGATTAGAGATCTTGAAAAAGCACTCTTCATTGACGGTTCAAAAATGGACTTAGGTACTGGAGCGGGGTTCTACTCAGATACACTACATAAATGGGAATCTTTCAGATTACCGAATACATGTGGTGTCTTCAAGGCGGAACTACCGGCGATTGAAAAGGCTGCAAAATTCATAAAAGGAAGCGACCTCTATCCGTTGGAGACAGCCATTCTGGGAATAGTTAGTCAGCTGTAAAATCAAAAGGATCTAAGTCAAAAAATCCAAAAATGTCGCAATGCACTAAATACCATAACAAAGTTAGACTGTGCTGGGTACCCGGACATAGCAATATCTAAGGGAACGAGATTGCAGACGAAAGCATAAAAAGTGAATCGATCCGACATCTGATCTGGTACAGCTTCGCCCTCCAAGAACGACGCCTTCGTACATAAGGTTATAGATTCTTGGCAGACATACCTAGCAGAGCTGGCAAATTCAAAGATATCGGATCTCCTGGGATTCACCAAAAGCTCAAAATGGCTTACGAGTCGGTAAGAAGAGGATTTACTCCCAAACTATGAGTGGATTCACACTGAAACTTCGGATCTCCTAAAGCAAACATCAGAGAGTTGAATGAATATGATTATTGTTACCTTCTTCTCGTACTGCTTTAATCAGAGCTGCTACTTAAGTCGGCAAAGCTATCTATTCTACTCGATGCTGGACAGTTTTCGTTATATAAATAGGCGAAGGTAAAACAGTTCAACCCCTTTTTGACTGCCTTCAACACAACATATTCGCTTGATTTTTATTTTGTTAGAAAGGTTGTGAAGAGGGGCAGTGCAGAATGTAATTCCTTTTCCAATATGTTGTGTCTAAGCCAGTTAAACATCAGGTGCGGTTCTCGCGCACAATTGGTCGAATTTCGACCACTGGCGATACAAGTATACCTAAATATCCCGGATAAAATTTCATGATCTACTATCGCCAGGTTTTTGAAACAGAGGTTCGAATTTTTTTTATCGTCTTGAAATAGATAACAGCATCAAAGACCGACTCTAGCTTATACTTTGGCTTATGTGAAATAAACCCACATGGCCAGGGAGAATAAACTGCCTGCAGCTTGGAAAAAAAACTGAAGGTTAGGTAAGAGTGAGAGGGGTTGAGAGGCTGAGACATGGCAAAACACTAGGCACCAGAGTGGGCCCATCGCACTCCCCTCAGAATCCATCCAAGGATGACATCTTAAAGCATTTTATTACTCTGCAAAATGTTTAAATAAGTCAATGGTTGATTTAACCTGAAGGTTACTGAGAAAACTGAAACTAGCTTTAAAAACAGCTACGCATAAACAAACCGAGTCAATTTCCATACCATCTTGCATTACTTAAATTTCCATCCACGTGGATACCTTGAGGTTTCAATACGTACCCCACCTGGTTCCACTTTGTCTTGCTGGTGGTAATCAAGTATTCAAGATACACGAAGCAAAACCAATGCTCGTACATCAAAACCGCGCACACACATATTAAGCGATAAATCTTTTCCATTTTTATATTCGAATTCGAAAATACGGGATGAATCTCATCTCAATTCGATTTAACCCCCAAAAGCATACCTTAGCCGTGGGTACCTTTCATCCTCATCGTCGTCGTCTTCCAACACGAGTCCTAGGACGACCTCATAAAGGATATCGTTCTGGATTCACCACATGAACAATACTAACATTGTAATGTTGGTATTTGTAATTGCAAAAAAAAAAACCAGAATGTCCTCCTTTGCTCCTTTGCCTTGTGGTTTTGTGTTTTCCCAAAAAGAAAACACACAAAAAAGCATTGAGAAAGCAAAGAAAATTGCAATGCTATCAAAGAATGGCGAGAAAAATCCAAAAAGAAAAACAAGAAAATGGAGAAACGGTATCCCACCCAGGATGATATTTCAGAAACGAGCGCAAACAACTCGCGTCAGGGGCTTCGGGGCGGTGCGGTGGTGGAAATTAAATTGGGAAAACCTCACGACTATCCTGCATTTGAAATGGATCCTGGTATACCATGTCGACAGATGCACTTTATGCATACAAAAATCGAGACTCTCCAATTCAAAAATGAAGAGAACGTTATACTACGATGAGTATAGCGTGTATATGGTAAAAATTAAAAAAAAAAAAAATTGCTAAAAAAGCAAGTAGAAGAAACCACGGTGCAAAAGGCAACAGCCACACAGTCCCACAGAGCTCGACTAATTATAGAGGTTTCTGATTTCCCTCGAGGAAATGTGGCGAGTGTGTGTGCAAGCAAACGCAAAGTATTTTCCACAATTTGCAATTTTGCGCGCCCGCACCGCTTCCTATTGGCCAGCAATCACGTTGGGGTCGTCGTCGTCGTCGTCGTCCTTGCCGCATAGCGTCGGTTGTTTCAGCATCCAGATTGAATGGATGTGATTATCTGCTGATTGGAAAAGTAGAATGTTGTTTTTTTGTTGTTGTTTCTTTTTTTTTTATAAAATTATGAATGCAACAACACTGTGAGACATTGGGGATTCGATTTGGACCCTTTTCTCTTTTGAGTCAAGTCGATTTTGACAAATGAACTAAGGTAGTATGGACATTTTCTACACTGCCTGAAGGTTCAATTTTCGTTTTTTTAATAAAAAAGCATCTGACATGGTTCTCCGAATGAACATTGTATAAAAGCACTTCGAGGAAAGAGGCTATTTCAAATTCAATGCCAGAGCCAGTGGCCGCTTTACACTATTCGTTGAAGGCAAATATGCACTTGTCTTCGTTTAACCTCTGCAACAAAAACAAAAACTGCTTTCATTTGGACATCTATCATCTAAACTCTACACTCATTACTGGATGGCACAACGTATTAAAATAAATTATCGGAGCCTTTTATGGAAATGGCCGCATATCGTGCACTACGCGATTTTGTTGTTGATGATAGTAATCGACCAACTGAGCGTACAATTTTGAATGTGATCCGTAAATTCTAAGAAACTGGATCGCTAGCAGATATTCAGCCGAAAACATTCCTGCCGTACGATAAAAGTGTCGCCGAGATCCCAAACCATCAACTCGTCATCCTACGTAGGAATTTAACCCCTCACGAACCATATAACTAACATTTTATGGCCCAAATCGGATGGAACGGATGTGGACGATATGTGGTTCCAAGTCCAACAATACGGTGCTACATTCAACACAGCCAATGCAACAATAACTTTATTGTACGGGAGGTTCCCGGGACGCATTATCTCGCGAATCAGCGATGTCCATTGGATTTAAGAGCGTTAGACTTCTTTCTTTCGGGTTTCTCGAATCTCAAAAGTAATATCTATGCCAATAAGCCATCAGAAATGCAAGAGCACCAGAACGAGATGGCGACGCATATTGGTGGAATAGAGGAGCAATTATGCCAGGATGTCACCCCAAATACGGGCAAACGGATTGATGCCGCCGAAGCCGTGGTTAACTTTTGGCCGATCCGATATTTTCTTTGATACATAATTGTTGGTTGACCAGATTGAAAGTTAGTCGAAGACTAGGATTTTCAAAAGGAAAGCAATTAAAAAAAAAGGAGAAGAAAATAATAACAGTAGAGAATGTATTAAAAGGTGGCGCCCATTCCTCTTTTCCCCAAAAGAAACCCACCTGTGTAAACGCAGGCGTGGATTCCACTCCCAGCTGAGCGGCAGAGAGCACCAGCTTCAAGCAGCTATAGTTGCATTTTTTTTTTTTTTTTTTGTTTCGCCTAGTGTTCTCTTACGTAGTCATTTTGACATTCCAAATTCAATTTTCCCGCTGCGCAGTCCACTTTATACGGACACAACTCTTTTTTTTTTTTTGTTTTACGCGAAACAAAAGTGCAACAATTGAGTATTATTTAATAATGTAGGGTGCTGGTGTCGGTAGAGCTGAAAAGGTTCCGAGCGAAATCAGAACTCCGATGGGTATTTTTACAAAATTCTATTCTTCATTTAATTCAAAGGTGTCTTAACTGGGCTTTCCAACAATATTCTGAGACGGCTTTTGTTGTGTTTTTTCGTCCCACGAGTATACTGTCTGAAAACTACAGTAGATATTCGCTGAAGACAACGAAACTGAACAAAATAGAATGCGCAGAGATTGTAGCAAAAACTAAACTCCCGATTGACTCAGAAGTCAGAAGTGTCAGGTCTGCGATTAGGGTGCTCTACTCTGTGGGAAGCTTTTGTAAAACTTTTCCTTACAGTAGTTGATAAAGCTTTTACAATGGTTTTACACTTGGTATTTGGTACAGTACGATCAAATATTTTATGTTAAATACATTTCAAGGTGAAAGAAAATTAATTCAGTAAAGAAATTGAACAAAAAGTAATTCATTAATTGAAAAGTAATTCAGTAATTAAATGAAATTAAAATAAACAAAATATTTAAATTATTTACGTTACTAAATTGAATGAAATAAATAGATATGTGTTCAAAATGTTTAGGTTGTTACAATAATGAAATTAAAATCATTCTCATGCAGTAATTTTTTATTTACCATTCTCATGGTAAAATCCTTATTTGCCCACCCATTAGAAGAAATACTAATGGATAGCATATGACATGTTGTGACGGCGAGAATATCTTTACGTCCTAGATGATAACCTACTAAAGTATGACAGCTGGGATCTATCCTAAATCCATCGGTACTCTCTCGTTGTGATGGCGCGCAGATGTAACTGCGATCTTCGGGATGACAATCAATAACTTAAAGATAACACTTTTGCTACCTGCGTTTCTCATCTTCTTTAGCAGACAACCCCTCAATCTTCACTTTTTTTACCATTTTATTTCACTATACTGATTTTTGTAACCTAAATAAAACACGATAATTATCCAGGCTAAGGTTTTGTTGTATATTACATGGGGAAACATGCTGGTGAAACATGTTTAGCCTATACAGGTTACAACAAAAAAAAACACGCCTAATGGTGGATTATTTGGGTTTCAATTTGTGATGGAATATGCTCGAGCTTTTTGTGTACCTATTATTGAAAGTTTTGTCATTGCTAATGATTCCCACAATTTTTTTTTTCCAGATGTTTCCAAACATTGTTTGTGCGATCAATTTCTTCGGTCATACTACCATTCCCTACTGCTGGGGTTATGCCGTCGCAGTAGGTTTTAGACATTAACTTCTGAAACTGGTCAACTTATTTATGTTTCGTGAGAAATAAATGTTTCGTAGACATCTGGGTCTGAACCGTGAACCTGAAGCGTGACAAGTGACGACGACTACCACTACCCTATTATTCTTTTTTTTTTTTAGGTATCACTGCACAAGAAAAATATTATTTTTATTATAAGTGTACATTTTGATGGTTGAATACTTTCCCTTATCCATCAAAAATATTGTGAGACATCTACATAATCTCAAAGTAAATATTCGAAGAATGAGTGAATGAGTTGATGGGCTCTTTTACTTGTTGTTGAGTTTCTTTAATTGCTTAAAGCCTATTTTCGTTAACCAGTTCCTCTAAATGACCATGAAAAATCAAAAAAAAATCCCACCCTTTTCAGGAAACCTCCATTAAAGAACCGCAAAGCAGTGCCATCTTATTTAATTGAATTGCTATTGAAATATTCCCGTTTGTAGTTAAAATTAAAAAAATAAGGCCCAGTGAGTAGGTAGTTATTGTAACATACAGAAGACAAAACCATATCCCAGTTGAGACTACCTTTAATGTTAGAAATTAGAACCACAATCCGTTCGCTACCCGCATATGGATACGAGTTCACCTGCACTTTACGCCAGGCGTTACCCAAGGTAACCCTTTACCTTTAACCACGTCTCGTTCAATTTATATTTAAATTATAACATTGCCGCTGCCAAAAACCGTAAACCCAAACCTTAGCTAGTATACACCAACCGCTGACAAAATTCAATAACACGCCATTAACTTTAAATACCGTTACTCATTCTCCCGCCTGCTGATGTGATGCTTTGACATGGCAGGTACCTACCAAAAAATCGATTTTCCAGAATATGTTTATGTATGTAACCACCTCTTCCTTTGATCCTTGAGAATGAGGAAGAAGTTGAAAACAAAACCTCAGCATTTGAATTTTTATTAGTTTCACCAGGAAGAGACGATCAAATTAAGTTCCCCGCCATCGCGTACCTCCGCGCCGCCATCATAATCTACATCTTTAGTTTGTGTCGCCACAAAACCATTAAATTTCACTATGATCCAGAGAAATGAAATAATTTTCGGTGGCAGGAACCAACACAAAAAAAGGACCTTCTCCTACTCGTATATCCGAAGTCTAAGTGTTGACAAAAGGAAAACAACACGAAATCCTTGAGTTCCACTTCGTAAATTCCAAGTCCGAGATTTTCTTGCAGTGATTGTCAACGGCAGGCACATCCGTATAAATACACCCTCACCCGCACGCATACACACACAGAAATAAAACAAATCCTTCAGTCATATTCTGCAGAGAGTTGCGAGACGATACTCGCCTGCCGCCCTCCGGTGAAGGGTAGCAACAATTGCTTTAAGTGTAAGTACGAGAACAGGACCTGAATACAACTCATCCATATTCTTAGATTGTCAATTGAGAGGTCACTGGAATGGGAATTGTGTTGATGGGTATGCTGTAAAGTGTCCCTTTGGTTTATCGTCCATTCACCCGTACACAAAGTCGTCAAACTTAGTTACACTCTCTGTTACTGTGTACGAGTATCTGTGTGGGTGGTTATACAGGTTTTTATTGAGCAGAAAGGACACTTACAAACGTTGACACAACAGAACAATTGAAACACTTGTCAACCTAGTGCCGCCGACTATGAGTATAATACAAGTATAGGTGCTACAGAAGGATGTCAAACGAGAGAAAAAAGGACGAAGGGGAAATATGGAATACGCTTTTGTTTCAATGAAATTCGTTGGAAGGACGAGTGAAGTCGGCAAACCGCTCCCCACTCACATCCGATGGGGAATAGTGTTGACGCAAATCTAATTAGGATCTGTGTAACATATGTAAATTATATCCTATCGCTGTCATGATGAGAGATACCTTATAATGAAGGAAGAGGGATAGACACATCCACATGTAACCAACAAACAGGACAGTTGATAATAAAGTTTTCTACTAGAATGAGGACAGACATTTTTCATTGCTTTGGCAATTAAATTTTATTAGCACCCCCAGCGTGTACATAAGGAGCGGAACAGCTTCGAAGGACACCATGACCGAGGATAGAGGCAGTACGAGAGTGTGTTGTGAATTTTAATTCGTCATTCGGAGCGAGTGAAGTCGGTTAAATGTTGTTAATCGATGAGTGACAGATGATTTCTCTTACGAAGGATTCTTAATGCCGTTGAAACAAAAGGACATATACATTTGAATATCATGTGCATATTATAAAAAAAAGGAGTAAGTCATGTCTGAATTGCTCGTACAAAGTAGTGTGAGTGTTGGTAGCAGTTACATTTTTTAAAAGCACCGACTGGACATTGTGTCAGGGATTTGATTTACTCTTTACTTTCAACAGGCTTCTGGTCTCTGTGCTGGGAAATATGGATGCGGGGGGTATGACACAGTCGACCACAGGGAATGAGGCACTGGGTGTAGGTAATTTGATCCTTCAAGTCTGCAAAGATCTGGTGAGAGATAACAGAACCGGGTGACTTAAGACAAAGAGCTTAATGAGGTAATGACTGTTGACTATGGATGGCAAGACTTCGGAAGGTCATAGCCAAAGACTTGGGTATCTTGGGTAGCCTCTATAAAGAAGGAGCTATTCTTAAATAAACATTTCAGAGCATGCACAAATCTTAAGGCTAGAAGTACCCGCACGCTTAAGAAATAAGACTGCATTTGTGAAGATTAATTTTCTAGGATCTGTGATTAAGTTCAGTTGCATTTTATACTTTTATCCAGATATTCGAGATAGAGGGATTTGCAAAGGAAGGAAAAGTGGGAGTAAGCTTGTTGGTAGTAAGCATAATCGGAGGCAGTTCTGGATCTCAGGTAAATTTTCCATAGTTTGTGTCTTACATTGCGAAGAGTACGCAGTTCATTATTATACCAGGGTGGAGAAGACGAGCAGTTTTTTGGAGGCACATAAGGGACGGATTTATGAAGACAGTCAAATATGGCTGTGTTAATGGAGATGTTATAGTTCAGAATTCGTTGAAACAAAAGATAATTCGTCCTCCGATGGAGCCCATTGCAAAAGGGGAAGGTTGAAGTCGCCAACAATTATACAATCGTCTCCAGGATCAGCGGCGTCAAACAGCCAGTCAATTGCATCAACAGCTAGCTGGTACACTTGAGCGGGTTGAGTTCGGTTATAACAAATAACTACAGTCTTAGCATTTTTCTAGTTGAGATATTTTCAGTATTTGTGTGGCATCAAGAGTCTTACGGTACTAGCAGCAGAGACAGATCTGGAACACCTCCGACAATGCCATCATTGGAACATCCACCATTAC
Source organism: Brachyopa scutellaris (assembly GCA_949775065.1). Lineage (NCBI taxonomy): Eukaryota > Metazoa > Arthropoda > Insecta > Diptera > Syrphidae > Brachyopa > Brachyopa scutellaris. The sequence goes on from OX459114.1 coordinate 14,375,318, forward strand.
AGAAATCACTATTTGCGTGGACAGACAAGCCGTTCTTAAAGCACTGGACTTCACCTTCGTAAATTCAAAATTCTTAAAGGACTGCCTAAATGCACTAAGAGCACTGCTGGTTACCCGGACATGTTAGTATAGAAGGGAACGAAACAGCTGACAGACAGGTCTTGACGGCCTTCAGAACAGCTAAAAATATAGCTGAGGACCGATGGCGCAATACTAGCGATTGTGTCATAATCCGCAACATCCCTTCCTTTAATGGAAAGAAGCCAAATCCATTAGATTTTGGTATTTTAGCCGGACACCTTACAATTTGAAACATTTTTTTTTTTTTCTTTTTTTTCGAGGGTAGGTGAAAATCTTCCATAGACACTATGAGAATAGCAAGCGCATGCTCATAGTAGTGTCAGATTCTTACTGACCAAAAACCCCACCCTTCGATATAAATTTGTTAGATACTGCAACTAAGTTATACTACTTATCAAGCAATTTTTCTATCACGAAATATAAACGTTTGGCAGGTTACTTTCCAATGAAAGATCCTGCATATTCCGCAATTTAGATGCGGTTAATCCTTATTTCGCCAAGTCGAAAGGTTTTGTCCTTTGTAGTCGGCGCAATAAATTGCTCTCATCCAAAATTAGTAGGACTGTATTGTTAACGTGTCCGATTAGTCGGTTTCTATGCTTTCGCGCGAAGCTTTTAGTTTCAGCTTCGATTGTAGGAATTCCGAGATCCCTGTGGATATCGTCGTTTCTAGCATACCACGGTGCTTGGACAATTTCTCTAAGCCTTTTATTTTGAAAGGTCTATAAAATATTGGCATTTGTTTTCTTGGTACAACCCCAAAGTTGTATACCGTAGGTCTACACCGGCTTTAGCACTTGCTTGTATAAAAGCAGTTTGTTCTCGGTACTGAGGTGGGAATGTTTCCCGATAAACATTTCATTTTCACGTGTGGATTCCACTTCAGCCTTGCGTCGAGTGTCATTCCCAGGTATTTGGCTTCATTTGCAAAGGGTATTTAGGCCAAATTTATAAAAATTGGCAAGTCATTAATTTTTCTATAAGTGAAATTCACGTGAACAGATTTAGTTCCGTTAAGGGTGATCCGCCAGTCCCTCGTCCATTAATTTACTTTATTCAATGCGTTATGTAGTTTGGCAGTCGTTTCCTCGATTGTTTTACCTACTGCTGGATAGCGGTGTCGTCGGCAAAGGTAGCAAGGATAATGCCATCCTCTTTCGGTATATCACGAGTATATAACAGATAAAGAAGCGGCCCTAGAACGCTTCCTTGCGGTACGCCGGCCGAAATTTCTTTGAGTTCTGAGTATTTTTTTCCATTTCTAACACGGAAGAGTCTATTCCCGAGGTATGAATCCAGAATCTCGTATAGGTACACGGGGATTACTTGTCGTAATTTGCATTTCAAGCCATCGTGCCACACCTCCTCAAAGGCTTGCGAGACGTCAAGAAATACGGTTGAGCATATCTTTTTTTCTTCTAGTGATTTTTCGATTACGTTAGTAATTCTATGCACCTGGTCAATAGTTGAATGCTTACTTCTAAACCCAAACTGGTGGTCAGGGATGAGATTATTTTCTTCTATAACCGGTTGAAGACGCCTTAGTAATATATGAACATGGCCAGTAGATACGGCATCCTTACGAAAGACTTTTAGAGAAGCTGCATGGACGAGGATAAAATAGAATCTGTAGCACTGCCCGGCTCTCTAAGAACGGAGCCTGTCTTGTATGGTTCTTTGACTGCCTGAACGACCTGGCTAAGATACTACTTACAAACCCAAAAAGATTCATTATGCGATCAGAATGGTTTTTGGTAAATGCGTGGTCCAACATGCACAATGGACCTCTATGGCCTCTGAGTGAAATTGCACCTACTGCAAGCCACCCTTCTAACTTAACCTAACCTGTCCAGTTACTGGGATACGCGGACGACATGGAAATCATCGGTGGCTCCCAGTGCGCCGACTTAGAGGCTTTTACGGCAATTGAAGAACAGGCGAAACGAGTTGGCCTTGAAGTGAATGAGGACGAAACCAAGTACATGTTGTCAACAAACAAAGAAACTTCTGTCCACCACCTAGGACAAAACGTCACTGTTTTGGCAAAAGTAACTTCGAAGTGGTTAAGGAGTTTACTTACCTCGGAGGAAACATCAACACCACGAATGATACCTTAGTGGAGATTCGACGAAGACTTACCCTAGGAAACCCCTGCTTCTTCGGTTTGGCAAAACAAATGGGTTCAAAACTCCTAACTCGGAAGACAAAATGCATGCTCTACAAAACATTGATCCTGCCAGTTCTGCTGTATGGAGCCAAGTGTTGGACGATAAGCAGGAAAGCAGAGCAGGTTTTGAATACTTTCGAGAGAAAAATTCTTCGTCAGATATTCGGTCCCGTATGCGAGGAGGCCGAATGGAGAAGATATAACCGCGAACTCTATGAGCTATACTAAGATGTGGACGTAGTCCGAAAAGCCAAAACATGTCGACTACACTGGCTCGGCCACATCGAGCGAATGGACAACAATACTCCAGCAAAGAGGATGTACGCATCACAGCCCCCAGGTTCGAGACGACAAGGAAGACCGAACCTCCAGTTTAAGGACCAAGCTACCGTGGATGCCTGTGCCAGCAGTGTGCCCGGGATCGAAGAGAGTGGAAGACTGCCATTTTTCAGGCAGAGACTCTTCACGGGTCGGCAGCCCGTTAAGTACAGTTTCCGCACCAGTCCGTTGACTTGTTGATTTTAGTACCGAAGTAGGCCTCCAGACTGCTCCTCCTTCGATAAAAAAAAAGACTCACAGCTTTTTATTTTACGATCCGGAGTATCGATCCCTCGTTCTCGAGTAGCATTTCCTTGGGTGTTTTCTCAGCTTACAGAAAGAAGCCGTCTAAACCTATTTTTGCTTTGGTCGTCTGAAGGAATTTTGGGTTCAGAGAAATTGATGCCCAAGAGCATTTTTAACCCCCTGCTTAAACTTACCTTATCTTTAACCCAGCACATTACATCGAACAAACCATTCTCCAAGGATATAAGCTTGTAGTCTTTCTTAAAACGATATGGCCAGAACTACTGTCTGATGCTTTGAAATTTAAAGGACTACAGGAATTGGCCTAACTAAGGCCTCACCAAACCCTCATACATTGCTAAAATTATTTGCCTTCAAATTCTATTGAAGAAAAGGATACGATTTTCAGTAGAAAGGGTTCTATCCAAAGAACGTTCAATTTCAGTCCACGTCGAGCTTGCAGCTTAATCTGTAAAGCTGTTGAAGTAAATTGCAAAATATAGAATCAACCATGAGACTCCCCCTCCCAAACGAAATTCAATTGAAGTCCTTTATCGAAAGTGCTTAAAAATTATTTAAAATCTTTAAATCGCTGCCAGCAACAGTTTCCAATGGAAAACCAATTTACCATCTCCGGGAAGGCGTTGCAAATAATTAAAATAAAACGAAAGGTTAATCCTTTCACATTAAACTAAAACCTATAATTGTAGTTGGTGTCCAACAGAGAGAATCCTTCCATCTCCCAGTCATGTCCAAGAAGCCATGTCATTTGTTCACATACCCATCAACAAGATTGCAATATACAAAAGCCTTCCCTCCAGCTCTGTAGCTAAGATCCCCTGAATCCAATCACCACAGAGAACAAAGCAGTTGCCCTTTCCTAGTCTACATCTACATCACTTCAAATGGAGATAGAATCTTAAGCCATATCCTTACAGGCACTAAATGCTTTGAAAATTTAATCATTATCTCACTCTCTTCATGTACTCATTTATTCATTGTTTCAACACGTCGTCGTCGTCGTCCTTACCCAGTCAGCCAGAGAACTATGACTGTATATGTATGTATGAGTGGAAAGCGCACACAGCATCATTCAGAGGATTCAATTGAATCTCATTGAGAAAATCATCGTCAGTCATAAACAAAAGACGATGGCATGGAACGATCCCGACGATGCCGATGCAACATTGAATCCGTTTCAGTCATTTACCGTTAGATATTGAATTGAATCACAGCAACAAGAAGCTTTCTTCTAAATTATTCTCCATCATTATTTGATTGGAATCAATTTCCAAACACACACCAGGATCCTATAGAATCTCTTGCAACCAACCAACCGGTCGACCAACGAACCCCCTGATGACTCGCATCAGTCAATAAAGCAATAATCTTTGGCCATTTAGCTGATGGCTTCTAGCCAAAAAGGGTTCTCAACTGAAGGTCTCTCACTAAAACACATCCTTTTATCCCTTACACTCGAACTTAGTATGTTATATGAAGCAAGGACGACTCACAACAAAAACAACAAAAAAGAGATTGAAACACAATTTTATTTGATCCTTTTGATTCTCCTCTGCCTGTGTGAGAAGTTCCCTTATCGAATTGAATGTGAATTACATATATGGTGATGATAATAATGATGGTGATGGACTTGGTTCAACTCCTTAACAACACATCACTAAAAAAAAGGACGAAAATGTCCAAACTAAATAATTCATTTGGTTAGAGCGCGGTTCAGGGATTTAGTACCACAAATACAGGACGAAGTAGTAAATTTCTCACCAGAGATTTTTGTTACTCCTTCGTCCTTTTTTTATGGTGAATCTGGATCTGTTTCCATTGTGATTTTCACTTCCATTTACCATGATGTGTGTTGGTTGATGTTTTCAAAGATGGGGTGAATTCAAATTGCATACACATACCAATCTCTGTCCGGGTAATGAAGATGTAGACAAATCCTTGTATAAAGTTTTATTTGTGCTATTAAAATGAAAAAAAGGACATCACTAGATTCTGCTACCGGCAGGCAAACTAAGGATATATACTTTGAGACTGTGAGTTCCAAATAAAAAACCATTGTCAGACACAGCTAGTGAGTTGACATGAGTATGGATGTGGAATATCCGTTTTTTTTCTTATGCGGGTTTGGAAATATTTCCTTTACCACAGACCCTAATCACCTGCGGAGTAGAGTGCTTTCAGGCGGCTCCCTATTTTTTTGTTCCCGCTGGAACATGAATATTCAAAAAAAAAATCCCTTCACATGTTGCGCTCTTGGAAACGAGGAAGGATTCTTGCAGTTCCTTTCGTTCATCCATTATTTCTGGATATCCTAGTGCTTGGCGCGGTGCGCGGCTGTAATGTGTTCGAATGGGTGGGGGGTGGTGGGCAGAAGATGGATTGCGGTGAATATGTGGATGAATGGGTGAATAGATGAAATGGAAAAAGAATAAACTGTGGGTACCGGTGGCGGTTTTCGAGGACGACGACGATGACATCGGATGATGATGATGATGGTGATGTCGAAGAAAATCCGGAAAATGGTTTAAAAAAGAATTCAAGCAATTATATGCCCGAATTGATTTACTTTCCACCACTTGGCATACATCCCACTCCTACCAGCACCAACGCCCTACACATGTGAACGGCTCTCGTGCGGCTCCTGCTGGTTGGCGATATAAAGGAGTAGGCTCCCTCCAGGCGTTTTTTTTTTCTTTCGCGTGCACGTACACGCTGTTAGTTTTGTTGACATAAATGAGGAAAGCCCTGGCGTTTGTTGGAGCGGCTGCCATCGGCATGCGGCGAAGAGACAGACGAGACGGTGAATAGAATGCGCTGCATTAATTCGTTCCGATTTTATCCTTTTTTTTTGTTGAGTTTAAAATTCACTGCCATTCGACTGGATGTCTGAGTAGTGGCGGGCGAGGATAGTAATGGATTTCGGGTGGCACTGATGTGGCAGTTAAAGCTCTAAATTTTCTTGCAGATTTGATTTTTATTGTCTTGGTTATGTGTTTTCTCTTTGAAAAGGACAGGACTTCTTAATAAATTTAAATGTACGATAAGCAGATGTCAAGCCGCGGCAAAATAGATAAGATCTTCCTCTACCTTGGCAAGAGTAGGTACTTAAAGATCTGAATATTCATAAATCCGCTGGTCAAAAATAAATTTGAAGAGGTGCTCTTTTACGCTGACAGAACCACTGATTTTCCAACTGTACAACTTGTCTGACGTTTTTCCGAGTTGATGCATTTGCCCAGGTCATTCCATCTTCATCTAACACCACTTATCTCGAAGGTCATGGAAATTTTGATAAACCATCAGCTTATGAACTATCCAAAACCACGAAAGCTTCTCAATGGCCGATAATACAGCTTTTGAAGAAAAAGGTCCTCTGGTGATCTGATGGTATATCTCACCAGAAAGTGGAACTGGTCTCTGCATCAATCTGGTGAGTGTAAGATATTTTAAAGGTACGAGTATGTAACAGAGTCTGACATCAATGAACGCCTTCTTCAATGGATTATAAACTTCCCTTCGGACGGTTCAATGCAAGTTGTTTTGGACACTTTCAAGTCTACGATTCGCCCTATTCACCTAGGAGAATACTTCTTCGATGATCTTAGTGATCTAGCACAAAAAGACGTAGGAATCCTTTTTCGCTTTGTACAAAGCTCCAAATGGTTGTCTTGAATAGCGCTGTAAGTATCCCCAAGATCGTTGGTAATACAATAGGCTTCTACAGGCCTAAGTGTGGTGGTACCCGTTACTGGCAGGCACTGCTACCTAATCTAACCTTCGCCCTATTAATTCTGGTATAACCAGGGCTCATCTGAATAAATGATCTCTTGCCTGCCACATCTAGTCCAATATATTTCCACCCTCACCTTTACATATTTAATCCCAGATTCGCGTCCCTATTCTTCAGCTGTGCAACAGGAACGTTTACGTATGTTAAGCTCATTAAATTTTGATCTTGACAGCATATTTGAATGTGTTAGTTTATGTTGTACTTCAAAAACCTAATGCTATCTTCTATCGTTCAAGCTTAATCGGATAAGGCTTCCCGTTCTCGGTATGTTTGTAAATAAAAATCTTTCTTGGTATGGCCATATATTCAAAGTTGACAAGATTGTCGCGAAATGCATAGATTTCCAAACGATGCAAGGCAGAGAGGGTAAATCTCTAATCTAGCAACAGCTCAGGTATAGTGCTCTTATTGAGTCAGGTACCCCCGAAATGCTACTGAACTGAAACATAATTAAATGAACCGACTTTCTGGAAGCGATGATTCCTGTCGTTTCTTGTTTCATCGTTTTTTCTCCACAATCAGTGATCAAGCGAAATAGCCAGCTGCAACAGTTTATTTGCAATTCTTGAAATACACATCTATTAAGAATTGCTTCGTCAGTTTACACTTAAGACTTAATTTGGACGCACAGTTACATTAGAGATTTTTTTCATAGAGACCAGCGTTGCCGATGTGGCACGATCATGCCTTTTTGACACGGTAATTTCCTTTAGGCACGCAGGCACGAAAATATAAATTTTGGCACGTTTTTCTTTTTTCCATTATTTAACTGGAACTTAAACTCATAATGATATAAATTTGAAAGTGTAAACACGGTTTAACTAATCATCAATAGAATCGGACGCGTTCAAAATTCTATCATGAATGCACTTAATCCGGAATAATAATTTAAAAGAAGATTATAAATCTGTTCAATGAGACTGTTTTGGCCAGAAAAGAACAGAAAAGTACCTAAAATGTTTTCGTGAGAAAACTTTCTGCCCGAGATTGGTCTGCTTTGTGCTCAATGACTCTGAGCTGGACAGCTTTTCTGCACCTACTCTTGATGTGGAACATATTTTTGAGAAATGTCAAAATCACCTTTGATTGCATATTTGATTTGTTTACTTGAAGTGAAAAGTGTTTCGATGAGATTTGAGTTTACCAACTTGAAAATATCGAAATTCAATCGGAAAAAGGCTTGGTTATTTTAAAATGTAATAAATAATTTGGAAAATATTAAGTACAATAATCGACAATAAAGTTGTTATCTTTGACAAAAAACATATGGCTTGACAAGAACATATGTTCTTGACAAATCTGTGCTGTTCTGCCTATTTTCTCATTGAACAAAGATAATATTAATTGATAATGATAATATTTGCTATTAAGCCCAACATTTAAAGCCAATAAATGTACAGAAGGGTTTAAGAATTTAGAGAAAAAGATTCCAACAATTTTGTAAGAAACGTTTTTTTGATTAGGCACGCTTTCGTTGAAATGGCACGGTATTTCAGCGGGTGAGGCACGATATTTTTTTTTTGAGCGGAAACGCTGATAGAGACCCGATTACCTCTCTTATTTCATGAACAAGCATTCAAGACCAATTCAAATCGATTTCGCTACTTTTATCCTCCCTAATTTTCCTTCCTGACCGCGTTCGGTGCGATAAGGGTAGTAAAAGTAATAATCACTTAAGCACGGTAGATTGGCATAGACCTGCTAATCGGAGGTTGGTTAACATTTATCAGACAACCTACTAATTAAACAAAGCGTTGTTGCGTTGTTGGTTACTTTTACTTGAGTTGCATTCGTTCAAGGATTTATTTTGATAATTCGACAATAGGATGTCCTTACAACAGGTGACAGTTCGGTAGGAATTTTAAACTCATGGTGTAAGTTGATCCTGTTTTAATAATCAAAAGAAAGTCCGGTACCATTGTCACAGTCCAAGTAGCTTACTTACTTCCCTCTAATTGTAGTAGCACAGCACTTCATGAAAAGTCTTTTTTAACGTTTTTCGTCACCGAGACTGCAGATCAGAGCCACTCGACATCAATTTTTCGACTTCATTTAAAGCTCTAGAAATGGGACTACCTAGGTAGATGATGATTCCATTTGGAGTTTATGTGAGCAGTTTACCGACGGTGAACTTCTTTGAAGTACCTACACACCAATCTTTACAATGTTGGATTTATACTTTTTGATCAACTTTAATATTTGAATACACTTACTGAACTTATTTCAGATGTTTTCAAATAAAACTAAAAATATAGAGTGGGATAAGCACTTTTCACAGTTTCTTTCAACTATCCTTCATTGGACACCCCACGAGATGGGGCTTAATGTTGTTCAATTTGTCATAACCTCTATCACACTAGTTTGGGCCATAAAGCTATAAGAACTACCAAATTTATGAACATATTCAAGCTGAAAGACTGCAATGCTTCTATTTTCAAAAAAGTTTCCTACTACCGATTCAAACATCCAAATAAGCCCTTATACTCGTAACAGGTCTCAAATGTGTTCCTTATAACCTTCAAACCTCCTGTTCAGTACTCGCACATCGAGAGTGATGGCACTTGCTCAATAGATAGTCATCCACAACAAAGTCTAATGGGCAAAGAAACTGCAATATTCAACTAGGCGATGAAGTCTGAATAGAATGCAATGCATAACTTCAGAACTTCACCAGTCCAAGCACTTCAATCACAGTTTCACGGTGTATATTACAAATTAACTATTGCTAATGCCCCCAACTGTTATTATACGATGACTCCAATCCCTGTGATATAATCAGCCTGGTTTAAAAGGCAAGGTGTGGACTACTCAACCTTAATAACAGAGCTTTGAGGAGCGATGCAGTTGGTCTATGAATATCTTGAGGCCGCACCATTGGAAATACATTTCGTTGGAGTATGCGCATGTCCTAGTAGTGCCTAGTATTTTAGGATAGCTCAGACTGTCGACCGCTCTCTACCCAACCAAACTTAGCTGCCACCGTATGGCTTTAGGAGCTCGAGCAACAAACTTTGACAAAAAATGTAACCAGCTTCAGACTCCAACTCTTTTGATCTTCTTGGTGGCTGTATTGAGCTTTTACTACTCTGACTTCAATTCAAAACAACAAGATAGAGTGGACAGGAGGTGACACATCGTACTTGAGACATCCATTTCATGATTGAAAAATTACATTTTTAAACCAAAGTATTGAGCACGTTGCTCCTTCTTGCTATCACTTCAGAGTACATTTACTTCTCATTCACTTTCGTCACTAAATCCTTGTCTCTGTCTTTGGGGGAACCTATCTTTCACTTAGATGACCACCAATCTATAAGAAACCCTGTCCCACAGAAGCCAAATCCAAAACGATTTCTGGGATATGAAAAGGACCATTCCACTCCTTTTTGCTAAAAAATTAATGACGTTAGTTGATATTTAACACCTTTCATTATAAGCCAAAGTCACCCTTCCCAGTGAGGGAAGTCGCACCTAAGGAAACACATCGTAATCGCAACGCATCGCCAATGCACAGCAAAAGCGATTTGACATGTCTAATGACATGACACAACAACAAAATGTCATATGCATAACAATGTCACTGACTGATTGTGACTGACGAACTGACTGCCTGCTTTGCTGGGTGGCCTGAACTCCGTTTTAGTTAGTTAGATGAGCGTCGTTTGCATGGCTGGTTGGATGCATATGTATGCGTCATGCATGCATGCAGATGCTGAGTAATTTCATTGCATTCCACTTTGTATTCCATATGGCAGCCATCATCATCATCATCATCATCATCAGGAGCAGGACCAATCGCCATTGCAGTGCGAGTGCGAGTGCAGTGTTTCTATGCAAATGGTTAAGAGATAGGCGTTCGGTATTGTATATTATCTAAGTTTGAACAATATGACGTCGGATTTAAAGGGGTCATGGCACAAAAAAACCGGTAATGGGTGGCCATTGGTGTGTAGAACAATGAACGCGTTCAATGCTGCACAGTTCGGCCTCGATGATTTTACACGTTCGCATGCAAAGTGCGCTCAGCAGCGATAAGAGGCAAAAAGTCGAGGGTGAAGTCCTGTGAAGGACTCCCCTACTCGTCGCATAAATAATGCAAAGTGTAAACCAAGTGGGTAATAAGTCAGTCAGTCACCCTCAAGTGGATTTGTGTATATCTTCTAAAGTCGTCGCCGTCAGTGTCGTCACCGTCATCGTCCTCCTCGTCCTGATGCCATCAGCTTTATCATAAATTCACACATGCACTCGTATGTCGGTATGCATCTGGCTTATAAAGTGAACATCCAATGCGCTGCTGTTCATTTCGATGGTAGTTGGAGTTTTTTTATTTTTTTATTTTATTTGTCTCTGTCTCCTAGCTCACAGGACAGCCACCACATCAGGACGACGATGACACGGCTAGGCTTTCTTTGACTTCAGTCGATGAATGGAGAAAGTATGAGAAAATGTAAATTTATACTCAACGATGGCAACAAATGATATTAAATGCTTTCATATAGCATCGCATGTGACACATCACTTTGTGATTACACAGCAAAGCATAACCAACCAACCGAGTTGATATTCACGTATGCTGTTGCTGTTGCTATGATGTGCTACGGCTACCGTGCTGCTATTCTCTTCGGAAAAATGTTAGGGAGCCTTGAAGTTGACACTTTAAGGGTTGGCAAAATGTAATTTCCGACACAAAAGGGCTACTTTCTCATTGGAAAAATACAGATACAAGTGCGAGTGCGAACGTGAGTGCGAATGTGAGTGTGAGTGCAATTACGAGTGTGAGTGTGAGTGCGAGTACGAGTCATATTATTACCGGAGAGGTACAACATGTTACCCCGTGATTATCGCACCCCATTTTCACATCAGCCAGGGCTCTTACATTAATTTGTTGTGTGTGACGCATTTAGCCTTTTGAACTTCATTATGTATGCGAGATGGGAGGAAGAAAAAGGAAATTACAAGCCCGGGATTAATGGATGCAGCGCTGGTTAGTCAATGGGTGTTCAAACAACAAAAGTTTAGACGTTGGAGTTTTTATTTTGCTTGTGTGATTTTTGGAATGAGGACAGTACCTATTTGTGTAGGTACTACATAAAGTTGGTTATACCCAAGACCTCTTGGTCCGGCGGATCTTGTTGAATATTTAAGCTTTAAGGTCAGGCTTTCAATCTGGTCATTCAAAAAATTTTAATTTATTTATAGTCGACAAAGCTGTTATGAATTTAAGACCACCTAGGTTTTGAATTGGCAGAAAATGTTCTGTTAACTCTAGTGAAACTTACACCCCAATAAACCTGCCCTGAACAATTGCCTAATCGAAATAACGAAATAGAAATACAGTAAAACCCGGATAAGTGCATTAGTAGAATTGTCCGATGTCGTGAGGTACTTACCCGGGATATGTAGTTACGAAAACCCTCTAGCTGCTCAGAGCTACTTATCCCTGAACCAAACAAGTCCACAAAAAGGCGAAAGGTCTTCTTAACCAACAATCGAAAGGTGACAGCCAAGAGAAAACGTTAGTCTTACTAGAGTACTAGAGTACTAACCACTCATTATGTACCTACTAAATTAAGTTTATTAACTTTTGGTTTGTTTCGATTCTATTGCTTTATTGATAACAGTATTGGGGTAGGTTTATTTCATGTTAATTATGAAGAAAGAAAGGAAAGCAAGGAGAACGGAAGGGATCTGTACCAAAAATAGGATTTTAACAAGAATATTACCTTATAAACTAAGGGTTCCAAAAAACGTGCATGCTGTGCGGATTTTGCTCTTAAAAGCGTGGTTATTAACCGGGTTTCACTATATTATTAAAATTGGTTGGGCCATCACGACGTCGGAAAGGACAAAAAGGTTTTATGAAAGAAAAGATAGGGATAAAAAAACAACCATCGTAATCTAACAATTTATATAACACACATTTTTGTCTTTTACTTGCAGGTATGTACAGACACGGTTTTTCAGAATTTGGTAAGGAAAACATTTTATTATTAAAAATTTTCGGAAGTAGATTGGTGGCATTGTTTGAATATATTTTTTTTTTTTTTTTGTTTTTGCTTTTCAATTTAATTATTATCTGTCAGTTTTGTTAGATAAACAAGAGCCATTCCCGAAACGATGAATTTAGTTATCTCAATTAAGTGAAGCCTAGAATGTACCAATGTCGGATAAGGAAACTCCTATATCTTCCAGAAATTCGATTTAACGAATGTTGCTACAATATGTGTACATGCTTTAAAAAATAGTAAGTGACAAATTTACCTAAGAAATACAATAGTGTTAAGGAAACGGTCGATGGAAAAATTTGGGTGTTTTACATGCAACCGAAGGTAGGCCGCTTGATCCAACCATTCACTTAGTTAAGCTCAGCGGAGGATTTGGAATCTTGGAACAAAACTGAAATGTTTCTTCAAGAAGATACGCGTATCAGCCCACTCGAGGCCGTTGAGAGTGTATTAACTGAGCCAAATAGAATAACGTCGGAAGTTCTGCAAAACTTGTTCTAATAAGTCTACGGGAAAAATTTCTGCGTTGAACATTTGCAAAAGCATGTCCTTATTGGCGATTGCTTTTTGGAAAAGGAAAGGAGTTTTAGTTTCTTTTACTTCTTTTTCTACTTTTTAACTTGTTTTGTTGACTTTATGAATAAATTGAATAAGGAATTAAAAACAGTTATTGTACATTTATTTAATGTTTCGTGTAAGGAAAATGTGTTCGATATTACGAATTTTTCGATATAGCGAATGCAACTGGACATTATATCATTCGTTATATTGGACCACCACTGTACAAATATGTATGCATGCACTCTCACCTTGCAGAGTTGTATAGATATTGCAAGTATGTAGGTAATTGTGAAGATATACTGACTAGAAAATGTATAAAACTAGTTATAGCTGCTTTGGTGGGAAGGAAGAAGAAACCTCCTTCTACCCCCTGTATAGCTGCCCATTACTCTCCTCCTTCAGAAAAAAGAGGTTAGATATTATAAAGATATGGAAATGCACCCACCTCTAAAAAATGGTTCCAGGGTATCGGTAGCAGCCGGCGTGCGTGGCAATAACATGGACCTTATTTGGTCCAACTGAATTGAAATGAGCACGGTGGATACCCACCCAACCTAACCTTATCAATTACCATATATTTATGTCTCTAAGCCCAGCTACTACATACATATATGGAAAAAGAAGTTTTACCTCTATTTAATCCATAGAGAAGGTCTAAGCTGAAGCAAAGCTTCCAGTACTACATACCAATTCTAGAAAAAAGGCCCTCATATTGTCAGCAAGAAATTAAGGACAATCAAGAAACTAGACATTGCGATATCATTAACACTTTTGACCTGGTCTAACATTTTACATTTTAGATTTTTGGGACTTGATTCGTCTCTTTCAACATAAATAGAGTCTAAGACGGATTCCGAGAAGCAGTCATTCGCCTTGTTTCCAAAAGGGTATCTATCTAGGCAAAGAAAAACCTAAGAACTGTAGCTATAGCTACGCATTGGATAAGTACAGAATTTATTGCAGAAGTCGCGATCTGCAAAAAAGTTGTTCAGGAGATTTATCTATTTATGACAGTTGCACCTGATTATTCACATTTGTCGTCTCTAATGTCTCATTTTCATTCGAATCGATTTACTACAATATTTGGCTGAGGTTGGAACCAACTCTAAAATTCCATCTTCAATAAATTCGTTGCATATAATTCTTTCAATCAGATCTCATTTTCAAAGATGTTTATTTTAAAAGTTAAAGGATTCCATTTTAATCTTAAATCAACGAAAAACGGAACTTCTGGGAACGCAATTTGGTACAATTTGCTGTCAAGTCAAGTCCCTCAACTTCGACAAAGAACTACTTCACTGTAAATCTGATATTCAATATTTTGGTTCTCCAAGGCCAAAAAAATCTCCCGCTGAACAAGTCCCACATAATTCAATTCCCCAAATAGCTATCGTCAAAGTACTGACTTTGCAAAAATTTGGCATCTCACTCCCGCTTTCCTCCTGACAAACGCGTGCACCCTGAGATTTGTGTACCTACCTACGAGTATTTTCAAGAAGATTAATTTCCAAATGTTTTTATTTGATTTTATTTTATTCTTTTGGTGGTGAATAAGGAAGTAAAATACAGCGCGCCACTAACTGACACCTGCTCTCTCTCTCGCACTTACTCTCGCTTCAAGAATGACAATGACATTTGAAATGTCAGAAGAAGCTACACTTAAATGCTCCAATTTCCAGAGGGATTTTGTATTGTAACAAATCATAAATTTTACTTCGAGGAATTAAATTTCACATCAATTGTTTAATGGGAAGAAGCCTCAGCTGAGAGTCCTTCGCCTGTTTCCTTATATTTTAAATTCCTGAACACTTTTTGACATTAATTGCGGTTTTCTTATGGGCTGTCTTGAATACACGCTGTTTCGTGTAAAAGAATCAAATTCGGAAATTCCCAAATTCCCTTTCGAAAAACGATGGATGGCAGGCAGGAGCAGCTAACACAAAAACGAAACGAAGGCATTCTTTAACTGTTCGGTTTCCTTGTTTCCCCTCCCGGCAACGGTTTCGTTTTCGTTTTCATAATGATAAATTACGTTAATTAATACCGTGACAAAGAAACCATTTTGATTTTGGTTTGCTTGTGGACCTGCTTTTGGAGTGGTAAGGCAGGGCAAAACAAAAAAAAAAGAACAGAAAGCCTTGTAACGCAACAGGCGATGGCATGAGGCGGGTGGTGGAAGAAATTCGTTGGAAGGAGAGCTTTCTTTTTCCGAATATTTTCCCCCATTTTTTTTTTTTTTTTGTTTGTTATTTAATTCGACTCATTGTTTATAAATTGGTTGACTGGTTGGGTGATGGAGCTGAAGTTTGTAGCAGATGATGGTTTTTTTTCTTCATTTTGTGGAAGGAATCTTGATGAAGGCAAATGGCAGATGGAGAAGGAATGCAAGCGGGGAGGTGGATTGAAAGAATTTCTAAGCAAATTTATTTTAATTTGGGAAAATGTGTTTTTTTTTTCTTTGTTTTATTTAAGACACAAATTTTGTAGCTTAGTTATAATTAATCCTCATCAAAGTGTTTGCTCTTGCCTGTGGCTATTTCGGAACTTTTCTTTTTTCATTTTACTGGTCGAAGGGAATATAACGGCGATTATAAGGCCATAAATTTGGGAGTTTTAAAGAGTGCATGGTTTTATAGAAAATTTGAGCCCCAATTTTGATATCGAAAGAGGAAGGTGTAAACATACCTGGACAGTCGTCAGAATAAGAATTTTTGACACTGGTAAGTTGATTCAAATTGACATGGTTGATCGTAAATTCAAGCTTTAATTGCTGGGTTGAAGAAAAGGATATTAATTTTTGAAATTTGTCACCTACCAACATTTTCAACGTTTTCGACGTAAACAAATAGGAAAGCGCACTTAAAAGGGCAGTCGTTTTCCAAGGAAATGTCACATATTCCGTGAGTACGCTTAAAGCACAATTATCTCGATAGTTGAAACGTAAACTCAAGTTTAACCAAGGAAAAGTAAAATAATAAATCAAAGGGCTATGGCTTGTCGATGGGCAATGAGATCATCGAATACACCAGCGGCTATAGAACGCTATTTTTTTAAGTGTTCGTCCAGTAATGCCGATATACGAATTTTCTTTATAACGGATTCTTTCGTTTTATCAAACGACCTTAAACATTTTTTATTCATTATATTGGACGTCCACTGTACAATTGAGAGAACTGTTAGGCGAAGTTTAATGCTGAGATCATGAAAATGCACAGGTTTGGAAAATATAGGTACATAGATATACAGAAGGTTGTTGCAAAGAAGCTATTCGACTACCATCTAATTCAAAGCGTCCAACGGAATATCAAACTTGTGGGGCTTTCATTCGACCGAATTCTCTTTTTTTTCTATTCAACTATCATTAACATTCGGCGCGGCGCGGCATTGTGTTTACATGAATTTTTTCTCTTTTCGGCGATTGTGGAAATTTATTTAAAAACTGAGCAACAAATTTGCATTCAATTATATGTTAAAAATTATAGTAATGGCACAGACACTTGTTACTCCTGGAATACATATTTTGGATCTTTTTTGCTGCCAACATAAGGACATCATCACTTTTGTTGCTGTGGACTTTAAGGTCGAACCTTAAAAACCGTGACCGTTCTCGTTTCTGAGCCAAACGGGGTTAGGTTAAGTGGGTGGCATTTAAGTATAATGCAGCTCAACTTTTGGCCTTTGGGAATAACATTGAGGATATTTTTGCCGGCAGTAATATACACGAGGATTAAATATTTGTAACAAAGCCATCGGCAGCCAATTTATTGTTTCCATTCGCATCGATTTTACTTTAACTTCACCTGGTTTGGGTTTCGTGGAGGCAACTCGATTTATTTCCCAGGTAACTGGACAGCTCGCATGCCAAATCTTCCTCTGTTAGATGCTACGAAATAATTCGAGCGAAAGCACACTAAAGCAAAAACTTACTGGCCGAACACAATGATGAAGCTACAGCTGAAGTATTCAGCGCTGTCAAAGTTAAAAGTTGAGCCAACTTCAACTTTCGAATGTGCTGTAGCGACTTTCCATTGTGTTCGGGCAGTTATTTCTACTGCACTTGCTTCCCTGTTGCTCCACGAAAACAATAGGAAACACAAATTTCTGATTTTGATGTTTTTAAGTCAACTGCCCTTTAAAAGGGTTCTCTCATCCACCCTAGCGTATATCCTCTGAGTGCCGTGAAATTTCCCTGTCAAATTATTTTGAATCCTTCGTCGAGTAGTTTGTTTTTCCACGCTATACGAGTATATTTGAGCGGCTTAACTCTATTTTGAAGTTCCTTGCTACGAGGAGCGAGGACTTTTTTCGTTCTTTTTTTTTCTCTCTCTCTCGTTCCGTAGAGAAACATAAAATCCGTTTCCATCGTAGAAAATTTATCTAATAAGGACACATACCACATACATCTAGCCACAATATGAGGTTTGACACCATCCAACACACATCCTACGAACGAGGAACGACGTCGAGGATGTTGAGGATGTCGAGGCTGACGATGACCGCGACCAAGAGATGGGAAAGAGAGAAATGTTTTAATTCTCTCCATGCTGATGTTGAATAGATATTATGCAAGACCAAGCAATCATGCTGTTAAGCTCTTGCTGGCTAATATAGTACCAGTGCTGCCCTCCTACGTCCTACTATTACATATCTACTTCGCTATTTTGCTGTGAAATCCGGACTATAATGTTGACTATACCTTTGTTCTCATGTGTGTGTATGTGCAGCTATGGATGGGTGTTTGAAAGGATAACATCCTGATGTGAAGTTTAGGGACCAGGAAACGGTACTTGTATGGTGATGCATGCATAACATGGTCTCTGCCATTAATTACAGTGGAGGAAAAACTATACTGTACTAGAACTGTTGTATGTTACTTTCTATATGTGCGTGTGCATTTTGAAAGGACAAAGTAAAACCGTATATCACAGTGCAGCAACTCTCCATGTGTATAGACGGGATCAAAATGAGTAGAAAACAACGTCGAAAAAAAGAAACCATCAAGACCCGATGAAATACATGATAGCGAAAGGATAACTACGGAGATTTTGGATTAAAAAGAAAGTCGACATTGTACTAGAGATGGAAACACACACAAATTGAAATCTGACAGAGATATCTCTCCACCCCCGCCCCCGCTGACTCCCTATCCTCATGTGTATGAGATGCATTTTGCACTCGCTCTAAGTTAATTAGCTTTTTTTCGCGTGTATCCTACTTGAAAATAATGAAATCCTTTTCCCCTGCCATTGACAAAAAGCAGGATAATTAAAAACTCTATGAGTTTGTGTGTGTGTTGTGTTAATTTCTTTTTTTTTTTCGTTGGTTCTGTGCTTTCCACTTTCTTTTGGTTTCCCAAAGAGGACTTTAATTACGTGGGAGTCGTCGCAACGGTATTGTTGATGGTGGACGGATATCGGGTGGCTTTGGCTTGGTGCGGATGAATGAAAAGGCAAACTATTTAAACCAGATTCCGTTGTGTACCTCCTTCTGAGGTCATTCTATCAGAAAGAAAGAAATTATATGAATATCCTGAAATGATTCCAGGATAATACAACACCATATTTTTTTTCTGTATACGTCCACAATATCCCTGTCGTTGGAAATTTGGTCTCGTCATCCTTTTGTTTTTTAATTAATGAAAACGAATGGTCTGAGGAGTCAGAGGACGATGAGTCTTTTCTTTGAAAGGATACAAACATATATACATATGTACATGTATACCTTCTTGCATCGACAAAAGAAAATGCTCTTTCGAAGCCGACGTTAAAGAAAATTCGATTAAAAATTGCCCTCAGCCCCAGGGGAGAGAGCAACTCGACTTTGACATCAAAAATAGGCGAAACATGAAATAAGGGATAAAATCAACACCCCAGTTGCCCTTACCGTCACCCTGTATACTCGTACCAATGGTATTAATTGCTTACTCAATTTTGTAGGCATTTTTTGACATCTCAGTCAGGATTAAATAAAAAAAAATAGAAATGAAAAGGAACACAACAAAAAAATGGAAAACATAAAAGGACCTGCCAGTAACAGACGATTGGCTATAGGTACGCATTTTTGTTGGGGGGTTTCACCATGTAGACAAATTAAATACGCCTCTACTCGCATTCGTATGTGAGTGAGAAAAATGTGTCCTTTTTGAGAGCGTAGGAAAGAGTAAAACGAACAAAATAACACTTCGAGTGCTGTCATATGCATCGACATTTGCGAAAATGGATACACAAGTGGCAATTATTGGAGTCATTTATGAAGGACTTTTTTTATTCCTTTAGGTTCTGCGATGAACGGGTCCCGTAAGTAAAAACTAAATCGAAATATATCTTTAACACTCTAACAGCTAAGGCTGCCCTGAGACAGCCTTTACATAAACTTCATTTAATTTGAATCAAAAACATTTCGCCATCAATAAATATGTACACCTTTTTGGGAAATGTGTGATTTCATAATTTTACTAGTTTGAAAGTTTTCAGCCGATGCGTTTGGCAGCAAAAGTGCATTCTTTGTAAAAGTGAGTGAACACAAAAAAATTATTCATCAGCTAGTGTTAAAATCAAAATTAAATAAAATATATCTCTATCATTCATATTTTAGTGAATAATTTTGTGGTTAGTACTAAACATATATGTATATTTAAGTATACTATTTTTATTTTGTGTGACTTTAATATGTTAATGTGATTTAACAACAAAAAACCGAAAGCAGCCTCAGGGCGGCCTTGCCCCCATTTAAGCGTAAAAAAATATGTCTCTTCGCCTGATTACTCAGTTGTTAATGGACTCTTTTGCACAAATGATGTTTCTAAATTTTTTGTATTAACACTAATCTGCCCACCCGGTGACTCTCAGTCACCCTTGCAGTTTTAATGAAACTCCCTGCTTAAGTTTAACAAGTTACTGTACCTAAATTCTCTGACTTTATTTACGTGAGGAAATACTATGTAAAAATGGAAAAAATATTTTACAAGGCATTGCCATATCAAAAATATACCGCTATTTTTAAATTTTTCTCTAATCCATCCATACTCATAGTCACCAAACCTGTAAGTTTCAACCAACGGGAAGAAATAGTGCCGTTATAATCTTTTTGTGATTCAAAGAAGGAAATTGGTATACCTTTGCAGTATTTGTGAATACATATCTCATTCAAGTTATATATATTTTTTTCGTGATTTTTATTCGTTAAAAAAGTATACAAAAATATTTGCAAATCCGAGAAGAATATTCGTTATGAACAGTCTGATAAATCACAATAATGTGCCACACTTGCATATTACTTTTAAATTAACTCGCGGGTCAATAAAAATACAAATGCACAACAAATGCAATCTTTTTATTATTATAAATAAATAAATCAGTTTAGATAATTATATTTTAATGTTTTAAGCTAATTTTTTAATATGGTGACTTTGAGTCACCACCTGGGTGCATTAGGGAAATAATTGACCTGGGCTGATTAGGGTTAATGGAGAAAAATCATAGTGATATAAAAAAAAACGTATATAGACCCCCCTGTTCTGCATTTCGAGCGAAAATGGATTGAAACCGAAATTGAAATTCACTCGGAATGGAATTCAGTGTTCTGCATTCCGAGTGATTTCGAATTTTTGGAATCCACTTCGAATTCATTTGTTTGATATGTCAAACACAGCTGTTAAATCATTTCAAAATCATTGGAGATTTCCAGTTCTTGGTTTTTGTTTTTTGCAAGTGAATTAAACATTTAAGAAAAAATATATTTTATTAAAAAAATGGAAAAAATAGAAAACAAAGCTTTTAAATGATTTGTGAAAACCGCGAAGAAAACCGAATGGAGAGAGTTCGCAGAAAGATTTTGCGAGATAAATCTAAAGTTCTGGATCTTCCCGAAGCATTGTAAGCAGAAGTTAGACAACTGAAGAAAAATAATTTATTTAATGATTTTTGCATTTTTAAAAACAGTTTTAGGGTGAGTAAGAAAATATTTGTTGATATCCTGCGAGAAGTGGAGTCAGAGAAATCTTGATCTTGGAAAATCTTAATTTTCTTTCATGTAATTCAAGAGAATACTCTCTTGCCTCTAATTGTTGTGTTGTACTTTATTAAACAAAGGAATTATTTTAATACACTTATGGAAAGTCTTATTATTCTACTCATATTTTTCAAAATGATTCTGATCAACAAATTAATTAATTAATTCACTTTACAACGGCATGTGAATTCAATTCACGTCAAGAATCTCAAGTGAATTCAATTCACTAAAATCACAGGATTTTCGGAATGCAGAACACGAATTTACAGCTGTCATCTTGAGTGGAATACAGAACACCAAAATATTCACTTTCAAACATACAATCCACAATTCATAGTTTCGTTCGGAATGCAGAACACCCAATTCCACTTTTGGTGGTTGAATTCACTAAAAGTGGAATGCAGAACAGGGGGGAGAGTGAAATCTGTCCAGTTGGACAGCCTTATAAGTCGGCCACCTGACGAAGTTGGCCAATACTTAACTTATTTATACCGTTATAATTTAGACACCTGTATGAGTTGGCCAAAATTCTTGCACCGCAGGTGGCCAACTTACCAACTTACCACTCTACATACTTTTATCCAAAGAGTCTGGTGAAGAGATATAAGATTTCATGGATTGAGTCCAAATAGGTTCAGACGAAGATGATTTTAATGATGATGAAGAGGGAATATCACCTGAAGATGACAAATTTATACTGAAAGTAACTTTCCAGAAGAGGAGTATATGCTTTTGGAACAACCAGAGCCAACAGAATTCCAAACTGTAAGCTTCCTTTGGATGAGAATGTCAAAGAAGATAGATGAGATTGAGTTGAATATGTAAGTAATGCATATGGTCCAACACATCTTCTCTATTCCTACCCAGCTCTTTTCCATAGTGGACAACTACACATAGGTGAATACATCATCAACGATCTCAGTGACCTAGCACAGAAAGAGGGTTAGAGCCCTATTTCGCTCTATTTAAAGCTCTAAATGGTTCTCTTGAGTAGCGGGGAAAATATCCCCAAGATCATTGGTCTTTTTAGGCCTAAGTGTGCTGGTAATCGTTACTGATAGCCACTAAACTGTATTGTAGAGAGACAATAACATTGTCAGATTAGCATCGAAATATTGTATGTTCGTTGGAATTGAGTAACCTATCCATTCATTCAAGTAAAGCATTGCATTACCATCAAAAGAAAAAGAAGTATGTACCTTGAAGTTGATTGTCCACAAATCATATGTGAATATAATAGCCACATTGGTGAATTCGATCTAATGGCTGGTCTTAGTGATCGATATCATATTCGACTCAAGACTAGAAACCCATTGATAAGACTTGTTTATCATTTGGTTGGCATAGCTGCTACTATTTCATACATATTGTACTGTCGCATCGAAGCTGAAAAATCTCCTGATGATTCAAATTATACAAAGGGAAAGTTGCTGAAGCTGCCTGAATTTCGTGAAGATAAGGCTGCAGGTTTTGTGTTTTATAAGGAAATACGTTCAGTTGGCCAGCCTTCCATACAAGAAAAAGTGCACAGCAATAGTTCTGGCATAAGCCAGAGGTGAAAACACCCATTTGCTGAGATAAGGTATGACAATAACGACCACTTTTCAATATGGCTTGACAATGATGGAGCTAAAAAAATGCAAACTTTGCAAAATATCGCAAACACATTGCATTTTCTCGAAATGCGATCTCCATTAGTGCTGTTCTAACTAAATTTTTTTTTCGCTTAAACGGACAAGGCTGCCCTGAGGCGGCCTTCCTATTTGTTTATTTGGTGGCCAAATTAATAATTTTTTTTTACTTTCTCACTAAATTCGTGCTTCTTTAACCGATATCTAGGCTAAACAAAAATTCTGGTTTACCTTCCGTCATTATTTTAATTTTGCCTGTTAGAGGGTAAAGTGTTGGGATGCAATGGAAAAATGCCTCTCTGCATCTTTATTTCGGGCCAATTCCTGCTTCCCCTTAACTTTTTGTTTCCAATGACTTCGTACAAACCTGCTCCGAAAATTGCCCTTCATTGTAAACTGTGAGTTGTAAATCTATTCCGCAGTTTCTAGGCTTAGCCAGAACATCGGCAAAAGACAACTTAGTTGTATAAAATTAGGGTTAGGGATGAAAGTTGACGTCAAGCAAAAGGAGATTTGAATATTTTTCTATAGGAAGCTGATAATTTCCGCTGAGGCTTCTTAGCGAAGACTAAAACCATGGATGCCGTTCACTCCTAGATGTGTCAGAAAGACCAAATCTATCTTTTCTAGTTGGATGGAAGCAAAAAAGTCTGTGTCAAACGTCGGGACTTGATGTCTTAAGGCATGGTCATCCGTGCGAGTATAGGGATAAGGCATGAGACCTCTTTGATAAAGTTTAGCTTTGAAAAAGGCGGAAACTAGCTTTGAATTTACCTTAGACCTAGATAAAGTCGATATTTTAAAGTGGTTGATTGACCAACCGTAGATTTAAACGGTTAGTCTCCATTGGAAGCCTTAGCAAAGTTCTCGCTAAAGAAAATGACAAACTACTCAAAACGTTTGAAATTCATCATATTTTTGACGACACTTCAAATTGCGACTTTGCTGGCTTAAAGCTTACATATTCCCGAGTAACCCAGCAGCCTTCTAGGAGTTAGGACCTTCTGCTGTAGCTCAGGGTGTACCTGGTCCTGCTTCTCGCAACTATTTGTATGTGCGTGTTATATTTTTGCACGAATGGAAGGGACCAACAGTTTTTTTGACGACTCCGAACGGCGAGTTGTGAAGCTCATTGACAAATGAAACTCCTTAATTGCCTGTCAGGCATTTAAAAGAGGTGGCACCGTGAAAAACTTTTAAGGTGTTGAACCCGTGCTGGGATACGGGCGGCATTGCATTGTACACCATGGTGCCGACACAACCTTATTCAAGCACTATTTCTGAAGTTAGAAGGATGGCAAAGCATGCCATGAATCTGTTTTCACTGTTAAAGATGCAGTGGAACAGGCTCCTCTATCCCTATAAATAGCAACAGGGTTTCTATTGCGTATATCTGATAAAATTTTGGCTGAGATTGTGTTGAAGTTTTTTTAACGCATCTAGCGTAGGTTATGTTGCAATGACTGCCAGCACACTTAGGCCTATAGAAGCCCATTGTAATACCAATGATAATCGGAAATAAAAGGTGTCCTCATCCATATACTCACAGATAGTCGAGCAGCCATTAAAGCACTAGGCTCAAACCCGATTGACTCCAAATCAGTCATAAACTGCTTCAATACTTTCCAAGACCTCTCCCACAGAATCAAATTCAAACTTTGGTGGGTGCCCGGACATGAGGGTATTGATGGAAACGAAAAAGCTGACGAACTGGCTAGGAAAGATTCGGCTGAATCCTTCATCTGCCCTGAGACGTTTTGCAATATTCCAAATTCAGCTATTAACTTAAAAATCAAAAGTTGGGAACACAACATGTGTATCTCTTATTGGGAAAACACCCAGGGTCTTCATCAGGCTAAAAGAGCCATTTTACCCTTCCAAAATAAAACCAGAAACAACCTACTCCTCAGTAGAAATGAAATCAGAAGATTAGTGAGATTTCTTTCAGGGCATTGCCATCTTCGATATCACGATCTTTGTGCCCTCCGGAGACAACATTTCCATAGAGAAATCCTAACTCCCACGGAACTTCGTACAGTCTCAACCAGTGAGATTCTCAAATTCATCAAAAGAATTGAGCCTCTCCTGGTTCCCTAAAACGGACTCTGTGGTACATAGATCTTCTAGGTCGCGGTGCCCTCCGCAACTGGCGGGTCAGTATCCCTTAAAAAAAAAAAAAAAAATACCAATGATCTTGGGGATATGCATCCCCGCCACTCCTGAGAACCATTTGGAGTTTGGTATAAAGTAAGGTAGGCTTACAACGCCTTTTTGTACTAGGTCACTGAGATCATTGAAGAAGTAATCTCCTAGGTTTAACATATGTCTTCAGAAGTCGTTCGAAAGTATGCCAAGCCTAGTTGCATTCTTACCTATTATAAGGCAGTGTCCGGTGTCCGGTCTTTTTAGGGACAAAGGTATTTTTTTTTTTTCAATTAACTGGATCCTACCCAAAAGCTGGCCAGATCTGTCTGGTGGCAAGGCAAGTGGAACCTTCTATTGACAAGGAATTTAAAATCATACAGCAGATTCTATTTCTTCCACGTCCCTGACCTAATTAGCAGATCACGAGCCGGGATCGTCAGAATGGTGGCAATAAGCAAGGGTCATTGGCCAATCGGGGCTCATGCTCGCAGGTTAGGTATTCCATTTAACTCGCACGGTCGCAGCTGCGAGAGTGCTTCTGCGAATGAAAACCTCTTTCACTTTCTCTGTGAATGCCCAGCACAAGCCAGAGGCCGACAACTAAGGCTCCGCAGATACTTCCCCAAAGACGTCTTAGAAATTTCCGCCATAGAATTCTGTAACGCCATAAGATTCCTCAACACAACAGGACGGATGGGAGCCGTACATCCCAAAACACGCTTAAACTATTAAATAAAATGGCGCACACTCGTCCATTGTGTATGGCAAGATACGCCATGCGGCCTTTCTTACCTACCTACTTACCAATCCTGCAGCTTTTGCAGACACCTCTGGCTCCGTGCTTTCCTGCAACTGATATTGAACAGAGAAACGACCTAATGGCTTAATTCGTAGCTTCTTCTTCAATAATTTTATTTTATCAACGAATAGAAAGGGACTCTCGTAAAGAGCAGGTTTTGATGAATGTGCAGCACTGTTCAATACTCATACCATATTGATTCTTGGGATTTCATTTCTTTTTCGCTTGCAATTTTCTTCAAGCCTTGACTCTGTGATTTTTAGGGAATCAATGCGCACAGTCCTTCGTCAATGATGACAGGGGTAATCCTTCGATTGATTTCCGATGAAGGAATGTAAAAACACAGCCGGGTAGAAAAAGGACTTAACTATCTCAAAGTTGAAGTTGTCTATCATAGTGACGTTCTTTCTAATTTGTCGATGTTGAGTGTGTCGTCTTAGTGGTCGCCGTGGCCGTGGTTGTTAGTGCGTTGGACTACTACGCAATGCTGCCCGAGTTCAATTCCAGACCGGGTCTCACACCTAAAGAGTTTTTTTCACTGTACCACCTCTGTCGAATGTCTGACAAGCATCAAAGAGTATAATTTGTCAGGATTGAGCTTCTCAACTGTAGGTCCTTTCCATTCGTCGAAACTAGACATGGACCAGGTGGGGTGCTTGGTCTATGCTGGACTTTCCTGGCCTTAAACCTCACCGTATTCCCAATCAGGTTACTGAAGAAAGAGGTTTAAGACATTCAGGCAATCATTGTTAAGTTGACAGTCTAGGGGTGGGGTCTGCTTGCTCCGTTATCTGACCAAATCTCTACCAAATCATCTCTAGGTTATTTAAATATGTGTGTAGCTCTGACGGTAAAATGTCATGTAAACCCCAGCAGCCTTGTTGGACGTATATTGCTATCCTCACTTCATTTGCATCCATCGGATTTTTTGTCTAAATTGAATATTTCCTTCCGTCTGACAGTATAATATTGGTCTTAGTCACGGTTATATAGCCTGGATCGCTATCCTGTTAAGCCCTTGTAGCCTTCGTACCAAAGAAATTTTTAAACGTGTTCTCACTTTCACCCATTTGATCCTTACATTGCCTAACCATCTTTAGCATGTATTACTCGAACCCCTGACAACTTGCTGCTCCAAATCTCATGTCGCAATTATCGGTTTAATTAAGCAAAAGTTTCTCCAATGAAACCTTAGCAATAACCACTTCTCAGGTACTTACGTTCAGTTCTCGTGTAAGCTCTTCTCATTATTCGTCCTTTTTTACAAATTTCGGTAGCACTAGAGAGTCACAAAAAATGAATTCTTTTGATGTTTTCTTTGAGTCTTTCCCCTCGCGTCTTTAGAGACGACATGCTAGGTCTTATATTTCTTGAAAATCTTTTATGGTTTTTTGTTACCTTCCTTAGAGGAACGTAAGAAAACGAGAACACCCCAAAGCATTTAAAATTTCCAAATGAACGCGCCTCGCAAAAGCCTTCAAAAATAAAAATGTGTGTTTGCCAGGACGACGACACTAAAGACGATGATGATGGTGGTGGTGGTTGGTATGATGCTGATGATAACTTCTTGAAATTCTCTCTACGTAATTAATTACAATGCTTGTCATCGGAGGACACACACTCACTCGCTGTGCTGTTAACTAGTCCTTCGCTGTCGCTTGTGTAAAGTGAAGAAAAATTCTATACTTAAATGGCATACACGTACAATGAGATTTTGAGTTTTCCACTCGACTACTCTACAGGTATCCTAGCAACATCCTGTCGCAATGTGCATATGTGAATTATAATCTCCTTAGAGAGCATTCATCTTTCGTTTCAGTTTACAACCCGACAACACAGATGGCGGGAGGGGAGTTAAATAGTTTTGCAACAAAAACAGCACTCATACTCGTACACCTTCGTGATGACAACATGCCCCGAAGAGATTTCCCCAAATCCTGCGGAGGTGCAGAGAACAAAGAATTATTATAATGCAAGGGAAACTCTAAGACCTATCCGAAAGGATGTTGGATGGCTTGGGTGCGGGGGGTTTTAGGTGCAATGTCGTACGAACATATGTGTCAGCCGGTGGAAATTAATTACTTTGCAGCCTCGGAGCTAAGAGTGATGCATTGCATGTAGTAGAAGTCTATCAGTGACATTTACATGTGTGGGAAATACCTTACAGTTTGTTAGATTATCGCAGTGCATGCCACTCAAATTCACCTATAACAAGAACGATAACAAGGACATTGGTGTCTTGGGTAGGTTGTCAATTTAATAGGTTGTCTCTAATATCTGTACCTGAGGTCCTTTACATTTTAGTGTGGTGCGGTGCGTAGATCGGGCTGGCATACAGAGAATCCTTTAATTGCGATTAGAGGAAAGTAAACATTTAAAGCAGATGCGTGTGGTACGGCATGACCTGCCATAAAATTGCGGACCAATAAATTGACTAGGTATTCCAAAAGAATCTGACTGAACCGGATACATCAAGTGACTTGTAACTGCACATCGTTTAATCTATCCTTTATATCAACATTTCTGTTGCTTCTTTGTGGGGGATCTGAAGATCCTCTCGACTGCAACTGCGTCATTCACTGTGTGATGTACATTCCACCGCCTTGCTGAAAGCAACATTTGAATTCGGGCCAAGGAAATAAAGATCTGAAACCTATGGACCGATAAAACCGCTCCGCCTGACCAAAATCCACATCAAAAAGAGCAGTTTTTCTGCATCCAAGGAATTCTTCTGGAGCCGTTCTGAATGGGTACCGTTCGAGATCTGACAAATTGACCTGACTCTGAGGATGCTTTTTCCACTTAAATTTAGATCATTTTACAACTATGTTACGTTAGGTTAGGAATGGTATGTGATTGTTCGAGCAATAATTTCCCTTCGGAGACCCGAAGGTCCATTGTGTGTCCCCTCATAGTTTGGGAGTAAAAATTCTATTCTTACCAACACGAAAACCAATTTGTGCTCTTGGTGAATCCTAGCACATCCGATATCTTTGTATATCCGAGCTCTGCTATGTCTATGGCCTAATATACGGAGGCATCATTCTTGGAGGGCGGGGCAGTGGCAGAGTAGATGTTGGATTGATTCGCTTTCTTCCTTATCTCTGCAGCTTCTACAGATATTGTTGGACTCAGGTAGCCATTTGTTTGTCATATGACCTATGCCACAGTGTCCTGTGATTATTCCGGTGATTTAGCGTATGAAGGATTTATCCCGATGTAACATCGCCTCTGTCCTAAGATGAAGTTTCGGCCATAAAGTATGAGATGTGATGCAACCGGTTTCAGTATTTTAATCGGTGGCAGTATGGTGGTGTCAGCATCTCTGTTGCACCAAGTTAATCAGTTCTAGCTTGCTCGTCTGCCATCTTGTTTCCTTTGATATTAATATGGCTGGGCACCTAGCATAGTCTAATCTTGTGGTGCCTTATGTCATTTAGTGCACATTTTTGGACTGCCTTTCATTTTATTGTATTTGATTCAATTGATTTTAGAGCTGGCTAACTATCCACCAGAATGGCTATCTCCGATGGAGGGAAGCCGCTTAATTTTATGAATATTACAGCCTTTTCAATCGCCCGTAGTTCCGCCTGGAAGACACTGCATGTGACGTATAGTCTGAAAGATTGCCGCTCATTTAGTGTATCTGAGTAGAACCTTGGGTCCATAGGTTAGGTAGCAGTGGCTGCCAGTAATTAGTACCAGCACTCTTAGGCTTATAGAGGCCCATTGTGATACGAATGATCTTGGGGATATTTAACCCAGCTACTTATGAGAGCCATTTGGTAAAGCTAAAAAGGCTTCTCTTTTTGTGCTAGGTCACTGAGACCGTCAAAGAAGTATTCTATAGGTGTAGTTTTCTACTGCTGGAAAGAGCTGGGAATGAACGGAGGAGATGTGTTGGCCTCTTTTCCTCTTCAGTCATTTGAGAAGATGCCATTCCTAGCTGCATCTATTCCTTTATTTAAAGCGGCTTGGATCTAGTCTAGGCCAGATCTGTTTGGTGGCAAGGTAGGTATTTCCACCTTCCAATCTAACGTTGGGTTTATTGACTGTGTCAAGTTTGTAGGGAGACTGATTCCAAAAATTTAAAGACTTACTGACTATCCGAGAAAATGCTAATCTCATTAGTGGGTATAACATTTCTCTTGATCCAGGACAGTGCTTCCGAAATCGCCATAATCTCCGCTTGAAACACGCAACAGTGATCAGGGAGGCGAAAGGAGAGATTTAGTTTTAATCAATCTGAGGAAACACCTCCTCCTACACCATCATTGGTTTTAGACCCGTCAGTGTAAGTGTATCAACTTGTCTGTTATAGCAACTAAATCATCCCAGAGGGACCTATCGGGAATAGTGACCTTAAAGTTAACCCTGGGTCCATACCTGAGTCCATATTTAAGCCGTCAGTGAAGAGTGCAATTCCCTGGTCCCTGATCACCTTTTTTGACAGCCAGTCTTTCCTACTGGGAGATAGGATTGGTACATTCCAGTTGAAGTCATATTCAGCATTAATGTAGTCTGAAGTCTTGGTTAGATTTTCAGGATTGCATCTCCTCAGTTGCTGTATTTCTCTGAGTATCGCCACATATTCATACGTGATGTCTTAGCAGATTGGATTCTCTTAGTCTGAGGGCTCTTTTTGCTGATGTTCCTTTGATAGACATGTCAATGGGAAGGTAATGAAGAATCACATTCAATCCCTATTCTAATTGCTTCTGTCACGCCGAGTGTTCAAGGCATAATTCTGACACCTGCTGTGGTCATCAGGATTCAAATGTTGAGTCACAAGAAATTTGTATGGATAAAGACTCAAGTTTGTCAAGTTAAGGTTGCCGAGAGAGGCCCTCTGTCCATTCAAATGCGTAATATTCGACGAACAGGACAGTTTCCCGGAATTTCATGATAATCCTTTCCGTTAACCTCTCGGAATATTTGAGGAACAGGACACGACCTTCTATGATAAATGTTCGTAATTTGGACGCATTGTTGAAGCCTATAATTTTCGCAATCAAATGTCAGCAACTACTGGACACAAACGCCACCCCCAATCGGCTGCTGTCAAAGTTCCTGCGTAGCTATTTAAACATCCATTTGTTTCA
Source organism: Brachyopa scutellaris (assembly GCA_949775065.1). Lineage (NCBI taxonomy): Eukaryota > Metazoa > Arthropoda > Insecta > Diptera > Syrphidae > Brachyopa > Brachyopa scutellaris. The sequence goes on from OX459114.1 coordinate 14,406,194, forward strand.
GTCTTATGCGTTAGGTCCTCTCGAATTTCATTGACATTAGCGACAGGCCTACGCAAGTAACACTAAAAGTTAAAACAAAATTCCAGACTATTCCTCGAATATCAAAGACCTTCCGTCATTCCCACACTCGATATGGCAGGATGAATGGAGATCCAAAAAAAGGGAGTAGCTCCGTCCAAATTAATTAGCTTGGAAAACTCAAAGTGTATTATATCGGCGGAGAGATAATTAAAAGCCGGACCTTCGATCCCCATATGTGCACCAGCACCGTGTTGCTGCGTATGCTAATTATCCTTTTTAGTCCAACTCTTCACATTCACATTGACGCGGATGATGGCGAGGACCTCCCAAGCGAAATATATTTTATCCTTTCATTTTTGTTAATGCACAAGTACGAGTATCATACAAAATACTGTCTGATATCTCATTGCCCATACCCGTGCTCTTATGCCATTTGGGTAGGGGTCTTTCAATCCTTTTTGCACATTCACTGCAACCCAGGACGACTATACTCCTTTTTTTTTTTTGATGAAACAGTTGACAAGAATTTAATTTCGTTTCAACAGTTTTAATGCGACTGACTGAGCGTCATCCTTTTCATATGTGCGTGGGTGGAGATGAGAGTTAAGGCAAAAAGGATCTGATTTTTTTCCATGTTCATGTTGGTTTTCATCATTTTCCAGTTGTTGCTGCTCTGCTCCTGTTTATTTATATTTTCGAGCAAATAGACTATATATGTCTGTGTGTGTGTGTGTGTTAAGGATGGGGAGCCCTAGTGATGAATGACTATTTTAATTAGTTACCACAGGACATTCGTTTGACCTTTGGTTGCATTGCTATGGCGTCGAAATGTTATAAGAAGGATGGGGTGGTTTTTTTTTTTTTGGTGTGTACCCAATGCAACCACTGCCACTCGGCTTTCTATTGTTATCTATTATGTGCGTGTATACGGCTTCGATTCATACCCCCACCCTACACATACGCTAGGCATTCTCTGTAATTATATTGGATTCAGCTTATGCTTGATTGATGTTCCGGGAAATCATATTGATTGACGCTTTTGATTGAGTTTCCCCCCAAAGGCATACAAAAGACCAAAAAAAAAGAATGCTTCGCATAATATTGCAGTTTCGTGTTGATAACGATATGGATGTATGGTGGTGTGAATGCGTTTGTATTTATAGAATCAAACAGATAGCGTACACGCGCGTTTAAACCAAAAAGCGACCGATAATTATGATGTATTAAACTGATTAGATGGGTGGCGGTGGGTTTCGTCCGTTCATCCTGTATCTACAGACAGATATGTAACACATACATATATATATTTGTACAGTTTTGGTATGCAAACAATTTAGAGGTGGTATTTGTAATTTGCATAGCATGTCCTTTTTGCTGATAAGCCAGGATTTGGACATTAATATCAGGCAATGGGCGTGCGACTTTCATACTAATAACGGCTTATTGATTTCATTTCAACAAAGGACATTTATGTGTGTATGTATTGTTGTGGTTAATATGGTTTTAACGGATATAATATAGTTAACCACATATTTCATCAAACGTCTTAGCGTATATACCGAGTGAGGGTAGTTCCGGATAATTAATGAACTCATATGTTGACTAATTAATTTCGAATGTTTTTTATTTCAGTTTAGTTACAAAAGGATTTACCACAAAATTAGCATACACGTGCATACATACATTTACCTTTTTTGTTTACATATAAAATGATCAAGCCCCAAGATTGATACTTCGACCTTAAAGATAGAGTTATCAATGCCATGTACCTTGGCCTGAAACATGCTAGGGAATGTTCCAAGAGGCATTAGCGTTCAGCCCGAAGATCTGTCCGAATTTTCTGTCAAATTAGTGTTCACTTATCATAATATTATCACTGATGGTGCAGGGCACCATTCGGGACCATGGTGTAGTGGTAAGTGCATTGGAGTACTACGCAATGCTGGCCGGGCTGCATAAAGCCAAACCCCCGTTCAACTCAGAGCACACGTGCACTGTAGTGCACTGGGGTTTCTTTTTCGTTATATTAATTCCAAAATAACAAATGCCAGTATGGATCAGAGCATTTTCTGTTTTGAATTCGCTCGGAATCTGCTAAGCTCAAACTCAGTGATCAAATCAGTGTATCTATGCTGCGTTGGTGAGTATCTGTTCTGTATAACGCACAGTGGTCGGATTCACTAATCTCGCGGGACAAAATTTTAAAATCAAAGTCATGTAAACTGCCTCAGAATGATATGGCCTACTTCGCAATATAATAGGTTACTGTAGTTCATGTTTGTTTGTTGATCTCTTTCACTGGTCAGAAAATATTAAGCTTAGAACTTAGTAGTTGATGAAAGCCACTTAGCGATAGCAGAAAAATGGTATTTTTCGTGCAATTTCGATTAGCTACTAAAAGTGCAACATCATAAAAGTGTTCATCTATTGCAATAATTTTTTTTTCTCGAAGAGAATTACTTATGGGTAAAAATTCCATAAATTAATAAGTTTATTAAATAATTTTGTTGTAGTTTTTTTTAAATACAACGCGAAAAATAAGGCTTGAAACTTTAGTTTTGCATTTTCAACTAGAATAAAACTAAAAAGTTCCGCTGAGTTCCGGGTCGAAATTTATAAAAAGTAGTTCTGTGGAGTATTGGCTTTTTGGCTAAACAAAAACTTTTTGTACGTTTTTGCGACAAATATTTTCACTTTTCAGAATGGTCTCCCCAAATAAAGATTCAACAATTTTTTGAAATTTGGGCGCAAATTGTTAAAACAAAAGGATTGATGTGGTAAGAGCGTTTGTTATTGACAAATTTGAACTTTCGGAGCTGTCTCAAGGTGCGGCAAAAAAAAAACGAATACTTTCATCAAAAATTTGCCGTCCAAAATTGGTGAAAAGTGGTTGAAAAGCGGTAGACATGTTAACCGATTTTTAGGTACAAACTTCTCCTGGTAAGAGGGACCTTGCCTTGTATAACAGACGGGGGACATTCGAAAAAAGGTCGAAAGAACAAAAAAGCGTTCTTAGGAATGTTGAGAAAAGTCAAAAACACGCAAAGTTCAAAATTCAATAAATTCAATGAGCCCTCAGGAAATAATAAAGCTAGTGAAGTTGTGCTTCGTAAAATGGGTAAACTAGATTCAGCAAACATCATTAAGGATCTTTCGGAAGCTTCATCCAATAGAGGGGGTGAGTGAAAACATTTTATAAAAATCGAATTTCTGATCACGAGCTTATAGAGAACTTATTAAACGGTTTCAAATTGTTTTAGAAATATTGGGCAGTGGATATGTTATAAAGGGAAATGCACTCGAAAAGTATATAACTGAAACAAGAAACTTTTATCTAAGGGAATATTCATGATACACTATGCCAGTAAGCGTTCATAAAGTGCTTTTTCATGGGAAAAGGCATCATCGCATCCTATATTCTTGCTGTAGGAAGAGGCACAAAAGGCTAGGAATAAGGATACAAGAAAGTTTAGAGAGATGTTCACACGGAAAAATTCTAGATTAAATACAAATACAGATCTCTTGAATCGGCTGTTGATTTCTTCAGATCTATATATCACAAGCTTACAAAACGTTCCAAAACGAATACGTGGTATGATACCAAAAGAAGTCCTTTCCTTGTTATCAATTGATAGTCTCGAAGAGGAAGTTTTATCTAATGAAGATAAAATTGTATAATCAAAATATATTTATTTTTACCTAAGACTCAAAATACTAAATAACATTTTAAACCGAAAAAACGTATTTTATCAAAAATTTAAAAAAAATATAAAAAATCTGCTTCTTATTTTGGTATAACGACATTGATAATTTGTTGGTTGTTTTTCTGAAAAACAATATTATTTCTATCAAGAATAGTAGGTACAGTCTATCTATTAGTACTCATAAAACATAATATAGTTCATTTAAAACATGATTTTCCTTTTCAAAATAATTTTGTTTCGCTAGATTGGTGAATCCGACCACTGTGCAACGCAGAGATTAGCCTTGTTGTATTAACAATTTGGCAAGTAGCAGTGTATCTGTGACGTCGCAGAGAAGCTGCGTAAAATTAGCAAGAACATCTGATTAGAAAAAATAAGAAATCTTAATTCGCCTTCAAAACAGATCCTAATTCCATATTCATACTACTCTCTTCACGGCTACCATACTGAATTTGACACCATTCATTGTATAAGTATTCTTCTTTCAGTGGGATTTCCCTAGCATTAGCAAGGTTGCATGCGATTCTTGTACTTGAAATTCGAGCAGCCGATGGAGACATTCCCGAAATGAAGTATGATTCGCTAACTTGTTCTTGCCAACGCGTAAATATCCAAATACTTCGGCTACATTAACTTTGTGTTAATGTATGAAATTGATTTTTATAATTGTGTTAGTTTTTAATTGTATTTTTTTGTAATGTTTTTGGAACTTTAAATCGATGAGAGCGTTACAATTTCTATGCTTTAGTTTGCAAGACTGCCTTAATGATATCCAGTTGGTGTCAGCGCTGTCGAAGGTGATACTATAGTATCCCTTTGATACTATTTCAGAGCTGGTGATACTGTGATACTCAAAGCTTAGTAATGATGCTCTAAATCAAAAAAAAAAAAAGAAAATAAAATGTGCTTTTTTTGCATAATCCTACTTCAATAAATGAATTGTACATCCCTAATCCCGAACTGCACAAGTACATTTTGCTCGCTCTATTGCCTTGGCGTACTTTACACTCTACATTTGCATCGCTTTGCTTCTTTACGAAAATGGGAAGAAGCTATGAGTCAACTTTATCAAAAGGACAAAGCACATGGCTTTGCTTGCATCGCTGGGAGACAATTATTTGAAGCATCGGAAAAGAGAACAAAAACAAGGTTAGGAAGGATAAAGCCTACGGTATCTTTGTCGTGCTCTATTGGAACTTCCGTTACACAGCCCATATAAACCTAATAATCATCTGCGTATTCTTGATTTGAAAGAGATGCCATTTCAAACACTTCTAAACAACTGTTGCGAAACCTCGGCTTCAAAAATTAAACTGATTAATTGGATTTTGTTTTCTAATCTTTTACAAAATTTTTCTTTGATACACATACTCAAAACTAACACTTTCTGAAGATTTTAAAGGAAAATGGTATGGAAATTAAGGTTTTGACGGGTACTCTTATAAATAAGCATGCGTTAAAACCTTCGTTAAGCCATACATTATTACAAAAATTATTGCAAAATTATAAATTAGTTGCGAAATAATATTTTCCTTTTTAACCCGCTGCAGATTTTGCCAAGCATCAAAAAATTTTAGGGTTTTTCAGCATAGTTATCATAGATTTTTTTTTTTTAATTCTTGGGTTCATAAGAAAAAATAAAACGGTATGTTTATGACGCTTTTTTTTGTGGAAGAGCGACCTGAAAGTCAAAAAAATGTCCATGGGCAAGATAAATGAAACTGACTTAAAAATAAAATATCTGCAAAGCCAAAAAAGGTATCAATTTTATTCAAACGCAGTTAAAAGGAGTATTATTTCTTCTAAAATTAGAGCCCTAAATGAGTAAGTATAAGCGGAGGTATTTGTATAAGGATGGGTCAAAGTACACAAAAGTATAGGTCTTCTCTTAAATTTTCGATAAATGATGTCCACATTGGAGAACGATTTTTTTCTTAGAATATACCCAAAAATATTTTTCCAAGGTCTTGACATACATATAACTTGAAAAACCCGTTTTTCTTTTTAAAGACGAAAATGTGTGTGTATTGAAAATGATACCCAAAAATTTCAAATTCTGATACTCTTCAAAATTGGAAAACGACAGCACTGGTTGGTGTTCATGTTTATGAAAATTCCTGAATCCAAATATCACATTTTTCTTCATCTACACCCTCTCCTAGTAACTTACACTGTATTAATTATTATAATAGTAAACTGCTCATCTTCGATAATTTGTCATTAGACAATTTTCTAAGGATTTCTTTTAAATTTTCTTCGTACATCAATGGTAGATATCTGAATTGACAAACTGGAAGAAACTTAGAATCACTCATTGGAAAAGTTGGTTTTATTTTTCCCGCAATATTGAGCGTCAATGCTATTTCAGCCCTTCAAGCTTCAACACAAGTGCATTCAAATACGAATTACAAAACGTTAGTTTTCTGTCGTTGCTCTTCTACGCACTCTCAACGCCACTAACACACGCTCTGATACTCTCTGGGCTGAGCAAACTTAAAGCGAATTCAAAACAGAGTGCTCTGAATCATACTGGTATTTGTTGTATTGGAATGCAAATAGCGCACGTGTGCTCTGAGTTGAATGGGGGTTTGGCTTTACGCGGCCGGGCTGAATACCCAAAAGTTTTTTTTTACCGTACCACCTCGTTTGAATGTCTGACAAGCAATCAAAGAGTATCATTTATCAATGAGTTTCTCAACTCGCCGTTCAGAGTCGGCAAAAAACTGTACGTCCAGGCAGGGAAGGGTTTTAAGTGAATTTAAGTCTGCTCGAGCTCAACGAGGTACCAAAAACTGCCATTAATAAGCTAAACAAGATCCAGAGATTAGCATGTTTGAGCGTAACAAGGGCAATGAAAATTAAATCAACTGCAGATCTGGAAGCTCTATTGAACATTATCCCACTTCACCTAGCAATACAGGAAGAAGCAGCTAAATTTGTGGCCACAAGCCATAACCGCTAAAGTCGATCCTGAGACTTTTTGAACAACAAAATCTGTAATTTTGCTTAGTCATATAGCCAGTTATGACTTTCGGTGCCTAACACATCACCCTTTTGAATGCCCATAAAATTTTATGTAAATAGAAACATTTTAAGGTCAAATCCGGCAGTTTTTGCTGTTATTAAGTTAAGTTATTTATATTGACACTGTCTATAGATATATGTTAAGTCACCACTTGTAAGCCAAAGATTGTAGCAGCTCATTTCAGGGGGATCAAGTCTTGAAAGTCATGGCCATAGCTAAAAATATGTCACTTTGACATTTGAAATAATTTGATCTAAAAGTTATATTTCGGCTTAACCACTCCATTTACCACACACACACACACTAAGGCCCGGAAGAAAAATAGGAATATCCTTCATTTATATACCCACCGTCTAAGTCTATTGAATCACATACATACACAAAAAAATAGACTGACAGCACCCAATTTGTGCCATCTATCTGCGCTTTTCATTCAAACTGATGGACGTATCTTTCAATTCGATTATGAGAAATAAAATTCGATTTGGCACCCACAAAGAATGAACGCAGTAAGAGGAACGAGCAGTGTGGGCCAACCGCTTTACAAAGTCATCCTGGCAGTTGAAACCACCCTTACAAGCATATTATACACACACAGCAAATCAAAATCAAATAAGTGACTGCGATTGAAGAGTACTTATCAGCCCGCCATTCTATACCATTCGTCTACATCCTCGCATCGCATCCCTTAAAGAATTCGCCATCATTCCCGTAGTTCGTAGATATGGTTAAAAGCTGCAGCATAACATGCATGGCGGCTGTTTCGCTTCCTTTTTGGGTAACAATCGAATTTGTTAGCAGAAAAAAGGCCGAAAGCGATACTAACCAGAACAAGGATCTTTGTGTCTAAATCCGGGGATATACAAGACAAATGAAATCAAATTTGTTTCTCTCTGAGTAGATCCTGAGACCGCATTCAAGTTTACCTGTGTACGGCAGCAGTATTTATCTATCACTCAGGCTCGCATCCTTTGAGTGATTCGAGTGAATTCATCTTAATCAAATGATAATTGTTAAAAAGGGATAAAAGAGTATCGAATCATTACAAATACGAAAGCAAGGATGAACTGTTAAACCGTACTCATCCTCGTCCTTGTCTTCATCTTCATCGATTTGGAGAAGCGAAGAAAAATCGAACCGCATTATTAGATTTTATTGACTTAACTTTGCCATGGGGCAAACGGCAGCGCCCGCCAAAGGATGAATGCAAAAGGAGGGTGAGGATACATTTCATATATCCTTTTATATGTGAAGCAACAGCAGAGAGAAAGAAAAAAAAATAGCCAATAAAACGACAAACCACGACTAACAGAAAGAAATAATAATAAAGAAGGATTCATGGATATATCGAACCGATCCCGGTACATCTGCAGTGATTCGGTACGGTAACGGTATCCGCTTGTATTTCAGTTTGATTTTGGTTTTTTTTTTTTTACTTAATTCCTCCGACTTCGATGGTGGTACATCCTTGTCTTTATCCTTGAATTGCCAATCGCAATGATTGTAATAATCAGAAATTACCTTTTGCGAAATTCAGCGAATCTTTTTTTTTTGCCCCATCGTTCGTCCTGATGGCTGTATGGGGGAAGGATGTGATCAAGATAACATCATCTTTTATTCCATAGAAGGGCAAAGAGAAAGAAGAAAAAAACGCGGGTAGTTAAGGGAATCAAAAATAAAACAAAATTTCCAACGAAAACTAGGGGAAAACCAATCTACGACCACCTACCACCGAATGGAATCATTAAGGGAGGCAGCTACAGCTGGAGGCGGTTACAAGACTGTGAATTTTATATGCGGACAGAGTTGGGTTTTTCTGTTGAAGTTACTTATCGGAGTAATTGGAGACAGATACATGCGCTGCGCGCACAGACAATGGGGAGTTGAAAGTGACAACCATTGGAATGATTATTCGATGATTCGACGAGTATTATCATTTTGAGTTGTTTTTCTTTTTTGGGTGAGCAAAATTAGCATGTAGCCTGGATGATAGACATAACTATCGAAATTAATGGTAAATGATGTCCTGGCGTGAACTTTGAACTCATGAATCGGTACTTTTTGTTTGGTTATACGATGATCCGAGGGACATTGTTGGGCGCCATTTAAAAGAAATGTGAAATGGGTTATAGCGAGTGTGGTTGTTAATACTTTTTTGTAGATTATGAGTGGAATTGAGTGTTGGCCGTTGGTGGTGGTGGTGTCGAAACCTCTGAACTAAGTTTTTTTTTATGTTTGAACGTATAATTTGCATGTTTTTGGTACCAAAGCCAATAGTTTAGTTTAAAGGATTTTATTTAGACGTTCATTTTACATTTACATTAGTTTACCCGCAAAGCAAAGTGCTTATCTGCAGGTGGTTGTAAAAAAGAAAACATTTAGTTTTAAAGAGTTTTGAAGTGATTTGAATCCAAAAATTATTTACAATTGATTTAAGTTTAAGAAAACAAAAATTAAATTAAATTAATTAAATTAAATAAATAAAAAATTGCAATTAGTTTAGCTTTACTTTACGAAATATAATTGAAGTAAGTGCTTTTTAATCTCTTTTCTTCTCTTCTTAAAATTCGGCATAACTTTCAAAAATTGAGGAAGTGTGTTAATTAACTTTGGAATTGTACATCTTAGTTCTCGATTTCCGTAATTGTTGTAAGCTTCCGGAACTTCTAACATCCCTTGGGCTCGTCTTCTTATGTTTAGCGTGTGGCGTATAGGCTGCAGAAACCGCTGATCATCCATGTAATGTAATAATGTTGTCATCTGGAAAATTGCTTTGACATCTAAGACCTTAAAAGATGAGCTACTAGGTCTAACAATTTTAACGAGATGATGTTGTAGGTTTGATATTTTATCCAGATGAGTTTTCGCCGCGTTTCCCCATGCCAAAATCCCGTATCTTATGCGCGATTCAGCTATCGAGTAATACACCTGCTTTTGGACTTCTACATTTGAGTATCGTTTAAGATACACCATTGCAAAAATAGTGCTCTTTAGTTGAAGGCGCAGGACATTTATATGTTCACGCCACAGAAAATGCTCGTCGATGGTTACTCCGAGATATTTAATGCTTTTGACTACCTCAATTGCATTGTTGTTGGTTGATAGTGAACAGCCCCCGTTTCGGTAATAAATCTGTACAGTTTCCTCTCGCTTGGATGGAGTACGTATGTGCATCACCTTTGTTTTGGCTGCATTTATAACCAATCCATTATCATGGCACCAATTAGAGACAGCGCTGAATTCATCTTGCAATGACTCCACGGCAGAATTCATGTATTTGTGTTTTACCACGATCGCTATATCATCGGCATAGGCATAGGCAGTACATTTTTTGAACAATCTCAGGAGTTCATTGGTATAGAGAATAAATAATATAGGGCCCAACTTGGAACCTTTTGGTACACCATACTCGATAGTTTTTTGTTTGCTCATTATGTCCGATACTTTGACTTTTATCGTCCTGTTAGTCAAATAACTCCTAAGCCAGTTCGCCAGTACTCCTCTCAAACCGATTCTGCTGACACTTTCTACTAGTTTTTCATGTCCTAGAGTATCAAAGGCTTTGCTAAAATCTATAAATAGCACAAGGACATGATGGTTTTTGTTAAGTCCAGCATTAACTGTATTAGTAAATTCCCCCAGTAATGATTCGGTGCTCTTACGTTTTTGAAAACCGTACTGGTTTGGGTGTAGCACTTTGTGTTTGGTCAAAAAACAATTAAGTCTATTTACAATTGTTTCTTCCAAGATTTTTTCAACAGCTGATAAAATTGCGATTGGCCTATAATTCTCAGTGTTCTTTCTTGTTCCTCCCTTATATATTGGGCGAAAAATCGACATTTTCATCAGGTTAGGCACATAGCACTGATTTATACTAAGGTTTATAATTTTAGTAATTATTGGAGCAAGATGTATAGCATTTATTTTAAGATCTACTGGTCTAATATTGTCTGCTCCAGGACCTTTTTTACTATTTAATTGCCAGAGTAGTTTATGGACTTCTGATTCCGTTGCTTCTTCTAAATAAATGCTTTGTCGAAGTTGCCAGTTGTCATGGTTTGACATTTTTGTGTTGCAGACATGAATAATCTTTGATGCTTGTTTCGAAAATTGTTCTGCAAATCTCTCCACAATGTCTTTTAAGCCTTCGTCCGTATCTGAAAAGTTGTGTTTAATAGTCTCGTCTATTGTTCGTTTCTTTCTTCCAAGTAATTCATTCACAATGCTCCATGTTTTCCTCGGATCATTATTAGCATTTGTAAATTGTTGTTTATAGAAATTGGCTTTTATGAGTTGGATATTTTTATTAACGGTATTTCTATAATTCTTATACTCGTTTTCATAAGTTTTACTCCGCGGGCTATTTTTCCACTTCCTATAGAGCATATCTCTTTTATTACACATTGGGATTATTTCATTCGTAATCCATAGTTTATGTTTTCGTGTTCTTTTCGTTGTTTTGGTTTTGCTTGATTCAGCATATATTTTAATCATTTCTCTTACAAAATTATTATAAAGTACCTCGACATCGTTTTCTTCGAGCATATTTTGCCAGTTGGTGTACTCTATCAGCTCATTAACTTTTTGTTGGTTAATATGTTTAGTCTTAGATTCATCGGGCGTTTCTGTGCTATTTAAGCTCTTTGTTGCGTATAAAATGGCGTAATGGTCAGAAAGATCAGTTTCAATTACTGCTGAGAATATATCCATCTTAGTGATACTTACAAAAAGATGGTCAATGAGCGTTGCAGTGTTATTTGTTATATCAACGCGCGACGGTCGCTTGATGACGTTTGTCAGTCCTTTTGAGGCCATCATCTCCATGTATTTTAAAACAAGGGAGTTGTTCTCATCTTGAATGTTTATATTGATATCACCCAACAGAATATTTTCGTTATTTTCTTTAATAATTCCATTTAACTCGTCAATGAATCTTCCAACACTAGAACTTGGTCGTCTGTAAATTGCATGAATATGTTTTTGTTCACCTTTATGAGTAATTTCTAGGTGTATGCCTTCGTAGTTAACTGGATTCGCTGGTATTATTGTGTACGTTATGTTGTTTTTAATATAAATTGCGACACCTCCGCCTTTCATTGTATTACGATTAATAAATTCAGGTTTAAATCCATCAATATTATAAAAATCATTTTTTCTTTTATGTATATTAATTTCATTCAGCACTAATAAATATATCCACATAGCATAACACATTATCAATTTCAGCTATAAAAGCATCCCATGTTTTTGTTATCGATCTAATGTTAAAACTTATGCAGCAAAAATTCATTTTTTCTAAGTATTTTTTTTCAATGCCGGTAAAACCATGTATTACCCTAAAGTCTACATCAGCTTCACTGTATGTGTCTTCCATTATGTTTTTTTTTATTTTATTTCAGTCTTCTTACCCGAGCATTGTGTATATAGGAACGAATATTAGTTGGTCATCTTGTTTACATCGTTACAAGTACCGATGTGTATTGTTTCGCCGTTTTCATTTTTTTTGCGAGTATTTTGCTTGTTGTCTCCCACACAAATTTCCAGTTACACTCTCTGGCTTTGTTTTTTGCTAACCAGAGAAGGTGTTTATTAGTTGGTGTGAGTTGGTTATTTACAAAAACGAATGCTTCATTTTCTGTAGGTGCATCTTGGCCATTGCAAGTATTTTCCCTAATTTTCTTTAGAGAAATATTGCGAGTAGTTTTGGCTACTATTCAACATTTTAGAATTTCAATTCAAATTCGATTTTTCAAGTATAGAAAGTTGTTAGCTTACAAATCGTCGCCCCAACATTGGGTTGCCGTAAACGCCATTTTAATGTTTTTGGGAGCTAGCATTTAAAGGTTTGACAGCCTATTGCATGAAAACCAACGGCTGAGATTTTTTAATTTTTTGACATTATATTCACACGGAAATCCTCTTTCAAAAAACGTAAGAAGTTATCCTAAAACACTTTTAGTTTTTAAAATATTTAAAATTTATTACAAAATGAGTTTGCCGTATACGCCACTAAAATCAATATTTTCTTTTACTCATACACATACGTCAAAAATTCCAGATTTTCGCAAACATTTTCTAAGGTACTGTTTCCACATTTTAGAATTCTTTTGTCTTTTTCGGGTAGACCTTTTTGGATTTATAACACATCCTATTAAAAAATCTTTAAAGTAAGTATTTGGAACTAGTTCCTATGTTTATATAAGATCTTATTTACAAGAATAATCACACTCCGATGGCATACTTCTTATACTCTCTGTTAAAGGTTGTGGCAAATTTGGTTCATAAACATAGTAAGGATCATTTACGCTTTCATCTGACCCTACGAACATGAAACAACGACATTTAAGAAAATGAAACTCAGGGTGATTTGAATTTTTTTTACCAAAGTCTTGTTCCGATGAACTTGATGAAGCACTATTTGTTTCTTCTCTGAAATCGGCTTCATTTGGGACTAGCTCGTCCAATAAACTTAAAAGATAAGAAACATTGAATCAAAATTTATACCTACGTACGTAGACTATATGTAAGACCTTACGAAAGAATGGATGCATCCACAATTGGGTACTGGAGAATTCATTTTTATGATCTTCAATCACGTCATCATACGACAAAAGATGGGACATGGGAAGCAACTGAAATATTTTTCAAAGAGAACGTTATTTATACAGTAAAACTTGAGAATAGTGGAATCTGCGAATAAAAGAATCTTGCGAAACCTGGATAGTGGACATTTTTGGATGCCAATTTTGATTTTCTTCATACAAACTCACTCTTATAATAGTGCAAACCTGTGAAATCTGAATAACGGAACATTTTTCACTGAATTTTGTTTTATTCCCAGGCAAATTCACTCTTCAACAGCATAATCGAGAAATGAATGAGCCAAAATTCATTAATATTTTGTCGGCTTCGTTTCTTTTTTCGAGAATTTTGACATTTCAACTGCTTCTTTTCGTGTGCGTCTCATTGTGCTAGCGGCAACAAGTTCAACAAGTACACATTCTGAGCTCCGAAACTGATCGAAATTGATCGAAAAATATAAAAAGAAATTAGATTGCCGATAGTGGAAAAAATTGCGAATAGTAGCAAAAAAAAATAAACTTTTTTACGGTCACAGTACAATCGTATGCACGTACGGCAAAACCAAAAAAAAATATATTTCTTTCTAAAGACGTACGTGTTTACGTTTAAATAGTTTTACCTCATTGACATATTATATATGGACTGCTAGTGAAATGCCATTTTCATACATCGTCTGCGGACAATTTGGTTCCAACATAACTAGCGCCACGTGTTTCGTAGTGAGAGCAAAGTGAAATAATTATCCGCCATCAAACAAATTTTATATAGAAACTTTGGCCATCTATTGCGAGTTACTGCGTTAAATATACGTTAAATTTCAACAGATGCCACTACCATAAATTCAAATAAAAATTTTAAAATAGCCGTTAGTGACCCATAAACTGGATAAATATGATAAATTTATATCTAATTAATTTTTTCTGTTGATTAATATTTTGTTTTGTTGCTTAAATTGCAAACCAACGGCTTACGTGAATTCAAACACAATGTAAGTTTCCATATTTCTCCGCTACGAAACAAGAGGGCTAGTGCTTATGTTGGAACCAACGCGATGTTGGGTACAAGCAGTCCATATATAAGGCGTGTTTTTTTTTTCAAATCTATATAGGCTAAACATGTTTCCGCAACATGTTTTCAATGTAAAATACAACAAAACCTTAGCCTGGATAATTATCCAGTCTTATTTTTGTATGGAAAGCTTTTTCGAGATCTATATAGGTTTGAAAAAAAAACGCGCTATAATATGTCAATGTCTTACCTGGCATTTTGTAGGCACATAAGTCAATAAAATACTGAACAAGCATTTGAAGTTTGATGGCGTACGTTGTAGGACAATAGGGCGTACGTCAAAACAATTCTTAAACAAAAATTTGCTTAAATTGTATGGAAAATTTGACGTAAATGTTAAATTTTGGCGTTTACGTCAGAACAATACGTGAACTTGATGAATTTGATGGATATACATACGTCAAAACCATTCTGTATATCTTTGTAATGGAAAGAAATAGAGCAAAACTGATAAAAGATTTGGAATGAGCTACCCCGAAAACATAAGACTGCATACCAAACTCAAAAAGTGAATTTTGGCGTTTACGGTAACCCAATTTTAGGGCGAAGAAATAAATTCTCGAACAGCGATCGGGATACAATACAATCAGGTAACTAGATGTGACTCTTTTGCAGACTAAGTGATAATCCGTAAGCCCATTTCTTCCAAAAAATCGAGTCAAATCCTCATATTTGAAATCGCTTTCTTTTGTTTTCTTTCAAACCCTCATTTGTAAAACAATGGAGATATTTTATTTCTTCGTTTTATGCTTATGTGCTGCCAAGTTATTAAATAGTTCTCATGGTTCTGCTCTTGTGGCTATTTAATCGACCTCGATTATAGAACATTTGGAATCGGCGGTCTTCGGTCTGGCGCTCATAACAGCGGTTGGATTAACTACGGTTTTCGTCGGGGTAGTACGGGTACGCTTAATTTTAGTTGCTCCCATCAGTGCGGCGGTGTTGTTGCTGCGATCATTCAGGCCATTGACAACAAAAACCGGCCACGGGAATACGGTCATATGGGGAGATCTCTTTTCTGGCCCTGGCCAATACTGCATCGCGATTCAGTTATCGTCTGGACATCGATTTTCCTCCTCTCTTGAGCATCTTGACATCAGTGCGATATATAATACAGTCCTATATGTATATAGTGCCCGCAGTTCGCAGGTAATTGCATTTTTATCCAAATTCACTCACGTGCTGTCACAGCCGTTCTGCTTATTCAGACCAATTTGTTTGAGAAATCGTACTAGAATATTGGGCGTTATACGAGTAAATGGCAGATTCTCTGCTGTAAGTTGGAATTTACACAAACACTTAAACATTTATGGGTTAGTGCTCCACATTCCTCCAGTATGTGCTCTGGAGTTTCGATGGATTTATGTATTCCATAATCTGCATTAAACTCTGATCTAAGAAACCCAGCTCACCGAGATGCCCCTTGAGTTTACGATGCAGTTATTATGCGGAGTTTATCTCTATAAATGCTTATATATGTTCAATGCTATAGTTACCCAGAAGTTTCTTCGCCAGTTCTTGTCCTGCTCAACTCCTTCAGTGGCTTCTCATTTTTTGCTCTCTTACACCGCAAGACTCATAAATGCTGTAGCAGCCCCTATCCTGGCATTCATTACCTCCTCTCTCGATATGTCTGTCTTTCCAGGTACACAGTAGATGGTGATGTAGTATCCCACCTCTAGTTTGCTAAGAGTATCTACATATTCCCAATGACTTGAGCTCCAATTACCTTGAAATTATCTTGGCTATCTGACAATATTGCTATGTCGCATCTGTTTTAGTGTCTATCAAGATCGAGTTAAACACATCTGTCAATAGCGCAGATTTCGGATTGAAAGATGCCATGGATTTGAATAGTTTGGTCCCTGGCCTAAACATACCTGCACCTGCTCCTTCTTTAGTTCTTTAACCATCTGTGCACCATTGGGTGTGAGGTCTAAGTGCGTAGGTAATAGATTTGTTGTTCCTGTTTTTTTCTCACTGAGTTTGATGTAAACGTTTTTTCCCAATTAAACTTCCTAATCCCTTCGGCTTAAAAGTTATCTGTTTTATAAATTTACATTTTCCAATTCCACCTTCGGCTATTTTTATAAACCTCCTATTTGCAGTTTCTTCCATCACAAGATGCAGTGAAGTTTGCTTCAATTGCAACTCAAATGCTGCAGCTGGACAGGATATTATTGCGTCTTGTGTGCTGTGCCAGTGTCAGTTTGTCCATAGTTGTCAGACTGGTTCCTTGAGTGGTTCATGAGTGTTTCTTGGTAACCTCCTCGATGTGCTTCTTCCGCTTAAGTTTGTCAGCCTAGGTCCCGGTTAAATCGTCTCTCTCTGGCAACTACAATATGTATTCCCAATGACATAACAGCTATTTGGTCAATTTTTACCAACAGTCTTATCGAAAAGTCCAACAACGAACGGATTAAGTCAATATTTGACTTTTGCACAGAAATTTGGCACTTAAGTGAATTTGCAAATATAGTAAATTAGTTACCTATCCAATTAAAATTTTTAGTCAAATGTTTGCCTTTGTCGAAAAAAGTGGGCTAATGAGATTTTCTTTCCCCATAACTAGATCCATAAAACTTTTAAATTGTGTTAATTTCCATCGTGCATTTCACACAATTGTTTTTTTCGAAAATATTCCTTCACTGCTTTCCTGTATCCTTCTCCCACCATCGTTAGTGCCTGTCATTCAATTCCAAATAATATGTTATGGACTTTTAAAAAAACTTTCGCCCAACAATTTAGGCTCATTATGTATGTACGAATATAAAGGCCTTCAAAACAAAACATTAAAAACATCCACATTTTGAGTACAAAACTGAGGGGTGTTTGAATGAATATTTCAAAAAACAAAAAACTTTCCCCCAGGGGCATTTTCATTTCAAAAAATATATTTCCTGAGTACGGTTATGATTGTGTCAATAGTAAAAAACACATCGAACTAAGAGTGTTTAAAAAGAAGCAAATAAAACCTTCCAAGCGAACATCTTTCCCGCCATTAAAAATGTACCAAACCGAGCACTTAAACACTTTTTAGTTTTTTTTTTTTTTTTTGTGTTCCCGAACCATTCTGGAACCATTGTCGAGAGTTTTCTTTTTTATTATTTTATTTTTATTCAGTATGTGTGATGGCCACAATGGTATCGTCCTTAGTCGTTTTGGGCACAATGCCCATAGGGTGGGAGGAATATGTTAACTTCCATGTGAGAGCGAGGACATAACTTCTACTCTAGGGAATAATAATCTGCAAATATGAACATTTTCAGTATGCAACGGGAGTTAGTAAATATTTTGATAAAACTTTCGAGGTGGTTCTGCCTCTGCTTCTTCGGTGTTCTTGTTCTTGTTCTGGTTCCATTGCTCCCAGTGCGGAGTTTAGTTCCAGTTTTGCTTATTTTTTCATTTACATCTTTAGGTCTGGTTGGCTCTTCCCATTCCAAAGGATATTGAACAAGCTGAAAAAGTTTTCTAGTATCCTGAATATTAAATGAGGACGAAACTCCTTAAAAGAAAAAAGAAAAAGAAAAACAGGAAAACAGACCTCGGATAGATGGAAAATCATGTTCTAAGCTATGCATGTTGAGTGGGAGTAGGTGTGTGACCATAATGGTCATAAAACGATCGATTTTTAGACCACCACCACATGGAACGGACGGGAATAGACGAATATTTGTCAGTTATTAGGGTGTGAGGTCAAGAATAGGGGTGTTTTCTTCTGTTTTGGGTAATTATGCAAGAAACAGAAGAGTTTAAGTCCTGCAACAGATTGCAGGACCCACAGGGGGGGTTAGAGACGGGGAAACTTTGAATGGAACTTGTCAGTTTTAAGGGTTGTTTGAGTTATATGAATGGGAAACAAAATTATAGAATATCCCTAAAATGGGGTGAGTGTATGCAGTAGAGCCATGCCGAAACAAAATATTCCACTATCTTCGAAAACGAACCCGCACTTAAGCCCTACTTCGAGATTAGAGAGAACTTAGTACCTAAAAGGTATTCAAAGGGCAGATGGACTACAAACTCTGCGGATGGAATGTCTTTTCACATGTCAACATATCCAATATCGCTAAACCCGCGTCCATTAAGCTGCTTGTCAGGAGAAAATAAAGCGTTCAGCCCTTTTCAGCAGACGATTCAGAAGAAAGCTTCCCCTCCGTCCCTTCTCGTTACGTAGCCGCAGATGAGCTGGCCAGAAAGGGCTCAGCCCTAGATAGAGAACAAGCAGACGGGATGGTCAAACCTCCACTCTGCAACCTTCGGGCCAAAATTGAACAAAAATCACCTTTGTGGTATCAAGAGGATTATGGCCAAAATACGACAAATCAAGAACTAGGAAACTCCTACAAAAAGACAGAAAGTCGTTGTCAATGCTAATAGGAGTTCTAACTGGGCACAATACTCTAAGATACCACACGAAGAAATTACGACTGAATGATGATGACATATGCAGAGGATGTGGTGACGAAGAGGTACATAAGAATACAACCCATTTCCTCTGTCACTGCCCTAACCTCTGTCAACTGAGAAACAGAACCCAAGGCAAATTCTATTTCGATCATATCGACGAGCTATCGAATGGATCCACCATCTAACGTGCTTGAGTTTGCTAAGCCTTCGGGTTTGATGAAACCTAGACATTGATACCGCGAGTAGGATCACGCTATGGGTATCACAATGGATCCACACGGACCTAAGTGTGATGAGGAAGTAAACATTTTCATCGGCCCGAAAACCTAACCTAAGCCCCTTCTCATACCTAGAATGTCTCGTACATGTGAGTGATGTGAAGACTCCAACTCGTATTCGTCCGGCAAGGTCAGCTGAAAATATTGCCGCTGTAGCTGAGAGTGTAGCTGGAAACCCAGGTGTTTCCATTTTAAGGTGATCATACGAATTGCGCCTGTCCGCAACCACTCTGCACCGCATTTTGCATAAAGGTCTTGGCCTACATGCTTATAAGGTCCAATTGACAAGAATTGAAGCTAGCAGCCTACGCGCAATGCCGTACTTCTTCTATTGTTTTAAAATTACACCACTTATTGGATGACCCTATAGAGATATTTTCATATCCTTGGAATTGAAACGATTGCAGAGTCCAGTTTCTATATTTTGTTCAATAAATACGTTCATTGGGGACGAAGCTTTGGACAAAATTAATAGGCACGACATCCTTGTGGCTAAGTGACAAAAATTCTCGATTTAACTCTGGGTAAAGCCTCATCAGCTCTGTCTATAGCCTCATTTTTGTTCATGTGGAAAACTGCGAAATCGACGAAGAAATTGAGTCTATTCGTTACCTTCTAACTGACCTGTTCATGGAGTTGGAGATCGTAAAGTGGAGCTGAATTACCTCTTTAAAATTTCTTTAAAAAAAAATAAAAAATA
This sequence comes from Brachyopa scutellaris, assembly GCA_949775065.1. Classification (NCBI taxonomy): domain Eukaryota; kingdom Metazoa; phylum Arthropoda; class Insecta; order Diptera; family Syrphidae; genus Brachyopa; species Brachyopa scutellaris. The sequence goes on from OX459114.1 coordinate 14,425,982, forward strand.
AATAAATATATGGCGTCAGCAGTCCTATTAAAAACCAAGCCTAGCTTCTCGCAACCATTTGTGTGTGTGTTATTTTTGTCATGAAATGGAAAGAACCTACAATTTTTTGACAACTCCGAATGACGCGGGTTGAGAAGCTTCTCTTGACAGATGATACTCTTTGATTGCTTGTCAGACATTCAAAAGAGGTGGCACCGTGAAAAAACTTTTAGGTGTTTTTGCTGGGATTGAGCCCGGTAAGCATGCGTAGTAGTCCAATTCACTAACCACCACGGCCACGGCGACCACACACGATAGAAGAGCATCCTTCAACCCAATCTTAATGTGTTGGAGATTTGACAAAGCATTTCCTGAGACAAGAGTTGTTATTTCGGCTCCATCGAAACAATGTGAAGGTTGAACTGCAGTTTTATCTCAGGCTTTGATCTCGTTTAATGGACAATATTCTATCTATCTATCTGCATTGTCGCATATTAGATTTTTCCTTATGAAGTCACCAAAATCAAGCCGTCAATGGTGCCTCCAGTCATCTATAGAAGTTCGCAGATTCACGGTTTGAATACACTTATCCTGATGGCCTTCTGGGTTTTCATATCCCACTGGAACTTTCGTCTACATTCAAGATATATTTTTATTATTTTTCTAAGAAGGTCGAAGCATCGAAAGCCTGTGTGTGGGAAACCACCTTTGCATCCGAAGTCGTATCCTCACGGTACCGCCGTTTGGCATTTCCTCATAGGGGGTGGGTTCAGTTGCTCCTCTCTTTGTCCGGTTGTCCGGGGCGAGTGTATGAAAGTTGGTCTGTATGTAGGTATGTATGTATGTTTGTAGCAGTATATAATATAAGTATACAAATAGTCAAATGTCAGTTTGTTGTATGTATAGGTCTCTGTTTGGTGGTATATGCGTGCTTGACTACCCTATGTACAACCTACACGTGTGTTCGAATTGGGGTCTGTGTTGTTAATTACCGGAGTTTGCAAATTCTTCGTTTCTAGCTGCCCGTTTTTCTAGTTGCATTATGCTTGTCAGGACTTCATTCGCAGTCGCCCATGCTTCGCTTGTCTCTTGCTTAAAGCTTATCAGTCCTCTTGGTGTCACCTGTCCGCTTATTTAATTTCCTAGTATGTTTCTGGCCGTTGTATATCTTCGACACTCCATCAGAACATGCTCGGAATTCTGACGTCTATATGTATTTGCAGAGTTACTCTTGGAAGCATCCATGACCCGACAGAAATTGTGTCCGGTAATAACTAACCTCTCCGTGTCCTCTACTAGTGCACTCCTCTATGTGGGGGATCAGTATTTTGCTTTTACTGTTCTATCTGCATTGCCACACCGCACCGCCTGTATGGCATCACTGATGGTTCTCCTTTCTTCTAACTCGGTTCCGCGTTGCGCCGTTGACTTTTTCGCTTCTACATAATATCGATGGGCATTCTGTCCGAGATTACACTGATTGCTTCCGCCGACATGGTTCTAAAAGCGCAGCATACTCTTAACGATGCGATTCTATGTGCCATGTTTATGCGTCTCTTGTAGAAATTTAGGTCGGTCGCTGGTGCCCATATAGGAGATGCACACATGAACATCGACTTGCTTACTGTTGATTTCAGATTTCGAATTGGTTGCCTGGGTCCACCAATATTTGGCATTCATTTGGACAACGTCGCTACTGCCCGGTGGGGCTTCTCACCTGCATATGTATATCATGTGCTCTTTGAAGTTAAGCCTGTGATCCAGCAGCATTCTCAGGTATGGGCTTGATTCGATGGAATGCTCAACAACCTGTATAGTAAGATCCTCTACTATGTTCCTACTGCTAATTAACAGTCTTGTGGTTTGCCAGTTCTAAGTCTGATGTTTGTACCCGTGACCTGATATGCCTGATCAGATACATTTAAGATATAGTATCTATCCTAATGCTTCTAGATTCGGTTTCACGTTGGGCGCCACCTGTACGGCAAACCAGAAACTGCAGAGTGGAGCGGAAGATCGTTCATGCTGTACCCGAGTAAATGAAAATCATCCTGTCAAGTTTCCAACTCAAGACTTAAAGCATTCTAATTGAGAGTCAGGTTAGTCCTTGATCTCAGAAATCGTCTTTAATTTTTCCAATCCGTTGCTACGTGTTATCAGTTACACCTGATGTTCTTTCAAAACATTTTGTCTCCCCTTACAGGTGATTGGCTGGATATCCATTTTTGATAACTCCAAATTCGCCCTCAGTTGTCGTCGCCATCCCATTACTAACGGGACAAAAATTTAAAATCAACGGATTCGCGAACAAAAGCTCACTTTCCCGATATCCCAACGAAACGTATAAATCACCAAAATAAAAGAAGAAAAAAATACCTTTTCTGCACGAACGCATTAACGCAGGTTAAAAACGAAAAAGAGGAAGAATAAGAGAGTCCAAAGTCCTGTAGATAAAAGCAAAGCAAATGTCACATTCAATCTGAAAAAATTCACTCTCCCTATTTTCTTCACTAAAGAAAAACAACCAAGCAACGACCAGCGATATGGACCATCAACCCTGTTATCCATCTCCCTTTTACGTGTCACAAAAAAAAAGAAGAAAGAAAAATGTCAAATGTCCTTAACAACGCGCATAGAAAATTCGAACAAATTTCTGTCAAAGTCAAATATCAATAAAATTCACTTGACACCCAATTATTGTGAAATCACACAGCAACCAAACGCGGACGGAGGTGGGGTTAAAGTATCCTTGACTGGGGGAGATTTTCGTCATGTCACTGTTTCCTTTTTTTTTTTTTTTTTTGAAAAATCACCAAATTCCATCAATTGGATACTCACAGATACAATCTATCAGCCAACGTTCGGTGGTAATATTTTCGTATCATTCTTGTTTGTAGGCTAACGCAAAAAAGGACTCATGATATCCTTCTCCTGTTGCTCTGGGCCACAAAAGATAATTTCATTCTTCCACTTAAATGGAAGTTATCATCAATTAGGATTTTTTTTCCTCCTTAACCTTCTCCTCTCCATCTTGCTGTATATCTGCAGCATGTGTGTGTGTTTTTGGTGTATCCTGTGAGATAAGCAAACGTGTGATATCCTTCACATTAGGGATATGAAAATAAAGAGAAAAATCCTTTTTCTATCCGCCTTAGGCATTCTTCATGTTGTAATCGCCGCCGGTCTCAAGGTGTGTTTGCTTTTGGCTGAGTGAATTCATTTAATTAGTTCGAAAAGGATTTACGGGAATATTTTACGTGATCTTTATTAAATGAGGATACACACGCTGTTGTCGAGTAGAAGGCGGGCATAGAGCTTAGGCTAGAAAATTCCCTTAACTATAATATTTACTATTCAAGATTTCCAATCGATAACAACAACAACAACAGGAACACTGATGGTTATGTAGTTTTCCTTGTTGTAAATTTTTAATTCGAGTTGGCTTTTAGGTAGAATGGGAAAAAAAACTTTATAATCGCATTACTGACAAAAACCTCTTAAAATTGCAAAGCTTTTCAACTCCATAGTTATTGCTATAAACGGGACTGAACTGAACACACTGACGGTAATGATGATGATGTTTTTGTTGGTGGGTGTTCGAAAAGGCTCTTATAGAACTTTACCGAAACCTTCATGAGGTAGGAGTTCAACGAAAATAGAAAGGATATTGGCAGAAGAATGGGTGATTTTTTGTTTTCGTAATTCTCGGAATTAGATTGAATTCACCAACCGATTGTGATGTTTTTGTTGGTGAACTTGTTTAGCAATATAAAAACAGTCAAGCGGGTTCATAGAAGGAATATTCTAGGTGGTATCAGTATTTGCGACAATATAGTTTTTGAAGCTTCGTGGCCTCTGTTGTTCTTAGATGCAGTTTTTGGCGCCCAACAGTAGACTTCTTTCTGTTGAAATTTCTTAATCTTAAACGAAACGCGACCCAAAAAATGGTTAAATTTTAGGCTAAGATGCTCAACTTGAGAAGTCTAACATTTATGGTGATTAAAAGGGTTTTGAATAAAGCTGAATGACATTAACTTTCTAATTTTAGGAAAACCGGTAGAAACAGAATCGAGGAAACACAAAATTAGTGAAGTAAGGTCATCGAAACTTCCAACTTCGACTCAGCAAGAACTCTGCTCTGACATTCTCTTCGGATTTCATCGTAAACGGTTTCAAAAACTCCAGATCGGATTTCGTTTTTGTGAAAAATGAACCCCGTGAAGGGTGCACTAAACAGACCATTTACTTTTTTTGCGTTGTACTACTGAGTTCAGGGGTCTTAGGTTCGTTTCCAGGCAAAATCCGTATTATTATTTTTTATATGACAGCATAGTTTCGGATAGCCTTTAATTTTTCCAAAATTATTGTTAGTCGAATAGTGGTAATTTCTTCAAAATTGATCCAGTAGTTTACGAGTTAAAGTTGAGAAATTGAATTTTTCGACATAAAATTGAATTTTCTGACGTGAATTTCTCAAAAACTATACAACTTACGAGATAGTATAGATAGTCGATATAGTTTTCTTTAAATATATAGTAAACTATGATTTTTTCATATTTTTGACTTCAGTAGTTTACGAGAAAACTGTAGGGAACATTGTGGTATGATATTTTGTACATATTTTTGGCAATAACTTCCAAAGTTTCTAATAAAAAAAATTAAGAAAAACATTTTTGGAATCCACTTTTTCGAGCCCTTTCGAATGATCTTCCACATGATGCTATTTTTCAGATTTTTTTTTTTTTTTTTTTTAGATTACATTTTACCCACCCTGTGTAGATGTTTCAAAATATTTTTGAGTAATATGTTGTCCATGTATGTGGACCACCGTAATGTATAAGTGTGCCAAATTTCAAGTTTCTAGGAAGAACGATTCTGGATATTTTTATCGTGACAGACATTTTTGAGTTAGAGCGAACTTATAATGGTTCCGTTTTACCATATGGGTACGGAACCATAAAAAGGACACGCGTTCGTTTTCTTTAGTATTTATTAGACATATTTTAAAACTGAAATTCCAATTCTTTCAATAAAACCGTAACAGGTGCTGAATCTTGATTTGGAAGTAGGACTTAGAAAACCTTTGTTAGTCTCCTAGTATGCACTCGATCAGAGATACAAATCATTCCTTGTTACACTTCAGATTTAAGGACATTAGAGTACATTAAAAAGAGTAACATTGGATATCATCAAAGCTTTACAGATTAGGCTGAGCCTATTTATTGAAAACAACACTCTCCTTAAAATGGGTAATCAAATATCGACCGACCTTCATAGAGTAACTGATTTTGTAATCACAGCATCAGAAAAACCTTAGCAACTACTTTCCTAATCCATAGGGTAAAGTTGTGTAATTTGGCATTAGGGGGGATATGGCACCCTTTTAATTTCTCCCACTCCCGAATTCTTTTCAAAATAAAGCGAGTACAATATTATTCATTCGTTCTAAGGCTACAATTGGGAACAATCAACATTCCAGTAACTTGTGCAGTTTTCAGTTGTCAAGGTGAAAAAAAAAATAATTGAGTGAATCTTAAAAAAAAATGTGTGGCTTACTTAAGTAGTTCAAGATTCTTAAGTAGTTGGCGTCAACTGTCCGTTTCAGTTTAGAAAGAAGGGTTACTCGATATTCATTTGTTTTTGTTAGCTGTGATGAGTTTGTTCGTGCCAAATACCATGCGGAATGTCGAAAAGGGGAAACGGCACCCCCAAAATTAGGGATATATGGCGCGCCGGTGCAATTTCTCACTGCCCCTAAATTGGGCTACATATTCTCAAGGCCAAATCACAACAGCAATTGCTGCTGTTCAACACAATAGAATGTTCTTTGAAAATGCTGCAGAACACTTTTTCATTTATTTTATTACCCTCAGAAGTCGCCTTGAAAATTGTGCCTTGACAAATAAGCCGGATGAGTGGATTAAGTGCATAATATGCCCCTTTTGGTCACATTACCCGTGCACGTCGTTCGTTAGCACCTGCAGCTAGCGTGGCAATAATAACCAGAAGAATAAGTAGGGTGCCATATACCCCACCACTTGGTGCCATATCACCCTCCATTTTCTGACTTGTCTCTTTTTAGTCCTTTTTATTATTTAAAAAAAAAATATTAAAATATTTCTTTGACTATTAATTCATTTTAAGTTCCTTTATTATGCCTTGAAATTAATTAAAAAATCAAGTTATTTTTGTTTAAAATAAAAATCTTGTTTATTTTTTGAGTTAAAAAGAAAAAAAAAATTGGTGCCATATCACCCGACTTTACCCTATATCAATAGTGTGGATGACAAATACTGGTGTTGATAATGATAATTCCCCGAACATAATAAGAACATGAAGTATGTGATTTTGTCTTTCTAGTCTTCCTGGTCTGAGTACTGGTTTGATACTGACTAACATCAAAGACATGTTTGAGTCAATCAAGTCTTTTTCTATCTTCTTTTTATGATTTTTAGTGCAACTCTAATATTGCAACAAGATCTTCACAAACCTTAGAAATAATGTTATAAAATAATTTTTTTTTCCTTTTGGCCCCCTTGATGATGTCCTTCAAATGTTGAATATTGAGCAATTTTTGGGCCTCAGTCAACTTGTACCGCTATGACACAAAACATACTGTCAGTCCAGATGCAAAAACTCCGTTTCAATTCTCGAAGACATGTAATTTCAATATGACGGTGCAACCTGCCACTTAGCGAAGGAAACAGTGGAATTGTTGAAGTTGCAATATTCCTTTTAGAGCCGGAACTTTCTGCAAATATTAACCACAAACAATAAAGAGAAGGCACACAAAACTCCCGTGTAAAACTTGAAGTAAGACCAGCTAAAACCCAAAGGAAAACCGGCTAAGTCTTGCATATGTAAGGGGTCTTCCAATAGGGACTTCCGAACTTTGAAAGTTGATAGCGGTCGTACTGTCAAAGCTTCATCTGTCAAATTGGCTGTCATTTATTCAGTCTGTTTTGCCAAATCACCATGGACGGATATAGCGTTCAACAACACGTGTAAATAATAAATTATAATTTATCAAAAGGAGTGTTCTGTTCGGGCAACGTACCGCACGCTTCGCCCATTTTACGGTCGCCATAATCGTCCTTCCGAGAGGACTATTCGCAGTGTGGTGGATAAATTTGAGTCCACTGGTTCAGTACCCATACATCGACGAAACGCAAGATCTAACGAAAATATCGCCGCTGTCCGTGAGAATGTGCAGGAGAATCTGAGGCAGTCGATTTCGCGTCGCTCACAAGAACTAGGTCTTTCGCAGACCACAACTTGGCGAATTTTGCATCGTGACTTGCGCCTACACCCGTACAAAATTCAACTGACCCAGGAGCTGAAGGTAAATGACCATTGGCAACGACGTGTGTTCGCTGAATGGGCTCTGGACCAGTTGGAAACTGACCTTTCACCCCACATGTGTATCGAAAAATCATCTTCAGCGATGAGGCCCATTTCTGGATGAATGGGCACGTCAACAAACAAAATTGTCGAGTTTGGGACGATACCAATCCACATGAGATCCAAGAGAATCCATTGCATCCCGAAAAAGTCACTGTTTGGTGTGGATTTTGGGCTGGCGGCGTCATCGGTCCATATTTCTTAGAGAACGACGTTTGCCAGGCCATCACCGTCAACGGCGAGCGCTATAGGTCGATGATTACCAACTTTTTTGGCCTGAATTTGATCATATGGACACCAACGACATGTGGTTTCACACAGCTCACGCCACATTGGAAATTCTGCACGAGCGATTTGAGGGCATGGTCATCTCACTTAATAAACTTCTTTGCAGTTATTAGCTCAGAAAATGGCCACGATAGGTAGGTACTTCAGATCTGAAAGGAAACTATTTCCACTCTTTCGTTGATGCTTTAACTGCACTTGTGCCATTCCTCCTTTAAATTTTGTCTTAGTGTCATCCGCATGCCGCTTTTTCTACTTTAAGCCTTTTTACAGGATACAAAAGGATTTTAGCTTAAAGCCTATAAAGTGTTTTATTTCAGTCAACTCTGAAACTACTTCCTGGACATGGTTGGGCCTTGAACTGTACCCACTTTATCTTCTGTTTTCCCAGAAGCCTAGTCATAAACTGGTATAACATAAACCCCTTCCCATCTGCCTTTCATGAATGCTTAAGTACCTACTCCCATATATACGGATACAGTAAAATAACAAAAACAATGCCAACAATCTACAAATCCCAGTGAAGTACTAAACCTGCGCCATTTATGTTCAAATCTATAAAAACCAATTCATTACAATGGATTTATAGTGCAATGGCACTGTTACCATTCCAAAGTGATTGCCAGCGAAACTTCTTTATTGCTGCTTCTTCCCGCAGAAACTACTCCCATTATCCTTACCAATAAATCTCCAATTAAATGAGTAAAGTTTTAAATACTCACTCCTTCTCCCTCTCTCTCACTCTCACTCTGTCGGTCTGTATTTCTATGTGCCATTCGCTGTCATAACAATTAACAGACGAAGCATTCAACAACATCAGTCGTTCCCGTTCAGTGTCCTTCATTCTATCCTGCAACATTCGGTAAAATCCTTCAGCTTAGCGCACAATACCATAGCGACATAAACCAGAAATGCAATAACACCGAGCTCCCGGTCCCGGTCCTGGTACAGAAACAATCTCAACACACACACATGTGGGGGTGAAAGGAAGCGGATTTGTCTGCAGTCGTATATGTTAGTGTACCAAAACTCCACATAATCCAAATCAATTTCGTGCAGACGAAAACTATTTCCACTCCCCACTACCACCACCACCACCACCCTTATCAGCCGCACACTGAGCGGAGACTGGAGAAACCAAGTCAATTGCAGGACCAACCAACATTTAGTGAGTTAAACTATGAAATGAACCCTATTGCCCCTGCTCCCCGCTCCCCGCTTACAAACTGCAACATCATTTTCGATTACCATTCAGGACTCAGGACCCACGAACAGTGGCAGTAGCAACAACATCTCTGCGACCAAAAATATTCCAAATCCTTCCAATAAAACTTTATTACAATGACAACTTTTCATCCCGGCGGCGGCGGCTCCTACAGAACAAACAGGCGATAGGAGATACTCGTAGGAGAGCCTATCCTGGTGATGGAATGACAACGACCAGGGCGGTTGCTGATGGTTTTAGTTAACCAGATATAATAGAGAAGCCGGCTTTAGAGAGGTGCGCAATGGTATACCGTATACCCCACCCAAGGTAAGTAAATATGTGTGTTTAACCATCATTTGGGTTTGTATAGGTATGTTTGATCGCCTATACCTGTTGTGGGTGTGGGTACATATTTGTATGCACGTGTGTGTGTCAATCGGTAGAATCAAATTAATCATTGCATTAAACTGTTAAAGTTTATTTAACGGACATTCGAACTTGTGTGAACAAGGATCTGGTATTATCTTTTTGTTCGTTGAGAAAAAGGATGTTAAATTTTATTCACTATTCAATGTGGTGGAATCAAGGATATTTTAGGGTGTAATGGATTACGGAAGTCCTTTTCTCAATCGTACTGCAGTGCAAGAAACCTATTTGCATAGTCTAGTCTAGTCCTTTTTTCAGATTGCCAATGAAGCGAAAAGGAAGTTTTTTAAACTCGTAAACGATCAATTTTTAAGATGGCGGAAAAAGACGAAGGAAGTGAGTTTGTATCCGCAATACTCGTAAGTTGACAACTTAGGTTAGGTTAGGTGGCTATCCACCGCATTCGGTAGGATCACTTAAGTTAGGTTTGGTTGGGTGGATATCCCCACATTTGGTAGGATTCACTTAGACCAAAGTATGTCAATTGTGTTGCCACATGAGCCGATTCTTATCGGTACTCTTGGAACCATTTTGAGAATTGGATACATTTTCATAAAGATATATTCTCCCAGAATCTTTTTTCTTGAGGAGGAGAGTGCTGGACAACTTTATATGGGGATTCCTCCTCCTCCTCATCCCTGCAGCTGTGAAAGCAGTCATTGGCGAAGATTCCCAGCCTGCTGGCGTGTGTGCCTATTGCACAGTGATCTTTCGATCCGCCATCTACGATGCCGATATACTTACTTACTTTACGTCCATCTAGCTGAGACACAGTCTACTTGGCGCGGCTATACGTCAAGGTTACGCAATCCTTCATTAGCCTGTTGCAGATTTTGTGTTTTATTATTTCTACTTGTACATGGGGTTCACAACTTAATCGCTGGGTTTTTGTCTCTATTGGATTTTGAATTTCGTACTATTTTTAACTGTCAAGTCGATATTCAGTTAAAAAAAACCCTTAGCTCTAGTAACATTAAATGTTCCTTTGCATCCTGAGCTCAATATAAGACCCGAATATATGAGTTTTCCAGCACGTGCTAGACAAATCTGCGATAGGCCTTGGACCTAAGGATCTTTTTCTTTCTTCTTCTTCTTCCAATGTGGACAAAGGCCTTAACCAATCACCCTTTCCAGTTAACCAGGTTCTTAGTTAACTGCCCCTATGTGCGCACCTTAAGTTGGTTGAAGTCCTTTTCCACTTGTGCTGACCCTCTTTGTTGGAGTCGAATACTCTCCGGGCTGGAGGGTTGTTGTCCATTCACTGCAATAGCTATTTCAAATGTCCAATACGCAGTTTTTTAGCTAGGCCTATGTCGCTGTACAGCTCGTTTAATTTGTGGTTGAATCTTTTCCTTCGAAACCTCTCAACGCAAGTGGGACAGAATATCTTACTAAAGATTTTTCTCTCGAAGCGATCAAGGATATTCTCATCCAGTTTCGATAAAATCAATGCCTTAGCTCTATATAACAAGATTGGGGCGATAAGGCTCTTATATAGAGTCTCCTTAGTTGATCGGGAGAAGGGTTTACTCCCCAATCGCTTCCTTAGCCTAAAAAAAACTGCGATTAGCAAGAGTAATCCTTTGGTTGATTTCTGATGAGGTGTCATTTTTTGATGCCTTAGGTTTAGACCTAACGATAGTGCAGAAATACCCAACTCAAGGCAAACACAAAAACAGCTTTAGATTCGAAATAGTGATAATCGCCGAGCTCCTCGAAGTAGCCATTCAAAGCAAGTCCCATGTACTCTTTTGGAGTAAGTAAGGTTTTGTGCTAAGACTCATAAGTCTGCTATCCTATGTTAACCTTCCTCAGCATCCCGCTGAGTGGTTGTTGGTTGAGGCCTTGGTTCACCCCCGACTGTAGCGCCACCTTAGTAAGTAAGTAAGAAAGCCTCCCGCTTTGGGTGTGATGAAATGTGGTGTTTTCAATATAATCCAGAGATCAAGCGCTAAAGTGCCGAGTGACCACAAAGAGTTCGTTCCACTGGGCCAAGGTATTAATGCACAGTCTTCATCGCCAGAGTATCGGGGAGTATCGAATTAAAACGTAAACGTAACTTATTTACTTACTTAATTAGGTGGCTCTACAGTCCGGGGTGGACCAATGCCTCAACCAACAACCTCTTGCAGTTAGCCCGGTTCTTCTTCGACTGCGCTGACCTTCCGGGTAAGAGTCGAATATTCTCCGAGCCGGAGCGTTGATGTCCATACGCTCTACATGTCCTAGCCATTTTAAACGCCCAATGCGCAGTTTTTTGACCAGGTAAATGTCGCTGTACAGCTCGTACAGTTCGTGGTTGAATCTTCTCGTCCAGAAAACGTCAACGCAAACGGGACCGAATATTTAACAAAGGATTTTTCTCTCGAAGCGACCAAGGATATCTTCATCCGCTTTCGATAAAGTTCTTCAGCTCCATATAGCAAGACTGGGATGATAAGGGTCTTATAAAGAGTCTCCTTAGTCGATCGGGAAAGGGCAATTGCCTTCTTAGCCCAAAGAAACAGCGGTTGGCAAGAGTAATCCTTCGTTTGATTTCCGACGAGATGTCATTTTTTGATGTTATGGCAGAGCCGAGGTAGATAAAGTCCTTTACTACCTCGAAATTGAAATTGAATTGACGTTTGATAAACGTGCACGATAATGCGCCATGTCATCGGTCCACACTTGTGACCGATTTGCTGGCTAACTTCGAATTTTACGAAGAAAGGAAAGTGTTTTGTGGACGTAGAAGCCACTTAAAAGGCTTATATCGACATCCTGAAGGTCATCCGTGTTTGCCAAAAAAATTGTTTCTGTTGTTCTTATTTTTATAAAATCCTGTTTACTTTGGAATGCACCGAGTATCTGCCCGGATGTTTAATTGAAGCCATTTATTGGTTGTAACCCCATTTGTGTAAGCCATTTGTCTATTTGTAGATATCTTCTAAAATTCGGCCGCAGGTCTTGAAACTTGTATAGAAATTTTACTCCCTAGAACTTAATTTGGTTTATTTTCACTATCATCACATACATCACATCACGCAGTCCCAGGTAGAACCAAGCCTAGCTTCCCGCAACCATTTGCGCGTGCGCGTTATACTTTTGCACGAATGGAAGGGACCTACAGTTTTCTGCCGTCTCCTAACGGCGAGTTGGGAAGCTTTACATGACAAATGAAACTCTTAAATGCTTGTTAGGCATTCGGAATAGGTGAAAAACATTTTAGGTGTTTGCGGCGGGATTCGAACCCAAGACCGCTGGCTCAGTAGTCCGATACACTAACCACTTGCGCTACGGTGCCCACTCACTTAGTAGTTTCCATCTTTAAGTTGGCCAATAAAAACTGCCATGGATCCATTTTCGCAAACAAAACAGTGGTACCAACATGTTTTCGGGTCAATATCATCTCAATTGCTCTTACATGACGCTTCTCGCTAAAATACTTTCCTAGTAGCTCCGATTGGTAGATCTGATATATATCCCGTGCTTATAAATAAACAAAATCTCAATGTCACGATCCAAAAAAAGGCAAACTCATTCCCAACCCTTTTTTCATACCTTCCAATCCTTTCGGCTCATTTTTTATTTAACTTGACCGTCCTCAACGCGCTCCAACACTCAACGCTATCAAATTCAATTTTGAATATACTCGTAAAGTGCCAGCCTTAAAATCTCAATCAAACCTTACCGTACCGTACATACATTTTGAAGGATGTAATCCTAATTTTCCGCACAATCAATCAAAGTGAACGCGAACATAAATTCATCTCGAATTTGATATCATCACAGCGATATCGCGTATCCAAATGAAATATCTCCCTAATGCAGGAAATTTATAATGTTATAACCGCACCACAAAAGCCAGACCTACACACACACAGGACGTGCCACCATCCAGTGGGAACTTACGCGCGCAACAGTTTCAGATGGTATAATGTCCTTTTTCCCAAAAATTACCTTTTACTGGAAAAGCTAAAACCTAACAGTCATCCCTCTCTGGACGACCAAATAACAAGGACGGTGACAGAGTGTACATGCGGGTGTTTCTATGTATGCACAAACCTCGGAATATAGTGGTTATGGCCTAGAAATGTATCGTTACCGCAAAGCATACTCGTATACATATGTATTTACTTCGCTGGGTATGCTTTATCATGACGGCAAAGGATGCGCTCCGCTGTAGCTAAAAGTTGCTTGCACACACAGCAAGGGACAAGGAAAATTTGTCACCACAAGCGGAAGTACTTATACAAAATATACTCATACGTACGAGTATGAAGGTCGAAGGAGGTAAAAAAAGAAAATGACAAAGTACCAGATTTAACAGGATTTTATTTAGAACACACCGCCGCTGAAGTGAAGCAGTTAACTAAGGACTTCTAGTAGGTTTCATGTGCGGAGATGAATTCTCTATCTCCATCTCTACCTTTCATCCTTTCCAAGGATATCTGGTACGAACACGAGTATTAATTAAATATCAAACGTAAGACGAAAGGTATCCTGGCAATTGGTTAAAATTTTGCTCAAAGGACTCGGCCAGGAGGAGAATATCATTCCAATTCGTTTTGTCTCTTTATATCCTCGGTGCGGTGGTAAGATAATGAAAATGGAAGAAGAGCATCTGAAATATTTTAACCAATGTTATGTCCTTGCAACTAGAAATGGGAGAAAAGGATAACATCCTTCCATCGAAGAAAGTGGAGATTTCAATTTGCCAAATTGGAGGTGCAAATACCTGAGCAATTAATTGCTTTTCTTTTCTTTCCTTTTTTTTTGTGTCCTCTTCTCCTGTTTTGCTTCGATTGTCTTGTGGGTTGTTCGTGTTTTTCGTTTCGGAACTTACGGGGGTAGTGGGCGTTTCGGGAAAAGGTTAAATAAGGTGCGAAACGAGGAATATTCAAAGAACTCATTGCCAAGGAATTATTTGCGTTAATTTATTAGTTTTATGGGGTTCTGTGGCTTTTTAGCAAAGAGAGGATAGGCCTGGCTTAAAAGTCGTAATTGGGGATATGCCCTTCGCTTGTTATTTAAATTATATCACTTCTTTCTACCACCTGCCAACCACTTGGCTTGTTTGGATGTCAGGGACGTCTTTTTTTTTGCGTCAAAGGTGAAAAGTTTATGCGAAGAGAATTATAATCAAAAAGTGAAACTGGACTTATTTTTGAAGTTGACCAGAGTAATTATATGCAAGGTAAAGGTATGGAGGTATGTATGTGGAGATCGTTATATCTTTTCTGTAAGTTCGCAACTCGGGAAAGGGGCTTAGGAGCGATAATTTCGGGCTAAAATATTTCCAGTGGGTACATTTTTTTGTAATTCCTCTAAAGTGACGTTTGGTACCTTTTTCCATCAGTTCTCCTTTACAGATATCTCTTTAAGGTCGTCGATGAAAGGTTTGCCAGGCATAAGCTACTTGGCTTTCGCTACAGCCGGATATTTGCGGAGAAAATGAACAAGAAAGTCTTTGTCATTTTCGTCATTGCAACTTCGTCACGCATTGTTATGGCATAGTCCCCTATTGACCAGTGTCCTATACTAACTGCCACTATTCTTGCAATATCTACGCTGTCTATGTAGCAGCTTGATCTATTACAGTTTGGCCATATCATTCTGGATATGACAAAGTGTGTTAAACTGGAGTGGACAGACAGATAGGAATGTGAGACTTTCTGTGCTACTGAGCTGTTAAGGGCAGACGGTCGCCTCGCAAGTTCATTGGATCTCCAGTCTCCCTCTTTGGCACTATGTCCTGGAACCGAGAGTAGAGTAACCCCAGCCTAATTGTCGAAGCGTTGAATTTTTCTAGGCGTTTCATGACGTGATTGCCGAATTGATGGCTTCAATTGTGACTTTGCTCTCTGTAACAATTGCGATGTTGTATAGTTGTCACAACCCTCGAGAATCGCTAGTAGCCTGGAACACTTGCGAAATTCGGTAGGCAATATGATTTCTATATGTCGAGTTTTTCCGAGAAATTGCCCGCGCCTACTCCACAGTCCATGTTAGAACCATCGGTGTATATCTACTTTTGTATGGAAATCTGTCACCAGTTTGGCTTCTTTCAATTCCTCTCTGCTTACAATGCTTACATCAAAGAGCTTCTTGAAGTTTTTCTTGGGAATATTGTAATCAGTTGAAAACATAACCAAACCATCTGGTAATGTTTCCAACATTTTATTGTGTCCATATGGCGTCCATCACCCAGGTTCCTTGAGTCGGACTGCACTACACAGCGCTGTGCATTGAATATGAAGCTCAACTGGCAGAAGGTGCAAAAGCACAGTAAGAGCATCAGTTGGGCATGACCTCAAGTCACCTGTGATACTTATGCTTGTCGTTCTTTGAACTCTTTTGATTTTGTTGTGACCTTGTTTTTCTTGCTTAGAGTGGGCCACCACACTAAGGACTCGTAGGCGAGAATTGGACGCAATGCAGCTGTAGAGTCACATTTGGCTAAGGTCCCAATTTTGCCAAAGGTTTCATTACAGGCACAGAAGGTTAAGCCCGTAGGTCTCCTTCCAACTAAGATTTGATCGAAGTGTCCGTCGATACCATTAGATACCATCTATTGTCCAATGAATTCGTCAACGCCAAGCTCAGCAATTGATTATTGAATTCATTCAATGTAAACATCATTATATTTTCCATTCGTGCAGGAATAAAACACGCACACAGAAAGGGTTGCGAGAAGCAGGCCCTGGCTCACCCTGAACTGTAGCGACTCCTAAAGTAAAGTAAAGTCTACATCTTAGAAAGTGGCGAGAGTGTAAGCCTTATATTGAATCGTATTCTATTATACGCACTACCTCGTGGATAGCCATCTCTGTGGAGTGCACCTACCCTTGTGGTATACGTGCTCAGAGGTTGATGACTGTCAACGATTCGCTCCAGGGTTAGGCTAATAAGCATGACATCATTCGCAGATTCATGAATACGGCCCGCGACTGTAAGACATGATTTAAAAAGATACACCCTCTAGACTTCTAGAGATAGGAACTAACCACAGAATTGCTAAGTCTTCCAGATTCTGCAGCCTAATTAGTAATATGTCATCTAGACTCGGGGATTTATATGGAGCAAAGCTGTTTATGGCCCATGAAATTTTTTCCTCGATAATGCTTTTAATAGTATTCCAGGGTGCGGAAGAACTGCAGTCACGCGGTTTGATTCTGTTCTGCTGTCTTTGCAGCCCAGAAAGTGTGTGTTAATTAACATCTCCGGAGATTCCACAGCTGAGTCCGTCCATCCCCTGTCTGCCTTTTTGAGGAGAGACATGTCATCTTGCTCAATCGTCCTGACTCTTTCATGGCATCAATGGATTGGCAGTCATCCATCGGGAGTTGTTTCTCGGCCTTTCTAATATGGGAGCGATTTTTTACTGCATCTGACTGGACACAAGACTTTGTAAGCGGTATTCATTGCCGGTCTTCCTCTACTGCACCTACCTACGGTGATGACGTTGGTTTTTCAGGCCGTAGCATTGTGTTGTCCATCCACTTTGTATGTATGACCCAACCAACGAGGTCGTTGGACCTTCACTTTTCTGGCTAAGTCAATGTCGCTAAACAGTTCATCATTGTATTTCCTTATCTACCCACCGTCTATGCAGACGGGACAGAAGAATATTACTCTCAAAGCAGCCAGGAACAATCTCATCCACTTATCCACAAAGTCTATGCATCGGCGCCGTAGACCAACTGGAATGATTAAGGTCTTCTAAATTGCCCCTTTAGTTGTTCAAAAGAGCGCTTGCTATTCAGTAACTTTCTAAGCCCAAGGAAGCAAGGATTGGCAATGGTAATTCTTCCATTTAATCTCATAGCTTCCACTATGAAAAAAGTAATCCAATGCTCCCTGTTTTACAGTTCAGTGCTTTTTGGATTGTCAGTCCAAATTGATATTAGATTTAAAATTTTATTATCCATTTTGTAGCTAATTCGGGACCAATGCCTTCAATAGACACAAAAAATGCAATCTGAGGCAGATAACAATGTCCTATAAGTTTAATAGTTGACAGGCCAATGATACCTCGAACACTTTTCCGAACGGCATCGGTATTCTTCTTCTTGACAGATTTCGTGTATTGCCAGTGTATTCGAATTGTGCAACCAAATGTCCAAAGATTAAGATTAGACGAAGGTCCTCTCAATTTACATTGTTGTAAAGACCTCCAATCACCACCGACTTAGATGCTTTTAGATAGATATACATATTTATGACAAGCTTCAAGCCTAAGTTTATGATGCTTAAGGCTAACCTTACGCTCATTCCAATTAATGCCCCCATGCCCTTTTCAATAGTAAACCGAAAGCGCTTTGCTGAATCGCATCCTAATCAATCTTTATTTAGAACAAAAAACTCCAACAGAAATTGAACGATCTTCTTTCATAAAAATAAAATTGCCAACCCTCTCCCGAGTCCTAGTGATTGGTTAGAAATAAAATCCCATCAAACCTAATAAACTGGTCCCGCATTAAATATTTAACACGTTTAAATGTGCGGAAAGTCCCGCTGAAGACATACACACCAGGAACATGATTGAAATAGAAATGAACATTATTGCAAAGTGAACGGGGACTCAACTGAAAAAAAAACGTGCCCGAATAAGGACGACGCAAGAATATTGAAATCGCCAAGCCACGGTGATGGCGGCGGCGACCTACACGAGGGATCGTAAAAGTGAATCAGAAGATTCCGAATGTTCCAGGAAATGACAAAGTATAAGTGAAAGAAAGAGATAGAGATGGAAATAAATGTAACATATAATAATATCCTTGAAAGGGGTGTAGGAGGGATGCTGCCACCAAACCTTCCATTGAATACGAATAGCTCAGTGATTGTTTTCCCTATACTTGTGGGTGGATGGGTGTTTTTTTTTTTCTGGCCTCACTCAGTGTAGCGCGGAATCAAAGTATGGAAGCCTCAATCCAAAGGAAGGAGCAAAAGAAAAAAAAATATCGCAAAACTAAGTAAAGGAGTTCAAAAACTTTCAACTTCTCCGTAGGTCCTTATGGATAGTGCAAAACGGACGAACGTAATGGATTTCATCGGAACGTGACATGCAGACAGCAAATAATAATGGAAAATGTGCCCTTTTCTTCCATGAACCACTATTACCGCTATTCTCCTCCTCCTCCTCAAGAAATCCTACTCACAGTATAGAGAGATACTAGTGTCCTGGATAGCGTTATTGTTATTAAAAGCAAGAAAGAAAAAAAATATTGAACAAAACTTCAAGATACCTTCTTCGTCCTTAGCTTGAGTACGGGTGTGGGTGGATCTGTAGTAATTCTTGCGCACCACAAATCCATAGGAGTTCACTTATCCTTTCGCTGTCTGTTATCAATTGTCTTCAGATACTTTTGGTTGTCTTTCAGATCATCCTCACACTGAAGATATACACATACACTCCTTCACACATACACTCCTTCAGTGTGTTTAGGCGGCGAATAATCTTACTCAATCCTTAAATATTCGCTCATCTATCGACACACGCAAGTACGAACGAGTTGTAGAGACAATAGCATGGCGGGCGTAAGGAGAAACTTTGGAAGACACCAGGCAGCACAAGATGCCATTAATTAAATTCACCCCAGGAAAGCGAGATCCTCAAATTGCAACGCGAGCACACGCGCTAAGGATTATAGTGCTGCTTGGTTTGCTTAAGTGAACTTTTACTTGCCCGCTTGCCTTGTCTGTTCGGTCTCTCACTCTTCGTCCTGTCTGTCTGTTTATGTTTGAAGTTCTGCTCGTCAATGATATCCCATTGCTTGGCTATTGCTCCTTTTTCTTCTTTCGTCCTTTTTTTTCGTGCGCTCCAATTTCTTCTCAATTGGCAATCGCAATCATAATTTTGTTTTCCTTTTTTTTTTATCGTCTTAGCATACAAGGACCTACACCACCCCCTGCTGCACCCACCCTGGAGCATTTGTTTACACTTGTGCTTTTGTAAAGTGGTTCGCTTTTCAGTAATTTCGTTGGCATTTTTTTTTTTATTATTTTGTTGCCTCGTTCATCGTTGTCGATTGTTTGCAGCTTTTTCTTAGAACACAAACATTGGTGGAACAGAAGGAGGTGGGTGAGGAACTTAGGTAGATCTGCTTCTGAGAAAGGAAGGAAGGAAGTTTTCATAGGGCTTATGTATGGTGCTACTCCTACACTCAACATTCAGCTGGATTTGCTGCTCTCTGCTCTGCTTTACTTCGTGGACGAAGTAATAACGGTAAAGGCGGCTTGAGCTAGAGAATAAAAAAAACAACAATCAATTTGTATTCGTGTCACGTAGAAGCGGTTATAACCCTTCTTTCTGTTGCATAGTGTTCGGAGTCCAATATTTGATATCCTTTCGTTTTATATACGTTGTTGTTGTTTGTTGTTGTTTTTTTTTTAAGGACAAAAACACAAAACAAAGGTGGTGGCTTATAGCGCCACTTATGTGGCTAGTCATGCCTACCCTCGAGTTTTTGTGTGGTATAACATCATGAAGGGTGTTTAATGGCGGGCGGTTAGTGTCAATTTAAATTTTTTTATTTTTTATTTTTACACTTAAAACGGAACTATAAAAATAGGGCGCGCTTAAATGCTTATTACAATTTTTGGTCCTTGCGAGCGTAGGTAGTGTGGGTTTAAATTTTTGGTCAATGGAGTGTAGGAGGAAAAGGGTTTTTTTTGGACACCTTGCCCCAAACAAGGTAAATAAAGTAAAAGGACATTCGGGTCGAACCTAAGTGAGACGTTTGAATTTGATGACAGAACATCTTGTCAGCTTTTTCGATATTGACACTTTACCAAAATCCATAGATACATTCTGCAAGAACGAAAGAATATATAGGTACATACTATATGTTATATTACAATGGTGGAAGAGGTTAACAATACAGATCTTAAAAAATCTTGTTCTTTATGTGCTCGCGCCGTGTGTAAGGGTATTCATATCCCCTTTAGCATGTGTAGATTATAAACAAAAATAAAAATCAAAGGACTCTGACAGTTTAGGTCAATAAACATTTAACATACCAGTTGGAGATAAAGATTGAAGGCATAATTAGAAGCCTTCTGAACTGCATTTCTGTGCAATTTGGTAGCACTTCAAATGAGTCGTCTCATGTCGAAAATTGAAATGAATGCCTTTTGTCGTCCATTTAAGGATGTATTATACGTAACCCTACTGCAACTTAAGATCCGTATAACATTTTCGCTTTGACGCGCATTTCTCAAAAACTAGGTAGGTGTGCAACTAAGAAATTTTCGTTCAATATTGGCTAATCATCTACGAACCATGATTTTGCACATTTTTTTTTTTTTAACATTTAGCATGACGGCGAGAAACTTGTAGGCCCATACCAAAGGCTAAGATGTTTACACATCAAAAAAAAATTAAATTAAACTATCTGTGAGCCCCGTTGTGTAGTGGTTAGTGCGTTGGACTATTATGCAACGCACCCGGGCTCAATCCCAGCCCGGATCCAACAACTGGAACGGTGCCACCTCTTTCAAATGTCTGACAAGCATTCAAAGAGTATCATTTGTCATGAGTAGCTTCTCAAGTCGCCGTTGGGAGTCGGCAAAAAACTGTAGATCCCTTCCATTCGTGCAAAAATATAACACACACACGCAAATGGTTGCGAGAAGTAGGCGCTGGTACAACCCGAACTGTAGCGCAACCTAAAGAAAGAAGATACTTCACATAATCATTTCTGTATCTTCAATTATTTTTAGAGCAATTTGAAAGCTACCCCGCAAACATCCACCAAATTTTAATTTTGCATTACTGGCCATCTATTTCTTTTTCGTTTTACCAAGTATGCATGCGGATGAACTTTTTTATGGGCGGATTAGCCTCACTCACTATGTAGTTACTATGATACACGTCGTATAGGAAACCAAATACACGTACAGCCACATTTTGAAAACGCATGCTATGTTTTGAAATTCTGGCTACATTAAAAATGACTGTGTGTCTGTAAGTCACAACGTGGTAGTTAACGTTAGTATTTTTAGAACGGTAAAAAACAATTCAAACCAAGAACTAAAAATTAATTAAAATTAGCGCGTTTTATTAAGAACTGTTTAAAAGTAGAATACACAAGCCCAAAAGTAAATTACCGACGTTGTTAACAGAAATACAACCGAAATAATTTCGAATGTGACTCAAAGTCACAACGTGGTAGGATTAGGGTTAATGTACTAAGCGAGAATTGAATAATTGCATATACATCCATCTACATACATATACATACTCGTATATCTATGAAGAGTCCCGCGATAGGAACAACATCCGGATGTTTAATAGGAAAGCCAAGCAACTGGCAGCAGGCTTCAAGCCCGGAACGCAGGCTCTTCGAAACAGTGAAGGAAACTTAGTCACCGAAGCGCAGGGAATAGTAGATGTATTTAAGCAGCACTTCCAGCAGCTACTTAATGGGCATCAGGTAGAGAGAGTGATAGGGCAGGAAGAGAACCCGCATCCAGTCAGTGAAGAATCCATCCCCCCTCCCAGTCTTGAAGAGGTCCGCTCAGCTTTCAAAAAGCTGAAGAACAACAAGGCCGCCGGCTTTGATGGTCTACCAGCGGAGCTTTTCAAATATGGTGGTAATGCTTTGGTAGGGTGCATGCACCAAGTCATCAACCAAGTATGGGTGGAGGAAGTCATGCCCGATGACTGGAATATCAGCTCTATATGCCCCATCTTCAAGAAAGGCGATCCTATGTCCTGTAAGAACTACCGAGGCATATCCTTGATCAATGTCGCATATAAGATCCTATCCAACGTACTGTGTGAACATGTGAAACCTTTCTGCAGCACACTAATCGGCACGTACCAGTGTGGCTCCCGGCCCGGCAGATCGACGATCGCACAAATTTTCACACTAAGACAGATCCTGGAAAAGACCAACGAATTTCAAGTCGAGACTCACCATCTCTTCATCGACTTCAAAGCTGCATATGATAACATTCATCGTCTTGAGCTCTAAAATGCGATGGCCGAATTCGGGATCCCGGCTAAACTGATGCAGCTATGCCGCGTAACGCTGGAAAACACGTGGTGCAACGTGCAACTTGGAAACAGTTCCTCCGAACTATTCCAAACATGCACCGGATTTCGGCAAGGAGATGCGCTGTCATGTGACTTCTTCAATCTTGTACTGGAACAGATAGTGCGCAGGGCAGGTGTAAACACGGAAGGCACTATCTTTTACAAATCTGTCCAGCTACTGGGATACGCGGACGACATCGACATCATCGGTCGCTCCCAGCGCGCCGTCTTAGAGGCTTTTACGGCAATTGAAGAACAGGCGAAACGAGTTGGGCTTGAAGTGAATGAGGACAAAACCAATTACATGTTATCAACAAACAAAGAAGCATCTGTCCACCGCCTAGTACAAAACGTCACTGTTGGCAACAGTAACTTCGAAGTGGTTAAGGAGTTTACCTACCTCTGAGTAAACATTAACTCCACGAATGACACCTTAGTGGAGATTCGACGAAGACTTACCCTAGGAAGCCGCTGCTTCTTCGGTTTGGCAAAACAAATGGGTTCAAAACTCCTAACTCGGAAGACGAAATGCATGCTCTACAAAGCATTGATCCCGCCAGTTCTACTGTATGGAGCCGAGTGTTGGACGATAAGCAGGAAAGCAGAGCAGATTTTGAACACTTTCGAGAGAAAAATTCTTTGTCGGATATTCGGTCCCGTATGCGAGGAGGGCGAATGGAGGAGAAGATACAACCGCGAACTCTATTAGCTGTACCAAGATGTGGATGTAGTCCGAAAAGCCAAAACACGTCGACTACACTGGCTCGCCCACATCAAGCGAATGGACAACAATGCTCCAGCAAAGAGGATTTTCGAATCACAGCCCCCAGGTTCGAGACGACAAGGAAGACCGAACCTCCGGTTTAAGGACCAAGCTACCGCGGATGCCAGTGCGCTTGGTCTAGACGCTGGAAGCAGCGTGCCCTGGATCGAAGACAGTGGAAGGCTGCTGTGTCTCAGGCAGAGACCCTTCTCGGGTCGGGAGCCCGTTAAGTAAGTAAGTATATCTATGTTTAGTGACAGGGAAAATGTGTTCGATATTACGAATTTTTCGATATAGCGAATGCAACTGGACATTATATCATTCGTTATATTGGACCACCACTGTATTTTGATAACTCAAAGAATAAGCAGTTTTCAAGTGTTTTAATTTTCTGTTATATTTGTGCATCTTTTCGATTTTTGCAACAACGTCTGTTTTCATTAGTTACAAAAATCGAGACTGCACTTTATTTTACAATTTTTTTTTTTTTTTCAATTTTTTTGAGTGATAAGTAGTCTCAAATAGTGGACCATCGTAATGTACCTATATTCAAAATTTCAAGTTTCTAGATACATAGAATGGATTTAGATTCAAAGCGAACTAATAATGGTTCCCTATTTCCATATGGGTACGGACCCCTAACATTTTTTTTAAAATAGAGCGGCTTTGGATACTTTTCTTGACAGAAGAAACGTTAATGGGCTATTGACGAAATTATTTGAAAAAAATCAAAGCAACTTTTAATTGCGTCCCTTGAGGTGTCAAATCTTCAAGTAAAATTTGGAGACAGAAGATAAGCTCCGATCTGTTCTCTGCACAAGCACGCTGGACTTATGGAATAATATATATGTCCATGTGATACACAAGGATTCCACTTTGATTTTACAATTTATTGTTTAAAGTGGGCTCACAGTGTCAAAGTATTCAAAAAAAAAATTGAATAATTGCTCCTCCCCTATCCGTCGAACATTGTAAATCATCTTATCTGCAAAAACTACTACCAAATGAATTATATTCATACCAGGAAACTGGTTGACATGACAGCACAGCTAACCCAACTTAATTATTTTGTATAAGTAAAATCCTGGAAAATAATTTTGTTTTGACGAGGATAAGCCTCTCCTTGGCTGTGATGCAAAAACCTGTCCGCAAAAACTTTCATCTCAATTTGCATTTTGCCAGGCAGAAAACTTTCACTTCATTTTGCCGTTTGCGTGGAATATAAATCCAATTCCTGGTTAAATTGTTGATTTGCCAAAAATGTTCCACTATCCAGAGCATGCCATAGAGATATCCTTTTCATTGCACACTATCAGGTGTGGTGTTGAGAAGGGATTAAAAAGGGGCATGCACAGAACACCACCGACAACTAACAACCACAAACATGAGAGGCGAAAGACGGAGGACCTCTCATGCCTGCTGTTTTGGAAATATTCTCAGAAGTCAGGATCTGGTGGTGGCGGCGGCGGTGGTGCGGTGGGTCCTTGTAGGCGGGCGGATAACATAAAGTTATTTATACGTCAAAACATCGTATAATAAGGATGTGGAATGGTTTTGCGGAAATTGTTATCTACAAGTGCATTTATGTAGGTATGTGTGCGTGTGTACGTCTAAGGCTCAATTCGTCCTTTTTTTGGAAGACTTGTGGGATAAGTGATGATAGCAACCAGCACCTTGGTTACCATAACTGAATCCGGTTGTTGCTATGGCCAAAGGATAATACAAATTCCACAATTTTAGACACATCCATACATAATACTCATATATTGGTGATGGTGGTGGAAGTGGAGAAAATACATACATATGTAGATACGAGAGTAATTTGTAAATGGCCAACGCAAATTTACAGTGGCTGTACCTGCACAGTAGGTGTGGGGGGGGGGGGGGGGGCATAGGGGGTTTTATAATTTCGCCATGACCCAAAGTTTACCTGTTGGAGAAGGCAATTTGAGGTTAGAGCAGCCGTGTGCTTGCGAACGAGCACAATGCACAAATTAACTCATGCAAGCCACATGAAATAATTAGTTTCGGAACATTTTTGACCGAAATTCCTTTGTGGTTAGAGGAAGCGAGTACGAATATGAGTAACGAGTATATTCGACGATGGACAAGTGAAAAGGGGCTACAACATGTTTGAAGTTTTAAAGTGGATAACTGTTGTATGGATTATGCAAGTTAAGTCATAAGTCGGCTATGTCGTTCAATTTACAGGTTGTAAGGGTTTTTTTTAGAGGATTCCTTATGAAAGGCTTTGTGGAAGCCACTGGAACACATTCGCGTTTGTAAATTTAATAAAGCTTCATTTGGGCGTTGGACATAGACTTCAACCAACAAAGTTACGCATTGCTAAGGTGCGTCTCTTATATTTCCAGTACCGAACTTCTCGAAGAAGAACAAAACGGAGTTCACATCCTTTTCTTTAGATCAGAAGCGCTTGAAGTCATAAAAGTTAAAGCTTGACTACTTCGGTAGAAGCTCGTTTATTATTCCTATTACTATTTCTATTACCTTGGGTATAAGATAGTGCGGGTTATTGGACAAACAACAAGAACTCACGTCCGCAGTCAATGTAGAAACAAATCTTTATAACGAGGGAGGTGATGTTTTGTGGGCACCGTAGCGCAAGTGGTTAGTGCGTCGGACTACTGAGCCAGCGGTCTTGGGTTCGAATCCCGCCGCAAACACCTAAACATTTTTCACAGGGCCCACCTCTTTCGAATGTCTGACAAGCATCAAAGAGTATCATTTGTCACGATTGAGCTTCTCAACTCGCCGTTCGGAGTCGGCAAAAAACTGTAGGTCCCTTCCATTCGTGCAAAAATATAACACGCACACACAAATGGTTGCGAGAAGCAGGCCCAGGTTCACCTCGAGCTGTAGCGCCAACTAAGTAAGTAAGTAAGTAAGGTGATGTTTTGGTAGGGTGAATGCATCAAATCATCAAATATTGACGGAACCTTTTGCAGTGACTGGACTGTCAGATCTCTATGTTTAAATCAAAAAAAGAGGATGCCCTTTTTCTTGGCAGAACTATCGAAGCTTATTTAATTTTTGAGATCCGTAAGATTTTGAAAAATGTCTACAAAACAACAAATCCTTAAATCCTTGTCTTAGACGAATATCAAGTTTCAAGTTTAGATAACTGAAAGCGATGTTAATAAGACTTAAGAGGACTGTCTACTTTACTCTTTACAGGATCTAGTTTAGTAAAGTAAAGTAGTCTGAGGTCTTCTGGGAAAAAGCAAAGCCCTCGATGACAGCTTAAGCAACTTTTTCGCCGCAAAATGTTTAAAATCATTTGAGCGGCATCGGTGGTCTAGTGCATATCACTAGCTTACCATACCACGCAGAGGTTGTGGGTTCGGCACAATGAACCATAACAAGTTGGTATAAGTGAGCGGTGATCATTCTTCGTCACAGAGCACCCACCAGCCTAACCTAATCTAGGGCGGAAAGCATGACCAGATAAATGGAATCCAGCAATGTGGCCAAGAAGTATGAATTTAGCAGAATCTCACTCTCGGAAAAAACTGATTCGCTACTGGACCAATCTTAGAAAGATATGACGATTTGTCTACTTTGAAGGCTATGGCTTTCTTTGATCACCTCTTTTGTGGATGCAGACTATAAAAATTAAAAATTTCAACTTTTGAATCTAGAATCTTTAACATTGATTAACCAAGTTCGAATTAATTGGGAGCACACATCTTGGCCATTGATATTTGTTCAAACAATTCTTTTGGAGACTGAATTCACTTTGAAATAAAAAATTCTCGTGCCTCGAAAATTAAAGCTTTTATGATAACCGAACACATTACAACTTGCCGAAGTAAAAGCGTAGATATTTCTTACTATAGATTCAAATTATTTGAATGAGTGAAACTTCCGCAATTACCAGCAATGAGTCGATCTAGAGATCGAAAGAAGTCTCATTCCAGATTATTAACTACATCAGAATTTCGTTGTCAACGCGTAGAACAAAACACCACTCTTGACACCAGTAACTTCGAAGTGATGAAGTGCTTTTCCTACCTCGGAGAAAACATCAACTTTACGAATGATACCTCAGTGGAAATTCGACGAAAACTAACCCTAGAAAATCGCTGTTCTTTTTGGTGAAGCAACTGTGTTCAAGACTTCTAACTAGGAAGACGATGTCCAGCCTATACGAAACATTGATCCTGCAAGTTTTAGATACTTTATTGTGTAAAGGTAAAGGTGATAGTATACACACTCCCTAAGGACTCTTCAAGGGAAAAATTTTCCAACACTTTTTAACTGAAGCCAACTCCAGGTGGGGGAACCTTAAACGGTTTCGATTAGGTTTGCGGACTAGCGAGAATGGTCACATCCTCATCACATTTATGTCCATGTGGACCTATTGTGATACCCATAATATGTTCCTCCCCATGATATTAGTGTCTTGATTCTAATTTCCAACCACCTGGATGCACTGGCAAATTTAAGTAGGTCCGATTGTGATCAATCCGATAGCTCGTCGATGTGTTCGAAGAAGAATTTGTCCAGGGTTCTATTTCTCAGTCGACAAAGGATAGGGCAGTGATAGAGAAAATGGGCCGTGTCCTCATGAGCCTCCTCATCACCGCATCCCCTGCATATGTCATCATCATTCAGGCGTAACCATCAGCATTGGCAGCGATTTCCTGTCCTTTTGCAGGATTCTTCTTGTTCTCATTTTCTCCTGTTCTGATCTTGGAGTCATATGGAGCTGTTTATTCTTAGTTCCTCCTAGAAGCAACCCGCTCCTATACCTATATCAGTTTTTGACCATCGGTGTAAATGAATAGTGTAATCTTAATTGACATTACCACTGAGATAGTTGCTGAGTATCTTGGTGCGTCCATTTGTATTCGGTCTCCAGGCTTATTCTGTGAGCGCTCTTTGCTGCGGCCTCTTGTATTTAGATATCTAGAGGCTTAAGAAGGTTAAGAATTCCTTCCAATCCCGCTGTTGGCGTTGTTCTCACCGAGATGGTTATTCTAGTGCATCTTTAAAATAGCTAGTTTTGGTGGCAGCGTACCAATTTTATAATTTACCATATCCAGGAAGACACGGCCCGCTTACAAAAAAAAAAAACCCACCTGATCAACAGATCGAGAGCTGAGATCGTTAAGAATTTAAACTGGCCAATCGGCACTCACACATCTCCCTGCCGCAGTTGCAAGAATGCAAATGTGGAGGTAAGTCTTTTCCACCTCCTGTGTGAAT
This sequence comes from Brachyopa scutellaris, assembly GCA_949775065.1. NCBI lineage: Eukaryota > Metazoa > Arthropoda > Insecta > Diptera > Syrphidae > Brachyopa > Brachyopa scutellaris. The sequence goes on from OX459114.1 coordinate 14,454,293, forward strand.
CCAACTATTTCCTTAAGGACGATTCAGAAGATCCTGTAGCCTTATTAAATTTCTCAATTCCACAGGGTGGATTTGAACATTACCTTCTCTACACACACTAAGGTAATCAGGTTACTTTGAAGTGAGCTGTGGCATCAAAAAGCCGCACTAGCGCTTTTTGTGTATGGCAAGACCTGTCATACAGCCTCTCCCAACTTTAAACATTTATTGGATTAAGAATCAAGGATACCTCTTAGAGTGAGTTTTGTTGCAGACTTAGCAGTGATTTAATGCAAGTCTTATATACCAATTCTACCCTCAATTTTATGTAACCCACACCTCCCGACATTCGGCAAAAAAACAACGAAATTTAGTAAACAGATGTCAACTAAATGACACTTTCAACCAGTAAACCAAAAAGACAATCAAAATGTTAAATTTAAAAACTTTTAGCACATCAAAAACTTTTCCAATAAAATTACAAGGGACAAGTCAAAGCCAATGCCGACAGGGAAACAAAAACAACCCCCTCTAAATAAAACATTTCACAAAAACAAGCTGTTTAACCCGTTAAAGTGCAATAACCTGCCACATAACTCATTACAATCCAGCGACAGCTTTTCCTACAAAGCATAAGCTCTAGTAGCTGTCCGTTCATAAAAATTTACTCCAATTGCAGTGGCGGGGTCGTGCGCATCCGAGGAATTACCATTCAGCAACTTAAACTGGGTTTGTAATGAAAAATTATTGCAGACACTTAACATTTTTCCGCGCCGAAAAAGAATTCATTCAGCAGCGAAAGGACTCAACACCACCAACTAGAAATGTGTTGAAAAGAATTATTACCTCTCGTCCTTTCGCGTCTTCTTTCATACACCTCTCCTCGTCCATTGGCAGGATTCTTCTTTCATCCTTTTTTTTTATAATTTTGCACACGCGAATTAAAAACGCGCCGACCCGACTCCTGGTACGTGCTCTCTGTGGGTAGCAAACAGCTCAAGTAGCTGCAAATAATACTACGAGTATCTTCGTCCTTTCAACACCAACCAACCAACCAACCATACCACCACCAACCAAAAAAAAAAAAAAAAAAGGATAATTAAGCATGAACGCGCTTCTGCAAATTCACGCCATAGACAAAGAGGTGGCTGGCAACCAGCAAAAAGGCAGAGAGACACACAGAGGTGGCAACCAAATTGGAAGTCCTTTATCCTTGACAAGGAAAACACTTTGCCATTCTTACAATGCAATTAAATTAATATCACAGTAGATAAATATACATTGTGTTTGAGTGTTTGAATGTGTATGTGTGTGTGCAGGGTGTGAAGTTTTATTTTCGCCACTGTATTTCGGGCCGACGAAAGGATATCGCTATCGCTATCGCTAGTCCTCGGTTTGGTTCAAGTCGTCTTTAAGTGAGTCACTTTGATAAATACTCTTTTTCATTTTCGCCTCCTTCTCCTGCTCCGCTACCACTTAGCATCCAAAGGAATGACACGTAAAGCAAGTGAACGGATAAATGTAGTACAAGGACTTGTCGTCGGCACAAATGCAAAAAAAGGACCAAATAATGACACCAAAGTGTACCTTTGTGACCAGTACCATATCTACAACCGAACTGAACCGAGTAAAGCAGAATCAGCCCACAAAATGATGATGCTACTTACGGCGGGCTGGATGCCAAGCCCAAGAGTGCCCTGAAGCAATAAACGAATGAAAAGAACCCCTCCACGTATTACAGTGGATGCCGCCGCGCCGTTACCAGGACGTTGCACATTTATTTATTTATTTCTTATTTGTTTTTCTTTTCTTTTTTTTTATGTAGCCAAAGCTCTATGGAAGAAAAATTGCCCTCTTGTTGCTCCATTGCTCCGTTGCCAGCCTGCCAGTGAGTTACTTATGAGAGTATCCAATCCAACTACTCAGGCTAACTCTCGTCCTGACTCATACTCAATCTGCGCTCGGTGTGTGCGCTTAAAAGACTTTTATCCTCTTACATGAAATTTGCCGTAGGGAATTTGCATATTTCATTACACGAGTCATATTAACGCCTCTGCCCTCTTATACAGTGCGACTATACGAGAGTACGTTTTATGATGATACTTGCTACGGAATGGCTGAATGAATGCACTTCGTGAGGTGAGGTGGCTATGGGAGGCAAAGGACTCTTGGTGTTGAAAATATCATCCGACATACCTTCGGAGAATGTAGAAAATTAAACAAACACTTTTGATATGGAATCTTTGTAGGTATTCTGGAAATGCAACAAGTTTCAAAGGGGTCTGCGGGGTAGAGACTAGAGACCGGAGCAAGGCGATTCTGCAGATTGAAATTAGAAAGGTTGAATTTTATGAGACTTGGATCGTTGCTTCCGGTGATACGAAAAAATGTGGAGAAATGAATTAATAAAATGGAAATAATGACTAATTTATCTATTTATAGAGCACACCGCCGGAGTCGTATTTTTCAAAGCTTTAAGGCTAAAACATCCATTTATGTAGACCTAACTAACTCAAGCTACTGCTGATTTTTTGAATATTTTGTTAATTGACTGCTTGTAATTCTAGAATTGGTTCATCACAAAATAGGTAGCTACACAAACCAATGTATTACAATAATCAGTTCATCCCTTTGGTCATAATACGATGTCCGCGATAAGAAGGGAGACAAGTTACTCGCACGCCCAAAAATGGTTTACAAAAATAGAAAACAGAACACGACGTGAGCGTCGTGGCGTGAATTGTGGGACCAAAATGTCAGACACACATGTATGTACATACATAAACTCGTATAAATAGCGAAAAAAGACTCATGGCACGATCTCTATCACTTATAAATACTTCTTCATTTTCATCGGCTTCTAGGAAGAACCATCAGGCAGCAGGCGGAGGAAAGAAGTTAGAAACACCCAAAAGTACGAGCGCAATGTCGAAAGGTGTCTTTACCTAGCGAGCAAGATTGTGTGAAGGTTCTTTTTTATTAATATGGCCTACCTTTGGTTTTTCTCTTAATGAACTCCGAACAGAAAACTCAGTAAGATCAGAAAACAACTCCGTACGATACAACCATTTGTGAAATAGATGTTTGGAAAAGTAAAACATTACTTCGGATAAAGAACTGTGTCCCTTAGACATTCGTTCCTTAGGTGTGTTCCAAGCAGAACTTCGGAAGTAAATTGTTAGCAAATGGGCATTTCACTATGAAAGTGGCGAACTAAGAACTAACTTTCATGATCGAAATAGGATGATATTGATGTTGTTCCAACAAGACCACATACTGCACAGTGGATCGCATTATCTCGCGAAATAGCGATGTTATTTGGCCACCTAGATCGTGCGACTTGACACACTGGACTTCTTTCTTTCGAGTTATCCCAAAAGTAAGGCCTATGCCAATAAGCCAGCAACAACTCAAGACCTAAAGGAAGAAATATCAAGGAATATTGGTGAATTAGACGATTAGAGTAGGGATTATGCCAGGATGTCATCCTAAATTTGGAACGGATTGATGCCGCCGAAGCTGTGGTGAATATTTGGCTGATATTATGGATCGCACATTTTTAAATTTTTCAGTAAACGAAAAAAACTATTTATTTTCTTTTTTCGTGGAGGTTAAATTTTTACAAAAATAATGATAACCTAGGTTTTGAATATTTGCACTGGTATCCATTGATAACGTAACACTATCAGATCTGTGTCGTGGTATGCTCAATACAAGCAACAACCACAAGCAGAAATTTGCCAGGGAAAAATATGCATCAACAAGCTCATCATTTAGTACTGGTGTTAGTGGTTAGGCTACGCTACTTTACAACACTACCACAAGCAATAAAAAAAATAAGAAAAATACATATACATTATTAGTATTTATGTGCAAGGGACTGCATTACGCAATACATTTTTTAGTATTTCTAGAACGCTTATAAATCTATTGAAAATAGACTCAGACAAAACCTACTTTTAAAATGTCGTGATGTTTTAAAAACCACCAAAATAAAAAATGTTTGACAACATTTATTAAAAGATTTGTTTATTTTATTCTCCAATATCAGCAGAAATCTCAACATTATTGCTCTTGTTGTTTCCTTCTATGGTCTTCCAGGCGAGGATGCGATCGTAAAACTCTTTGAACTCCTCCGGAGGTCATTTTTTTTGTTTGTATCAAAAGTGTTGCTACCGTCATATGTATACGTAGAGCCGTCGCGTCGGTGGCGAGAGTGGGGTGTTGAACTTTGTAATTTTAAAAGTGTGTCCATCGTGTGTTTCTACAGTGTTTTTATGGTAAACAAACATTCCAAAGTTTGAAATGTTAAAAGCAATCTTTGAGCTTCTTTGTACTTTTTTCCCAGCAGATTCCTCTGATAACGCCAATTTTTTGAAATAAAGAGGCCATCAAGCGGATAATTGTTTATATCTTCTGTTTTGACATAATAGGCGTTTTTCTTTTTTAGTTCAGAGCAGAGCGTGAGTTGTCAAAAAATATAATCGTGTTTCTTTTTTAGCTCAGAGTGTTCAGAGTGTGGAACGTAGTGGAACGTGTGTTTCTTTATTCGTTCAGAGCGTGTGCTGAGCACGCTCGATGCGCTCAGAATAAATTGACTGAGCATCCTGAGTAAAATGCTGAGCGCAGTCAAAACAACATTTGACAGATAGGAAAAAATCGAAAATAATTGAAATGGCGGACGAGGATTTTTGTTATGGCGTAGAAGTTAGTTAATACAATTTAATAATTGCACTAATTAATATTAATAACTAGTTTGATTATGCATAAACTTAATTTAAGGTTATAAATGGATTAAAAACAATTTAAGGTTATAAACAATTGAAAAATCATATGACAGCTAAGTGCTCAAGTGTGTTTCAAAATGAAATCAGAGCGCTCAGTGCTCAGACGCGCTCTGAACACAATTAGTTCAGAGTTCGCTAGATTCGCTCAGGCTCTGTTAAGAGCTCAGCTCTGAACTAATAAAGAAAAACGCCTAATGTACGGTAAAGAGACTACTGGATTGCTCAATGTACTCTCCGTATTGCTCTGGAGTATAGGCTCTATCATACCATTTTAAGAACCATTTAATAACACCAAACGTACTGTAACAAGGTGCCCACGCAGGGGGAAGTATTGATTAATACTTTCAAATTCACCTACCGATACTAAGCTATGCAAGAAACGCACAACAGTATGTTTTCGATTCTGTCCTCCACAGCCATCTGAAAATACGTATAATTTCTTGGCAGTTTTTGGAAAACGTATTGTTTGGAAGGTAATGCCAAACAGAACTGCAAACTTCATTTGGAGATTTCTTCGCTATACCTTCATGGTAAAGATAGAATATGCTTTTCTTTGTTTTCATGTCGAAACTGCCAATTACGTTCACCCATAACTGCCTGTAGTAGAATACATATCTAATCTATTGCACAGGAATATGAGGCAGTGGGAGATTCTGCATGTAGTCAAAAATGATTCCATATGAGTTTTCTTCATTTTGAATGATTTCAACTACTTCTTTTAATTCCTTGAATTTTTTTGCTCGGCGAAGATGAATTATTATTTTCTCAGCAGCAGCTCCTCGCATTTTGAGCAAACATCAACTGTCGCCCAAACCGACGGCTAAAGTTATGTCGATAAAATTTGTAGAAATAGAAACAATAATAATGAATTTCTGGTTCAGCTCTATCTTGCTTCACAAACAGCTAATGCAAAATGTTTATATTGAGACACGAATCTTAGATAGATGCACTCCTTTCCATAGGGTGTCTCTTTCTTGGACAAAGATCTTATAAAGTCAAATAATTTATTAATGATCACCTGTGACTAGTTCAAATCTGGCAAAAAGCATTCCACGCGATGAGCACCACTCATAGCAAAGTATTCATATGTCAGTAATTTTTTTTTTTTTCTTTTCATGTTACAAAACAACTCGTGATCGACTTTGTGCAACTGGCCTTGCTTCCACCACAAACGATTATGCGTAAAGGTCTTGCTTATTTTTTGTCGAGTGAGTGCGATATCTTGTACGCAGTTCTATTACCACAAGGCTGCATTATATTGCCACTGTTTTTTTTTTTTTTTATTAGACTGCCTTAAATCCAAAGAGGAGGTTATGCAATGGGAGCTTCTCAATGAAAAGATATAGCGACACTCGATTGAAGGTAATATGGAATGACCTCTGTTGAAACCCCAGTGAGCATTAAAAAATCCGGTCAAGTGCAAGTTATACTTGCGCAATAAGTGTTCCGTACTATGTATCAGTTATTTTAACTACATACATATATACATATGTATGTCATAGATTTATGTTGATAGATCTATATGAACCCTTTCTTTACGATACGATTTCTACTAAAGATACAATGATACTTTGTTCGATACTCACATATATGTAGGTACATACATAAAAACATGTATATATGTATAGCATATATATAGGTACATATATGTACATTGTACATATGCACTTGTATATCTGCAGACACTAGTAAGTACATATGTACCTACATACATAGTTTTATGGTGCACAGCACATTTCAATACAAACATATTGAGCACAATTTGCGAAAAATAAATTCAAATTTGTACCTACATAAATGTGTACCAACACAAAAGTTGAACAAATTACCTACATATGCATGTATGTATGTACATATGTCTCGGATGTCCTTTCTCATCTGCTCAGCCGAATAGTTATACACACACACAAAGTAAAAGAAAAAATAAAAACAAATAAAGCATACTTATATACCTACATAAATGTACATATGTATATGTATTTACAAGAAATGTACGCTTGTGCATCAGTTTTAATTTTTCCTCTCGTTAATCGTTCAATTGCATTAACTGCGTAGAATTTTGCTATTTGTCTCCCTCTCTGTGTCTGTATATACGCAAATTCAATTTTTTCCAATATAGTAAAAGTAGAGACCCCTACATTATAATAGGAAACCATCAAGCTTCCTTTATGTGTTATATTATGTATCATTGGTTTAAGTCTTAGGTCAATAGTAATCCGGTAGAAATATGCCACGAAAATTCGCTGCGGGTATAACACTTTTGCCATCAATTATTCAATTTTTACTCTCGTATCTACTTTTAGGCGTTGTGATATTTTTCTGGATATGTAAACAGTAGGGTAGTTGAAATTAAAAAATTAATTTAAAAAAAACGGTTAAAGTAGGGTAGTCGTAATAATTATGGTTCCATCTACACTTTATTCTCAATATTTGTGATTTTATTCAGATTTTTCTGAGCGATATTTTCGAAGAAAAAGCTCGGGACAGCAAGTTGTAACGTTTTGTGAAAAATTGTTAAGAAACTACCCCCCCCCCCCCCCCCCCAAAGTCGAAATTCAGCTTTTTAAGTTCTGGTCTGTGTTTAGGCCACCAATTGCTACAACTGTTCCAAATTTCAATAGTCTAGCTTAGGTTAGGTTAGGTTAGTGGGTTGACGCCGAGGGATGCCCATCTGGCGCCACACTTAGATCAATACAGATCCATTGTGATGCCCATAAGTGTTGTTTCCTTATTCGTTTGGATGACGGCGATTAAGGATTGTCAAACCAACCCGTAGCTTTAATAAAGCTGCAGATGTCCTTTACCGGGAATCCGGAGAGTTCTTCTATGTCCTGGAAGAAATGTCTACCCAGAGTTTTATGCCTTATGTGGTAGAGACCTGGGCAATGACAGAGGAAGTGGGGTGTATCCTCGTGGACTTCCTCGTCACCGCATCCTCTACAGAGATCACTAACATTAAGACCTAGTTTGCTGGCATGGTGCCGAAGCATATTGTGCCCGGTTATTATGCCTACCAGCTTGGACAGAGAGTTTCTGTCCTTCATTAATATCTTATCCGTTTTGTTTTTGTCGTAAATTGGCCACATCTTTCTTGTGTTTATACAAGAGTTGAGGGTTTTCCACCTGTCGTTTGCTCTGATAAGCGTTCTACTCTCTATTTTTTGCTTGATGGCGCATAGTGAGATGTGAATTGAAGGGTCGGCTTGGTCTATGCCTAAAGCCGATCCCGCCCTAGCAAGTGCATCAGCTTTTTCATTACCCGGTACACCATGGTGTCCAGGAACCCAGCATAGTTTTACTTTGTGCTGTGCGCCAAGAACCCGTAGCTCTTCGCGACAGCAACGTACAAGCTTCGATTTTATTTCAGTGGCAGAAATTGCTTTTATTGCCGCTTGGCTGTCAATGAAAAATGTGATATCGTCTCGCGGTATCACCTTCAATGCGGTTTCACGAGCGGCTATTGTTACTGCCAGAACCTCCGCTTGGAAAACACTGCCAAAGTTTGGAAGTCTGATTGATATGGATAATTTGAGCGTCTCCGAAAAGATACCCGCTCCTACCCCTATATCCATTTTAGAGCCATCCGTGTAGACGGAGATGGTTTTATCTTTGAGCACCTGATCTGCTTTCCATTCTTCTCTACTAGGAAAATAACAGGAGAATGGTTTATCAAAGTCTAGATAAGGTATCAGGTAATCTGTGTTTTCTACTTTACTCATGTATTTATTTAAAATCTGCGCATGGCCTGTTTGGTCGGATTTCCAACTTTGAGACTGTGATAGTCTCAGGGCACTTTTTGCTGCGGACTCCTGCACGAATAGGTCTAAGGGAAGAAGATACAGAATGGTTTCTAGTCCCGCTGTTGGTGAGGTGCGTATCGCTCCTGTTGAACCAATGCAGGCCATTCTTTGTACTTTCGTCATTAACTTTAGATTCGTGGTCTTACAGGCGGCATGCCACCAGACCAAACTACCATAGGTAAGAATGGGTCTAACCACCGCTGTATATAGCCAGAGGATAATTTTAGGGCTGGGTCCCCAGGTTTTCCCAAATATTCTGTTGCAAGTATAAAAGGCTATTTGCGCCTTTCTTGCCCGTTCTTTAACATTAAGTCCCCAGTTTAGTTTTCTGTCTAGCACTAGCCCTAGGTATCTGGCACTGTCAGAGATCTTAAGGGTAGTTCCCTCAATAGATGGGAGTTTAAATTGCGGAGTAGATCTCTTATTGGTGAACAGTACCAGTTCAGTTTTCTGTGGATTGACCGCAAGTCCACAGTGTTTGGTCCAGTTGTTTAGTGCTTTCAAAGCCCCTTCAAGTTGCTCACTGATGGTTGGGAGGAATTTTCCTGCTGCTAGTAGCACCACATCATCGGCGTATGCAACAGCCTTAACTCCGCTGTATCTAAGTTTAACTAAGATGTCGTTCATTACCAATACCCAGAGTAGTGGGGAGAGAACCCCCCCCTGCGGTGTACCTCTTGAGGCGATAGCCTTAATTTGTACATCGCCCAGCTCTGAGTTTATGTATCGGTTTTTAAGCATGGATCTAATCCAGTGAATAAGTGTTTCGTCTACCTTTAGTTTTCTTAATGCCCCACACACTGCTTCCGTTTTGACATTGTTGAAGGCTCCTTCAATGTCTAGGAAAGCAGCAAGTGTGAATTCTTTAACTCTGAGTGACTTCTCAATTGTACCAACAACGCTGTGAAGCGCTGTTTCAACGCTTTTTCCTTTCGTATAAGCATGTTGTGCCGGAGATATGTCTCTGGTACTCAACCTGCTACGAATATGAATCTCAATGAGTCTTTCGAGGGTTTTAAGTACGAAAGAGGACAGACTGATAGGTCTAAAGTCCTTAGCATTTGTATGGCTTGGCTTACCGGCCTTGGGGATAAAAACCACCTTGACCTCGCGCCATATTCTAGGTACGTATCCGTACTTAAGGCTGCTTATGAAGAGATTCAATAAGATGTTCGATATACTGTGCACGGATTTTTGAAGCATCATTGGAAAGATGCCGTCGATACCCGGCGATTTATAGGGTGAGAAGGAGCTTATTGCCCATTGAATTCTCTCAACCGTGATTATTTCTTGAGGTACGGTCATAACCGTACCATTTTCTGCGTTCTGAGCGGATGCGCAATCGAAGACTGTACAGCCCGGAAAGTGAGTACTCATCAGAAGCTGTATCGTGTCTGCACATGATTCTGTCCAACCGCCATTAGAATTCTTTAAGGAACCAAATATGGTTGGGTCCTTAGAGAGAACTTTACGTAGTCTGGCTGATTCTGTTGTGCTTTCTATATCACTACAGAAGGATTGCCATGAACAGCGTTTGGCCCTTTGTGTTTCAGCTTTAAATTTTCTTTGACTGGATTTGTAATTTGCCCAGTCACAGTCCAGATTTGTTCTTCTAGCAGCATTGAAAAGTCTGCGAGTTTCTTTTCTAATACCTGATAGCTCCTTAGACCACCACGGAGGTGTCTTTCTATTTTTCATTGTCTTAAGGGGACATGCTGATTTATAGGAATCGCCAAGAATGTCAGACAATTCAGTGGCTACCCTATCTATGTCTGCGGGGCAGTGTATGCTATCGTGCGGTAGAACTGCAGCCGAGACCCTTGTTTTTTCACAAAAGAGATCCCAGTTAGTGTTTCTGGGGTTCCTATATTGTTTTAGAGGTTCTTTGTTGGTTTCTATGAGGAATTCTATCAGTTTGTGGTCGGAGAACGTTTCGTCCTTCGATACCTTCCACTGTTTAATTTCAAGGGTGGTAGAGTTACCGGCAAGAGTGATATCTAAGACCTCCTGCCTATTCCTAATCACAAAAGTTGGTTCATTACCCCTATTCGCCACAACTAGGTTGTTAGAGATAATAAACTCAAAAAGTAACTCACCCCGTAAGTTTGCATCCGTACTACCCCAGTGCGTGTGATGAGCATTGGCATTGTTTAGCTTTTTGCACGAGTGAGTGGGTTAGATTTGGAGGTGGTCCAGTGGTTGCATTATATGGCATGTAGATGGCTGAAAATATAAGTGGGGGAAGCCCTCTACGCTCATATTTGACGACTGTCTGGTCTGTATCACTGTAAGTGGATAGTAGAAGAAGGTTAATATTTTTCCTAGCTACTATACAGGTTCTATTTCTACAATCTGTCTTTACCTGTGTGGTGGTGTAAAGTACCAAATCTCTCGAATGCAGCCCTCTTATTTTGCCACCTGTTACCCAGGGTTCCTGTATGAGGGCGATGTCTATTTGTCTATCCCCCATGAGGTAGACAAGGTTGGCGCTTGCAGCCTTACTGTGGTGCAGGTTTATTTGCACTATCTTCAGCATGCTTTATTTGACCAGCCTCTCTTCTTGTGTCACCAACTGCCGACACTCCAGTTGGTCGTATCTTACATCGCGTAATCCCGACGCGGACCTTGAAGTTAATGGCGCGCAGTAGTGGCATCGACCTGTGGCTGAGCATAACCACAATCTCTGTACCTGCATTCGTGTGCTCGCCCATCTCTACAACTTCCCAATCAGAGCTAAAAAGCTCAGTATTGAGGTGTTGGAGATTTCTTTCGATCCTCTCTCTCGGGATGTAGGGGCCAGGTATCAATAATCGTCCTTTTGGTCGCGCTAAGCGAGTGAGCTCCCCTCGTTCAATAGTACGAAGGTTCGCGTTTAGCCATGGAGCTTCTGTTCTTTGGACAAATTCTTTAAGCCATGTGAAGGTAAATTCATCTTCACAGGTCATAACCTTGAAACCTCTAACGGTAGTCAGCTGACCGAAATGTGGGATATGTCCCAACCCTTTCAGTATAGCGTCATTCACGCCATCGAGGATTCTTATTTCTAAGAGCCTCCACTGATCTGAAGTCAGTTTCCGCTCTGGGTTGCCGTAGTCGACGATGGCAACTTGACGTCCAGTACTTATAACTTGAGGCGTCGTCTTGGCTTTTTTGTTTGTTTCTGTCGTGGTCGGTGAAATAGAGTCGTCTGGGTTGTTTCTGAGCCTCTTGGAGCAGCTTGCAACCGTCTCGGGTCGGGAGTTGGGATCCACACCCAAGACGTCCACAGCAGCCTTAAGTCTGCCCGAGACTGAGGTGGAGAGCAGGGGGCTTTCCTTCCTCGTCTCGGACAGTCTTCTAGCAATTTTCCAAGAGTTTCGTGTTTGTTTCGTATTGTCTTTGTTATGTGTTGTAACCGTTTCGTCAATGTTTGTTTTGCCTTGTGCCTTGAGTTTTTCTCTGGCTCTATCCAGAGCTTCCTTTTCCCTTGCCGTGTAGGTTTCGGGTTGTCTTTTGTTGAGTCGACGGATCAGTCTAATTGCATTGCGTTTTTGTCGTCGTGCAATCGTGCTAGGAGCGAGCACCTTCTTAACCTTGGTCCCCTCAGCTGCACTGAGAGCTTTGCGAGAGCCCGTATCATGCTGCTTCCGGTTCCTTGGTAAGGTGATAACCGTAGTCGTACTGTCCATCGTACCGTTGAGGCTACATTCACCTAGTCGACGAGAGGCATCTGCATCCTTCCCACAAGATGAGCTATGGCTCGAGATGTTGGTCAGATCCAGATACCCCTTATCAACTTCCCGCGAAACCTCCTCCCCCCGCGCAAGGTCAAGATCAGCATTAGGCTTAATACGAGAACAAGACGCTGAGTTTGGTGATACCCCGGTCGGCTCCTGCAACCTTCCTGTAGAGTCACCTACATTTTTAAGAGAGGCGGATGCGACCACCCCACTCCTCGACTGGCTATGGCTTGTCAGAGGAGCGGGTGGTCCCATCATCCTCTCCTCGCCCGTGCCCACCGCACGATCTGCACCCACCAGAGTACTAGCAGTTGGCTTGTTCTCCGGCGAGGGCAAATCCTGTAGGTAGGCCCGCGCGTTGTGTAGGCGTTGTCTTTCTCTGTCTGTCAGTTCGTCCCATGTTTTGGTCCCTAGTCTCCTGACGGTCAACCTGCAGTTTGCAATTTTACTGCGTCTAGATGTAGTTGACAATCTTGAGAGGGTGGAACTAGCAACAGAGCAACTGTCGCTAACATCGAAAGTTATGATCTCGGTGTCAGCAACACTCGCCATGCTTCCAGTATCCGAGACTCCCAGATTGGCGAAGGGGTCGAGAAGCAAATTCTCATCTTCGTCTGTAAGAGTCTTGTCGTGGATTGCTGTAGGGTGATCGGTTTTTTTGAAGAAACCAGTGCCCGAATCTAACACTGTCGTTTCTGTGTCTACCTGTAATGTCCTTCCACTGAGACCAAGGTTGACCATCTCAGTTGTAACAGCTAATGGTGATTGGGCCTGCACATCCTTAGCCCAGGCCGCTGGCGAACCAACGGGGGGATTTCCAGTTAACTGGTTACCCCATGCAGAGTTTAAATCTTGCGGTTTTTCACTCATCATGATTGCTGTGGGTTGGTTCGCGACAGGACTTTTACCGAAGCTATGGTCCTGTTAACCGCAGAAGATAACCGCGGCGTACCCCTATCCACCACCTGGGGACGCGCCCGATTGGCACCCAACCGTTCGGGATAGTCTAGCTTAAGTAGTCTCTGAGAAAAAGGCCTGTGACAGACACACAGACAGACATACAGATAGACAGACAGACAGACAGACACCGAACTGATTCCATTAGTGTTCCGTTTTGGTACGGACGGAACATTAAAAAGGAGCGGTTAATGGCTAAAAAAATTAAGGTAATAAAACTTGAGAAAAGCAAGGTCATTAGAGTTCATCTGAGGGTGCCCTAAAACATTTGTAATTTTTTCTTACTGGCTATCCCCAAGTCTAAGCAACTGAAAGACAGATAAAGCGAACTCAACCAACTGTCTCCTTTCCCAGAGGACCTCTATTATGCAATAATTATAGAAAATGCAGAAACGTTTTTAATTTTTTTTTTTTCTGTTCTCATCTTTTTTCTTATCTACCTCACGTCCTTGCCCACCTGTCGTTAGGAAACAAGAAAAATAAACAATCTCGTTGAATAAAATAATACAAAAACCTTCTTTTCGTAGGTCCTTCCACTTTGTAGATGTTTTTTTTTTTTTTTTTTTTTTTGAACATCCATTTACTCCAGGGCAATCCAAGAGAATTATTTTTACAGACATTTTTCATCCAAAAATCTCATTTAATCTGTCAGATTTTTGCCCTGTTTCCATTTTGTTTCCCTTTCATGCAAATTGTCCGAATGATTCATGGAAAGGAGCAAGGATATGCATAACATATTATGCTTGCATACAAGTACTGTTATAGTGGTATTGTAACCACCGATGGCGAATGTTCATATGTTATTTTTTTTCGTTTTTTTGGTCGCTATGCAAAAGAGTGTAAGAAAGGACTGCACCTGCACAATGAAAATTCTGAGAAAAGGATGTTCTTCAAAGCAATAACTTTGGAAGTTTATATCTATGAAGTAGTTACTATCCAGTACCTTTGTGTTATTTAATTCTGTTTCTGATTGAAGTAGGCGATATGAGAGGAGTATTTGTAGAAATACTAACAGGAGCTGGATATCCTTTTGACACTGAAATAGAAAAGAAGTGTTCACAAACAAACAGTAATAATCCTTCCAGTTATCTGTAAAAACCTAACTAATCAAATGGCATTGAAGGGTTTCTTATATCAAATAATATGGCAGGTCCTTAATCCAACATCCAATTCCATAAAATTCTTAATCACAGAAAGGGATAAAAGCGTTCATTGAAAAGTCACTTCAAACGTTGATAATTGCCTAACTGGAACTGATAACGATTGGAGGCAAGGCATGTGTGCGTGTCCATGTGTACCTACCTACACATGTAAGACAAGCAAATAGCCTGAGATGAGAAAAAGGACGAACAAAAAAGAAGAGAAGTAGAATGTGCATCGCACAGTAATAAAACATGAAACATAAAAGCTTTCATTTAAAGAGGGTGGCGGTAGTGGTAGTGCCAGTGGCAGAATCCTGCATGTCCTTTCTCCCAATAGAGAGCCTGCACAACATGTAAAAAAAAAAGCAAATCCACCAGTGGACCGGCAGATAAAATGAAATTCAAAGACAAATTTACAAAAGTCACCAACAAGAGGACGCAGCAGGATACGTATACGTTGCAGGACTTACATTCCCTCTTTACCAGCATTCACTAAGCTGAGTGTCCTTTAAAAAAAAACAACTCTTTGGACTGTTTACGTTTTTTTCTCTATTTATTCCTGCCTTTGCATTACTTTTTAGTTCACATTCAGTCAACCTGAAGATGAGGACAGAGCGATATTCATTTCGTTTTTTTTTTTTTGCAACTTTCTTTGGTTGTAAAGGACACACGACAAAAAGTCGACAGTTTTATTCCATGCCTATTATTCGCGTTAGGTGGTTTATTCCCGGCGGGTTTATTTTTTTTATAGCGCTGCTGTGTCCCCCCCAAAAAAAAAAGAAGTGAAAAACTGCACAAAGACAAGGACCAAGATGAACCAGAGGATGAAACGGACGAGGAAATGCTATTTTGCAAAGTAGTTTCGCCGAGAGAGAGTTTCTTAATTTTCCTTTTTTTTCGGGCCAACTGGCGTGGTTATTTCATTTTTTTTTTTACAAGACAGAAGTATGACTGCTATTTGTGCTGGTGTCCTTTTTAGTAATAATAATTGTAACAACAACAATAACTTGGTAAACTTTTATGAGCAGTTTTTGATTTTGATTTTAGAAGAAAAAAAAAAAAAAATTCGTGTCTATCGCCTTGGTTATGGCTTTGGAAGCGATGTGGTACGATGCGGTCCAGTTGAGACTCATCCTTTTTTTTTTTTTTGGTATAAAGAACACAGGATGGATGAAGTTTAAATTTATTTTTTTATTCTCACTTTTGAATTTTTTATGAAGAGTGACAGTAAATTGATTTAAAATGACTTTTTAAAAATTCACTATAAGGAGAAAAGACTTTTAGGGGCGGAATCTGTGTTCACTTTGTGAATAAAAGGTTATGGTAGACAGGATTTTTTTCTAACAAAAGATGTACCTACATACATATGTAGATTGGAGATTGGAAAAAAATTGTGTAAAACTTAGAACAGGACTGAATTTAAATTGGAAAATGCCAAAAAGTTGTCGAGATTTGACTGAAAGATGTCATATGTTGATGAAAAAGTGTCATTTAAAGTTTTTCTGAATGTCTTCAAAATTTGAGATTTTTTTTATAAAATTTTAGAACGAGTTTGATAGTAAATGGAGTTTTGAAGCTAATTTTCAGGGTTGGTAAGTGATAGGTCCACTTAAGTGGTTTGCCACTTAGCTCTTATGTATATACTATTTTGATAGTAGGGAATCAATGGAATGAACCTTCAAATCTGTTCTAATAATTTTTTTGTGATTTTTAATTGAATGCAACATTATTGGTTGTTATTGATTCAAAGGTCACAGCTTCTGTTAGTACCTAGTTCATAGTAAACCTGAAATCAGAATTAACTGTGGACTCAACAAACTCATGAGGTACAAATCATTTAACAGAAATGTAAAAGGCACGCTTTATATGACCTTGATCCCTCCTATGGTCGCATATTGTTCCCAAACCTGGTGCATGACAGAACAACATGAACGTCAATTCAACTGTCCACTTTTGAACGCATGAATGATCTGAACTTTTAAACAATGAACTGAAAGTCCTGTATGTATAATTAACCTGACATGATATAGTTTACCACAATTGAACGCTTACGCTAGGCAGAACACGAATGTCAACAGGATGGACAAAGAAGGAGGAGGAGAAATCTGAAGTATATTGAACTCAATGTGGCCAGCGATATATGAACATCTGGATATACTCTCTTCGCGCCCAGAGATTATTTTGTATTTGTAATATCCGGTTTACTTGTAGTTCGATTCCTTGAAATTTAAAGGGCCATTTTTGCGTGAAATAATCCCAAAGAGGAGAGAGCCTTTTTAGCATAAAAAGTTTATTTTGAGTGCGTTCCGTAAATAGTTTCTCTTTGACTTGAAAAAATAAAAGATGAAATTTTATTACCGGAAGTACACATATGTGCACTTCCAGTGCGAAGACCGTCTTCATTTGAATATAAATAAATGCTGTGTCCTATCGTTTTCGAGGTCCCTCTGTCCAGTTCTCTTTGAATATACTATTTCGAGTGCTACGCTTCAAAGAGTATACAGCTATAAAGACTTAGGCGTCATATTCGATTCAAATCTAAATTTCAGGATGCACATAGATTATGTAATCTCTAGGGGTAATAGTTTGCTTGGTTTTTTGTTCAGGAATTCTAAGGATTTCCGATGTCCGTACACACTGAAATCGCTTTTTGTTACCATCGTTCGTCCCATCCTTGAATATTGCTGCATAGTCTGGTCCCCATTTTACAAAAATGCTTCGAACCGTATCGAAAGAATACAGAAAAGGTTTACGAAATATTCACTTCGGAAGCTAAATTGGAAATTGCCTCTACCACCTTATGACACACGATGCAATCTTATATCACTCAAACCTCTTCAAACTAGAAGAATCTATTTTCTTGTCTCATTTGCGAGAGATGTTGTAATTGGACAAATTAATTGTGCTCCCTTATCATCTTTGTTTAAGCGTTATTCACCAGCTCGATCCTTAAGACCGAGGGCTTTTTACTTCTTTTCAATACCTTTTCACTTAACAAACTATGGCTGTAATGAGCCAGTCACTAAAGCCTGTTATTACTTTAATAAATATGCCGATATAATTGATCTAAATTGTCCTAAAGAAATATTTAAAAATATTATCATGAACGGAATTGTGTATGATTGAAGGCATTTATACTTATGTACATATATGTATATCTATATTATACTAGGAACATTAGCTCTAAGAAAGTTAATTATACCAATAATTGTACTTATAGACTATAAATAAATAAATAAAAAAAAAAAAATAAAAAAGAGGATACAGCGTCAATGTGTCAGATACACGGACTCTAGAAAAAAACAGATGGAGAACAAGAGCAAGTTGGTGGCAGCCTTTGGACGACACTAGGGCCCAAAACGGACTGTAGAGCAGGAGAAAAAGAACTCAGGCATCGATTGATTCTTTGGATAAAAGTCAACAGTTTTCTGACTGATACTGATTTCTAGTAGGAATACAGGTAAGGTACATACTCACGGAACTAGAAGTAAATAATACGAGATCAATATTTTTCGAAGAATTCATTGAAATCGGCTCAAATGATATCGCCAAAAAACCATATACCATGCCAATTGCTGAGTCACAGTGCCTTAAAGTCCTTCTGTACCACAAAGTCAGTTTTAAGACCCAAGTTTAGGTTCTATTCTCATAATTTAACCATTCTATCAATGAATGTTTTGCAACCTCCCCATCAATGAAATCGGTTTGGGTGGACCTTCGTACATTTTGTATGGAAATGAATTAATTTAAGTTTTTTTTGTTATTTCGGACAAGTTATTATTTTTTTGTGGTTGTACATAAAAGTTATGTTACAAAGTATTTTGTTGGTTTACACACTTACTATGGCATTTATGTAATAGAATGCTGTATTGTTAATAGACAAGCTCTTCGCATGCAGTGCCTACAAATCTTGTTTTCTTTTGGGGGTCGTTTTTTACTCTGCCCATTCTGCACTGCTTTTTCTGGGCCATTGATGTCTGGCTACCACTGCTCAATCAAAGAATGCAGAAATTGTCGATTTGCATTGGTTTTGTTCGCTCTTCGTTCTCATGCATGTATATTCTCCCAAAATTAGGTCCATGACGTTCATGCCTACTTTGTGTTTGTTGTAAAACAGAATACATACAGTGGCGAGCAAAATAATAGCAGTGCTACCTTGAAAGCAACATTCTCCTTAATATTTTTTTTGTATTAATATTTTTTGTGACTTTTGCTGCCATATTATACTTATCAACAATATGTTGTTCACATGACGTCATATTGCAATGGTAAATCCTCACTTCTGCTTTAAAATATCAATTAGTAGTGCATCTCATACTTTTTGAGACGAGCAAAATAATAGCAGTCCTTATTAGATTTCGGTATACAAATTTTGTTTTTACTTGATTTTGGAATCTAACTTATAGAAAAGTAAGATAAAAGTTCCTTCTTTTTATTTTTAATCAAATTGTAGCAAAACCGATTAATTTTTTTCGATAAAAGTGGGTCGTGGACTACACTGCACACCAGAGAGGTGCGGGCTAATTAAATTGCTTATAAAAGATGGGAAAACGTACAAACAAATTCTGGAACTTCTGGGTGTAACGCTTAAATGATAAGCAATGCTGTAAAATATAAAATGAAGGTTAAAACTCGCGGCCGGAACAAAATTTTGCATCCTTCAATGGTGAAACGTGTTGTAAGGCACTCTGGGACACATCTTTCTGCAGCAGCTACCCAGATTGCGGGTGTGCTTAACTTAACATGTGGTATTCACACTTTTAGAGGATGGCTGAGGGAACACTTTTAGTGCTCGAAGTCCACAAAAAGTCCCACCTCTCAAGAAAATGGATGTATCAAAAAGGCTGAGGTTTGCGAAAAAGCATTAGTCTTGCCCCGCTGAGAAGTGGAGTAATATAATGTGTACTGATGAGACCAAAACCTTCCTGTATAGTGGAAACGTATCGCAGCAGTATGTCAGGCATCCACCCAATACAAAATATGATCCTTGATTCACAACAAAAACTAAACAACTCGGTGGATCTAATATCATGATTTGGGGATGCTTTTCATACTATGGTATTGGTCTCATATACTGGCATAAAAGTATAATGGACCAGCACTCATACGTTGATATATTGCAAAACATCATGTTGTCATGTGCCGAAGGCGAAATGTTACTAAAATGGGTTTTCTAACAGGGCAACGACCCGAAAGGCCGGACGTGAACAGTTAAACAATGGTGTCAGGATATATTGATTGAGTTCATGGAGTGGCTTGCTCAATATCCCGATCTCCATTCTATTGAAAATTTATAGGCCTATATAAAAGAGATATGTACTGCACAAAAAAAAACAAAAAATAACGAGTTGTGAGGGGTAGTTCAGCAGTCTTGGAGATCAATATCATCCGAAAGGTGCCAGCATCTTGTAGACTCTGTAAAACGGTTTTACGCAGCTTTAATAAGTAATTAAAGGCATACTACTAAGGACTGGTATATCCTTAATAACACCTCATACTAATTTATGTAAATTCAGTATTTTCTTTTTACGTTTTTGATAAAGTAAGCTGGCGAAGAAAGAGCACTGCTATTTTTTTGCTCGCCGTTTTTTGAAGTTCCTTTCGATAAAATGCATTTATGTTAATTTATTTTAATTAAATCAAAAACTAATAATGTAGATATTATAAGAAAATAACGCAGTTTATATTATTAGTAAATTTTTTTAAAAAATATTGCTTAATTTGTTGTATTTTCAAATGAATGCAACTTCTTTAGTGGCACTGCTATTTTTTTGCTCGCAGCTGTAGCTTGTGGTTTTCTTATTTTTCCAACTGTGCCATAATGAAGTGATGAAAGTAAAATCACCGCCTTATTTTTTTTTTCGGCATATTAGACGCTGCTGCAACGTTATCAGTAAATTCAAAGATGGTAGATTGTGCTAGGCGACTACGGTCTGAAAGCATTTCTTATTCCGTTGAATAGTTTCTTCAAAACTTGTAAAGAAGTTGTTCAGCAACAACAGTCCTCCCGCTGGCTCTGTACTTGTGTCAAACAGCACGTTCTCGCCAAATTTACAGCTACCTGATTTACAATCAAATAGCAAATGCTAAAGTGACCGAATTTATACGGCATAAACATCAGTAATTTGCGGAAAACCTCAGGTAATAAATACTCGTGTGCATATTTGGGCACGATATTAAATATGTTCCAAGTAAATTAAAAAATTACATATTTTGTTTATTTATGATGCGATTAACAAAACTAATTATCTGAGAGACATTTATGCAGTTAAAAAAAGAAGTTTTTTCCGGATGAAATGGGAAATAAATACGTTTCTCCATACAAGGTCTGGCCAAACCTATTCCATTGACTCTAGGGGTTGTTTTAGAAAATCCTTGTTTTTTTGCACCCACTTGCATCAAAAAAATATTTGCCTAGAGTAAAGCATTAAAAATATGAATGCTGACAAAGTACCGAAATTTGGTAATGATAGCTACATAATTAATTAGAAAAAAATGGTTTTGAAAGTGCGAAACGTTTGGCCAGAACTAGTCATTGACAGAAGGGTTAATAATCTCTCCAGCGACTCGGATCTCTCTAACGAATGTTGTCTCCTAATGCAATATAGAGCTATGCGTGCACATAGAATGTGTTCCGAAGTTCCGTCGTCTTCCATACAAAGATAACATTCGAACTCCAAAATAAAATCCATCGAAGCTGACGGTGCTAAGTTAAAAAGTTAAAATCCAATCTCCTTTTCAGTCCAAATCTATGGATTTGTTAAACAGCTTTTTTAGCCTGAGACACTTTGTATACCTTTTATTTTCCCAGATCTTGATTCTGAATTTTTGCTGTGTTCAAAATGTTACAGAATTGCTCAGTGCCGGCTTCATCGGCTTCTCATTAGTACCACCAATTTAGCACAGTGTGCAGGATTGATTTGGAGTCAAAAAGGCTTGAGCTTAGTATAGCCTAGTAAATATAATTTGACTTGAATGTCAGTGAGTATATCGACAAAGACACCTTTCGTTTCTGTCTGAAATACATGAGCGATAGCGAGATTTTTGTGATTAGTGCAAATATCCAGCAACCCACCCTATGTCCTTTCTTGATCCATCCGAATATCACGTAGGTATTACCTTTAAGGTCTTCTGAAGTGGAATTTTTTATAATTCCATGCTTCCTGAGTTTACTGTGCCGAACCTCCTTATGAAACATAAAGTTTTTGGTTGGCAGATCATGTCGGACTTACATATATATAGCATATATATTTTTGCATACATATTTATGTGTTTCGCCTCATTAACTTACTCTTGTAGATGGCATAATGCTCCACACACAACATTCCTGTCGTCTGTCTAAAAATCTCTGTCTCTCTGCATTGGTTTAAGACTTGACTTAACTCATTTAATTCAACGAGAGACGCGATACATTTTTTATTCTAAAATTACATAAATATGTAGGTACATATTATGTAACTTGAAATTGCACAATCAGTTCTCACGGGTGAATTATTTTCAATTCCTCATTCCTTAGATTTATTTATAAAAAAAAGAAAGAAATGCTTTATGGTTAAATTTGTACTCTCCTAGTCATTTTTATAAGAACGAGTACCTTACCTAGATACATACGCATGTATGTATGTACATGTTAAAAAAAAATATCCATGCTAAAATATCCACAACTGTTTAATGTACCAAGTCTTATGTAGATGATCTCATTTTCCACGACAATTTTTCTTATTTTCTTTTTTCAAATTTAAATCACCTTCAGCCTCTCAATAAGAGCAAGAAGAAAAAAAAACTAAAACAGTAGGAGTCAAAAGTAGTTGCCGACATAGACTTTAAAAAGGTTTATTGAATTGAATGATTTTCTATAGAGAAATTGGCATACCTATGCGCCAGTCCGAAGCCTCTTGACTTCAACTGCGAATACGCCAACATGGTTTCCTGAAAGGTAATTCAACCACAGCAAATCTCGTCGAATTCGTGTCCTTTGCCATCTCATCCTTATAGAACGGCAACGAAGTCGATGTTATTGCGACTGATTTTAGCATAGCTGAAACTCATCAACAGGGAACGGATTTTGTTGACTTTGCCTTTTTTTGCATTTTTTTTGCCTTTTATTACTCATATTGCATTTTTTTGCCTTTTTTACTCATATTGCCTTTTTTTGCCTTTTTGGTAATATTTGTCAAAGTAGCTGTGCACTTTCTTCTTAACTATACGATTTATCCTTACACGAAAGAAATTTCAGTGTCCACACGTATGACAGCAGGTTTTTCTCTTGTATGAACATGCACTTAACTGCACGCGTTGTTTACACTCGCACGCATAAATAATCCCTACACACCAATACAACCCTAAATACATTTGTATCAACTCAATATACATGCGCTTCTTCTTGTGCCGTAGGTGCAATCTCAAGCATTCGACGCAGTTTCATCTGACAAAAACCGTTAGATATCTGGGAAGTATTTTTTCGTAACTGTGCGCCTTTTCATCTAGATTCTAGATTCGTATTCTGTGACATTATACTGGTCATACTTAGTGCTGGTCTGTTGAATATTGTTGCTTGTCACTGAAAGTGAAAATGCCCCAAGACGTGTAATGATTCAAGCCAATTGCAAAAGTTTGTGGAAATTGGAAAAAGATTTTTAGTCGACCCGAAAGACCGCATATTTAAGAGTTTACAAATTACAGGTTACTCCTAGTAGTTGTATGTATTTTAATTTGAGCACTTGACCTTAGTGCTCTGCGTATTATTTAGAAGAAGAGGTGTTAAAGACTTTGAACGGACTCGATGGGAAATTACAACAAGCTAAAGTGCCAGTAGCTGAAGATGCGATGAAAAAATTGTACGCGGTTTTTTCAGCAAATTAACGAAATGGCGCTGCAAACTCTAAATTGGGCTCAAAAATTAAAGTCAAGCACGTGACATCTCTTATCTTGGCTCCACTAGGCTCTGCCCATGTTGTCAGGTCCTTTATTTCACTCAAGGCTTTCCTGAGAAATAATCGTATACGATTGTTACATACCATGTTTTGGGTTACAATGTTAATAATAATGCATAAACTTTATTATTAAATGCCTTTTTTTGCCTTTTTCTGCGGTATTGTATTATTTTGTCTTTTTTGGCTTTTTTTGGTCAACAAAATCCGAACCCTGCTCATCAATTAATAAATTGTCTGCGTTGAAAATATTTCGAGAAATCTGCAAACATGGAAAAAAAAATCTGCAACGCAGATTTCTATGGAAATAATTTGACTTCATAAATATTTTTTATCTATATAACAAACAGAACAAAAAAATATACATATAAATTCAATAAAAAATTCACACATACACATATGTATGTACATAAAATTTGTTGGAGTTTGAGAATTCGACATCAAAAACTGTTATTTTGAGAGGTTACTGCGTCCAGTCTCTTTGAACATTTCAAGATAAAAGTAGGGCTCAATATGAAAATAACAGCATACAGCGAAGACAAGTGAAGAAAGAAGAATAGTTGAAATAATTCTTTAAAACAAACAAAATATACATATTAATGCGTATGCAGACAAAGGTGGGCACCGTAGCGCAAGTGGTTAGTGCGTTGGACTACTGTGCCAGCGGTCTTGGGTTCGAATCCCGCCGCAAACACCTAAAAAAAAAAGTTTTTCACAGTGCCCACCTCTGTCGAATGTCTGACAAGCATCAAAGAGTATCATT
This sequence comes from Brachyopa scutellaris, assembly GCA_949775065.1. Lineage (NCBI taxonomy): Eukaryota > Metazoa > Arthropoda > Insecta > Diptera > Syrphidae > Brachyopa > Brachyopa scutellaris. The sequence continues at coordinate 14,478,370 of OX459114.1, forward strand.
TGTCACGATTGAGCTTCTCAACTCGCCGTTCGGAGTCGGCAAAAAACTGTAGGTCCCTTCCATTCGTGCAAAAATATAACACGCACGCACAAATGGTTGCGAGAAGCTGGCCCAGGTTCACCTCGAGCTGTAGCGCCAACAAAGTAAGTATGCAGATAAAGGCTGCCATGCAGATTTTTGGATTTTAAAAGTCTGCAGCTGGGTTGAAACTCTGCAAAATGCAGACAAATCTGCATTTATGGCAACGCTGAGTTTGCCTTCGGTTTTGAACCTATATTATTAAAATGGATTTCTTCTTACCTCAAAAACCGTTTTTATAGTAGGTATCCGTTTCAAATCCGTCCTCTCAGCTACTTTCTTGGCCACCTCCGGTATTCCTCGAAGTAGCCATCTAGGCCCCCTTCTCTTCATCCTAACTACAAACGATTTTGAAAGAGTCATCAAATGCTCTTCTATCTCTCTCTCTCTCTCCATGCTGGCGATACCAAATTTTTTAAAGTCCTCAAAAATGGCCTAGAGCCCAACAACGCGAGATACCAAACTATAACCTTGTCACGTAAGACTAACCAGTCTTCTACTCGACTTTATCTTCTCCACGGTCAACCTATACACGTCGTTCAATCTCTTCGCGACCTTGGCATATTGTACGACAAGGAGTCAAATTTCCGTTCGTATATTGATGGGATAATCTTAAAGGTTTTGTCAAACGGTAGAATTCTCTAACCCTTGCGTGACCAAATCAATTTATATTCCCTTCGTTCGTTCCCTCCTTGAGTATGCTAGTCAAGCCTGGCCCCCCTTACATCGAGTTCATTTGCAAAGAATCGAGAGCATTCAACGTCTTCGTGGCCTACCCTGGAACGACCCTTTTAATTTACCTACCTATCTTGGCCGCGTTAAACTTGCATCAACTTGAATATCCTTGAGGAATGCAGAAATGTAGCAGACTTTCTCTTTATTCATCGACATCTCAGGTGTGATCGACTGCCCATTTCTTTATAACTCTATTTGTTTAATACTAACCCTCGTTATGTACGACGTCATGTACGATGGCGTCTTACGGATGCTGCGGAATGTCAACTCAATCTTTAAGGCTTTTCACTTCAACCGCAGCTTTTCCAACCTTAAACATGATCTCCTTCATCCCCCACAACCTCAAGTTTTTAAGTCTTAGTTCATAAGTTTTAGTTTTTAAGTCATGTTTAGCTTGTAATAACCCGAATAAATGGAGGCTTTCGCCCCACCAATATTAAAAATGGATAGGACTGTGTCCATTTGGAGACTTATCACACGATTTGGACATATTCGCAACCAATTTGCACCGCATTTTGCATACAAATCTTGGCCCACATGTTTATGAGGTCCAGATGACAAAAGAATTGGACCCAGCAGACCGTACTTTAGCTATTGACCTAAAATTACACCTCTTGTTGGAAGACCCTATACATGTATTTATTTTAAGCGAAATTTATTTTCCGACCCACCACTCGTAGCCCCCACTGTACAACACTGTGTAGAAACAAATTCGAGTAAAAGCTGTAATAAAGCACCTAGTGAAAATTAATTTTCCGCTAGATGCCATATCATCAAGAATAGAGACAGCGGGAAACACGAAGGCGGTTGGGTTCCAAATAACAAAAAAAAAAAAAAAAAATCGCATCGATATGGTAGCTACCCAACCGTTGCGTCGCGTTGGTGAGTCGGATAACCTAAAACTTTTTTTTGTTGCCTCTTTTTACCTATAGAACTGGCAACAGCGGCATTGTCGGTATTTGCCTGTGCATGAGAGCACCTGAAGATGAACTTCTACATACACGTACCATCTATAGAACCAGAAGAAGCAAACGTTTTTTCTTTGCTATCCTTGCTCGGTTTTGGAGCCTTTTTCTTTCTGCGCCCACCTTTAAGAAAATTCACACTCTCTTAAACACATGCTCACATAATGAGCAAACGGATGTTGTTCAGTTCAACTTAAAGAAGAAGAAAACAGGAATTCATGGAAAAAAGGACGAATGAGCAAATGTATAAAAGGAACTGCTCCGTTTCCTGCTTCAGCATATTTTATATCAAATAAAGAGTTACCGACTTCTTCATTTGCTTTTATATATTTTACTTTCTTTTTTCATCGTTCTTTTTCTTAGCCACGGCACGTTTCGTATGCTGTTTTGGTGGAGGTGAAATTTTTCAGCATCGTTTGGTTTTTTTTTTTTTCATGCTTTTCGCTTCTTCTAAGGATATTAAGGTGTGTCCTAGTTCATTTTATTTTAATTTACTTTACGATACAACTCACTTAAGAAAGTTTACGCTCTTTTTCCTTTCTCTCGCAACTCAGCTCAGGGCCCTCCCAGTTCCCACTCCCATTAGCACGAAATTTTATTTTGTTGCATGAGCTGAGCATGGTGCGTTTGTGTGCAGTATCCTGTACTCGTACTCGCTGTGAATGAGAAAGTCGTCCTCATCGTTACCTTCTTGTTGCATCCTTAAGGGCATATGTGGAAAGTCATGTGATTTTATCATACGTCCCTATGGGTGGTTGAACGGATATTCCGTGGTCCTTCTCGTTCGAAAGATAACAACAAGGGTAGTAAAGAATGTCTGTGTCTGTCTTATGTTTATATTAAGTTACGGCCAAGCGTGGTGTGCAGAAAGATGCTCCTTGCTTGCAGCTCAAAGGCACCATGTGAGTACAACACAAAAAAATAATCGCACACCTAAATACTCGTTTTGAGCTTTAGTAGAGTTTTATGTGAAGGAATTAAAATATATTTGTCTTTTTTTTTCTTTGCGATTTAATGTCAAGAAACTTTTACTGGGGGTATACTTCAAAGAAATCACCTTAGAATATAAACGTAGCAAACGGGAGACTGGTGGATGACTGTGTTGAGACAGGTAACTGATGCTTAGGAAGGAGTCAATGTTCAACTCTGATTTGGGTCGAAATTCAATGGGGATGGGAAGTTCTTTTATAGTGACTGAGATTGAGGAGCGAAAATTTGTCTGACGTGACGTCAGGAAGTGGAGTTGCCCAACTTTAACTGCCTGCCTAGAGGAGCTCAAGCTTAAGTTTTAGCATTCTGGCAGATGAAACAATGGATTTTTACGGCACTGAGCATCTTTCAATATGTGTTCGATATGTTGACTGCTTTACAGACCCAAAAAGCAGTATGCTTCGAGAAGATGTTGTAGGTTTTATTCCTGTTGATGACCAAACTTTTGAAAACCTGACAAAAACCATACTGCAGCGATGTGAGGAACTACAACTAGATATGGACAAGTGTGTTGGCCAGGGTTATGACGGAGCAGCATATATGTCAGGCAACTTAAGTGGAGTACAGAGTAGGATAAAACCACAGTATCCAAACGCCAGATATGTTCACTGTGCAAGTCATCACTTGAACCTGGTTTTATCTAATGCCATGTCAAGACCCTCGATTCGCAATTGTCTTGGTGTAGTAAGCGAAAGAGCCAATTTCTTCCGAAACCATTCAAATGCAAATAATCCTTTCCAAAACGCTATACAAAAACACGCACCAGAGCAGAAAAAAACTACTTTAGCGCTTTTGTGAAACAAGGTTTATTATAAGGCATGACAGCATCTCATTTGTAGAGCTCTTCAAATGTATTACGATTAGTCTTGAAGAAATATCCACCAAGACGTGGGCGATGTCTTCAAAAGCCTCAACTCTCTTGGTGATTTCCTTGTAAGCCTCATTGTATGCGAAAAACTTTTTAGTTTAACGCCACCCTTATCAATTTTCCTAAAAAATGTCTCTTTGAATTTTTTGTCTGCAATAAATCACACAAAGCAAGTCTTAAAATTTCTTAAAATTTGAAGTTTAACATAACAGCTCCGAGGATTTCTTTGAAACAAACAACACGCTCCAATCCAGAAACATCATGTCCGGAAAATTATTTTAGAGTTTCTATACTTAATTCTATAAATAATTCTCTAATACAAAGACTTACTGACAGATTTATGGTCAACGAGGATGTTCTACCATTGTTTCAAGCTCTGCTTCCAGGTTTTGCTGCCGTTAATGGAGAAAATGGGAAAGCTAACTCTTTACTTCGATTACGCAATATCCTTGTCAGCTGTTAAAGCGGAGTACATACCCTGTGCGAAAAAATTTCATCGATTGATCACTCTACCGATGTTCTGAAACTGCTAGATATATGTGACACGACCTACTTCAGGGATATAAGCTACTTGCTTACAATTTTGGCCACACTACCTGTTACAACAGCTAGCGTTGAAAGAACCCTTTCAACAATGAAAAGGATCAAAACAGTATCCCGAAGACTCTAGCACCCAAGAGTTGCAAGCCCAAGTTTACCATTTAAAAACACCGCCAAATACCAGAACCAAAGTCAAGACAGTTACAGAAGACGTGTTTCAGAGTTTTTCCGCTCATTCTTAGAAGTAAATTACATATTACAATGCCAGTAACTAGTCATCGGGCTTTTTAGAAAAGAGCCAGGCGCAAACCATTGGTAGAAAATATCCGTATTTTAAAATCTAGATTCAGATATTTTCTAGTTCATAACAACCTGTGACAAAAATTTCGTATTTACAAAAGTAAACTAAAACTCTCTCCCATTGCGGCGCGACCCATTAGAATAGATCCATAGGGATAGCTCATGTGTAGATAAGATTGAACTTATAGGCTCTAGCTCGAAATAAAATATATCTTACCGTAAAAAAATAAAGCTATATGTATCCGGACTTTGGATGAATGTAAGAAAAGACAGAAATTTAAAACAAAAACAAGAAATATTTAATTTTATTTTATTCGATTACGGAGCGCCCAATAGAGATCCTTGATCATATAGAACAGGACATTTAAATTTTAGTTGTTTATTTGTAGAGGGTGGTCCAAAATTATTAAGTGAATTTTAAAAATTCCTATTTGTGGAATCAAGCAATATTTTGAAGCTTTTATTTTTCTCCCTTTCGATTAAAAATTCCGAAGCACAGTGTGCCGCCCCGTTTAGAGATGCCATCGTGCATTTTTTTTGCCCGTTTGGGCCAGAAGGGACTTTGCTTAATCATGGACAAACTTGAAGACCTGCAATCTGGACGTTCCCGAGAGATATGTACATAGCTCATGTCCAGACATATGTTAACGAGCATCCTTCAATATCGATCAGGTGGCTATTTAGTGGCAGATTTGCATAGTTTTCCATATAAAATTCAATTAAGTCAGCAACTTCTTGCCAGAGATCACGCAATATAGTTTTTGTTGGCTCTGCTTGAAGATCAGATATGTCTATTTCCATCTCAATGGTTCCGTTAGTAGCGAAATTTTGTATTTCGAATAATTCAGCAGCGGCATATGCAATATGCATCCACACTTTGAAAACGCAAATGGAGATCCAGCTTTAGTAGATGGGGACAAGCAATGTTCGAAAACTTTTTACATTTACTGGTGGGTCACCTGTGTTTCCCGAGCCTATATATGGCTTAACCAAGATGATGTTACTGCCCGTATAGACAGAGATCCAGCCACCGAGTAAATGTAGGCATTGGTTGCCTGAATCTGTTTCTTGACTTTACGGCTTAGGGCGAGGATACTCCCCAGTCTCTTACAGCACATAAAAGAAACACAACGTCTCATATATTGGCCTTGACACCAAAAACTTTGAAATATGTACATAAAGTGATTTAAAATTTCATCAAAAGACTGATTCAAATTTAAGGTCAACTTTACGTAATTTTGACTTAGTTTCGGACAATTTTTGAACTTTGCTGTTCTAAGTGTTCCTTTGTTCCAGTGAAAGTAGGGCTCATGACGTCCAGTTTCTTAAGACCTATACATCGACTGATTTTGAAGCGATTCCTGGGCTTTAGTAAAATCCAGTCAATGAGTCAATAGCCGTGTTTTTATGAATCCTAGCTAGCCAGTAGTTGCTAGCAATGTCAAAATTAAATTTCACAACGTAAAACAAATTCAACAACCAGCTAGCTACAAGTCTTAATTTTATCCCCAGCAAAAAGCAACTGGCTAAGAATTTTGCGATATCTCATGGCCAGGTGGCGTTGAAAGCCATTTGTTCTGTTCTCTTGACATTTGACAGACTACCGTGTACGAAAATTATATTATTTCAATTATTACTAAATTATGTTTCACAAATATAATCAACTATGTTATGATTTCATACCTCTTTTTGTAAACTATCCATTGAAGAAATTAATTGTTTTCATAACAAATAAAAAAAAAAACAATATGGATGAATGTCGAATACTTTGACAGTTGACACTTACCAGCTGATTTCATAGGACCAAAATGACACACACCAGCTTGGAGGTCAATCGGCTGGGTTTGGCTGGCTGGGAATCGTCTCAAATCTAAAATCTAAATGAACGACTGGCTAGGAAGATTTAAAAAAAAAACACGGCTAATGCTAATTTGAACTTATTTTGTGCCGAATACTTTGATGTCATATCTCTGCATGCGGACAGTGGTCTAAATTTCTAGTGAATTATAAGGTCCCTGCCATTGAACTATTTATAATTTAGTATATCTAAATAAAATCGGTACTGCATCCTATTTCTAGTTTCCTCCAGCCCTAAATGATGTCTTCTCTTCGTGTTTTCTTCCGTTAAAGGCTCATAAAGTAGAGCTCATGTCCCTATATTTCTAGCTAAACTTTCAACATAACTTCTCTGTCTGCTCTCTAGTAAAGTCCAAATATTTATATTACCCAAACTTAACGTGTTCGGCAAACAAATTCATTTATTAATTTTATCCGCCCCTCATCTTTGCAAAAAAAATAAAGAAAAACTCGCTATTTCCAATCTCACATCTAACTAACTAAATACATTTTTCTTACAACGAAAATATATATACATACATATGAACTTCCATTTAGCCACCCTTAGTTATACTTCACCTAACTGTATTAAAGGACAATGCACGTTGATGAAGGTTTTGACATCACGAAGCTGGTCCAATAAAAAGCCAGAGTAAGTGATGTGTACACGACAGCTTCGCACTGAAGTTTTCGTTTTTCTACAAAAAAAAAAAAAAAAAAAAACAAAATAAAATAAAATACAGTAAGCTGGCGGGATTTCCCATTTCTCACCCACACACCCATTCGCTCATTCATAAAGTTTTTCATTTTCGGAAAGTTTTTCGCCCATACTTTTCCCTTTAGCATGTCAAAGAAGACCGAAGCGCAAAAGAACGCTAAATAGGAAAAGCAATCGAGGAACTCCCAGTATTGGAAGTTTTGGACTTTTTTCTTTTGAAAGGGAAGTCTGAGCAAAGAGCCTGTGAAAGCCGAGAACAATAAATTTTTATTTAATATGTTATTCCAGCATTTATTTTTAATTTAAATAAACGATGTCGAAGTCACCTAGAAGGAGCGATTCGAAGCCTATATAAGAACTTCTGTAGGCTTTCTTAAATTGATTTGACTAAAATATTGCACATGCCGACTTTCGAGAAAGTGAGCCTTATCATTCAAAATTATCTGCCTTCAGCTGGATTCAGAGCTAGACTCTGTAATGAAAATTGGCATGAACGTCGAAGTGCTTTTTGACGTAGGTACAATATTTGTGAAGCCAAAATTTGTGAAAGATGTGGGACATAAAATTGAAACAATACACACACAAGTTGAGCAAATGAGCCAAAGTTTCTTTTAGATATTTGATGGAAAATAATTTCGGGCATATGGCTACAATGGGAGCATCTCAGAAACTGCATCCTGAAGCATCACATTTCGACCAGTTTTTCGGGCAGTTGAGGCCATGTTTCACGAAAAGTGCGCTCGATGTTGGCTTCATAGGCTGGCAATATGTTTGTCTTCTCCGTATAGACTAAGAACTTCAATTATCCCCGCTGAAAGCAGTCAAGCGGCGTTAAATCTCACGATCTTCGATGCCAGACCACGAATATATATCTGGAGATAATGTTATCATCAAACACTTCCTGTAATAGCTCGATAGTTTGGCCGGCAGTGTGGCATGTGGCACTATCCGAAACCAAGTGTCCTGCTGAAGATATTCACATACTTTTAGAGAGATGAAAATCCTTGATCCTAGCTCTGTATCAGGCACCATTGACGGTGACATTTCGATTATCATTTTTAAAGAGGTACGGTCCCAACCATGCTGCCAGCCCATAAGCTGCACCAAACATTTTTCGGAGTGCGCTGGTAGCTGATGGATCACCTTTGGCCGCGTCTCATTCCAAAGGTACTGAGGCAGAAGTGAGCTACATCACTGAGCTTCTGCTGATATAAAATCATAAAATTCACTTTCAATCTGAAAATTACGCACAGTGATGATGTCGTGAAAATGATTACTTCGACCACAATCTACAGAAAATATATCCACGCTTAACCTACCTCGCTACCACTCCACTCTCGACCTGCATTGGCAAGCTAATCTTGAATTGATCTCCGAAAGAATTACGAGATTGACTAATCGATTTTTAAGAAACTGTTAAACATCAGATAATCATCTTATAAACCAGCTAAATGTTTAAAAATGTTTCTCTATTTTTTTTTTTACTAAAATAACGATAATAGTCTTATTTTTATTTATATATCTTTGTCATATGTTCTATGTATTCACTTATTTATTTAATTTTGTTATTTATTTTGCTTATTATTTATTTATATATTAATTTATCTATTTTCTGTTAATGTTAATTTGTATATATTTATTTATTTACCTATTTATTTGTTCCATATTATTTATTTATTTATTAATGTATATTGTATATATTTATTTATTTATTTTTTCTTGTTTGTTATTATTACATAAATTATTTATTGTTTTTTTCATATAATTTATTCATTTATTTATGTTTATTTATATATTTATTTATTTATTTTTTCTTATTTATTATTAAATGATTTATTTATTGTTTTGCATATTATTTATTTATTTATTAATTTGTCAACATATCTATCTTATTTATTTTATTACCTGTCTATAATTTATTTTTATACGTACATCTAGGTAGGTATCTATATTTATTAAAATTTTTAAATTGTTTTTTTTTTCTTCTGTTTTGTTTTTCTCAAATTGAAGGTTTTTTCGTAGTTTCCTTCCAAAAATTAAATTAAATTCAATAATATAAGTCTTGTTAGATTATTAGATAATACTTCAGTGGAAATATAAAACAATATCGAATCTCTGTGTAAATTGTGCGGACAACTCCAATGTATATTTATCATAATTTTATAGGGCAAGCCTAGATCCTTGGTTCTGAAGATTTGCCTAGATTTCAGAGGACTGCTGCTTATTGTTTCATAGAGATAGAAATGACCTCGGGAAAACATCTTGACCTGACCCAGCGATTGTTCGAGTAGTCTTACATAGAACTTTTACTTTAATTTAGGTATTAATTTAGCGGTTACAGTTATGCACGAACTACAGTTTTTTGCCGACTCCGAACGGCGAGTTGATAAGCTCATTGACAAATGATACTCTTTGATTGCTTGTCAGACATCCGAAAGAGGTGGCACCGTGAAAAATCTTTTAGGTGTTGGACCCGTGCTGGAATTGAACCCGGGCAGCATTGCGTGGGCACCGTAGCGCAAGTGGTTAGTGCGTCGGACTACTGTGCCAGCGGTCTTGGGTTCGAATCCCGCCGCAAACACCTAAAAGTTTTTCACAGTGGCCACCTCTTTCGAATGTCTGACAAACATCAAAGAGTATCAGTTGTCACGATTAAGCTTCTCAACTCGCCGTTCGGAGTCGGCAAAAAACTGTAGGTCCCTTCCATTCGTGCAAAAATATAACACGCACACACAAATGGTTGCGAGAAGCAGGCCCAGGTTCACCTCGAGCTGTAGCGCCAACTAAGTAAGTAAGTAAGCATTGCGTAGTAGTCCAAAGTCCAGGATGGTGTGAAACTCAAAGGGAAATATGGGACTTAGGTCCTATGTGGTCGCCGTGGTCGTGGTGATTAGTACCTGCCCGGGTTCAATCCCAGCAAAGAGCGTACAGATATGGAATCAAAAAAATTTCGGCACACATGATTTTTTAAGCTTCATCGACGAAACGCGAGACAGTAAGTAGATCAACTTTACTCCAGCTACGCATTTCCTCCGATCTTTAATAGGCCTTCCGTCATCGACGGGCGTAGCAAGGACTAAGTTTAATACCGTAACAAATGTGACATCAATTTCATTTCTTTCAAAACAATACCTATTAATCAATTAGAAGGAAGAACCGAAAAGAAATCCTTATAGCTTCTAGGACAAAATAATTAGAATTGATGTGAAAAGTTTTCCATTGTGCATTCCTTTTGAGCCCATTTAAGTCGTTCTGACACGTCTTAGACTTTACTTTCCACAGCGCCCGCCCGTGTGTTGTTTCTAAAAATTTATTTGCAAAACCCAACAATTCCACCTCATATCCTTTTATTATTCTTGTTTTCAAAGAAAAGAAACAATTCACTCACTCGCAGTTGTATCATGTCCTTGGAAGTCGAAATTCTCATCTCTATTGGCTGTTTCGACTGCCTGCTGCAAGTGACATGAGTTTTGTTTGTTCTGCAGCTTATTTAACCAGAGCGAATGTTTTCCTTTGGTAAGCCAGAGCTCATTCAAGGAAAAAAGGAATACACAAGTATCTATGTATGTGTGTGCATAAGAAGTGTAGGTTTACATTCGGTTATGATGCCAAAAAGATACTCTCGTAATAACAAAGTGTTAGCAAGCACTTAAATTTAGCGTAGACCAGCAACAATCCAGATGCTGAACTTATACGCCACCAAATAGTGGAAGAGTGACTATATCCTTGCAAGGATATAGAATTATATGTGGGTTTGTACAAGTTAAATCTGCTAATGAGCTTAAAGTGAAGTGAGGGCTGTGGTCTTGGTTCGCCGCCTGCTGCTACTTGTGTTTCCCTGCTTTCGTCCTTATTATGATTATGATGTTAATAGAGTGTTGGCAGGGAATATCTTCTCTTCTCTTTCTACATATTTAGTAGAGCTAGAGAGATCCTTAAAGATGGACACTTTTTTTCGGTGGTATACAGAAAATTTGAATTTAATTGGTTGCGGTATAGAAATTGCAGTGTCGTCTCGTACAAAATAACATCTGGATGAATCCTTCCTTCATTTCGTCTCGAAATGTGCAAATTTTTGGATTCAATTGTACCTGACTTTTGTAGTCTAAGGATAAACTGCTCGTTAGTTGTTACACCGCAGCTGTAACTTTTGAAAGTGGCATTGTAAAGGATAGTTTTGCTAAGTAACACATAATCGGATTCAAGTCCTTGGAAAAAGTAAAGTTGAAGAAGTTTATGGGCTCTTCTTTGGATTTTATTACGGCAAATTGTTATCTGAGGATTTGGCAGTTTTCAGTTGAGTTGAAGTGTGGTCCAAACTGGGTTCACTTCTGCAGGGTTTCTTTCGATGTTTTCTATTAATCCGTATCCGTTATCCGTGCCATTAACATTCTGATACTTACCCCATCTACCTGTCAAAATATTTGCTGATTTGGGGGAAGTGAAGAAAATGTTACGTTATCGAAGCTATCGGAGCAGCAAACTTTTAGGCAAAGTTGTTAAAGAGAGTGGGAGCCGTAGCGCAAGTGGTTAGTGCGTCGGACTACCTAGCCAGCGATCTTGGGTTCGAATCCCGCCGCAAACACCTAAAAGTTTTTTCACAGTACCCACCTCTTTCGAATGTCTGACAAGCATCAAAGAGTATCATTTGTCACGATTAAGCTTCTCAACTCGCCGTTCGGAGTCGGCAAAAAACTGTAGGTCCCTTCCATTCGTGCAAAAATATAACACGCATACACAAATGGTTGCGAGAAGCAGGCCCGGGTTCACCTCGAGCTGTAGCGCCAACTACGTAAGTTAAAGAGAGTAAAGAGTGCTTTCTTTCTTCCTCTTCCAGCTAACACCCATTGGACAACGCTATGATCTATTTAGGCGTTCCTGTTCCTATCGACAAGAAGATATGCTTTGGCGACTATCATGGTGCTGTTTGAACGTTTCACATTCAGCGTAGGCAAAGTTCGCCAACCACTGTGGTAGTTAGGTAAAAGTGGTGGTTTGGGTAAAGAAAACCCAAAAAGGCGCGGTTTTGATATCACAAAGCTGAAGTGGCCTAATTACTTTACTTACTTACTTAGGTAGCGCTACAGTCCGCGTGGATCAAGGCCTCAACCAACAACCTTTTCCAGTTAGCCCGGTTCTTAGCTAACCGCCTCTAGTTGCGCACTTCAAGTTGGTTGCTGAGCTGACCATCCGGGTAAGAGTAGAATATTCTCTGAGCCGGAGCGTTGATGTCCATACTCTCTACATGTCCGAGTCATCTTAAACGCCCAATGTGCAGTTTTTTGACCGGGTTGATGTCGCTGTGCAGCTCGTACAGTTCGTGGTTGAATCTTTTCCTCCAGAACCCGTCAACAACGCAAACGGGACCAAATATCTTACCAAGGATTTTTCTCCCGAAGCGACCAAGGATATCTTCATCCGCTTTCGATAAAGTCCATGCTTCAGCTCCATATAGCAAGACTGGGATGATAACGATCTTATATAGAGTCTCCTTAGTCGATCGAGGAAGGACTTTACTACTCAATTGCCTTCTTAGCCCAAAGAAACAGCGGTTGGCAAGAGTAATCAACTATCTGATTTCCGTCGAGATGTCATTTTTTGATGTTTTGGCAGAGCCGAGGTAGACAAAGTCCTCTAATACCTCGAAGTTGTAGCTGTCTATTGTGACGTTCTGTCCAATTCGTCGATGTTGGGAGTCCCTTTTTGCTGACAGCATAAATTTTGTTTTGCACTCGTTTACCGCTAAGCCCATTTTAGCCGCTGAAGTGGCCCATTTGTTCGGATGTAATTTGAGGTATTTAAATCTACCCTGTGGAGCTAAAGAAGAGGATCAGTTCTCAAATTATTTTCTCAAACATTTCTTTAAGGTTGTCGAAGAAAGGTTTGCCAAGTTTGTTAAGGCTTTTCCACCTAAGGCCTACGACTATACATAGATATGTCAGGTAGTTTTACCCTCTTTTATATTTCAATTCAATTCAATTTATTTGTAATATAAAGGTATGCACATTAAGACAAGTCTTTTATAGTACTTAGCGTTAACCAACTTAGAATACAGATTCATTGATGTAGGTATATAAAGGGTGATTTTTTAAGAGGTTGAGAACTTTTTTTAAAAAAAAAACACAAAAAATTCGAAAAAATGAATGAAATATTTATTTGAATCGATAGTTTGAACCTTGCAATTTAATGTTTAAAGATAATTTCATGCAAATGTTGACCGCGGCTGCGTCTCAGGTAGCCCATCCGCTGAGTCCAATTTTGGCATACTCTTTCACACATATCGGCCGGTATCTCACGAATGAATGCATGGATGTTGGCTTCCAGTGCGTCAATCGAAGCGGGCTTGTCCCTATAGACATTAGCCTTGACATACCCCCACAAAAAATAATCTAATGGTGTCAAATCGCACGATCTAGGCGGCCAATTGACCGGCCCGAAACGTGAAATTAACTGTTCACCAAACTCGCCTCGCAATTGCGCCATTGTTTCGCGTGCTGTGTGGCATGTGGCACCGTCTTGTTGAAACCACATATCATGCAAGTCAAGAACTTCCATTTCGGGCAAAAAAAAGTTTGTTATCATCGCTGTAACAAAGGCCTAACTGCTGGGAACGGCGCCGAATCGACATTTCGCGGTCTTCTGTCACACTAGCTGATACGGCCGCAATATTTTCTTCACTACGCACAGTACGTAAACGTGTTGGTGGTTTAATGTCCAACAAAGTAAATTTGGTGCGAAATTTGGTCACAATCTTCCGAATAGACTGCTCAGAAGGTCGAGAATGCCGATCATAAAATGGAAGCAGCGCGCGATGAACATTTCGAACCGAGCACGAATTTTGATAGTAAAATTCAATAATTTGCAAGCGTTGTTCATTTGTAAGACGATCCATGGTTAAATTGCAAACCAAACTGAAGCTGTTTGACAGTGAAACAAGGTACTAAACACACGTCAGCTGTCAAAACCAGTGTTGCCAAAACCAAACCAGCTAAAAAATCACCCTTTATAATAAAGAGATATGATATGACTTAAATTAAGATAAAACTAAATTAGTTATTAAGATACAAGTAGAGCTCAAAAAAAGATAAAGAACTTAATAATAAATAAGAATATTGTCTAAGCACAGAAAATGGTAAAGAATAGAAATTAAGGGTTATGCTGCAGAAGAGAAGTATGAATAGATTGCATTTTTATATCATCTGGTTTGAGAATAAGCTGAAAAATAATGAACAGTGGTAGAAAGTCTGTGATAGTTCTCGAATAGTTTCAATACCGCTGCACTCTGAATGAGAACTGAGTCTGGTTTAAGAGGTTTAGGTTTAGTTAGTTTAGGTTAGGTTTTGGGGTGGCATCTAAGCCTCACATAGACCAGTGTTGGTCCAAAATGATAGCACAACTCTCAATACCAATACAGTTCAACGCCGTTGCTTCGATCAGACAAAATTAATTTGCCCGTTGAGCAACTTTAATGAGAAGATCAATATATTTGCGACTTCTTCGAGTACCCAGTAGTCTGTGCCTCTAGGGTCTAGGGCAAGCGACCAGTATGTGCTTCAGTGTTTCCACGGTCTAGAGTTTTTTTTCCTGCGTGTGTTTTATGAGGCGAGTTTAAGTCTTCTAGTACGATATCTTTTTTTTTTTTTTTTTTTTTTTTTTTTTGCCGAGGGTAGATGAAAATCTTCCATAGACACTATGAGAATAGCAAGCGCGTGCTCATAGTAGTGTCAGATTCTTACTGACCAAAAACACCACCCTTCGATATAAATTTGTTAGATACTGCAACTAAGTTATACTACTTATCAAGCAATTTTTCTATCACGAAATATAAACGTTTGGCAGGTTACTTTCCAATGAAAGATCCTGCATATTCCGCAATTTAGATGCGGTTAATCCTTATTTCGCCAAGTCGAAAGGTTTTGTCCTTTGTAGTCGGCGCAATAAATTGCTCTCATCCAAAATTAGTAGGACTGTATTGTTAACGTGTCCGATTAGTCGGTTTCTATTGTTTCGCGCGAAGCTTTTAGTTTCAGCTTCGATTGTAGGAATTCCGAGATCCCTGTGGATATCGTCGTTTCTAGCATACCACGGTGCTTGGACAATTTCTCTTAGCACTTTATTTTGAAAGGTTTGTAAAATATTGGCATTTGTTTTCTTGGTACAACCCCAAAGTTGTATACCGTAGGTCCACACCGGCTTTAGCACTTGCTTGTATAAAAGCAGTTTGTTCTCGGTACTGAGGTGGGAATGTTTTCCGATCAACCAGTACATTTCTCTATATTTGATATCTAGTTCTTTACGTTTCATTTTCACGTGCGAATTCCACTTCAACCTTGCGTCGAGTGTCATTCCCAGGTATTTGGCTTCATTTGCAAAGGGTATTCGGGCCAAATTTATAAAAATGGGCAAGTCATTAATTTTCCTATAAGTGAAATTCACGTGAACAGATTTAGTTCCGTTAAGGGTGATCCGCCAGTCCTTCGTCCATTCATTTACTTTATTTAATGCGTTTTGCAGTTTGGCAGTCGTTTCCTCGATTGTTTTACCTACCGCTAGGATAGCGGTGTCGTCGGCAAACGTAGCAAGGATAGTGCCATCTTCTTTCGGTATATCACGAGTATATAACAGATAGAGAAGCGGCCCCAGAACGCTTCCTTGCGGTACGCCGGCCAACATTTCTTTGAGCTCGGAGTATTCATTTCCATTTCTAACACGGAAGAGTCTATTCCCGAGATATGAATTCAAAATCTCGTATAGGTTTGCGGGAAGTACTTGTCGTAGTTTGCATTTCAAGCCATCGTGCCACACCTTATCAAAGGCTTGCGAGACGTCAAGAAATACGGTTGAGCATATCTTTTTTTCTTCTAGTGCTTTTTCGATTACGTTAGTAATTCTATGCACCTGGTCAATCGTCGAATGCTTACTTCTGAACCCAAACTGGTGGTCAGGTATTAGATTATTTGCTTCTATAACCGGTTGGAGACGCCTTAGTAATATCCTCTCGAAAATTTTGGATATGACTGGAAGAAGCGAGATTGGTCTGTATGATTTTACCTCATATGACGGTTTTCCTGGTTTTAAAACCATTATGACTTCCGCAACTTTCCATTGGCTCGGTACGTGTTTTAATCTGAGTGCAGCATTTATAATATGGAGAAGCTTAATTAATGCTTTTCTAGGTAAGGCTTTGAGAATTTCTCCGGTAATCAAATCATAACCAGGAGCTTTCTTAGGTTTTAGTTTCGCGATCTCACGTTCGAGTTCTCTAAGCGTCGCAGATCTGCGCGTTAAATCGTCAGATGGTGGAACTACCATCCTTGTGATGTTGATGTTGTCATGAACCACTTGACCAACGTTCGGTTTAAAGGTTTCTTCCAAATGGGCGGCAAAAATATCCGCTTTTTCTTTATCTTCCCTTGCCCATTCATTTTGATTTATTTTAAGTGGCGGCGCAGGGATTTTGGGCCTTTTGGTGCCTTTTACGGCTTTCCAAAGGGAATAATTGGAATCTTATTTCGCTGTTAAACTCTCAAGGTAAGAGCCTATCGCACGATTTTTAAAATCCTTAATGCTATTCTTTAACAAATTGCAGAGACGATTCAGATATGCTTTATGCTGTGGAGCACGACTCTGTTGCCATCTTTTACGCGCTTTTCTTTTTTCCCTGATTAATTCTTTTATTTCAGAAGGATATCGTAGACCGTATTTGTCCGGCGTTTTTCTTGGATTGGGCGTATTATTCCAAGAGGCGAGCTATACTATCTGAACGAAGCGATCGACTTCAACCTCAAGTTCATAGGGTGTCGTAAGCGGTACGCTCAGTTCAACATTTACTTCGATCTCGTTCCTAAAGCCTTCCCAGTTAGTTGTTCTACCGGTTAATTTCGCTGGCTCTCGGTTATATACTAGTTTTTCGCTCAATGTCAAAATAACTGGGGAATGATCAGACGACAGATCAAAGCTCTCTTCAACTTTTATGTGGTTGTTAGATATTCCTTTCACCACGAAGAAATCGATCAGGTCAGGTATTTTCAAAGTATCAGCTGGCCAGTAGGTCGGTTTGCCCGTCGAATGAAAATCACAACTGTACTCCATACCTGCCCCATAGAGCATTCTACCTTTTTGCGAGATGTATCTAGAGCCCCAGAACGTATGTTTCGCGTTAAAATCGCCGCCAATAATGAAATTAGGTTTCAGCGATTTAAATAAGTTAGTAAAATCACTTTTTTCAAGCGCGGAACGCGGTGGACAGTAGATAGATGAGATTTTAATAATACGCTGACTATTTTTAACTCGAATTGTGCACAGTTGCAGAGTTTCAAGCTCTATCTTTAGGTCTTCGCATTGTTCAATGCAGTCTTTAATAAACAAGGAAGATCCGCCTCTCGCTTTGCCCGAAGGGTGACAAGCGTGGTAATCAGTATAGCCTTTTATTTTTAAATGCGATTCCTTTTTCACGTGAGTTTCAGAAATCAAGCAAATGTCAATATCTTTTTCTCGCATGAATATTTCCAATTCGTCAAGTTTTTGCAAAAGTCCGTTTGCATTCCAAGTACATATTTTTAACATTATTTTTTCATTCATATTCTAGGTGAAGTACGCGTTTTCCGTGAATAACTCTCGAGCTTAACCAACCTATCGAGAATCATTTTATTTATTTTACTTTGCTCTTCAAGTTTCGCGAGAATAATTGAGAAAACTTGAGAAGCAGGGTCCGTTGGGATTTCGAGGTTTTTTGATTTAGTACGATATCTGATAGGGCAGTCCCCGGTGACAATGCCAGAGAAGTAAACTGCATTCCACTTTTAAAAGCAAGCAAGTGTGCATTGAGTTTTACAACCGTTAAAGTGCGACCAGAAAATGTTCGTTTTTCTATACGAAGCCATCTGATTCCATATATTGTCATCTGTACTTTGTAATCTAGTATTAATATCAGGGAAATAGTGCTGGACTGGCAATAATTTCGGATTCTGAACTGAGTTGAGGTAGGAGCCATCTTTGCAATTCATTAAATATTCTGCGGCGCTTTGAATGGCTTGAAGTTCAGCCTGAAAGGTGCTTAACTCAGGTGACAGTTTCAAACAATATTTGCAGGTAGTAGTTTGTGAAACTCATTTGCGTTGTTTCGATCCATCTGTGTAAATATTAATGTTTCGACATAATCAGCAATCTACTGTGTCCAAAAGTCTCTAGAGAAAATCTTTTTAAACAAATGTTTGAACATTGGCCCATTTTAAATAAATATTCTGAGCGCCGCGTGCCGTTTTAAAAATGACACTCCAAGCCAAAATTCTATCGGTAGCAAGTTCAGTATCTTGCTGTGACGCCATCATAGATGTTTCCAATACACATCATTAAGTTGATGTCTCTCTAGTCGTTTATAATACATGCTTTCTCCAGCGCTTTTTTTATCATACCATTACTCCATACAGTGAGATCGGTCTTCCTATGGAAGTGTGTATCCGGTGAGTTATAGGATTTAGTTAGCTTTTTTTGTAGGTATTTGGGCTTTTTTTGATGCGTTGTTAGAAATCAGATATTCAGTGAAGTTTTCTGTAGAAAACTACTCCAACAAATTTGGCCTGATTCGAATACAGTATTGTCAAGGATCAAATTGTTCATCTCAATTGGCCTGCACACACGGGCTGAATTCTACCTGCCAAAAATCGAGTTCGTTGGTTAGGAAACGGAGAGCGCGCAAGAAACGGCATAAAATCTTCCCCCTATGTTGAACTGGAATAACGAAGATGAAAACACATACACACAGAAAATTTCATATTTGAGATCTGGAAAAAAATACAAATACAATAATAAATGGTTCATATATACATATACATTATTTCCCCAGCATAGTTGTTCATCTTGTGTGCGCTTGAAGTGTGGAATAAAACTGGTTTTCCTCCCGGTGGAATTCATCCCGTGTGTAGAGGCCCAATGAGTCTAAATTTAGAAATATTGTACAGTCAACCGTCTGTGGAACGCTCCAACAATTTTAAAAGTCACGCGAAACGTTCTCTGGCTCTAAATTATGAAGTTCGATAGGAGTTGCAGAGAAATTCTCAGCAAGCTCTTATTCCAAATTTCTTTAAAAATTAATAAGCATGTCCAATATGTACGAAACATGAATTAAATCTGTGAACATAATTGTTTTTATCATTGATGTAGCCTTTTTGTATTTACACTATAGTACAGTTAGTTTTCTAAAAACAGTATTACAAATTTAGATACTTCTTTTTCTGTGGAGAATGTAACTCCAGCTTTAGTGTGTGGCACAAAGTATCGTATTACGCGATTTGGTATAACGCACTGTTCCTTGAGGACCTAACTACCGCGCTAGCCAAGGGTTGACTATATTTTCCAGAAATTTCATAAGTTCCAAGATGGATCTGGACAAAGAAAATACAACCGCAAACTCCAGCAGTTATTTAAAGAAGTAGAAGCACCCAAAAAACGGCCGAGAACTTAGCTCAAGACCGAAGTCATTTCGAGTGTCAGAAGTCTGAAAATAACGTCGCCCGGTTCGCCGATTACAGTAGGCTTTGGTGGTATACGCAAAGGATTTCCGCGAGTTGTGGAGGCCCTGTCCGATTTTATTTTTACTTTTTCCGTGATTTTGAAAACAAACTTCAAATACAGTGGACTCTCCCTTAGGCAAACTCTCTCTAAGTTGAATTTCTCTCAAACTCGAATTCTTTTGCCATATTTTATCATTGCCTTTAATTTTCCATACAAAAACCATTCTCTAAGCCAAACTCCCCCTAAGTAGAAACTCTAGCTTACTCGAATACATTCTCTCGATTATTGGCATCTTTTTTCACCCCTTACGACGAATTTTGTTTAGCACAAAACAAAATAAAAATACATTACTCCTTCGGAATTCGTACTTAAAACTGCTGGCCATCGAGTACAATACCCTAAATATGTGTAGCATCGCGTGTGCCATCATCGTCAGCTCGTCATGTTTCTTCCTATTCATATTCTTGGTACATACGTCCATATAAAGAGGAAGTTCAAAATTGTCTTTTTAAACTAGTAATTTTTTTAAAAAACCGAGTTTTTCCAAAACTCTCTCTAACTCGAACAAATCTTGGTATCCCGTGAAAATTCGACTTAGGGAGAGTCGACTGTACATACATGCAACTTAGTTGTAGACTTTAAATTGACTTCTGTTTTAATCTGCTTAAGTCTTCATCTCATATTTCGGCTGTAAACGCATATGTACCTGTTTGTTTTGCAGTACATATCTATATCCGACTCTGTGTGTGTGTGTGAATTTCCTAGAACTTTACTTTTTATTTCTTGTCGTCACCGTTGGATGAAGTTGAGTCCTCCGTCTCCTATCAATGTCGCTCTGTCTTGTCTAAGGTGTGTACGTGAAGGATATTATTGGGACAAAAAACAAAACACATTCACAAAATCAGCAACAAACAGGAAAAACAGAATAAAATCCGAAATGAAAGAATACAATGGAGTAGAACTCCTATGATGCGATGATGTTTGAATGGGCTGGTGCGGTGGTGGGCTGAGCGTTGAGCTCCCTCCTGATGCATGGTGAAAATATCCACAAAAAAGGACTTTTATATTTTCATTCATTTTTTGTGCTGTTGTTATTATTTTAACAATAGTTTAATCTTTTTTGCGACCCCTAGCCTTCTTTGTAAATTTTCCATTGTTACAAATTTACGACAATAAAAACGCAGAAGGTACGAGTTCGGTGGAAGATGGAAGCTGGACATTTGCACAAAACCTAAGTGCTGTCCTATCTATGGTTGTTGGTTGTTCGTTCTTTGGAAGTCAACTGATTCCAGTCGGTTTTCTGGGAAAGACATATGTTAAGAGACGTTTTTTTCTTAACTTTTCTTTATTTTACTTCACTGTTATCCGCTTATGCAATGGTCACAGATTCAGAGCAATCCAGCTTAAATGATGTATTTATAGAAATATAATCAAGTAAGAAGCTATTGCTGACAACACATGGCCGTTGCTAGGATTTAATGTGTTTTTCTTCACTTTATGAGTACCGCAGCTGTTAGTAGATATTGGCACGGTGAACTCTATTGTCCAGGATTTGGTCTTAACGAGGCAAGGTTCGAAAACTATAAGACCATAGTGGGATAATAGTCTTAATCGTGTGCGTTATCCAGCAGATATCCTCAATGTTAACACCAGCTAAGCACATTTCGGGGCTTAGGAAAAGCTTCAGTTGGTGCAGTGTGAATTTGGAGAATCAATTGGTGGCATCTGTTCCAAGAAAGAGTTCTGCAATTAAAGTATGAATTGTTCCAAATGCTGTTCACAATTTAGCTCCGCTTACACCTAGACAATAAGGGTAGCATATTATTTAGTCTGTGCTTGTATACTGATTTGAAAAAGCTGTCATGAAAGAATTCGCGGCTTGATGGAATTGGCTCACAATTTGTTTCTACCTAAACCTATAATACATTCTGGCTGGGATTGCACTAGGGTTCCCAACTTTGATTGAAACAAAAGGAGGGCACCGGTTTAGGGAAATAAAAAAACACAATAATTGTTCTTTTCTTTTTCATTGTTTTTTATCATTTTTGTCTGACAAAAAAATGACTTCTGTTGATGGTGCATGAAAAAGTAAAAAGTTTTTTTGTTAGTAAGAATTTCGAGAAAAATGCATTTTAAGTAAAAATTGGGACCTTAAATTTTCATAATTTTGAGTTTAAGAAGCCATTACTTTTTTGTAGTTTCATAAAACTACACAAGGTTTTCAAAATTTTTTATGCGCTGATGATTGCATCTCCAAAATGTGTAAAACTGGTTTTGTAGCTATAACTACATAGTTCAGAAGTTTTATCAATTTAAGTGGTTATACCACCAAATCGGAGGGGTCCCTCTTCGTCGGGTTATAACTTGAACGGGGGTGGAAATAGACTCCACCTCCAATACAATTTTTTGTTCGCCGCAGCTTCAGAAATCTCCAGTTGAAGGATTATACATCTTAACCCTGTAAATAATAATTGGAGGTACAGGCAACCCTCGTATAATGCCGTAGTTAGGTTCTTCACAAAAAAAAACAAAAAATCCATCTAAATTGGTTACACTATTTTTAGAAAACTTACTGTACTATAATTTTAATACAAAAATACAACGCCAATGATAAAAACAATTATATTCAAATAAAATAAAAGAAGAACGAGTCCTTATTGCAGATTTAATTAATGTTTCATACATATCGGAGGTGCTTTTTAGTTTTTAAAAAAATCCGTTATAAGAACTTGCTGAGCACTTCTCTGCGTTCTGCAACTCCTTTCAGACTTCACAATTTGGAGATATAGAGCGTTGCGAATACCTTCAAAATTGTTGGAGCGTTCCATAGAGGGATCAATACCAAATCCAATCTGTGGTATACGTTTGTTATTGTTAGTTTTGTTTGCTGAATCGGTACAATCCACTGATCATTCTATGTAGGTACATAGTATATTGTCGGTGTCATTTTCAGAATCGGGGACATCATTGGAACCAACATTGAAGGGAATTTTCATATTTCATACTGAACAATATACGGAACACACAATTTATTAAAGGGAATTCCCCGAAATACAGGAATGCGAAAGGTACATATATTTTTCGCGTTAGAAAAGACTGAAAATCGCGTTATAGCGAATTGGTGTTGTGAGAGTACCGCGTTATACGTTTTATTGTCTTTTTTCAATAATTTCATACTCTTATCCAATGAACTGTATGATAAATTGTGTACTGCTAGTTCGTTGGCACTATTTTCGGAACCCTAAAATTTAGTCAGCATATTATTCGAAGCTGCGGCTCTCGACTTTTCAATAGGTTGCTTTCGTTCTTGGTGCTTATGCTCAGTCAGCAAGAAACATTAGCCAAGTGTCTTTCGATCGAATCCTGTTTGGTTGCTCTAGGTTTAATACACTAGACATTATAATGGAATAATTGTTGGTGTCTTCATCTCTGAAGGAACTTATTCAAACAGCCTGTAGCTCAGTGGGTGTTATAGCTAGACCCTCACCATACGATTTTTTCATAACATGGACCAATATACATATCAACTCCTAAAATATCTGTATCCTAAACCGGATCACACTGTATACATACAAACCTTTTAACAAGCTTGTTGCATGTTTGTTTTGATTTAAAAGTGACTCTTGCTCGAAATATGGAAGTGACAGATAATTGACATGAAAGATTACTGAAAATGTGTGCAAATAGCCAGATCATCAAAAATGGGATGCAACAAAAATAATAACAAGAAAAAGGTAAATAGTTTTTAATCCCATTTATGTTTTTTGGCTGTACTAGCAAAAGGAGGACGTTTTTACATAAAAGAGGACGGGAGGGCAAAGCGCCAAAAAGGAGAACTGTCCTCCCAAAAGGAGGACGGTTGGGAAGCCTAGATTGCACCCAGTAGCAGTGGCTGCCACCGGTTGTTTGAGTACCAGCACACTTAGGCCAATAGAGGCCCACTGTGATACAAAGGATCTTGGGGGTATGTTTCCCCGCTACTCATTGGAAGTTTGTATAAAGCGACTTAGACTTCTAACATCCGTTCGTAACCTAGCACAAGGTTGTTGAAGCCATATTCACCTAAGTGTAGTTGTCTTCGAAGAGCTGGACATGAAAGGAGATGAGTAGTGATTTTTATCTCTTTCTCGTCTCTACAACTTCTGCAAACGTCGTTCGAAAAGACGCTCGTTTGAATGCCTGCAGTGTGCTATGTTGACTTCAATTTGTGGTCTTTTATGCGACAGAAGATATATATGTAGACCATTTTAGATCTAGGCCAGATCTGTCTGATGGAAAGGCAGGTGGATCCACTTTCCCATATAACATTGGTTTTACTCACTTTGTCAAGTTTCAGGGATAGCTTGTAAGTAGCAAGTGGTATACCTAGATTTTCCTTGTGCGCTGGAATAGGTATTGTTTTTCCTAAAGCTTACAATTCACTGGAATGTCTCTGCGCCCGAATAGTTTTCGAAGTACAAAATCAATACTTGCCCTTCACAGGAGCAAACGAAAAATGAAACGAATTTTATTTCGCAACATAACATATAATCGCATTTAAAGAAAATATTCTTTCACTTACGAGTATTTCCACCAGCAGATGACAGATGAACTGACAGTGTACATGTGTGTGCACTCAAAAAACATCCTTCTCGGAGGCCTCTTTGAGTAAATTCGATAAACGTTGAATTTTCTTTACTCGCTTCTTCACCTGAATATCCTTAAGGTATATACACCAATGCCGCTCTATTTTTTTCTCTGTTCAGAAATAGGTTGAGTTAAAAGTCCTTACAATGATGGACCATGTGTATATGGTCGTAAAATTGGCTCTTATCAATAATTGGATAATACGATTGCTATAAGAGTTTATAAGTAATCCTTTTTGGTGCAAAGAAGAACAAACAAAATAAAAAAATAAAACAGGATATGAACAGGGATGTGCTTTAGAAAAGTAAAATTTCTTCAACTCAATTTAAAATCAATGAAGATATACTCGTAGATTAGCGGGGCGAGAAGAAATCCTTAATCCTTGGCAAAATTGAAAAAGAAAAGTTATATATTTTATTTTCTTCCTTGTACCTACCTACATCCTTAGATATTTTCTTCCTGCAATGAATAAAGTTACAACAAAAAAAGAAAAGAAAAATAAGACTTCCTTAATGCGGGCTTTATTAGGAATACTCGTACGGGAAAGTTTTTTTTTTCTTAAGGATGTGGATTAATTTTAGGGGTGGCTTAGTATTTTTTTTTTTTTTTAATTTTCAATGTCAACCTTGTGTATAAGAAAAATATCCTTTTTTTTGTTGGAAAGATATAAACATACCGACATTTAATTTTTTGAAAATTTTAATGGAATTTTTTTTCTTCTCTTTCTCTTTTCAGGTATGTTATAACGGTTTTAAAGATCTCTTTCAATTTCAATGGGGCCTTTGGTGGGTAAGGTTGAGTAATAAATTGAAATGTTATTATACCTACATATATGAGTACTTTATATGTTACTTGAAGAGGGGAGCTTAGTATACTTATGACTTTTATTTTATTTTATTTTTTTCCTTTTTATAGGATAACTTTATTTAAGACTTAATCTCACAAAGTTAGTCGATAATTCTTTGTTGGGAGTTAATTTTCAAATTTATAGAAATGAAAATCAATCATTTTGTGTGAAATGTTTTAAAGAGGCCTTGAGCTTACATAACTTCGGATGTTTTTGTTTGAATGTGTTCATACAAATACTAGTGGCTCAGAAAATTTTATTATGACAAAGAAAAGGTTATGGACGCCGGCTTTAAAGTCGAAGGAAAGCTGTTGGAGGGTCTTGTTAACTGATATTTTGAAGTGGCTTGAGCTGGCCTGGGCTTAAGCACAAACAACTGCTTAACTAAGTTAAGATATGTGTCTCACTCTCATTCCTTTATCCGGACATTCCACTGCTGGACCTACTAAGAATTTCGTCAAAGAATCTCAAGTTAGACTATTACTAGTGCTGATGGAAAGGACCTTGTTTATGTCTGCTAAATTTCGAACCAATGGTCAACAGTCGAACACACTAATTACTGGAGTTACATCAGAATTATAGATCGGAATACCGCATCATCGGAACTTAATTTGAGTAATAGCAGAATGAACTTAAACAGGTTAGGCTAAAAGCACTTTGCTATTTGTCTCTAGACAAAGCGACTTTAAAGAAAGCTTTTGGCAAGTCTTGGGTAAATCAGGTTTACAAAATTGGCCATAACCAGATAAGGGCCAACATCCAGTGCTCAGATAGGAAAGGGTTCCTACCAAGTACACCGCCAAAATGGCGACAACAGGTAGAGTCACTGGCATTAGTACTTGTAGCTAAACAAAATGTAGACTAAAGGCAGCTTCTCAGTTTCTTTCTTTTCCAATGACATAATGATTTTGTATTTAAATAAAACACAGAATAATTGAGATACAGAGTTGAAATTTATTCCAAGTGTAGCACACATATTAAATTTAGATAAGTATGGAATTTGATCTCGTTCATATGATCGCTGCGAGCACGTTTGCAGCGATCGGATTTTGGAGACCATTTTCCACCACTCTTTCACACATATCGGCTGGATTGTTGGGAATTTCGCGTTCGATATTGTTCCTGAGCTCCTCTAACGTTATTGGGTTGCATGCATAAACCAACCATAAAAAGAACTCCAATGGCGTTAAATCGGGCGAGCTGGCCATACGATCAGACTATTTCTCGAGATTGCCTTAGCACCGAACTTTCCCTTCAATTGATCAATTGCTCATTTTGAAGCACTTACGGTTGTGGTTTTTTTCGGTACTTCGAGCGGTGTGTTGTCTCACTGGAACAGGAACATTCAATCGGTAGTGAATTCGTTGACTTACTTAGTTGGCGCTACAGCTCAAGGTGAACCTGGGCCTGCTTCTCGCGACCATTAGTGTGCGCGTGATATATTTTTGCACGAATGGAAGGGACCTACAGTTTTTTGCTGACTCCGAACGGCGAGTTGAGAAGCTCAATCGTAACAAATGATACTCTTTGATGCTTGTCAGACATTCGAAAGAGGTGGGCACTGTGAAAAACGTTTAGGTGTTTGCGGCGGGATTCGAACCCAAGACCGCTGGCTCAGTGGTCCGATGCACTAATCACTTGCGCTACGGTGCCTACCGTTGACTATAATTTTTAATAATTTCCAAACGTTGCTCGCTTGTGAATTTCTTTACTTTAGGTAGCGTTACAGCTCGGGGTGAACCTGGGCCTGCTTCTCCCAACCATTAGTGTATGCGTGTTATATTTTTGCACAAATGGAAGGGACCTACAGTTTTTTGCCGACTCCGAACGGCGAGTTAAGAAGCTCATTGACAAATGATACTGTTTGATTGCTTGCCAGACGAAAGAGGTGGCACCGTGAAAAAACTCTAAGGTGTTGGACCCGGACTGGGATTGATCCCGGGCAGCATTGCGTAGTAGTCCAACGCATTTACCACTACACCACGGTGAACTTTACTATAATAAAAATGTAAACCTTGACTGACGTTTCAATCAGTCGGTGCGACTGTATTAAAATACAAAGTTGTTATGTACCAATTGAAAAACCCCTTTATTAATACCTGTATATGTAATTTCCACAGTCTAATTTTTTTAGGAAAGCATTAACTGATTTTATAAGCGTATCTAAGGATCTACCAAAAGACCTACAGTTGTACATTGCCGAGCTCTCTTCAACTTTTCCAATAGGTATCTAGCAATACATGTTTATAGCTCCAAGTTACCGCACCTGTACGATCTTCTGATCGTCATCGTTCAAAAGTACGAGTTTTTATATATGCCTATATATGTGCATACATCTAGTACACTAGAACCATTTTCCAATACCACAAATGGTCTTTTGGTAGTACGTGGTTTTTCAGTACAAACTTCATCATTTGCTGCAGACATATCTTAGAGTTAGTTATGAAGCCATTATTCCATTATTCTGATGTACACTATTTTTCCAGGACTACTCGTAAATTCATTTCCAATAAATATCCCAATTCTTCAGATTATAATGTAAAGAAAAAAAAATTGTGTGTGTCAGTCACACGCGGTCCAAGTGAAACTATAGCTATAACGGTAGTCCGCCAACTTGGTGGATTGCCGCGCCATGTTGAATTTCGAATTACGTCACTTTGCTTATTATTTATCTTGTCAAACGCTTTCATTTGAAACGCATATTAAGAAAGTCATGAAGATAACGGTAATCCGCCATATTGGTGGACCGCCATGTTGAATGTTTCTATGATGTCATATAACCTAGGATACTCTCCGGGTCAAATCGAATCCAACGACACTCTATTTGTTAAAATCGGTTGAGTAGTTAAGGGCTTAGGCTGTAGCGGTAGCGCTTTCCACTTTCTTTTTTCCCGCTCTCTACCATCGCTTATCCCTCCGAATTCGTACCCCACACCGAGCGCTTATTCTCCCCTTGTGAATATTTTCGTTTACTTTTGTCAATAATTGTCATTTGTCATTGTCAATAAACAAGTCGGCTGTTTTTTTTTTTTTAATTATTTTATTTCTGTACCCCTTTAAATTTCCCCTCTGTTAATTTTTTTCATTTCATTTGAGTTTCATTTTACTGCCCTACCGCGGCATAAGAAGTTTTAATGCAAATCTTCTATACCCCTTATTGAATCACACAATAGGCCAAGAATTAGAAAATCCAATTCATTTGGCTCTGTGGTTCTCAAATATAAGACAACTTTAAGACAACCCTTGATCCTTTTCTAAAGTCCTATTTAACAGTAATTTCTCACACAGCGTCAACGCTCACAAGTCATGAAATACATCATGTCTTACTCTGACCTAAATGAAATTATTCGAAAAGTTTATCATTGTGTCTGAGACTTTCGTCCACAAAATTGCATACCGTTGCATCTTACATGAGAAAGCCTATTGCCATCCATCCCGATCTCCCCACATAGCCTCCTGGTGCGGACATCATCACCACGTAACTTGTCCAATGTCCAACACAAAACCACATCCTTTAGTCAAACCGCTGAATTAACACCTAAGTCAAAATGTCAGGAAATGTAACCAGAATCTATTCATCATTAAGGATGGGTCACCGGTATGTGGGTGGCACCTTCCCTATACACATATGTATATACACCCGCACGCATAGAGTAACCTGGGTATGGTGTATATGGTTATGCTGGGCTTTTAGGTTACTAGCAGGTTTTGACTTATTGGGACAT
Organism: Brachyopa scutellaris; assembly: GCA_949775065.1. Classification (NCBI taxonomy): domain Eukaryota; kingdom Metazoa; phylum Arthropoda; class Insecta; order Diptera; family Syrphidae; genus Brachyopa; species Brachyopa scutellaris. Next base: position 14,507,111 of record OX459114.1, read on the forward strand.
TCTTGCGCATTATTAAAAGGGTTTTCACGGATAAAACCGCAATGTTTCGTTGTCGTCTCGTAACTACCCTATTCTATCCTAGTGTTGCTGTATTATGACAGGTGTAGGTGTTCATAGGTGTGTCTGTACCAGTTCCGGTTTTACAACACCATTTATACGTGCTGGCTTTTGGGTATCTCGTCTGCTCATGTTATTAGTCTTCCTTTGCCATACGACCGAGAGTATGAATTTTGGAAACGTGAATATATTTGGATATTAGGATCTAACAGCATACAGTGTGTTTAGCAATGATTTATTTAATAAGATTTATGTCACTGTAGGCTATTTTTTTTTTTTATAAGTCAAACTGGCTTGAACTATAGTTGTGTTGCGTTTAAAACTTGGAAAAAGGGGAACAGTGTTAGTGCTCTAGCAGGCTGGTCACTTAGTAAGGATCTTGTAATAGTGAACTTTGGCATTTTCAAAAATATCTATAAAACGAGAATCCAAAACCATAGGCTGGGGATCTCTTGAAGCTAGTACAAGGCATGGAACTAGTATTTTATCATCCGTTTATTATAAAGCCATAAAGAAGCTGCCGTTTATTCGTGCATCAACACACGTGGACCTCAGTACTCAAGGAAGTTTGTATGAATCAAGATAGACTTCTAAGATCCGAGGGTGCTAGGTGACTTAGATTTGTGGTTTTCGTACCACCAATTAAACGCACTTCTTTTGTCTTACATACAATTTTATTACTAAGAAAAAGCTTAAATATTATTTGTACATGTTCTGGTATGCGCACGCGTGTAGCTAGAGATTTTGACTTCGACTGATTACTTTACTTTTCTTTCTGCTCTCGGGTTCGTTATGTCAGGTCGTCAAAGTCAACGTCGTCGCGAACTTTATGTTTGTGTTGTATGTCGGTCTATGGAATGTGTGAAGTGCACTCGTGAACTTTCTGTGTGTGTTGGTGCGTGATGAATGGATGAATAGATGAATATGATGAATCGATGAATCGGTATTACACTAGTCATTTTGTCGTTATGTGGTTCGCCACAGATTGTTTGGTTTGTTCCTACGGGAAAAACTGGGCATGAGTAGAATAGATGAGTAGCACTTTCTTAATCTCCTTCGTGTCTATAACTTCTACATAAGTCGTTCGAAAGAACGCCAAATCTAGTTGCATGACACATTTAACTATAATTATTTGTATTCTTTTTAGGGACAGAAGATAAGATAAGTTTTTTTTTTTCTGTCGAGTCTTGATATATTTCTTTTGAGATCTGTCAAATAAACTGAGAAAAAATACAAGTGAACGTTCAAGTTCTATTGCATTTTGTTTGAATTATTATTATCACAAAGATTTCTTGAAAAAACTTGCATTTTAAGGTACTTTTAAATCCTTTCGCTAGCGAAATAACTGTAGAAACAAATTTTTCGTTTTTCAATGCTTTCGACATTAGAAAACGAGTTAACAGGTACAAAAACTCCACTTTCGGAATTGTAGATCCGAAAGTAGTATATTTCGTTCCGCTTCCGAAATAGAGAGTACAAAATATTCGTTTTCGGAAAATTTCACTTTCGAAACGAAATACAGAGTAGGGCCCCAGATCTGTCTGGTGGCAAGGCAAGTAAGTAGATCCACCTTCCCCTCTTATATTGTTTTTATTGACTGTGTCAAGTTTAAGTGATATTCCATAAATTCTCCTTTTTTGGTAGAGTTGTTATTTGTATTCCTAGCTAAGCGAGTTCTTTAGATTTATAATTCCATTAAATGCATCTGTTTCCCGGCACCCAACAAAGATGAATGTTGAATTGTATAGCCACCTGGAGTGCGATTTGGTAAAACCACATTAAAAGACATAGGTAATAACCCACCTGAATGTGTGTCATCGGGAATCCAAGCAAACATCCTCTTGCGAAGTAAATGTAATTACATCAGCAAGCAGGCTGTTTTACTGATGGCATCCAACATTTACTCTAGAAGAGCGTAAGCTGTTTCATCACAACTGTTCCACATCAGAGGCACTTTCATATACGCAGATGCCTGCGAAGGGAAGTACCCGATTAGATAAGGCAGTTCCCGGATCAATTAAACATTTCTAAATATGTAAGTATATTGTTGCCAAAGAAGGACCACAATGGCACCGAAGTGGCGGTTTCTTTATTAGGCTCACTTTCCAAGATCACTAAGATCAATCGAAAGAAGTCTATAACCTGCTTATAAAAATAAACTATTCTCGTCTCGATACTTCGTCAAAAAAAGGCAATAGTCTTCTAATGCCCCTATTCCATAGCACAACTCAATTTATTCGAGTTGGCTGTCATTCAACTCCACTTTCGCGCAACTCCACGAAATTTTCATATGAAAGTAAACAACCCTTTTCAGCTGTGGTTGTAAAAAAGTTTGCATACTTATAGGTGCGAATGACATCTACAAATTGACTATTTAACGTTAATGTGACATTTCTCTGGTGGTCGAATAAAAAACATTATGGTTGTCCTTTTTGGTAGTCCCATGTTATCAAGCTCAACAGCAATTTTATCCCATGACTCTTTCATTATTTGTTGTTTACTGGAACCGAATCGTCCCTGTCCAGTAGCCAAGTCTTGTTGCTGCAGAAACATTGCTGCATAATGGTTTTTTGACAGCTCTAGAAACGAATACACAACAACTGCGTTCTCTACTATAAAACCACAAAAAGTACACACACAAATCTAAAGACAATTCGCCATCTTGGTTTTCTGTTGACAGGCAACTCTTTTTCTCAGAGTTGTGTTCAGTAGGTAATACCGAATTTCGAGTTTCAATCAAATATCAACTGTTTGGACTTGATGTATCCAAAATAATTAAGGTGAAATACCAAAGGAAATAAAACCAATAATCAATTTAAAACGTTATAATAATCTTCTTTAATTCACTCGATAATTCGCTAGCAGATGCTCGATAAGAAGTGTCTTAGAAATTCAAATTCACTTAAGAAGCAACCTCGGTTAGACCAGCTGTTAAGCATTACATAGGTACATCGGTCGTTGACCTCAAGATACATTAATTAGTTACATTTGAATACAAATACAATGACATAATATAATTGACTTTCATACAAAAGTTAAATACAATGATGATGTACTATATGATGGTAGTGATTGATGCCAAATTAATTGGGCACTAGACAAGGACAAGCATCGTTTTCCTCTGTGCACTTGCTTGCCCATTACTTGACGTTTCAATTGTCAACTTCAGTCCTCGTTGTTATGCAGTGCCGCGAATTTATTCTTTGGTGTTTTCGTAATTTTTGGTGTTTAGTGGTGTTTTATATCTTCTTGTGTTTCTGTTTTCTGGAACTAGCTATCATTATTATATTGGTGCCATGTGCACCTGTTCAATCATGGTGATATCGATAGCTAGCCCCAATGGACGGAACACCTGGTCTTCAATTTAATGTTGGTTGTGGCAAATTGTTGTTGGGAACCAACATGCTCCCCGCCACGTCGTGGTGGTGGGTTGGTGCTAACGTGCGTTGATCAGCGCATGCACCTGATTGTGTTGTCATCTCAGAGAGTGCGGTTTTGAAGATCATGTGAGTTGGCTCGTTCATGTAATGAAACAAAAGGTGTATTAGATTGTGTTACAAAACAATGAATAATAGAATATAAGTGAGTAATATTTAGCTGCCAATCGCTAGGGTGTCATCAAAGGAATTAAGATGCATTACGGGATTTCATCACGTCTTCATTAATGGATCTTATAGAGTTCACATATTTATTTTGTTATTGTTTTTATTTTGATATTATGTTAGAGAGTTCATTGAATTCATATTTTATATAAGGTATTTTGTTTTTGTTTTGTTTTACGCGATGGGCTCGGATAGATCGTTCGAGGGATTCGAAACCGGCAAGGGGGATAGTTTCGATATCGGACGCTTTAGTACGGAATTTTTTGTCTTTATGGTCACCACGCGCGTAAGACCATCTGAACCGGGGTGTAGTTCTAGTACTCGCGCTAGTAACCACAATGTTGGTGGGAGATTGTCCCCCTTGACCAGGACAATGTCTCTCACCTTAATGTTGGGTTGCTGTTGAAGCCACTTCGGTCGCTGTTGAAGTAGATGGATGTAGGTATTGCTCCATTGCTTCCAGAAGTCTTGTGTTAGACGCTGCAGAAATGTCCATCTATCTAGGTTGTTGATGTTTCTTTCCCTGAAATTTCTTTCTGGAAGAATTGTCAGTGAGCTACCAATAAGGAAATGCCCTGGTGTTAAAACGGAGAGATCTTCAGGATCAGAGGTCATGGGGCATAAGGGTCTGGAATTCAGGCATGCCTCGACTTGTGAGAGAAGCGTCACATATTCTTCAAATGTGAGTTTTGCCAGGCCAATTGTTCGCTTGAGATGGTGCTTTATAGATTTCACCCCTGCCTCCCATAGACCTCCAAAGTGTGGGGACGAAGGGGGATTAAAATGCCACGCTGTATTTTGCAAGGCTAGTGTTTTAGTGACTTCCTCCGACCATTCGGAGGTAATAAGCTTATTTACTCTTCTTAATTCAGAGTATGCTCCTTTGAAATTTGTACCACAATCGCTAAACATGTTTGTGCATAATCCTCGCCTAGCTACAAATCTCCTGTATGCAGCGATAAATACTGCAGAGCTGAGATCGGTAACTAGCTCCAGATGCATGGCCTTTGTCGATAAACAGACAAATACTGCTATGTATCCTTTTGAAAACTTATTACATCTCCCTTTCCACATGTAGTTGCATTTTCGCATTAAAACGATGACATCTGATGCATCTGTGAATCGTTGATTTCACGACTCTTTTCACATTTGTTATCCAATAACGATTTCTAATTTCAGCCATCATTAGTTGTTGGCCGCCATGGAGGGTGCGCTGATGAATATCGCTAACTATTAATCTGGATAAATGGTGATTCTCCTTTAAGATTATGGGATGTTTTTGACTAAACGGAAATGGTGAATTTGTTAATCGTCCACCTACCCGTAATATTTCGTCAGAATCTAGAAATGGGTTAAGGTTGAGAATGGAACTACTCTTAGCAATCGACCTAGTTTTCTGTAACTCCCTGATCTCCTCTCTAAATAGTTCATTTTGTACCATCTTTATGAGATGATTATGAGCTTCGAGTATCTCTTCAGAAGAAAGAGGATGTGTTTTAAGAGGGGTCCTATTTCTACTGCGGAGAATGGAGAAGTATCGTCTCCATATAGCTATCGTGCGAACAAGACGTGTGAGAGTGGAAAAATTTTGGAAAAAATCATGGTTAATAATCGTACAATGTGCCACAACCTGAGCGACGTTGATGAGTATATTTGTGAGATTTTCGCTATAAAACGATGTCCTTTCTTTCCTAATCTTATCTTCTTTTTTAGTTTCTAACTCCGTGTCGATTGATATTTCTGCTGACCGCTCCTTGGCTGAAAAGTTTTGAAGGAATGAGGGTCCACGCCACCACATTTCATGGTTGAGAAGATCTTCCGGTGACACTCCTCGTGATCCGATATCTGCTGGATTTTCTTTCGTCCCCACGTGTCGCCAAGCCCTTGCACTTATCAAGGTCTGTATTTCTGTAACTCGATTAGCTACAAATGTTGTACGTTTAGATCGGTTTCCTTTAATCCATGCTAACGTAATCATGGAGTCGGACCATGCAAATATCTCCGGATTCACAAATTGCATGGACATCGAAACGCTGAACCCAATTTTCGACGGTTTTCAAGCATAAATCGGCCGATACTGCTGCAATTTCACGTTCGATATTCGTACGAAGTTCATCAACCGTCGCTGGCTTGTTGGCATAGACGTAGCCCCACAGGAAATAGTCTAACGGCGTCAAATCGCACGACCGAGGCGGCCAAGCGACTGGACCATTTTGTGAGATAACACGTTTTCCAAACTTGGTTTCCAATAAATTGATTGTGATATTCGCTGTGTGGCTTGTGGCGCCGTCCTGTTGGAACCACATGTCCTCCAAGTCCATATCATCCAATTGGGGCCAAAAATATTCGGTTATCATTGAACGGTAGCGATTCCCATTCACAGTAACGTGCCGGTCTTGATCATCACGGAAGAAGTACGGAAGTATTGACGAAGCCATTCAGCCAGAAATGAGCCTCATCGCTGAAGATGATTTTTCGATGAAAATCCGAATCATTTTCAAGTTGCTGCTCAGCCCAATTCACGAACATACGACGCTTCTGGTGGTCAAGCGGCTTCAGTTCTTGCGTCAATTTAATCTTGTAAGGATGTAGGCCAAGACGACATCACGCCACAACGACATCACAGAGATGCCCAACGCTTGAGAACGACGTGTGAGAGACACATTTGGGCTTTCTTCAACTGAAGCCTCAGCGGCAGCAATATTCTCGGCACTGCTGTGCCTGTGGATTAAAATTTTTCCACTAGACAGGTTCCATGAATCTACATATCTCAGAATACGATTTTTGTAAAAACTGAAAAGTCCATTAAACGGTACCTACACTCAGCTCTTTCATAAAAAAAATGTGGAGTTCGTAAATCAACTTTATCGCATCTTGATCATGATTTTAAGAAAATCGGCGGACCCAAGACTCCCGTTCAACGAATGTTAACTCAGGATATAAAAATGTTTCCACACACAACGTGGGTAGTGCTAGTTTGTAGCAACATCTGTGACAGGAGATTTGGTGATTTTTTAATAAAATTTATGAGCGCTGATCCACATTTTTGATGTATTTCTAAAGACATTGGTTTAAGCCACAAACTTTATAGCGACTTCAGCGCTCACAAAATCTTAATAATAAAAGCCTAAATTTTCATAATTCGAATGGCGAATTTTGTCATTGAAACTGTATAACAAAAAAACTTGCAAGTCTTCAGTAAAATTAAAGGATGCACAAAAACTTCCAAGAGAAAGTCAGACTTATTGAATCAGTGTTCCGTACCAGAACTTTATCACCATAAAACTGTGTTTTTTCAGTCACTAGGAGAATGGCGAAAAAAGTGGCAGTTTTCCTGCTATTTGTGACTCATTTGACATACTAACCCTGATAATATTGAAATGTTACCTTTAGAAACCTAGAAGATCAGCGTGGAACGATGCTTTTTAGCACACTACGGGCAAGACCTTTATAGCCAATTCATTTCCTTTTGGAATTATTAAAACTAACTTATAATCTTTGACTGCCAAAATATATGTATGTATGTACACAGTATGTGCGACACGTAAACCTAATATTCTGTCAAAATTGTTAACTAGAGGCAGACAGACGGAGGCAAAATCGGTCCCATTAGGGTTACGATTATTTTCTTTTGAGGAACGGAAGCCTAAAACGTTCATTACGCTTCGGTTCGGGGTGAACCAGGGCTTACCTCTCACAACCATTTCTGTGTGCGTGTTATATTTTTGCACGAATGGAAGGGAGGTCCCTTCAGTTTTTAATTTTTTTATTGCCGACTCCAAACGGCGAGTTGAGGAGCTACTCGTGACAAATGATTCTCTTTGATTGCTTGTCAGACGTTCGAAAGAGGTGACACCGTGAAAAAAACGTTTAAGTGTTTTCCTGGGATTGAACCCGGGCAGCATTGCCCAGTAGTCCAACGCACTGCGCCACGATGCTGACTAACACCTAAAAAGCCTGCCTTAAAAACACCAAGTTTTTAAGATTCAAGGCTTAGAAAATCAGTAGATCAACTTCGTTTAATGAAGTTTTGTTGTTACATCTAGTGAGCGTAGATTTTGAAAAGGGTATCCAATCCAAAAGCCTCATGCGAAACTAATTTTAGAAAATCGGAGTGGAGAAGATCGAACCAGGGTTTGCATTCCTAAAATGCGAGGCTTAATCCTGTAATAAATTCAGTTGTTAGAATAGAATACATATGTATCTAATTCTTATCAAAAGATGGGCACTTAGTTACGTCTTTCACTGACGAATCAGCCAAAATCAATGCTGTTTAGTTAAATCTTTGAAGTACCTACCACCTTTATCCTTTAGCTATAGAAGCTTTAGAAACATTTCACTTATAAATATTTCCTGGTATTATCTTCGGTACAAGTCGATGTGAGCACTCTGAGCACTCCATTGGTTTCAAATGCAGCAATTACCGCCCAAGCTAGTTGAAGTCCTTTCTGAAATACCCCCATTTAAGGCAGAGTGAACTTAAATCGAAAAAACAATTCTAAACTCTAGAACGTTAGACTTTTGGAACAAGGCATCTTCAGCTTAGCGGATCTTAAACCGCTCAAAGTTGCAGACACAATTTTAAGGAATTCAAAGAGTCCTGCTAATTCACTTAAATCAAATCCTTTTGATGTTTCAAGGCGGTTTCAAGAGATTTTTAAGGTTGCTATGAAGCTACAGTATGCTTCTAAAGTCTATGGAGACCCATGTGCATTAACTGATTTTTTTTCCATGTTGTCTGTAGGCACTCTGATTACTCGTACTTGTAAAACCCACTTTTGCTTGTCATACAACTCGCTGTTTGCTTATAGGTGCTTTTAGGAAGATATACATGTTCCAGAAATCCACGAACCCTATGTGCCTCGATGACCTCGGCTAAGGACATTGATGGTTTCAGAATGCAACCTTTGGTTCGTCCAATCCGGTACGTTACACAGGACTTAGGCTTACCCTGTTGCAACTCCTTAAAAGCTTTTAAAATTTGGGATCTTTCTTAAAAGCAGTCCCAAAACGTAACGAGACTCGCAAATTTCGATAGTCCCATTATGCCCAATTTTAATCCTGTGTGGATTCTTGCCATCTCCACTGTTCCAATAGCATCCTAGTAAAACAGTTATAGAGATTATTTTATCAAACCATTAATATCTGCAACAGTCATCCGACCGTTGGATAGTGTGACATGACAGAACAGGACATTACATATACTCATAGGTAGGCCTATACTTTCGTTTCCCTATATACATACAACAAGGACATGCTTCTTTATACAATTTTCTCGTAGCGAAATTCTGAGATTGGGTTATTTCCGGACTTAAATCACCTGTCGACATTTTAAGTAAGCTTACCACATAACAGTGTCCATGCAGTCGCTCCGGCATAGAAATGAAGTAAACACACTGGATTCGCACCCCCTGCTGGGACACACTCGGGGTGGCAGGCAGGTTTGTTAATATTGCAATTGCCTACGTGTGGTTTTGACCACTTCCAGAGATGGGATGTGATGATTCGTCTGCATGCTGAGTGTTACATTGTTGTGGAAGAGGATAGAGCGACTCGGGTCCTGCTCCTGTTGTGTTGCATTTGATGATTATAAATCATTGGAGCGTACTTCGATTGGATTTCAAGTGCGGACCATGTAATGGAGGTGATATTTGAACTTTTTCTTTCTTCCTCTCCCTCCTCTTCCTCTCCGTTTTCTTATTTTCTTTATTCTGCCTATCCAAAGGGTAAATATTGTGTAGATAATTATTCCTGTCATGCTGATGTTGTGTAAAAAGGACATTTTGCAATTTTAGACAATTTTCGTCCACGCAGGATTCTAACCTTTTCGGCCAAAAATAAAGTGAAAGGATACTGTGTGTGTTGATCCCTGTGTATTCTCTACAGTTGGAGTTTCTCATGATTTTAAGCTTCTTGTGGGTTAGATGGTATTTTTGGAATCAATAATTATTATTTCCCGTAGTATATCCTGTTGGCTGCAGCTCCTCACAATCTAACTCACGTTAGGATGGGAAATTAATACGTTTTCCTTATTTAATTCCTGCACTCTATGTAGGCTTATATGAAATTGCATTCAATTGGGATCAACAATTGTGTTTTCGAGTATAGGTGCATGGAAGTGCATCATTGTTTGTGTAAGCTGCATCAGGATCAGGGATCCCATACACACCATCGCATCGTTCCAATAATCTCTAATTCTGTTGAACAATAATTATCTGGAGTTGTCGGCGAACAGGGAAATGCCTTATCAAAAATGTTACGCAAGAGTAGGCATGGTTTTGAGTTTAAATATCCTCCAGACTTAAGTAAGGATTTTTGAGACTCGTCATGGTTTGATTATAAAGTACTTACGTTGGAGCTTAGGGAATTGCCTGTAGTCATCTGATGGTGACGAGCTTCAATGAGTTTAAGTGGTTCTGGGTAAAGATTAGCTCTTTTGCTATCCCACTGATTTTGGCCATGGTTCGTAAAGACAAAGGTGAAGACTGGGAGCTGAGACTAGTAGTGAAAAGGGGCTTCAATCCAACTGTTGTTAGGTATTCGACTTTATTTGGTTTAGTTACTTTTCTGGCAGCTGCAGGATAATAAAACGATACTCCAACGGGGCGGGGGGAATCAATGTCAATGCTGTGGCTGATAGGTAAAGGATAAGAGAATTGCAGGTGCGCCTACATATGAACGTATCTGGAAAAAAAAACTACGCTGGTCAAATCAGTTTAGTTTGTAAAATCGATGCGTCCTTTCATATTCTTCAGAGCCTGTGGACAGGACTATCTTATAAAGCGGATTAGTATTCGGATTAAGAACTAATTTCTAGACTTTTAGTAGCAGACTTAAGAATTCATTCCGGACTCTGAAGCTCCTGACTTATATTATATTTCCTGACTTGAATTTGAAATAGTTTAAGCTTGGATTAGAATCAAAGGAGGAGTTACATTTCCTATTCCCTAAGAGTTGGTATGAGCTTTTTAGACCTCGTTTCCAAACAAGCAAATATTATGTTAAGGGAAACCCCATAGTGTGCGATGTTATTGTATGCGAGCTACGCTGTTTCCACCCAATTTGTGTTTAGATGATGTTAAGTAGAGTGGCTGACCAATATATGTATGTACGTCCATTGGGATATAAAGAAACATATTGAGATATTTCCCCAGATATCCATCGATCCATTTAGAGTGTCGGATAGATGGAAAGACGCCTCTGATATCTGTTTCTGCCAGCTCGCCAAGATTATTGAAGTAGAGAACTCCTAAGGCTGAATTTCCTTCTGTGGGAAAGAGGTGAGCAGGTACAAAGGAGATAAAAATTGTTTTCTTCCTTCTTTTTCGTTATGCGCCTACTATAGGAATCATTGGAGGGAATTCCGAGTTCAGCTACATTCTCGCCTGTAACCAATCACCTTTCGCTTTGCAGTCTTTTATAGCGACAGTATAAAGTTAGAGCATTTTCAAACTAGTCTGGGCTGGTCTGCTTGATAACAAGAACCATTGCGCTACCATCGCATCCATTGACTGCGTCAGGTTTAAAAAGTAGCTTACAAGTAATGAAATATATGCCTGTACACCCATTATCAGGCACAATAAGTTTTGTGGTACCTAATATCGCAAGTTCATCAGCCTTACAGTTTCTTGAAACACTTCTATCTGCTGGCACCAAACAAAGTTGAAAATTAGTCCTTGGGACAACAACAGGCAATGACTCCTTCCGACATCAAATATGTACAGCTGCGAGCAAAAAAATAGCAGTGCCACTAAGGAAGTTGCATTCATTTGAAAATACAACAAATTAAGCAATATTTTTTAAAAAAATTTACCAATAATATAAACTGCGTTATTTTCTTATAATATCTACATTATTAGTTTTTGATTTAATTAAAATAAATTAACATAAATGCATTTTATCGAAAGGAACTTCAAAAAACGGCGAGCAAAAAAATAGCAGTGCTCTTTCTTCGCCAGCTTACTTTATCAAAAAAGTAAAAAGAAAATACTGAATTTACATGAATTAGTATGAGGTGTTATTAAGGATATACCAGTCCTTAGTAGTATGCCTTTAATTACTTATTAAAGCTGCGTAAAACCGTTTTACAGAGTCTACAAGATGCTGGCACCTTTCGGATGATATTGATCTCCAAGACTGCTGAACTACCCCTCACAACTCGTTATTTTTTGTTTTTTTTTTTGTGCAGTACATATCTCTTTTATATAGGCCTATAAATTTTCAATAGAATGGAGATCGGGATATTGAGCAAGCCACTCCATGAACTCAATCAATATATCCTGACACCATTGTTTAACTGTTCACGTCCGGCCTTTCGGGTCGTTGCCCTGTTAGAAAACCCATTTTAGTAACATTTCACCTTCGGCACATGACAACATGATGTTTTGCAATATATCAACGTATGAGTGGTGGTCCATTATACTTTTATGCCAGTATATGGGACAAATACCATAGTATGAAAAGCATCCCCATATCATGATATTAGATCCACCGAGTTTTTTAGTTTTTGTTGTGAATCAAGGATCATATTTTGTATTGGGTGGATGCCTGACATACTGCTGAGATACGTTTCCACTATACAGGAAGGTTTTGGTCTCATCAGTACACATTATATTACTCCACTTCTCAGCGGGGCAAGACTAATGCTTTTTCGCAAACCTCAGCCTTTTTGATACAGCCATTTTCTTGAGAGGTGGGACTTTTCGTGGACTTCGAGCACTAAAAAAGTGTTCCCTCAGTCGTCCTCTAAAAGTGTGAATACCATATGTTAAGTTAAGCACACCCACAATCTGGGTAGCTGCTGCAGAAAGATGTGTCCCAGAGTGCCTTACAACACGTTTCACCATTGAAGGATGCAAAATTTTGTTCCGGCCGCGAGTTTTAACCTTCATTTTATATTTTCCAGCATTGCTTATCATTTAAGCGTTACACCCAGAAGTTCCAGAATTTGTTTGTACGTTTTCCCATCTTTTATAAGCAATTTAATTAGCCCGCACCTCTCTGGTGTGCAGTGTAGTCCACGACCCACTTTTATCGAAAAAAATTAATCGGTTTTGCTACAATTTGATTAAAAATAAAAAGAAGGAACTTTTATCTTACTTTTCTATAAGTTAGACTCCAAAATCAAGTAAAAACAAAATTTGTATACCGAAATCTAATAAGGACTGCTATTATTTTGCTCGTCTCAAAAAGTATGAGATGCACTACTAATTGATACTTTAAAGCAGAAGTGAGGATTTACTATTGCAATATGACGTCATGTGAACAACATATTGTTGATAAGTATAATATGGCAGCAAAAGTCACAAAAAATATTAATACAAAAAAAATATTAAGGAAAATGTTGCTTTCAAGGTAGCGCTGCTATTATTTTGCTCGCCACTGTATACAAAGAATGCAAAGAGTCAAAAGTTTACCATAAGTAAGTCTAGGGATATCCCCTTGTTCCACGTCCACTCAACAGAGTCAAAGAACCGAAGCACCTTGCCTAATTGTAGGACTCCTTTACAATAGCAACCATTTTTAGGTGGATTACTCTCCTTGGAAGAGATCTCCACATGGACTTGGTATTTAGCCAATTGAAGGAAGATCCACGCACATGAGGTAAGGTGGTAACTCGAATGATTGATGGCTGATTGCTCGCACGACCGACTACTTCCAAAACCCTCTAGTTTCTTTTGTGTGTAGCCTCGTTTCGAACATTTATCCGCCCCATAATGATAGTTCGTTTTGGAGACAAGAATAGGTACACGAATCAGACAAAGTCGATAATCAGGCCCATGGGAGAGAAGCAAACTAAGATGGCTCTATGTCAAATCGCCCAAAACCAAATCACCCAAAATGCAAAAATGTCACATTGCCCAAAATTTTTGGGCGATTCAACACTGTGACAAATCGCCCAAAAATTAAAAAATGTGTGTGCGATAGTGTGTGCGTTTTGTCAGAACTCATGCTTTCGATCGGCCAAAACCAAATCGCCCAAAATGAAATAAAATCCGAAAAATGTTAAATCGCCCAAAAATCTTTGTGGGCGATTAACCATTTTTAATTTTTGGGCATTTTAGCATAATGTCAAATCGCCCGAAAATATTACATTTCGGGCGATTTGACAACTTCGTTAAATTGGGCTTAAAAGTGTGTTCAAAGCGAATTCTAACAATTACAGTAACGGTCACAGCAGATTTTTTTTTTTTTCTGTAATAATGTTTTCACACAGCGCGAGCACATGAAGGACGAGAATGAGAGATAGACAGATTGTTGTTTCGCGGCGCCTACGCGACGACCCCCCCCCCCCCCCCGAGCTCGTTTGTTTCCCCCTTGATTGTAAGTGGAGCCTGACTTTTTGTTTTAATATATTCATTTCTTCAATCCTTCATTTCGGATTAAAGCAGTTTTTCTTTCCATTACTTACTTCAGATCGGGCCATTACATTTCTCAGTTTTTAAAATACAATGGTGTACTTGGGCGGATGCTGTATATAAAAGGAAACTTTCTCAAATTCGTCGTCAAAGTCCTACAGGATAAGGAATTTGTTAAAAGTCGTAATTTCTCTATGTAAAAAGTGGTGGAATTATTGGTAACAAAAATTTAAGTATTTCACTGAACAAAATGTCTCAGTTTTAATTTTTTTACATAATGTTGGGTTTTTTTTGGATTCCGATAAAATCTGTCAGTGTTAAATCGCCCAATGTGACATTTTTCAGATTTCGATGATTTGGTTTTGGGCGATATGACACAGATCCGCCTTAAAAAAGCCGAAACACAAAATCGTCCAAAATCACTTTTTTGGGTATTTTGACATTATGCCAATTCGCCCAAAATATAGAAATGTCTAATCGCCCAACTTTTTTTTTGATTGATTTGACATTTTTTTGATTTTTTGCATTTTGGGCGATTTGGTTTTGGGCGATTTGACACTGAGCCAATTAAGGGATGATATGCAAATTATTGTGAAAATCCAAGCCCAGATCAACTTTAGGCAGTGCCGCCGTTGAATTATGTAAAGTAAGCGAAGTTGGCCTTAAAAATTTGGATAGGTAGATACATCTTCTTGAATACCTAAACCATTTCAATTTTGTTAGAAGGTGCATTTATGTACAGAAACAAAAACAATCTGGCGTCTTCATTTTGCAAGGCTCTTGAAATGCGGACATTTTTGAAGCTCCTACTTGGGGCCGTATGACATATTTTGCCACATTGAAGTAAAGGGAACTCTGATTGACTTAATCTGATTCATGTCAAAGGATGCAATTCTCAATCGTTAACACCGAAATACGATTCACAGAATATCCTTTTTTAGGTAGTTGCATACCTACCTGCATTTTAAAGTGTCCCCACCTTATCGCCGCCACTGTTCCCGTATCTCGTATCCCTCAACTGTCTTCGACGAGTAATCATCAAGAAATCCTTCCAACAACAACACCGCCCCACTGAGTAACATTAAAGTTCCTGTCACCTGCCAATCGTCGATTGTCGTCCACCCGCGCTATATTTGCCTTTAATTTTCCATTTAATTTCATTTTTATTTTTTTATTTTTTTACTTTTTATCTTCCACTTTCAATACATGACATAGCAATTAATTACATTTTGTTTACAACTCTCCATTCTTAATTAAACAATGTCACAACATTTCACTGCCACAGGCACATTTTCTATCGTTATAGCGATACATACACGCGTTTGTGTATATGCGCGTACATTGATGGCACCGGTCGTCATTAAAAAGTAGGTAGCTACAGTTGTACCCCGTATGTCCTTGTGTGTCGTGTTTTACTTAAAAATTCACGATTGTCCTTTGGATAGTGTTGTGCTGTGCTTGTGCTTTTTTTTAATTCATTTCTTCTGGCATAATTCGTGTATATTTCCTTTCTTTAGTTATTGAGTTTAATTCAATTTATTGTTTTCTCCGTTGCGCGTTGCGTCGTCCTGCTGCCTGCCATCTGTTATAATTAAAAACAAAATGTCAATAATTGCGCCAAGGATAACGGGGACGATGACAACGACACTACAACAAAATAAGAAATAAAAAAAAATATAAAGTTGTATGTTTCGACACCGAACTGAACGCATAAAGCAATCACACTCAGCTTGGGGATATAATCGTCCTTCTTTCGTTGGACTCGGCTGGCGGTGGCGGTGTCTTGTGCGAAAATCACCATTTATTTTCGTCATGCGGCGTGCTTGAACAGGAAATAATAAAAAAAAAACGAAGAAACAGTAAAACCTTTTAATATAGTTGTCCTTGTCGGTGGTACCCACTCACCCACGAACACGAGTATGCTGGCGAACTCCGCCAACCATTCCATTGCTTTACCCATATGTGTTTGTGTGTGTGCGTGTTGGCATCAATACAATTATTGAACCAAATTCATTGGATTAATGGGAAATCACGTACCGAGGATTGCAGCCAGCAGCACACCGTGTGGGTGTGGGTGTTGTTGGCGAATATTTCACCCACGTGAAAATTAAAGCCTACTTGATATGTACATACAGAAACGGGAAGTAGAGAATGTCCTTCAAATATTCGTAGCATGCTTGTGGGCGAAAATGAAAAATTCGCACAGTACTCCACCGAACAAATTGCTTTAAATTGATTGCAAATTTTATCGGTTGTGAACAACACATTTCGGTTGCATATTCGACGAGATGTATGGACTTGCTTTTAGCCATATGTGGCCTGAAAACAAAAGGTAATCAGAATAAGCCTAAGGGCCTCCCTTTGAAATATACAAAATATACAAGTCTGCATACAACCCTTTCAACCTTACCTACATTATGTAACCTTATAGCCTTAGAAATGAAAAACAAAGTGGACGACCACAGGATTCTATGCTCACACCGCTTCTTTTTAAATGACAATCAATTTGTTTTTACATTTTTTTTTGCCGTCAGTCATGCAGTTTTAGAGAAACTTAAAAGGGAAAAGGCAATTGTACGTTGGAAAGCTTAAAACATTGGTTTTATAGATTATGTCAAGTTTGAGTGATTGCTTGTAAGCTTCTTTTCCGGTACAATATGTACCTATTGTTGTTCCTCTTTTAGCGAATTCGGCACCCTGTATAAGTAAATGTTAATCTGCTCAGTCATCTGTATAAGAGGTGAACGATGTGGTCTTATAGAAGTGGATGATACTGATTCCAAGGATTTCCACCGCCTGACTATCCGAGAATATGCTAATATCGTTAGAAGGTATCACATTCCTCTTGATCCAGGACAGT
This sequence comes from Brachyopa scutellaris, assembly GCA_949775065.1. NCBI lineage: Eukaryota > Metazoa > Arthropoda > Insecta > Diptera > Syrphidae > Brachyopa > Brachyopa scutellaris. The sequence continues at coordinate 14,523,988 of OX459114.1, forward strand.
GCTTCAGAAATTGCCACAATTTCTCCTGGAAAAAAACGGTGCAGTGATCAGGGAGGCGGAAGGAGCGATTGAGATTTAACTTGTCGGAGAAACCACCACCTACTACACTATCATTAGTTTTAAAGCCACCAGTGTAGGAGTGTATCGACTTATCTGTTATAGTTCCTAGGTCCTAGGTCATCCCAGAAGGACCTATTGCGAAAAGTGACCTGGCTGACATTTTTTTGGCGGTTATATCGCGTGGAGTATAGTGCTGTGGATAGTGGAGTTCTTAGTGCTCCACTAATACACAGGCAGGCTAATTTTTGTACTGTTGAGATGTACAGCTTTATCCAGGAGGGTCCATCAGACAGCTACGCCATACATTAGGATCGGTTTGATAACAGACACAAAGAGCCAATGGGTTTCGCGGAGTTAAAGTCCCTATTTCCTACCAATGGCTTTCTTACAAGAGAAGAGGGCTGTTGTAGCTTTCTTTTCTGTTTTCTGGATATTGGCTTTCCAGCTAATTTTTTTTGTCCAGGATGAGACCTATGCACTTTACTTTGTCGGTGAAGACTATTTTGGTAATATACAGCTAAGGAGGGTCAAACTGATAGATTTTATAATTCCTAGTGAAAGTTTGCATAAGTTCATTAATCGTACTCTAGCTCTAGCTTGCTCCCAACTGTGTTAAAAAAAGCAACTTGATTGCATCTGATTGACATAGTGTCTGATTTCATTTCACAAAAGCACCCTTTTCCTTACCTTGCTTGATATTTGCAACTATTACGCGGATCATTTTCGTAAGTCTTTTAGTGATGGACCGCTGATGAATACTTTGATAATCTAAGAGATATTCCTCAGGTTGGCTTGACCAAAATTGCCTTAGACTTGGAGACTATTTCCAAATTTATTTCACATCTGAAAGATGATTACTCTTTAGGTCCTGGCGGTGTCCCTCCAATAGTCTCTGCCGTTGAAGTTTCGTTTTGTAATCTCCATAGAACTGGACATTTTCCTAACTTCTGGAAGTAATCATTTATTACGCCCGTTCTTTAAGAAAGGCAATATGAATATTATGACGAACTACAGACCAATTTCAAAGCTGCCATGTCAAACTAAATTGATTTGAAGAAGTGGTGTGCGATAGTGTTACTTTAGCAGCGTCGGGCGCGGTTAGTACTTAGATGGGGGACAACTTTGAAACACCGCGTGTTGTTGACATAGGATTTGGAGTAGGGGAGTTTCGATAAATCGGCTCCATGGACCTTAAGTGTCTAAGTGAATCCAACCAGAGTGATGGGGATAACCACTTTAATCTAACCTAACCTAACCTAGTGTTACTTTTCTTTATCGGTGTGTCCTTTGTAAAGAAAAACAAAGATTCGTCATAACCAGGTCTACCATTACAAACCTGTTAACATTCTCGCATAACTCTTCCAATGCCTTAGGTCACTATCTCATAGGGTTTACTGTGTCTACATAGATCTCTCCAAAGCTTTTGACCTGCTTTCTCTCGATGCGTTTAGGATTTCTCGTGGGTTGGCTCTCACTTTAACCAGAGGTCATATCAGGTTTTTAGACGTTTCTTTTCAGACATTTTAGCTGGATACGGCGTCCCTCAAGGGAGTCCTCTAGATCCACTATTGGTATTGATGGTGATCCATCAATCATAAAACATGGCTGCATCATTATATTTGCCGTCGATATGAAGATCAGTAAAACAATTACAGCCACAAGTGACTGTAGACTTCTGCAATCAGATATTGATAACTGTTAAAACGGTTTAGTCCTTAACCCACTCAAGTGTCAGTCCATGACATTCTCTAGGAAACGAGTACCGACTATATTCAACTTTTTGATATCGAATCACTCTCTTAGTCGGATTTACAGTTTTAAAGACCCAGGTGTTTATTTTAGTCTGAACTTGATTTTAAAGAGCTTGATAAACAACATCTATCTATAATCTATAATCTGTAAATATTATAAACCTATAGAGTTTTTTTTGTTGGTTACCTAATAGCGTGAAAACCGCTGGACAGATTTCGATGAAACTTTTTTTGAAATGCTTCTTAAGTACCCGGGATGATCACAAGCTATGTATTTTTTTGCTCAGCCTAATGGTTCTTACATAGTAGTCAAAATAACTATATATTGGTGAGGAATATTATGATTATGCAGCCCTAACTCAATAATGGCTTATCGGATTGAAAAACAAAAATTAAAGTGAAATTAGTACATCTGTCCCTCAATCATTTGAGATATAAAACATCCTTCTGCGTCGTCCTGAAGCTGAGCAATTTTCAAAACAATTATTCAAAGCATCGCCCATAATTTTCTTTCAGCGGAGATCATTGCCAGCAGCCGTGCAGCAGTTGGTATCGTTGCAATAGTGTGTGTGCGCGCTCTGACGTGACCATTTGCTTTGCATTTTAATGTGCTACAATCATCACAAGCATTTGCGGCTCTCATACGCAACCAATTTTAACAAATGAGGTGTCAAAAGAAAGATAATTTTCTAGAGCAGTGAATCGCATTTTCATTTTATTAATATTGGTAACAAATTAAAAAAAAAAACGATCAAAAACAAATATTCAACCCATAATGAACTCCTGTTGCTTTATTTTGGTTCATATATGTACATATGCATATTATCATCACATAAATTAATCATCTGGAAAGTATTGGTTGTTCATTGATACAAAGCCAAGGTAATATTGGCCGTGTCTGTAGCGTCGTCAGGGTTAGTAGCTACGTTATTCCCCGGAATAGTGATAAAGCCCGAGTTTTCCGTGACTGTTGTCTAATTGTGTGGGACCAATGCACCGTAAGGCAGTCGAAACCGTTAACAGAACCTAACAGGATAAACTTTAGGCAAACGTTATCAGTAGTACCATGAGGCACAAAAGTTGATGAAGTAAATGCCTATCTGAAAAAGTCAAGTCTCTGGGGTCTAATGTTACTCAAATGCACTTGACCGTCAATATGCGGGCACGAACAGGTGGCAATCCAAACGCACAAAATTTTCTTATTTGTTACTTAAAATTGGTGGAGGAACGCTTCCGGAAGAAAATGGATCACATTATTTGTGCCAAACAGTGTCTTCTATCGAAGAACTTATCTCATCCTTTTACGGTTATATAGTATATCACAACTAACAAACCGTGAGAATTCTTAGCTTTGTGAGCGAGCTATTTTGTTGCCTTGGAATGAACAAGCTCCAGCAATTGATAGCGAGATATTTTCACGTGCTTATGGTCAAAGTGCAGAATGTATTTCAATCAACCGGATTATAGACCAAGAAGTAACAACCATCTATCTAGCCGAGTTTTTGAATTCTCCATCTGCTCCAGGGCTTCCATCACATAAAGTTAAACTAAAAATGGGTGTACCTATTATTCTTCTAAGTAACTTGAGCCCACCTAAATTATGTACACCCGACCTAGAGTTACAATTCTGCAACGACATTTGGTAGAGGCGGAAGTCTTGATGGGCTGCGGTGCGGTGCGGTTTTTAAGAACTATGAAATCTGCACTTAGGGCCTGAAAGTTACATATTGAAACGTTTTTGATAAAACGCAGTTAATCAACAAAATTTACTAAACACTTTTGTGGACTTAGACAAATACTTTGATGTTTCTTCGCTCCCACTGAAATTGCATATTTGTATGCATGAGAAAGCAAGGCGAACACGAGTTCAACTAGTTGTGAATAAATCAAACTCAATCATAGGTTTCGTTAAAATATGGTGTAAAGAATGTAAAAATCTTTATGTCACTTTCTCACTATTTAACAGTAGTCGTCCTCACCTCGAATATGCTTCGCAGGTATGGACACCTTATCAGAAAAATCTCAATAGCCATCCGGCGAAGCTTCATTTGCTTCACATTGAAAGGTCTTCCCTGGGACGCTCCTTTTAACGTCCCTCCATATTTACATCGTATAAAACTCTTGAAAAAGCAACCTTTGGCTCAAGGATATAAATTTTATGCATCAACTGATCTCAGGTCTGATCGATGTACCTGACTTATTATCCTGATTGGGGGAAAAATAAACCAAAGCTTGGAATGCTGTTCGTTCGACTTGATTGTTTATTAATTGATTAATTCAAAAGAACTTAATTCCACAAGAGGGTTGGAAAATAAAACATGATAGCGCAGAAGGTAGGCAGCTCTATTAACACGATCAGAACGCCATGCAAAGTGTCCATGTAAATCCTTCTTTCCGAATCGGTTTGAACAAGCCCCCAAGCTATCAGTTGCGAAACGTTCTGCCATTAATGTACCTTAAGTCAACCAACATCTAAAATTTATAAAAACAAAGTGAACATTATAAAATTAATAACCCGGTGTTAACTCCTTTGTACTACCAGCTGAATTATGTCCTTGAACTTTAAACCTTCTCAGTAAACACTTATTAAAACCTCTGGTGGTTTATTTTACACCCTTTTAAACGTCAAATTTAAGAACATTATCTGCCCGAAGTTCTTTTTAATTAAGACCCCAAAAATTTACAACATATACTCTTACACCTTCATCTCAGGAATGAGAAATGTTGCCCCTTTCTGCCTGTTCTTTTCTTTTTATTTTGTTTATAGGGCCCCACCCAACTATTCGTGTGACTTCATATGGCTTAATAAACTCCTTTGCAGATACACAAAACCCATACACATCCCACCCACACTACACACACATCATTTCACTCGAAGCTATTTAGGCAGCCATCACATACACACATCGTTACACGATATTATCAGCAGCAGCAGCAGCAGTATCAGTGAGAGCACAGGCAGGATATGAATATTCTCCTCCCCGCTGGTACTTTGTACGGGTATCATATTTCCATTATACTTGTGTGTATGCATGTGTTGGTGTCTGCAGGTGTTTTTTGCGGCCCCAACAAAAATTCCATCCGACTTTTCCTAATTAACATTCCTAAGGGCACAGGCAACCGGGAGCAACCAAAAAAAAAAGACAGAACTTAATATTAGCAACAGCAAAATAAGAAATAAAGAAAAAGCAACGAAAGGCAGCGCAACGTAAAGAAAAGGGATAAACCAACATGTGAGCGTATAAAATTAAAGTTAAGGATATTCAGTATTCGTTTTCGTATTCCTTGCGATATATGGCGTAGCTTATAACTCGGCCAGAAGTGTGATGCGAGGATGAAAGTACCACTTAATGAGACTTTGAGGCCGGGGAAAAATATGAAAGTTTATCTTTCAAGTTCAACCATATCACGTACGTGATGAGGATCAATCTACCGACCCAACGATGGAGAGACGAAAGGATACTGAAAGGATATCATTTAACTTTGTATCTATCCTTTTTGAGTTGTGGTGTGTCTACCCACGGCTACGCCATAGGACAGGATATGGCAACAATTCAAATTTTGACCATTAAATAGCTTCGCTTTAAGGCTGTAATGGACCTGAAAAAATAAGGACTGTCCGGCTGTTATTGGAACAGCGTTGTGTAGAAATTGTGGTTCACAATAAATTTCCATTCCTCAAAGATGTTTCTGGTAAAAAAGGCTTTGGCTGGAACAAAGATGAGGCTTAACCGAGTTTCTTAGCAAAAAGAGTGGTCTTGTAAGCAGATCGGTCTTTGGTGGAGATCGTTTCACATGGGATTTATTTATTTTATAATCTGCTCCATTAAATTACTTTCCTAAGGACGCATATTTGACTTAAAGAAAGTGTGTATAGAAAGTAAGTTTTAGCTTTAAGGGCTTAGGCAAGGCTATCGACAAGTTTCAATGGCTTAACTGGGTTAAAATTTTAGAATGCACAAGATAATGTATACCTAGTGTTCTCTAAACGAAAAAATGACTTTTGAACTTAGTCCTGAAGTGTCTATTCTGAGTGCGGATAGCTAGACCAGAATAAGAATAAATCTTCTTTGAAGGGTGGCGCTAAAGTCAAGGGTTCACCTAGGATTCAACCAACAGGCCTTAGCTAGCTGCTTTCGGTCTTGACGAAGCTTCGATTCTACTTTATGATGAATTTTGTTTTCCGATGTCCGCTTATCGGAGTAGGTTCAAGACTCTCGGGCCAGAAGCGTTAATGTCCATTCGATCATGATACCCTAGCAACCCAAGCCATTTATATCGTCTCCAATGTCGCTAGAAAGCCTTACTTTTGGCATTGCGTAAACCCATTAAAACTGACGGACTTAGATGTGAAAATGGACGTTGTGGGACTCTTAGGATGCATGTGAGTGCGTTTAGGATGAAGAAACAGATGGGCCCACACATAGGTTCATACCAAGAAGGCAAGTTCGCCCTTAAGAATGAAGAACTGTAGGAACTGAACCCACCTCTTTAGAACGAGAGTCAAGCTTAAGGACTTGGCTAAAAGCGATTTCAGTATTTGCGACCATCTTTAAAATCTTGTTTGGCATTTTAAGGCATCTTTCCTTGTTTAATTTTTTACAGTCACGAAGCATATCACATTTTATCTTCTGTTGTCGAACAACTTTGAAGTAGTAAAGGACTTTGTCTACCTCGGCTCTGCTATAACATCGAAAAATGACATTTTATCGGAAATCAAACGAAGGATTACTCTTGCCAATCGCTGTTTGTTTGGGCTAAGAGAGCAATTGAGTAGTAAAGCCCTTTCCCCATCGACTAAGGACTCTATATAAGACCCTTATCATCCCAGTTTTGATATATGGAACTGAAGCATGGACTTCATCGAAATCGGATGAAGATATCCTTGGTCGCTTCGATATAAAAATCCTCCGTAAGATATTCGGTTCCGTTTGCGTTGACGGGTTTTGGAGGAGAAGATTCAACCACGAACTATACGAGCTGTACAGCAACTACGACTTGGTCAAAAAACTGCCCTTTGGGCGTTCAAGATGGCTAGGACATGTAGAGCATATGGACATCAAGGCTTTCAGTTGGAAAATATTCGATTCTAAGGGTCAGCGCAGCAGAGGACGACCTCGCCTAAGGGGGTGCGCACAAGTAGAACAAGACCTCAACCAAATTGGAGTGCGCAACTGGAGGCAGTTATCTAAGGGCCGGGCTAACTGGAAAGGGTTATTGGTTGAGGGCTTGATCCATCCCAGACTGTAGCGCAATCTATGTAAGTAAATAAGTAGTTAAACCTGTTCAGATTACACAGAGACTGTAATCGGTTCGTAGTTATTTAGGCATTTATGATTGAACTGCTTGCCAGAAGTCAATTAACAGTGTTATAAACATAAAGTATCCAAATGGAGTCCTTATTGTCATCTGAGAAATAAGATTTTAGACCTAGAAAGCGATCTATGGAACTCTTTGAGTTCAAAGCTATTCTATGTTTACGGTCTTGATGGACCTCGCCTTCTTAGTAGATCAGTTCTCTTCATCTCTTAAAGAGTCTGTGAAGTATCTCATTTGTCAGTTTCGATTAATTTAGTGTTCAATAGGTCACCAGACCTTTTGCAGTCACGACTCAACAAAAGTTGTAGCTTTTCGCGCTCATAACTGGGTCTTATTTTAAAACTTTTATATTTTAAAAAAGCTCCTGTTCTTCATCATTTAATTATTTGAATGTGTGTAAATCTTTTTAAAGCCTAACATGGTCATAGCAAAGCTCTTGATTTTATGTAGGTACCAGTTCTGTCCGAAAGACAAAGGACTTCTTCTTTGTTATGACATTTTGACAATTTTGAAGTCTTAGGTGACTGATAAAAGGACTTTTGATTTAATGAACGACAAAGGACTTTTTTTTATATCTGGATTCTGCCCCAAAGCTGATACTGCGACCTGAAAGATCTATTGTATCATACGACAAAGGACTTCCATTCATTGACATTTTTACAATTTTTACTTTTTGAAGTCTTAGCGGACTGATAAAAGGACTTTGCTTCCATTAGGTTTCCTTCCCCTGGAGGCCTTTAGAGAATCCCCTTAGATCGTACTGTCCACAGTCAATGACAGAGGTTCTCAATTCCCAGATTCTAGAAGTGAGTCTCTCGCTAAGTTCGTTAGCCCATATGCGACAGAATTGTGTACTTTTTTTTAGAAAAACATAGAAACCTTTATTTCTACACTCGAACATCGCTAGAAATCCGAGCATGCACTTGCAAATTTCGCCTGCAGTTTGTTTGGAATAAGTGTTTCGCATGTAGATGCATATCCCTGTCAATCTTCACCCGAAGGAGCCCGTAGAAGCTTCCAGTCAGTCAACTTTTACGTGCCACTGTAAATTAATGACAATTTGAGTTACTCAAAAAAAAGGAAATAATAAAAATCTCCACACTACAATACAAGAGTATCATCGGTTTCTGCAGAAACACACGAGTACGAGAGTATAAACAAAATGATGAACCACTATTTCCAGGCAATCATCTATGTCCTTTGCCCTTATGGCAATGTCACAAAAGTCATCACCGCCAACACCGTTTGGCAGTAGTTGCGGTCAAATTGTATAATGCTCCTAGGTTCGTGTGCCCCGACATCGCCTGTACGTGATGTCATCAAAAAAAGGTAAAAATCTCGTTTCGTCTATTTGACATTCTAAACGACGACGACGCCGCGCAGTACACAGGTAGAAAGAGAGGGAGAGATGTTTTTACAAATATATATAGGTACATATTTTTATTTGTTGTCCTTTTTCGGACCGATACACGGACAATTAAAGCTCACACACAAACTGCGATACACCAGGTAAGGTAAGGTACTCGTATCTAGCCAGACAAAGAAAAGGGAGAAAACAAAAAAAAAATGTCCTTAACCATACCGTATTGTCCTCGATTGCATATAAAATTAGATTTTCATTAAGAGCGGTCAAATAGCGCACGACTTGGCGAAAAAATCCCATCCGTGACATTAATTGGATTGCAATTGGCCAATGGCCAATGGGGCCCAACAAAAAGAACAAAAAAGAAGAAAGGACGAATCCTTAGGTGGTCATCTTCGGGATCAATTATTCAGATTGCAAAATGAAGGGAGATAGGGCAATCACGTTTCGCTTTAGCTCAGTACGAGTATATCGGTGAGGGTAATAAGACCTAATGACCCATTCTGTGTGCTTAAGGTTATGCACAAGGACACCTTGAGTTTGAGATTCTTTTAATTCGCCATAGCGTGCCCGCCGCATCGTTCGTTGCAAAATGCGGACTCGATATATTAGTTTGGCAACTTCCATGGCGGGGGTAGTTTTTCAAATATTTCATTGAAGTGAAGTTGAACGGAAACTATTTGGACATTTTATGAGAGACTTAATTAGATAAGGAATCCTTCCCCAAATGGGGGTAGGAAATTTGGTTTTCTGAGGTTTCTTTTTTTTTTGCTTTGTAACTGGTATCAGGTGAATTCCTTATTATTAAATAGAAGAGATTAGAGCGTATACTCGTATGTTAGGGAAGTTATTTTGCTTAGGGTTATAAATTATTACATAGGGGAGGGAAACTACTTGGGGTGGATGTATACAAAGTATCTACGATATGTATTTATATTTAACTGTCACTGATTTCATTAAGGTGAAACAGTAAAATAACGTTTTAGTTATTCGTAAAAGCATTTTGGTCAATAAATGCAAGGATTTGGTACAAATCAGGGACATTTCAGAAGATTACTATGATTTTGTAGCGGAGTAGGGTGAGTTTATTAAGAGACAAAAATAGGGTAGAATGTGGGCATAGCTTCTCGCAACCATTGTATTCTTCGCACGAATGAAATGGAGTTGTAATTGTATTGACCGACTCTAAGCAGCAAGTTGAGAAACATCTCATGTCGAAGTCTTACTTACTTACTTACGTGGTGCTCCAGGTGCGGGGTGGACCAAGGCCTCAACCAACCTGTTGCGCACTCCAAGTTGGTTAAGGTCTTGTAATACTTGTGCGCGCCGCCTTAGGCGAGGTCGACTTCTGTTGCACCGACCCTCCGGGTTAGAATCGAATATATTCCGAGCCAGAGCGTTGATGTCCATACGCTCTACATGCCCCAGCCATCTTAAATGCCCAATGCACAGTTTTTTGACCAAGTCGATTTTGCTGTACAGCTCGTACAGTTCGTGGTTGAATCTTCTCCTCCAGAACCCGTCAACGCAAACGGGCCCGAATATCTTAAGGAGGATTTTTCTCTCGAAGCAACCAAGGATATTTTCATTCGCTTTTGATAAAGTCCATGCTTCAACTCCTGGTTCTGGGACTGGGATAATAAGGGTCTTATATAGAGTCTCCATAGTCGATCGGGAAAGGGCTTTACTACTCAATTGCCTTCTAAGCCCAAAGAAACAGCGATTGGCAAGAGTAATCCTTCCTTTGATTTCCTACGAGATGCTATTTTTTGAAGTTATGGCAGAGCTGAGGTAGGTAAAGTCCTTTACTTAAGTCGTCGACGTTAATGTAAATTTTATTTTGCTTACATTCTTGGCTCTGTCTTTATAGTCTTCCTGCTGATCGGTTGCACGATCATTGCCGAAGACTATACTCTATAGATTTTCTGATGCATTTCAACATTCCTAATTTATATCTTAACTGATTTTCTGATGAGACACTGGCTGGACACTAGAGACTTAAGATACCACCTGGAAAAAAAGAGACTATCCGTCGATGACTTCCGTCGACTCTGCAGAGAAGACGTCGGAACACATACTATGTACTCTGTAATTGCCCATTTCGGCAAAAAGCAAAGTACTCCATATGCAAGGAGCATTTCTGAGCTCGAAAGAAATATGGAACAATGAACCCGGAATAGTGCAGAGAGTTATAAAGAGTCTCAGCACATCCCTGTGTTTAAGAAATAAGGGTCAACTCGACTCTCTTTGGTCACGGTGAATATCATTAGGGTTCATTTCATGATATTCCTAGCTCTAGAATAAAGCTTTCATTCTAACCTTAAAGGTACATGCAGTGATATAGAGTATAGCCTTTCAACTTTCTTCTTGCAATTCTGTTTGATTGACAGATCTGCGGATTATATTGCTTTGCTTATGAAAGGTTAAGTTACCAATTTATTAGACCACAATTTCGTACATCTCTTATATACCATTTAAGGATATTTCCATATTCATAACGAGGTCCTGCAATCATACCGAATGATTTATTGGTGGCGACTCCGTTACTTCTTTATGGCTGGAACTGAATCTTAATAAAGTCGATGATGAACCTAGACAATTATGAACTCCACACGTTAAGTTACCGGAATAATCAGAGGACACCGTGCTATATATAGGTCGTATGGCTAGCAAAAGACTCACTAGTTCCGACGATATCTGTAGAAGCTGGGAAGAATAGGCGGAAAGTGAATCGATGCAACTTCTATTCTATTCTACCCTCGGCCACAGATTCTGAAAAATATTGCAAAGCTAGAAAACGCACACATATCGGATCTTTTAAGATACAATCCCAAATTACGATGGGATACATAAACGTCTCGGGTCTCCGAGCGGAATCTAAGCAACCTAACCTAACCTCCTAATCTCCCTAGCCCAATCTCATAGCAATAAGACCATTAGCTCATGAGGCTCAGATCTTCTTAATCTCCGACAATTGTCTCGTATATTTAAGACGGTCTCAATCTTGGAGTCGATGTGGTTTGGCAGAGCCTTATTTCTTGCTTTCAAACCTTTTTTGTAACCGTGTCCTCTTGTAGTTTACGGTGTAAGTTGCTACCTCTTATGTAGCAAGCGACGAATGCCACGAATGTATGTTATGTAGTCTTTTCTGTTTCCGTTGAACTGCCACATTGAAGCCTGTTGGGATGTACGGAACGTCCAAACAGGCTTCAATACTTGCATGTGGAAAAGTTTGAGCGTGACTTCACTTTAGTGGGCACCGTAGCGCAAGTGGTTAGTGCGTCGGACTACTGAGCCAGCGGTCTTGGGTTCGAATCCCGCCGCAAACACCTAAAAGTTTTTCACAGTGCCCACCTCTTTCGAATGTCTGACAAGCATCAAAGAGTATCATTTGTCACGATTGAGCTTCTCAACTCGCCGTTCGGAGTCGGCAAAAAACTGTAGGTCCCTTCCATTCGTGCAAAAATATAACACGCACACACAAATGGTTGCCCAGGTTCACCTCGAGCTGTAGTGTCAACTAAGTAAGTAAGTAAGACTTCACTTTACTGGCAAAAAAATGTGTCGATTTCACGACTATCGCAACAATTGCGGCTTTTTGTCAACTTGGAGAATTTTGGGTAAGGACTTGAGCCTACAGCCTTGCAAAGTGGTATTGGCTCAAGAGATGAACCCAAACGATCGCGGATCGCGTCGGCAGTTTGCTGATTGGGCCCTTGAGCATTTGGAAGATGGTTTTTAGGTCGGCCAAAAATTAATCATCCTCTCAGGCTTTTTCAACAAACAAAATGGCAGTTGAGAACAATTCACGAGTATTATATGAAATGTCCTTGCTTATTGCATGGCAGCGTCATTGGACCTTATTTTTTCCAAAATCAGGAGAGAATAGCCGTAACCGTCAATGGCGACCACTATAGAGCCATGTTACTCGAATTTTTGTGGACAAAACTTGAGCACATCGATATTGAAGAGATGTGTTTTCAATAAGTCGAAGCTAAGTGCCATACAACTAATGGTGCGCTCGATTTGCTAAACGATTAGTTTGGCGATTGAATCATCTCATGACGAAAATATTTGAATTTACCACCGTGGACATGTGATTTGACAGCCCTAGATTATTTTCGTTTGGGCTACGTCAAAGCATAAGTCTATGCCGACAATCCACAGATTTTGAATCATTTGGAAGTCAACATTTGTCAAGCTATCGCAGGATGATCAAAAATTGGAGCGATAGGGTGCATCAGAACGATATTCGGTAGCTTCAAAATAAAACAGAAACTAAATTGATGTGTTGAACTTTACAAAAAACAGTATGTCGAGTATATGGTATGGTTGGAAAAGATTCGACAGATGGCAGCTGCTCTCATTAAAAAGAACGAGGTAGTATCATGTCAAATGCCAAAGTTACCAATTTATAAACTTCCCTTCCAATAGCGCAGAAAAAAAAGGCAGCTTCTCACTCCACTGCTAATGACCATAATATACTCAATCGTTAGTACTTTATGTCAACTGACCTGTCGTCCATCTAGTTGATTGGAAGCCAGAGTCAATTAAATGCACAACCCTGCTAAGAGTAATGACAGCGTTCGCTACAACTCCCAAAAATCAAAAACCGATTTATTCAAATGACAATGTAACCGCACTCATGCATAAAAACCATTTGCCAAAGACATGGAAGGACTCTACCAACCAATTATCCTAATGAGCTAAGCCTATATTCGGAGTAACACCCGATGGACTGCAGCTAATTTTCTACCAATCAACTTAAAAAAAAAAAATCTTAACTAAACTAATCATTCCAATTTAACAAATTGATTTTCGTTCAAATTGATAGAAATAACGGTCATAAATTTTCCCTCTTTTCAATAAAAAAAAAACAGGACTCATTAGTTTCGTAAACAACTCTTGTCTGGGAGAATGGGTGAAGACAAGGCAAAGGCAAAGGCAAAGGCACATAGTATGCTCGTCCACTTGTAAGGACAAATATTGACTTCTAAGCTAATTACCTGTAAACATCGTGATAGTGAAGTAAGTCAACCCTTGTTGTTGTTATTTTTTTTTTTTTTTCTTCTTCTTGTTGTCCCTTGAGGGGACATCACCATAATAAAGTAAACTATGTTCACAAGGATAACAAAACAAAAAAATATTAATAACAATGCACGTGTATGCAGACACACACATACCAAAATAGAAATTCATAAATAATTTTTCTCCTGCCATAACTTCATTAGCTGCTTGTGTGTGTGTGTGTGTGTTGGCTTTGACCAGTATTTAGGGCTCATATAATTGAGGTTTGATTAACGAGCACAGGATATAATTCATTTTCGCGTCCATTTGGCGGATATTAGGGACACTTTCGTTTTTTTTTTTTTTTTATCAACATTAACAAAATTAAGTAAATAACTACGTTTTGGTATTTATGGATACGGCAAGGCGAAGTTATGACAGGAAGGGGGTATAAGTCTATGGAGTACCTAAATGTTTGCATTATTTTGGGGATTGGTTAACTCGAGGCGTGTATGGGCGTTAGCTGGGCAAATCTAATTTAGAAGTAGCAACCTTTTTTTTTGGCTTAGTCAGACTGGGTGCATTTTAACCACCATTTTATTGTGTTTAAGTAATTCAAGGGGATCCACCACCGTATTCAAACAAAGTCCTCTTCACGGAAGCTGCAACAAACAGTATCAGTTCCTTAGCAAACACGGAATCATCAGTAAGAATACCTTCCGCAGTCTTTTATGAGAAGAGTTTGCCTGCATCTGGAAATACATACTTGTCCGTCTTTATTACCTCCACTAGAAACCCACACAGAAATCCAACCGAAATCGGCAAAATGGATTACCTTTGGAATATCCTCGGTGACTGTCTGTCTGACTATGTTATACGCCTGTCTGTCACAACAATTTTTCTCAGACGCTATTTGACGTATACAATTCAAATTAGGAAGAGTTGCATAAAATAGTCGCCTTTATACAGAAGTGTATGTAAATTCGCTAAATATGAAGAATGTCTATACCAATGAGAAAAAGCCTAAATGCATTTCAGGCAGAAACATTGCGACAGCGTCATCCTGGAATCAGGAATCAAAGGTAGCCTCATTCATATCCTCACGGATAGTGAAGCAGATATAAAAGCACTAGGCTCAAATCTTATTGACTTCAAATCAGTCCTGAACTGCTTTAATACTCTCCAAAACGCCTACCATAGAAGCAAAGTCAAACTTTGGTGGGTGCCCGGACATGAGGGTATTGATGGAAGCGAAAAAGGTGAAGGACTGGACTGAAAAAGTTTGGCTGACTGCTGTACCGGCACTGAGCCGTTTTGCAATATTTCGAACTCAGCTATAAGCTTAAAAATCAAAGGAGATGGGGCACTTTTGGGCCAAGAGCGTACATCAATGAAATTGTAACTGTAAAAAAGACATGTAAGAACTCACCATGGAGGATTGGTTACTGAGCATTGGTGAATGATTTGCAACACGTAGGATTTTGAAAGTGTTTGTCCTAGTTAATAATGGCGGAATCTTAAATTTTTATACACAAAATTGAAGCTTGAAAAATAACTGTCAAAAAAAGTTATATCGTCACTGAAGATTTTTCAGAAATTAGTGATTTTCAAAAAAAAAATACTTTTAAAGTCTTCAGATATAAATTAGTCAAATCTTAGACCCACTTAGACCGCAGTTCTAGGCTTCTACAATTCTTCTGCGCCATCCATCATATTTGATTCCAGACGATGTGTCTTACTCTTCTTCACCATATATCCGATTCTCTATTGTCTTCCATCCATTATTTCTCGATTCTATTAGAAGGCATCACTCAGCAACAGCATGCATTTAATTTTTTTCTATCATTGCCTACAGTTGAAATGCATCCTGCTGCGGGGTAGGCATTTGCATCAGACTAAGCCCTCTACACATCTTAAAGCAATCTTACTCCGGAACTTTATCCAATAACATTTCAGGGTAAGTTCAGTTTTCTTAACCCCTATGCCTATATGAAGGCGAGTTACCTTCAGTGAAGGTAGTAGAGGTAGCAGGGTGAAGGAGTTTCTCGATTCAGTACCAGGAGCTTTAGGGGAAGCTCTGGACATCATAGGCTCCAAATATAATTTCGGACGATGGTTCCAATGTCTCCTTCCAGATCGCTCTGAATGGAACTGCGGAGGTTGGTCTGGTTTCCCATCAGAAAGTATAGTCTTCTTTACCGACGGGTCCTTAATGGATGAGCTTTCCGGAGCAGGTATCTACTCAGAAGAATGCCACGTTGAGCAATCTATTCCACTAGGCAGATTTAAGACTGTCTTCCAGGCAGAGGTGTATGCTATCGCTAGCACAGCGCACATTGCACTTAACAAGAGATGGCAAGGCAAGTCCATATACATCTCCTCTGATAGCCAAGCAGCTATTAAAGCCTGTTCAGCAGCGTTGATCAGCTCCAAAAGTGTTAAGGAAGCTGTCAATAAACTGAACCAGCTTGGGCGATGTAATAAGATCACTCTGGTCTGGCACATTCTGACATCCCGGGAAACGATAAAGCTGATGCTCTAGCTAGAGCTGGATCAGCGGCCCCTTTTGTCGGCCCTAAGCCTGTTATTGGCTGCAGTTCAGCCTATGCTAAAAACAAGATTCTTGAACTGCTGCGACTACAACACTAGCACTAGCTTAGATCATGCCGATAGTAAACGCGCCCAGGGCAAATAAAACTAAGTTTCTATTACACCTTAGTAGAAATGACCTCAAAATCTTCACAGGACTGGTCACTGGGTTCACTCCCTTAAACGAGCACCTGAACAAAATTGGAATCAGGAGCTCGGTCCTTTGCCAGATGTGCCTGGAAGAAGACGAGACGACTGAGTACGCCATTAGCGAGTGTCCGGCCTTTGCTCAAATCAGAAAGGCCACTCTAGGCAACTACGTCCTACGCGATATTGATCTACTGGAGCTCAATCTTGCCCTATTGCTTCGCTTTGCGAAAGCGACGGACAGATTCACTAACTCAGCGAATGTGGTGGTAGTTCACCAAAGTACAATGGGCCTACAGGTCTACGTGCTTGTTGTCTCTATGTGATAACCCCCTTCTAAATACAATACAATACAATACAGTGGCTCCTGTAGGCTCCAATATTTGTTCATATAAAAAAACTGTCTGCACGTTTCCATAGAATAGCAGCAGCGTTGTGTTTCAATTGAATGCTCATTTTCTTCAGATCAGCATACGGCTGATGAGCTACATTTTGGTCATTCTATTCTTTATCGTCGCTTGACTCGCATTAAAGTCAAAAATTCGTTCTCATCTAATTTTCATCCACAATTGCGTCGAAGTCCGGTCGAAAATGAGTCACGAAAGCTTTAAAGATTAGCTTAGCTTTTACGTAATTTTCGATTCGAAATTTCGAACATGAGCACCATCCAATATCTGAAGGATTCCGTTTAGAACTAGGAACCATTATAGTTTTTGTCAGTCCGTCTTTCTGTCACAGCTCTTCCATTCTCTCATTTGTATACCTATCGAGATGAAATTTGGTATACAAGTAGAGTAGGGATAGATCTCATTAGATTCATCAAAAAAAATGTCGGGACCATCTTCAATGTCCTTTTTAGGACATCTACTGTGCAAAGCTCAAACCTTTCTGACTTTACCAATGCTACCATTGATCGTTTTAACTTCAGCTATATTTTTATGAAGTCTATAGAGGTTTACGAAGTCTTTAGCTAGCGCAACAATCTATGGTGAACATAATTCTTAACCAGCAACCCCTTCAAGTTGGCCGAATATTTGATTTACTACTTTCAATTGGTTTCCATCCACATGTGACAGATTCAACCATTTTTGATGTTGTTGTAAAGTCCACAAAGTTTATCATTAACCGCTTACAAAAAACCGTCTTTAGCTTCAAGACTTAGGTTTAAAGTCCTGTACTTTATTTTTGCTCAGAATGTTCAATCCTCTAGTGGCTGCCAAATAACTGTTTGTAAAAAGACTGTACCCTAATAGAATACCTGTCGCAAATTTCAGCACCTGATGCTGCTAAATAACTCAGAAAGGATGACAGGTACTACGCAGATATGAACCCAAAAAGGACTTAATCAGTAACTCAAGTCAATCTCCATAAATCAATGAATTTTTTTTCAATTTCATGGAGCAAAATTTACTACTTTATCCCGCCGCTTACATGCGTCGTCCTTTCGACCTGAATAAGATAATGAAATTTATAGCCCAGTTACCTATAACTTACTGTATATGTACGTACTACGCACATTTCTTTTTTTTTGCTGCTACTTACAAATTAAAGATCAATTTGTCACCCTGTCAATTGCCATTCACCTTTCACATAAAATTACCTCCACCCAAGTCCGTAAGACACATACACACGTATACTCGACTCGTACTTGTTTGTATAAAAACCAAAAATAAATTACCATAAAAGGTTACAGCCTATTTAACAATTTATCCAAACACATGTAGGATATTGTGACTGATTAGATACTTAACTCCTTTATATCCCCACCGCCGCCGCCAGTCATAGTCATTTAAGGACCTACTCCTAAAACTAAAAGCACGACAGTAATTTTTTGTTTTTTGGCATATCGTGCCAAGCCAAAGGATATTCCTACAAAACATGGTGAACCTAGTTATAGAACATGTACAGAGATGAGCTTCATTGGTTTACTTCACGCAATATTGTCATTCAACCGCAGGAACTACTCCTCTAGGGATAAAAGAAACACACCATTGGAAATTCCATCAACTTACGTCGCCAGGAATTTATTTCGATAGCACCAGGATAACCCGACCAAACCACCTCATAACTTATTCAACCCTATAAACGGGCGAAAAAAAAATGGAATAAGAGACAAAAACCAAATTAACTATAGCACCTTTGCGTATTGACTGAGCGGTACTTGAGGAATTTATTGCCTTCACCTTACCAAACTGCAACTTTTGTGTGTGGGGGGGGAAAAAAGGACGAAAAGGAAACCCCATCTAGACACGCACATCCGATGGACTGCGCTATTTGATAATGTGACGCGCTAGCGTGTTTTGTTCATCAAATTAATGTTAATGCAAATATTCGAAGGCATACTTGTGTTAGTAATTAACGGTTAAATGTTCCTATGTTATTCTTTTGGTAATTTGCGAAAAATTATCCCATTCAGTTGAGGAAAATAGAAAAGGGGATGAGTTTCTCGCATTTAGTGGGATTGATTGCTGGAATATTGAAATTTATCTATCAGCTTGGAGCCTGTTTTGGGAGCTTCCGGTCTTTTAAGCTTTGCTGCCGAATGAGGTATAGATAAAAGTCCTATCCATCGCGATTTATACAAAGTAAATAAAGTAGTAGCAACTTTTCGTTGTAGTTAAAGTTGCAGCTCCCTCACAAGAATGACACCATATTTAGTTAAAGTCTGCCCTTTAAAGTTAGGCTCAGTATTTAAAACCACCGATCGAAGCTCAAAGTGCGGTAGATCGAAATTTGGTACCAAAGTCTGAATTCTGACTCCCTGAATGGCTGCCAAACCAGTGACATTTTAGATGGAGTGACATTTTAGATGGAGTGACATTTTTGATTTAAACCTAACATTTTTGGTCTGAACTTGTTGTAAATTTTAAACCACAGTGTGTCTGACATTTTCGAAATAAAAACTGGCCTTGAAAATTTTAAACAGCTCGTCAAAGTATGCAGCTTAAGTTCATCTTAGGTACGCATCTGACAGTTTCCGCATTGCTAACCCTTCACGCAGAAACCTCTATCCGCTTCTTTCACAGCTCAGTTACTGGGACGAACGCAACGGGTCCGACTCGAGGCCAGTACATAGTACACTTTTTTTCAAAAACTAAAACCTTTTTAAAATTAGAAAATAAGCTAGCTCCTTTTTTTCAATCCCAAGATCAGCTATATTCACTGGTTAAAGCGCTCAGGCAAGTTATCTATCTAGCTCTGACTGTCCTATTATCTTCTTTCCTACGAACTTTCACTTTCACAGTCAAAAAGCCTAACAAACACGATACAATTGGCTGAAATCGCCAAAAGCCTATCTATTCCGGGTCTCTTAAGGGGTTTTTCTTGTCATACTTTCTGATGGCTCTAAGGGCTCCAGTTATACCTTCTACCTACCTCCCTAACGACTTGGCAAACTTATAATTGAAAACCACTCGAATCTTTTTTTTGTATCGGTGTTTCGAGCTTAGTTCAGATCGAGCTTAAAATGTTGAGATAAGAAATAAAAGGCCATAAATTGCGAGGACTTATTAGAAAATGAATGAGAAGCTTTGTGGTGCTATTTATCTTCAGAAGACTAAAGTAGTCCATCTGATCATCCCTATAGCATTTTGTTTCCCTCTAGCTAGACTCTATGAAGGCCTAAAACTCAAGTAAATCGATTTCTCTCAATCAAATTCCGAGTTTTTTTTTTTTTTTTTTAAAGTGGAAAGTGTGGAAAGTGAAGAAAGGCAAAGTAGGTATTTTTAGATTTCGTGCTCAGGATACACCTTAGAACTGAAGAAAGGCAAAGTAGGTATTTTTAGATTTCGTGCTCAGGATACACCTTAACTGGTTAGATGTGGATTCTGCAAAACGCAAGACTCTGATTTAGGATGAGGATGTGACGTTTTTGTCCAATCTTCTGCTCGAAAATCGTTGCAGTATTTTTTTTTTAATGTCTGAGGCCTTTTCTTGTACCGTGGCTCAGTGATTATTTTGGGGAACAGCTTTCCTTTCTGATCTTCGAAAACATCACCACGATGAATGTCTGCCAATCATTCGGGATCTTCAACTGCTACGGGAAGCTTTTGGACTCGTCATTTTGACACGCTTTTGGTGTTTGCCCTTTATTAACCCAGATATGCGTTGCCGCTTGCAATAAACCTCAATACATTTCGCTATTCCATGGTCTATATCTATTTCCTGCAAACTTTGGTATGCAGTTAGTGTGGAATCGCCGTCATATAGAACCTGTTTTTTCTTAGGTCGTATCTAAGTTGCCAGGGCAGAAGCATTGATGGAAATGAGCTGGCTCGTTCAGGCTCTAATACCAAATTCTCAGGCCCGGAACCCTTGTATTGCATAAGCTGGGCAACAATCTCAGAATTAATCAGCAAATGGGCGCATAATCTCCGACTTTCTCATTGGAGAAATGTCTCAGGGCTTAGGCAAGCTAAACTTGAATAGCCTTATACCCACCACAGGGAACTTCTTAACTACAATGGATATTAGGTATCTAAAAAATTTCCTCTCCGGTCATTGCCAGTTACGATATCACCTAAACAAGTAAGGCCTGTCTAGCAAGACCGATTGTCGACTCTGTTTAGAGGAGGTCAAGGCAGCCCGGCACTTTTCGGGGTCAGACGGCGTACCCTATATAAAGAACTCCTCACACCGTATGACTTAAAAAAAATGCGTCAACCAATGACATCCCTACTAGCCTTTATTAGAAAGGTGGTTTGCCTCTTGGACTAATTAGAATCCTGTGATACAATAGCTCTTTTAGGTCGCGGTATCAGCCTTGGGGCAGGATCCAGTTATTTAAAAAAAAAAAAAAAGTTGCCAGTGTACCCGCAAGACAAGTAGTTCAGGCATTTGGATATACACTTTGAGCTTAGATTCGGTTCTGTATAAAGCTTAGGTGTCCCTGTCCAGTTCTTAATTTTGCAGTAAATTGAGGAACCCCAAAGAATGGTTCCGGACTAGTGAGTTAGCGACAAGCTGTTCCATTACTGTCAAAGTCTTCATCATCTGGTAGCCAAGCTGAAGTAGCTGCATTATTGGGGAGATTAAGGTTGTCAGCTATCGTATAAGTCATAAGGTCGTGCAGAACCCCTCAGCTGCCTGCGTGAATCTTGATATTTGCGGCTTTTATCGGACTAAATTGTCATATTTTTATGGCTACAAGTCTTTGTAACTATTCGGACGTTCTGAATCCTTATTCGCCTGTTTAAATTGGTCACATCATATACACACGTTGAAGCTATTTGACCCATACAAGCCTTAGCTTTTCCCTCCTCTTTCATGTGCTCGACAAAAGTATAATATTCGCGATTGGAAAACTTGTCCAACTAAAACACGAAACATTTTCGAATCTCGATCAAGTGGTCATCAGCTAACAAAGAGACACTCTCCCCGAATCTCATACTCGTAGATCACTTGCTTGGCGCTTATTCAATTTCACATCGCACTCCAAGTGGATAATTCAATTTTTATTAAGTTCTCCTCGCATAGATAGGTAAACTCCAAAGTCAATGTGAAATTTCACTCGAAAAACTCTTTTCCAACTAAAAAAAAAATGAAAATCCCATCTACTCTTGTACTTTGTCAGGAAAGTCAAGAAATTAGTTTATCCTCAATCCGTGTATATACACGCTCTGGCGCATACTTTAAACCGCGAACGGGATGAAGTGAAAAATAATAAAAAATCCATCGCCAACATAAAATGAAAAAAACTTAAAATATTCCATCAACTTTATGAACTTGTCTGCGGTTTTAAAACGCTTTTGGCACAATTTCGTTTCGTATCCTTTTTTTTTTTGCTTCCATCCTGCACCGCTCCCCATCTTCATCTTTTACTTAGCTTACGGGCCTTATCCTTCAACATGAAGAGTTATGGTCTGATACACTCTCAGAGGAAACTTTTTCCAAACTAAAATTCCAAAAATTATTTGCATCACAAAAATTGCTTAAGGTTCCCATACACAGGCGAAAAAAAACCCCCACACAGAAACCACTCACCGCGCCGCGCCGCGCGTAGCCCATAATTAGCCAATCAATTCCTTGGGACCGGCAAAAAAAAAAGGAAATTTCGAATCCCTTTATAGAGAGACTCTCGAACAAATTTCCGGGCATAATAACAATATAATAGAATCCTGCCAAGGAGCTGGGACTATCTTCGGGAACTTCCGCCACCTTTTTGTTTTGTTTTTTTTTTTTTTTTTTTTTTTTTTCATCTTCCTCTTCTTCCCGCTTAAGCCGAAGAAGAACAAAACACGAAAAAAAAAGATGCTTCACTCTCGCTCACTGTTTTGCGCATAAATTATTTTATGACAGCGCTCAGACATTTTTTCGGAACTAACCCCCTGTGTGGTGAGGTTGGGGTTGGGGTTGGTTTGTCCCGGTAGATTGTGACTGGTGGCTGTTCGCTGGTCGTCGTTTCGTCATTGTGTCCGGGGGAAATAGGAAATTGTTATGAGTGGATGAATTGGGGATTTTTCAGTGTTTTTTTTTTTTATCCATCCTTTTGCTGTTATGTCCTGCCTTTGTCCTAGCGCCATTGTGCGTTGGGCATTTGCGCGCAGTTTGATCAAAGGATTTACAAAAAAAATACGCTTTTTATTTTTTTTCCTGTTTCTGTTTTTAGCTTAGGGATGTTTTGCAATTTTTTTTTTGTCAAGTATGCCTTTTCCTGGTAAAGAGAAAATGATTGATGCTCATAATTTATTTTGGTTTAAAGGTGATTTCGGTGGGTGGGGGTGGGTGGTGTTGTTCGGGTTGTTGCGGCTAATGACTGCAAAAGAGGGAAATCTCTTCAAAATAACAAAAAACAAAAATTGTCCTCCTCTGTGATGGGATTTCTTTAGAACGAAACGAAACAACACAACAAGTCCTTTTTCAATGAGGGTGTGGGAGCGCAAGGCACCCAGATGTGACTTATTTTAATGTCATAATAATCCTGTAAGACACATTGTACAGACGCGTGGTGAATACACAGTGTTTTCGCCCCGATAGCAATTAATTGGTTGTGAAAAGGGAATTATTGGTGAAATTTTACCCCAAAATAAGATTATATTGAACAGCAAGTGGGTTTTAATTAGACTTAAGGGTTTTTGACTGGTAGGAAATTTTAATGAGCTGTATGTACGAGTATATACCCACCTACTTGCAAAAAAAAGAGGTTTTTCTTTGGAAAGTTTTTCCTTGGAAAATTATTTGCCAGAATAGAGTTGACTGTTTGAAGGTAATCCCAGCTTATATGACATTGGTATGGGTGGTTTAGAAAGGCAACAATGGAGGAGTATTTACTTTCCTTTTGGACATAAGACTGGATCTTGGTGCGTGGGTAGAAATAGTCAAGAAAACAAACAAGTCTACATCGATTGCCTACTTGAAGAGAACTTGTCTAGAATGCCTAGAAAAGTTTTTTTTTTAAATTTCCCAGACATGCTTGAGCTTCTGGTTGAAGGACTATTGAAGAACGATTGACGGTCCTTCAACCAAAGATAAAATTGTAAATGTATCACTCGAAAATCTACCTAGTTGCGCCATATCCGATTCAGGCTACATAGACAAATAATGTGCTGAAGTTGTATATGCAAGGAGTCCAGAGGCTGGGTTTGAATTGTCTTAAGCTACCTCCTGGTTCCCTGTCTCTTACTCCTGGCAATGTCACACACACAGAGCCAAGATAATCCTATAGGTAGGGATAGAAAAATCAAAGGCACATAACTTGTCTGATAGAGGACTGTTTTCAATCACATTTTTATTGCGGAAAAAAGTACACCTTTGCGGTTTATTCACTTTTTTGGAGTTAACCTGTTCGATGACCTTTATTACCTATCTAAATCTAGGACACATCTCTCTTGAGCCTTCGGAAGGGAGAGAATAAGACCTAGCGCTGGATTAAATCTAGCTGTATTATGTGTCAGGGCTTCCATTCACCCAAGGGCAGCGACTACTCCGTCAACAGCAGCAGCGATGATCCAACGGTGGCTGCGACCGTTATTTAGTGACAAAAAAGGCAACAAGACCTTTCGTCAGACCAGAGCAATCAGTCGTCGAAAGACCAGAGCGAGCCAGAGCAATCATCAGATGAGAGCAATATTCGACAGTGAGCATCAGACGAGAGCAGTCATAAAGGGCATTCATTCGAAAAACCACATCGAGCCAGAGCAGTCATCAGACGAGAGCAACATTCAACAGTGAGCATCAGACGAGAGCACTCATAAAGGGCACTCATTCGAAAGACCACAGCGAGCCAGGCCAGAGCAGTCATCAGACGAGAGCAATATTCAACAGTGAGCATCAGACAAGAGCAGTCATCAAAAGAAAGAAGACATTTATCAGAGCAGAGCAAAGAAACACACACATACAACAGTCCACTACCATATTAACTTAACTGGTTTAATAGAGTCATACAAATTGGCAATAGTTTTCTATTCCATTGAGCGTCGGAATTCCTTCAAGGACATTGTTGATTCAATCTTTTGGGATGAAAACAGAACAACTGGACAGAAGTATTTCTGTATTTTCATCATATGGCTACTTTATGAAACAGGTAAGATCCATCTCGTCTAGGAACTACGTGGCACATAGGCCATTCCACATGAACATTCCTTTAACTGTTCATTATAAAGGTTTTTATCTGTTATCCTCTTAAACCTTGGTATTTCACTCCAAATCTTGCGGGTAATAAAATTCTCGGATGGATTCTATGGGATCGCGATGAGCCCACTCTGGTGCCTGGTGTTTTGGGATGGCTCGGCCTCTCAACCCCTCTCAACCTAACCTAACCTAACCTAACTCCAAATTAACTGAACGAGATTCATGGCTTTTTTTCACAAATAAGCTCTGGGTAAAGCATCCCAAATTGTTTCATCAAGAACCTGCTATGACTATAAAACTGAGCCAGGGACTAAGAGACTTAATTAAAAATATTTAAGCTCTCCAATCAGGCTGAAAACCCCGATATTACTAAAAGCTGTTTTTCAACTTGAAATTTTAGCCCCCAATACCAAATCCCAAACCTGTATTATGCTACTCTGATATAAATGCAAGATTTGTATTCAAATTGAGGTCTCTTTGCCTTTGGCCTTCCATATTAAATTTGTATCCTGGCGGTATAAAAAATCTGTGCAAGACCCATGCAAACTAACAAATTAGGAAAATGCCAGAACACATTCGAAAACTACTCTCAAATCCCTGGAAACAATTTAATATTCTTAAAAGGGTCATCTTCACTACTAAAACTCAACCCTCCTGTGGGGCGCATCGCATCCTCGTACGTTCCCTGTTGATTGCGAAAACCTTTTTGTAAGTTTTTTACCTTTTACGAGTACACATTTCTGTTTTTAAGTTTCACCCCCAACCAACTACCACACACTGTACGAGTAGTTTCGCAAAACAAATAGCAAAGGAAATCACATCGAACAGCTAAAAGGACCAACCAAACGACACAACGATCTTATTACGGGCATCGTCATCGTAGTGAGTAGGTGAGAGTTTGTTACGTAAAAAAAAAAGTGTTTTTCTTAATCCAATTGGAAAGCTTTTCCCCTATATCCTTTTATTGCGATTATCTTGATCAAATATTTATTGAAAAGCCTTTCGAGGATATCTGAACCATAGGAGGTATATATAGCTATACCTAAACCTTTACGATTAGATGTGGGGGCGGCACTCTCAATTGTTATCCTCCTCTACATGGTAATAACATCAGGATAACTGCGAGCTGTTGTCGATGCTCTTACTCTCCCTCAAAAGTACTTAAAATCAATAAGGTTGATTTTTTGATGGTTTTTTTTTTTTGCAATCCTTTTGGTGATTTCACTAGTTCGACACGTTGTCATATACGCTGACCGTGATCCATACACATTCACACATGAATTGATCCTTTTTTGCACTGACAGAAGTGTCAACACAAAGGAGGCCGAACCAGGACGCCATGTGTGCGCGTGGTCCTGGTAGTATGTGAAAATGTCAGCACGCGTGTTAAGTCGCGTGAATCTAGTGATTTATGCCAATGACAGGATGTGTGTGTAGACCTACATTTCACAAGTGGCAGCACAAGTGGTACATGTCATTCGTGTATATCCCAGCACCACCTCTATTCGTCGTTTTGACATCAGAAATCCTTTATCCCTTGGACGATGACGCGTGGAGATTTATGTCTGTTCCTATACTCGTACCCCCGTTGCTATGAAGGAGCGATTTGGAAATTCAATTTTTCGTCCAACAGAAAAGTGAAGAAAAGCCCCCGAACGTCAATACTTCATTTCCTTTTTCAATTTTCATCAAATTTGTTTTCATTTCTCGCGCGTTCTTTCCTTGTAAAAATGGAGAGGAAAAAAAAAGTATCCATGCATGGTATCCTTAGATACGAACACATTCAGAGGCGAACGGTTTTTCGATTTATTCCCATTGGTCTTTTGCGAGTTTTTTTTTTCGTCCTTTCTGAAACTTCTGAGGTACGTTGGGTTCGTGAGGCATTCAATACGGCATGTGAAATTGAGGGATGAGACCAGGCATCGATGGGAAATGTCGCGCGATATGCAACGTAGGGTCGTGCGATACGAAAAGTGCTGACTACATGTTTCTGGATGTGTATGTGTGCACCATTTAGAGTAGACGATGAACATTTGGGGTGAAAATCAAAGTAACTCGCGTTTTCAGGGGGTGACAGTATGGGCGTCGAACTGGATAGCCTACTTTTCGTTTGATGTTATTTTGCTGATCCGAGCCGTATTGATGAAGTGGATTTAAAATGACATCCATTCCCTTTTATTGAGCGGAGCCTTTTGAGATTCACGTTCATTTGATTTTATCAAATGGCAAGCATATGTGTACGTGGAATGGTGGGGGTGTCTCGTCGCGGTTCTTTTGAATCAACGAGTATATGAGTTGTTTGATGGTAATGAAAATCTGGTTGTGTCCTGTGTCCTCGAACTTAGTTACAGGTGTCTGCTCTTTCCAGCAAATCACTGAGATGTTAATAAAAGATTGGGTCTCAGGTATATCAGCATAAATGAAGACGTATTTGAGCACATGATGTGTGGATTTTTAGACTTGCAGTAGATACTTTTATTCTATATTGGATTTTTTCTTTTTTTCAAAATAAAGGCTAAGGCAGTGAAGAGTTTTCTAAATCTCAATTGGTAGCCTCTGCCCCGTGTGTATGTGAAGATAAAAAAAAAAATCGGTGAACGAAATACCTACTTTTTTTCAAGAAACTGAATGCACCCATTTCAACGTCTGATTCAAGTGCTTCCCAAATTTTGAATTGGCTTCTGAAAATGCACAGAAAAGGCTCGCATTGATAAACTCCAAACAATATTACTGACTGCGTCCATTTTTGAACAGTTGCGCCGAATGTTGAAAAACTGTGCCTCTGGAGTTATGTTTTGCGTTCTTGCAATATTAGATATTCTACATAGTTGAGTGTGAGATGAGACAGAAACCTTTATTGCGAATTAAAGTAGGTACATTCAATACCATTATGTTTTAAAAATGTGATGTCATTTAAGTGGCCTCCGCGACTTTGTTTACAGGACTACAGCTAGCCCATTGTTGTTGACTTGTTGCCATTAACCAGCGACTTAACCCTTTCGGTACATCTTTTTTGCTGTAAGGATTAAACATAATTTTTTTTCTTTATATACGTTCGAATGTGATTTTTGGAAACGATTCTATAAAAACACAAAAATGATGTCAAATTGACTAGACTTAACTTAAGCGATTATTTGAACTGGGCGCCTATTATCTATCTACAAAATATGAGATCAAAAATTTTAATTGTTGACGAGCATCTAAATAAAAAAATAAATCATAAAGATGGTCTGCTGATGAAAAAATCGATATTAGTTTAGACGTTAAGAGGACTTTCCTGCACGAGAGCTGAATGCGCACTGAGAGCTTATAGGGTCGAATTTTTTTAGCATCAAATGCTTGAACATACATATGTATGTGTACAGAACGAAGTTAGGAAGAAATTTGAAACAAAAAAATTTTCTCATAGAGAAAGATTGGGATTTGGGAATAACAAGAAACCATGTTACCATATGGTAACAAAATACCGAAATGGCTAATACAGAGAAAAAAAACTCTAAGGACCTTAAATAGCACGATCTTGGCGGCCATTTCACATCGCCGGCCGCTTCTGGAAATAATGTAACGACATGTCGCCCAGGTCCATGTCATCAAACTGAGGCCACAAAAAGTCAGTTATCATGGTTCACCATTGACAGTCACGGTCTAGCCATTCGCATTTCGGAAGATGTATGGCGCCTGACCAAAATCCGAACCAAATTTTAAGTTTCTCCACATACAATAGAATCTTTTGATAAGTGCTGCCCGGGTTCAATCCCAGCGCACACCTAAACGTTTTTTTACGGTGCCACCTCTTTCGAATGCCCGACAAGCCATCAAAGAGTATCATTTGTCATAAGGAGCTTCTGAACTCGCCATTCGGAGTCGGCAAAAAAACTGTAGGTCCCTTCCATTCATGCAAAAATATAACAAAATAATAAACCGTAGCGCAAGTGGTTAGTGCGTCGGACTACTAAGCCAGCGATCTTGGGTTCGAATCCCGCCGCAAACACCTAAAAGTTTTTTCACAGTGCCCACCTCTTCCGAATGCCTGACAAGCATTCAAGAGTATCATTTGTCATGTAAAGCTTCCCAACTCGCCGTTCGAAGACGGCCCGACGGTCTCTTCCATTCGTGCATAAAATATAACGCGAACACACAAATGGTTGCGGAAAGCTAGACTTTGTTCTACCTAGCACTGTGGAAGCCAAATATTAATAAAAATAAGAAGAAAGGAATGTGGCAATTTGCTTATTCACGAACATCGTTTGATTTCCCGCTTGTGGTGCACTTCTTATTGCTCCAGTCACGCCGGTCGAGTGATACTAGTATTTGCACTTTGGGAAGCTTGCTTATGTAGCTCTTTAGGGATCACCACGTAATCCCGAACGACTTAAATCTCGAACGAAAAAAATCTCGAAAATTTATTCGATAAATCTCGAAAACAAAAATCTCGAATGGACAAAAACTTGAAAATACAAATATCTCGAAAGACTTTATCTCGAAAATTTTTTTAGAATTTCTTCATTGTAAATTCTGTAACTTTTTTGAAAATAATAAAAATGCAACAATCTTTTTACAACAAAAAAAAATGTTGTTAGCTCATTTATTTACTCAAAATATTTCTGTATATTATAAATGCATTGGTATTATACATATGTATAAATATTTGAAACTCAAGTTGTAGACAATACCCCTTAAATATCCCATACAACTTTTTTCTTCTTTTTCGTCCATGATTTTTAAAATATTTTTTTCTTTTGGATATTGTAGGTACTAGGTACAGATAAATGTGTGGACTTCCCGTCAAATCTTTTAGCGTTTATGCCAAGACTCACATGTATTTTGTATTCTTGGTAAGCTAGTTGTGCTAGTTCAGTACATGACCCAAAGGAAGGCAAATTTATTGGTTTATATAATTTTTTTTGAAAAAACATGTCCACGTCGATCAGATTTTAGAAGACCTGTTTGTATTGAGTTAACTCATTTGCATGCATGAACAGTGAATCAAACACTTTTCTATATAAATAAAACCAGAATTGATATTAATTTTTGAGGCAATGGTAATAATTCGCGCAGATATTGGTTTCGAGATTTTTTTTCTTCGGGATTTTTGTTTTCGAGATTCTTTTTTTCGAGATTTTATTTTTCGAGATATCGTGATACACCCAGCTCTTTACTTTTCTAGCAGTCCACCACACGGTGGGTCCATAGGTGATGATGGGTCTGATGGTTATGTAGGGTCATCTTTTGCCGAAGGTCAATTCACAGGAGTAAACACAGGTTGACAGCAGTTCCCTCGAGTAATGGCACAGTCTAAGTTTTCTCCAAAATCAGGCAGAATCAAAAAAAAAAAAATATTAACTAAGAGCTAAAACCGAAAAAAGAATCCTGGTAGAACTGACACCGTTGTAGGTTTCAGGGTTTTAAAGAGTCAGGTTTCAATAAGCGGTTCAGTTTTTATTCACTTGAGCGAACCTTACTTCTTCAGCTAGAGAGGTCTTTTCTGTTAGACTGGCATTTAACTGTCTTCAAAAATGATTCTTTAAATATTCTGAATTGCACGTTTTATGAAGAGACTCTTTCTTGTATTTTTTTAGGACTTTTTTAGGAATACCGACTCTATAGCTTCGTTCTACTTTTGGAAGCTCTTCACAATCTTAGAGTTTTAAGTACAGCGGCATTCGTTATGGCATAAGGGAGTTTCTGTTGACCTTCGCTGACTAGCGATTTATTTTTGATTTTTTTAATCCGCTGACTTTCTACGACTTTCATATGCGAGTCCATATGTCCTGTGAAGTTCTAGTGTATCTAAAACTTTAAAACCAACAATATATTTTCTTATATTCCACCCCTCAATATCCGTTTAATATTGCTACAGAGTTCAGAGTATACAAATCCAAGAGCTCGTAGACCGTCTGAGCTATCAAAACAGAATCCTGATCATTTACTCGACCATAAAATTTTAAATTTGTTACCTGTCCATATATTTGCTTGTACGCTCACTACATACACACACATATATTAAAAGGAGTTCTCCTTCGAAATAACTCATAAAAGTATAAATTCCATTTATGTCCTTCGTTTACTAAGCTATACGCGTTCCCAATTTAAATATCACTGAAGGCCACTCTACAAATGAGATCCCTTTAACCCAGTTTAAGCGAGATTCCGTCATTCATAAGGGTTCTTCTCCTCTCCTTGGCATATTTATAGTTATTGTTCTGTTTCTCATTTATAAACCACCACCCCCCCTCTTTCGAACATTTATTGCTATTTTCCTAAACTAGCAAGAAAAAAAAAGCAATAAAAACAAAAAAACACATAAACATCTTTTTCGCTTTGATATTAATCAAATATTTAAAGATTGAATAGAAATGAATATCGGAAACGTATCCATGTCCTTTTTCAGGTCTGATGTGTTTTCAGTGGTTCACTTTCCTTCTCTTTTAATATTTATTCTTTCGTCCTGCCCACCCACAATTTTTTTTTTTAAATTTTGCTGGTCAAATTCAATGATAGATTTCTGTGGAAAATCATTTCGAACCATCATCCCCCCCAGAGAATATGCCTCCACATCTCATCTGGGGAGCATCTACTCGTATCCTGTTGGACAATAAAAAAAATCAACCCAACCCCCTAACAAGCCTCTGCCCATCTACTTAGGTCCATTCACAAACAGTCTACAAAATGTTTGTTGTGACGAGGGGAGAAGAAAGGGGAGCGTATTTAGAAGAAAACCGTTACCCTCTTTCGAAGGATATTTTTCAATTCAAATGGAATTACATTTTCCAGATTGAAAATATGATTTATACGAGTATTTTCGGGGACAAGTTTTATTTTAAAATTCAAATACCAAGAAAATCTTGAGTCCTAAATGAAGAAAAAAGGATATCTTTTTTTAAGTTCATTTCCATGTCATATGCGACAGGCGCTACCCACATAAGCCATTGCTCCATCCCAAAGCATATACAGAGTACAAGTACGAGTATATTATGAATAAGATATTGCATCCAGGTAGACATGAGAAGGACACAATAAAATACAATAACCAAGGTGACTACCATTGGAGACCATTTTTTTAGGAGTAGTGATGAATAAAAAAAAAAAGAAGAAGAAAAAGGACATCGTATGCGTTTCAAAATAAATGTATCGCAATCTTGCCCCCGGGTAAGGTTATATCTCATTTCTCTGTCCACCTACAAGGATAGATCGTTTCTATGAGACGACCTGATGCTGGTTACATTCTGAAATCGTATATTCCTAATCCTTTCAACACAAGTCCTGTCAAAATATTCCGAAACCCAGTCCGCATTGAAAATAATTCATTCAAAGGAGTGTTGCATACACAAATACATACACAAAGGCAGCAGGTTTATGTTAATATAAATGTGGTAACAATAGGACGAGTATTATGGTAGTTGCTTGTGTGAATGTCCTGCGGTTTTAGTTGTTCATTGATGTCATCGACACTGTGGGGGGAGGTGGATTGGTGGCATGGCGCCCAAGTGTGAAAATAAAGTTTTATTTGCATTTAGTGGAT
Source organism: Brachyopa scutellaris (assembly GCA_949775065.1). Classification (NCBI taxonomy): domain Eukaryota; kingdom Metazoa; phylum Arthropoda; class Insecta; order Diptera; family Syrphidae; genus Brachyopa; species Brachyopa scutellaris. The sequence goes on from OX459114.1 coordinate 14,556,314, forward strand.
TGAAGTGAACAGTGGCTAATGATTGTTTATTCATATTACCTATTTGGATGGAGGAATAACGTTTGAGGTTAAGTAGTTTGCTTAGTTAGTCCACCACTGTTTCCAGCTAAGAAGAGATTCGAAAGCTTTGCGGCGCTGGACAATATATGTAAGTCTACGGGGGAACATACTTGAATCTTAGAGTTTATAAATTTTTCATTTCTGGGTTTTTTGCTCAAATTTAAAGTGGAAATGAACCCCTACACCGACTTTAAGTAGATCTAGCTTTAGGGTACGTTAAACATCGATAGTACTATTGATAGTATCGATGTTTACACCCTATCGAAAACATCGATGTTTTTTTTTAATATCGATAGTTTTTTAAATAAAAAACGTGCCGAAACTGTAAACTGTTGAGCACATTCTCTTCTGCATCACATTTTCTTTTGCATGCTCATAAGCGGGGAATTCCCGGAAAATATTCTTTGTCTGTTTTGTACACGTGCAATCCGACTGATTTTTTTTACTTCTCTGTACGTTCTATGTTGTTTAGGTACTGGATACTTCTTGTCGGGTGAAGATTCAAAAGGAAGAGCTGGTTCCAATTGCAGAACCCTATTAAATGGCGCGATAATTGACATACGATAATTTTTGGGAAAACCGCCGAATGATAGTGATAAGTGTTCCATCGATTATTGAATAAAATCCAGCACAGAGTTACATTAATTAATTTATTAATTAAATTAATTAACATTAATTTCAAATTAAGAAATACTATCGCTCGATACGTTCATTTTACTAGAAACATAATCCACCAGTGCATTTTCCGACGTACTCACGTTAAAACCGGCAGCATGCAGTTCCATTAGAGGAGTAGCAACTAAATTAAGTGCAGAAGTATCCTCGCCAATTATTGGCGAGTTCTTTTTTGCACGTTTTTTATTTTTCCGCGATTTTTTACGCGACACTTTGCAAAATGTTTCCATGCCTACGGAGGCATTTTCGGTATCAAAAGCCTGCGACGCCGGCGGCTCCGCACTATTACAAGTGGAGGCAACAATTTTTGGCAAACCGGTGTCAACAAAAACACAATTTTCAACCGACGGTAACTCCGCGGCACTGGTTTTCTGCGTGGAATTATGTTTCAATTCGCGAATTTCGGATTTCATTAAACTCAGCTCATTCGTTAATGCACTGAGCTTAGAAATTAATCCCAACAATGGCATTTTATTGCAAATAATGCACTTGAAGCAAAGCCCTTCATTGGACTTCATGAGCTGGAGGGCCGCTTCTGAAAGCTTCACACAATGTATGTGGAACTTCCTGGAGCAAATCCCACCGCAGCTCACGAAATCGCCAGACAAAATGCCAGAATTGCACTCTCCACAACTATCAACCATTGCAAGGAATTATTAATTAATAATAATAAAATAATTAAAATAAAATAAAATATGTAATAAATGTCGGTAAACAATATTGCGGTAATTAAAATTCTTAAGCGATGAACAAGCGTGTTCGCGGGGCAAAGCTTTCGGTAGAGCTGATTTTGAAGTAGTTCGTTGTTTCATTAAATTAGTTTTAACTATCGATACGATAGTTTATCGATAGTTTTAAGAAAAAAATCGATAGTATCGAAATACTAAACTATCGATGTTTAACGTATCCTATCTAGCGTGCCGTGAAGGAGTTCGCGATAACTATCCATTCTCCCTCCAGATTCATCACAAATGATGGTATTTTCTAATATAGTGAAAGCTTGCGGATAGCTACAATTCCATTCCAGGATCTGACTTTTTTCTCTAATTTCCTATTCAAAATGCGTTCTTATTAACGGACACTCTCTTACTTTCTCTTAGGAACTAATTTCAAATTCTCTCGTTAACGGACGCATTTAATACATAAATGGTTATATGTATTTATGTAAACAGTTAAATCAGAAAGATGCAAAGGATCCGTTTTCAGTACAGTTTCTACTTTGCTTAATGCACAAAGAAAATCCCTGGAAAATCTCCGCTAACGGATGTTACATTGTGAGCTTATTATGGGATTTCCCCTGCGTTTCTGCATTGTACATTATCTATTATTTTCGCAGTAATATTATTGTATTAGATTATGTTAACAGAAGCAGGCTGAAGGGTGTTATTTACAATAATAAATATTTAATATGAAATTAATTAAAAAATGATTTTTTTAATTTTTCCTATTAAGCAGACAGCTCTAATGACCAGAACCATGAGTATAAGAGCCTTTTCTATACATATCCTATCCTATCCTATCCTATCCTATCCTATCCTATCCTACTAATATATAAATGTGGAAGTTTGGATGTTTGGATGTTTGGATGTTTGGATGTTTGGATGTTTGTTGCTCTATAACACCTTAACGGTTTAACAGACTTGAATGAAACTTTCGTGAATAGATAGTCTACTTCCTGGATTAGAGATTAGGCTACTTTTTAAACAAAACATACAATTCCTTGATTCCATAATTCGAGTTATTCCAATTTCCGCTTTGTCAATGATCGAATGTCTTTCGAATGTCTGACAAGCATCAAAGAGTATCATTTATCACGATTGAGCTTCTCAACTCGCCGTTCGGAGTCCGCAAAAAACTGTAGGTCCCTTCCATTCGTGCAAAAATATAACACGCACACACAAATGGTTGCGAGAAGCAGGCCCAGGTTCACCTCGAGCTGTAGCGCCAACTAAGTAAGTAAGTAAGTATTGTCATTGATCGTCACTCTGTTGGAAGAGGGTTGTTTTTGTAGATGTTATGCTCTTCTCTTCGCCACAAATCCATCGCTATCGCTTATTCTTTAATTTTCTTTCTACCCATACGCGCATTGGATGATGGGTAAACCACAGGGATGGAAAATGACATTTTTGAGATGTATGTACTTAAAACTGTTTTAAGATTGTACTGAAATGGATCCAATTGTATTGAAAAGTATTTTTCGCATGATAAAAGAAGATATGTATAAGATAAATTCAAAATATCTTATAAAAACAAACAAAAATAAATTAACAATATATCAACATAAATAAACATTAATAACTTTATAATAAAACCGTGCAAACAAAAATACTTTAGTTTCTACACATGTTCAGTTCATAATTTAGTCCATGAGCTCTTCAGGCTTAATGATTTTTTTTTGCACATACACATACCTATGTGTTTAAAAAAAATTACCACTTAGAGGATGAGTTTCTTATTAAGTTTTTTGTTTCGATTAAAAGACCCCCCACACCGGAGCGGTACGCGGTACCGGTAGAGACACGGTAGCAGTATACCGCCTGTCCGTGCACACAAAAGCGGTATTCACAGAACTTTAACTTTTCTTTTTTGAAGCACTGAGATCACTCACTGTATTGTTTTTCGCTGCTGCTATATTTCGCCATATTTAAGCCGTTTCCCTTATATTTTTATAATCTGGATGAGTCAAATCTAATAAAATTGGATTTATTTTCAACAACTCAATCAATTTTTCACAATACATTTCAACGTAGCTTGATTGTACCGCTGCAATACCGCAGTACCGGATGCGGTATACCGCGCCAGTGTTTGCACGTATATTTTCCGCTATAGAATTTCGTACCGTTTTACCGCTACCGCATATCGCTCAGGTGTGTGAGCTCCTTAAAGCAGACCAGACCAGACCAGTTTAGATTTGAAGTCGGTTTTGATAGGAAAAAACTCTTTCAACATTTGCTGATGAATGTCGAATAGAAAGAACGGCTTGAGCAATTTTAGAATTTTATTTTCCAAACTCATTACACGCATTCTTTATTAAATTTATTTCAGTCAAAAAATCTGAAATTGAGTAATTTTTGAATTGCTGACATTTTTTGTAGTCGGCAAGAATGCTCAAAATTCATTGATCGATAATTTGTATCGAATTAAGGCGAATTGTACTTTTGTACTCGAACAAACTCATTTGTATCGAATTCGATTTCGACTTTAGTTAGTTGTATTTCTTCTTCATAAGCGTGCGGATCTAGATCTACAGAAAGGGGGAAATGCACGATTTTTTTACTTTCTTTTTTTTTTGTCACTTTACAGCGGTATTTTGTTACCTTAAGGTTAAGTCAGTGGATACCTTAGAATAAATTTTTTCCTTTTATTTCAATTCACAAATACATATATTATAGTAGGGGTAGGCAGGCGATGTTGAGTCTTAAAATTAGTAAATAGTTGGTGATTTCAGACAAACCTCACCAGTTACTCCACGATCAATGCTTACAACAAAGCCTAATATCTTCGGCGTTTAAATAATGCTATTGTACTTTAAATATGAATATTAAGTACAACTATTAGAGACAAGAAACAAGAAAGTACCATTATTTGATGCTCATAAAATACATATTATGTACATATGTGTGTAGACGTGTTTGTTCACAGCTATATTACATTTCCATCAATTTTTTATGCAATCGTTCCATCTATAGGGAACAACCACTTAGTTCAGATTATAATGTATTGACTTCAGAATTCTTTAGAATCTTAATTTAAATAACATCGCTTCCTACTACTTCCTTTCTATCATACTACAATCAAATGACGCGACTGATTTTTAGCACGGGCAACTCCGGGCAGGCAACAGCTAGTACGTACATACACCTGAGATTTTCTAGATTTAACGCCGCTGTAAGACTTAAGCCATAACTATGTACATCGGAACAAAAGTACAACACGATGTGTTGTACTCATCCATCGCATGGCACATTGTATCATTTCCTTTCAATTTATGAAACTCACCGCGGCTAAAGTTTGACCATCCCCTAGCTTTAGCTGCAGTTCTTCCAACCAACTACTAGAACGACTTTGTATGAATTCAAGTAGATTTATGTACAATACTCCAACCATAGATGGCGCTTATTCACTTTTTTGCATACCAGCTGATTTCCGATGAAATTAAAATATTCCTTTTTATTATTCATCCACTTTTAACGAATAAATGAGCATGGTTGCGGAGAAATAAATTTGTTTAATGCCTGGAGCTTTCAAATGTCAAACAAATAATAATTTTATCCGTTGATGGCGCTAGTGAGTCAGTTGGAATTTTGTAAGCTTTCACCGTGTGCACATTATCACTTCTTGGAACTTTTGTTCCGATGTAGTTCTGGCTTTATTTGAAAAAAAGGGTAAGCTCCGCACTTCCTTTTTGTCTTCATTTCTCTTCAAAACGTAATTTGTTGTGTTACCCACAAAGCTTATTAATTCATTACCAAGCTGATCGTGGCACCAACCTGAGAGCTTATCAAACTCCTCTTGCATTTTTGCTATCACAGTTCTATGACACCAATGCATCACCAATATAGCAAAGTGTCAAGTGAGAAGATGTCAAATGTGCCAAAACTATTGCTGAAACTGCCACCATTAAAGAATAACTACTCCTTCGAATTCCAAAGAGAAAGGCAAGCCAAGTGAGTTAAATTATTCCTTTTTTTTATTGAATCTTGTCCGGTAATCTAAACAGAGAGCGGTAATAAAAGTATATAATACACATATAACGAGAGAAATTCTTCGGCGAATTGGAGAAACACAACAAAATTGGAACGAAACGTCAACCAAAAAAATTGAAAACAATAGCAATATCGTCTGCAAGTCGGTAGTGCACAAGATAAACAGTATTGAGCATAATTTATACCCTTGTGGTAAACCATAGACGCTCTGTTTTCCACTGCCTGTTGGATTAAACACTTTCAGCTTAACTGTTCTAAGTTCTACGATAGGAAGTTCTCTATTCATCTCGCTACAGGATAGGAGCTGTACAGTCTTGAAGTTTTTTCTGATCCACTGTCAAAGTGCTTTCTAAAATCTGCAAACATCACAAGTACGTGGAGCTTTCCCAACAGTATTAATTCCAATGCTCTTCCCCTTTTGAAATTCATATTGGTTTGGTTTTAGGATTTTGTGTTTCCCAATTAAATTTGTTAAGCTCCGCCATACACTTTCCGACAACTGATAAAATTGCTATTGGCATATAGTTTTAGATTTAGCTTTTAGATCCGTCTTTGTACATAATATTGGCTGTATGTTGATATTTTCAGTACGCTGGGAACACAACACTGTTCAGAACTTCGATTTTGGATTGGCGTGGGATTTATAGCGTTCAGCTTCAGATCAATTGGTCTTATGTTATCTGCTCCTGGACTTTGATTTGTTCCCAGACAACATTACATTCCATAACTTAAAATATCAGAGTAATACATTTTGTATGCCTGCAAAGCTTGTGAATTGTGATGCAAAATTGAAATATTGGTGCACTTGAATCGGACTTAATTCACTCACGAAAACTCAGATTGTTTTTAAAATAACCCGAAAAACTTTATGTATGTATCTTCTTTAAAAAAAACTTTTTAGAAAATAATTCATTTTTATTCTGATTCAATCGATTAGTTTGATAGTTTTGGGAACGAACTCGAAGGAGGAACTGGTGGAAGTCTGTTAAATGGCTATGTAGTATAATATTGAAGTTCCCTCATCATTCTGCTTAGCCAGCCTATTATTGCTTTCCTAGGAACTAGATACACTGTACTTTGAGTCTGTCTTTCTTGGGAGCTTCACTGTACACTCACCGAAATTAATATAGAGGCACCAGGTTTTTGCAAAATTAAAGAGCCAAGCAAGGGTGAATGCCTCTATATTTATTTCGCTGCGAAACCTATATGTTTTTCTGCGGATCTCCAGAAACAACCACCCAGGTTGAAAACAGAGTCACTAATATTAAAGTGAATAACATGCTCATTCTTGCTCCGATATACAGACAAAGGAAAAACACAGTTTTATTTTTCAGCCGAATTGTAACGGGAAATATCACTGCAATTGCCAGAGATCCCTCTGTGCCTTTATATTAATTTCATGGAGTGTATGTCGGGTCACCTATGGTTTCGAAACTTGGTACATGACCAAAGAAAACGAATAACAACTATTAGCTTTCTAACGTTATATATCCCGGGACATTTATATGATGCTATACAGTCAAGGCGCCTTAAAAATAAGACAACCACAAATCTATGGCCCCATGCAAAAAGATACTAAGTGCACTTAGTATAGTTTTGAGTTATGTATACCATAAGAATCCCCACATTGTCTTTTATTTTTCAAATTTTTTTCGTGTGAATCGAACCAAAAACCTTGAAAATAGAGCTATAATAGCACTTAGTATAATGTCTTTTGTAAACACTTGTTCCAAGCAAAATCATACTAAGCGCTCTTAATATTTTTATCGCTAAATTTTCCAATAAACGCATATATAAATACTATGTTGACATAGTATTCTTTTGCATGGAATTTTTTGAAGTTGGATACACTAATGTGCCTTTTAGTATATTTTTGTCTGTACGTAAGGAAAAGAAGATGACACTTAAATGTATCTTAGTATACTCTTCAGTGTATAGATTTCCAGCCATATTAATACTAAGTGCACTTAAAATAGTTTTTGATATGTTTTCTTCCGTGTTAAACAGAACTAACACCAAAAAGTATATTCAAAAGTTTGAATTAGACAGTCAATATAATACTAACTGCAATTTAATATAATAAGCCACAATATTGCAGACCTAGCTCCATCTCTAAAAAATTGTATAAAAATTATGAGAGTAACAAAGTATTCAGCTTTAAAATCCGTTAATAAACAAAGAAGTTATAGTCAAAAAACTTTAAACGCTCCTCCTGAAAAATAGCAAAAATGCACTTAGTATCTTTTTGCATGGGGCCATCGAAATAGAAAGCACATTATATTTTACACTGATGAATGAAGACCGAGAAAGTCGAATAATGAATACAAATCCTTACAGAACTTAGGCCGGCTAATGAAATAAATGGCAAGACAGCATAACCAGGGACGTCCAGGCTCTAGGGACAGTCAATTGGCCAACAACTGTATCGGACCAAGCTAGATAGACTATGACAGTGTCCACTGTAGTGCGATGAAGGAGAAGGAAGATGTCCAAGACATGGATGTTTTTATGTATGAAATATTCTCAAATCAAATTCTTATCGGCTTTTCTAGAATGAAGGGTCTTCTTAGTCGCTGTCAACACTCAGTTAAGGATTTGATTACTTTACTTCGATTTTCTCGAACTTTTCGAGTAATAGTTATCATGCAACTTATCTTGATCTAAGCCTAAGCATTTAAGCAATCGATCGCCCCACCTAGTTGGCTACACACTCTGATACACCCTGTATACCAGCCTTTGGTTCTTATGTCCTGATTAACTATTCCCTTCAGTTTTAGAAGCCATTTCGGGCTATTGTTAGGTGGCATTCCTTCAATACTCGTAATCCTTTCATTCAAAACAGCCAGCAAAGTACACTTGACATGTTTTTGAAAAGCAAATCAAGTTGCCAACTACGTACGTTTGTAACATAGGTTTTTTTTTTTTTTGAAAATCCAATTGAAACTGCATCCTCAATCAATCATTTTAATATCAAATATTTGCGAATAACAAATCTCATATGTTGTACAGTAAAACCGAATTTCATCAGCACTGTAGCCCCAAAGCACTTTGACTGCATTTTTGAGTGAACGCATATTCACAAAATTTCGAAAATAAGGAGCTTCGTCTGGGTCCTGTATAAACACAATAAAAGTTGCATTTCAATAAATGCACCTTGCAAAGGTGTTCCCGGTAACAGCGGGCGTACTTTGTAGTTTCCCAGAATTGACGTTTATTGCACGTGTGCATTGAAAAGTTGATTTTAGCCCCAAAATTTCTAATACACAAAACATGACATTTCTCCTGGTGGCATATTTCATATTTCCGCATTTTACCGTACAGGATGTGTGTTTTTGATTTTAACAGAACTCGGAAACTCAAAGCTTATTCATTGAAATGGAAAAGGCAATAACATGGAAAATTCGAATCAACATATGCTTAGATTGCTCAATAGTAGTTGCGAGTGCACTACAACGAGGACGAGTACGAGTGTATGATGTGTGATGCAATATGAGAGGTTATGAAAGCCTTTGAAGTGGTGACTTCACTCTGGGGGATAGTTTGTCATCAAAGGATATTTTTTTTTGTTATTAGGAAATAAGGGAGACTGAGAGACTACTCGTAGAGTACTCAAATATTTTTGAAGAGAAAATTGTTACCACTTAATTTGTACGAAGCCAGTTAGTGATTTAATTGAAGGAAAGGATTGCTGATTTTCGAAGGTGTAGGTACCTATTACGCAACCTGATTTAGGAAACTGCATTCACAAGTTGTGAAGTAGGGAAATGGTAACTTGGTCTTCTGTCTGGTCTTATTTAAGCATCAGAAATTTTTTTTTTTTTTTTTTTTTTTTTTTTTTTTTTTCCGAGGGTAGGTGAAAATCTTCCATAGACACTATGAGAATAGCAAGCGCGTGCTCATAGTAGTGTCAGATTCTTACTGACCAAAAACACCACCCTTCGATATAAATTTGTTAGATACTGCAACTAAGTTATACTACTTATCAAGCAATTTTTCTATCACGAAATATAAACGTTTGGCAGGTTACTTTCCAATGAAAGATCCTGCATGTTCCGCAATTTAGACGCGGTTAATCCTTATCTCGCCAAGTCGAAAGGTTTTGTTCTTTGTAGTCGGCGCAATAAATTGCTCTCATCCAAAATAAGTAGGACTGTATTATTAACATGTCCGATTAGTCGGTTTCTATGTTTTCGCGCGAAGCTTCTAGTTTCAGCTTCGATTGTCGGAATTCCGAGATCCCTGTGGATATCGTCGTTTCTAGCATACCACGGTGCTTGGACAATTTCTCTTAGCACTTTATTTTGAAAGGTCTGTAAAATATTGGCATTTGTTTTCTTGGTACAACCCCAAAGTTGTATACCGTAGGTCCACACCGGCTTTAGCACTTGCTTGTATAAAAGCAGTTTGTTCTCGGTACTGAGGTGGGAATGTTTCCCGATTAACCAGTACATTTCTCTATATTTGATTTCTAATTCTTTACGTTTCATTTTCACGTGCGAATTCCACTTCAGCTTTGCGTCAAGTGTCATTCCCAGGTATTTGGCTTCATTTGCAATGGGAATTCGGGCCAAATTTATAAAAATTGACAAGTCATTAATTTTTCTATAAGTGAAATTCACGTGAACAGATTTAGTTCCGTTAAGGGCGATCCGCCAGTCCCTCATCCATTCATTTACTTTATTCAATGCGTTTTGCAGTTTGGCAGTCGTTTCCTCGATTGTTTTACCTACCGCTAGGATAGCGGTGTCGTCGGCAAACGTAGCAAGGATAGTGCCATCTTCTTTCGGTATATCACGAGTATATAACAGATAGAGAAGCGGCCCCAGAACGCTTCCTTGCGGTACGCCGGCCGAAATTTCTTTGAGCTCTGAGTATTCGTTTCCATTTCTAACACGGAAGAGTCTATTCCCGAGATATGAATTCAAAATCTCGTATAGGTTTGCGGGAAGTACTTGTCGTAGTTTGCATTTCAAGCCATCATGCCACACCTTATCAAAGGCTTGCGAGACGTCAAGAAATACGGTTGAGCATATCTTTTTTTCTTCTAGTGCTTTTTCGATTACGTTAGTAATTCTATGCACCTGGTCAATCGTCGAATGCTTACTTCTGAACCCAAACTGGTGGTCAGGTATTAGATTATTTTCTTCTATAACCGGTTGGAGACGCCTTAGCAATATCCTCTCGAAAATTTTGGATATGACGGGAAGAAGCGATATTGGTCTGTATGATTTTACTTCATATGACGGTTTTCCTGGTTTTAAAACCATTATGACTTCCGCAACTTTCCATTGGCTCGGCACGTGTTTTAATCTGAGTGCAGCATTTATAATATGGAGAAGCTTAATTAATGCTTTTCTAGGTAAGGCTTTGAGAATTTCTCCGGTGATCAAATCATAACCAGGAGCTTTCTTAGGTTTTAGTTTCGCGATCTCACGTTCGAGTTCTCTAAGCGTCGCAGATCTGCGCGTTAAATCGTCAGATGGTGGAACTACCATCCTTGTGATGTTGATGTTGTCATGAACCACTTGACCAACGTTCGGTTTAAAGGTTTCTTCCAAATGGCCGGCAAAAATATCCGCTTTTTCTTTATCTTCCCTTGCCCATTCATTTTGATTTATTTTAATTGGCGGCGCAGGGATTTTGGGCCTTTTGGTGCCTTTTACGGCTTTCCAAAGGGAATAATTGGAATCTTTTTTCGCTGTTAAACTCTCAAGGTAAGAGCCTATCGCACGATTTTTAAAATCCTTAATGCTATTCTTCAACAAATTGCAGAGACGATTCAGATATGCTTTATGCTGTGGAGCACGACTCTGTTGCCATCTTTTACGCGCTTTTCTTTTTTCCCTGATTAATTCTTTTATTTCAGAAGGATATCGTAGACCGTATTTGTCCGGCGTTTTTCTTGGATTGGGCGTATTATTCCAAGAGGCGAGCTGTACTATATCAACGAAGCGATCGACTTCAACCTCAAGTTCATAGGGTGTCGTAAGCGGTACGCTCAGTTCAACATTTACTTCGATTTCGTTCCTAAAGCCTTCCCAGTTAGTTGTTCTGCCGGTTAATTTCGCTGGCTCTCGGTTAAATAATAGTTTTTCGCTCAATGTCAAAATAACTGGGGAATGATCAGACGACAGATCAAAGCTTTCTTCAACTTTTATGTGGTTGTTAGATATTCCTTTCACCACGAAGAAATCGATCAGGTCAGGTATTTTCAAAGTATCAGCTGGCCAGTAAGTCGGTTTGCCCGTCGAATGGAAATCACAACTGTACTCCATACCTGCCCCATAGAGCATTCTACCTTTTTGCGAGATGTATCTAGAGCCCCAGAACGTATGTTTCGCGTTAAAATCGCCGCCAATAATGAAATTAGGTTTCAGCGATTTAAATAAGTTAGTAAAATCACTTTTTTCAAGCCCGGAACGCGGTGGACAGTAGATAGATGAGATTTTAATAGTACGCTGACTATTTTTAACTCGAATTGTGCACAGTTGCAGAGTTTCAAGCTCTATCTTTAGGTCTTCGCATTGTTCAATGCAGTCTTTAATAAACAAGGAAGATTCGCCTCTCGCTTTGCCCGAAGGGTGACAAGCGTGGTAATCAGTATAGCCTTTTATTTTTAAATGCGATTCCTTTTTCACGTGAGTTTCAGAAATCAAGCAAATGTCAATATCTTTTTCTCGCATGAATATTTCCAATTCGTCAAGTTTTTGCAAAAGTCCGTTTGCATTCCAAGTACATATTTTTAAAATTCTTTTTTCATTCATATTCTAGGTGAAGTACGCGTTTTCCGTGAATAACTCTCGAGCTTAACCAACCTATCGAGAATAATTTTATTTATTTTGCTTTGCTCTTCAAGTTTTGCGAGAATAATTGAGAAAACTTGAGAAGCAGGGTCCGTCGGGATTTCGAGGTTTTTTGATTTTTCGGATGCTGCAGCCTGGGCGTAGGTCTGCACTCCTGCTGTCCGAGGGCTATTACCCGATGTCTTTTCTAATGGCTTTTCATTACCATTTATTTTAAGACCAGAAGTCGAGGGCTTTTCTGCTATCACCGCCTTCTTCCGCTCTGTACCCGGTGGTTTTTGTTTATTTACGTTCTCCTGACCGATCTTACCATTTGCCTTAGTTAGCGGTTTTATTATTTTATTTTGAGGCTTATGGAGTGTATCTCTTCGTTTTTGCAACTCCTTGGCTACTTCACAGCCTCTATAATTTGCCGGGTGCTTTCCCTTACAATTAGCACAGATTGCAGAGGCTTGCTTGTTTACTCGACAGTCTTGGGAGAGGTGATTTCCGGCGCATTTCACACACTGTGGTTCTTTTTTGCAATACGTTTGCGTATGATTGAATCCTTGGCAACGTTTGCACTGCGGAATTATTTTTAAATTTCTACGCATGGGCTCGATTTTGACCACGATATTCAATATGGTTTTAATTCGATAAATATCGTCGATACTATCAGCTTTATCGAATGTTAGCATAAAAAGCGGAAGTCCACGCCTTACCAAGATGTCCTTGTCTATTTCGGATTGTTGCTTCTCCTTCTTGATGATATTAACGGCATCAAGAATTTTAAAGCCCTTGTCTTGAAGGTCGCTCATAATCTCTTCTTTTGTGCACGAGGGGTGAAGTCCCCTTGCTATAACACGATGTGGCCTTTCTGACTTGATTTCGAAAGTATACCACTGAATCTTATCGATATTAAGTTTCTGGGACAGTGCGCGATAGTCGTCATGGTCATCGACGTTAATCTTCCACGCATTATTCCTCAAAGATGTGACCTTAAATTTCGATGTTATCGTTCCTTTAAGGAGGCTATGCAACTTATTATATTCCGTTATCCCGACGATGTTTATTGGTGGCGGTAAACGAAATTGCGTTTTACATTGATTTTCTTGCAGTTCTTTACGCTTTTCTTCGTTTAAGGGCACGACTTCGGGCGAAGAACCGGCTCTCCGTTTTTTAGTAGGCCTTTTCTTAGGGACCCGATTCGTTTCGCGTGCTAGCTCTTCTTCATCGGTGTGGTACTCCCGACTATCTAATAGTGCTGGAGCACATTCGCGCTCTTTCTGCGAGTGTGTGTTCTTTAGAACCTTATTCTCTTCTTTTAATAGATCTATCTCTTTCTTAAGATCTTGATAGAGTAGATCCATTTCGTTAAGCTTTATTCGGAGTACTTTATTTTCTTCCTCAAAGCTTTTATATTTGCATCAGAAATTGATCTATTGTACCACAAAGTCAGTTTAAGAGAAGAACAGGATCGATTTTCTAAAAAAAAATTGAGAATCTTCCGTCCCTAGGATTTCTTTGACGAAGTACTCTATCCATATTGCGCAGAGATCCACACAATCACATAGTATAGACATTCTGCTGTTCCTGCGTCCTCCACAAAGAGGCGAAATTCAGTTTCCTGAATAATTGCGGGCTTATGTAAGTAATATCGAAGCTGGCAGTGTACTGTTAGTAAGCTAACCAATCTTCTGATATCATCCTTTTTGAGTTTCAGGGATATAAAGAGTTTTTCAATAAAAGCGCTACAAAAGTTTTTTTAAATAAAACAAAAACGGTTTTGGATATCAATGAAATTCTTTATTCCTGTGAAAGTACGTTCGATGTTCCATTATGTATGGAACTCGATTTCTTTTGCATGACCACCACGGGCACGCTTGCAAAAGTCCAGACGCTGAACCCAATTTTCGACGGTTTTCAAGCATAAATCGGCCGATACTGCTGCAATTTCACGTTCGATATCCGTACGAAGTTCATCAATCGTCGCTGGCTTGTTGGCATAGATCATAGACTTGACGTAGCCCCACAGGAAATAGTCTAACGGCGTCAAATCGCACGACCGAGGCGGCCAAGCGACTGGACCATTTCGTGAGATAACACGTTCTCCAAACTTGGTTTCCAATAAATTGATTGTGACATTCGCTGTGTGGCTTGTGGCGCCGTCCTGTTGGAACCACATGTCCTCCAAGTTCATATCATCCAATTGGGGCCAAAAATATTCGGTTATCATTGATCGGTAGCGATTCCCATTCACAGTAACGCGCCGGTCTTGATCATCACGGAAGAAGTACGGCCCAATGACGCCGCCGGCCCATAAACCACACCAAACCGTAATTTTTCGGGATGCAATGATGACTCATGGAGTACGTGTGGATTGCTGCCTGACCAATACCGCATATTTTGTTTATTGACGAAGCCATTCAGCCAGAAATGAGCCTCATCGCTGAAGATGATTTTTCGATGAAAATCCGAATCATTTTCAAGTTGTTGCTCAGCCCAATTCACGAACATACGACGCTTCTGGTGGTCAAGCGGCTTCAGTTCTTGCGTCAATTTAATCTTGTAAGGATGTAGGCCAAGATCTTTTCGCAAAATTCGCCACAACGCCGTCACAGAAATGCCCAACGATTGAGAACGACGTGTGAGAGACACATTTGGGCTTTCTTCAACTGAAGCCTCAGCGGCAGCAATATTCTCGACACTACGGGCACTTCTTTGTCTCACTGGCACGGGAACATTTTGTGCTGTGCCTGTGGATTCAAATTTTTCCACTAGACGCTCAATTGTTGATCTGCTAGGACGATTATGACGACCATAAATTGGACGTAGCGCTTTTAACGTTGAGGCCACTGACTCCGAATTTCGGTAGTAAATTTTAATAATTTCGACTCGTTGTTGGCTCATATATCTTTTCATTATGAAATGGCAAACCCCACTGAAGAGAAATGTCAAAAGAGCGGCAAGAAATATGACGTCGTTTGCTGTCCCTGTCGCTCTACTTTTGTAGCGTCCCTGTTGAAAAACCCTGTACATATACATACATAATATATACATGTAAATGTGTTCGAGAGATAATCGAATTTCTTCTTTCAATTAAGGAAAACTGTTCCGGTCCGATAAATTTTGACCGCTGTTTTGCAAGTGCGCCAGCCTTTTCATTGTCCTTGATGCCGATGTGTCCTCCTAACCCTAGCAGTGTTACTTCATTTTTAGATGAACAGTCATTGATCGTCAGTCCACATTCCAGTGCCAATGATGCTGGGATGGTTTGTCTGCTCTATTCGTCTATTCACTGCCCGATCAGGAACTTACTTCCCTCCACCTGACATTTTAACAAGTAGTCCAACGCGTACAGCAGTGCAAACATCTCGGCTTGGTATAATAAAGCTAATATGACGGGTTAGTTCAGTGAGGCTAGAGGTTCAGGGATATTTTTGATACATACAAGATACAATACATAACATATGTACTTTGTAATAGTTTTGTCGCTATTTAAGACAAGCACAGGGTATTCTCCCAGCAGGATAAACACGTCCTATTCTCCCAACTTTTCACACTTTTGACCGTTGAATTTATTACTGACTTCGGAATACTGCAGAATGGTGCTGGGCCATCAAATGAATCAACTGAAGCTTTTTCTGTCAGTTCATCAGCTTTCTTATTTCCGTCAATATGTACCCCCATGCCCTGATACGCACCAGAGTTAGACTTTATTTCTTTTAGATCAGTCCTGAAAGGTATTGAAGCAGTGTAGTACTGATTTGGAGTCAAGCAGATAGGAACTCAAGGCCTTCAGTGCTAATTGACTTTTATTGTATGGATGGGGGCACCTTTTATTCCAGTCTCAGGGATGATATTCGAACATTTTTGAATGGCAAAGAGGTAAGCCTAAAAGACGCTGGTAATTTTTCTCATTGATTTAGAGACATTGGTGTTAGGTCCATGGATACCTGCACCTACTGTGGGGTTCTTTTTTGAGCCATCCCTATACTACTTGATGCTTTTGAGGTTTGCTGTTGGGTTCTCGAAGTCACATGCTTTTCATTTTGGGATCACCTTCTATTGAAGCATAAAATCTTAGGTGTGCGGTCATGTCAAGTTCAGAGATCTCTGAGATCTCACAATACATATGCGAATTGGTTAATCACCGTTTAACGTTTTGAAACTTTTGCATCTTACAATAAACTGGGCCCAGCTGAGTAAACAATTTAAAACATCAAATTCAAAGATATCGGTGAGTTTGTGGTTTCGTAAGGCGATCATCGAAGATACAGCCACTGTGAGTAACTCAGTGGTCGAAGACAACTCAGCTCCAATGGGTATATTTTACACTTGAATTTGTATCTATATCCTTAAAATATCCAGCTTCTACCACGACTTAAGCCTGCTGATCGTAGGATGCGCCGCGCGGAACTTCATCAAATTGACGTCGATTTTTCCAACAAAATCTTCAGCGATTACTGCATAAGGCTCGTTGCTTAATCGGCGGCCACGTCAACGAAAAAATTGCAGAAATTTTTGATTCTGAGAATCCAATTGGGATAATTGACAGTTTGATGTGCGCCTGAATTTTTTCTTTCTTTTCTTTTGAAAACGGCAAAAGTGCCACTATAACGGTGAATTCTCTTCTCTATGGTCAAATGATAAGCAACCTTTTGTTATCCTGAGATGGAAGACATATGTGTGTCCAATAGGAAGGGGCTACGTCCAACAGCACACGGGTACATTTGAATCAATTGCACGAAAGGGTTAATTTCGAAATTCGGCAACATCTATTGGCCACCAAGTGCGTGTGACCTGAACTTTTTGGACTTCATTTTGTGAGGCTATGCTAAAGATCGTGTCTGTGTGGGCAATATCCAAACATTGGAGCACCTAAAAACCAACATCCGTAAAGTTATGGCCTAAACGTAGCAAGAAATGTGCTGAAAATACATTGAAAATTTCCTCACAAGGATCAAAGTTTACTCAGACTCCCGTGGCGGCCGATATTGTATTTATTTTTATTTTATTTAAACTTAAAGTCGTGTAGTAAAAGTGAATACTTTTCGAAAATATAAAAAAAAAAAACCCTTGAACTTGCGTTAGCTACCACGTCGTTTGGCTTTATTTTTATTTTTTTCCTTTTAAACCAGAATTATGATCGAAAAAAAGGACTCATTTCTCTTATATTGTTGAAAAAATTAATTATCACAATGCCAGTCAATTGTTAGATATGTACAAAAGTTTATAGCTTTGCATAGAATCCTTGTTAAAAGTTGACAGCTCGTACTGATTTGCAAACTTTCCTCTGATATTTCCACTTTTCCTATGGCGAATTCACTTAGCACATCGCTTTTAAATGATTAACAACTTTATCTGGTTTATGTCCTAGAAAAAGGATTTCTAGCTTTTTTTACAATTTTTCTTACGACTACAATAAATAAAATTAATTCCATCATCCTGTTATGTCCGTTGCGCTCTATATAAAAAAAGAAACAATAAAACAAAGGAAAGGAAAAGTAAAATAACTACGAACTGGAAGAACTTTTTTCTATAACATCCTTAGCATATTGCACGTACATAGCTGTAGCTCCACTACAATATTACAATCACCTACGAGTATTGTCATCGTACTAGAACTCCACGCCGTTCGTAATACCCGAAGCCGAACGTTTGAAATTATAATTTTAATGAACTTTCCTTGCAGCGCATTGTCTAACATGAAATTTAATTATATCGCCGGGTTAATGCCGCCGATGCTAAAAGGGACGACAACATGTATCCCATCCTTTGTACGTATGGGGGAGGGGGGCAGGATGGTGGATAGTTTTAAGTAACCCTGCTGGGTTATGGATGTGACACTCTAATACACCATCGAATATTACTTTTCAAAAACAACCTTCGCTGTAGCGGAAAGCAATAACAGATACGAGAGCAAGGATATTGTGTGTTTTTATATGGGAACTGGATGTAATCTGAAGCTGAACCGGCAACCATTGTCCTAGTTTCTCTGTTCATCTAAAATTGAATGTTATTTGAAATGGGTGGGTGGGGGTATGTTAAGGGGTCACTGACAGTTGTTTTATCACATAGTTAAGTTTTGACTTGAGAAGACGCAGTTTTGCATTCCTTGGGAGTGGTGTATCCTTGGATTTCTTTCGCCATTTGCAACTGGATAACATACAAATCGAATGTGAGGGTAGCTATAAATTCGTATATTTATATTCTTTTGACAGAAAAAAGAGGACAAAATTAAATAATGAAGATACTCGTTGTGGCAGTGCAACGACGAGGGTGGCGATGCTAGTGGACTCAAAGCAATATCCTGTGGCACTATATCACCTTCGATGAAATTTATTTCTACTTGAGCTGTTTTTCTTCATTATGCCAGTGATATATCTTGATTTTGTGGGACAGTATCTCCATTGTTCGTGGGCGTTTATATGTATGTAGAGTTATATGTGTGTTTACGTTTTCTCATCTTTTTAGATCTGGATATGGGATAGTATCTACATTTACTATCAGTGGAGGAAGGATACAAGATTTTGTAAAATCATTGCTTATGCACTTTCAAGTCATTGGATATGGACAAGTATCTTAAGAGCTGTTATTGCATTTTTTATCATGTGGAAAATAACAAAAAAAAACACGTCATGATTGTGTGAGTGGTCGCATGAACAGTATCTGCCAAAGATACATATGTATGTACATACTCGTTCATTGCTTCACTTAATAAAGCATTTTAGTATTTACTAAAAACGTATATTCGATACTTCATGTCCTTTCGAACTTGAGGTCTAGGATTTGAGAAATATTTGCGGAAGAAAGTTGTGCTTGTGCCTCGAATCTTTTCATATTATTTATCGGAAGGATTTTTCTAGCAAAAGAGTTTCTGGGCCCTTCGACTTAGGAGTTTTGAACGCAGTTCTTTAGTTAACACGAAGTAGATATCTCTTAGTGATGATGTGCATTATGAAGTTTACGTTGCTATGATCAGTAGCATTTCAGCCGATTGATGGACAGATGCTTCCTGGATTGCCTGATTTTTTATCCTGAGGACATTCAATATCAACTCAATGTACTTGTTACATTAGAAGGGTGATAGAAACAGCGTTTATGTAACCCAACAGTTGATACCATTTGCACTATCTGCTGAAGCTAGGTGGTTAGGTGACTCGGCTGTCTCTAGAGCATGTATCACTTGCAAGGGTACCGCAGAGATAGTGCGTTCGATTTCCACCTAGAGCTTGGTCACTTCGGACCAAAATTTGGAACACAGACGAAAAGGGACCCAATATGGTGGTAGACTGTTTGGGCTATCCCTCGAGCACATACATATCTGCGGAAGCATGAGATGGAAGAATCTGGAACTGCGTATGCAGAGAGCGATGCAAGTTTTCCCAGGGTACTTTGCAACTTTTTAGTATGTTTTTTCCACATAATGGGAATTCTTTAAATAGATGGAAGAAAGTGGAACCCTTTTTGAGAGCAAGTAAATTATGTAAGTTATGTAAGGTATGTAGATAAAAGGGCGTATCCCCACTACTTGCCCAACTATTTGGGGCTTCTAATGAAGGGCAAAAACCTAGCTGATTTGTCTTCCCTCTGCGGGAGAGAGGTAGGTAACCACAGAGACGATGCATAGTGCTCTGCTCCTACTCCTCGCCTTAGTTTTTGCAGAAATCATTCGAAGATGTCCAAGGACCTGTTGCAAGTCGGTCGGTAGCATTCACATAGGTGCCCTGAGCTTTATGCGATTGTCTTTGAGCATAAATCCAGAAATAATGGCCGATCGATAATATACCTTCTTCGGTAATCTTAACAGATATCCTTGTACTATAGTATATGTTACCTATACCGAAGTTGAACAATAAGCATTAAGGGGGTATTCTAGTCTAGAATTTTAAAAAAATTGTTTTTTCTTCTTCATATTTTTAAAGATTAGACCTTCAAAAATATATCTTCCAAATTATGCTACAGAAAGTCTCTTATACACTATGAATTCCCAAAAAGTCATTATGTGAAGGTCGTTGTAACGTATTTCTTTAAACGCGTTTTTCTCGAAACTACTTTTTCCAAAACGTCTGACATGATTTCTCAAGTTCTAATGAACCGATTAACTTGAAATTTGGCGTGGAACTTCTTTATATATCCTTCTATCGTTAGAGCTATAATCATGTAAAAAATTTGTTAAACATTCAATTAAAAATGTCACACAATTCAAAAAAAAGTATAGATCGTTGGATTTTACCAACGGAAATAATTTCGTGTGCTCGCCAAACCCGATTTTTTTTTCTTCTGTACCTGTTGTGCCGTATTTTTGATGAAACTTGACATAGTGATTGCTTATATTCTTGTTCAACATTTTTTATACTTTTTATACTTATTTAATAGTTCATAAAATGTTCGCACGCCGGTGAAGGTTCATTCTTTTTTCGGAGACTGTTTATTGTTTATACTTCATTGCAATCCCATTTTTTTTTTTTTTTTTTCATTTTTCCAAAAGCAAACACATTCATCATGATCTCGAATCTGCATTCGGTAGAGACAATAACATGTACAGTCGAATCCCTTTAAGCCGAATTTTCACGGGCGATTAAAATTAGTGCAAGTTAGAGGGATTGTGGAAAAAATTCGAGTTGAGCGATTAATTCTTTTTTTGTAAACACATTTATTTATAGTGGGAGTTAACAAAAAAAAAAAACAAAAAGAATAAAGACTTTTAAGCGCCTTATTTTTACCAATGAAATATTACATTCAAACTTTTTACTGCCTTAGATATACACATTATTTAACAGAGTTTCTGAAATGTTTGTAGAAAAATATTTAAAACTCTGCCATTTCGACGTCATTTCTCCTCGGATAAAATGTGCTTGCGCGTTGAAAGCAGAACTCATGACAGGATAAACAACAAAAAAATACGTGTTTTAGTTAATACCTTTAACCAGAACTTGGACGAAAAAAAAAACAAAAAAAGTGAAAATTGGATTTTTGACTTTTTGTTTTTAGAAAAAAATTAAAAATTTCGGTAAAATTTGCTCTACATTTTTTTAAAAAAATAGTTGCATTAAACAAAAATCCTTCGTCCGAGACTTTGTCAATAAGGCGTGTTTTTTTTTTGTAACCTGTATAGGCTATACATGTTTCAGCCCATGTATAATACAACAAAACCTTAGCCTGGATAATTATCGAGTCTTATTTTTACTCTGAAAGCTTTTTCGAAGTCTATATAGGTTACAAAAAAAACACGCCTAATATCTCAAACACGCGTGTAAAATTTCATCAAGATCGGTTCAGTAGTTTTCGAGAAATCTTGACAACCGACTTTGAAAATACAGTTTCGAGAAAAACCCGTTTTAAGTTTTGAGTGACAATAAAACTGAGTTCAACTGGTATTGAGCGCGCAACTTCCAAAGGCTCTCTCTCCGAAACTATTACTCCGATTGACTTGAAAATTTGGGACAATATTCTAGAGATGTTGTAGAATTTAATAAGACAGTTTTGAAGCCGTGAAACCCATGTAACCCATTAATTAATGAAAGAATAATTTGTAATACATAGTAGCAGTCTATTAGAGTTTCCAAATTCCTGGTATGTTAGAAAGTTAAAGAACATTTTTTTTAACACTTCAGCTCTGAAAATCATTTGGACTTTCCATCAAAGCATTTAAATACGTTCTTGAGGAAATATGTCAAGTTTTGCAAATTAGAAAAAAATTGTAAGCTAGTTTCTTAATAATAAAAATACACATTCAAACGAGAGTCGAATACGTGCTGGTGTAGCGCAGTTTTAAAAGCATTTTCGAAACAGTCATCACAGGTTGGTCGCTTTTGCCTTAAGATTTTTGTATTTTTGTGTTCATGATTCAATGGTTCAGA
The DNA here is from genome assembly GCA_949775065.1 of Brachyopa scutellaris. NCBI lineage: Eukaryota > Metazoa > Arthropoda > Insecta > Diptera > Syrphidae > Brachyopa > Brachyopa scutellaris. The sequence continues at coordinate 14,578,403 of OX459114.1, forward strand.
TACTCTGTTTTCATTTCTATGCTATTTAAATATTTTTTAAACGCTTTTCATACTAAATGTTTAAGTGCAAGACGGGACACGAACTAGTTACTACTGATTTATAAACAAGGAAGTTGATTATGACAATGTTTTCGGAACTAAAATCGGTTCCTAACATCGTTTCGAAGACCGATCAATATTTTTCGGTGTTCCAGTAAAAGATTTACGCTGTCCTTATGACTTCTAGTTGTCAAAAATAAAGTAGTGGACTGGGTGGACTGTACCCATAACCGATTCTTGGTCAATGCTTTACGTACATGTAAGACTTGTGTAAATATAACATGTGGACTACATTTGTCAAATTTCATCTGAATTCCTCGATGGTGTCTTAAAAATGTGGGAGCAAAAATCGAATGGATAGTTTGCTCCTCCAGATACAAAACATCAAAACCTACAGCATTTATCTGGATCTCAATAAAAAGTCTTCTTCTAGGACCAACCGTTTTTTTTTTTTGCTCCGGGATCTTAAGAGACTTTCTTTCTTCGAATTTTCGGCTCTTTATCGTTATTTTACGATAGTATACTTATTTGTGGGTACCGTAGCGCAAGTGGTTAGTGTGTCGGACTACTGAGCCAGCGGTCTTGGGTTCGAATCCCGCCGCAAACACCTAAAAAGTTGTTCACAGTGCCCACCTCTTCCGAATGCCTGACAAGCATTCAAGAGTATCATTTGTCATGTAAAGCTTCCCAACTCGCCGTTCGAAGACGGCAGAAAACTGTAGGTCCCATTCGTGCAAAAATATAACGCGCACACACAAATAGTTGCGAGAAGCTAGGCTTGGTTCTACCTAGGACTGCTGAGGCCAAATATTATACTTATTTGTCGCAGTCTATTGTGGCGTATGTTTCCTAAGTACCTCGTTTCGAAAAGTCAAATCGGAATAATTTGAAGTCGAAATTTAAATCCGCTTTTACCCAAACAAACAGCTGACATTGTTTTCATACGCATCTTTTTGAACCAATTAAAAATAAAACGCTTCATCTAATATCATCTCCTGCTGTCATCTCAATGTCAAACAAAAAAACAAAATCTAACCATCACACATCTAATTCTGAAACAGATCCCTTCCGAAAAACACTTGTTTCGAAATACCTACCTAAAAACCCCTGTATTAGGTTATCCAAAATAAAGATTCCCCGGTAACATTATCCGATTTGAAATCTTGATCCCAATTTCAAACACGCTAATCCGGTTCAATTACCTTACCAGCACTGGGTGTACTGGCACTGGCACCCCTATCTCTCTCTCTTATCCAGTAATCTTTTTTTCCATTTTATTCACTCACTCCTGCTATCTGGAGATATGTACATCTGATGCATTACTCCATCGATTTCAATGGGATTGAATGTTTAGATTTCGAAAGACCAAACCAAACATATCGCTGCTAAAAATAGAACGCGCGCCGCGCGGTAACGAACTACGAGTAATAACAAATCCGCTCTAATTGAAATGGGGTTTTCGCTTCGCTACTTCTCTATTCTTGAAATACTCTACTTCGGCATCTTTAACCAGAAGCAGCATGGATAGTGTAAACAAACAAAAAAATGTAAACAAAATGTAGGAAACAATTACGAGTAATTTTAGTGCAGATACATTTTCCATCTCGTTTCTTTTACATCGCGCAGATACACGTCAAATTTTATCATGTTCTCTCACACCTCAGAAATATTGTGATCGATGATGAAGGGCAACGGTGAAATTTGCAAAATTTAATTCCACAGATTGGTATAAAAATCTAAAGGAACAAGTGTTCTTCTCATATACCGGTACACATATGTATTGATCTGTATGGGTCTGTGGTGAATATCTACAGAGGCAGAGGAGAAACTCTAGTCAGCAGAAAAGTGGAAATGAAAAACTTGGGGAAAATCCCCAGCCTCGACTGAATTCATTGGAATGATTCTTCACCACAAGTGAATACGTTCCACATTCATTCAAAGTTGGAAAATTGTTGGGGAAAATTCACCAATAAAGTTTTCGTTGAAAATGTTGTTGAATTTTTTGTTTTAGGCAAAAAAAAATACAAGGACGAAACACGAAACCCAAAGAAAAGGGCGACTAAATTTTTGAACGCACTCTCTTTGGTGGTACCGCCCCAATGATTTTCACCACAACAACAATGCCTCGTTGGTGTACTCGTACAAACGTTTAGTTAGTTTTTGGTTGTTTTCTTTCACATTTCCCCATGGAAGTGGAGAACCCACTACCATGGCACATTGGATTGGAGCGATTTTCATTTTATAGTTTTCCCTAACACACCGACACGTGGAAGAACATACAACACACCGTTTCTGCTGGTGATGGTGTGTTGTGGAAAATTTCAAGTGGTTGTGGCGAAAATTATTTTGTTTTTTTTTTTTTTTTTTTTTTTTTGAAAAAAGTAATTTCAACAATTTTGGAGAATATTTTTGGAGGTTGTTTTGTTTTATCATATATAGAGAGACTGAATGAAATTTTATTGATTCTCATTTGGGCAAATTAGGCAATGTAGACGTGGAATTTTATTTTGTTTTTTTTTTTTTTATACGAATATTGAAGCCAGAGGGGAGGGGGGGCGGTTATGTTTTGAAACAGGAATAATAAAAGTTGACGTAACGTAAAAAATTTGTGTGAGGAATTTACGAGTAGGTATATAGTGTCAGTGTGGATGGATGAGGGCGATATCTTTTACACGATGACGACGGCAAAGTTTTTCTTCTGTTTTTTTTTTTTATGCGATTTTAATGAGGCCTACATGTTTACGCTCTCCAAAGACAGTTATAGTAGGTGTGTCAGTCATTTGATTGGTGTGAATAAACCGGCTAGGATTAGGAATATTTATAGAAGTGAGTTAGGCAATAAGGTACTCGTACTTGGAACAGGGATTTAAAAGCTGACACTTTTGCTGTAACTTTAGTCAAGTTTTAATGTCTAGTTTATATTTTTGTTTTGTCGTCGATGGGTTTTTAAATGGGATGACGATTTTGTGACGAGGTTTAGGTACTTATGAAATGAGTTTTTTATTAGTTTCACAGTGGATTGCCATGGAACTGTTGGATTTGTCAGCTTATTTGGGTCACAGTAGAAGATATCTTTTTTCCCTGTGTCCTGATATACAGTTGATACAGAGGAAATTTTTGATCAAGATTCGTAGAGGAAGTCTTTTTCGAGAGTCTTTTCCTTTTAAATTTGAGGGTTGGAACTTCAAGACTCCTGTTTTGTTACTGATTTCAATTCAAGACAGAGAATTAGGACGAACTTTTAAACTCAATGTCGAAATGGGTTTCAAGAAGCTTCCTCGCGTACAGTTTGGAGACGGCCAGACTTTAATTTATACACAAAGCGAGGTTTTTTGAACTTGAGTTATCTGCAAAATTCAATGAAAGACCGGGCAGAACTTGAGTCACTCCTAATTCCGATATCTGCAAAATTCAATGATAGACCAAAAGCCCTGATAAGTCATCGGATTTCGAAGCTAGCAAGATGAATCTAGGAAGCACTTGGAGCATCCAACATCTACTCTGCTACTGTCCCACCCTCCAAGAACGACGCCACCGTACCGTCATAGATTCTTGGAAGACATAACAGAACTCGAACATTTTAAGATATCGGATCTTCTAAGATTCATCAAAAGAACAAACTGGCTTACGAGTTGGTAGAAAAAGAGGATTTACTCCTATGAGGGGACTTACAGTGGACATTCGAGTCTCCAAGTGGAAATGATTGCTCTTTCAATTACATACCCTTCTTAACTTAACCTAACCTAACCTAAGCACTTGGAACGTAACAAATTTAGCCTCCTTTTCGAGTATTTTTTAACTAAACTCATGACCATTTAGAACATTGCTTATAAATGAATTGACATCCACCATCGATAAAGACCATATGTAGGTAGGTAGGGTGACTCTATGACAGGTCTCGCCATACACAATCAGCGCCCTTTTAATGCCAAAGCTCAAATTAACCTGATAACCATAGTATGTGTAGAGGAAGTACATACGGTTCAAATCCATTCTGTGAAGTTGAGGAACTTAATAAGATTACAGATTTGTATGGCCCCCTGTGTGCGCTGTCTGGCGCTAGCTAGAACCGGGCATACCTAGGCCATACTGAGTATGTTTTAAGTTTCTCCAGTGACACAGAAAGTGTGGTTTATAGCAACGACCTAAAATCACGGTGTAAATGTCGATTAGAGTATGCAGAAAACACGTTAGCACTGAAGTTGTGGCTTGGTTCTACCTAGGACTGCTGAAGCCAAATATTAATTTATTTGTTGCTGAAGTTGTGATGTCCGTGTGAAGCTTGTTGTGTTTCTCATAAGTAGGTTTAGTGAAATTTCTTATTAGCGGACACCCTGTCTAGCGGACAACTGGCATTGACGGGCACCTTTTTGGAGAACAAATTTCTAATTTCCCATACAAAATGCGTTATTATGAACGGACAGCTCTCATAACCGGACAAAAAACTCCGGTCCCGTCCGCTTAAGAGAGATTTCACTGTTCATACATACATATGTACATCTAGACTTGTAAAATAGCACTGGCTGCCGGTAACTAGTACCAGCACACTTAGACTTATACGCCATTGCGATACCAAGGATCTTAGGGATATTTTACCCCGCTACTCATGAGAACCATTTGGAGCTTTGTATAAAGCGAAAAAGGCTTCCCACTTCTTTTTGTGCTAGGTCACTGAGATCGTCGAAGAAGTATTCTCCTATGTGTAGTTTTCTAGTACTGGAAAGAGCTGGGCAGGAGATGTGTTGGGTTCCCTTCCTCTTCGTCATCTCTGCAACTTTTGTAAAAGTCATTTGATATAATGATAAGCCTTGTTGCATGCTTGCCTATAAGGCAGTGTCCTGTAATGACACCAATAGCCGTGCTTATATGTAGTCGTTTTACGGACAGACGGTATTTGGAAGCAGTTAGGATCTAGTTAAGATTGTTAAGATGATCTCACTAGGCCAAGGATTTATTTCTTTATGCCATTCTCTCATATGTCATATGTGGAACATTATTGTTTTTATAAGTATTTCCTGGTAAACCACTCTAGTGAAAGCCTATCGGTCAGAAAATATAAAAATACTTGGACTAGTACAGGATTAATGGCATCTGTCACATCTGTAGCAACGGAGGAGTGGATAACAGCAACTCACTTCAACTGGACGCTATTAAATTCATTTCCGAGATTGCAGCAATTCTTGTGACTCAGCGATTTGGATAAAGCTTGCACAAGATGATTATTAAGGTCATGCCAACAAAGGTCATTCAACTGGTAGTTTGCCCATTCAATCAAAGTTAACATGTGTGATATCATCCGCAGGGTAGTATTCCTTGGGATCTGTTTTTTTTTAACGAGTCAATTAGGCTGATGGAAAGGATGTAAAGAAAAGGATATTACAACACACAGTAAAATAAAGAAATAAAAATGTTGCGTACGTAGCTCTTGATAGTAATTCATTTTATATGAAAATACCAGAACATAAAAAACTAATTTTAAGCAGACACAAGGTGGCTTAGGTGCTCATTCTAAAAAGGACTGGATCAATGCATTGTCAGTCACCAATTGACGTTGAATGTCAACAGAAGGGTTTCACTTAGGACCACCTGACTGAGGTGTACTTAGTTCAATTTGAGCTTTGCTTGAAAACCGTTAACCAGGTTGAGACTTTTAACCAAAAAGTTGGTTAGTTTCACAGAATTTTCCCAAAAGTATTTAGCAACTTTGAAAGGGATTTCGAGTGAAAATAGAACGAAGAAAAAACTCAAAGATACACAATAGCCCTAACCTACCTTTCAGTGTAAAGCACAATTTAAAATTGACTAAACAAAAATTTAGTTTCTGGCAAATGAGCATCTGAAATTAAATTAAATAAAGAAAATGAGATTTATAACCTTTCCTCTTGCCTAGTCGGGTATAAAAAAAAAAAACAAAAGAATGTCAGAATGTAAAGCTTTCACACGAGCACTCGCACGTCAGCCAAACTATCCCACCTCAAACCTATAAAAACTTTGCCTAATGTCTCCCACTAGAACACCAATAACTTGCCAACCCTTAAACGAAAATAAGCAAAAAAAAAAAAACATATTACAGCCCATTAAAGCCATCGCAAAATATTACAAGCCAAACCATAACCCCTAAAATAAAAAAAAATAAAAAAATAAAGCAAAAGCACAGAGAACAGAACCGGCATCCATTTAATAATATCACCACAAAAGTATCTAACCCAAATAACCAAATCCAAAATGACAATTGTATGCCATCATCAACAGATTGCAGGATAAAATATAAATATACAAGGGTATAGGTGTATGTAACTTTATACACACACATAGATACAGACACACAATAGATACAAAAACGTTGCGTTAGCTTACTCACCATAGACAAGAAGACTCATAGTCAAAAAAAAAAAAAAATGGAAAACAGAAAACTTTCGTCTCTCACAGCTGGTCTCTGGGTCTCTGACACTCTGACACTCTGACACTCTGACACTGGGATCTGGGTCTAGGGGGTGCGTTGGTCTGTTTTTCGTTTTCACTCATTTTCCCCTAAACATTGCGTTCAATGCGTATAAAGAAAGTCGGTGTAATGGTGGATGGTTTTTCTTTACATTTTGTATCTATTCGCATTATTGGTGAGGTGAGTTTGCAATGAAGACGAAAGAGGAAGAAGGGAATTTCAGAGAAAGTGATTACTTTCCACTTAAATTGTTTTTTCCCATTTAATGTTTTTTTTTTTTGTTTTTTTTTTTTAAATGGATGATTTATTGATTGATTGAGTTATGTACGAGTACTTACTTACATACATACGAGTATGTCGATAATCACATTGACCTAGTGATGGAAATGAAGAAAGAGCTAACAATGTTTCTAGATTTTTTGACATTTCTGCCTAAGAACTTTGACAGTTTTGCATTCGAAATTTTGCGGTATTTTTTGCCAGAGGGAATCAGCAGGGATTTGTCGACAGATGCCAACGTCCAAGGACATTTATTCTATTTTTGAAAATGTAAATGTATTCGCTTCAAAAACACGTAGCCGGTAGTGTCATTTAATTTAAAATAAAACGAAAAACCGTAAAAATGCGAAAGGTTCTGTTCTACATACTCGTACTTTCAATTCAATTGCTTGGATCCCTAAAATACGTATGTGACGTGGCTTACCTGCAAATAACACCATAATCACATTTTGCAAGAAAATCCCAGAAATTTGTTGGATATTGGAAAGGATTTTGTTTTTTTTTTTTTTTTTGAAATCTTTTGCGACGAAGGATTGTTTTTATCTTTTGAAAATTCCTAAAACTTTTTTGAATGAACCTCTTCAGCTACATTTGGGGACAGTTTGGTATGGCTTTTTGACCAGCACGGTGTACTAAAGCTAAACTAAATTAGTTGGAAATGTATTACTTTATGGTCTTTCTCAGTTGGCTGTCAAACAAGGTGATCAATACCACTCTTCATTGATGGCTCAAAAATGGACTTAGGAACTGGAGCAGGGTCCTACTCAGATACACTAAATAAACGGGAATCTTTCACACTAACAGTTATACAGGTGGAGCTACTGGCGATTGAAAAAGATGAAATATTGCTAAAAGTAAGCGACCTCGCTCCGTCGGAGATAGCCATTCTGCTAGATAGTTAGCCAGCTCTAAAATCAATAGGATCAAACGCAATAAAATCAAATTCGCAATGCACTATATGCCAAAAGACACCACCAGCTTAGACCATGCTTGGTGCCCGGACATAGTAATATCGAAAGGAACGAGATAGCAGACGAACTAGCTAGAGCTGTATCGGCTATGAGCAACAGTGATGCTGTTTAACATAATCGAGCATATAGCCGAAAAGGAGACCAACGCCTTGTGGCTAGCAAGAACTGGCTGCGTCACATCCGAAACTTGATCTTAAAGGCGTTGTTACATCTGGATAAACCCTCCATACGCTTAATCACCGGAATAATACAGGACACTGTGCCATAGGTCATATGACATGAGTCAAACGATATCTGTAAAAACTGCGGAGCTGAAAAAGAAAGTGAATCGATCCAACATCTACTCTGCTATACAGCCCCACCCTCCAAGAATGACGCCTCCGTACATTAGCCCATGGATTCTTGGCAGACAGAGCAGAGCCCGGAAATTCAAAGATATCGAATCTTCTAAGATTCACCAAGAGCACAAACCAGGATTCTTACTCTCAAACTATGAGGGAACTCACAATGACAATGGACCTTCGGGTCTCCGAGTAGAAATTATTGCTATTAATTATCACCCTTAACCTAATCTAACATCACTTTGTGGTCTTATTTTACTCTATTTCAATATATAAAATGAACGGGTCATTTTTATTCGGTTGCTGAGGTGGGTGGTTATCCAAATAACTCTGGCCATACTTTTTGGTCAATTTTGAGATGCGAAGGACAGAAAACGTATGCCATGTGGATGAGAAAAACTAGATTTAGTAAATGCTTGTCTATTTCTGATCTTCTGTCGGAACCTGCTGTTGTATTGGGCTCGTATTTTATTGCCAAAATTAGCAAGTTAAGCTATTGTGGTGGTAATAGGTAATAGCACTATGCAAACATCTTGTATTGGCCCTAGAGAGATACAAAAGTTTCGAACCATTTATCTGAGTATTGGACTATAAACAAAAATATTATTGTGATGGCTAACATATGTTCAGATACTTTATTAATTCAACAAATTAGATTTGCTTAGATTTCGAGGGTCCAAGCAATTAATTCGTGATGTTTCACAACCATCTCACCCCCAGTATAGGGGTGGATTGTGCAGATCTAAATATTTATTTATTTATATGGAATATTATTTAACAATCAAATGTTTCTGGCGCTGCAAGTCATCAACTGCGACTGGTACATTCAAGTATCTACCATATACCATTATGTAGATAATTAGTAAAATAATATAAACCTACAATTATAAAAGTAGATCAACGATATGGCCTCTTACTTGTCTAGGCAGGTTTACCTCATAGTTTCTCTAAAAGGTCTTAGATGAGCTCAATTCACTGGTAAACAGTGGTTTTGTTGCATTATGTTTTATGCTCAATTCTAAATATATTTGCCTCGCTGATTTCAGATTTAAAGTCCATTTTCCAGTAGCAGCTCTAGTTATTGAGGCACGAACGGTAGACATTTTTATAAAAATATACCAGTTTTCAAGCTAAAATCTTTTATTACACAAAATGAATTTGAACAAAACTTTCTTTTATTCGATTTCCTTGCATGAGTGGACCCAGTAGTATTATTTCGAATGCTCCAGCAATAATTAGCCATCATGTTTGCATTCCAGTTACCCTGGTTTCGCACTTCAGTAGTGCGAATGTCCTGATGGAATCGTTCTCCTTGCTCTTCCCTTAAATCATCTAAATTTTCAGGAAAAAGATCTTAATGACTGAAGAGGATTATGTAGCTTAGTGCTCATGTTGTATCCCAGTTGCTCAATGTCTTGAGGGTAGTCCGCCGACTTTTTACTTCCCCAGAAATTGTTCACTACCCAAACGGACTCATTCCACGCACACTTTTCAACAACTGTCATGTAATTGGTGAAATTTTAATCATTTATTAATTTTCTAATCTGAGGACTATCAAAAATACCAGCTTTTGTCTTTTCAGTAGTCAATTTTGGAAACATTTTTATAATGTACTTGAAACACTCCCCATCTTTCTTCAGAGATTTTACATACTATTTTTGTTACCATTGTCACTGTCTTCTGAACGTTCTTGAGATGTAAGATTGAGTGTACTAGGCTGAGACTATGGTACTGACTGAGTCATTAAAACTCAGGACAGGTCAAATAGCAGATTGCAAGCTAGAATAAATCCATATGAAAAGCTTTTTGCGGTTAATTCCGGTAATGTTCTCAACAAAAAAATAACAGTCATCGTGATGATTGGATGGCTCACGCCAGGTAATTGGGCGTTTGTGCTTAAAAGTAGGTTTTTTTTTCCATAAACGCAAAGACTCAGCAAAGTTTTTACACGCCAAATTTGGGATCCAGGGCTTGATATCTGTTTCTAATGGCTTCCCAAAGATGGCCATGTAGACACATTCAAGCGACATTCTTTAAACATGTGTTCGCCACAAATGAAACAAAAACTAAATATTTCGAAAGGTTTTACAAGTTCTTCTTGATGTCGTCATCACCTTGGAAAATTTATAGAATCTGGTCGAGTGCTTCGCCGTTCGTAACAATTCGTCGACTAAGAAGTAAGATCCCAGGAGGTGTATTCCAAAAACTCGAGCTGTTAGATACAAAGTTCCTAATGGTAGATTTGCTTTTTTGCTTAACCAATATAAAAATAACGTCCCCATTCAATTGCTGATTCTATTCCACTGCTGAGTAGCTTAAGCAGTTTTAGCTTTTTAAATTGCTTAACACTCTTATTTATAAATATTCTCTACCACACCATCTGATATTAAAAGCTGGCCTAACTAAATTACATAAGCTTCGAAAAATGTCCTTAGAAACATATATTTCGTAGAAGGAAAGACAATTTAACTCCAATTTGAAAAGCACCTTTAAACCCTCATTCATTTTGATGCACAATAAAATTTAAACTTGTTGTGCATAAATAACGGTGTTCTACGAACGAGGTTCCTGTTAGCTGTAAATAAAATATTGGATAGTAATTTCAAAACGGAAGTTAAAAGTCGATTTAAAAACTTTTCAGAATTTGAAACCTGACCTTTGGTTCAAAGACCAGAACGGAGAAAAGTCTCCCATGCCCTCGCAACAGCTGTTGGAAGGAAAGAAAAAATAAAAATAAAACTCTCCCTTTTTTTTCAATTTTCGAGTCACTTATCAGGATTCTAATTGACACACTTTTCCTTTACACAAAAAAAAAAAAGACCAAGTAGAAAAAAACAACTCTTCTTTCCTCTTTCATGAGAGAACAATTTCCCCGCGACAATTTTATGACTTCCATGTCTAGCGTATCTCTTATCGTCGTCGTCCTTCCGTACCGCGGATAGTCCTTTCGTCCTTTTGTTTTACTGGATTTTGGAAAAAATTGTTGCGTATTTTATCCACCGCTATGCTATGGGAAAGAGTATGTGTACGGGTTTTTCTTTTTTTTTTTCTTAGTTTTTCTCATTTTTCCTCTGTCAAAGTTGGCACTTATTTTCAATTTTCTCAATATTACTTTTCACCAAAGCACACACACAGAGAAAACAAGAAACGAGAGTGGGCGTACAAACGGCAGTGGTTGAATTACATTTTCCACCCCTTATCATCTTCGTTTTATTTTACTCCACTGACTTGCGTAAGGGAACATTTTTGCCCCAGTCATCGCTGTAGTAGTTCGCTTAACTGTGTATGCTTGCGCCCCCCACTCTATACCTACTATACTCGTATGTGTATATTATGAAATCCACCACAATTTTCAGGGGGTGGCTGACAAACACACATCCAAACACGCAACCAACAGAAAGTGGAGAAAATTCTCACATACACCGATGTATATGTTGGATTTTCCCTCCTCATTTAAAGTGGTAGTGGTGCTCGGCAAATTTCCACGTTTTCCTCTCAAGACGACACACAAAGCCTCCTCTCATCATCATCAACAAGAACAACAACAACAACAAAATATCAACAACAACAACACACATACACGTACACTCACTCAGAATTATAGAGTACACTCCTCGCACACGACGACTTCGCGCAGTGTAGAGCCCCAGCACAGCTTTTCTGACTGGGTATCCTAGTATCTCATTGAATATTTGGATATGATTCGTTGTTCGTCCGTCCTTTTAGTATGATATTGAGTTTTGTGTAGTTAAGTCAGAAAAAATATTTCGATATTTCGACAAAATAATAAGAAAATAATTTTAAATTTAAAAAAATAAAAAAACAAAAATAAAATAACACTCTCTCCGTTCATAGTCTTTTGCGAAACCACACTCTCTAATCCGTCAAATCAATAATAATAACAGCACTTTGTATTGTTTAATTCTCGTTTCGCCTGTTCATACACATATGTGATTTTGTTCACACTACGTTGATGCTATTTTTAAAATTTGTTTAAATTAACGAACATTCGACTCGTCGTACATGTCCTACTATCTTTGATTCAAAATACGAAACGAATTATTTTAATTTTTAAACATAAACAAAAAAAAAAAATTAAATTTAAAATATTTTTGCCCGCGAAAAAGAAAACGTCGTCGTAAATATTTCGTGATAAATAAAAAAAAAACATCATCTATATACTCCTGAGGAGAGTATTCAAAATTTAATTTTTATTATTTAAATTTTGTTTCCTTTGATATTCCTTGTGAGAGTGCATCAAGTGGTTCTACAAGTGATGCACATTAAATATAAAAATAAAATAAAATTAACAAAATAATTAAATTCCCATGGAAAGTGTGTATAAATGAAAAGTGATCAATTGTGATAGCAAGAATAAATAAAATATAAAATAATAAATTATAAATATAACAAAAATACTAAATAGTATCTTTTGTTTTGAAGAAGAAGAAGAAAAGTGATATTTGTGTGAAGAAAGAAAAATTCAATTCCACCATACGGTAGATACGAGCCGATATATCTAAAAGATATTATTTATTCAAAGAAATAAATTTAAAAAAAAAAAGAAGAAAACTTTGATTTTTCTTCTCGTCTTTTCGAATCGAATTCAAATTCGAAATTGTGTTTTGTTTTCTTTTAATTGTTGGTCTTTTTTTTCTCTGATCTCGGTTTCTTTGTTATAAACAAAAGTAATACAAAAATCATTCCATATGGTTCATATTATTGAATTTGTCGGCCAACCGAAGGTTGAGTTTGCTCAACAAGTTACTGTGAGTATAATATCTTCTCTATACATATACAAAAATAAATAAAAAAAAAAAACACACAAATTTTCTTTTCTATACATTGATAGATTTTTATACGCGCGTTGCTATCTGGGTGTTTGGTATTCGTAGTACTTTTAGCAATTAATCATTTTGTGCGAAATCGTCTTGTCTGTATGGGTACGGGTGTGTGTGGTGTTTTTTTTTTCTTCCTAGGGGGTTGGCAATGAGGTGAATCTGAATTTTTGTTTAATTTTTTTTGTTTTTGTTTTAATTGGGTGTCTGGAATTCTATTCGTCTGACTTTTGATGGTGTCAGGTTGTAAATGTGTCCGATGAGATTATGTGGAACAAATTTGACTGAGCTAATTAAATGCAGTTAAACAAATGGATACCAATATGACTGTAGTAGATAAGTATGTAGTTGACTTTTGTGTCTTTAGACATACATAAGAGTTAAGGGGGAGAAAGAAACTAGTGCAGATTTTTCTTCCGAATTGCCAAGTGGAATTAAGTTGAAAAGAACTTCTTCGAAATAAAGAACCCTAGGACTTACCCGAAAAAAAAAACATCTGTGAATACTCAGCCCAACGTCAAAAGGTCAAGATAAGAAAATTAAATTGTCACCTTAAATTTTGCAGAAGCTTAAAGGTGGAAATAGGTGTATGACGGTGTATTTTGGGTAATTTTCATGAATTTGTTTTAACATATAAGGAATAGATACATTTTCTTGTAATCTTGGGATTAACAGTATTTCTTGAAATTTTCGAACATTTTCGTTGTAAAATCACGGAGATATAAGCTGCCGCGCATTGTACGCCGCCACCCAGCTGAGCAATTCGCGTGCAGTTTCTGGGTGTCACAATTTGTATCTGAAATCAATTTAAAAAAAAAAACTCTTCTAATGAATTTCAATCTTTAAAAAAAAAATGAAATTTTTTATGTTTTTGATAAATGTGAAAATTGAGTACGATTTTTGACCATTATTTTGTACTTTTTTTGCAAAGAAAAATATTAAAAAAAAAGATATTATTTAGAATTTATTTCACATAGAGTGTATCCCGAAAACTTTTCCGACATAATGTATACCTAATAAGAAAACATGTGCCAAGTTTGATAACGATTGATCAAAAACACTATGAGTTAGAGTGTACGCAAATTCAAAAAAAAAAATGGTTTCGAGAACGATTTATGGAAAAAAAAAATATTGAATTTTTGAAATCGCCAACACCTATTTCCCCCTTTAAGGTCTGTACTTTGTACGATGAAATTTAAAAAGAAAATATTTTTAATATATGGCGATATTTTGCGTAGAACTAAAGACACAAACTAAATGAGAAGTTTAGAAAAAATTTTATTTATTAATTATTTTTTTTAAGTTTTTACCTTTTTTTATTTATTATATTTGTGATATAAATTATTTGTCATATTTAAAAATTTACAAACTAAAAAAATTGTTTTTTTTTTTTTAATTATCTTATTTAAGTTTTTAACTAGACATATTTATTATATTTTTCTTATTAATTATTTCTCATATTTGGCGATATTTTTAGCAGATTTAAAAACGCAAACTAAATGAAAAGTGTTATAGCAAAGAGCTTTAAAAATTGAATTTACCTTAAAATTTAAAGATACCACATGTCAGTGAAATACTAAACTCAGTGTACCTACATATTTATTTATACACGATGTACGTACATATGTATGCACATTAATGTATAGGTATTTATTTATCTGGTGTCATTTCAAAGAATTCTGTTACTTGAGTTATTGCGTTTCGCATCTCTTCTTTTGATTTTTTGTTCACGATTGTGTGTTTTCCGTTTTTCCAAAATTCATAATATACGAGTATCTTATCTTCATTTGTTTTCTTGTAACAGTGGTGGAAAGAATATAGCTTTTCAGAATTTTTTAATATATTATTACCTATCGAAAACCGAAGAATCCAAAAGATTGCCATACATAAAATGATAAATTAGGTGGTACAGCGTTACCTTAACTAAGACGAAGAAAAACACGTCATTAACCATAACAACTTGTTTTTTTTTTTCGAGAATTAGTCCTTTTGGCTTCCAGAGGAAAGGAGGTACACATACTTACATACATATGTATGTATGCGAAATCATAAATTCGGTATTAGCAAAATTATTTGTTTTGTTTAATTGACCCACGTGACTTTCTATAAATCAGTCAGTATTTATATTGTTATTTAAAACTAACAAAAAAAAGGACTGAGCTACATATTTTATTTTAATTGTTTGCCGATGAAATATTCCATTTAACGGCATATAAAATAAGGCATTTTCACAAGCATAAAAGTATCAATTCATAACGTTGACTTATGTCAAATTTTTTTCCCACTTTGTAATTTCTTTAAAGAGTGCTTCAAAATAACAATATACGAATTTTATTCCTTGTGATAATTCGCGAACTTTTAAAGCCATTTTTGTCCGTATAAATTGTGTCCATAATTTTATCTTTATAAATTGATTTTTGTTTTTGTCTTGGACTACTGAATTATTTATATAAGACAAAATAATTATTTCGTAATTTAATATTACTGGTTGTACTTTAAGGAAGACAATTAATTTTTTTTTTAATTGTTCGTCCTTGAATTAAGCAGGACCTTGGCTACAAATGTGTACATAGGTAGCCAAGTGACAACAGGCGTGTTTTTTGCAATATACAATGTACAAAACGTAACTTCAAACTTACGTTAGAAAACATATCTTATGCTTATCTGGTTGAATTTATTGGTGAAATAAACAAAACAAAAAACCATCAAAGGATCCTTTAAAAACTTGCTACGAATTTTTGCCAAACTGACAACAAAATCAACCGCTAACTTTGTAATTAAAAATTCTAGAAAGTTTAAATTTGGTATAAGAGAAGAGAATTGATGAATAAAGAGAACTCCATGCATACTACAACTCTTTTAAATCCTTAAATACAAAAAAAAAATATATTTGAATAGTGTGGTTACAATTGTAACCAAGGGTAGTCAAAGGGTAAAAGAAAACATATGTAATTTTGATTGGTTGTGACAGTGTCTTTTTCTTCCTTTTTAATTTTTTTTTTTTGCTAAATAAAAAAAATATATTATCAACACTCTTTTGAGAACAAATTTCTTAGGCCGCCGCGCCGGTATCATTTCACTTATTTATTTTATTCATCTATTACATGATCAATATATAGTAATGTCTTGCTAATCCGAATTGATTGCAAGGGAATATTCGGATTATCGAATTATACGGATTGGGGGGTACATAGTATGTCATAGGTTAGAAAAAAAAAAAACTCTTCTTTTTTTAAAGAAAACAAATCATATTTATTATTCCTTCACATACAAAAATTAAAATAAATTAATTAATTAAATATTTGTTATCCATCTCTTTTGAAATTCATTTAAAAAAGAAACTCTAACCTACATTGGCCTCAGTGGATGTAATGTTAATATAAATTCAATATAGGTACTTTGATATTATATGTCAAGAAAACATAAATAGCCAGGCACAACTGCAACTTTAACTTCCAATACAATATTTATTTATTTATTTAAAAAAATCGATCTGCATTAAACAGACGACAATCAACACATAATTTAAAATCCATACCTATAGGAAAATAGCCTCAATATCCATCGTGTTAAGAAATTGTTAAAAAATCGTTCTATGTATTATCTTTGTAGCTTTGTAGCTATTAAAAAAAGTTGTAATCTCAATTTTTTTTGAAAAATATTTTAGTTGAGGATATTTTAAGATGGAAAATTCAATTTTGAATTTTTCAATGACTCGGGACGAAATATGAAGGTCAGTCTCAAAAGTACCGTTAGGCTATAACTGAATGTAAAAAAAGAAACATTTTTTTTTTTATGTTTTTTTTTTATTAAACTATGATATTTTTTGCTTTCGAATACATAAGCATTAAATAAAATTAAGGATCGAAACTGTGTAAAAATACCAATTTAGTTTTTTTTATTTAGTCTTCAAAGTCTAATATGCTGTCAGAAAAACCTTTATATCTGTGGCTAAAATAATGTAAACATACACAAAAAAAACAAATTTCATTGAGGTTATACGATACCTAAAAGTCTTGTTTGGTCTTAGTGTCTAAATATGTTCCTATAAGGATTTCATTTGAAGTTAAACATGCTGGTACTTATAAGTACCGTCGGTCAACAAAGGGTTAAACATTGATTTTTTTTATTATATATTTCACTTTTCTAAACTATCATTATACTTCATGTAAATCATGTAATTTACTATAACTCTTTATTTCGTATAATATTTAATATTTAATAAAAACAAAATTCAATATTCATGACCTAGTGACCTATTTTTAGTTTTTTATTTGACGTACCTATATAATGTGTGTGTACCAAACAATATCCATATTTTCTCTAAGGTTTTGTTTTAATTCAATTTGTGAATTTAAAATATTCTACAAAGTTCAAAAATAGACAAAAATAAAAGAATTCTTACCCATAAATAAAATTTAAATAAAAAAAACAGAACTTAGGTTCATTATTTTCTGTTTACCTACTTAATTCTTTTTTTTTTGTTCTCTTAAGGTTAAACAAAAAGAAATTTGGATAAAACTTTTTATTATTCATGAATAAAATTACAAAAATACTTGTAAGGCTAGCTACCAGTATTTTTTTTTTGAAAAACAAAAATTATTTTAAGCATACATTTTCTATTAAAAGATAGACGAATAAGTCGAATAATATATTTTAAATTATCATAACCTACTTGAAGCCCCAAAACTTTCTGTGATTTACGATTATTCAAAGAGTTCTAAAAAGTACATTGCATACATGGACTATTCTAATAGATTGACTATGATTTATTTCGTTTGTTTTAAAACTGTCCAAGTTCCAAATAGAGTAGACACAAAAAATATAATTAAGGCAACAATTCTGTTATTTTAGGTTTTTTCTTGCACTATTAAACTGATTCACATTAATTCATTTAATTTTGAATAATATAAAGACAACAAGGCTCTATTTTAGGTAGATAGATATATAGATAGATACATATTTATTTCATTTTAAAATACAATGGATTACTGCCGCATAGTTAACAATTTAGAGAAATGATATTACTGTGTATCTTTCTACTTTATTATCTTCATTTCTAAGTTTATTTGTTTATTAGAGATTTTAGATTTAGAGGGCAAAACCGGGCAAAAACCCTCAATTTAATACTGCAGATAAAGAATGTTTGCAACAAAATGCATGTATATATGTATTAAGTGGATAATGTAAGAAAAGTGTATATATTTATGTATATACATTTTATATAATATGTACAAAATCAATAAATATATATTACGTTAATAAAACTAAAAATAAATAGAAAAAAAATACACAACTTAATAAATTAAGGGAATAAAGATAAACTTATAATAAATAAATTAACAGAAAACGAATAAATAAATAAAAAATATATAAATAAATAAAAAATAATAAAGGCTAGACAAAGTAATAAATTAATTATGGGTTTAGATCTAGTTTGTCAACTGAAGATGCTATCCTTAGGTTGTGTAGTGAGTTATCTGATGGTACAAATAATAAAAAATCAGTTATCTGATGGTACAAATAATAAAAAATCAGTTATGGCTCTTCTTATTGACATGACGAAAGCATTTGACATTGTCGACCATAAGTTGTTACTAAACAAGTTATATAATGCGCGCCTTAGAGGAGTATTATTACATTGGTTCAAAACATATTTGAAAGATAGGAAACAAAAGTAAATATCAATGGAACCTTTAAAAAATGGCATCCCACAGGGTTCTGTGTTCGGACCTCTTCTTTTCCTTATCTATATAAACTCTTTATTCACACAAGAGTTAAATTGTATATCTACTGCATTTGCTTATGATATAGCATTTACTTATCAGTATCAAACCCTTTTTGAATGCTTCATGAAGATTGGAGCAGACTTAGAGCTACTGAGGCTTTGGTTTGCTGCCCATAAGCTGATTATTAGTGAGAAAATGAAGCTGATTTCTATAAAAATATCGGGGAATACTTTAAATGATTTCAATCTATGTTTTCAAGCATATGACTGTGATCCTAATCCTAATCCTAATCTTCACCATCGGTAATGTTGTTTAAATTTATATAAGTATGTATCTTAAAAGATTTATATTTTTGTAATGATTTTTTCTTTCTTCAATAAATTCATCTTTAATATATAATCTCATTTATTGTAATTTGGATTGGATCTATGAAATATATTTTTATTTAGTTTTACTTTTTTTATTCTGAAATTTTTTATTTATTTTTTTCTTGATTGTACTGATTTTCACCCCACATCAGAACCCTATTATATTATTTAAATAAACTCAAACAATCATTTAGCACTAACTCAGGACATTTTGTTCAAATAGTTATGGAATGACCACTATTTTTTCTCTTCCAGTTAATATTAGCTAATTTTTATTGTTGTTGTTTAGTTTTATGTTGGAAATGAATAAAATGATATATCTATCTAACTATCTATCTAGTAACTCAGCAGAAAAAAAAATTAATAACATATATAATATATATCTCGATATCTCTCTCTCTTACTCAATTGGCCTTCCCATCGAACCCGGTGCCTGTATTTTGCAGGTAAGAATACCGCTGTTTACGAGTTCTCATATTCATTTCTATTTTATATCATGATCTCACTCACAACTTTAAAATCATTAAATTCAATTAAATAGAGACACAAACAATAAATAGAATGCTTTATAAAAATCAATTCTACTCTGAATCAGTGTTTTTGAAATAAATATACTTTGCACTCCCATTAATGAGAATCATCCAAATACCAAGAGAATTTTTATACATGTATTTCTGCTTTCTTAAATAGTGCAATACACTACACCTCTGAAATCATAAATTGCGCATTTGAGGTTATACCGAAAATAGTATTCTGTTTTACTGCAGTATCGAATTAAAGGAATCTGGTCCTTTCAATTATTTGTGTTATTCATGTATTTTGCTTTCATTTAAAATAAATAAATATAAAATATTATCTGTTAAGTTGATTCCTTTCAAGATATCTTCTTAAAACTTTGCCTTCGTACTTGTACATAAATATTGAATATTATTTATTGCATCATCACTTAGTCCTATGTGCAAGATAATCTTATAATTCAGCAATCTATACAGACTGAATTAAGAGTCAAGATTCGAAAATATTGAAGTGATTCTGTACAGAGTACTAAGCATACTTTGTCATGATTAAATTTCCTAGAAATTTCTGTTCGAAATATCCTGTAATCTTTTGGATAGATTTTAGTATTATTGTAATTGAATTTGTATTGGGGAATTTGTATTACATTCGAAACTCAAGTCCAATAAATATTTATAAGTATTTGATTATCTTTAATATTTATAAATATAGTTTAATTTGCAAGTGTAGTTTGAATACAATGAATCGTGTTCTATAGAATTATACTAATCTTAAAAAATTAAAATACTTAACAAAAAAAGCTTGATTGCCATCAAATTGGTTTAGGGTGATCTGTCTATTTTTTTTTTTTTTTTTTTGTTAAAAGGACTAAAAGGACCTGTGAAGAGTCTCTGCCTGAGACACGGCAGCCTTTCACTCTCTTCAATCCCGGGCACACTGCTTCCAGTTATCTAGACCAAGCGCTCTGTCATCCGCGATAGCTTGATCCTTAAAACGGAGGTTCGGTTTTCGGTCTTCCGTGTCGTCTCAAACCTGGGGGCTGTGATTCGAAGATCCTCTTTGCTGGAGCATTGTTGTCCTTTCGCTTGATGTGGCCGAACCAGTGTAGTCGACATGTTTTTGCTTTTCGGACTACATCCACATCTTGGTACAGCTCATAGAGTTCGCGGTTATATCTTCTACTCCATTCACCCTCCTCGCATACCGAATATCCGACGAAGAATTTTTCTCTCGAAAGTATTCAAAATCTGTCCTCCTTTCCTGCTTATCATCCAACACTCGGCTCCATACAGCAGAACTGGCGGGATCAATGTTTTATAGAGCATGCATTTCGTCTTTCGAGTTAGGAGTTTGGAACCCTTATTTTAACTATTTATTTTTATTTTTTTTTTCTTTCTTGTTCCGTCTCAAAACAAGACGAGTGGATTCCACTCGTAAGCTATTTTAGCAATATCATGATTATCCTTTCTCAGAGTATGACCAATCCAACGCCATTTTCTTCTTTTTATCTCTACAACCGCAGGCTCACTGTTGGTTAAAGTAAGAAGATTACTGTTGCTTATTATTATCTGTCGCCAAAATATGTTACATATGCATTTAAAAAAGACTTGGAGTTTGTGCTGGATCCAGTCAAAGACCTTCCAAATTTCAGTAGATCTGATTTTGCGCTTGTATTAAATATTTTAAGCTTCGTGCGCCGAGACAGCGAGCTCGCAGACCTTTTTGAGTTTATGGAAAGCATGTCTTGCTTTTAAAATTCGTGTCATGACATTTGCGTCTCCGTCCTTACTCACTTTACTCCCTAGATAGCAAAACTTGTCGGCTTCTTCAATAGTTCTCATGGAGCCATCCACATTAGCTGTGAGTGGGTTCAAGTTTGCTTCTTCTACGCGAATGATTTCTGCTTTATTAAAATTAATTTTTAGTCCGATCGCTTTAGCGTTAATTGTGACGCAGGTCAGTTTAGATTTGATGCCACTAAGGGTATGCGACATGTAGCAGATATCATCAGCATGATCAAGGCCAGACGGCAGTAATGTCAATTCCTGATAAATATTTCATTAATGCGTAGCTTCTTGTTTAGAGTTCCTAGCGTCTTATTTCTTACAAATAAAATCATCAACTGACCTGTCTTGTAAATATTTAAAATTTTTTTAAAAATAAATTGAATTGTGGATTCAAGAAAAAACGATTCACACTGTTTATAATTTAAAAATTTAAAATTCGCTCCATCTATTCCAGTCGCTATTTTTTTATATTCACATACACATCTTTAGCCTTTGGGAAATTGTGAATTAATTGATAAAGAAAGTTAAAAGAGAATACTCATACATATATCAGCTCATAAGCGAACCCATGTTTTGTTTCTATTCCCAACTCGGTCAATTTATACAAAATATATTCTCGTACAAATAACCAGGTGACAGGACTGAGTGAATAATGTGTTAACCTATTTTCCGGGCTAGATATTCCAACACACACATTTTTATTTATGTATAAACAATAAATGCTCTATTTAATTTGTGATAATAGTGAAATGATTATAGCCTCAGTGCGAGTAAAAAAAATGTTATTGGTAATGTAGCTACATACGAGTGTTGTAATTCTTTTTTTTCTGTCTGTCCTACTTGTGGGAATATTATACGAGTACTCGTATATCTATTGCGATTAGATTGCCAGTTTTATTAATTAGAAAAATGCACTCGGGAATAGAATACAAAACTCGTAAAATGGCGGTGATAATTTATTCAGATAAAGTTACTATTTAATATTGGAAAGCGAAAAATAAAGTGATTAGGATAAAAGTGACGATGCATGTGGAGAATTTTTTCTCACTTAGTTTAAATGGTGTTTATATGGATACCTATTGTGCGAAAATTAAATAAATTTAATATTAACTGTAGGTATTTTTTAATGGAAAATATTGCCTTGAAAGCAAAGATCCAAGAATTTCAATACAAAGTTAGATACAAATGTGGAAACTGGTACACTAAATCGGTATCTGCTCGTGTTCAGGGAGAAATGATTGAAATATGTTCTGGCGATTAAGAAGATCCAGGCACACCTTAAATAAAAACACTAGGCACCAGAGGGGGCCCATCGTGATCCCCTAAGGATCCATCCAAGAATGGTACCTAAAACGCCACAATTTTCTCAAGGCATTTTATTACCATGAACAATTTTAGAATAAGTCTAAGATTGATTTGGTCTACCTCCCCCAGGTTACTAAAGAAGTAGAAGTCTTATAAATTCCTGCGACTGCGTGCTATGCTCTGATATTTACACAGAATATCGTTGCAGTATCTGCAAATGTGGTTTCGAGAAACTTTTAAGCCAGAAAATAGGGACAGTGCTTAAAATATATCTGGCAACGTTGTGGCAAAGTTGTCTTAAGACATATGTAACTAACTGAATGCCTTGCTTATACTTAAGATAGCCAAAAACGTGCTCTAAATAATGATTTTATACTCTCAAAATATGCTCTATCAAGAATATACCTAGGGTCAATGTGGGTAATTGTAAACAAACTCATGTTTTTTGAAAAATATTGACTTTATATTTTTTTTATTTTTATTTTAGAAAACCTAGCGAAAATCTAAATATGTGAATATAAAGCTACTGTATTTCTATATTCTGAATTTAAACGTTTATTTTAAAATTGTTCATAACAGCTAAATTATAGTATGTTTACATTTACCCAGTTTTTATTTTTCTAAATCCTGTGGTAAAAGTAAACAACGATTTCAGTATGTAATGTACTTATATATGTATATGCCCAGATTCACCAGTTATCCTACTCAAGGTAAACTTCCCTTTGTCCTTTTGCCCCCAGTTAGTTGGATCGCTACAAAAACCGCGTTCATCAGCAAAATACGAAGTTGGATTTTTTCTCGTCCAACTTTATTCAACTTCACGCTGTTTTTGTTTTTTACGTCTTGCACTGCTTTGACCACATCATCTAACGATTATGACGGCAGATATATTTTTTAGTATGTATTTGAGAGGCATATTAGCAACTGGAAATTAGTTATTCAACATAATCTTTACAATACAACATTCATTTTATCCAAAATACTCCCAAACCCTTGTTTACATTTCTCCACATTAAAATATTTTCTGGGGTAAATGTAAAGACAGAAAATGGATTGATATTTAATTGATAACTTAAATAGTTTATTTTAAAAAGAATACTTATCAAATTCTATAAGTACTAAGTACAGTACATAAGAGATACCTATTAAAATTATTCAAAAAAAAATCACTATTTCTTGAAGCCACCCAACTTGTAAATAGTTTAAAAAATAACCTTTGATTGAAAATGCAACCGACATGCAAAATGTATGTGGAAAAACATGTTGGTGTCCGTCATTTCACTCAATTTGACCATTATAGAGGCCATACTGGTGTGTAGTATGAGTCGTGTTTACATTTACCCCTGTTTACATTTACCCACGTTGACCCTACATATGTGCATAAAGTAGGCTTTGAATTATAATAAATCAAATTACCGATTGCCACAGAGCTCTGTAATCATTACTATTATATAAAGACGAAACTTTAAAAAAAAATTGTGCGCGATAATCTCCGTAAAATTCTATAATAATCGTTATTTTCGTTAAAATTAGTTAGGCTATGTTTTTTTTTTTTTTGTTTAAATGTTGTTTGTTCACAAGAAAATGTATTTTTTTTTTTATTTTTTATTTTATACTTATTTTATTGAGAATATTAACTCCTTACTTTAAAGCAGTTAAGCGAATTGATAAAAAAAATGTTTGCGTAAGATTAATATATATACGCAAATTTTAAGACCCTAATCTTTTCTTAACTATACCTACGAGTACATGCTGAGAAATAAATAAATAACTATTTTTAAAACATCCATTATTTTCATTTGCTTACATCGATGACTTCTATTCAATCGCAATTTGTTTGACATTTTGTGTTCATTCACAATTACTTTTTTCCATAAATAGTTCACAATGACACTCAATTCATGACTTAAATATACCACACTTAAGTGTCGACTGTGAAAACGAAAACTTCATAAGTGATGTTTATGTTCAATCCTACACTTAAATGATCCGAAGCTCGCACTGTGAAAACGGGCATTCGTCTCAATAGCAAAGATTATTGATGCTCGTCAGTATTTTCCGAAGACTGAGAAAATCATCCAAAGCTTATGGTGGTAGCTTTTCTTTTGTTCTTAAGAACGAGCCTACTATCTGCTCTGAGTTTCTTTATGAAAATTGGAAACAAAATAACGACAACGTGAAATCATAAATTGGGTCCTTCGAGCTGAATCTCTTACAGAGCTTAATTTGCCATTTCAGCTAATCGGTAACTTTTCAAGGATAGAATCTTTCATGTGATGATTGACCTGTCACATTATCATGCAAAACTGATAATGTGTGCGCTCGAAATTCGGGGCGACACTCAAAAATTATGCTCACGAAATTTTTTGTTACTGAGTGACACTCAGCGGCCATCACAATTTTCGTCATCCAAAAAGCAAACACAAGTAGAGCGGGTCGAAAAACAACAACAACAACGATGATTTGAGTGCATAATACAAAACTTATAGTATGTACGCTACCTCGCTTAAACAAACCACGTTTTAGTCATATGTTTGAATAAATCCATGGAGCATTCGGAATATATCAGAGGAATTATATCTAAGTCA
The DNA here is from genome assembly GCA_949775065.1 of Brachyopa scutellaris. Taxonomy (NCBI): domain Eukaryota; kingdom Metazoa; phylum Arthropoda; class Insecta; order Diptera; family Syrphidae; genus Brachyopa; species Brachyopa scutellaris. Next base: position 14,603,606 of record OX459114.1, read on the forward strand.
GTGCTTTCTAATGCACCACTATAATCATCCTATCGTCTTAAACAGATCTAGATGTTAACTCCTGTCATAAGCGGCTTGAAATTCTCTCTTTTCTGGGTTCGGTTTAAAAATGCTTACTTACTTAGTTTGGCGCTACAGCTCGAGGTGAACCTGGGCCTGCTTCTCGCAACCATTTGTGTGTGCGTGTTGTATTTTTGCACTAATGGAAGGGACCTACAGTTTTTTGCCGACTCCGAACGGCGAGTTGAGAAGCTCAATCGTGACAAATGATACTCTTTGATGCTTGCCAGGCAATCGAAAGAGGTGGGCACTGTGAAAAACTTTTAGGTGTTTGCGGCGGGATTCGAACCCAAGACCGCTGGCACAGTAGTCCGACGCACTAACCACTTGCGCTACGGTGCCCACAAATGCTGTCAAGTTATTTAACAGGAATCCACACTTTTTCCCCTAAGTGCTGCTCTTTATGATACGAAATGCATAAGCCATGAAGATACGTTTTATAGGATCCTGGACACTGTTTAGAGCATGGATCCCACTCACAAGTTCAGTAGGAACTGCCTTTTGAAATCATTCGACGATCTAGTAACTCCTAGAGTTTATATTCCATTCACACCTTCTTTATTCGGTAGAGATACGACAAATTAAAAAAAAAGTCGTACCCAAACCACACAGCTACAGCTAGCACTCGTGTCCTTTACCATCTGCACTCTTTTGCATAATGTCACGAGCTGGGTAATAATGTGCGCCCTTAAGCTATTGTAAGGGTTAAAAAAAATATAAATAACTGCTCTCCAATCATCCCTATTAAGCCTGCCCTAAGCGCACTCCAACAGTGAAGTTAATATATTTCCCGCCTGAGGTGTGTTGGTCGCAATTAAAATAAATGTCTCCTTTAGACAACCGACCAACCGGCATGGTATCCTGCACTTGTAGTGCGATTATTGGCGATTTATTTATGCATGAATTGTGACAATTCACCATCATCTACCTCTTTCTCTTTCTTTCATTTCTTTCGTCATTCGAATCACGACATTTACAACTGGAATCACAGCGACCAACTGTCACAACATGCATTTTCGCCTGGCAAGTCCGTAGGGCAGCAAACTCCTAGCGCCCTCGATATACACGATGACTTAATGTCTTATGTTGTTGTTGTAGTTTTTGAAAAAGCGTGACGACGACAATAATTCAATCGTAAAGTTATTTGCGGTTGCAATAAGGAATAGTGTCCCGTTTGTAGTTTTTCCTTAAGCACAACACATCGAAGGGTACGCCAATTGACTTCAGGTATTAGGTGGGTAGGTACTCGCTACTTGGTATCATTCAAATTGGCGCTAAGGGTGACATTATGCTAATGTACGGGGATGCCTTGGTTTTTCTTTGGCAAAAGATGGATGGGGTGAGGAATGCGTGTGCGTGAGTCACGCGGAACTAAAGCAGAAAATACGAAATGTAATAATTTTTTTTTTGTTTTACTAGATTTTGCAGCGCTATACTTCACCCCTGCTGGGGGGTAGTTTGAGGTGTTAGAAGACATTACTCTTGGTTTATATATATATTTTGTGCTCAGGATTATTAAAGCGGCACGAAACAAGGTGTAAGAATTAAATCTACAAGTGTTAAGTTATAATGAGCACGACATTTATTTGTGTGGAATGCGTTGCGGTTACGCTTTTAGATTTTTTCCAAAAGGATAAAAAGGACTACAACATATTGTTCTATTAATAATGAAACGAAGTGGTTGTTTGATGCCTTAAGTGAATGCCTTGAATTTTATGCATTTAATGGGGGAATTATTTGATTCTTAAGATTGGTAGTTCTGTTCCATCAGAAATATGGTATGGAAGGGATACGATCAAACCAAAGCGATTAATGGACAAGCTGTGCACTACATTGAGTCCCAACCACCCAAAGGGTGGGCCATCATTTTCAGATTGCTATAAAAAGCCATCTTCAGAGATTTTTTTGTTTATTAAAGTGAGTAAAATGTGCGACTATTATTTATGTAGCAGCCCATCCCATCATATCAACCCGATTTTCAGAATATTTTAGTTGGTTTTAGGCTCTTTTTCGTGAACAGCTAGATCAATATTGTGCTTTAGTACCTGCATCGTTTCTGGATTGTCAGTATAACATCGATCTTCACCGGCACCCCACACAAATAGTCCAACGGTACTAAGCAACGTTTCCAAAGTTATTGCTCAAAATATCGCCTGTTGGAAGGCTTGTGTGAGACGTAATAGTGGGTGGCTGTGGCGTAGTGCTGGTCATCGTCGGTTGACACCCTAGAGGTTCACAGTTCTAATCCTTATTTCTCAAGAAATAAAAATAAGTTCATCAGATTCAGAAGTTAACATCAAACACCAACTGCGAATGCATAATACTGGCAATATTGATCAAACAAACAATAATAAGATACAACTGGAAAAAAAACTTCTGTGAATCATAAAGCAAAGACAAAACTTTGAATAGTTTACAACTCTCCAGTTATCCTGGACACCGCCCATAAAGTTATGTATTTGAAATCTAACATCACTACGCCGCCGTTCGGTCTGTCACTCGTTCTTGTCCTTCATGTGCTCGCGCTGTGTGTAAACATAATAACGGTATTCATATCCTCTTTAGCGTGTGTGAATTATAAAAAAAGTTCCGTCTTTCTGGAACCAGAAATCATCCAAGTTTAATTCCTCAGATTCTGGTCTAAAAAAAAAATAATAGGCTAGCATATCTCTATAGAGCTCTATATTGACCGTAACGTTGTTGCCATTTTCATCTTTATACAAAAAGTGGATCAGTACTGCTGCCGTTCTACCGCTGTACCACAGGTCGATTTTCTCCCGCTACCCGAAACTAGCTCTGCGCGCCCTGTTTTTTGCATTTCCTCCCGAACGACTGGCGCATATTATATGAATATTTTCATATATACTTTTCATTTACACTAACTTGAACAATCCTTGAAAATTTCAATTATGTACCATCACTGTGTCAAAAGTTATCGGCGCCTGAATTTGGAAATCAAAAACCACGTTTTCGGCAATATCGGTACACTTTTCTTCGAAACCACTGAACCAATTCATTTCAAAAATTCAGGCAATACTCATCTCATCTGAATGAACGAAAATGATAGAAAACTTTAGGGAAAATGTTTGAGTGAATTTTTTTTTACAGTAGTTTTCACAAAACAGCCTTCTTGTGAGACAATTTTTTTTCAGCAACTTCTCATATTTTTTTTTAAATCTTAAATCTCAAATCAATCAGTTTTATTTATTTTCAAGTGATTAATGGTCAGAAAAAATCTTGGCGACTTCGGTAAAGCGGTTCGGAAGAAAAGTGTACCGGAAAGTCAAAAAGTGTGATTTTACAGTAGAGCGAAACTTTCAAAAAGGAGCGTGAACAACACGATTTCGGGCCTCACTACCGATTTTGGCCTCAGCTACGATGTTTGCGAGCTACTATCGACATTTTACTTTGAGAACTCATCTCTAATAACCTTGTCATGAAGGTGGAACCTCACTGTTTTGCTTCCCAGCCTATTTTTTCTATTCTATTCTTCCTTTGAAGCGCTTAACACTCAGCGAGTCAGGTTCAAATTAATTTTAGTACACTTCTACATCTGCTCGGATATAAAAAAAATTGTTTGCAAAATGATCGTGAATAGATGTAGTTTCGAAAGCCAAAAAAATGTGCCCACACTCCGACTCCAAAATCGACCTACGGGTCCCCTTAATTCACGAAAACGGTAGAGGAGTCTGAGTTGTCTGTCGTCAATGATTGAAATAGAGTAGTTTTAGGATCGTGATGGCTTTAAAAAAACACTTGTCAATTTTCTGAAGAAGAGGTCGTCTCGCTGTGGGTTGCCATTGGCTCGTGGTGGTGGATCTACAACTAATAGATTTTAGCCCCAACATTTTGTTTTATTTTCTTACTGAAAAGACGGACATCTATAATAGCCTATGTAGAGGAAAATCTTCCCACATTTACAACTTCCTTCTTACAATTACTGAAGCAATAAATTAATACAAACCAGTTCTCCTCACAGAAGATGAGGTAAAATTAAACTGAAAGGCCTTTTGTGCGACCACGATAGTTTGGCAGTTCTCAATTCTACCCGCCAAAGCAATTGTTGCTCTTCATGAACTATCGAAAGTTCCTCTTACTGGTTCAATTCTCCTCGGTTAGTTTCAGGTACACAATAAGCTGGGACACAGACCACCTAAGTCTCAAACCACTACACAGCTACAAAAAACTATTTCTATATCCTTTCTTTCAAACTTTCTGACTTACGCATCATTGGGATGTAGGGCAATAATAATAGATAAATCCACAAGCATCTTCAAAACTAGATACCGCTTATTTTCATTTCAACCATTTTCACCTAAGTGTTTGCTTATTAACTTGCAACTCGCCGTTCGGAGTCGGCAAAAAACTGTAGGTCCCTTCCATTCGTGGAAAAATATAGCACGCACACACAAATGGTTGCGAGAAGCAGGCCCGGGTTCACCTCGTGCTGTAGCGCCAACTAAGTAAGTAAGTTTGCTTATTAAAACACCGATTACTATTACCACACATTCAATATCCTGTCACATAGTTAACACATTAAATTCCATAAAAAGTCCTTGCCGTAGTCTACTTTAAAAAATGTATGCATGATGTGTCATTGGGTAAATAGAAAATACAATTTCCACGTGCTTCATTTTATTTTACAATTTATTAACCTAACCTACTCCAATTAACACACACACAAACGCACGCCCTCCCATTTGACTAGAAAATAACTGAACTTTAGGTGACATTTGCTTGTTTTTTTTTTTATTTAAATGAGGTGAATGCACGAGAATTTTTTCTAAAGTAGTCCACATTGGAAAAAAATAAAAGAATTCCTTTTGTTTCATTATCCTTACCGGTAAAAGCATGATGAATTGCATCCTTACAACGGTACTTTTTCCCATAACAAAAAAGAACGCATGTCCTATTGCAGTGTAAATTTCATCAGCACAGTTATAGTTGTAGGAGGAGTTGAAATTCAACGCGCACATAACAACTAAAACTATCTATGCACATATGCAGGATCATACCTACTTGTAGTTCGTCCTTTTTTTGTGCAATTTTTTTTTTATTTTTTTCTTAACTCAAACTCCCAAAGAGCAACAATGCACACGACCATCATTCTAGGGAAGGGTATCAGATGGTAGATGGTACTGCGCGCACACATCCATCTGTATGGTTATGCCAGAGAAACACGACTACTATGCCATTATCCATGCCGACGCCGCCGCCTGTGCATTCATACCGTCGTCGTCATCATAGCCAGTGATGTAGCTTATAGAATAACAGTTATAGGTCTATCAGTATATCCTTTCCGAAGGAATAAGGGATGAGCAGAAAAAATCGCATGCTTGCAACTGTATATTTTGCAACAGGTAAAACATTCTTTTCAGTCTTCGTCGTCGTGTCGTATGTAGATAAAGTTGGCAACATGTTGTTAGCCAATGCCAGCTTCTTCTCTTTTCCATTGAATGGGACTTGTGTTTCCTTCTTGCTTTTTTTTTTAAATACCTAGGAGTGGGTTTGCAACATATTTATTCACCGTACACATGCACTGCAACTGCACGTATAAAAAGGACGAGTATAAAATGCATCCTACCGGAGGGAATGTGTTGTTGTTTTTTTTTTTTTTTTTTAAAAGAAAAAAAATCCCTTTTCGTCCTTTTTTCCAATTGAATTTGCATGCCATCTGTCAGTAGATGCGGGAGGATTGAAATATACGATCTCCTACCTATCGACAGCGTGGCAGATTCCCTTGGCAATATCCTTTTTTTTCTTCCTTTTGATCCCTCATACCACAGCCGCGCTCTGTCACCGTAAGAAGAAGAAGAAGAAATGAAAACTTTTAATGATGAAAAGCATAAACTTTTAGGATTCCCTCATACCCACTGTCGGACTGGTTACGTCTTTGCGGCGCGCTTGTTAGCCTGCTGTTTCTTGGTAACAGTGAGAAACTTCCCGGCCAAACTGTTTACGCTAAGCAACGTTAAATTGTATTGATGATGCTTTTGCGACTTTCACGGATATAAAAGGAAAGTATCTCTGTGGGTGTCGTGGAATTTTATACTTTCCCCTTCATAAAAGTTTTGCGTGTAACAAAAGGTGCAAAATGCAAAATGGTGTTTGTTGTTTATTTTTTTTATTTTCTCTCGCATTTCGTAACAAAGACGAAGTTTTTTCTATCAACTTTCCCCCACATCCTTCGCCTGACTGTAATTCGATGTAAGTGCTGAAATGATGGGTGTACCTATGCGCATAAGTATAGTGTTGGAAAATCAATCGATAGTTAATGGAAAATCGTTATTAATGGGAAAGTTTCTCTCTTTTAAGAGTGTTACAGCATCCTTTTTCTATAGCGCAACTTTGTTGTTGTTGTTGCTGACGACATTTTGCATTTTACAATTGCCATTGTGTGTGTCTCGGCAATACTAGTTTTGAAGTGGAACATTTTTCTCCCTTTTTTTTCCGCTTCACTCAATTTTCCAACGATTGAATATTGCATGCAACAGTGACAAAGCGAACGCAGACAATGAACCAAACCACCACCCCCAGCCGATGGGCGATGTGAAACATGATAGGATTGAGTCAAGTGTTTGTTAAGTTGCAAGCTTATTTCTGTTTTTATTTTTCTCTAGTCTTTTGAAGTAGTCTCTTAGCAAGGACTTTAAGGAGTCTATTATGTGCAATTAAATTGTTGTGCTATTTTCCTATTTACTATGCGGCGATTTTAAGTGATGAAAAACATTGGAGTGGGGTGGGATTAATCATTTGGGGATGCGTAATTTTGAGTTTCCAGAAAGGTCCTTTAAGAACCCCTAAAACGTCCACCTTTAGCCTTCTGGTACCAAGTCGAGTATGATAAATGAAGTCATTACGATTCTCCAGATTCTCAAAATTGTCTCTAAGCACAGAGGATCAAAATGGTATCCACCATTGCGTTCAATCACCTTAAACTCCAATTCTTAAGCATCACAAAGAAGAGCCCATCCCTACACTGAACTCGCTTTGATCGTATGTACTAATCAGTGATTTAGAAGTAATGAAACAAGATACAGACAGTTTTGTGCCCCATGTAACATGGTCGGCTCTATCCACTTCACTCGACTTTCTTTGGTACCTCAACTTGGGATTCATTGCTTCACACATGATTTTTTGAGAGCCTCGGTCCACGGTTGTTTGTTCAAGTCCCAACTATGATCATGAGATAGTTTTCACTCGTCGAATAAGTCAGTGAAATTTCGTTAAGTTCTCATTTTGTTTTTCTGGTTAATTTTCGAAGCAAAAACGACAGATGGATCAAAAGACAAAAGCAAGTCTAGACTTTCGTTCAGTAATAAATTTTATAAGCATAATCGACAGATGGATCAACTGATAGAAGCAAGTCCAGATTTTCGTTCAGTTTTAAATGTTCGTAGCGCAGTCGACAGATGGATCAAATGACAAAAACAAGTCTGAACTTACGTTCAAATTTAAATTTTCGTAGTACAATTGACAGATGGACCAAATGACAAAAGCAAGTCCAGGCTTTCGTTCAGTTTTCAATTTTCTTAGCACAATCGACAGATAGATCAAATGACAGAAGCAGGTCTAGACTTTCGTTCAGTTTTAAATTTTCGTAGTCCAATCGATAGGTAGATCAAATTACATAACCAAATCTAGATTTTAGTTCAGTTTTCAATTTTTTTAGCACAATAACTGACAGATAGATCAAATGGCAGATGCAAGTCTGGACTTTCGTTTAGTTTTCAATTTTCGTAGCCCAATCCACGGTTGGATAGAATGACAGAAGCAAGTCTAGACTTTCGTTCAGTTTTAAATTTTCGAAGCACAATAGACAGATGAATCAAATGACAAAAGCCGGTCTAGAATTTCGTTTAATAGTGACACTAGCTTCAGATGGTGTCTACAACGCATTCTCGAATCCTGAAACGGGATCATCTGCACCGTTATTAGAACGATAAAGCTTATTACATTTATAGTCACTTACACGTGTTAAGATGATGAGAAAAACGTCTATATCCACTCAATACGTTCAGGCCCATCACAGAAAGTGCCAATCTCGGGGGAAATCTCCATAAATAACTCCTAATGCTGTGCCTCTCTACCCACTTGTAAAAGTTTTCGGCTTACTTTATAATCTCATCACAGAGATGAGAAATAAAGACAAAAATATTATATAATAATAATTTAAAATAGCATCGCTAAGTAATATCGCCGGAGTGCACAACCGGAGAATGGGCGTCCCAGTTGTAATAAATTTTTAATGGAAACCGTTTTACACGCCCATCATCCTCTTGCTCTCGTGTACAAATCTACATTAAACAAAGAGTCGTCCTTGTTGGCTGGTGGTCCTTAATTTTTTTTTTTCTCATATATATTTCGTGTCAATGTTGGTTTTTTTTTTTATTCTGGCCAGCAATTCCGGATCCGGATGTACATATGGTGTCAAGATATTTGCACACACAATTTCGTGTGCATTTTTTATGAGAGTTTTTAACCCATCGCGCGACTCTGGCGGTTCTATCAAAACACCGCAAAAGGCGAATAAAATAACAAAAAAAAAAGAAAATATGATAGAAATATACTACAACAGGACACACAGGGATATGTACGAGTCCGTATGCTTGCATTTTACTTTATGGGTTTTTCTCTTTTACTTGTCACTTTTCCTTTAAAAGGAAAATATGTATAAGGACTCCCCTAAGTGGGTACGGAAGGGGTTTGATGTAATAAAACATGAGCACAACGAATACCAGTGGGAGTGAGGCTATTTGCCACGATTACCAGTCTGAGACCCATTTTGATGTGTCCCAGACACACATATCACAGTAATATTCACCTTGATATGCGATCGAAGAGTGTTTATCCTTTTCGATGTGAAAAAATGCACATTGTGAGTGCCAGCAGAGGGTGAGGGTGAGTGCCAGCAGCTCTAAACATCTAACGAATGGTCCGGTCTTATGTAGTTTTCGTTTGCTCTTTCATCCCATGTTGAGGTATCGACATATCGAGTACGAGTATATACAACAACACAGAGAATAGACGAAGTAAATCTTAAGAGTCCTGTCATCCATCTGATATTTGCAATATTTCCTTCGCCAAGGGATGAAATTCCAATTTTCTTATGTTGCCCCCATTTTCGCCATTCCTTTTATCCAATATATTGGTATTCTGACGAGTAAAGGAGGTGGATGGGAGAGGAAGAAGAACAAAAAATTGAAATATCGACGTAAGAAGAACACTCACGAGTCACCACCCCTCGATGAAGGATTCCTAACGTAATGTGTGTGTAAAAAGGATAAGAATGTCATTGACCTTCTTCTTATGGCGTTGACATCTTTGATAATGACAGCGCCACATTCCCTTTTCTTATTCGTTGTTTCGTTATTCGAATGTACGAGTGTGTACAGTTACAATAGAATTCTGTGGCACTTTTGTGGGGTTGATGCTGGGTTATTTTTCTTTGTAAATTGAAACGGCCAACAAGAAAGAGAGAGGGCGAGTATTTTGATGGTGTTGAGAAAGCTTTATCCTTGTAATTGAAATCTGCACATTTCTTCGGAATCATATCAATGCCATGGAAATAGCTGGCGGAGATTAAATCAATTCCTTTATAGCATTGCAAACTGTTAGCTTTTTTAGGAAAAAAAAAATTGGCGCCCAACACGAAACTCTTGAAAACGCTAATAAGACCGCTGGTGCTAATGCAATCCATTTACTACCACCTTCATTCATCAGATCCGTAATAATGTTGTGGTTAAACATATTTGGCTCCCAACACAAAACTTTGATAGATAAAAGCGAATACAATGACATAGGTTTGCTATTAGTGAAAATTTCACCTTTTGAACAGGTCTCCTCAAGCTCCCTTATAATGGATTGTAATTACTAATAATTTTAAGAAAATGGCGCCCAACGTGAAACCGCATTTCTTTAATGTCCTTAATGACAAATCCTTCACATGATGTCCTCACTCCTTCTTAACACCTCATAAATAAAATTAAATACACTTTCCCCACAAAAAGAGCTGAAAACCATTCAATTGTTCTCAAAGCGCCCGCTCGCTTCGCTACAGAAATAAAGTCAGCTAAAAAGGAAAGCAAACACCCACTTCACTCTATCTATTAGCTTAAACACTTCCAGACATGAAAATAAAACCCAATGGTCGGCAGTTCAAAAAAAAAACTTCCGGCGTTCTAGCTTAATCATGCTAAAGTTCAAAACTATAAACGTCACACGAAAATCCCCTCACAAGTCACCTTTTTCTCTCGGTACAATAACTTCAACCCTTTCTGTTTCTAGCTATGTCTTCTTTCGGTTTTAATTCCCTCAGACTCTGACAAAAAAAAAATTAGTTAATGAATTCACCGCAGCCAAACGTGAATAACTATCACCATCACCACCATTTTTATCATCGCCCCCCGAAACCTATGGAGCCGACCTTTTTACCTTAAAAAAAAAACGAAGGACTTTTGTTCATCTTCTACATACCAGCCACTGAGTGTATACCTTCCACTTGGTTGAGGATATTATTTTTATGCCAAAAACAACAGAGCAACACAACGATGACTACGTGTACGGTGTACCTACCGCCGACGACGACCAAAGCCGCCGCATTTGAATGCCTTCATTTATATGCAAATTTCTGTTTCACCTCAGTCCTACTGGTTACAAAAAAAGTACAGGCAAATGCCGGACCTAAGTCAAAAAAAATATAAAAATGCCGGAATGAGGACTTTGAACCTAGATACACCGGCACACATACAGATACGCATCGTGGTTAAATTAAATAAAAAAAAAACGAAAATATGCGGATGATGCCTTAATTGAAAAAAACTGCTTAAGGGTGGGTGCGGGTACACTGATGAGTCTTTCCTTACTTTTTGTGTTCTCTCCGTTTGAAGGATGTTTTTTTTTTAATATCTTAATTTTCATTTTTAACAACTTATATCCCGATCCACATCTGAATCCTTCCGTCTCTAGCGATTTTCCACTCTGTTAGGTTCAATTGAATGAACATTCTTCAGCAAACTAGAACAAACTTCAATTGAAAAGAAAAAAATATTCCACTCGTACGTTCCAAGGATATCCTTTTAGCAGAGCTCTCCTTGTTTACCGAATAAATTGAGACTCGTTCGTGCGATAGTTTGTATGCATTTTGTTTTTTTCTTCCAATTTTGTATCTTAGATCAAAAATTCTTTCTCGAACCACATTCCGTAGCGCAAACAAACAACAACTCCACACAACATACGCTATACTCGTAGAGTGCATGTTAATTACGAGAGTAGAACACTGCACAGATAATAAACTTGAAAGAGAATCAACACATGAATACGTACAACAATTTCGACAAGAAATAGCGCAACAGAGGGATGTACTCGCTCAATGGTGGTGTACACGCAAAGTGATAGATACTGCGAATGTATGCATGTAGAAAATAAATTTAATATTCACATCACGTAGTAATTGAGATCTAAGAGAGTTTAGTTTTAGTAAATTCTTTTTCGTGTACTTTTTTTTTTGTATGTGTATACCATTTACGAGTACGTTCTGCTGTTAGTTCAAATGGAAAATTGTGTGTACGCGTGCATGCATCTGCACATAGTCGTATCCCGTATTTGTGTGGAAGGATAGAAGTGATTGCATCACATGGGATAGCATTGAATTTTTGCATTCACATTATCGAGATGCATATCGATGGGGTAATCGAGGATGTGAATCCTTAGAATCAGGGTGTTTGTAGTTCTAGCAGATTACCACTCCTTCTTTGAGGGAAATATGAAAACTAAATTTTGAAGTTCATATGTTGGGCGCCACTTTCCTAAAATCAGAAGTGTCATTTAAGCGATTATATGAGTCCTCTTAGTTAGTTCCGTAATTTGAATTAAAGGGAAGACTTCATAAAATAATTGGGAATGTGAATTAACGAATATCACTGCAATTTGGCGCCCAATAGACGGATTTTTATTTCGGCACTGAAGTAGTGATTAAAATGCAGATTCTAAAGTAAATATGGAAAGAAAATTTTGAATTTCTCTGTATGTTCTTGTTGGGCGCCACTTTGCTAAAATCATTAGTACCACTTAAGCGATTATAGGAGTCCTCTCAGTTGATTCTGTAAATGCAATTGAATGGGATACGCATATATAAATTCATAAAATAGTTACTAACGTGAAAACTAAATTTCGCATTTCTCTTTATGTTCCTATGTTGGGCGCCACTTTTCTAGAATCAGTGTTCTGAACGTAGGAGACGTTAGCAATTTAAATTTGCTGGAGAAGGCGCCTTAGCATGTTCTAAGCATAGGTGATGCTAGAATAATAAATTTGCTAGAGAAGGCGTCTCAGCAAATGATGGAGGATTTCACTTAGATGAAATGAAACACAACCGTTTGTACAACGTTATAAATTATGGTTTATTACTAACTTGTTTAAAATTCAAACTGACAAATTCGAATGCGCCAAAAAGCCATTCTAACTTAACTTTAGACCTCGGTCTATTATATACTGCGCTCAGCTGTGCAGTGTGTGGTCATTGAACTTGACCGTGAATGTTTTCCCTTTAACTAGTTAAGTAACTAGATTTATGCCAGTCCACCGTATCATCATGTGAGAGAGCGAGATGGCATGAGGTGATAATTAATGTAATCTGCCTCCCACGCCATTTCGCCCGATTTCATCCTAGTTGGTGTGATTAGATTGGATGTTTGTGCCTCCTGTTTTATTATGCGCTTCGCATGATGAAGAAAGAGATCGACACTGTATTGACGATCGATAGTTTGAGCTGTTGGGAACCTTTAACAGTTGGCCTTCAGTTTCGTTTATTTCCTTCGTCGGTCTTGTGGTGTCTCGGGTTCTAGTGTTTAATTTGTTTTGTGTATTTATTCTTCGTGCGTTCTGTGCACCTTTTACTAGTGATTGCGAATATTGTTGTGACCTTAATTGGGGCCTACTGATCGTATTCCAATCACTGGTATGATGTACCCAGGACACTTCATCGATGTGCCATGTGTCTTGTGTTGTGACTCGCGCTTCAGGATACTTATGTTGATGGTCTGTTGGGGGGCCAACAATCAGCATTAAGCGATTATGAGAGTCTTTACAGTTTAGTAATTTCAATTAAATAAATAAATAAATAAAATAATTTGGAATGCGAATAAAGGACAATCACTGTAATTTGGCGCCCAGCGGAGGGATTTTTATTTCGGCACTAGAAAAAAGGAATTAAAAAAAAGGAAATATGAAAACTAAGTTTTAAATTTCTCTGTAAGTTCCTATGTTGGGCGCCATTTTGCAAAATTTATGAATTGCCACTTACACGTTTGTGTGAGCCCTTCAGTTGATTCTGTAATTTCTATTAAATGGATGAATTCATAAAATAACTTCGAGTAAGAAAAAGAGACAGTCACTGTAATTTGGCGCCCAACAGAGGGAATAGCAATAGTAAATACAAAGCCGAATTAGACAGGAGAAATTTCTTCAAGATAACCATAGTCTATCAGGTCTCGCTTTACCAGTTTCCTTTTTTCAAATTGACTTTTGGAGTTTCATAAGTGATGGTTAATTGACCTCCCACAGAGCCTGTTTCTCGTCCTTTCCCCTGCAATCGATTTCAATTTGAGCCCCTGTTACATTGTCTTTTATCTATTAGAAGCCTAAATCCTATTATAATGGCTTTCAAGATCAATTCCAATTAAAATGAAGCCTTTTCAGAACACCTTTCCAATCAAATCACCTCGCATCTTGATAAAATTCCTTTTCTGTTTACTGCCAAAACAAATACCACAGAAATGCGAACGAGGATAGAAAATACTTTCTTTTTTTTTTGTTGTTGCCTTGAGCCCACAAAACAACAAACCATTGTCTAACAAAATACATGCCTCTGTCAAAGCGTGTAAATGTCAAACAGTCCCAAGACTTTCAATCAATTTTCCATTCTATATTCAAAACCGTAAATGTTGTCTTAGAAAAAATAAACAAAACACGGGAGAGCCCAAAAAAACAGAATCTTGAATGACAGCTTTCCTTTCTAGCGTATTACATGCGTATTTTCGGTTTCACCCACATTTCCATTCGACATTCGACAGATTGTTGTCGTTGTATGGTTGTGGGGTGACGGAAGCACCCAACCCTTTTTTCACCGCAACCAGAACCCAAATCACACCCGAAAAATACATACATATGTATATACACACATTTTCGGAACCTTATCCACTTTTCAATTTCGATTATCCTTGCATATGCCACACCTGTCAAATATTGGCACTTCGCACCGACGTTTGTAAACAAACGAAGTGTCAGGGCGTATTTCTTTTTTTTATTTCCTTTTTTTTTGGGAATCTTTTTTTCGAATTTTTTTTATAGACATGTGTAACACACATATTTGCCCATCACTCAGTCATGAAATTCAATTGGAAAATGCATTGGGAAATCTATCATCCCTGTGAAATTGGAAAATTGGAACTTTTCGATGGTTTTTTTTTTTAATATCCTTGAGCGATTCGCTGGTTAGGGAATAGCGCCTATGTGCAATGACATTTCCATTCCCTTCATCATCATCTTCTGTCTGATTACATTTAATATCCTGATGTGATAGACCAAAAAAAAATCGAAGGAATTCCATGATTATACGCTAAAAAGGACGTGGGAATTATAATAAAAATAACCACCACCACCACCACCACCACGACTACCGAGCTCCCATTTCACAATTTTACTGCATTAAAACACCTTAACATAGTCTCACATATCATTTTATGTGCAAAACACATATTTTATGTATATAAACACATATCGTTAGAAGGAGCAGAAAGGTGGAGCCATATACACCCTATCGTACATAGGAAGGATAAAGGCAAGCATGGGATTCACATGATAAGACGAAAACTGATTTAGGAAAGATGCAAAAAAAAAAAAAACAGAAAGCAAAATAAATAAATAAGATGACATGAAAGTGGGAAGGTGAAAAGGGGA
Organism: Brachyopa scutellaris; assembly: GCA_949775065.1. NCBI lineage: Eukaryota > Metazoa > Arthropoda > Insecta > Diptera > Syrphidae > Brachyopa > Brachyopa scutellaris. Next base: position 14,618,624 of record OX459114.1, read on the forward strand.
AGAAAAAAAGTAAAGCCTCAGCCTAGAGTTTGGTGGTTATAAGCTTTCGGTACACACACGGGAACAGTATGTGTCGGAAGAGAGCACCATCCATAGGGATTGGGTAAGTAAATTATTAGCGTTTATTTGAATGCTTCAAATCTTAGCCTCACCCCTTCAAACACTGACAGCGATATTTCTCCGATTTGCGACTCAGATCTCGTTTGTATTACTTCGCTTCGAGTAAGTCATAAGGACAAAGTGTTACCTTCCTTTACAAGTTCTGAAGCATCAATTCCTAGATTCTGGGCTATGGGCGTGAATTCCTTAGAGAAGACGCCGCATATTCGAAACTGATAGTGATACAACATTACTAATGAACACATCTCTGTTGACAATCTCATCAGAATTATCATGTTGTATATGTATATAGTTTATTATACACCAAACGGTGCAGATAGTGTCTTTTAAGCGAAGGCGTTATGTTAGGTTTCCACTTGTCGATTTAAAATTGATGAACGACGTATTTTTACGTCAATTAGAAAATTAGTAATGAAAAACTGCTTATTTACCGTTATTTCCAATTGCCAATTTTCTAATTGACTTTAAACTACGTCGTTTGTCATTTTGAAATCGACAAGTGGAAACCTAGCATTATACGCGAAAATATAAACACTTATGGTCCTTCGAGCCGGATGTTCGTTCGAAATAACTCTGTGCCAAAACAAGGGTTGCTCCTTCTAAGCCCGTCCTTTCGACTCCTCGACTCGAATTCTATGGCTGCTTACTCCTAACAAAATTGCTTAGCAAGGTAAAGCATACGCTTGTTATCCACGACATCGAGTGTTTTGCCTTTACGCACTCAACAGCAGTGCTACACTGTATCCAAGGTTACCCACGCTTGCGAAATGTCTTCGTATCGGGTATCGCAAATCGTAGGCAAGTTTTTAGTTAGTGTATGGCATTACTTACATACAGATGAAAATCCTGCTGACTGGGTTACCCGTGGTATAATGCCAAGAAGACTATCACCTTTAGACCCGTGGTGGAATGGCCCAAATCGTTTGTTTAACGATTTTATTTCCTTCCTTGCTGCCTACCTGGTTTGAAGGAAACCGCGAACATAGCAGGACTCTGTTCGAGTATTTTCCAGCGTAAGGATGCAAACCAGTCTTTTTTTTAACTTTGTGTAAACTTACGCTTCTTAAAATTAGCAAGTTTATGCCTTCAATTTCTATAGAGTATACAGTTTATCAGAGCACCAAAAGATGTGTCCTGGTGTCCTTTACCAGATTAAACAATAATTATTGAATATTGTGGGCACCTACAACCCTCTCCAGCCACTTCGAAATTTTGGAAATCTATTGAACTGTGCTGGCTGTCAGTCTTAGCTCTGCTAGGAGCCAGTATCTTGCCAGTCGTCTTGGCACGTAAGTCAGTAGCTTACCTTTTTAAAATCTTTCCCATTTCTGTTAAATTTTAAGAAACAGTTGTATCCTTAACTAAGTTGTGTACATATTTTTTTTAGAGATTTTTTTTGTTCATGATTTGAAAAATGGTATACGATTGGAAAGTACAATGTTATCAAATAGTATTCATTTAGATGCACAAGATGTCAGTTGACGAGTCGATAGTGTAGAAGCGTTGATAGAAGCCTAACAAGATCAGGAAATGGGATATGTAACCCTACCTGACAGACTTAGGGATGAAAACTGCCAACGTTTCTCCTAATTTAACTTCGATTCAAGATGTTAAAAAAGACTTCAAAGTAACAAATCTAAGCTATGATCGTAGCGCTATTGCATCCGTCCTCTGGGGGACAAACTGATACCAGCTCAACATTTACATATTCATGGTAAGAGGTGCTTATAGCACTGCTGTCAAGTTTTATGTACAAACGAATATATGCAATGTCTATCTATAGTATTTGCTCCTGCAGTGCATACCTGATAGCAATCATAAAGCGACAATCTACTGAACTATCTATGATATCCAGATAAGGGTGGTGGTATCTCTGAATCGATAAATAGACCACCTGACCAGAAAAAGCTGATTTTGGTATCAGGATTACGTCTTTCATAGCTAGAAAGAAGCAATAGATAACAGTCTCCAAGCAGGATAAGAGGTTGTCTCTGGTGTTTCAGTATTAAGAAAAGTCTCACTAATGCAAAGAACTAAGTTTTTCAGCAGCTGAGAAGTACAACAAACCCAAAACAGGACGAATTAAAAACAATGACGACACTGCAAGACATAACTTAGGTTGTAACTTGATGTGAATTTAAGGGGCTTTCTCTTTTAACATCGGCCAAAGAGATAGACATCGGTATTGAGGATGGGTTGGCTGGACATCAGGCATGTCTCGGGTTCTTGATGAATGTTTACCGTCGAGAGACAAAGGAAAGGAAGAGACCTGAGCAAGGGGTAGCCTAAGGTAGGTTTACGTTTCTATAGGTTGAGTATTGGGTTCATTTATAAAATTTCAGTTTACTTTAGGTCTCTTGTCTGTGATATCGACATAGTTTCTTGGACATTTCCGTCTGCAGTCAAAGTAAAAAAACTTTCTCCCCGTCTCCTTGGTTTTTTTTTTAATGGCAGGTGGCTTATGGTGGGGTTGGCAAGAACTACCCCGTCTGACCTAATCCTGCCTCACAGCAATGGCAACTTCACTAAACCGCATTCTCTTTCAAGACGATCTCGAGATCGAATCGTAACAATTTTCGGGTTTTTAGGTCTGCAGGTACTCTTCCACAGGATCTGGAATCAGTGCACAAATTCAAAGAATTATTATTTAAGCGTTGGCTTGGCAACCCTGTAAGAGATATTGGTGGAATTTAAGCCCACCTCCGCCCAACTTAAATTACTCAAAGTATGAGTTTAAATAACGCCTTCTTTCTTCGATATTTCCCCTTCGATTTACTTCTACCCCTGTGGACACCCTTATTCGCAGTACATACTGTTCCACCATATCTCCAAACCACACCACTAAATCCTCGTGTAAATTTGTTTGCTCCTTCATATGGGGGCGACGAACAAAATAAAATAAAATGCTTTTAAAAATAAATCCAAAGTATGTGTCACCTGTGTGTGCGAGTAGAACGCGAACAAGGCCAACAACCATCTTCCATCTTCTCTGTTATAGCCGTAAAGTCACAGATGAGTGTTACGACATCACAAAATTTATGTAAATTTTTGATAAGGATAAGGCGTGAGATTTTTCCAAATCTCCCACAGCGCGAAAAAACCTCAGTTCATTCCATTCTATGCGCTATGAGCACAAGTAGGCACTCGTACATTAGCGATTAGAAAAAAAAACAACAGAAAACACACCGGCTTCCAAGGATTATTCTCCCCTCTCTCCATGTTCACCTAATCTCAATTTGTTTTTATATCCTTGAGTTCCTTTTATGCGCGCAGCTGTTCGTACATGACGCTAAGCATTCCAAAATATTACTTTCAATAACTAACGGTACTATAATTGAAATACCAAAAAATTCCTCCTCCCACGCGTGCTGGGTGGAAGGAAGAAGAAAAAAAAACAATTTCAGTATCTGAACCGAAATTAATATGCACAAAAGCACATGCGGTCGGATTGCGAAAGCCCAACCTATCAATGGAAACATAACAACAAATAAATTTAATGTTTTTTTTCTTCTCTAGTTCACAGAAGATAATTCCCTGCGATGGGGACGGGCCAGGGGCAGGGGAGAGCGTGAAATAATTCCGCTTACGTGATATCATTCATTATTCATATGTGTGTGTCCTTTTCTCCTTTCGAAAAGCACACACGCAGGGCAGGAAGGACTAAACGAAAACGCACCCGCTGCCGCCGCCGCCGTGCCGCGTTCACAGTGAGCGTGAAAAACAATTTCAATGTTTTTGTAGAGGATCCAAACACATGTGTGCATGTGTGTGTGTTGTTCTCGTATTCCTTTTTAATGATTGTGAAAAAATTTCAAATTTCGAGAATCGGTGACTAACAATATATTCCACTCCGGGCGTTTTGTTAGCGGTCTCTGTGATGTGTTTCTGAGGTACATCAGGATCATTTAAGGGTTTCACTTTGTCATAAAGGACGAAGAGGGTTTTTTTTTTTTTTTGTTTGATAAATTATAGTGAGTTGAAATTTAGTCGGATTGAAATATTAGATGGTAGTTAATAATTTTTGAAAATACCTACCTACTCCGCAAGGGTATAGAGTTGTCGGTCTGACGGTCTGACGGTCTTTTGGTTTCTGGATGAGATTTGAGTGTGAGTGTGTGGTAGGTAGGCGGCGGCCGGGTGGTCGTGTTTCGTGTTAAAACGGACATTTTCATTATTCATTTGCTATCCAGATACGGGGCGCCGGGGATCGGAAGACGGCAAAGAGTTAACTTTGTCTTTGAAATATGGTTGAGTATCATTTTTGGTTTTAGGTTTGCCCTTTGGGGAAGAGATATAAAGATTGCGAATCCCTTCGGGGAGATTGGGAAACTTAAAGTTTAGTTATAGAAGTTTCCTGGAATTCCATTTTATTCACTTCATATTCTTTTTTTTTTTGGGAGTGACTTGATGGTTTTCTGGGTGACAAGCGGTAGTACCCGGGTTGGTCCCATGGGATGTCAATGGTTTTTTGGACAATTAATCTACCGAAGAGAACTTTCTACAATTTTAATGCTCTTCAAGTGGAAATTAACTAAATAGCTGTATGTGCTTGGGGTGGAAGTTTAAGTAATAAAATTTCAGGCAATTTATCTCTCAGCAAAAAAAAAAACAAGAAAATGGGACGAGAAGAATGATGTGACATAACGTGTGGGAGCGTGGCTTTTATTAGTGAAATTTAGGACCAAAAAACTGAACTACAGATAACAAATATAAGTAACATAAGAAGCGAAGAAAAATTGGGGCCCAGAGCTATAATTCAACTTAGTCCAGCCCTGGGGAACAGCACTGCCAGTTGAACATTTTCCTTTGAAAATCGGCTGACGACAACTTTTTGCAGATAAAGCTATATGTTAATGAAAGCTTGCAGTCTACAGTAGAAGCCGAATCAACATGTGCTCTTACAGCGACCAAGTACGAGGCCGGTCCGATAAGTACTTAGCCTACAAAAGAAAAACAAAAATTTTGGAAAAGTGGCGATTTATTTCTCAACATAGTCTCCTTTTAGCTCGATACACTTCATCCAGCGATGCTCCAACTCCTTTAACCCATCCAAAAAATAGGTTTTCTCGAGGTCTGCAAAGTAGACCTCCGTGGCTGTGATAACCTTCTCATTCGAAAATTCGCGGACAAGCTGGCTTCCACACGTGGTCAAAACAGAACTACGAGTCGGATTCGGCTGAAATTTTGACAGTAGCAATCTAAGAGAATGTACTAGAAGTAGACGATAGCAAATCTCTCTTGCGATACTGGCAACATCGGGCAGTGAGGCTAAGTACTTATCGGATCGCCCTCGTACATACTATAATATCGATATATGTAGGTTTGCCGCTCTTGGAAATAGTTTCCTAACAATTTGTTTCGAGAAAGACAAAATTGCGGTAGAACTTAAGAGCCTGTAAGTAGAATCAGCTAACAGATCTGCGAAAAACTGAAGTTTGGGGGTTTTCATATGCGAGTCTTGGCAACTTTTCGACAGCTTATGAATATTATAATTACTATAAATATTGAAGGGCGAGATGCACCACGACCTTAAGGTCTATTGTGCTCCAACAACTCCTAGAGCCGAGACGAAGGAGCATCCCTCTCGTCATTATTCCTATTAGAACTGGTTAAAGAGAGCTTTTCTCACACCTAGTCCAGGTGAGAATTGCCTAGGTCATAGCACCTCATCCAGGCCAATATCCCTGAGAATTCGCAGCAGGAGACTGGGTGCAATAACTGGCAGATTCTCTGCTGTAATATGGTGTTTACCCAAGCACTTGAATCTTTTCTAGATTAGGGTTAATCGTCCAAATTCCGCCAATATGTGTTCTGGAGTTGCAAAATCTGCATTAGTTTTCATCTGATAGACCCAGCTTCATGAGATGGACGTTGAGCTTATAATGCCCCAAGAGGAACGCAGTCAAGATGCGGGGTTTATTTGTAATTGTATCCAGGCAAGCATTGAATCTTTTTATGATGGAATTGCCCAAAAGTCTCTACCCTTGATTTTGACCCTGAGAATTTATCCAGGACCTGGTTTCTGTTTGTCTTCTCCAGTAATCGGAGTTCCTCTTTTACGGTGTGGTTCAAGATCCACGACGGGTGTAGCAGCACCTTTTCTGGCAATTTTGTCCGCCTCTCGTTGCCATCTGTCCTGGTACCCAGTAGATATTGACATTGCTTCCTTCGCACAGTATTTTAAGTTTATCTAGGCATTCCCAGATAATCGAAGATTTGATGACCTGAGCTCCGATTGCCTTGATAGCGGCTTGGCTATCTGACATGAATATATTAGTCCTGTGCTATTCAAAGAGTTCCTTTGGTATTGTACTTGCTTTGCTGTCACCTTCCCTATGATAGACCGAAGGTTAAACTTATAACGAGCGATGATTTAGAGGCTAGACGGCGACCGAGTCTTACGAGTAGAATCTTTAGCTGTGTAGGTACTTAGGTCCAGGCTATAAATACTTAGGTTAAGCTGCTTTAGTCGAGTAGCCTTTGCTTAAAAATGATGACAAAATTCTCAACCAAGATACTGGGGCCGAATTACCGCACTCGTTAACGAGTTACTCGTTATCGAAATGTGACGATTAGGCATTACCACTCACGTTATCGAGTATCATTTTACGTATCATTTACTCGATCATTCGATAACGAGTCCTACTCACTCACTCGTTATCGAGTGCCAAAAACGTTGCAATGTCTTTGGCAGTACCTTTTCATCTTACAGAAGGTAGGTTGTCTTATCTGTATCTCTATACATTTATTTGGAACAACATTGGACTTGGAAATTCTCAACAAGCAAATAGCTATGATGGGGCCATCTGCATGATCTTCTAATCTACATCATTCCATAGGCACAGGCGAACATGTCCTTTTCTTCTAAACAAAAACATCTAATACCGACACAGAAACCCACTTGGAAGTTACCAGAGAACGAATAGCAAACTGTCCAAGTCCCTTCCGTCGAATCAAGATAACAAGCTTATAACTTCCAGTCTTTCACTTCCATCCACCCTCTGTGCGCTGTCCAACTTTTTAATCTGTTTCTTGAGTAGCACTCGCTATAAGATAAGACAGTCACGAAGAGATTATAAATTACACTCGTACAACTGACTATCTAAAATAAAGCATAAGGATAACTCCTCCCCCTCCTTCTGCTCTGGATAAATATTATAAATCAGGTCTAGGTCACACACGCATTCAATAGATTTCATACCTCACGTACATGATATGAAGAAAAAATAGCAACGAAACGTTTTCATATCCTAAAAGCAAAAGAAAAAAAAAATGCAAACATCCTTAGAGTAGGATTCGCAGCTTTAATATGCTCCCACCCCCGATTCCATCACGCACTCACTTCAGTTTTATCCAACTCCTTAGGTTTCACATTATTCTTCACTTCTCCCCTCGGCGCGGCGTATCCTTCGCTTTTATCTTAAAATCTGAAAATTTCCTCCAAACGCCATTGCTCATATATCAAAGTGCTAAATGAAAAGTGACAGAACGGAATGCAATTTATAAATTACTAACACATTCCGGGCTCCTTCTTCAACGTCCTTCTTCTCGCCCTCTTTCTCCGCTTGTTCTTCATCTCATTTATTCGCAATCGCTGTATCAGCCAGAGTACCATTCCTTTTGTATATTTATTTTATTTTGGTTTCTTTTGTTTTGATTGGGGTGTAGGTAGGCACGGATATCCCCTACCATTTTTACTGGAACTTTTTTCCATAGTCCTTATTACATTTTCTCTGGCCACCGATTATTCTTTCTACTTGTGTTATTATCGTAAATAAAAGGAGCGCTATTTCTTTGTTTTTTTTTTTTTGTATACCAACGAATGGGCATAGTGTTGTTTAAGCAAATTGCAGGCTCGGTATAAGAGTGGTACAGAGATAAATGTGGCGCCCAATGCCGGGCTTTTAGTGTTGGTAATTATTATTATTTCAAAAAAAAGACGAGACGATTTATTTTACGTAGAAAATTTTACATTAAGAGAGGAAAGACATTTTAAGGTATTAATAATTTTAAGGCAGTTATTTACCGTTATATGGAGTTCTGGTGGATGTAAGGTAGGGTTTGCCTTGGTTGGCTGGTTGGTTTGTGAGGGTGAGAACAGAGATTTCTCCTCTTCACGTAGGCCTTTGTGCTCCCCACAAGAACGATGCTGAGAAAGAAAAAGGGTTGGGGTGTGTGTGTGTGAGTGAGAGGGCTGTGTAGTGTAGTGGAATGGAAAGGTTAGAAGGAATATGTGGATTCAAGAAAAACGCTCTGTGTCTCGTGTAAACTCCAGTGTTTTCGAGAAATCGATAGATCTGAGCGTGTCAGCCCAGGAAGGATGTGTCTTCCCAGGTCTTTATCTTAAAAGGGAAGTAAATCGTAGACTCTCAAGTACAGATATCTAGCAGGTCTAGATTGATCACCGAATCGCTATTAAAGTTTTGACTGTAAAGCAGTTAAACACACCAATCGATGCAGTTATTGCTAAGACTTGGAAGCTAACATTTTTCTGTCTTTGGTCGTTTTCCCCACAATTTTTTGTTTACTCAGCAGATTGCGGCCGGACAAGGACTTCAATTCCCACAAGTCTATTATAACTCAATGTTACAGTATTGTCATATGCCGTTCTATTATTTTTTTAATAAGGTTCAAAAGTGATACCCGGTGCATATTTTTGCGTAAAAATTTCAGTAAGTTTGGTGCATTATGCTACAATGAGCAAAATAATTGCTTCAAAATATTCCATACATCAAAGGGATACGTTATAAGTGACTAAAAGTGTCAATAACCCTTTTTTAATTATTTTTTCAAAAAAATAAATAAAATTTTGTAATTCTAAGAAATACGTGTTTCATTAAATTCGAAACGCTATCAAATCAACTAGTATTTTGATGTTTTTACGATCTTGCGCCGTAAAGGGTTAAATTCATCACTGCTGCCCTTAACTGCCATCTATTAATAGACTACTGTCAATGAGTAAGCTGAGTCATTTAGTTTATGCTTGACAGCCATTGAAAGCAGAGGTTGTCTCTTGACTTTTAAGTATTATTTTTTGCGTAAAAAAACCATCACCGAAACCAAGGAAAGACTTGATACCATAGGGACACTGCACCATCAATTTCAATGGTTAAGAAGTGGTTTACTGAGTTCCGTTGTGGTCGTATCAGCACAAATGACGCCGAACGTTCAGGTCGTATAGAAATGAATAAAGAACATAACCAGCTTTAGATACATAATTCAATAGAAGACAATTGGAAAGGATTTTTTATTAATACTCAATTTATATATTTTCTATAGAGCCATCTGATGGCATATTCTTCTTTAAAAATTGCGGAAGTTTTCAGTTTTCTAATATACTTAGCCTATGATTAAAGGTAGTTCCATTTTTTACAAGATCGCGAAACAGAATGCATGTATGCCCTCTTTAGATGGACGAAGATGGAAGTTAACAGCTGGACTCTCGATACTCAATATGTGTTCACAATAAGCGGTTTTTCCTACAATGGACTGTGAAGTTGCGTTAACGTTTTTCCATCCAAAAAAGATGGACATACTTTAAATGGCTTCAAAGATACAAAATTGTACATTGTGCCTAATTTTTGAACCCTTTTTGGTGCTTAGTACTCTATCTATAGGTGTCCATTGTAAAGCCAGGCAGTAAAATCCTGCAGTAGTGATGATGAGCTTAGACGCTTAGAGTAACTACAGCTCTTAAAAATTCCGATAATAGGCCTTTTTGGGACACTAATGTTATTGTGATGCCTTAAAATAAATGACGCCGACAGTCTTACCGTCGTACAGGTGAGGGAAATATTTTATTATTTTCTATCGAAACTCTATGCTTCATACCATCTAAGATTATCTTCAAATGGTCTCTGGGTATTTTTTTTTTTTTGTGCTTACATATCCTCGATGAAACCAGAAAAGTGCATAACTCCAATTTCAGTGAAAATGAGCTTTAGGGGGCTGGGCAAACTATTCGATTTTTGGTATCATCATTGGTGAGTGAATCGATTCGCCTGAGATTCGAGTCATTCGTTATAAATTCAACGAGTGATGTGAAAGTCATTTCAAAAAAATTAATTTGTTCTGAAAGTGAAATACATAATATGTATATATGTATATCAGTGGTAAATTTTAACAAAATGCTTAGCATTTATGAGCCATTCGTTGAAGAATATGATGAAAAGCCTATAATTATGATTAAAAAGAACGATTTGAGATAATTCCAATCCGTTTGAACTTCCAGGGCAGATGTCAATCATGCAACAAAAGCCACAAACTAGCGTTTTTCTTAAATTTTTGTTTTCTTAGACCTATCCACCGTACTCGGTAGGATTCACTTAGATCTTAGACCAAAAAAGGTCCATTGCCACATGGAACACATGATCCGATTCTTATCAGTGCTTTTGAAAGTCGGATAATTTCCATATTTTGTTGATTGATCTCCGTTGAGGAGAAATCTTGTAGATCTATTTAAAGGAGAGTATTGGGCAGCTGCATAGGTGATGGAAGGGGGATTCTTGTTCGTCCTCATCCATACAGCTGCGGTAGAAATGTCATTGGGAGAGGATTTCTAATCTGTTGAAATGTCTACCTATTGCACAAGGACTTCCCAATACTCCAACTAGGGTCCCGATATGTGCTGTTCTAATTTTTAGCAAGCTGTTAGTTTTGCGCCGATTTAACTGAGGCTAAGTCTGTTTAGCGTGACTACACGTATCATGATTACGCCTATATTGTAATGAACCTATGTAATAGAATACATACATACCTACATGTATTCTTACCAATGCTATTATATCTTATATCAAATAAAAACAATTGAATCATAGCACTGAAGCAGGATGCGGAAAGGTTCTGTGATTTATTGCATACTGTGGACTAATTAAAGAAGCCTTTGTTTAGTGCTGAGTTAGAAAAAAGTCCAATTTAGGTCATCATCCCGTTCATCCGCCATTCCTGTTATAGTGCACTGCAAACAATTCTAAACGGACTGTTACTAACACAACTTAGTGCATACATACATATGTATATGTTTACATATTTTCACCTTATGCCACTATTTGCCTTCCCGCATAGGTGGTCCAACGGTATTAAGCTGAGCTCCAAACTTATCCCATAGCGCTTTAAAATTCATTTCTTCTTCTAGATGCTAATTTTTTCTACTTTTTTTCAGTTTTCAATAATTCTGTTACTAAAGGGTGATTTTTTAGCTGGTTTGGTTTTGGCAACACTGGTTTTGACAGCTGACGTGTGTTTAGTACCTTGTGTCACTGTCAAACAGCTTCAGTTTGGTTTGCAATTTAACCATGGATCGTCTTACAAATGAACAACGCTTGCAAATTATTGAATTTTACTATCAAAATTCGTGCTCGGTTCGAAATGTTCATCGCGCGCTGCTTCCATTTTATGATCGGCATTCTCGACCTTCTGAGCAGTCTATTCGGAAGATTGTGACCAAATTTCGCACCAAATTTACTTTGTTGGACATTAAACCACCAACACGTTTACGTACTGTGCGTAGTGAAGAAAATATTGCGGCCGTATCAGCTAGTGTGACAGAAGACCGCGAAATGTCGATTCGGCGCCGTTCCCAGCAGTTAGGCCTTTGTTACAGCACTTTTTTTTGCCCGAAATGGAAGTTCTTGACTTGCATGATATGTGGTTTCAACAAGACGATGCCACATGCCACACAGCACGCGAAACAATGGCGCAATTGCGAGGCGAGTTTGGTGAACAGTTAATTTCACGTTTCGGGCCGGTCAATTGGCCGCCTAGATCGTGCGATTTGACACCATTAGATTATTTTTTGTGGGGGTATGTCAAGGCTAATGTCTATAGGGACAAGCCCGCTTCGATTGGCGCACTGGAAGCCAACATCCATGCATTCATTCGTGAGATACCGGCCGATATGTGTGAAAGAGTATGCCAAAATTGGACTCAGCGGATGGGCTACCTGAGACGCAGCCACGGTCAACATTTGCATGAAATTATCTTTAAACATTAAATTGCAAGGTTCAAACTATCGATTCAAATAAATATTTCATTCATTTTTTCGAATTTTTTGTGTTTTTTTTTTAAAAAAAAGTTCTCAACCTCTTAAAAAATCACCCTTTATAATACCTTATCGCCTTCACAGTCACAAAAATATTCTAATCGCCAGAATTTTACATTTTTGGCGAATAAATTTCAGTCGATTCGCCAACTATATCTAATACAATAGAAATTCATTCGTTACTATTTTGACTTTTGAGGCGAGCAAGTGGCTAGCGATTCGCCAACCATAATTGCAAATAGTCACATTCGCTAAATTTTGTGTTCGACTCGCCAATCATAATAGCCCCCTTAAACGGGATTTATAAGCTCAATTCGATATTTACCATTTTGAAAATATTATTAACTCAAATTATTCTTCTATCGATGATTTAGAATATAGTTTAACTCCATATTCAGTTAATGCTCTCCTGAAAACGTCCTAATTTGGAGTTACACAGTTTTCTGGTTTCACCGACGGTATGCAAGTCACCATCCAATGGATCGCATTGAGAAGCGGGGTTTTCCCAATAGCCACGCCAATCAAGTAAGCTCGTTTTGCTTTGTTTCAACTGTCAATTGACTGACATTTCGCCCCGCCACCACCGCACCGGTCGGTGAGAAGGCATTTTCAAGGAATCAATGGACTTAAAAAAAATATATGTATATCAATTTCCAACCGCATTATCAAAGCTGCGTACTTAATTGCAATCTACCCACGTCACACACTTGTCCAAGACGTCTAACAAAGAATTCCAAATACTCTGACCTACATCCAACCAACCAGCTTGTATTTCATTCTCGTCCTTCTACACCGGTGTCACTATTCACTAATCAATTGCAACTCAACGAGCACAGAGCGTCGTTGTCGGCCCATACGTCATTAGACATGCAATTAAAGTACATGTCTCTCCTTCCTTTGAGACGATTTAAACATGTGATTGTCCTTTTTTTGCCCTCAATGAGAACTTCCCCCCCATCGATGAACGATGACGAAGGAGCAGCGAGTGGGCTTCTCAAATTCCCTTTTGAATTATCTGTCAAATCGATATTTATTATTTCTTTCAATGGCCCGGGCACTAAAATCATCGAAGATACTTATACTCGATTACTTATCAGAGTGCCTTAAGGGCACGAGGTAGCGCGCAAGATTGCGTGCCTTTTTTTTACGATATAAGTTATTGATTTTTAACCTCAACTCAAAGTATCTATATAGACTCGTACTCGTATCTATTCGTGTGTATTATGACAGCTATGACCTAAAATGTCTGTAATTTGTTTGACAGTAGCGGACCGGCCCCGGTGGGGTGGCTTTGGCGGCAGCGGATGTATCCTCATGCGCATCTCGGTGGTTGTCATAAATTTTCAACTAAAAATATAAAAAAAGAAACCGAATGCAATAAATTTTCAACCAAAGAAGGAGGCGCAAAGACCAAACGAACTTAGTATAAAATTTTAATGAGGGTCAGTGGTTAAAAAGGGCGAGCATTATTGGGGTTTCATTGAGAATGACCTATACCCGAGTTATTTTCAGCGCTCCGGCACGCAGCGAAGCATAAGCCAATGGCCGATGTTATATAGCATCGGGGAATGAGTAAAAAAACCAACTCCCATTCAAGGATATGAACGCATCTTTGAGGTATTTATCTGCGTAAGGACGAGCATGTATATTATGCATACATATACCCGTATTTCATGGGCTAAAAACAAAATTTGTTATTACGTCTATATAGGTATGTAATCACATCACGACGCACCAGCGATGATGGGTAAGTGGTCGGCGGGTATAGTGGGTGGGTAAATATTTTACAATTCACGTAAATATCCTTGGCAATAAAATGAGCTTCTGGTTGGTTTTTTTTTTTTTTCAACTGAATTTCAAATTGCCGGGCATTTAGGTGATGGTAACTGCGGCTCTTTGGATGAAATGGTTTATTTTGTTTCCCCTTTTATGGCTTTTTGCGTTATGGTACGTGTTGGGAAAAAATTTGAAGCAATTTGTATGGGTTTTCGTTTTTTTTTTTGCGTATTTTTGGTGAAAAGCCTAATATAATGCTTAGAGGAGTTTTTGAAGAGTTTAAAAGGGAATTTATTTTGTTTTATTTTACTGACTTTCAGTTTCATCTCGAGGATTCACACTTAAAGGTGTTTGAAGGAGTTTGATGGTCATTGGAATTTTTGAACTGAAGTAGGTACTACTAAAAGAATTGCGTAACGAAACGTTTACTGGTTGGGATAAGTTGCTCACTAAAGACGTTTTACTGCAGGAGAAGATCGCTAGGATCAGTGGCAGATTTGTTCAATTTAACAACTGAATTTCTGGGCGCCACGTCAAGAAGAAACAATCATCTTGGGATAAGAGTCGTTGAAGAGAATCTGATAGAAACTGATATTTTTTAACCAGTTCAACATACTTTCAGCATCAATTTGACTATCGACATCTACTACCATAAGGGTGATTCATTTAGACATGTTTTTTTTTTCAATAGATTTGCTTAAAAGATCACACGTAACTGGCCTCATAGGCTCGCGTTATTCTTATTCAGTATTGTTTGACAAATCATAATGGAAAGGCTTGCACCTCAACAACGTCTCCAAATTATTCAACTGTATTATGCAAATCAGCGCTCTGTGAAAAATGTCTTTCGTGCGCTTCGCGCAAGATATGGTGTGCATCATCGACTTTCCGAGTCCGTTATTGCCTTTACCATCCACAAATTCGAGGCTCAGTGTACGTTATTGGATATTACGCGACCGAATAGACCACATCCAGCCCGTAGTGAGGTGAACATTGCGGCTGTGGCGGCGAATCTGGCTGAAGACCGTGAGCAATCAATTCGACGACGATCTCAACATATGGGCTTATCGTATTCGACAACTTGGCGAATATTGAAAGAGGATCTTGGTTTAAACTTTAAAGGCTTACAAAATCCAACTCGTTCAAGAATTCAAGCTACCAGACTTAAATTTACAGTTAAATGAATTTTCAACTTTGGTCGAGAGCTAATTTCGTGTTTCGGACCTGTAAACTGGCCACATAGATCGTGTGATATCACACCTTTAGACTCTTTTCTTTGGGGTTATATGAAGTCAAAAGTCTTCGCCGATAAGCCTGCTACGATCCAGGCTTTCGAAGCCAACAATACTCGCGTAATTCGGCTAATACCGATCGCAACGCTGGAAGGAGTGATCCAAAATTTGACCTTCAGATTGCACCATGTACGGCGTAGTCGCAGACAACATTTACACGAAGTAATATTTAAAAAGTAAACGTCAGGCACTGTTCTTTCAGGCCATAATAAAATTTCTACCATCCAAATTAATTTTATGTATTAAATTTAAAATTAAAAAAAAAACAGGTCTTAATGAATCACCCTTTATAAGCAAACGTCTTTCAGAAGAGATATTTTAAGGCTCTGTATATTTTTTAAAAGCTTCACGTTATCTTTTGAGCAAACGTATTCGAAACTCCATGTCCACTGCTTTAGTGTCCGACAGATTTGCATCCTCATTCAATCATTGATTTAAAATTTTCGGTTTGAAAAGACTAAGTGCCGGAAAGACAGGATATGACGAAATTCGTTAAAAAATTAGGTCACTTTCTGTGCGTTTCTATGTTTTTTGCAAGAAATTACTTGATGCAGTTCCTCTTTGCCCAGCTCAGGTGGAGTAGTCTGACAAACTATGTCATATGTCATATGTGTCATATGCAGAATGATATGGCCAAACTTCAGTAGGTCAAAAACAAATGAGCTGCTGCAAAGAACTCGCGTAGACATCGCAGGAGTAGTTTCGGTCAGTGCAGGGAAGTGGCCAATAAAGGATCATGCAGCCAAACTAGCGATCCTTCAAATGAAAAAGAGTCGCTTATTCATTATATGTGCAAATGTCCGCCAGCCAGCGACGACCTTACAGAGATATCCGAGAAAAGGAGTGTAGAACTGATCCTCTTCTTGAACTCCTCAGTGTGGATACAAATACATACATCAAAATACATCCGAATAAACGCGTCCTTATTGTGTATTTGGGTTTCTTTCCATCGAAACCACCCCTTCTATCTCCTCTTTGTCTAAATTAAGGCTAACAAGTGCTCAAACTTTGAATGTGAGAACGATCTAGAAGCATTAGTAAGGAACTTATGGCAGCACGATGGAATGGCGTTGATTACAGTTGGACAGTCTCTGATGAAAATGCTGGCAAACTTTAATGTTTTCTTATTACTTCAGTTTGAAGCAGACGCCCATTTCAGAAAGTTTTAAAAACCCAACCATCCGGTCGTAACGATCTCCATGAAAACTTCATAATTTTAGGTCCTTACGGCATCAGCCGCCGAAAATGCAGAATCTAACATAACCCCTTTGAGAGTTCAGTTCTCGGCGATGTCTTCTTGGTGTTTATTTCAATCCTGAGTGGCAGCATGGCTAAAAAAATGGACAACAAAAGTAATATTTGATTAAAATTGTAGTTACTTGATATCCTGCATAGTATTATTGGTATCATTTTTGGCAAGAACTAAATCTCCTACCCTAAAATGAAACTTTGAAGCCAAGCTCGTTCTTGAAGGTAACCGGGTATGAAGCTTGTCACACGAGCTTAGATTTCATAATTCCTCACGCTAAAGTCGATCTAAAAGGACTTTTTTTCTATCAAACTCGTAGGAAAAGTTAAAATATCTTTCAGGCTTTCGGCTTATTAATGGTTGAGGATCGCATTTTGGGCTTGACAGACGTACATACATATATCAGTGCCATCATTATTTAATTTAAGAAAATCCATGTAAAAAAACATCCGGCCTTCGCCGATCTCCAGTAAAAACAATCGACGATAGGGCAACTCCGCTGGATACAGGCAGGCCGAACAAATGGTCCACGTCGCGTCGTCTGTAAGGAATCCGTAGAATTTGCTATTCCTCAGTAGAAAAATTACTGAGTAACTTACTGCCGTTCTTACGGAGCACTCCCCCTTTGCCAAAGTCCTCAACATGCTAGGCCTAGGTAGCAACTATCTCTGCGACTCCTGTGGAGACGACTCTGCGGTACATGTCATATGATTAGATCGTAGATTTTCAGTTCTGAGGTGGCGAATGCGAATGCTATTAACCTAGTTTCGTTGCCACTTAAGTTCAAGTAAAAGGAAAAGATTAAAAGGCAGCCCTATATCTAGTAGTTGTAGTTCCTTAGAATATTGTTCCTGGTTCAAGGCTGATATTGCGACTTAAAAAATCTATTGTTTTGTAGAATTCTATTGTATTAGTCCAAGAGGCAAACTTAGTCCTTGGTTGACGCATTTTTTAAATCGTAAGCTCTGAGATATCCCCTATGGGGGTTAACCCATCAGACTCTAAAATTTGCCGGATATTCACAATGGATGTGCTCGGCCATCTCGACCTCCTCTAAACAGAGGCGACATTCGGTCTCGCTAGACAGGCCTAACTTGCTTAGATGGTATCGTGGATGATAATGACCGGAGGGGAACATTTAGTACAATGGATCCGTTGTCGAGTCTGAGCGTTACAGAATTTTCCGAGGGATTAGAACATAACATATGTATATAACAGGCAAAGACGTATGTATACATACATATATGTAAGTTAACTCAAAAAGAACCATCAAAAGTTACTCAATCGATTTCTTCTCAAAGGACATCTGATAATAATCTTTAAAAATTTAATATTCCAAAGACTACCGCTACATACGCGTATCCATGTCATTGGAATTACACCCCTAGTCCATCAGTTCCTGTTCCTGTTCCTTTTCTTTTGCGTTCTTCGCCAAAACCAATGTGGTTAATTTTCATGAATAATGGCAGAGCACAAAAGTTGCTTTCAATGCTGTACGAGTATCTGTGTGGAGTATCTTACTCGTATCTACCAATCTTCGTTCACCCACAATTCGCCTCGCAGTAAATTCGAATAAAAGATACGATATGTATTCTCATGTATTAAATATGCAATAAAAATGCCACTAAACATTAGCTGACTGAGGAATGAGGATACACCACCATATTATCCTTTTGTTCCGTTCTCCAGGCATGCTCCTCCTACGAGTATATAGAGCGAATTTTTTTTTTTTTTTTTGGGGCAGGATTTAATGTTCCTTCTTGTGCTTGTTTGATGACGTAAGCTGGTTTTTTTTTCTTCTCCTGGTGTTTCCTTGAACAATGCATTCCACCATGAGGTCGAGTTCGAGTTTGAGTATCTATCTATCTGACAGTGGTGGATGGTTGGGTGGGTATGGGTACATTTCTGTATTTAGATACTGCAAACGATTAAATATTTACGAAAGTAAATTGCAGATAGCACTTAACACATAATAAAAACCCGGATTTATATCCAAAGGGTACACACCTTGAATATTATTGTCCCTCTTCTAGTGTCGGTGTGTATAGTGGTGACGAAGGGTTGCTTACCTAAAATATCTCTCAATTTGTGCTGCGTAACAATTTTGGTCGTTCCTTCTTAATTGTATGTGACGTAGACGTTGTGCTGGCGCTGGTGCCACAGACACACCAACATACACCGGCATAACGGTGTTTTGCTCTTTATTTATCTGGAAACGGTGTGTCACCATTTTTGAGAAGGGTGGAAAATTATAGGGCACGAGTTGATGGATTTTTTTTTTTTATTTTCAAATTTAAATTCGGCGAAGAGACAAAATTGGGGTTAATGAGATACAAGCTAAAAGTAAGTCAGTCAGCTACAGGAACCGGGTTCGACTCGGAGTGGATGTGGAATGATGAATTATTCAAATATTATTTCCAACCTCTAACGAAACTTGCTGATCAATGTTGAAATTTGTTCGTACCTACTACGTAGGCATTTATGTTTTAGTTGTTGCTGGGATATTTCATTGCTTAAAGGTGGTTTTGTATGTGTGGATGTGGGGCTATGTAAATAAAATGAAAATTTCATCCCTATGGGCGTATATTGCCTTTCAATAAAATGATCTGGAATACATTTTGAAGTTGTGCTGTGTTTTTGGTTTTTTGTGTATTTTTCTTTCTTTGCAACTTAAAATTCTGCTGGTTGGTTTCATTGTACGAAAATGTACGTAGAAATACAGTGTGTCCCAAAAGAAAGTGTATTTATATAATTCACACACGCTTAAGTGGTTCTGAATACCCTTACCGTGAGCACATGAATAACAATAAGATCGGCCCAGTGATAGCAAACTCAGATGTCAGGTTTCAAATACAGTCAAACCCGCTTATTTGAAACCCGGTAGTTGAAAAGCCCGGATATATGTGAAAAATTCATTACATTCCCGTGTCCCATACTTAGGTATTCACAAATTTTATATAAACCACTCCGCTTTATTGAAACTCGCCTAAGTGAAAAACTCGGATAACTGAAAAAAAAACGTTAAACATTTTAGATACCTAACCTACATAATTACATACGTTTTTATAGAAAAGGCGTCGGTAAAATTAAAAAAATTAAAATAAATTACAAACCTACAGAAAAAAAGTGATGAGACCAGCCTTGAATGCATCCATTTATTTTGTTATTTTTTATTTGTACCTTCGTCAATGAAGTTCACCTCTCATAGTAAAGGATATCAGTACAGAATATTCTAGGTGTTCCCGGTTAGTTGAAATAAAATCCAAGATGTTTTCTTATTTCATTTTAGGGGGTATTCTAGTCTAGCTGAACAAATTTTGAGTGTTTTTAAAATTCAATAAAAAGTACTTAAAATATTTTTTTCTAGTCAGTTTTTTATAAGATATTTATATGTATTTTAACAATACATACAAAAAAAAAAAAAAAAAATACAAAATTTAAAAAATTACAGGCCGGTAAAGTGGGGTGGTGAAAAAAAAGGGTGGGTCCTACTTGACATGATTCCAACAGAAGGGTTGGGTACGAAAAAAAAGATAAAAAGATTCTTAATCAGTAAGAATGTCGCTATCGTCTGAATAACGGAAATTAAAAAAAAAAATGTTTTCACAAAATGGCGGCTGTTTGAAAAAAAGTGATTTTTTGCCCTTTTTAAAAACTTTTTAATTTTTTAAAATTTTCACCTAATTCTAGTTCCAACGATAGAGGGAGATATAAAGAAGCTTCACGCCAAATTGCAAGTTAATCGGTTCATTAGAACTTGAGCAATCACGTCAGACGTGTTGGAAAAAGTAGTTTCGAGAAAATCGCGTTTAAAAATGTTGGCAAAGTTGCAGGCAGTCTGTATGTACTTACATTTCGTTAATCAGCGATTCCTGCTCCGTACATTGGGCCTTCTTCTACAAAGTTGAAGAGTACGTACACAGAGTGTATACTCTACGATAGCTTAGAGTAAACTGAACTTTACTGCACACTAAACATGAAAATATACTAAATACGTTACAAAGACGTTCATATAATGACTTTCTGAGAATTCATGGTGTATAAAAGACATTCTGTAGGATAATTCACCCTCAGGAAGTCAGGATATATTTTTAAAGGTCCAAAATTCTAGACAAGAATACCCCCTTTAGCGGTTTCGACTGCTACTCTATGGATGGTGTCCAGGAAAACTGGAGAGTTGTATATTATTGAAAGTTTTGTCGTTGCTTATGATTCACAGAAGTTTTTTTTTCCTGATTTTTCTTATTATTCATTCCTACTGCCAGTGCTACGCCTTCGCAGTAGATTTTAGACGGATCCTTTAGGAATATTGTCAGCCAACTTTTAAAGTCTACCTACGTACATCTACCATTTTACATTAACATACGACATTTAAGGAACTTTCGCTAAAACACCTTATTTCAAGAGTCATTTTTCCGCGGTTTTTTTCACGGATTGAGCACGTTTGGCAGGTGACGTTCCAATGAAGGTTTCTTTTAAGCCCGAAAATCACACGCGGGTTCTTTTTATCGAGCTAGATAGAGGTCAAAAGTGGTGGTCCTTTGCAGATAGCGTAATAAGTCACATTCCTAAAAACTTCTAAAGAACTGCGTGTCTTTTGGGTTCTTACAGACAGGCGAACTTTAGTATGCTTTTGCGTAATATTTATAATTTCATCCCAGATATTTGTGGATATCATCGTATCATATGTACCACGGAACGTTGACGAATGGTCTAATGTCTTTATTTTGAAAAGTTTGCAAAATGTTAACATTCCTTTTTTTTGTGCAATCTCAGAGTTGTAAAACTTGCATCTACACGGGCTGAAGAACATGTAATTTGTACTCGAGACTGGGTTATGAAATATAGAAGATGGCCAAGAACGTTTGCCTGTGGTACTCCAACCATTATCACTTTGAATTCGGAGTACTGTTATCATGTTATACTCTGAAAACTCGATTTGAATGATATTAATTAGAATAAAGCTCTTAAGGTGTACTTGGACTATATTGTTATTGAAGTCGATGCGATGATCCAGGAAATAATACCGAGGTTTGTGCTGTCCCAAATGCTAAATGAGGGGGTGAAAGGTGTCCAAGAATGGAAGACACTAGGTTCGGAATGCGATTATAGCCATATGGCCAATTCGTAAACGCAAGACTCGCAAAACAAAAAATCTGCAAGGCAAGTGTTCCAAAGCACAGGGCACAGGGCGTTGACCAGGAGGGCGCAAAAATGACCACGACCAACTTTTAGGTAATGCGCATTGAAAGATCTTTAAACTGTGACACTCGTAAGTCTCGCAACATTACAAACCCAAACAAGATAAGTTTACTAATAAAAATATAACCTATAAAAGAGCACCCATCGAATCGCTCAAGAAAGGAAATATTTCATATTTTACGCCATATATTCAAAACTAGTGGATATTCTTGCGTCTGAGGTCAAAACACAAATTTTAGACGGGGCATGGAAATTAGACCGCGTGAAATTAGGCCGCGCATGGTTTTGTATGGGCGGTCAAAATTCATTTTGAAAATGAAATATGGCTGCGATAGTGAAATGTCTAATTTCATTTTCGTATCGCGGCATAAATTCATATCGTCTGATGAATTTAGACCGCGTGGTCTAATTTCATTTTTTGATCGCGGCCTAAATTCACGGAGCCATTTTAGACGATGTTCGTGCGGCCAAATATTTTTCTATACTTTTTGATTGTATGTCAGACGTATCGCATCAAGAACAGATGTTACAAATATTGAGATTCGTAAAAATATCCGAACAAAAAGTGACAATCGAAGAACGTTTTATAGATTTTTGTCGAAAGAAATTTTAGAGAAACTAAAAGTGGACAGATTGAACATACAAGATGTCCAGGGCCAAGACTACGACAATGGAAGTAATAAGGCTGGAAAATAATGCGGAAAGAGCTGATTACGTGCCCTGTGCAGTGCATTCTTTGAAATTATCTGACGTAAACGCTGCTAATGTGATACCCGATATGATGATTTTTTCGGAATAATCCAGAAAATATTTGTGTTTTTCGAGTAGAGCTAACTTAAGCAAAATGAGCCATTATTTACGCGAGAAGACATACTTTTTGAGCAGTTACTCGGTAGACAAGATTGGTACTATCTTCAAATTGAGAGGCGAATTTGCTAGGCTTCACTTTATACAACACCGCCCAGATCTTCTAATTGCATGTGGCTTCTGCAATCTTTACGAGCGAGAGGATGTGTTGCACTTTATTGCTTAATGCCAAATACAACAATTTCTTCTAAAAAACTAGCGAAAACCTCCGCTTTTCTAGGCTTTCCTTCACCCATAAGTTCTGATTATTTTTTGTTTGTAGCTTATAGATTTGTGGTTTTTCTAGACCAATTACAGCTTTTTCGTCATAGCGATCCTTTTCGGATTTTTAACTTAGAGTTAACTTAAATTCACGAGCCATTAGAGCTGCTCTATTTAAAGCTCATGCCCTTTTCTGTAGATAATGTAATCTTCTTGCAAAACCGACTGTCAAACTTCGACCTTCTGCAACTTGGCCCTAGCATCAGTTTGGCAAAGTTCGTTTGAATTTTTAACCAAGGACTTTGAACAAAGTGTTTCTTATGGTTTCCCCTTGTACATGTGGGTTAGTTACCATCTCAGCAAGAGTTTCACCCTCACCTCAAACCACCCTTAGTTTTTTTTTTTTTTGTTTAACCTAAATATGGTATGATGATGAATTTTTCAACATACCCCTTCGCCCTTCCATCGACCCATTGCCTACCGCTCTGTCGATCTGTAAAGTCCTTGCAATTAAAAATGCCATTTCCGTTTCGTTTTATCATCTCGCTGTGTGCTGCCATCATCATCATCGTTGTACTCGTAGTCATTATGATTATTGTCTTAGAAGTCAGTCGATTAGGGTGGGGGCGTTTGGTGTGCCGGTTCTCAGTGCATGGCCCCCTGCAAAGGTGTAGGCAAATATAGTCATTACTTATTACTTTTTGTTTTTTTTTTTTTTTTTTGCCTGTGCCTCTCCTGTCTAAGGGAAATGATAGAATCGCTTTATAATCTTCGTGTGCCTTTCGAGTAGAATGTTTGATTTATTGCTGGAAGATTATTTTCATGATAAAACCAGCCAGCCTAAATAAATAGTCCTGTTTGCTGTTTTCTGTTCTCTGCTTCGGTGTCAGAGGTGGGAAGTGGACTGGGGGGAGGACTTGGTTTCGTTTAAATAATTCATAATAAGCAATTTTAGGGAAAAAGGATTTCTATAATAAATTGATGAGTAATTTTCTCGAAAAAAGATGGTGGAATGGGTGCATATTTTACCAATTCGGGGGAAATTTCGTTGATGGATTCGAAACGAGTCTATTAGAGGCCTGCGAAAAAAATAAATGATCTTATTAGTCTTTTGATAGCTATATGAATGATTGTTTCTGTTATTAGATAGTTCGCAGAAAGCGCCATCGAAATATGGAAGCTTAGATTTTTTCCCAAAAAGTGTGAGTTTCCATCTGTGAGAGTCCTGCGCTGTGTTATTATGGCCTCAGAATTTATTGTCACATAAATGCTATAGTTTTGCCGCTAATGGCTTTGCTTGCCGTTCATTGCCGGGCTAATTAGTTATGACATCATGCTATTTAGCGGGTAATAAACTGGAAATTAAGTACCGACATACTCCGAAAAGTTTAAGAGGGAAGTTGTGGGAGCGGTTGTTGTTCTTGGATAGAAGATGTTTGAAATTTTAAGGAATTTATGGATTTTGATTTCATTACTTCAAAAGTCGTCTAAGGTTTGACATTTACTTAAGGCAGCGCTACAGCTCGGGGTGAAGCTGGGCCTGCCTTTCGCAACCATTAGTACGCGCGTGTTATATTTTTGCACGAATGCCGATTCTCCGAACGGCGAGTAGATAAGCTTAGTGACAAATGATACTCTTTGATTGCTTTTCAGACATTCGAAAGAGGTGGCACCGTAAAAAGACTTTTTGGTTTTGTACCCGGGCTGGGATTGAACCCGAGCAGCATTGCGTAGTAGTCCAACGCACTTACCACATTGACATTTGTAATGACTTATTAAACCAAGCGGAACCCTGTTGTCCACAAAATCTATATCCATAAATATTATAAAACTGTAGAGGTTTTTTTTTTTTTGTTGTTACCTAATGGCGTAAAAACCGCTGAACAGGTTTCGATGAAACTTTTTTTGAAATGTTTCTTAAGTATCCGAGAAAGACAAACGCTATGTCGTTTTTGGCGCAGCCTAATGTTTCTTACAAAATAGACAAATAACTGCATATCTGAAAGGAAAATTATAATTTTCCAATGGCTTATCGAATTGAAAAACAAAAAAATAAGTGACATTAGTAAATTTGTCCCCGATTCATTTGAGATATAAGACATCCTTTTGCGTTGTTCTGAAGCTGAGCAATATTCAAAACAATTATTCAAGACATCGCCCACGATTTTCCTTCAGTGTAGACTACTGCCAGCAGTCGTGCACCAGTGGGTATCGTTGCAATAGTGTGTGTGTGAGTAATGTGCGCGCTCTAATATGATCATAATGCTTTGTACTTCAATGTGCTACAATCATTATCACCATTTGCGACTCTTACACTCAACCAATCCTAACAAATGAGGTGTCAAAGGAAAGAGAATTTTTTAGAGCATCGCATTTATAAATATTATTAATAAAATTAAAAAAAAAAACGATCAAAAACAAATATTCCTGTTGTTTTAAGAGTTAATTTGTATTTGTATTTGAGATCAAGCTGCAGCAATAAATAGCGAGGTATTGGCACCTGTTGATGGCCAAAGTGCAGAATACATTTCAATCAACCGGGCTATGGGCCAAGAAGCAACAACCAGCTATCCGGTCGAATTTTTAAATTCTCTATCTGCTCAATAAGCTTTTATTCTTCTAAGAAACTTGAGCCCGCATAGGTTATGTAACGGCACCCGACTTAGAGTTACAACTCCGCAACGAAATCTGGTAGAGGCGGAAGTGTAGACGGGTTGTGGTGCCGGCGAACATGTACTTATCCCTCGAATTCCGATCGTTCCTAACAGTTTTCCATTCCAGTTTAAGTGTGTGTAATTTCCCATCAGCGCAGCGTCTGCTTCGCGATGACAGTAAATATGGCGCAGGGACAAATACTGAATTTTAGTCTGCACTTTAGGGCTGAAAGTAGCCCATTGAAATGGCATTGATAAAATGCAATTGATCAACAAAATTTATTACACAATTTGGTGGACAAATACTTTTATGTTTCTTCGCTCCCACTAATATTACATATTTGTATGCATGAGAAAGCCTTTAGAGGGCGCAGCAAGGCGAGCACGGGCTCAGCTAGTACTTGAAATAAAAAAGGTGTTGGCTTACGTTGCCCTTAGTCCGAAACCAGGTTTAATTTGACACATTTGTCTTTCACTTTTATGCGTTAACTACAATTATAGCGGATTCTTTATAAAAAGGGTTTGTCATCTTTTCTTCTCCGTTATCTCGTATGCTTTTTCGCGAATTTTATCTGAAAACAAAGACTTGAACTAACGACATTTGAGATAAAAACTGAAGCGTGACGTTTCTAACAGTGAAATATCAAAAATAGTGGTAACTTAATTGACGGTTGAGCAGAAATTATGACACATACTACACCTAATACACCTGTCAAATGAAAAAATATGTTCTAATAATTTGGAGTATTTATATGATATTTACACATAACAGTGGCCATTTGACATAACATAATGGGTATGTTCAATGACGGTGGCTACACGGTCAATGGCATAATAGGCATTAAAAAGTTCTCCGTGGCTACACACAAAATGTGTTGAGGTAAACGCTTTGAAAACAGAACACACAACCTCCGTGCTCCGTCCTGCACAGCGATTTATTTTTTTGAGTTTTCCGTGATGTGACAGTGACATGTGAACCCTCCGACACGGTCGGAAAGAAATCAAAAAATGTATAAGAAATGAAACGCTTTGAGAAAAGAACATGCATCTTCCACCAAGAATTGTTATTCAAAGTGGATTTTCGGTCTGCTTTTGGTGAAATCAACCCTTCTCGTTTTAACTCACATAAAATGTACCTGACTCACTGAAAAGAATCCGTATGGAAATGATCGTGTAGCCAGTGACAATACGTAACACACTAACTGCAACTAGCGCACATTCTTCCAATATTCAAAACGTTTCTTTCTCTTTTCCACAGTTGATACAGTTTGCCTTATTGATGAGGGCAGGTCTTAGCGCGGCGGGTTGAGATCGATGCGGTCTGTCATGTGTCCCACCATCAGTCTCAATTTTTGATCATTCTACGATTGACCGGACCGTTTTGCAGATCACTAACTCCTTGCTTTTTGCTGGATTTAATTCACTGTTTGCAAACCCATACCTTGCTAGTTCGTCAGCTCTTTCATTTCCTACTATGTACCTTCATGCCCCGGTACCCATGCTAAGATTCGCAACAAGGTTGAAGTTCGTTTTAAACTCTTTTAATAGACACGATGTCACAAAATCGGTCTAAATGTGTTGCAATCTCAATAGGTGGGTTTGTTCAGAAAATCACAGTCCCTGTTTCTCCTGCAATATCTAAATCATCTGTACACAATCATATATGCCATTGGTGCTTGTCGTATTTTCGTTCGTCCAAGACTACCTTATAGAGAGGGTCGTTCGTTGATTTCTCTATTTTTTTAAGGACTTTCCTATGCCCTATCGTTGAAGTGACCAAGTGCTCTGAGTCTTGTGGTGGAAAGGACTGCTATTCTTTCCGCTTCTTGGTGCACAGGTAGTGGGGTTACTCCTCTCATATAAGTTCATTATTGTTTGTGTTCAAACCCATATTTTTGTTTCTAACCCTCCGATCGTGTCGATGTTTTTCCGGCTTAAATAAGTAACTCTAAAACTTTTTCACACGAAGAGCAATGGCATGACATTCACAAAAGATATTGTAAAAACAAGCTCCTTACTTTTCATTTAGTGGTTTCTTTCGGTCGGACTTGAACAAAGTCCTTGATGTGATTTGGATTAACTTCAGCTTTCGGACTTAGTTTTAGGCAACTTCCAATGTATTGAAACAAAAAAAATAAACATCAAGTACCTAAAAACTGCTTCCAACTCAAAAACCAACCGAATTTGGTAAAATCTGAGGTGAATACCCGCCATATTGTTCCAAATACCAAGTCATCCTTACTGCATACTTCCTCTAATCCCAGCAATTCAATTTCCAATAGGTACTCTCTCTGTGCCAGCACGATAGAGTGCTCTAATTTTCCAATTACTTTCAATTAAAACAAAAGGACTCCCCATTGAATAGCGCTAGTGCATATGTATGTGTCTGTGTTTTTCTCTGTATTGATACTTGATTTAAATTTTAAAGTACATCCTGCCCACGTTGCTGGCTAAATCCAATTCAATAGCAATAAACAAACGGAATTCGTACATTTCAATTATTGTGTCCTCCAGACACATTAAAATCTGCCATTTCCAATACACGGCCGATGTCCAAAATCAAAATTCCATGCATTTTCCAACTTCACTTGGTTTTTTTTTTTTCAAAAATTTTAATCGTAAAACAGAGGAATTAAAAAAAAATGTCCGTGGAAATTTCCATTGAATCCCTGAAAGTGGAAAACGTAAAACGACAGAACCGACAGAGATGGAAGTGGAAAACTCAATTTCGAAATTAGTTTTCCTAATTAGTTTTAAAATAACACCCAAACAGCATTAAAGCGTCGTTTCACATAAATGTTCAAACCGATGTGTGTGTCCTGTGTCCCAGCAGCATTTATGCGGTTCCACAGCACAGGACGAGGACGACATGGACGTGGTAATTATCCGCGCATTTGTTTTTATATGGATTCCCAATAAAATGTGAATATATACGACGACGAGTTTATACATTCGGGTATACAAATATATATAGAGTACTCGTATATTGGGGAAATGGAAATGGAAAAACCATTGAATTGCATACCGCAAAAATGTCGGCCCTCATTGACGCCATTCGGGGGGTTGTGGCAGATCAAACTGTGTCCCAGAAACCCTATAGAGTGGGTGGTCGCGATGGCGATTGGTGGTATGGTGCCGGATCGAATCAAAAATTATAACTAATGAACCCATAAAATATGTACAAATCGACATTAAAAACCATTGCCCGGAATGCTCAACAGTGCGTAGTTGTTACGACGACACGGAATGGACCGCGACTGGACGCGGGTTTGCAGTCTTTCAGTGCGAATGCGAATTTGTGTTTTTTTTTAGAGCGGGAGTGCAGGTCTTCGATGAGGCGGAAAAATCAGTAAACCCCAAAAGTCCGGCAGAACATATTTTTTTCAGCGCTCTTTCTGGATGATTAACTGGATTTAAAAGGTGTATACACATGTACAGGGAATCAGTTGTAAATGGGTAGTTGCAAGTGCGAGGGAGGCACCAGAGTTGGAGATTTTTTTTTTTGCGGTTTTTAAAGCATGGAAGTGGATCATTGAAAAAAGGTTTTAATGAATGATTTCGCCAAATTCTATTCAAAAGTTGTATTTATTGAGTACCGACATGAAGTTTATTTTAACACAAAATGTCTATAGATGGACTTTATATCAGGCTCCAGCGAGTTTCAAATCGTCTTTTCTTTCCTCTACTTGAAACTAGCTAGATAGACTCAAGCCTTACGCGCTTAAGTATAGAAAGGCATTCAGGAATACATCTCTTTGTGAGAAACCACCAATAGCCCAATTTGAGGCGTAAAGTAACTCACCAGGGATTACACATTCCGGTATTATATAAATGGTATCACAAAACAGTCTTATACCTACTTACATATGTATGCCAATATATTAGAAAGGGTGGCTTTAATAGGTCTCAGCTTGGCAGTGAAAGTTGGTGCTTTTTAAGGTTAAAATTGATTAACTTCTCGGGTTATTTTCTGATCACTCAGACTCAAAACTGGTCCATTGTGCTACCAAATAGTGTTCTCTAAGTCACAAAGCCCTGGGTGGGTATTAGGGTTCCCGACCGTCCTTCTTTTGGGAGGACAGTTCTCCTTTTCAGCGCTTTGTCCTCCCGTCCTCCTTTAAGTAAGATTGTTCTCCTTTTGCTCTTAAGTAGGCTACACACTATCATTTTCGAAGTTACATTCTTGACAAAATGATGTAAAAATGCCAGTGTGTGTGGCGAGAATGAAGAGGGTTGAAATTTTTAGTGGATGATGGAGAATGACGCATTATTGATAATATCTAGGCAAATTTATAAGCAAAAAATATCATTCCGAGAATGATAGTGTATAACC
Organism: Brachyopa scutellaris; assembly: GCA_949775065.1. Taxonomy (NCBI): domain Eukaryota; kingdom Metazoa; phylum Arthropoda; class Insecta; order Diptera; family Syrphidae; genus Brachyopa; species Brachyopa scutellaris. The sequence continues at coordinate 14,648,358 of OX459114.1, forward strand.
TAGACCTAGAATGACATGATAAAAATTGACAGTCTAGGAATGTTATTTCAAAAATGACAGTGTGTAGGCTACTTTTAAGCCAGAGAACAAAAATGGGACTAAGAACTGTATTTTCCCTTTTCCTGTTGTTATTTTTGTTACACGCACCCATTTTCGATGCTTTGGCTGTTTGCTTGTTAAAAGTTATGTATGCAGGGTGGTTCAGTCCTGTTGAAAAATCAAGAGCCATAGCTTCGAGTAAAATGCTTACCAAATTTAGCGCTTCTGAAAATAATGTCGAAGAATCAGCAGTTATTGCCTTAGAAGTTTCACATATTGTCCACAATATTAAGCACAATTTATCGTAGAATTCATTGGATTGTGGAACGAAATTATCGAAAAAGACAATAAAAGCAAAGAATTGAAAAACTTCCAATAATTTTTTATGTTCATACAATATGTATTTTATTTATTTATATTGGTGTCCTCCTTTTGCTTCAATGAAAACTGGGAACCCTAGTGGGTATCGAACTGGCAATTACTGCGTAACATATCCACTAGAGCACAGAGGCGGCTTACCTTTCCTGGATTCCGTCCCAAAAATGCGATTCTGGAAAATTTGCAAGATACCCAGCTACGGCTGCTATCACATCTTCATTTAACTCGAAGCGTTTTCCAGCCACACATTTTTTGAGATTTGGAAATACATAGATTGAAATTAGAGGCAGCCAAATCTGGAGAATATTGTGGATGTTACACTTATTTGCACCTCCAATCACCTCCAAGTACATTGTCTTGATGGTGCATTGTCTTGAAATATGAAATATGATAGGGTTCTTACTCAATCCATGCTTCTTCTCCACCAGTCGTAGAATTCGCCAGTTAAAGCTTTATTATTATCAAGATAATCAATAAAAATACTCCCTTTTGCATTCCAAAAAAAACTGGCAATGATCTATCTCGTAGACAAAATCAACTTTTCCTTTTTTGGTGGAACGCCAACGTAAAATGTATCGTACCCTATCTTCTGGTATGCTTACGTCCTCAGCTATCTCATGGACGTCTTATCGCTGATCGTTCACTTCCATATTGTGCACCTCTTGATGCTTTAACCTATGGATTTTCTTTTTTGTCGTCCTCCACGTGGGTCATCAGTAACAGATGTACGAGTACGATCTCGTTTAAATTCAGCCACCCATGTCTCCGCTGTTAAAAGATAACCAGACTCCTTATAAATTTCTACTAACTTCAGATGAATTTCCATTGACGATGAACCGTCCAAACTACACAATTTCATTAATAGCAATGCCATCTCTGTGCTGGACCGACAATTTTTTATTCGGTCGTCGTATACAGGGTGTCCCAGTTAAGAGGTATAATCCTTTAACTTGAGATTCCTGAAGGTCCAGTGAATAAAAAATTGTATGGAAGTTGGCGGGGGGGGGGGGGGGGGGGGCGGTGCATTTTCACAGGAAATAGCCCCCAAATAAAATAGCCCCCCAAACAGAAAACGAAATAAAACCCTAAAATTTATATGGAGGTGAGGATTTATTTTATATGAAATAAAACCTCAAGATTGGGGACTTATTTCATTGGCTTTTGGGGACTTATTTCATACCTAAGATTGGGCGGTTATTTCATGGTAAAATAAGTCCTCAAATTTGGGGACTTATTTCACCCTTCTATTTTTATGCAAAATTCAATCTTCAGTGATGCTCAACAGTGACTTTAACTGTTGTTATTGATATGAAGAATAGAAAAATTCAATCTCCATTGGAAGTAGTTGAGGCTTTTTTTAACGAGGATCCATTTGGAATAGTTTTGGAAGGACCAAAGTTAAGGAGCATTTTACGGCCTTTTTCAAAGCATGGATAGAACCAGATTACAGATCATCTGCGTTCTGCATTTTCGGCTCAGATCGCATGATAAAATCCATCGAAGAAAATATATCGATTGGTAACAGTCGTTATTTAATTGATGGAACTTTTAAGACTGTTTCCGGCAGCTTTTAATAGTGTTTGTACGAAGAATATTCTGGCAAGGAAAGTACCTATAAAAATTGTGTAATATGTATGCCTATATAGATTTTTTCGAATTGAAAGAAGATAAGCAAACAATTACCATTTTTTTAAATCACATCTGGGGCGGGGGGGTTGGGGGGAGGTGTCGCGAGGTGGATCTGATATAAACTAATGTTGCGTTGGAATTTATTTGTTTATATAATTAATAATATCTGTATTTCCACTATTCTTTGATTTGATGACACATAAATCGAGGATCGTTAAATGTCCTTATTGTAAAAGCGAAGTAAAAGAGTCAATTCTTGTATTTACATAAAATTTTCCATAAAAGTCATGTAAAATTAACTTTCTATAATGCAATAAAAACATAGAAAAATACTAAGAAAATGGGGCCTTATTTCAAATTTATTAGGGGACTTATTTCATCCTTTTTTGGGGACATATTTCACTTTCAATTTTGTGAATCATTTCACAGTGTAATTATTCCCCAACTTGAGGGGGTTATTTCGTTTTACATTTGGGGGATTATTTCATTTGGGGGTTATTTCCTGCCGCCCAAGGTATATCCCCTGGAAGTGGGACACCTCCGATTTGGAGGTATACCCACTTTAAATGATATTACTTCTGAACCATTTTAGCTATACCCCACTGCTATACGATTTTTTGTTCGCCGGGACTTCGGTAAACTCCATATAAAGGATTATGCCCCATAACTGGGACACCCTATATATTTTAAACAGTATACAAATTGCAAATACGCATAGATTCTATTCTATTCCGTTCTGAAAAAAATATATTAAATATGCTTTTATATTATATTTTATTTCATTGAAAAACTAAACAAATAAATCAGTTACGTCATTGAAGCTAGGCCTGTGTCAATAAAATGTAAATTCGATGGAAACGCTGAAATTTTTAAAACGTTTTATTCGTTTTGGTGGTTGTTGCGTCATTTATTCAAATCGTATAACCGCGTTGCAAATATATTTATAAGCATTACAATTTATTGCAAGTCGCAAGTAAAGCCACTTTCGGAAATTTGCACATTTTGGCATTTTGATTTATGTTTGTGAGATGAAGAACAGGATGAATTTTTTTTCCCCAACAATAGTAAATTATACGAGTAAAAGAGAAATTGTTGAACTCCATATCTGCACTTTAATCACCATAAAAAAAAATTCTATCTCAATCTTGTAAATGGTTTTATTTGAATTGCCTCAATCTGTGACGCGACTTGTGACCCACACTGTATACCCAAATGAGAACAAAACAAATTAAATTACACTAATTACCAAAATGGCATTATCAAGGTCCACCTGACTCTCTACTGAAACCCCAAAAATGCGAATAAAATAATAACAAACAGCCGGAAGGACACATGCGAGCACAATAAATGTTTGTAATTGCAGTAGGATTCTTCCGCATACCATGGGTATACTAACAGACCTATACAAATGCAGTATTTGTAGCTAAATTAGTTCGTAATGTGATTTATTGGGTAAATCATGGAAAATTATGCTAACAAAAGAGTATTATTTTTTTTTTGTGTTGTATATTTTATTTTGTTGTCCTTAACGCAAGTAAACAGGGTGAAACCTAATTACGGTTCAGTATTTTACTGTTCAAATAAAACACACATCGGGTGTTCACTCGCAGCGGACTAAGTGCTTTCACGGTAATTTCGTTTTGTCCTCTGTAATTCGTATGAATTCGAATACGAATACGATTACAACATAAGTGAGTATGATTGTTTGAATATTTGTTTTATTTACATACGTAAAAAATAATGGGAACTATCATTAACATTTAAGTTTGTGGGGGGGTGAGGGGGGCAGCGGTTGCCTATAATTAACTTAGAGTCCCCATACACACATACACACAGAACAGTCAAATTTAAATAAAATTACATTCTAATGATTTGAGGGAAAACGGAAAATGTTGATTTTTCCAAAGAAAATTCCATTTAATCATGAAAAGAGAAACAGATAGAGAGAATTTATTAGAAGCAAAAAAAAAACAAAAAAGAAAACATCAAAACCACCGTTAAAAGGAAAGGAAAAATGCTGGTTTTCAAGGAACAGAATCAAAAGTGAATTGCAAATGAATACGCTTGCGGTGGTGTGCACGAGTATAAGTAGGAAGGAAACATGCAAACAATTGTTGCTTCTAGAAGTTGTTGACACATGAAAACACGAAAAAAAAATAAGGAAAATAACAGTGAAGTGGAATCAAATGCAAACCCCCTAGTGAAGATAATTAAATTAGAATAAACCACACGAAGGGTAGTTAGGTCTGAGTTTGCACTTATACAGCGGAAAGAGCTAGCAGACCTCTTTATAGAAATACCGTGATATAGTCCAACATGGAAAGATTATAGGTAATCTGTGTCAGGACTATTGACTGGGAGAATCTTTGAGAAAGTTTCAAGTAAAATGCCATTACTAATCCTGCCCATTTGGACAGCCTTCTAAGTTTGCCACCTGACGAAATTGGCCAAAAAATTTCATACAAATGTTCCTCAAAACACCTTCACACATTATGTTGTCCACCTGCCTATCCTGGATCTTGGCCGCAACTTTGAAAACTTGATCTCATCTCTGCTATTAAATAACCTGCGAAAGTTGGCCAAGGTTAATACAGCAAGACGGACGGATTTTCTTCATTATTTTCGGTTAACCACTGGACAAAACGTCTAGACATAGCGGTTTCGTTTTGCGAATATAAGCAGTATTTCTAAAGATTAAGCTATGTTATTTAGAGATAAAGCATAACATAGGTAAGTACAGTTTACTAGTTTACTGAGGGAATTCTATCTATATATTTCAAGATGCCACCAAAAAATCGATAGTTGAGCTTTTTTTGAGTTAGAACGGAAAATTTTTGAAAGAGCTAGAAAAGGGATATTATCACCCCTGTGATCAATTTCGGTCGAATTCCAATCCGCTCGGTTTTCAATGTTTTGGTGTTGTTGTTTTCGCATTTTTTCGAAGTCATCCCTTGCAGTTCCGTTCATTTTAAATCCGGTCGAAATTGATCACAGGGGTGAGTTTGTACGAAATCGAAATTTTAGTTTTATTCAAAACGTTCGAAAAGGCCAAGATTTTTGGCAAAACTTACCTTCAAGTCAACGAAATAGAACGAACAAGGTACATATCATAGTGATAAACCAGATATCTATGAAGCACACACCACAGAAATTGGTTAGGTTAGGTAGCAGTGGCTGCCAGTGACAAGTATACCAGCATACTTAGGCATATAGAGGCCCATTGTGATACGAAGAGTCATGGGTATATTCACCCCGCTACTCATGAGAATTATTTGGAGCTTTATATAAAAAGGCTTCCCACGTCTTTTTATGCTAGATCACTAAGATCATCGAAGAAGTATTCTACTACGAGACAGAGCTGGGCATTAGCAGAGGAGATGTGTTGGGCTTTCCTCCACTTCTTCATCTCTCAACTGATGCCATGCCTAGTTGCATGCTTGCCTATAAGGCAGTGTCCTGTACTTATATGTAGTCTTTTTAGTGATAAAAGATATCTGTAGCGGTTTGAATCTAGCCAGATCTCTTTGGTGGCAATTCAGGTAGTTCCATCTTCCCATCAAGCTTTGGTTTTATTGACTCTGTCAAGTTAGAGTGTTAGCTTATAAGTAGCGAGGGCCATACCCGGTGAACCTCATGTACCAATCATGAACGATGGAGTAGTTTTGCTACGTGTAGTCGTGCTAAACAGACTTGACCTCAGCTAAATCGGCACAAAACTTACAGCCTGCTTAAAATCAGCACCCTAGTTGGGGTATTGACAGGTTATCGTGCATTAGGCAGACTGGCAATTCCCGCCAATGACTTCTGTCGTAACTGCATAAATGATGATGAGAAAGAATCCCCCTATCACCTCCTGCACAACTGCCAAGCACACTCCTGAAAAAAGATTGTGGGAGAGTACACATTCTTCACAGCCTTTTTAGATAATAAGTTCGACGATTTTGAAAAAAGATGTCCAGTCCTAGCCTTGTAAGGTATTTCCTATGAGGATCTGTAAGGAAGACTGTTCAGCCTTGTACTTCAGCTTGAACTAGAGGGGCTCAAGCCAACACTCTTGTCTCGCTACCGTTTTCGTGTCGAAAAACATGGGGTTTTATGTTTTAATCTTTTACTGAGACTTCTAACATTTATGTCATCAAGTTTTATAGATAAATCTAAAAAAAAAAAACACCATTTGGATTGACGAATACTAGCGCTGTTTGAATTTCACTTTCTGGAGTAGATTGTGGATTATCATAGAAGTTGCTGTGTTTTTCAATCCCTAAAAAACAGAGCCAAATGGGACAGCTATGTCGACGGGACTGACTTTCATTAATTTGCTTGGAAAAATCTCAAATAAAATAAGTTTTAAGACCGCCTTGTTGGAACCATATCCTTCGGTCCCAGTTCATTTCTTGGCCTATCCTGTGCGAATTGTGTATAAAGACGCCTATTGATTCCTAAGGGATTTTATCCGATCTAATAACGAAAACGTAAGTTGTATTGCCTGACAACATCCTGGCGAGAATTTCACAACCGACGCTTTATGGCTATTGAAAGAGGCTGTCTACATGAAGCTTCTATACAGACCATTTTCAGTATTGCATCTAGTGTTCTGTCTGAATTTTGTTATCATCGAAAAGGGCATGCTTAAAAGGTATTTAAGGGTCCTATCACCCGTTGTGTCTTCAGCCAAATATCCTAACTATTGGGATGTCGAACCCTATCGTGTCTCATAGAATGGTGCAACATTAAGACTAAAAAGTCACCGAAAAATATTGGTGCTTGCTGGATATTCTCACACCTATAAAAGCCAAAGCGTCAATTGTATAAACTTTTCCAATGAAGGAGACTCCTGTCTGAAACCATTTAACTAAAGTCAAAAAGTTATTATATGTGTTCGAAAAACCGGTATATTGGGTCACTTTTCGTTTCACTTCCGATTTTTTCGCTTAATGACCGAGCCTGGGTGGGAATGAAATCCACGACCTCTGAATGGTACACTCGCTAGTAAAAAGAATAGGTAGATACTAGACAACCGCATTGGTTAAACAGCTAATTGGTGGGGAGTGCTTTGAAGCCAGTAAGAGGCCATAAAGAGTGGAATGGTGGCCTAACGGCTTTAAGTACTCCCGATCCGTATCGAGGTTTCTGCATCTTTCTATCTCTGATAGTTCCGCGCAGATTAACTCAAACTTTACGTTCTTTAAAGCTAATCGTTTGCTCTCCCTTGTGATCTTTTAGGTCTAAGCTTACAGACTACTTCAAAAGTGTGGGTATATCGCTTAGAAACCGTGGTTCGTACAAAGAGGCGCCACAACAGCTCCCCCAACAACCTTTAACATTCTAAGAAAGTCGAAAGGCTGGCAAAAAAAAACCAAACTTCCAAACAAATAAAGATAAATACCCACAATTAGCACGTCCTAATCGCACACACACATTTCTGAAACAGGGACTAATAAAAATAATAATAACGAAAAACGAAAAGCTTGCATATTACCAGCAACACACATAGCTCCCTCTGGTAACACTGCTGATACACTCCTAATGGGCATCTATAAATAATTCACCAGGTATTTCATTCCAACTCCGACAACCGACTCCACAATACCGTTACCAGTAGTGGTACACCTCTCGCTGTTCGTCCTGCCTGACAATTGCCATTTAACCATGGCAGGCATTAAGGCAGCTTCGTTTCGGTTCGGTTATTTAGACATTTTTGGCTTTCAATTTATTTTTTTGTTCTCTGCCTCTTCTTTGTTGTTGTATAAAGTACGAGTACTGACTCACTGTATCTATTGAATACAATCGTATCACCATAGAGATACCGAACTTGTAGCTCTGTCTCTCCATTGTTCCGACAAAAAAAAAAGAACGAAAGGATTTCCAAGGATAAGTAGCAAAAATCGTTGTGCTTAAAATACTAAACTAAATACAGGATTAATAGAGGATTTGAAAACGGAAAGATAGAAACGGTATCTCTGTGTTGTACAGAGGGGTGGCCGGTGGGTGGTGGTTGCCTGCATTCAATCTAAGGTACGAGTATAGATACTCGTGTAGTTCTGTGCCTTTGAATCGGGAATAATCATTTTCCCTGGGAATAAGGAAAATTAACAGCTATAAGCCGATCTAATTGAAACGGACGATTTAGAGAGGTAATTTGTTTCGACGGATTTAGTGCAATTTGACAGATGGAATTTAATTGGTGGAAAATTTGCATGAAAGGTTTTTGTTTCGTTGCTTTGGGTGACGCAACCTTCTGTCGACTTAAAATAGTGGACATAGTTGGAAATAGATATCCAGCTGTCAATGGGAATTGTAAGATAAACATTTTTATTCAGCTAAGGAGTTTCTGCAATGTGTCCTTAAAGCTAGTGTCAACGTTTTCGAAACAGGGTTTCTGAGCGCTTTTTTTAAAACAGTTAAACGTTATAGATGACCGATTTTATGCAAAGCTAGAGTCTGTTGAAAAGGTTTCTTTAAGTTTGTAGATAGGTACCCTTGTATCAAAAGTTTGTTGCGGGATCTTCTTTAAGCTTTTTCGGTGCCACGGTATTCGCGAATATTCACTTTTTGTGGTGGTGGGAAGCCTAGAATTCCCAGAGGATGTGAGTAAAGGTATTTCACTATAAGTTATGATTTTTGGCCGTCTTCTATATCACATCTTCTGGAAGAGAATCTCTCCAATTCGACTCTTTCAATATGCAGTGAGATGAAAAAAGAAAGAAGAAGTTTCCTTAGAAAGCTGGTTTCTAGATGTGACCACTCGTTGTTTTGGGAAACCCAAGAAAATTAACTTCACCAGATTAAATCGGCAAATTTGACAGTTCTATTGACGGCTTGCCTCCCATTTTTGCCTTATCGCGGGCTGATAGCAGACCTTTGCGGATGCAGTTCACACTGTGTTGGTAGAAAATTCCATGCATACACTCGTACTCCTGGAAGTATTTCTAACAGGATTTTGGGGAACTAAAAGTTAAGCTGTCACGACCAATTACACCATTTTTTTTTGGTACCAGAAATCGAACCCTGAATAAATGGACTTTGAAAGAGTCTTCAGCTGTTTAACGCACCGGTGACAGCTCGCTGTGTTCTACGAATGATGTCAATATCGTCGGCGTATACAAGCAGCAAAACGAACTTTTGAAAGATCGTTCCTTGTGGGTTGGCCTGTGAATTTCAGGCAATTCTTTCAAGTATGATGCTGCAGAAGTCGCATGAGAGCGCGTCACCTTGTCTGAATCCTTTTTTAACATTGAAAACTACACATGGCTCTATACAGTTCATCTTTCCAGATGCTGTCATAGGTGGCCTTGAAATCGATGAACAGGTGGTGGGTATCGATTTGGATTTCTTGGGTTTTTTCTAGAATTTGCATAAGTGTCAAAATTTTGTATATGGTGTACTTTCCTGGCCTGAAACCGCACTGATAAGAGCCAACCAGGTTGTTGACGTAATATGGCAGATAGGATGTAGGCGATGTTGGGTAGACTGATGCCTCTGTAATTGGAGCAGTTGAGGGGGTCTCCTTTCTTGTGAACCGGGCACTTTCCATTTCTAGTTCGATTCTGTGTACGAGATAGCTAAATGTGGTGGATTCTGAAGGATTCCTGAAACAGATGTCTAATTCGCGCAGATAATTCTAGGACTAACCCGAGCTTTCGATGAAGCTTCAACATTTTATTTACCGGATTTTAATTTCGATTGGGTTTCCCTATAGCTATCTTTGCGCGTTTGGGCTTCTGAAAAGCAAGTGTGTCCAAGTCGCTAGTTACTAGTTATCGGCTCGCTGCCGATAGTAACTAGCTCATCGGAATTGGAGAGTCCCTGCTACTATTGCCTAGGTAGTTTGTTACGAAATTTCATGCCTAAGTGAGCTGGTGTTTCTCGAAGAAAGTTGACATGTACTGGTGAATCGAAATGTCTTCTCAAATGTCGTAGTGGTCGTATCGCTTTTAAGTGGGTGCGAAAGTGAAAACTGTTGGTGGCTCCACATTGAGGATAGATATACCCACACGTGGGTATAATACAGCCATGCCCACCATGTCCTCATGTTCGATTTTTAAAAATAAGTCTACGGGTTCGTGTATGGGGTCCACTACCATTAGTGTTGGTTTCGACCTGAATAGCAGATGAATCCACCCGTCAAACTATGGTTGTTTGAAAGGAAACCACACACAGATTCTCAACACGTTTTCAACGGTCCAAGATCCACGAAAAAGGAAGACAAAGTGGAGATTTTCAGCAAAAAACAAACTGTTTCAGTCATACTGCATATCCTTGGAATAAAGGATAACATATTCCTTAAGTTGACTAAAATATTAACATTTATGGAAGTTTAACCTAAATACATACAACAGTCATTCAATCTTAAACTTTAATTTCAAACAATTTCAAACCCGCCACCCATCCAAGTTATTCTCAACTCGACTCCTAAAACTTCAACAACATTGTTACAACATACCAATCAAAATTAATACATAAAATACTCTTGCGTGCTTCAATGTTAATTCAGGTCAACAATTTTAGAACAATTTAAGTAAATTTGTGCGACAAGCTTAAGCGAAAAAAAAAAACTGTCAACTCTATCCCAACCAGGTTCTCTAAACAACACCGGAAATGGCCCCCTATCAGCGACAAAACAGCAACTAAACTGTGTCGCATGTATAGGGTAGGTACTTACAGCTCACGGATCTAAAAACGTGAGTAACTACAAATTAAGTAATTGCAATTTACCCGACCACACACACACACACACACACATACAGCCAGAGGAGAGAAAGAGAGAGAAAAGGATATAGGCGCAAGCAAATAGACCACATTTGCTTAATAGCATTATTACGACTTATTCGATGAGTACCGTATTTTAATTTAATTATATACCAACGTACCTACAACTAAATAAGCGAAAATGTTACCTTTTTGGCCAAACAAAGTGGGGAGGGTGGTTTAAGGCGACATGAATCCACATGGAAGCTCCGCGTGGCGTTGAAACTAATGAATGTGTGCAGCCGACAACTAACAGCTAACAGCTAACAGCTAACACCCGTAACCGCTTTAACGCAGTTTAATCGGGTGACAATTTTTTTTTTTTTTTTAATTTTTAATGTTTGTGTCGTGTGAAGAGGTCCTTACTACAGGACGAGTGGGAACAATTTATTTTGCATGTGGCTTTGGATTATTTTTCTTTTAGTCCTTTTTAGTTAAAGTTTTGTTATCCGTGGAAGCGAACAATTCTAACAATGGCAATGTAGGGACGAGAAAAAAACAAATCCACATTTCTATTGTTTTCGTCCTAGATCCTGTTTTACAGTTTTTTTTTTTTTTTGTTCTGTTGGAATGGATTTTGAGTTTCTATGAGAGTCGGGTTTTTTTTTGTCATTTTTTCGCGTTGCACATACTTTCACGAACCATCGTGGAATGGGAGAAGTAAAAATTCTTTTATAGTTTCACTCACTAACTCATGCGTGTTTGTGTGTGTGTGTGAGTGTGTAACAACAGAAGAATATCAACGGCAGACACAAAAAATTACAAGACTAAAAGAGTGTTCTCGCCTACACATCAAAAGCAACCGTATTCCAACGAACCAACAACACGATGTCATGCAACCGTGAAACAGGACTAGAGCATGGTCCTTACTAAAGCATTTGATTTCATTTTTATGCATTCGATGTGTGTCCCATGTCCTGTATATGGCTTTGGATGAAAATCCCTTTGTCCAGCGAAAACATATACCATATTCACATTTCACACCCCATCCCCATAGGTCCTTTTTCATTCTCATACTCCTTGTAGAATAACGAAATGCAATTAAAAGAACGTTTTATAGCTTTTGTAAAGCACTTTCTATTGTTTTCGAAAATTGAGTGTTATCAACATGCCCAGCAGTTTTATTCACCCTCTCCCGCTGTGTTTCAGTATCCTGAAATGGGCTATACACTCACTCATACATATGTATGTACTCGTATATAATCGCAAAAGTTAAGTGAAAGTTGCATGCTGTCCAACACTATTGTTACCCACTGTGAACGGTTCATTTTTATCTATCAAAATCAATGAATTTTCAATACGAGTGCGAGTAGGAGGTAGTCCTGGGAGTTTTTATCGAAACCACCGCGCGCCATTGTCGATATTTGTATAGGCGCGCATTAACAACAAAGTTGTTTTATTGAAAATATCTATATATGTATACATGTTTATACAAAATATGCAGTTAAACAAATAATAGATACAAATGGGCTCCTGTAAAATTACTAGTAATGGATGTTGAAGATAATGGATGATGGCGTACTGTAACGTAACGTAACGTATGCTGTCGGATATGGTTTTTGTTTGAGTGGGCGGTGGAAAAATGAATCCTTCGATGGGTTTTTAGTTTAATTGCGAGTAGAACTTTTGCTGTTGCGCTTAAAAATTGATATTTATACAAAAAAAAAATGCTGTGGATGGGGGTAGCGGGAGGGGATGCATTTTGTTTTAATGGAAACTCACTTTTAATGGAATCGAAATGCAGTTTTTTTTTTTTTTTTTTGAAATCCAATGATGGGTAATGGATTTTACAGGATTTAGGTATTTGTGTCATGATTGTATAGAACGTGTTTTGTAGTTAATGCTTTTACTTATGATTCCATTTATAAAAAATTCCATAAACGAATATTTGTAGATAGATTACGATTACGATTGTGATGGGGATTTTTAAATTTGTGTAATCCAAGTAAAGTGCTGCAGGACTGGTTCTGTTTGTTGAACTGCTAACGTTTTTTTACATAAAAAAATGCAAACAGACCTCATTTGGTCTGGTTTGTTTAGCCCTAGAAAGATAATCTTATTTTTTAGTACTGAAAAGATAAACTTGCACCCAAGAGGTGCACTGTTTGAAAAACCAAAAACCAAAAACTAAAATACTAATACCAATGGGATAAATTCCCAGTGTATTTCAAGCAGAAATTCATGCCATTCAAGTGTGCGCCAACATCAACCTCAAATCGGGAATAAAAGGTGTCATCATCCATATACTCACGGATAGTCAAGCAGCCATAAAAGCACTAGACTCAAACCTGATTGGATCCAAATCAGTCCTGAACTGCTTCAATACTCTTCCAGACCTCTCCCATAGAAACAAAGTCAAACTTTGGTGGGTGCCCGGACATGAGGATGTTGATGGAAATGAAAATGCTGACCAACTGGCTAGAAAAGGTTCGGCTGAATCCTTTATCGGCCCTGAGCCGTTTTGAAACATTTCAAATTCAGCTATTAACTTAAAAATCAAAAGTTGGAAAAACAACATGTGTATCTCTTATTGGGAGATCTTCGTCAGGCTAAAAGAGCCACTTAACCCTTCCAAACTAAATTCAGAAACAACTTACTCTTCAGTAGAAATTATATCAGAAGTTTAGTGGGATTTCTATCAGGGCATTTCCATCTTCGATATAACCTAAACAAAATAGGTCTTATTCAGGAAACTGAATGTCGTTTTTGTATGGAAGACGACGAAACTGCGGAATATATTCAATGTGACAGCATGGCACTTTGTGCACTCAGGAGACAACACTTCCATAGAGAAATCGCAACTCCCACGGAACTTCGTAAAGTCTCCACCGGTGAGATCTTCAAGTTCATCAAAAGAATTGAGCCTCTTCTGGTCCCCTAAACTGACTTCGTGGTACAATAGATCTTTTAGGTCGCGGTGATATATATATAAAATAAATATAATTTATGTTTTTGGTCGTTCACAAAACTGTAGTTACTCTACCACAACAATGATGTGATTTATTTAGCTCGCATAGCCAATAAAATTTGTTTTTTATACACTTTTTTTATGATAAATAAATCCGTTTATTTCAATTTTCAAGCACCCTTTGTTTGTTACGATTTCGTTTGCTCTCATTTTTTTTTTTTTTTTTTGGCAAACGACGCGACGTTGTGGTTAGAGACCGTCCGAAACTATACTAAATAATAATACCTGACTTGCCTTATCTGCTGACATCTAATGCACATGGATAGTGTTGTTCTACACTACTTGATTCTACTTTAGAGAAATTCTTAATCTTGAAATTATATGAATTTTTCGCGCGCGCGATTGTAACCATTGTCTCAAAAATTCATATTAATTTTAGATTTATTTAATTCTAAATTTTTTTTTTTCTAGATTTTTTCTTTCTATATTTTTTTTTTCTAGATATCGTGGTAAAAAATGTAAATGAATATGTATAGGGCTGTAAATTCGAGTCGTTTTAGCATTCTGGCACTGAGCAACTTTCAATATGTGTTCGATATGCTTAACAGACCCAAAAAGTAGTATGTTTCGGGAAGATTTTTTAGGTTTTATTCCTGTTGATGACCAAACTTCTGAAAACTTGACAAAAACCATACTACTGCGATGTGAGGAACTACATCTAGATATGGACAAGTGTGTTGGCTAAGGTTATGGCAGAGCAGCAAATAAATGTCAGGCCACTTAAGTGGAGTACAGAGTAGGATAAGGCAACAGTATACAAATACTGTTCACTGTGCAAGTCATCGCTTGAACTTGGCTCTGTCTAATGACATGTCAACAGCCTAAATTCGCAATTATCTTGGTGTAGTAAGCGAAATAGCCAATGTCTTCCGAAACCATTCAAATGCAGCAAATGCATACAAAAACTCGCACCAGAGCAAAAAAAACGACTTTTGCGTCTTCGTAAATTGCATTATCTCATTTGTAGAGTTCCTCAAATGTATTGCGATTAGTCTTGAAGAAATATCCACCAAGGCGTGGGCGATATCTTCAAAAGCATCAACTCTCTTGGCAGCAATTCAACGAAATGATTTCCTGGGAAGCTTAATTGTATGTGAAAAACTTTTTAGTATAACGCTACCCTTATCAATTTTCCTACAAAATGAATCTTCGAATTTCGTATCTGCAATAAATCACACAAAACAAGTCTTAAAATCTCTTAAAAACAAAAGAGAAAATGCCGGAGATTTTTTCAGAGACGCTTTTCATTCCGCATCACAACTTGCTGAGGTTTAATTTAAAGTTAAAACAGCCCTGAGGATTTCTTTGAAGCAAACGACAAGCTCCAATCCAGGAACATCATGTGCTGAAGATTATTTTAAAGTTTCTATACTTATTCACTGTCTAGATTCTCTAGTACAAAGTCTTACTGACAGATTTATGGTCAACGAGGCTGTTCTGAGATTCGTGATCAGCGACCCCAAAAACCCCTTTCTACCAAATTTGCTCCAAATCGGTTGACTTTGTAAAAATCGGCGTGGCTATGGCTGCCATCTTAAATCTTAAATCCGCTATATTGAATTTCCTTACTTTATCGGTCCTATCTTTTAGAAAAATCGATTATGCCACCAGATACGAAGTATAAGCCTCCTATCGTAGGTGGCTTATGTTCAAATTTACGATTTTTTGAAAAAAAAAACAATTGACATTTCACATTTTTTCTGTTTACAGCTGCCATATTTCAAAAATGGCGGCTGATAGAATAATTCTGTCCCCGGATTCGGAAAGGGCAGAAAAATTACGATAGAAAATGTTTCTTAGAAAGCTTTGGTTGAAAACAAACGATTGAAAACAGTACAAAAAAAAATGTATGCCATTTGGCATAAAACGGGTTAAACCAGTAAAATAGTTCTTCTGCTATATTAGATGCTCAATCCAACTGAACTGATTGTTGAAATTTTAAAGTGCTTTCTAGGAATTTTATTTTCTCACATATTAAAGAAAAAGTAGATATGTACCAAAAATAGAACTGTCAATCGTTAAATATCAAAATGCATTTGAAAAGAATGCAACTCAATTTGACATGACAGTACGTGTTACGTAGTTCTTTCCTGAAATCAATAATCGGATGCAGAATATTTTCGTCGAACTAGCTGATTGGTAATTTAAACGTCAATGGTTTTTGACACATAAAGACTTCCACGATTGCGTTTCTGATATGGCGTAATTCTTACATAAGCTGCTTTCGAAGTGAAAAAAAAAATTGAATTCTTACGTAAGATGTAAATCAGTTACCTATTGGCAAAGATGCGTAGCACAGTTGTGGTGTCCTCGGAATCCTTATTTAACGCATAACTCAAAAATGCTTCTGAACAGATTTTGATGAAATTTGGTTTGCAAATTTGATGTCTCAGCTGAAAATAATCAAAATCGATTACAAAGAGGGTGAGGTAATAAAGTCCCACAATCTCTGGGTACATGAGGTAGGTAGGTACCTACTCCTATGTCATCATTTTCGAGAATGAATACAAATCTGAACTGAATTTTAGAAAGGGCGGCGCCTAAGCAGTTCTTAAGATTCCCTTTCCCACATTATCTGCAGTACCACTTAAACGTATTTGAATAAAGAAGAGGAGTGTTTTTTTTTTTTATGTCACTGCGTTGAAAGTCGGTCAACTTAGGGATTTCTATGCTAATTTTGTTCTATCGGATTGGGGATACTTGTATTCGGTTTCGTCAGTTTTCCTAAGAAGACTTAGGGTACGCTTTTACCATTAAATTTCACAGCTCCGAAATGAGCATCAGACTACATATCGGGGTACAATTGGCACCAAGTGTTATCAACTTCGAATAATTCCGAAAGTATTAACTTTTTTTGGCAAAACCAAAAAAATCAAAACGCAGTCACCTGGAGGAGGTAGGCCGAATCAACCATAGACTCGTCCTAATTGTGGCGGTTTAGTTGCCATCTTTGGGTGTACTCTAGGGATAGGGGATCGCCATATGCCCACTCTGGTGCCGGGTGTTTTGGCATAGCTCAACCTCTTAACCTTACCTAATATTTAAATAGATAAAACGCGTTTGATCGGTGTGAGGAACAGAAACGCGAATGATTTTACTAAAAATCCTGGGGTCGATCCAACCCCATATGCAGTCTTAGGATCAATCGGCAGCAGCGATTGAGTACCAAATCAAACAGAAAACTGGATTCACCTTTAAATGGTGAGACCCAAGTCTCACGGATATACCGCCTGATCCAATGACACCAGAATTTCGGCTACTTTGAAAATTTAAAGTCGACTTTCCGGATATTCAGGATTGATTTCTACCCAAATCCGCGGCTGGACGGCAATGTAGTAGAATCTTCACAGATAGATCCAAAACCGAGTATGAGTCTGGCCTCTGGAGTATTCGTGGAAGGTAACAATAAAATAGTCTTGCGGTGTAAAACCGCATTGAATTTAGCCGCAAAGCTGAGCTCATTAAAACTCGTTTAGGTCCCAGGACACAACGGAATAACAGGAAATGAGATCCTTGGGCAGATTGCTAGAAAAGGCTTAGAAGATAATTTCTAAGGGCCTGAACCCATACTGGGCCTGCCAACGTCTTCGGTCTAGACGTCAACCGACTTTTGGATCTCCACTGAACATTATTGAGTCATCTCCTGGATGCAGGCAGGCCAAATGATTGGTCCCCGTAATCTGCTGGAAATCCGCAGCATTTTTGGTATCACTCAGCAAACTTACTGGCGGTCTTACTGGCCACTCCTGCTTTACTAAACACCTCAGCGGTTTGGTAACCCGTCTGACACTGAATGGTGTCGGGATTTGCTCAGTCGTATCGACTTCTTCTAAATAGCGTCAATATTCGGTCTCGGTAGACAGGCCTTACTTGTTAAGGTCGTATCGTGGATGACAATGACCGAAGAGGAAACTTGTCAGATACCTTATGTCGTTCTTATTGTAGTTGAGAAGTTCCCTGTAGTGGGTATACGACTTTTTTAACAGTTTGGCTTGTCTGAGCACTGGGATATTTCACCAATGAGCAATTTGAAATTCATTTTCCCATTTGCTATTTAAGGCTGAAATTGTTGCCCAGTTTATGCCATAAAAGAGTTGCGGGTCTGAGAATTTAGCAGTTGAACCTGAACGGGCCAGTTCATTCCCAAATCGCAATCTCATTTCCTACAGTACCTCTATGGCCAGGCACCTAGCAAAGTTCGACTTTGTTCTGAGTGGCATTGAAGCAGCACCTTACTAGTTTTAAGCCCAAAGAATATGAACTCAGACCTTTGAGTGTAGCTTGGCTGCCTGAGAAGACATTTATGATAGCGCCTTTGATGTCTGTTTGTAGATTTATCAATGCGCAAATATCAGTGGCATGGACCTCAGCTCCAAACACGCTGAGAAAAATTCCAAGAGGCACAGAACTGTATGCGGAATAAAGTAAAACCTTGGTAAGTTGGCCACCTGCGTTGTAAGCATTTTTGACCAACTTCGTCAGGTTGCCAACTAACAAGTTTTTTCATGTTTTTCACCAAATAAAGCGGTCGTCGTAGCTCTTGATTTTTTGATATTTTTCATTTATGTGCCATTTTTCTCGGTTAAGCAACAACGGTATTTTCCAAACGAACCTTGCAGAGTTGTCAATTTGAATGGCTTATATTTTCGCCAAGTTTCGTCGGCAGGTAAGTTGGATTCAGCGCTGATCTTTCTTCAGAATTTCCAAAGAAAACAATGGTATCTAGATACATTCATCCAAAGCAAATCACCTCTCTTATCATGGCATCCTTAGATTTCCACTATTCCACCTTTCGTCCACAAGCTTATAGTCCCCAATATCTAAAATACGTCCTCATTCTACGTACCTAACATTTTAATCAATGAAATAATTGGAATTACGAAACGAAGAGAAAACGTTCGTTACCACTTTCACGGCCCATTACCCACCCCAGCGTTACAAAACTAATTCGCTTTGAAATTGGATTTTTTTTTCTCATCGAAAATAGGTAATCTTCAAAGGAATTAAGGTATTTGTACACAAAAGAAAATAGGTACACCCAACCCAACCACGGAGGACAGTTTACTCTCATTAGGCAAGAAAATTAGTGTTACCCGAGCAGTTGTGGGGTTTGGGGTTTATTTTTTGTGTCCTTAATCTCACATTTGTCTTTGCACTTTCTTTCATTTATCATGAAACTTTAACTTAACTGTTTTTTTTTTTTTTTTTTTTGTTCCTTGCAGATGAACCGTGCCCTTCAGCTTAAACCAGCGGATAGTGAAAGTCGCGGCGGTAAGTCTCTTTTTTTTTCTTCAAATATTTTATTTAATGTAATATAATTTTATTCGTTTGTTTTAAAATTAGTTTGTTGAATGTCTGTTATAATGAGAACGAGATTTTATTTTTACAATTTTTTTTTAATTTATACGTATGTAGAAATCAGTTGATTATTTTGCTTGCACAACATTGCTGCTTTGCACATAAATAATATTATAATTAAGAATTAAAAAAAAAGCCAGATTTACTGTTTTTATTTATTTGTATTGTTAAGATAATGAAATTCATTTCACACATACGTGATTATGAATTGTATTAAGCTACCTACAGCTGAAATACTCATCTGTATTTGTCTTGTGGTGTATATGTGTGGCAAATGATATATGGCTTATGTGATGGGAATACTTATTTCCCTCTGGATTGAATGGAAAAAAAAAAGTAAAAATAAATTGTTAACCTTGACGCAAAGATATTCCTTATACCTTTTCATATAACCTAACGACGCGCATTTAGGGAATGTGTGTAAGCATTGATTAATGTGAGGTAGATTAGGAGGTGGATTATTACAATGTAAGGCAAATGAAGTATGAAATATGGGTGGACTTTCCCGAAAGGAATTTACTCCTAAATTGGTATAAATTATACGGCAAAGGAATCATCGGAGGTAAACTTGCCAAGTAGAGAATTTAAATGGCGCCCAACTAGAGTTTAGATTTAATTAACTTTTTTTATTTTGTAACTTAAGCTAATTCTTTCCGTGTTTATTAGGTGTCGCGGCTGATTTGATGAGCAAGGAGCAAGCTTTTTGTCTTAAACAATAACTAATCGTATAATGCAGGTCCAACTTTTATCACCCAACCAGATTGGGGTCTTTTTAAAGGGCATGTTTCTACAGAAAAATGTCCTGGGAAAATGTAATGGGATAACAAACACAATATGACCCCTGTGCAAACACCGAACTAAATTTGCAACAATTCGATTTTATTCGAATTTAAATTTGGAGTTCCTTTAGCCTGAATATATTTATTAGATAGCTAAACAGACAAGTCTAGTATAAAAAGTACTCTAAACACATTTTTAAAGCCGTAATACGAACGAATCCCAACATCAAAATGGCGCCCAATGAAAATTATTTTTTTTTTTATTTTTTTATCGTCTAAAATCTCTCATAAGTTAACTCCTTTTTATCACAACTAGTAATTGAGCTCATAATTTCTAATAAAAGTCCAACTTTAACGTCTTGTCGTAGACATCTCTATATGGTCGTTTTTATGGGCGTTTGGTAATAGTACAGGGAAAAAACAAAACAAAAGCAAAAAAAAAAAAAAAAAACATATCAATAAGAAACCATACAAGTGAGCGTAGGGACATTACGATTTGATAGAAAACCTCCTTTTCAATTTACGTGACATCATTACATAAGGACAAGGACAAATTACGCGCGCGTACACGTACGTTTTACTCTATTTCATTCATTCTCCTGCTCTCTGTCTTTCTCCTCCACTTTTTCATATAAAAGACGCAAAAAAGTATAAACGTATAATAAAAAGTGAGGGGTGGCAAAACGGGCTGAGTTAAAATGTCTAACCATCCATTCAAATTGATGAACCTTAGATGAAGGTGAGTCATAATAATTCTCGTCTACTACGACGACATCACCCCCCGAGTAGTCATTTTCACTATATCTTTGTGTATACGTGTCGGTTACTAACAATTGTCATCGTATTACATAAAATGAGAAGCGAGCGGTGGCTGCAAGAGGATCTACAAAATTAAGGGTTCATATTTCTATCGTTATTTCCAGTAAGGGAATTCGAGTTCGTTGGATAAAAGATGACAGAAAAAAAAAACACAATGAAAAGAGAAAAGAACTTGTTTTTATCGTGAGAACTTTCATTTGAGATTGTGCCCCATTGTGCGGAAAGATAGTTTCTTGCAGACACCACCATCCCCCATGGTGTCGTTTGAGTGCTGAAATACTGGCTCAGAACATCCCTGAGTGACATTTGCTATGTCATTTAAGTGAAAGAAGTTAATTGTTTGCAAAGTTTTCTGAATTGCATCGCTGTGAGAGGGTCTTATGCATTTAAATAGTCACCGGGGTTCACCTTGTCAGATGTTGAATGTCAAATTGGTACTTTTTTCGAAAAGAGGGTGACATTTTACCCAAGTTGTTTATTAGGGGGCGATGTACTATAATATCAGATTGTGTTTCAATTTGCAAACTGGTGCAAGTCCATCGTAAAATTTTATAATTATTGGTTCATTGAACAAATCCTTAAAAAATAACGGTAAATTGTGAATCCTACCCCTTTAATTTAGGCGAGGAACTGTAGCTAAGGTTATTTTGAAGGCATAAACTGATAATGTGCAACAATTGAGACATGAGTTTTCTGTTCTCAAGTATGTTCAAAGAGTTAAGTGGAGATTCTTATCCTTGTTCGATAGCTCCATCAGATAGAATTTAGACCGTCTTACAATCTCACTTTCAGTATCTACAACAAGTTCCGATTCCTTTTAGGGCCTTTTTTAGTCTGTTGCCACAGGATGGGTGATGAATATTGCTACATTAAGAAACTCAAATAAGTTTTTTTTCAGTGTATGAAATTCATTTTTATTTTATTCATGTTAAAGCTCATTCAATTTTATTAAATATAGCTTGATTAGATTTGAAAATAATGGATTTTTAATGCCCCCCCTGCTCGTTGACGCGCGGCATCTTACCAAAAAGTTGTTCATTACTGCTTGGAGAGTTGAGACAGGAATAGCCGCAATTGTTTCTCGAATTGATTGCTGTGGTTTATTCAAATTTGTTGGTTTTGCTTTATAGACTTCCTGTTTGCAATAATCTTACAAGAAAAAGTCAGGCGCAGTACCGTCAGGCGACCTGGGGGGCCAACGGAATGTGGAGTTTCTGGATATCAGCTTATTGGGAAATTTTCGTCGCAATTCTGTCATAACAGGCCGAGCTATGTGAGGAGTTGCACCATCTTACTGAAACCACACACAGTTGAAAGAAATTCTCATTCGGCTTGATTCTGGATAGAAAAACTCTCTCAACATGCTCAAGTAACGGTCTCCAGTAACCGTAACGGTGTGACCGTTTTCTTCGAAGAAGTAGTGCCCGATAATGCAGCGTGATGAAAGTGGATACAATTCCGTCTCATGGAGTATCTGTGGGTTGGAGCACTCCATATTCGACAGTTTTGTTTGTTTATGTTGCAGTTTAAATCGAAATGGGCTTTGTCAGACATAAAAAGACAGTTCAACATGTTTCCGTTCTCTTCCACCATTTGAAGCATCTTCTGGCAAAATTCCAAACGAATCGGCAAGTCTGCTGCGTTCAGTTTGTTGGCCATTTAAATTTTATATGGGAATAAGTCCAAAGCATTGTGCATAATGGACTGCAATGACTGTCTGCTTATACCCATTTGAGCAGATAAGCTTCTTGTCGAAACTCTTGAATTGTTTTGTATGGCAGCAGCTATAGCAGCGATTGTTTCCTCCATCTGAACTGAAGGGTTTCGATGGTAAGGTCTTCTTTCGACTGTCCCATACTCGGCAGAATTGTTAACAAGTCTCACTATGGTCCATCTGCTCGGAGGATTGCCGCCAAACGTGCGCCTATACTCTCTTTGAACAGAAACTACGGACTCCAGTGCGTGATAGCGGCGGACAATCCAAATTCTTGTTTCAGTGTCCCAGTTATCAATTTTTGTTAAAACTAAAAATCTATCTGCAAAATAAAAAAAAATTAACCAGATTCATTAAATAGAAAAAAAGTTATTATATTTTTTTTTGGTAGCGGCTTTCATCAGCCACCCTGTATTTAAAAAAAAAGATTGGGTCCAAAACCACAATCTTGTGGGACTCCACTCTTTTCTTACTTACATTATGTGAAAGCTCCTTCCTACCAATTTAATCCACTTCAAAATTTGCACCACCCCCAAAACTCGTAATGCAATCATCATCAAAATCAGTCCCTCTTATGAACGGAATGAACTAAAATTCACTTATTGAATGAGAGCGCCTTTCAAGTTTCATTTCAACCATAAAATATCACTTAACCAAACCACAAAATTTTCTGCCAAAAGTGAAAGTGAAGTTTAGAGGAAAGTTTTGTTTCTTGTTTCTTTTTTGTAACCACTCAACGTGAATGTTTAAATCACATGCCCTGTCAGCATTTCCATACACCATACACCAAATATGCAAAGATTCCAACCTTAACCCCCCCACTCATCCCGATTGCGATCGAACTCTGAACTTTCATTTCATCTATCGACCTAACTTTAAAGGACCTACTCTAACGTCGAAGTGATGGAGAAAACAATATCCTCCGCACCAAATACAAAATACAATGTCGAACAGACGAAAACACCCACAGACTCGTATCTTTCATTATTTTGACCTTCACCACGGCAAATGTCCTTGATGAAAAGTCATTTTCTTCTTGATTACCTTCGCACAAAGAAATCTCTCCCAAATAAAAATTCTATACAAACTTTTGACATATATTTACGGGTGATTTCAAGAAATTCTCTTCTAAGTATATATAATCCACTCTCGGGCATGACCTTCATTCAAACTCCTAAAGGACATTCATGCATTTCGCACGATATCTCAATTTTTTTTTTTTTTTTTGCGAAAGGAGAAAGTTTATTCTTTTCATTTCGGTGTTTTTTCTTTTTCTCTAACTTTTTCTTTAAAAAAAAAATAAGCAAGGATTTTCACCACTTCATACATCTTTCGGCTGAATTTTCATTTATTTTGGTAAAAAGGACTTTTGCTGACAAAAAAAAATAAATTCGACAACTTTATCGATTTAAGCAATCACCAGATGTTTTCTCATCTCCGTACATCGTACTCTTTTGCATTTTTCAGTACAAAAAAAAAACAACATAGAAATGAATATATGTATATACTCGTACATGTGTATGTGAGTGCGCCTTCCTTATGAAAAAATATTAAGAGAATGATTCGCATAAAATAAATTACCCCCCGGCTGACTCCAAACACACGCACACCCTATACGCACTTTACTATAGTATAACATACCCCAAAAAAAAACCACACACACACACACATGCGAATATCCTTTAGAAGGAGGGAAAAAAAGCAGAAATCCCCAAAATCACGATAATAAGACGAACATCCTTTTCGGAACCATTTAATGAGTCCTTTTTTTCACATCTCCTCTGTGTTCGGTAACAAGAACAGAGATAGAATGATCCCAGATGAGAGAGAGAGAGAGAGAGAGAGAGAGCGGGGATAGAATAT
The DNA here is from genome assembly GCA_949775065.1 of Brachyopa scutellaris. Lineage (NCBI taxonomy): Eukaryota > Metazoa > Arthropoda > Insecta > Diptera > Syrphidae > Brachyopa > Brachyopa scutellaris. Next base: position 14,672,653 of record OX459114.1, read on the forward strand.
GAGACTGAGTATAGGATATAACATTTACATTTCCCTTGAATCCTGTTCTCGCTTGAATGGTAGTCGTTAACTAAAACTAAATAATATCAAGAAAAGGATTTTTCCTTAACTTGCCCTTGGGGTGCAGAAAACAGTCGTCCTATTGTAGCTTTAAAGGCACCAACATGAACGATCCCTTAAATTATGGTTAAAATATTCACGCACGGAGTGATTTTTTTTTTTTTTTTTTTTTGTTGTACTGTATATGTATGTTCACATAACCGTCAGTTGTTGTAGTTGTAGCAAGGAGCAGCGGGAAAATATTCAAAAGATGCCAATGAAACAATGTTTGAACTTTTTTCCCATACTAAATGGGGAGACTTTTGAACCAATTTAGATGGTTAAGTTCAAGGATTGTGGTCGTTGGTACAGTGGGCGCAGCAAGCAAAGTGGAGCTAACTTTTAAAGTGAGACAGAAGCCGATAAATAATTTCTTTGGCTTTGATATGGCGGCATGAGTGAAAATGAGTACGTAACCTCAAAACTAAGCAGAGGAATTGGACACATTAGTTCGGTACATTCAGGTGGACTTAAGATACAAGAATCCGCTTTTTGACAGTCGAATTAGAACCTAGCAGTAGCAGGATAAACGCTGAGTCATAATCTCATGGAAAGCTGTCATTTAGCTTGTCGTGCATACTTTGCTCGCCCTCTGAGGTTACTAAAAATGATTGTACAGAGAAATCTCCCATTACGGACAGCTCCCTTACACGGACCGATCGCTTAGGCGGACACGTTTTTCTAACCAAGCTTTTATGTTTCAGATTGCAATCATTTTACGTTTCCATAACCGGACACTCCCTTAATCGGACGCGGATATGCATATCTGTCAGAAGTTATTTAGCTTAGTTCCATTAGACGGACAAAAATAAAAAACCTCCGTAGCTTCACACCGAGTTTTTGCTTTTATTCCGATTTGAATTTGAAAGGAACATAATTGAAATCCCGAATTACAAAATCCCGGATCACAAAATCCCGAATTCAGGATATTGTGATTCGTGAACTTTTTTTTTTCGTTTTAATGAAATTGAATATATGTACATATCTCTACGCGGAACTATTTTCTCATTATTTAAAGAACGATTTCTTCCTATGGTATGACTCATCATACCACCCAACAAAAAGCTTAGAACAACACAACACGAACTACATATACACAAGATACAAAAACCGTTTGGTAAAGTGCACATGATGAGAATCAAAAAGCGCTGTTCTTTTTGATTCTCATTAATTGATATTCATCACAAATACTTAATAGGAATCATAAGTATTTAGAATGAATGTTTTTTGCCACTGACAATCAGTTTATTCACTCACCACCCTAACCCGAACTAAAAAAAACCCGAGGAACTTACCAAAACGCGCACTATGAACCATATACAAAAATCGTTTGGATAAGTGCACTTAATGAGAATCACAAAGAACACGGCTATTCAATTTTCATCATGTGCACTTAACCAAACGATTTTGCTAGCTAATGCGTAGTGAGATTTGTTAAGTTCCTTGGTTTTTTTTTTATGGAAGCGTGGAGCGGTGGTGGACTAAAAAACATTCCTTTAAGAATGAGAAAAAAGTGGTTAAGAGCTATGAAAAGTTCAATTTTTTTTGCAAAAAAATCCACTACGTATCGAAAAACGCGAAAAAATCGGGATTTTTCATTTTTCGGGATTTTGTAATTCCGGATTTTGTTATTTCGGAATTTTGTAGTTCGGGATTTTGTGCCTTTCCCCGTATAAACGACTGCATACCAATGTGTATGGCGTATTATTTAACTGTAGATACTCTCTAATAAGAAATATTCCCCTAAAATCTCTCTATCTATCTTTAGGATAAATGCCGGGCAGTTGCACAGAAGGCGATAGGGGGATTGTACCTTCTCCTCATCCGTGCAGCTGCGAGAGAAGTCGTTTGCGAGGTTTCCCAATCTTTGTTCAGTTTTGTTAAATCGTTTTAAATAAAGCTGGAGTATTCTTTTTCATGTTTTGATAAATAAAGATAATTTATTTAAAAAAAAGTGTTGATCCCTTTAACGGACAACTTTCTAAGGCAGCCACAAATGTTATCACAATCACTGTCCGCCTAAGGGATGTTTCACTGTATTATGCCTTTTAAACAGTTTTTGGTGGACTCGGTCGCACTCAGTATAAGTATCTCTGGTCTTTTAATCCAAACTTAACCTCAAGACCATTTAGGGCTCAGTTGCAGTGGGATGATGATTTTTTTTTCATTTTGACCCGAAATTGTCGACGGAATTGAAAATAAGCACTTTATTTGGTACTATATCAGTTCTTAGTATCAACATTGTAGAATTGGAGACCAGACATCCTTCAGAATCTTTACGTTTTCGACACGAGATTCAGGTGGTAGTTTCTTCCTTCTCATCTTAATGTCAGATCCTTATCCGAAACGGAGTAAGATGAACCGAGAACTACATAGGTCGCCTATCATTTTGTATTCTTGAGCTAACTTGGTGTTGAAGTCATCGAAACTGCTTTAAACTATCGGTGGCTAAAAACGTATAACTTTTCTCACTCAACTCAGGCCACTTTTGTTTAAAGTTTGCAGTGTGTATGCCATCAGTAAGGATTTGAGATACCAGTCGATAAAAACAACATGACTCTCCTCATTTGTCTCTTTAGTCAGGCCCCCTACATCTGCTCCAGTTCTAGAACGTCCTTTCAATTTGATAGACCTTTTGTTTTAGAAATCTTTTTTTTTTGCTCAAACAGAGATCCTATACCTAGGTCTATAACTCATCCATAGCCATAGTTATCAATGAAGTACTGTCCTATATCTGTCTTCTTTTTTTTTGGAACCGTCACAGCGGACCTCTGTTTAGCAATTGAACCCTAGATAACACACATTTTCTTGTCGAGGAACTTCTTTGGCTTCGATTTCTCATCTCAATGCTTACGTCTGTTTAAAATAAACCTGTTTCAGCCTCTGGATTTCCAGACAGTCTTGTCGCAAAATCTCCATTCTTCTGCCAGATAAGTGCCGGATATTCCTCCAGACATAGTTGATAGGCTTATCTAAGGTTCCTTACATGATACCCGAAACTTCCTTTCAGCGGATACCGCTTTTATCATTTCTTTGGAATTCGGTAGATATTTATGAGTCGGAGTCAAAGTGGGATTTCAAATGTCAAATAAAAATGTTTGACAGAATTTGGACATTCAAAAATGTTTCCGAGATAAATCTTGTATGTGCCACTATTTCTCTTACTTCTGGGTTTCCAGAAAACTCCCTCTGTTGACCATTTCCCTCTCGTCGAAAGTTTTGAATGACAGTTCGCCTTTTCTTTCAGTTTGAACCTCCGAACTCCTAACTGTCAATCTCTTAAAATGACAGCTGTCAAATATATATAAGATAGCGCTGAAAAATTAACGGAATTTCTATAAACCCCGAACCGAAACAATGAACACCCTTTAAATAAAATAAAAATATCCTTAGATTTTCCGTGTAAATAAATCAATATCCTTTCTTGTCTGACATTATGTAGAAAAAACAAGTTTACCTCCCTTAACAACTCACCACATAGCAGCGTTGATATATCAAAATGAACAGCCAGTGAGGGTGAATTTTTATCATCCACTCCCACTGCTAGTAATGGGAAAATTGAAGCGAAGCTCACAAATCTGTTCCTTTCCTTCGCATTGAATCCGACGGGGATGGAGGTTGGATAGAAGGCCGCGGCCGGCTGAAACCGGAAAGTCAAAACAAATTTTATACGAAATCAATGAGTGGAAATTGCTGTTGCGTATGTACAAGGAATCAGGACGAGTGCGAGTACTTTTTTTATGGAAAATTCCGCCAATCCGTTTTCGGTGTTCGTCGTACATGCCATTACGCGGAACTAGGTCGGCGCGCTGCTGCTGTCTTATCATGAAAACTATACACAGAGGTTTCTGAGGCCACACACACCATGTTAACGTCAAAAGTTGAATGGAAGTTCTGTTTCATTTTATAGCCGAACAGCGAACACAGGCAACACCAACATCACATCGGATGGATAAGATAATTGGACATTGTCAACGTAGTTCGGCGTCGTCGTTTGACTGTTTTTTTACGGTCTGACTTACGAGTATGTAAAAGGACGACATGGAAAGTGGTGGTGAGAACCCTTTTTGTCAGGAAATGAAATATCATCAAATCAAGGGTGCATATGAAATTTATGAAGAAATTCGATTTTTTTTTAAGTTTTTCCGTATGTCCTTGGTGGAGTGGGGGCCTGGATTGGGGGGGCGGGCGGTGAGTTAAGTTTTATTCTATTTTGGAAAATTGATTTTTTTTTTCTTTGGTTGGCAGTTTTTGCTTTTATCCTAAGTACATATTTGGACATAGAATTGATTGATTCAAGATTGGTAAAAGTTTAGTTAAAGGATCTTGTTTTTTGTTGGCGATTCGATTAGGCTGTAATGGTTAGTCGTAAACATGTGTTGGACAATTTTGATGTAATCTTTCGGATTTATTTGATCGTTTAACGAAAGAATAAGGATTGCTATAGTTGGGAGTGGGATGTGGGTACACTTAGTATCGTAATAAAGTAAGTAAGCTGCGATGTAGGGATGCAAAAGCGGGGATGAATGATATTTGTGGGTTAAATCGCATGGTTTCGGGTTTTTATTTATTTTATCTGACATAAATATGAGAAAACAATAATTTGCTTTCACATGGAAGTCTACCAAAAGCTAAATACCATCAATTTTGAAATGTCAAAATGAAAGCTGAGAAGTGGTGGCATATGTGTATGTACGATGAAAAGTTAATGAAATGAATTGGACTTTTTAAGGCAAACACACAGATAAGTCTGTGGTCACAAGGAAAAACCGCTTAAGTCTCTTTTACGCATTTTTTAGGAGAGCTGTTAAACGTTTTTGACAAACTCGTGAAATCGCAAATGACTCTATTGGGCGATTGGAAACTCTGATCGCGTTGGTTGAAAAAAAAGTAAAATATATATTTCCCTATATTAACGGCATCTATGGTCTTGCTTCCCTGATGCCTTAAACGCAAATAATTTATAAATTTATTTTGTAAGTTATATTGATAAATAAATAAATAATAAATAAATTATTTTTTTTTGAAAAAAAAAAATAACTGCAAACGATTTTATTGACAGAACTAGTACTTTAGTCGTTAGGCCTTTTATGTTTTTTATCATTAAAAATCCTATCTGGAGTTAAGTTGTTTTTCCATTTTCAAGAGTCACAATTTAATTTTGAAATAAGCGCTGAACTGCATCTGGGAAATCTCTTTTTACTTATTCTTCCTTTTTAAAAAATTAACAAAACAAAAAATATTAACACGACAAAAAATGTAATAATTGTATAAATTTAATATGGAAAAACAACTAAAGTCATGTTAAGTCTTAGTCCTTGTTGTAAATCCTACAAAAAAATTATCTTTAGTCAACTTTGGGTAGTAAATTTCCTTTTTTTTAGTTTGGTTTTTTTTTCCTTAATCTCAACTAAAAAAAGTGACTTAAGCTGTTATGTTTTTTTTTTTAAAATTGTTTTTTAAATTGCATTTTTAAAGATAAAAAGCTGAAAAAATTTTCAAAAAAGATTCGAGTACGCTGAATCTAATGGCATTAAAATCTCAATTTCGTCTAAAGTCGACTTTAGCGGTTATGGTTTGTGGCCATGGAAGTTTCAAACCACTGCACTGACCGCTTTTTAATTCGTTTGATGTGGGTCGCGTTGTATCTTTGATTAATGCGTACTACGAGACTAAGAGTTTTTAAAACTTGCAAAAAGTGGTATGTGGATGAACGATCAGCTACGTTTTCTACTTAGCTCTGCACTTACTTTTAAAAGCAGCATGTGAAGTAGTCCAACGCACTAACCACCACGGCCACGGCGACCACACCTACTTTTAAAAGTGGAACTTAAAGATACGAGTAGGTACCCACTCAACAGCGAGATGTGAAAAGTTACTACGGAAAATAATACTCCACGTCATATACAAGATGGAGCACTTCATACATCAAAAACGGTTCTGTTGATTTAGACATTTAAAAAAGAATTTCAGTGGTTGCCGCAAGAGTCATGACGGGGCTCATTTATTACCTTTCTCAAAACTGTTAGCGATAAATTCACCACTTCCAGTCAGATGTTCTCCTTCAGGGCCCCGCCAATATCGCTGACTTATTCGCATAGACCCGTGACTTCAAACAACTTCAAAGAAACAAGTCTGGAATATTCAAAACATGGGATCTTGCGGACCAGTATAGATCCCCCAAAATTGAGAAAATAAGTGGCTGGAAAACTCTTGCAGCAGAATTACCAGTGTCGCTGGTGCTTTGTGCGCGGTAACACCGTCCTCCTGGAACCACATGTTTTCAAACACCATTCGTACATTTATTTGCGACAGTAAGTGGTTATTCGACATGCGCTATAGAGCGCAGCAGTCACTATAACACTCTTGTCGATTCCGCCATCATACCCCCCTAAATGCCGCACCAAACAGTGTCTTTTGGACGATGTAATGGCTCTTCATTCAAAACACGCGACTGATTGTTTAAGGGCCCTCTTAGACAGGATTCCCAGATGAGTTGAGATTTTTTTTTTTAAATGGTCCTATCCCTGAAAAATTCGACCTAAAAAATCTATTGTATGGCAGGATTCTATTAGGTAGTCCAAGAGGCAAACCATCTTTCTGATAAAGGCTAGAATTTTTTAAATTATAAGATCAGAAAAAGTCTTTATGGCTGGCAAACCATCTGACTGATCGCAGGCGGGGTATGGTCCTCTAACCAAATCGTCCTTATTTCTGGCTGTCTTAGGTGGAGATGTCTAGAGCTCGTTCTTTAGATTCCCTTTCCCTGATATTGAGAGCTTTCCTAAAGCGTGTTCTTTCAGCTGCGCTGAGACTAACAAAGTCACTTTGCGAGATGTTTAGACCGCTGATTTTGACACCAATGGCAGCTCAATCACATCTCACTATAGGTGCGAAGTGGCAGGGCTAGAGTCAGAGGCGGAAGACGATGCTTCTGGCTCTTTTATGTGCTATAGAAGGGGTCCATATGACATCGGCTTCCATATCCATACTAGCAGAGGGCTTAAGATGCTCATCACCAATCCTGGAAGTAGATTCCACTCAGGTAGTTTTCATCTCGGGGTGGTGGGTGCTCCGACTGGTTGCCTGCTTGCGACACCAGAAGATGATGCATTTTAAGATGCATCTGTCTAAAAAGAAATATTTTTTATTGGATCAATGGTCCCAGCAGTGATATTCTCGACTGAAAGGCCGCACCGGCTCGACCGCGTCTGCTACTATCACTTGTTAAGTCAGTCTACTCGAGACGAGCGGCTAAATGCCACAGTAATTGTCTAATTGATACCACATGACCAGGGAAACGACGACAAAATTTACATTGAAACAATTATTCCGTGTTCTTGAAGAGAAAGAGATCCATGGATTATCTGCTAAACTTTTTTTCGTAATTGTCAAAGTCGTGATGGCATATGGCGCCCTTTGCAAAAAGTAGAGCAACTTTCATCTCGGGGCTGATTTTACCGCCATACATCGAAGTTTGGGTGTCTTTAACTTCTACCACATCCTAGGAAAGGTCATGCTAGCAATGCTAGGAAAGGAGCAACAGCTGAGTCATTTTTAAATGTTCTCCATGTGAATTTAAGGATTTTGCCTTCAGTTTATTTTCGGTGAGAGGATTCTACTGATTGTCTGCATTCCCTCGAATGGAATAGATGCATGGCTAGTGGATATGTCAGCTTCCCGAAGCATAATCTTACCGCTACTGTTGCATTATCAGTAAGTTCTAAGTCAGAACTCGACTCGCTCTTTTGATGCACTGAATTGAGGTATTCTGATCCTTAATTTGGCGTCCCAAATTTAAAACTGAAATTCTCTGGGGACTTGGGACTTTTGGGTGGGATTTTATAGAAAAGTTAAACCTATATAGCTTTAGACAGTGCGATGCCAGAAGATGCAGCACTCCAATAGCTCGGTGTTGGAAAGTTCAACAAATATTGTTAATAAGAGAATAATTAAAAGGCTAGATTGTTCCATAGTCTCTATTTATAGAACACTGTCCACCGCATATTTGGCTAGTACACGAGAGTGTCATCGTCATTCGATTTTCTTCAATTCAACAGGCATTCAGTCCGATAACACAATCAAAAAAAATGTTCTCAGAGTTTCTATGTAGGACATCATAGACTAGTCTTTCTTATAAGCTTCTGGGAATCTTTATTCCTCCCGTACTCTACAACATAGCCTTCTCATATTACAACATCTCTGCTAAGTGAAAAGAAGAACGGACCAAGTTCGAAGACGGTCACTGTTCCAGTGAACTCCATTCAGGTCACGTTTGTTAAAATCTAGAAATATATTGACAACCATACAAGTCTAAAACTCATCAATGAGCTCTGGCCATATACCGCCACCATCCGACATACCACCGCCACTCGTATCTATATTCCTTTGAAGACATTTTCATTATAAATCTATTTTTAGCTACATAACATCAGTGAATTGAATACCCAGCAAATAGAAACACACACACACACACACACACACATACAACAGCAACTGTCTATCCACGCACAAATACACGTACACGCACATATTACAGCTTTTAATTTTCTAGGTCAAAAGGATACGAGACATAAATAGATAAACAACATCCCAGCATCAGCATCAACCACCAGTGGTAGTAGTAGGACAAGAAAAAAAAAGGGAAAACAACCTTAGGGTGAAAATATCCTTATTCCATCACACCCCATATATACTCATTGAATATGTGCGTGTGCTTTCAACCTCGTCGCTCTCCGCCTTATTACAAATATAGTATTTCAATGCAAAAAAAAAAAAAAAAATACAAATTGTGCGTCTTCGTCCTTTTTCCGAGACACACACAGGATTATATGCCGATTTCAAATCTCTCTCTATTCAGTGAAATGAAAGCCAAAATCGAAGAAGATAGAGCAGCACTGTCGATTAAAATGTCAGTCAGCGTTCGTTAAGGACCTTTCCGTCAATTTCGGTTCCCGTTGCGATTTATTTTATTTTTATTTTTTCTTCCTTTTATCAATTCCTTTTCTTTTTTTTTTTTTTTTTTGAATACATTTTGTGTGTGTGCCTTTTCAAAGAGAAGAAGAATCATTTCCTTCACCTTTTGCTGAGCCAAAGGAAAAGATATCCTCCGAGTCCTTGGGAGTATAAAGTCTTCATACGCACATAATATATCAAATCAAAATCACTTTTGCTTAGATTGCATTTATTTTGATATTCAGCGCGCTGCGAAGCTCTCTCTAAGGACATTTTTTGTCATTGATTAGGGTCAAAGGGGGGGAGAGAGAGAGTGTATGGGGATGGGTAGGCGAAATGTACCAAACGAAACGAAAGTGAAGAAGGATATTATCCTTGAATAAAAGTCGTAACAGGAGTATATTGATTGGCTTCCTTAATATAGATGTCAATTTTTTTTTTTCGTTCGTCCTTTTTACATCTCATTCTTCTCACACACATACGCACATGTGAAATTGTGAAAATAATGTTGAAGAGTTTCTCGGCACATCATTAAATTCGATTGATATTGTATTTATCATTTTGATATTGACGGGCAGTGGCAGATATCCTTCTTCCTTTTTTTTTTTTAGTTCATTTAGAAGGATTCAATTTTATTATTGCTTTCTTGTCCTTGTCTCAATTCAATTTCTTTTCATCAGGATAATTCAATGCGATAGTCCGTTCAATCGAACTTAATAATTCAAGGCAGCCGTTGAATGGCTGGAAGGGTGGGGGGGGGGGGTGTTGGTGGTTGGTGGTCGGGAGTATTTTTTGGCTAACGTCCGAGTTTCGATACGAAAATTATACACATCCATCAATCGAAGAGCAATGGACTATAAAAAAGTTTTGTTTCTTCGGCGGAGTAATTTGTGTGATCCCTGCACCCCCGTGTGTGCGAAGAGAAAAACTTGTTTTCTTTTTCTTTGTAGTTTTCCTTCAAGGAAATGAATTACTTCGGTCCCAAACAACTAATGGTTAAGTTAATGTTCGTACGCATATGTGGTGTTTACATTAAGGAAATATGCGTAGCGTGTAATGAACTGACATTGAGTCAGATTGAGGACCTTTTCAGTTTGACAAGTGACAGCTTGGAATGGAAGTGAAATTTATTTTTGCCCAAGTTCTTGTTAATGAGACTTGCTTGTTTTGGAACAACCGTACGGTACTTGTATATATGTAAGTGGGTGGAGAGCAAATAGAACAAATCGAATTGATCAGTTGCATTAATTACTTGATATAGGGGAACATGTGTTCTAGATAGGTAAAAGGTTGTAATTGACGCAGGCAGGACACGTTGAAGTGCGTAGTTCTGTTTGAAGAGTGCTTTTGACATTAAAAACGAAACGATAATTAGATAGCTATGTAGGTCTTTCTTAAGTTTGGTTTTTATGTAAAAATAGAAAATGAATGTTTTTTGAGATCAAAGGGACTGCCACGCGTTTGCCATACTTCAATGAGAGACCGAAGTGAATTTAATTTAGGGGGAATTACTATTTCCAAAAGTACATAAGTAGTGAAAGTCTTTCTTGTAGTTTCTGTAAATAGTGTTGCAGACGATTAAATCATATCATAATAATTACTTTGTTTATATTACTATTGTATGATCACCTTAATTTAAATTTATCAATCAATGTTAAAACATTATTTGTAAGAAAATCTTTAATGTCATAAATGACCTTCGGTCATATTGCAAGGTGAATGCACTTCCTTGCATTTAAAGTTTGATATATATATATTTTTAATACTTACTTGCGTTTTATACTCCAACTCGACACAACACTGAATAAAAATAGAATTATAATTCGTTTTGAAAAAGAAAAAAAACTTGAGTTTCATTTTCATTGAACATTTAATTCATTCTTAGTAAAAAAAAATAACCAAAAAATATACATATAAGACAACCAAGGTTATCGAAAAGAACATTTGGTCCATTCGAGCCGGAAGTGAAAATTTAATTTAATTAATTAATCTTAATCATAAATCTTATTCTAAATAAAATAAATCTAATACTTAAAAATAAACCCTTTTAATACAAAGACATTTAATTGTGAGTTTTGTGTGCAAATCGGGAATCTCGCGACGTGAAAAACTATCTACACAATTCATCAACCTGAACGACTTGGTAAGTGAGTAGTGTAAGCCTTATTTTGCCCAAATTTGCCCAGTAGTTTCATTATTTGTCCACTTTCTCCATTTACTAACAATGAGCACCGTAAAGGATTTAAAATTATTGAAGAATTGCTTGTCGATCATTCGTATGGATAATGCTAGTTTCCAGGCAACTTCGGCGGCCAAAAGGACAAAAAACCTTCTGAATGGCCGACTTAGCATTCTGGAAGATTTGTTTCGACAAAGCAAGACTATCAATGATAAATTAGTAACTAGTGTGCCAGGAGATGCAGAAGAGGAAATCAAGGAATTCGAAGGCATTGTGGAAGAAATTCGGGAAATATATTTAGACTACAAGGCGGGACTGTTAGATTGTCTAGATACATTAACGGAAGCTGCATCGAGCAGTATCGTCACGCATAAGACCACTCATTGCGGCATTAGATTACCCGAGATGTCGCTCCCACTTTTTTCGGGACAATATGAAAAATGGCGACAGTACAAGAGCAAATTTGAATCGATGATTCACACTAATAAGGAACTGAGCGAAATTCAGAAACTACACTACCTTAAGTCAGGGTTGTCTGGGGAGGCCGATCGTTTGTTGCAGCATCTGGACATCGATGAAGGCAACTACGACAAGGCATGGTCCATTTTGTGTGCGAGGTACGACAATAAGCGCTTTCTTGTGAACACCCATTTAAAAGTCTTCTTTGGGCAGCCGGTGTTGCAAAGCGAGAACTCTATAGGGCTCAAACGCTTGTTGGATACGTCCACAGAGAGTCTGCATTCACTGGAAAATCTCGGCCTTCCTGTAAAAGAGTGGGATTTAATAGTGATTTACATAATTTTTCAAAAACTCCCACCAGGTACGCAACAACTATGGGAGGAGAAATTAGGGGCTACCAAGGAGTTACCAACCTTTGACGAGCTCTCCAAATTTTTAGAAAGTAGGTTCCGAACTTTGGAAGTTGTTGAGCAACAGAAACCGAAATCCAGTCAACCATTCTCTAAGGGTTCAAACCAAAAACCAGCTGCAATAAAAAATGTTTTTCATGTTAGGCAAAATAAACAAAAGGAAAAATATAATTGTGGTATATGTAGTAAGGGCCAACACCCAATTCGTACCTGTAGTCAGTTCCTCAAAATGAGTGTCGCAGAACGATATACCATGGTGAATAAGTTGGGGATATGTACTAACTGCTTGGCATATAGCCATACTCTACAGATTTGTCAGAGTGATGCGCGTTGCTACTTTTGTCAGCAGAAACATCATTCATTGTTGCATGTTTCTAATACAAACACGCCATCTGCTAACACAGTAAATCCTAATGCAGTAACTCCGAACGCACAACCCATTCAACCTGTTCCTCAAGAGCAGCCAACAACAAGTGCAGGATTGAATAATTATCTCGCACAGCACAGCACTAATACCGAGATATTATTAGCGACTGCTTTGGTTAGGGTTAGGTCATCGACAGGCAGATACTTCAATCTGAGGGCGTTGATTGATTCAGGATCACAAGCCACGTTTATCACTGAAGCAGCCGTGCAACTTTTAAACTTGAATGCCAAAAATACCTCTATCAGCGTGTCAGGGTTGGGGCAGGTCAGCAGCGGAGCATGCCATCGGTATGCTGATATTTCGTTTGGGTCACTGCATTCCAATTTTAAGACCAACACACGAGCCTTTGTGTTTAAATCGCTGACTGGGCTGCTTCCGGCCAAACAGCTGACATGCAAAAGGTGGGATCACATTAATGGTTTGACATTAGCTGATCCACTATTTTTCCAACCTGCAACCGTCGATTTGCTACTAGGCTGCAGTGTGTATGTCGAATTGATGCTTCCAGAAATCATCCGAGGAGATGAGTCATCACCCGTAGCCCAGAAGACCCAATTGGGCTGGATTCTGCAAGGCAACGTGTCATCAGAACCACTTGAGTCGGTTCGAAACTTTTTACAGGTGTTCGATGTAGATACACAGTTGCGTAAATTCTGGGAGATCGAAGAGGTACCATTTCAGGTAGAGGACACCGATGAAAATCAAAGGTGCGAGAAGCACTTTAAGGAGACAACGAAACGCCTACCCGACGGGCGATATGAAGTTTCGCTCCCTTTCAAGGATGGATGTCAACCTGCGCTTGGTTCCTCGAAGTTAGGAGCCCTGCGTAGGTTTCATCAACTGGAGAGACGCTTGGAGAGTAATCCAAAACTACATAGTGAGTATACTACATGCATTCAAGAGTATCTACAATTAGGCCAAATGACAGAAATCGATGTCAGCGACAAATTTCTTCAAACTCCTTACCATTATTTTGTCCCACATCACGCGGTAGTAAAGGAGTCCAGCTCTACCACAAAACTTCGTGTAGTGTTCGACGCAGCAGCGAAAACTTTAGACGGCACGTCCTTGAATGAGCGATTGATGGTAGGACCTAAAAGACAAAATAATATTATTGACATTTTGTTAAGATGGAGAACCCATAAATTTACGTTTACAGCTGACATCGAGAAGATGTATCGCCAGATAAGAATGAAACAGCAGGATGCATATTACCAATCAATTTTCTGGCGGAGCAACACTAAGGAGCCTGTACGGATGTATCGTTTGGATACGGTGACGTTCGGCACAGCGAGTGCACCATACATCGCGATTCGTACTCTCAACCAGGTGGCAGCGGATGAGGAGAAACAATTTCCAATCGGTGCGAAAACGGTACGAGAGGAGATGTATGTTGACGACCTGATCTCAGGAGCCGATTCAGTACAGGAGGCCATTGAAAAACGTGATGAGGTGACGAAATTATTGGCGACTGCAGGTTTCACTTTGCGGAAATGGACCAGCAACTCGCAGACCATCTTGCAAGGCATTCCAAAGGAACAGCAGGAGTTGGGGTTCTCATTTCCATTTGATTCAGCTGATCACATTAAGGCGTTAGGTATAAGGTGGTATCCCGCGAATGATTCGTTCTCGTTCAGAAATGTTGCCACTGATACTGCTCAGGTATCAACGAAACGGTCAGTGTTGTCCACTATCGCACGGTTGTTTGACCCACTTGGTTGGATTTCGCCTTGCATAGTCAAGGCAAAGATAATGATGCAAAAACTGTGGTGTAGTGGATTAGCATGGGATGAAACGATTCCATTACAGCTCAAAGAGGATTGGGATATTTTTTGTCAAGAGCTACCACTCCTCGAAAATATCCGCATGCCACGATGGATAAACCTGCGAAAACAACAAAAGAGTGTAGAAATTCATGGGTTTAGTGACGCGTCCGAAAAGGCTTATGGTGCGGTAGTATACCTACGTGTTCTAGATGAGGACGACAATATCCACGTCCATGTACTTATGTCGAAAACGAAGGTGGCCCCGTTGAAGACCGTCACGCTTCCTAGACTAGAACTTTGTGGAGCAGTGATACTGGCGACGCTACTGGACTACACCACTAAGGTTTTGCGGTTGGATAATGCTACGACTTACGCATGGTCCGATTCAACGATCGCCCTAGCCTGGATCACTGCCCCACCATCCAAATGGAAAACTTTCGTCAGCAATCGGTTGTCCGAAATCCAACGAATCACCAATTGCAACATTTGGAGACATGTTCCAACGTTGCAAAACCCGGCGGATCTCGCATCGCGTGGACTTCTACCCACGGACCTAGACGGAAACACACTCTGGTGGAACGGTCCAGAATTCCTCAGGTCAGAATGGGAGTTCACAGTACCAACCCAACCGTCAACGATAGTAACTTATGAGGAGATTCGCAAGGCACAGGTACACTGCGTCACAACTCGGGCCAATGATATCGACAGTCTGATTCATCGTCACTCAAACCTCACCAAATTGTTGAGGACAGTTGCTTATTGCCGAAGGTTTATATCCAACGCCAAAAAGGCAGCTGCGCACCGAGAGCTATCCACACTTTCTACGCTGGAAATTCAAGCTGCACTAAAGATATTTATCCGATCAGTTCAAGGTAATGAGTTTTTTGAGATATCCGAAACTAAGGGTAGACAACTAAAGGTAAAGGGTATAAAGGCATTAAATCCATTTGTCGATGATCAGCAAATCCTTAGAGTAGGCGGTAGATTGCACAATTCGGATTTAGAATACGAACAACGTCACCCAATAATCTTACCCCAAAACCATCATTTTAGCCGACTCATCATCCACGACGCGCATGAAAAAACGTTTCATGGAGGAATGCAGCTAATGATCGCTTATCTTCGAAGGAATTATTGGATTTTGAATCTTAAAAACAGTGTAAAAAAGTCCATCCATAATTGCACAATCTGTTTTCGCCATCGAGCTAAGCCAGGAAGACAACTGATGGGTAATCTACCAGCTCCTCGAGTAAGAGTATCTCGACCTTTCTATCACACAGGTGTAGACTATGCTGGACCTATCGACGTAAAGGCATGGAAGGGTCGAGGAGGAAAAATATTCAAGGGATATTTTGCGATTTTTGTTTGCCTGGCAACGAAGGCTCTCCACATTGAACTTGTGAGCGACATGACAAGTCAAGCCTTCTTAGCAGCTTTTCGACGCTTTTCAGCGCGAAGAGGAACTTGTAAGGAAATGTTTAGCGATTGCGGACGAAATTTCGTCGGTGCTAGCAAGGAACTAAATAAATTACGGAGAGCAGCTAACTTTGATTGGAGCGAAATAGCTAACTCATCGACGAACCAAGGAACAAACTGGAATTTTATTCCTCCGGCCTCTCCGCACTTTGGTGGATTATGGGAAGCGGGAGTTAAGTCGGTAAAGTATCACTTAAAAAGAGTTGCTGGGAATGCAACACTTACGTTTGAGGAGCTAACAACCCTGTTGGCACAAATAGAAGGTTGCCTTAACTCACGACCATTATGTCCACTCACCAGCAATCCAGATGACTTCACCGTCTTAACCCCTGCACACTTCCTTATTGGAGAATCGTTGCAAATTGTACCTGAACCAGACGCGACCACTGAAAAACCACTTTCCTACAACGATCGTTGGAAAATGGTCCAACGACTGATGCAGACCTTCTGGAAGCAGTGGAGTTCGGAGTATTTGGCACGTCTCCAGCAACGACCAAAATGGCTAGGGATCGAAGAACAACCGCAACTAGGAGACCTAGTACTCGTGAAGGACGAACGAATTCCGCCCTCGAAATGGATTCTGGGACGAGTAATCCAACTTCATCCAGGTGCAGATAAGCTAACCCGGGTCGTGACGTTAAAAACTCAGACGGGAGAGTTTAAACGCCCTATTACAAAGATTTGTTCTTTACCGACGAACAAAATCACCGCACAAGAAACAATAATTTAAAACCGCACTAAACGTATCTATATATCGCAAAATATGCACATTTCTCTCAAGTAAAAATAATAAAAAAAAAAAAAAAAAACCCATAATAATAATCTTTAATAACCTCTGAATGTAAATATTATCATTCAAACAATAATTTGAATGTAAACATTTTCATCCATACACGTTAACACATACAATGAATTCTCATCCCCATAATCCATTGATGTAAACACACATAATTTAAAATAATATAATTATTTTTCAACTTAAAAACCCAACACCACACAACACTACTCTAATTCACTTAGCTAGAAGGTTAAAATAATAATAAATCATAATAATAACTCATAATAATAATTTTTCAATTCATACTTCATACAGTCCACTTCATAACACAACACACACAAACACATATAATTACATTGTCAAAAACAAATTTTCAATTAATCTCACTTACCTGTTTGATCGCCGTATCCACTACACTGAATCTACATACTAACACACTTAATTAACACTTAATTACACTACTACTTCATTGAAAACAATAAAAATTCAATTTAATTTACCAATTCACAAAACAATAACCAACAAACAATCACCGACGCGACGCCATCATGAAAATAATTGTATGTATGATAAGGAGAAGCATAGGGCACAGGGCAATGGGTATAGGCAATTCACTTACTCACTTGTATGATCCATGTAAACAACAATGATGGCCGCCATAATTTTTTATGTTTAGTATATCTGTTTCTGTCCCACTAATTGTTTCTTCGACAGATCGTAAGAAGAGGCGGCAGATCAGAGACATCAGAGACGATGAGTTCGAATTCGAAAACAGTGCTGCCATGTTACACACTATTTGGTCACTTATGGAATTCCATGCGAATACAATTCACGGCGGTGGAGAATGTTGCACACGATTAAATCATATCATAATAATTACTTTGTTTATATTACTATTGTATGATCACCTTAATTTAAATTTATCAATCAATGTTAAAACATTATTTGTAAGAAAATCTTTAATGTCATAAATGACCTTCGGTCATATTGCAAGGTGAATGCACTTCCTTGCATTTAAAGTTTGATATATATATATTTTTAATACTTACTTGCGTTTTATACTCCAACTCGACACAACACTGAATAAAAATAGAATTATAATTCGTTTTGAAAAAGAAAAAAAACTTGAGTTTCATTTTCATTGAACATTTAATTCATTCTTAGTAAAAAAAAATAACCAAAAAATATACATATAAGACAACCAAGGTTATCGAAAAGAACAAATAGAATTGGCTTACAAAAGCGGCCGGAGTATCATCCTTTTGGAGGATTTGTGGTAATATTGCGAATTTGTAAACTTTGACGATTTGATAGCTAAAGACAAATTATATATTTTAATAAAAAAAAGTGTTTTTTTTTTTTTTTTTTATGCCGCAAAACGTTTCTGAATCTCATTAAAGCCGTTTTCGGAACTTGGTTTAGTGAGGAATAACTTTTAAAATTTCACACCTACACTTGCATCCACCCGAAGTACTTTACTTTTAAATTAGATTTAAGTCTCTTCGTCTAGTATGTATGTTAATATTGAAAATTAGATAGCAACATTTATGTTTTTTAAGGTATAGAGTCACTTCATCTCGTGAACTCAACGGTGGGCAGGTTATTTTTTTTTTATTTATTTTGACGCTGACAGCTCTTTCGCGCTAGCGTCTTCCTGTGGAAACTACTAGGGATCCTCGAGGCCTCTCACAACTTAAGAAATGATCCAAACACAATATCGCAATTATTACAGTTAGCCAAGCCGCAGAAAAAGCCAAAATTAAAAAAGAGTCGCTTATTCACTTTCAGTGCATATATTCAAGCTCCAGTGAGAGGCAGGAAACACAATCTGGGCAAACCATTCTTCGACGACCTTAAAGATATATCCGAGAAAATGATTAGAGAACTGATCCTCTTCCTATACTCCACAGGTTGGATATAAATATGTATCTCAACCTACATAATATGTATAAAAGGTTCACCTGAATTGTGGTATCCAAACAGCGCGGCCACCCTTTGCGCTATTTGGGCTTCCTTTCCACCAAAACGACCACTTCTGCCTACTTAACGACAGCTACAACGCGATTCAAAAATTTACAAAAAAAGAAAATTATATCTCCGCGTTAGGAAATGATTCGATCTACGCTCGAACAATGTAAGTAAATATTAAGAACTGATTTCCAAAGTGCTGCCGAAATAACGCGAATTTTTAAAAGAAATTTCGTTCGAAATAATGCACCAACCGTTCCGAGCCTTCTGTTGGCACGGTTTTGAACAAAACTCCTGAGATTGACATGCTAACTGAGTACACAAGTTATCCTCGTTTTCGTCCTGAGCGCTCAGCTGAGAACACTGCTGCTGTTACCGAAAGTGGAACGGCGGCATTATTGACCCATTTTTTCAAGAAAGTCAGATGCCAACAACGTTACTCTCGGAAAGTGCTACAAAGGCATGAGTCTGAGGAATTGAACTTGGATGATCTCTTGTTCCATATAAGCCATCCAAAATATCGTCCTTTTGAGGTCTAGGTTCAATAACCGTGTACTCAGCCATTATGTTGATATTGATTGCCCTTCTACGTTTTGACGTCCTCGGGCTCTTTATGTGTGTTTATGTGTAGAGTGCCGTTTAAAGTCGATGTTATTCCGATACATAAAAGAGATTAAGGCACTTAAGCACAATATAGATCTCCATACCACCGAAAGTATACTGCCGATATGGGTTGACAGAAGGTGCTACTGCCAAACCAACCGCAGTAGCCATAAATAAAATTAATTTCCATAAGCAACTCTAAAAAATATCAAATCAGAGAAAGCACCAGATAGCCCAAACTTAACATCGAATTTCGAAAAATGTCACAAATCTTTGGCGATCTTCTGGAACCCATTGTAAGGAAGTTGTAGGTCATTTTTTAAGGTGACGTGCTATGTTTTTATTCAGTTTCAGAAACAGCAATCAATTCTTCCTTAATTTCAGTTAAATTTGATTTGTTTTTCCTAAAGTTAGGTTAGGTTAGGTCCCCTCTCTACCTTACCTTACCTAACTTTAGGAATCACACACATTTAGGAGCCATTACAAGGCACTAGGCACCAGAGATCGCGATCCCCTAAAAATCCATCACGGGATGGCACCTAAACCGCCACAATTTCCTTAAAGCATTTTGCTACCATAAACAATACAATTTTAGAATGAGTCTGTTGTTTATTGGCCCACCTCCTCCAGGTAACCAAGCAAGTAACAGCCTCAAATGCTCCTGCGACTGCGCGCTAATCTCTTACATTCACATAGAATATATTCGATATATTCTACTACACCTGCATATTATTTCATTGCTGTATTTGAAAATATCCGTGAACGTGATTCCGAGCCTTTTGGCGTGTCTCCCCAGGAGACAATGCCCAGATGATATTCTTATTCGTGCCCTACTTAGTTTAAGGATTTTACTAGTCATTTTATGATCCAGTACTGAGCAAAGTGCCTTAGAGACCCTAGACCATCTATGGTTAGTCCTTCTGATAAGACTTTCATTTACCATTGATTGAATCCTACCTAGCGATGGGGGAACTACTATCGCCCCGCGAAGTCGCAGCTCCCTTCCTCTTATCAAATTAATGATTTACATATAAATTAAACTTGATTGCACCCCTCGTAATGAGGAGTTAAGAACACCACAATTTATGGGATGTGGCCAACCCAACAGCATTTTGTGACATACCAGACCGCCACTCTCCTTGCCAGCTCACTTGCAAGCTTGTTGCCTTTAATCTCAGGATGTCCAGGTATCCAACATAGTCTTAACTGGTTCTGTAATGCGGAACATTGCAGCTTCTGACTAGTGCGAATTTTATATTGCACAATTCTAGAACCTTAAACGCAGCCTGACTGTGTCAATGTGGATGATGGATATTCGCTTCATGATCAGGAGCTCTGTAGTCTTGTTTTTTCCTTAGCTAAGGGCTTTTTTATCTCAACACTTCTGGATGGAATGTCATGGACTGATATTTAGTTCGAACCTATACCACAATCACAAATATATGATCCATCAGCTCTAGTAAGATTTTAATCAGCCAGCTTTTGTAACTGTAACTTCGGAAACTACTAAATGGTTCCTATATTTGGATTGTTTTTTTAAGTGGAGATACTCACTGGATGAAATCGTTTCCTTAGAAATCGTTCCTTCAAAACTGTTTTCGATCTGTAAAAATGTATCGTAAGGTTTACCATAGAAAAATCGTATTCTTGTGTGCGCGTCTTACTTTGAACCAGACACAGCAAGTAAAATTTGACTGAATTCATTCCTCTTTTTGGACGGATTCAGCAACAACCTAAATAATCTAAAAAAGATAGTTTTCCTTTCGGAAAAGAATCATCCTCCCACAATGTTCAGAGCATTTCCAATTTCCAAATCAGAATTCCTTTGAAAATCGGAAGGCAATAGTTCAGACCCCATAATGCGATGTGCCCTCTTCTGAAAGAGGCAGTTCTTCGTTCGTTGTCTGAACATTCAGCAATCCTTTCGAAGTTGACATCATGACAGGGTCTCTCAATTTTAAGAAAGCTGGCGACAGTGTGTACCAGCCGCACATATACGGCTTTCGTGTGTAGCTATGTACATCTTCTGTCAGGATCAAGGATTTTCATTGAAATGCTATAAAATGAAAAGAAAAAGGATATGTTTCCAGGATCAGGAAGTTGTTGTGCTGTAAAAATGCCCGCATCTCGTTGGAAAATGCACAAAAATAAAAAACACTTCTTTAAGACATCCGTTTGCCATGCTAAAAAAAAAATACAAAAGTTCCCTATCACCTGAACTTCCAAGATAAACGGTGTAATTGTGGTACAAGAAATTAGACAAAAAGGATGAACACCGCCATTGGATGACGTCGGTAATCCGAGAGAGAAAATAAAGAACAATCAAAACAAAAACCAAAGTAATAATAATTTTTAGAAAGAACAAAACAAAAAAAAACCGTGTTTCCTTAACGGTGTAACAACGCCACCACCCAATTGTCCTAATCTTATATTTAAAAAAACACCAAAAAAGTAACAGAAAACGTACTTTCCTAACACATCCTTTAAGGAGAATGACCCAATTTTTTTTTTATACATTTCCTTTGTCCATTTGAAATTGCTTCTTCCCAACTCGATGTTACGGTAGGCATTCCTGGCTCATATTTTCTTCGTTTTTCCTAGCAAGGTCCTTTCGGCAATCACAAATTTATTTGTGTATGTTGGCTCTTACTTTGGAAGGCTTTTAATTTTGAACTTTTTTCTTGGCTAACAATTTATTTATTTTTTTTTTTTTTTTGTTGTCGGCAATAGCAAGGACCTTCAAATAAATTTTTCCCAAGAGGAAAATCTCAGCACATTTCGCAATACTTGGATACGATTTTACTGTTTTTTTTTCGGGTGGAGGGGGGTTGGAGGTGGTGGGATAACTTCAGACACATCTAAGGATATACGAAGCGACATATACTATTGTTCTGAATAAAAATGAAAACCACCAGCCCCCAGCGACCCCCTTTACATCTGGTATCGTCATCATCATCACCGCCATCAGAGAAACACCCAAATAATCTCTGCGTGAGTGTTGGTGATAATAGGGTGTGTTTTTCGGTTGTTCTATTCTGTTTCGGTTTTCGGACTTTGGGTTAATTCTGTGTACTGGGACTTTTTTGTTTCTCTTCCTTTTTTATACGCACGGGGGGAGGGCTTCAGTGTGTTAGTGTGGTGTTAGAAAATCGATTTCTTTTTCGATTTTCTTTTTTTTTTTTTTTCTGTTGTTTTTGTTGTTGTTGGGGGTGTATTACTGGCATTCATCTTGCTAACAATATCCCTAGTGGCGGCGGTACTGCTGATGCTCATGTGGATTGTTGCTTTTCTCCAGATAAACAAAAGCGTCGGTGGCAGCATTTTCTTTTGGTGCTTGGAAAAATTCTAATCGATATGTTTTGTAACGCAGAACAGAGGCAGCAAGTAGAAAAAAAATCTGCCAAAAAAAATGAGGACTACACAAATGAAAATGATTACAGGCCAAACTGTGATGAAAAACTGTAAAGGATCAAAGTATTTTCAGTTGTTTCTAGTCTTTCCAGCTCACCCTTACTCGGCCCCTCTCTCAGATGTTAGGGTAGGGGGGTTTAGAAAAACTTCTGTTCTTATTTATTTGTTTGACGGAAAATCTCGGAAGGAAATGAATTCTTCAAAATTATTTATTTATTTATTTTTGCTTTCAATAAATGATGTCCTTTGTGTTTTCTTTTATGTTTTTTTTTTTTTTTTTTATTGTCAAAGGAGGCTTTAATTTTTTTTGTTTTTTTATGTTACCATCAGCCTTGGGTCTTTTGTATGTGTGCTTTAAGGGGATTTTCTTGTGTATTTAGTGAGGAAAATGAAGCAAAGAAAAAAGAAAGAAAAACAATTTTCTAAGCTTATTTGGGAATTTACATTGATTTTTTTTTAATGTTTATTTATTTATTTATTTGTAGAAAAATATCTTTTGAGGGACATTTTGTTCCTCGATTTAATGATTGTTTACTTTCGGAATTGTCTTTGATATTTCGGCACTATTTGACCGAGAAGGCACTGACGGTAGTTTGAAAGGGAAACAACTTAGAGTTTCAATTATGCATTGTTAGGTTCCGTTCGGTTAAGGTTTATCGTAAGCCAGTCTTATGACCCAATGACCCTATCTAAACCTTATGATAATTATTGAAGGGTGAGATGCACCGCGACCTTAATATCTATTGTAACCGCTACAAGTGCTGTCTTTGCATCATTAGACATCCTACTATATCTCCCACCCCTAGATATAATTGGTAAGCAAATGGCAACCAGTTCTGCCATAGGACTCAAACACATCTCACAGTGGTCAAGTACCTACACATAATACTAGATAATCTAGCTCTTTCCGAAACAAAGACTATACTGTACCAAGCCCGATTTCGAGAAAAACTTCAAGGTCACTATTTCCGACAGGTCAATCTGGAATAACCTAGGTGCTACAACAGATAAGTCGATACACTTCTACTCTGATGGATCGAAACCAATGACGGTGTAGGAGGAGGTGTTTTCTCATCCAGGTTAAAACTTAATCTATCTTTTCGCCTTCCTGATCACTGTAGCGTGTTTCAAACGGAGATTATGGCGATTTTGGAAGCACTGTCCCGGATCAAGAGACATTAGCATTTTCTCGGATAGTCAGGCGGCCTTGAAATCTCTGGAATCAGTCTCATCCACTTTTAAGACCACCTCCAACTGGCGTTCATCTCTTATAGAGATGGCTTAGCAGTTAAACATTCACCTTTGCTGGGTGCCGGGGCACAGAGACATTCCAGGGAATTGCAAAGCTGACGAGCTCGCTAAAATAGGAACAACAATACCTATTCTACCAGACAAGAAAAATATAGGCTAGCACTCAAACTTGACACAGTCAATAAAACCAACGCTAGATGGGAAGGTGGAACTACCTGCCTTGCTACAAAGCAAATCTGGCCTAGATTAGATCTTAACCACTTTAGATACCTTCTGTCACTAAAAAGACTACATATTAGTACGATTATCGATGTCATCACAGGACACTGCCTTATAGGCAAACACGTAACTAGACTTGACGTCATCTCGAATGACTTCTGCAGAGGCTGTAGGGACGAAGAGGAGGAGAAAAGTCCAACACATCTCCTCTGCTCATGCCCAGCTCTTTCTCGTAGTAGAAAACTACACCTAGGAGAATTCTTATTCGAGTATCTAAGTGATCTAACACAAATAGACGTAGGAAGCCTTCTTCGGTTTTTACAAAGCTCCAAATGGTTCTCTTGAGAGGAGGTGTAAATATCCCCAAGATCCTTGGTATCACAATGGGCCTCTATAGGCCTAAGTGTGCTGGTACTTGTTACCGGCAGCCACTGCTACCTAACCTAACCGCTACAAGTCGTAGACGAAGGAACATCCCTCTCGTCATCATTCCTATTGGAACTCGTTAGAGAGAGCTTCGTTCACACCTAGCCCAGGAGAGAATTCCATAGGCAATAGCACCTAATCCAGATCAATTTTCCTGCGAAATTGCAGAAGAAGTTTGGTTGAATCCATCCCAAAGTGACTACACAGAGGCTGACTTTCTGATTGTGACAAGGTCAATACTGCTCTCTGCATTAAACAGCAGGACAGGGATAAGGGTCTTGTCTCCTATATGTCTCCTGTTCAAAGCATAAGCCTCACAGGCCAAAGAAATAGCGATTGGTGAATGTTTTGCTCCGTGAGATATCCGCACCGCACGACAGAATCTGGGGTACCATTGAATCAAAAGTCGACAATTTGTACGATTTGACCATATGTGTCCTAAATATTCTAAATTGAGAGCTTTTTGCTCAGTTTTATCAGCAATTTCCTTCATTATTCCATGGCTCAGACCACACGAAGTACAACAGTTTCAAATAAAAAAAATGTTAAAGTACGTATCTTTAATTATCTCAGAGGATCCTGCTATCAAAGTGAATTACCTAAACCATCAATATGATTGTCATTGACGTTTGACATTTATTTCTGCTAAATCCAGTCACGCATCTCATCTCTCTGCGATTTCATTTTCAATGGGGAAATGACTTATTCCAACATTATTCAGGGCATAACCCATTTTTTATTTGAACATTTTACTCTAATCACTGGTCACTTAAGCGTTGAATAATTATCATACGAAATAAAAACAGTCCAAGCTTCACAAATGGCATCTTAATATCTTTAAATCGGCTCAATTAAACTTTCATGGCCAGATGAAAAGAAAACAAAAGAAAAATGTCCTTCCAAACGATTTTCATAGCAACACAATCTTTTTTCATCTTATTGCAATCCTCATGCATTTAAATCACCAGTCCAGATGTTTGCCTTAAATTGTGTATCCTTCAGATTCGATTTAACTTTAAGTGAAGAAAAGAAAATAATATTCTCCTACACAATGACACAAAACAGATACAACATCTTAGATACATCGCGCGTTGTATCCCCCTACAAAACAGTTAATGGCCTGTGAACATTCAAAATGAGATCTGCATTAAAATGCTGCTGCTTTTAATATCTATTTTGTGTCCTTTCTTTTCTATCCATTTAACGGTCTCCACTGCCATCGTCCTGATAACACGAGAAAGAGAAAAAAGATTTCAAAGTATAGAAAATCACCCAAAAGCAAACAACAAAAAAAGGATAACCAACGAGTAAAAGCTAAATCTGCTCCGGGATAACTGCTGAGCGGCGGGGATCTATATAGGGAAAGGAAACGATAGAAAGAAAGAAAAAACGAATAGAAAAGGATGTGCAAATGGTTAACAAATGCTTGAGTAATGCAGTCGTGTCCCGCCTTGACTATGACTACTTTTTTCGCATCGTTAATTCTATATCGTTTAGTGATTTCCTTTCTTTTTTTTTCTTAGAATGTCCTTATTCGGTTCTTGGCTATTATGAAATCTGTCAATGATGGTGAAATCATTTTTGGAAAGTTTTTATGTCATCATTTTTATCCTTTGCGGCGACGACGGCTTGAGGTTAGCAGTTTTATAACAGAACATGTGAGTGGAATGGAATCACTACTTTTGAAAGAGACATGGAAATACCGGTTTTTAATAGATTTGATATGTCTGAAACGGTTGCGTTTTCCAAACTATGAATGTTTGAAAAATCCGAAAATAGTGGTTTTCACGTCGCGTCGGATCCGGTTAATCTAACTTCAGAGACAAAAATAGAAATAAATCAGAACGCTATGGCGCAACACCTGCAATATGTACAAACTGGAAATACTACCTTAATCTTTAAGTAGGTAGGTAGGTTATAACGTTAGTAGGTTAGTAACGTAAGTAGGTAGATGGGGTGCTAGCAACACCCCATCAAGATTTCACTTTATTACGCTTAGCTTTCCTCTCGTTAGTGGTTCTATGATCAAATTGTAATTATGATATCATTCCGTTGTTGAATGTTGAAATAATTAATTTTAAGACCCCTTGATAGAACTTTTATTCGTCCTCTCCAAAAAAGTGCTTTCGGTATTCAATTTTGAAATGATTTTTTTGTTTTAGCAACTTCGCCATCATCCGTATCAATTAAGCCCGGCTCTTCACTTGAATCTTCACTTATATCTTGCAATAGACGCTGAATACGGTCCTGATCTTTTTTAAATGACCTTTACACACACAAATTCGCCCAATTTAAAAAACTACACAACTAGTTAGGTGGGGTGCTGACAGCACCCTTGCAGCTGTCATGGCTTACTTGTGCAACTAAACTTTTTTAAAACCATCTGAATCTGTATAATAGAAAAAAATAGGAAGGTAATGTACCGAAAACGGGTGTTGTCAGTCGCAAAGTATAATATTTTAAAAAAAAAGAACTTGGGGTGTTGTCAGCACCCCACCTATCCATTAAAAGATTAAAAGTGCATTTTGAGTGACGCCTGCAAGTATCTTGAATCGGGTTTCTATCCGGTATGAAAACAAACCATCGTTCTGATCTTGAGAACCTACTGCTGTAGATAATCGACACATCTGATCCGAGAAACAAGGCGTTAACGCCTCCGTGCAATGAAGACGTAAGAGTAGAGCATGCTAGATGCTCTTTTATATTTGACATAAGTATCTGTATAGGTTTCCTTTACCAGCACAGTAAAATCAATTGTTCTCGAAATAATCTCAGTCTTCTACTATGCATCTTGCTAGTTCAAGAAGTTCCAATGGGTTGAACAGATAGATATAGAACATATGACCGTGGATCTCTTTCTGTTCTATGTAAGTGTCCTGTCTCAGGCTGGCAGCCTACCTACTCAGCAGTCCATCACTTAATTATAGCTCGAAATATTTCGGCTGGTTGTGCACCTACTTTGCGGTATCAGCAGAAGTAACTGAAGAAGGCACGCAAAGTTTTACACAAGCCAAAAGTCAAAACCGCAAAACTACTTTCTAAAGCAGTAACCTTAAAATCTTGACTGCACTTTGTACTGACATCAGTGTTCCCAGATTGCGGGGAAAATCGCCACTTTTGGCGCTTTTTGAGCAGAAAAGGGGAAAAGGGGACACTGTCTCAAAAAAAGGGGAAAACGCGTATTTAAAATATTATTTTCGAAACCACAAAATCTTATAATAATAAGTCACCAACATTTATGCATAACTCTTCGTTTTCAACGAATTATCTGTTTTACCGAACAGAGAACATAATTACGCACTGAACATATCCAACAGCTGACATTTGAGTAATAGGCCCCATGGCCCATATACGGTCTGACAAATCTGTCCAACATTGAAGTCTGTCAGACAAATCTGACGAATCATACGCATTGTCTCTCCGACAGGATACGGTCTGTCGGACGATATTTTGGGGGCGGAGTCAAGCATGTCAGCCTACTTATCTGACCGTGTATGCTAGGGTTACCAGATTGAAAATGACGAAAAGGGGGACATCGCGAGACAAAATATGTTTTTGAAAAATATAATACCAGCGTAAAAAAAGTGGAGTAAAAAATTTTCATTCGATTTTTTAATATAATAATTTTAAACCCAAACGAAAATAATTTGTAAATAAATTTTAAACAAAACCTGACAAAGGACAGATAGCAGCACAAATCATAAACTGACAGATAAAGGAAAACTTTTGCGCGAGAAGTGATATGTATTAGTTAATTGAGTGGATGGGTTCAGCTTTGAAAGGGTTTTGAACTTCAAATGGATGTGTTTACAGAGAATCTTTTTAAAAATATTTAATGCAAATATTTTAACAGTTTTAATTTGAATGTTTTCTCTTTTGAAATTTTACTTAATAAGGGGGACAGAGGTTTGTATAGGGGGGACAAACAGCATTTTGGTATGAAAAAGGGGGGCTGTCCCCCCTCAAGGGGGACGTATGGTAACCCTAGTGTATGCCCAACTTAACAGAATATTTTACCCCAATGATCCAAACGGATAAACGGGCTCAAAATGGGTTTGTTTCACACATTTCATTTATTTATTGAATTTTCAGGTAAAGTAATATTGATCATAATTTTAATGAATTGTGTCAATTTTCTTATTAATGTACTTGTATGTTAATGCTCTGAATTATTTTTTTCTTAAAGCCAGGCTTTTTTTATAACGATATATTTTTATTTCTTTTCAAAAATACTTGTTTTTTTTTCTTTGTTTAAAAAAGGGGAATATTGCGGGGAAAATATGGCAAAATGCTACAAAAAAAAGGGGAAACTCATTTAGAAAGTCTGGGAACACTGACTGACACTCGACTTTGAATAAGGATTCCTCCCATCAAAACTTGTCTCAATGGAGGGCGAAATGTATGTCTATCTAGGGCACATTCGATTCTTCGACTCAGTCAGCTGTATGACCTTTCAAAACATGCAGTTTCTGAATCTGTCACGAATAAACGTAACCGGGCTTAAAGATATACTTACTTACTTAACGGGCTCCCGACCCGTGAAGAGTCTCTGCCTGAGAGTTTAAATATATAAACTACCGAACAAAAGAATCCAAAATTTCCAAATTTTACTCAAATTTGGCATAACCTACCGAGGATTAAAAAATTGTTGTTTCATCTATAAAAACTTTCTATAAACATAAAAAAGACACGATAACCCGCTCGCAAGAAAGTACACTTAATCTATATATTTGACAGTCGCACTGAAGTCTGCTGAAAGTTCTGTTCGCTTTGGCAATCTGTCAGCTGTAATGGAAGAGTCGGCTAGCATTTCATTTAAGTTCCAATTTCCGAAATATGGGAAAAGTATAACGAAATCCTAAATTGTTGACTAGAACTACAGAGTTTGGTAGGACCGAAACTTCTAACTCCGCCTTCTAATTTATCTCGAAAAAAAAAAATGTTCCATGGGCCAGTTCCAAGAAATCGTCTCCACCTCCCTAACAGGACTTCGGTGAGCCTCTGATGCTCTTATTTTTTCCCAACCACATCACGAAGTGTTCAAACATCGATGAATCGAAATTCCTGTCAATGTCCTATCAAGAGACAAGTTCATGTCAATGTCCTACCAAGAAACATGGATTTTTTTTCCACTACACACACTTGTACATACATACATACATGTATAACTATCATTCAACAATGTGTCCCAGGAAACCAAAGAATTTCGCATTCGCCATCAATCATCACGTCCAGACAAAGAGTCAACAAAATGAATGTGAAATTCTATAGGTCCGGCTTTACGCTTCTCTTCTTCTTTTTTTTTTCGGGTACAAAATGCTTCGTCCTTACAGATTAATGCCCATCCATTCATATTCAGATGCAGTCATACACGGAGTAGGGGTACTCGTCCTCTGTGTTCTGTTGATTACGCTGGGGTCATCACGGAAGAGAGTCGGTGTGCCAAAGATAAGAACGCTTTAACCCTTCTGTCCTCGTAAACCGCAATCCTAACACCAATGAATGGCATAAAAAAGAGAAAAAAAATACCGAAAAGAAATTATGAACATTCGACGAATAGATGGACACAAAGGAGGGAGGTAAAAAAAAATTCCCAAAATATGACAAATGACATTCAATCATGCCACAATTTCAGCTTCGCTTTTTTGTCGGTTCTATTTTGTTTTTTTTTGTATTCCTTTCCATTTTCTTTTAACATCAACTCGTCTCTTCATTGTATTCGTTAAGGCTGCTCATAACTTTATGGTGGCCTTTCAAAAGGGCGTGTCTCGCCTTTTAGTGTTCAATCCGCTCCCCCACTTGATGGCCGAGAAAAAAAAAATCAACCCATTTCCACACCAATTCCAATGCACGGCCGCCGCGCCGCGCCGGTGGGGATCAGGACTAATAAAGTCCTTTATAAAAATTAAACGAATGATTTATGTTAATGTATTAGCAGCGGTTAGATGGAGGACGAGCCGAAATACACCGAAACGAATGACCGATTGGCAAGGTCATTAATAATTTTGTTTTTTTCTCCTTCTTGGATAACTAACGGTAATTGCTCTTATTATTTATTTGTCCCATTTTGAATGGAGAACAAAATATTTACACCCATGATCCCGTAAGTAAGTGGCGTTCATCTTATCGACACAAATCATATAACGATAGTTGATTTACTGTAATTTTATGCGTTTGTATAAGTGTGTGTATGTGTGTATAGTCCTTCGACACACGAGTATAATTCAATTCGATTGGTAAAAGGAGTAATTACTCAGAAATCAATTTGAGCGGATGTTGAGACTAAGGACAGAGCGTATTTTCTTCTAGTAAATTGTCCTTTTATTTATGAAATGTCCTTGTAACTGGATCAGACACGGATGGCTTCAGGTTTAGCTGCCCTCTCCAGCTGCAGTGGTCTCGAAAAGTCTTCAGAACGAAGTATCTACTGATGTTCACTTTCACTACACGTCCATGTCATCTTAGGATGTCGAACCTTTCTAGCGAGTATATTCTATCTGCGTAACCTTAAAACCAAGCTTAAACCGGACCGACAATCCCTTGTCCTTTAGGCAATACAGTATACAAGAAAATCTAAGCTTTTACATTGAAGACCACTGGAATGATCAGAGTCGTATTCAATGTCTTGACTTCAAAGCCCATAGAGGCACTGTTCGCGTGGTTTTCAGAATAAGGTAGGCAGTGGCCTTGACAACTTTAAAATCGTTCTTTCTGGGTCTTTTGTGGTGCCTATATCTCAATATTTAATAGTGTATCCTTCAATACTACAAGCTCTTCTAAAGGTTTGCTATTGCATAAAAGGTGCTGCTACTATAACAGCCTTTTGACAGCCGAGTAGAGACATGGTTTCCTCTCTGAATTTCAACTCTATCTCTGAACATCGATTTGAATGAATGGATTGGGAAAGACGGGACCATCTGCCGGTCGTATACTGTTTTCTGCTGACTTCAATTTCTTAGTCATATTTATTCTGTAAGACATTTCACTGACTTCCTGGATACCACCACATAAATATGCAAAACGGGTCTCAAGCTCGTGATTTCGAAGACTGTTGAGGCATAGGCGGTTTACGATCGACGCCTCTGATGTTCTTAATCATCCGAACCTGCTTAGCCTTCGTCCTCCAATACTGCTTTGGACTGGTTTTTGAAAGGAGTAATTTAATTGTTCGAGCTATAAGCTTTAGGCCAAAATACTTTGTCACTGGATTTTTAAAATTTATCGTGTGCCTTTGATACCCTCAGATTCAGCTATTTCTCCGCAATAGGCTAAGCCTTGAAGTCATAGCTATAGAAAAGATTCTGAAACTATCTCTCTGACAATGTTTTCTTTTTTGTTGTGCCAAAGGATGTTTAATTTTCTTAAGATACTAGTAACCCAAAAGCGTTCCAACTATCCTCCGAGCTAACCATATTTTCTTGGGTTAAGACTTCTTCCAGCCTCTGTACCGAGGGCAATAGAACAAAGTACTTATGTTCAGCGTATTCAATTGTTCAATGGGCAGATTGGGCAATCAGGATTTTCATCGTGTCCAAACCTGTCAAGATACGCTCTTAAACATATGTATCTGTTCTGTGAGAATCTGCGTCAGATAGAAGTTCAGATATCCATGTCTTCTATTGATCTACACTTCGATGTGGGATATAATTTTATGCGTCCAGTGTCCTTTTTCAGAACAGTTCCATTTCTCTTGCCATTTCCTTAGGCTTTCCACCCTCTGTGGAGTCTGGCTGTCCAATTGCGTCGCCGTTAACATCGCCGTTAGTCTTCTAACAAGGTATTTCTCTTGCGATTCTCATGCTAGTAAGTCGATTGGTACCATACCAACCACAACAGTCGCTACATCATAAGACGTCGTTCTAAAACCGCTACTTACTCCGAAAGCATTGATTCGGTACGCTACGCGCGTTCTTCTATATGTTTTTTTTTTGTCAACATTATTGTCGACTTTTGCTAGCAGCGGTCTTTTCTTTGCCACAGCAGGGGTTGCCTTTGCTGCTTTGTCAGCTGCGTACTGTAGGTGGTGGTTCAGAGCAAGCCATCTATGACTATGCCAAGGTAATTCTGGCTTGGAAGGCACGACGTTATAATTATAGTCTCTATTACTTTTCTGCTACTTGTATGCACTACTTCCGTCTTCAGGTCCACGCTTGTTAGCCAGTGTTGGATGGTCCTTATAGCTTCATTGCAGACATGCTCCACTTCTTCCAGGAGTTTCCCACCACGACGATGGCTATGTCCTCAGCAAACCCAATTCTTGGGATTCGCAATTTAAGAACATGATCGTACATATGGTTACAAAGTAATGGACTCAATATAGACCCTTGAGGCACGCCACCTGTCAGTATATAACGCTTTGTTCCGTCTTCGGTGTCGTTAAATAGTACTCTATTGCAGAATTAGTCGATCAGGATCTTTTGACGGTATTCCGGCACTCTTTTGGCGGCGGGTGACTGCATGATTTTCCTCCAATTCGCAGTATTAAACGCATTTTTATTATCTAATGCGATGATAGCACAGTACTTCTTACTTCTCCCTTTCCACATTGCCCCTTGGATGGCTTTTCGCGCGGTGCTGACGGTTTCATTAGTAGCGTCGATTGATGAGCGCCCCTTTCGAAACTCTTATTGGTATGGTATGCTAGTGTATAAGGGCCTAAGTTACCCTACACCAGGACCGTTTTCTGAAATATATAAATCAGGATTTCAGCTTATTGTCTCATGCACTGGCATTTAGATGTCAGCTTGTAAGTCTTCACACGATATTCGGTTTTAGATGGATGATGGTGGACCTGAAATTCATAAATTTTTTTGACAGGATATCACTTAATATAAAAGAAAACATAAGGTATTTATGTGATCCAAAACGGTACTAGTAACTGCTACTAGCTGTCAAAATACTCATTGTTAGGATCTAACCAAAGTGAATAGATATTTGAACAGGATCCCCACAGTCCCTACCTTTATTTTTCGTACAACGACAAAACGTCATCCTCTCAACTTACAATGCCCTCATTTGTTCTTTGCTTCGAAACTAAAACCCGTACAGTTTTTCAGGCTCATTTAGCATTCTTCCAACGTCCGTTGTCCTTGCTCACTTCAAAATATAATATTCCAGAATATTTTTGTCATCTTTAACTAGCGAAGCATAACTGAAAAGTACACCGGTCCCACTCCGCACCTATACCTTATTTCAATTGTTATTCAACTTGACATCTAAAGATTGAATCCTGCAAGGACTGACTACCTTCCACCGGAGCTCTACACACACCAGTCCTTATGCACCTTTCAATGCATAAGCTCATTTGAAGTTAACTCAGAGTATCCACGACAATACTACTTCACAATTGATTCCCTGCTGCTGATTATGATTATTATGTCCTTTCTGCAAACGGTAATATTCCAACTCAATGCGGCATACAATATTCGTATTCCTGAACGAGTACGAGTAGTCTCAGTCCATTAGTATGAGTATCTACGAACGGCAGAAAATAGAAGAAGAAGAAAAAAGCGAAAAAGGATTTTGACCTTTGTGCTGGCATTTTACTGACGTAGTCTATGAGTACGTACCTCTATTCGAAGACAGGTAGTAAATTATTATTTCAATCACTCAAAACCAGACAAGACTACGAAAACTTCCCAGAGAGCTAGCTGTTCAGATAAAATGCAGTTACAAGAAAAAAACGGGTATCATTGGCGAAGCTTCAAACAATCAAATGTTATTTTCTTCTTCTTCAATTTTTTTTAAGGATCTCTCCTTACTTCGAATTTGCTATTTTTTATTTCGGTGTTTTAGTTGCAAAAAAAAGGGAAATTTCCTATTTTCTTCTCGTCCTTTTAAATGTTTTTTTTCGCCGTCGAAAAGGGATAGAAAAAAATCCTCTTAATCCGGATGAAAAAGACTTGAACAACTGAACAGAAACAGAAGGTATCCTGCTTGACAAAGAAGGCGAACCCAAAATAAAATAGCAAAAAAAAAAGGAAGAAACAAAAGAAATAAGTTCTTGACAGTAAATTGATTGTTTGCTAAGGATGGCGGCTCCTTCGACGAGTCTTCTTCCGATTGAAAGCATAAAAGTTGTCGTTTGTGTTTATTTAAATGAAATTCACAATTTGTAATGCAACGCGACTCGCTTGCCACCATTATAGACCCATGGGCGGGATAAAGAATTATTGGAGATAGGTTTGCTTCTTTTTTTTTTGTATCTTCTTTATGAATTTGAAGAGTAATTGCCTAATTAGGAAGAGATTTATACACAAAAAAGAGAAAGCGAGGAAAGAAAAATCCAAATCAAAACATACACAAATAGCAGTTCAATTGGATTTGAGGATGAAAGGGAACGAGTTGAGTTAAAGTGTCAGGAAAGGGACAAGATGCTTGCTGATTTAGGTTAACAACCATCCAAAGGATGTAAGGCCTTTTACAGATCAGCTAATAAGTTGCTTGGTTCCTTAACTTGTAAGTGCACACGTCAAAATTGTAATGTGGCCCAATTTAGTGAAAACCTACTGAACTTATTGCAGTTGCATACATATGTATATATACGTATGAGGACACATTTCATTGCTTTGGGAAGGTGGGTGAGAGAGCCAGGATTATACGATTGACGAAAAAGCGAAAATCTAGCGTCAATAGATTTACGTCCGATTGATGTAGTATTGACGAAGCGTAAATAGATATTTCTCCCGATTTACACGATTGACGTAAAAGCGTCAATTTTATCAACGTCAACCAAAATATCGACTGACGCAATTTAAACAAAAAATTAAACCATCAACCTTACAATCGTTTAAACGCCTGCCTCTTTTTTATGTCAATCGAATTGACTATTGGTTGACGCTTGCTTTTATTAGGGCGAAATTAATGAAATAAATTTTTAAATGTATTTCTTTGATTTGAATCGTATAAAAAACGATGTCGAAAAGTGAAAAAAAAGAGCAGCTGCTTTCTACATGTACATGTTTGCAGCATTTTATATGCAGCAATTGAAGCACCCAGTGCAATAACCAGATAACTCCACTTTTTCAAATACTGAGGAAACAAAAAAAAACTACTTTAAAAATAGGAAAGCAACACATTTGCAAATTATGATTTGATTCTGAAAAGAAAACATAAACCCATATCTTTTTACTGAACATTTCAAAAACTATAGTTTTAAGTTAAAAAAAAATGTACTTTTGGACTTGTCTTGTTTTTGCACCGTTTTTGGATAAAATTAATGGAGAGCTTCTTTTTCATCTTTGTAGTCCGAATTTTCAGCTTCCTGTGGCCTATTTCACCAACTTACAAATTGTAATTTACAAGCACTTTTTCAACAAATTTGTAGAAAAATCGATTTATTCTTTTTCACAAAATATTTGTGCTACAAAATTATAATTGTAGTTTACAAAGGGTAATTTGTAGAAATTTCATTATTTCCGTTTCACCAAAAGTTAATTTTCTTTGTTGCTAACAAGTACAAAATTGTTAAAATTAATTTTTTTTTGTATGTTTGTGTTTCACGAAATCAAGAAATTTTACAAATTTGTTCAATTGCTGAAAATTTCTTACAATAGAAAGATCGTGTGTCGATTTAATAACAATTTGTATTTTTCGAAAAAAATCGCATTTCAAAACTTAAAATGTCTTTATGTCGATGGCATAGTAGCACCGATAGTTATATACATAAGAGCAGATTTTGTGCTTAATAGTCGAAGGAAAATATATCGTCCGCGAATTAACTATGAAATTGCAGATTCTTTTGTTTTCAACGAAAAGTTTCGGTTAAAACGAGTTAAGGCAGAGGAAATAATAAGATAGATTGGACCTAAGATTGAAAATGAGTCTGAAAAAATCTTTTCACTGACACTGACACAGCAATTTCTTCTTATCATTCAACCGGTGATAACAATTTTGTTCTATTTATTCATTTTTGTCCTTGATGTAATCAGTTAGTGTGAACCCACACTAAATGGAACAAAACTGTGTTAGATACGCATATTTCAATGCGAGCACCCCCATTGAATAAAGCAAAACAAAGCAGACTAACGCAAACGATTTTTCTTGACTGCCTAAGTCAAATATCGCAGGTGTGTTTATGGGACTACATACATTGAAATTAGCAAAAAATTATTTCAAGCAAAACAGTCAAGTAAGGCACAGACACGAGAAGACATTTTAGGCATAAAAAGGCGAAAAAAACATGAAATCAAATGGGAGCGCCCACTTCAACTCAGTCAAACAGACAAAATAAACAAAATTGATTAAACCATGCGAGCGATGACTTATCGGGATTATTGCTTTATTCATTCAATGTCTGTAAAGCCAAGTCTAGTGTAGTATCAGCTCCACGTGTTGTAATGGAAAGTTCATGTAATTCGTTGTAAGAATCCGTATATTTTCCATTTTTCATTTTTATAAGATTGTGACGAACGCAGGCTGTCATTGTTATAATATCCACTTTGTCTGAAGATACCAACATAACTTTTTCCAAAAACCCGAAATCTTTTTGTAATCATACCAAATGCACACGGCCAATCTTCTTGCTCTCGATAAACGGAAATTAAAGTATTGAAGTTAAGTGGGCCAAAATCTCATAACTGTTCAAATTAGAACGATTGACACAGCTCTAAACTTGTATTATTTGCTCTTCAGTAGAAGAAAACTAATAAATCCTGCCTATCAATAACTAACAATGGTGTGGGTTATTAACAGACTTATTCGTTTTGTTTGTGTCTGCTTTATTTGGTGTGGGTTCACCCTTAGAGAGCTTACAAATTTGTGAAAAACAGTTGTTGTTTACAACTTTGCATAGTAAATGGTGACACGGCTTTTTTTTTGTATTTGTAAATAACAATTACAATTTCCCTTACATTTTTTCTATTTTTAACAAATTTGTTGGAATTAAGTTTGTAGTTTGTGAAACAGAAAATCAGTAAACAAATTTGTAAATGTAATCAACAAATACAAATTTGTAATTGTACTTGTAATTTGGTGAAATAGGCCACTGAACGCACTGCTGGGACGTTAAATTATTGTAGAAGGGCATATCCACCGGATCATTTTTTTTTAGAGTTGAGAGGAAGATTGTTTAGTTACAAAACTGTCGGCTTAAAAGGGTCACTTTGCAAGTTTGCTTTTGTGTCAATATCGTATGTCGCTAATGGCCCTTGGTGACTAATAGAAGCTGATATGCTTGGAATATTCGCTTGTTTTTATAAATAAATCTTTGGTTCGTAGAAATAGTCAAATTTTTCTGTCGTTGTTCAACCCATTTTTTAATTACAATATGGAGCCAAACTAGTATTGTAATTTAATATATCTTGAGTGCTCACCGATATCACGTTAAGCTTTTTAGAACGTTTGGCGACTAAATTTGCCGATATTTTGGTAAATAAATGCGTTCTACACGTCGTTTCTGTTTTTCAGTCACGCTAAAAGAGCGATCGCATGGCCAAAAACTATGTTCCTCGTGGATATGCTCTTCTACAATAAATTAGCGTCCCAGCAGTGTATTCAAGAAGCTATAAACATGCTCGTTTACTGTTATTCTGTCTATACAAAAAACTAGGAGTTGTATTGGTCTCGCTCCGTTTCAAAGTAAATAATAACTCTTAAACTAGTTTCTGTAACTTAGAGTCATCGTAGATGTATTTTTATTACACCAAGCGATTCAAAATCTGCATTAAAAAACATATTTCGTGAAAAAGTGGAGTTATAAGGTTATTGCACTGGGTGCTTCAATTGGAAAAGAAGGCAGCAGAAAATTCTCGCGCTGTAAGACGAGCTTGGATACTTGAAAGGCCTTCAAAAGCGGCCAATATGTGGAGGAACTCTTTGATATCGAGAATCAGAAATATTTGTATTAAAAATGTCTGCGGATGAATGCAAGTACTTTCAAGGAATTGTTGCATATGTCGACACTGCTAATTCAAAAACAAGACACAAATACGCAATTTCCGCATCTGAGCGTTTGGCCGTAACTTTGAGATGCTCAGCTACTGGCGACAGCTTTAAATCCCCCTCAATACTGCTTCGAATTGCACCATGTACAATATCAATCATGGAACCAGAAGTCTGCGAAGCAATATATTCATCATCTTCAGGCGGTCATGAAATTGCAACTTTGGGCTTTGCTTTGGAAATGGATTTTTTGACGCTCGAGTCGTCAACCACTGGTTGTTGAAATTGAGCTGGGAGTTGACGATTTGGGCAAGTCAACACTATGATAAATCGCCCAAAAATTAAAAAATGTCAAATCGCCCAAGAAAGTGTGGGCTTTTTGTTAGAACTCATGCTTCCGATCGCCCAAAACCAAATCGCCCAAAACCAAATCGCCCAAAATTAAATAAAATCCAAAAAATGTCAAATAGAAAGTGGTGGAATTATTAGTACCAAAAAATTTAAGTATTTAACTAAAGAAAATGTGTGTGTCGCTTTTAATTTTTTTACATATGTTGATTTTTTTCGGATTCTGATAAAACACCCATTTCTTCTTTGGGTGATTTGACATTTTTATTTTTCGGTCAATCTGTCATAGTGTTAAATCGCCCAAAAATGTTGGGCAATGTGACATTTTTCAGATTTGGGTGATTTGGTTTTGGGCGATATGACACAGATCCGCCTTAAAAAAGCCGAAACACAAAATCGCCCGAGATCACTTTTTTGGGTGTTTTGACATTATGCCAAATCGCCCAAAATATAAAAATGTCTAATCGCCCAGCTTTTTTTTGGGTGATTTAAATTTTTTTTGATTTTTTGCATTTTGGGCGATTTGGTTTTACGCGATTTGACACTGAGTATCTATCTTTAACTCTAAAATACTGCCCTCGCTTTGATGCATCAATAGCTCTTGTCATCTGTTGAAAATGTATGCAGCTCTTGCTGTTACAGCTGTCTGACAGGAATTTTTTTTTTGGCCAGATTATTTAAAGAACCAAAATCCTTTTTAATCGGCGGTCACTTGTATTAAGTACTCTTATGTCAATTTAGGTGATTGAAAAATGATTACTTGACACGAAAACAGTCGTAACCTTCCTTATAGTACCTCCAATGACCTAAGACAAAGTGTGACTACTTCACATCCCGTCGGCAAATAGGTCACCACCGATGAATCCTAAAAATTTGACCCATTCTCTGGAAGATCATATCTCTGCATATCTATACATATATAAGAAAAGTAATTAAATTTTACATCTTAACAGCCAATGAGTACAATAAGAAAAAAAACGGCATTGTCGTTGGAAAATGACCGACTCGTCGTCCCTTTTGACTGGCGCCAGTCAAGACTTCTAATTTGTCGCAGCTCTTATCTCCAAAGCCGGCATAACTCATTAGTATTCTCCTCTAGCTCTGACAGTGATGACACTGCACTGACCTAATAAGAAAAAAGGCTCCATCAGGAAGGAGAACAATGATTTCTGGAGCTTTAAGGCGGCTTTGAAGGAAAAAAAGGCGAACAATTTCCAATATCCTAGCTCCCAGACTTTTCAATGACTCTATTCACATCATAGACAAGTGTAACAATAAAAGATACAACTGATATAATCACCAGTTGAAATCCAATTCGTCCTTTTGCGATTGCATGAAAATCATTAAAAACCCCAAAGTGATCCCTATAACCCGCATCCTTTGAAATGTTTCATATTATAACCTTGTGGTTTTGTTTCATACCCTTTAAGTGGGTTTTAGTTTAGATTCGAAAGTGGGGGTGGGGGGGTATGTGCGCCGGGCTGGTGTACAGTTTCGGTTTTCATTTATGACATACGATGCCACAAAGGATGTACTCGTAACGCAAACATCCTTTCACACAGCCAGCTAGCGCAACCATCAATCAAGGATATTCCCCTACATGTGTTGTAATAATTCTCCTTCAAATACAGTTTCATCCTGAAAATAATGCAATTTATGGCATTAAAAACCGACTTAGGCAGAGCCATCCAACAACTGCTATAAACGAGTATATATACGATGAGTATCCTTATGGATATCATATAACAATGACTAACGACGTCGACGATGACGATGACGATGACTACGGTGATTACGGGGCGATGATGGCATCAACTATACTCGTACATACATACAACAAGGACGACACGACAACGTCTTGATATCAAAAGGATTGCGGTGGGTGGTTAGGTGGGCTCGTCATGTAGGTGTGTATAGAAAGAATCCTTGGGTGGGGAAGGGGTGGTGGTGGTTTAAAGAGTATGTAACTGGCATACAAGCTGCAATATAAAAGCCATATCAGGAAATTGTTGCTTGACGTTATTATAATTAAACTGAAGGGTTTCCACAATGCTACTTCAATTCATAACAGCGCGCCCCACCAGCCACCACCAACAACGGCAATAAGACCTGCCGCCCGCCGCCGCACGGGTAATGAAGTATAGAGCCAAGCTCTGGGTGGGATGAATCTTTTCAAGTGAATCTTAAATTTAGGGTGGGGGTGGCTGCTTCTTTTTGTTTGTTTGTTTGTGCAAGAACCCGCTAACCACCCCTTCCGGTGAAAGACGATACACACATACATAAACAGATAACTCGTAAAAGCAAAGTAATTGTTATAATAACAATAAAAACAGTAACAGTAAGGCTTAACCAACGCAACCACCCCGTCCTCGGTTGTTCCTCACTGACTGTGTGTGTGTGTGTGTGTGTGTGTGTGTATATGAGTATACTTATGTACTGACAATAACACCGCCCGTAATATCAGATGTCAAAACGTGGAAAATATTTAATTAAATCGTTAAAATGTGGTCCAAATTAAATCTTTATTAAAAATAAGGCTTTCCTTACTCCACTCACATACACACACACAAGGATACACAGCCAGACAGAGAGACAGCAATCAACGCCAGTAAGGATCGCATAAAAACCACAATTACGAGTATCTAAGGGGGGTTGGCGTCGATTGCGAGTAACTTTTTTTTTTTCTAAGTTGGTTGCACAGTTGAAACTAGTGATGGCCCTGACTGGGGGTGGGGGTGGTTTTCCCTTCTTCCTTTTTTTTTGTAAAATTCTTAATAGGAGACAGCGTGACAATTATGTCAGCGGAGTCGTAAATGTGTTATGTGTGCAATCGGGGGAGAGTTATGGACTTGTGAGACTTGTCTCTGGGATTCGTATACTTTGACGTTACCCAGATGAGTCGTTTCGTACTTTTATAGGATTTAATGCAATAAAGTGACAGTTGACAGTTGGCAGTATATTTCGCAGTAATTTTTTGCATTTAATTTGTGTTTCGGTTTTGTTCTTCTTTCTCTGATGATTTTACTGTCGCATTGTCATTTTAATAAATTTGCCAGAGGTTTCGGTGTCGCAGTCAGATTCGAATTCCTTCAGAAAGTAGAAAAAGGACATCGGTGTATCGTAAAGTTTAGGGAAATTAGAGCGGTTTTATAGCAAACAACAAGAAATGCCAAGGAAAGTCTAGGGAATTGAATAAGTATCCGAAGTTTAACATGGTACTGGGCCAGAGCCACAAGTATGTACTAAAAAGAACTGCAAACCCGCAGTGGCAGGACAAATTTACAACGATTGACATAGACGAGATTGGAACTGAGCTATTACATTTTTAATAGCTTAGAGAGTGTTTTTAGGCGACTAAGTGTCTAATGAGCTTTAAGAAAGACATATTTCCATAGATAGTAAGATGAGTTAGGAAAAAAGATGTCAAACCATAACCTACTGTCAAAAGACCTCAATCCAGGAGTTTACCGCAGCACCACAGCGCACTCCGGTAAACTTCACTTCCCAGTTTTCTATCCTCTCTGTGCACCTTTCCTAGTACTGTTCCACGGGTGTTTCCACGGGTGGGGGCCTGAAAATAGTCCTCCTTGCAGGCATAGGCGCATCCACTATTGGACACGGGCACGACAAGGTAGATCGGATGATATCGAGTCTAATCAACTTGCACATGTGACTACACAAAAGTCGTCTTAACTGCCTTTTGCTGAAGAAGCCTCTTGACCTAAAAGCTTGATATTATAACTTTTATTGAAGGGTGAGATGTACCGTGTAAGGTCTATTGTGCCCCAACAACTATTGGACGAAGGAATATCCCTCTCGTCATTATTCCAATTGGAACTTGTTAAAGAGAGCTTAGCACATAGCAAGCTCAGGTGAGAATCGCCTAGGTCAAAGCACCTCATCCACGCCAATTTCCCTGGGTAATCGAAGCAGGAGACCGGATGCAATGAGTGGTAGATTCTTTGCTGTAAATTGGTGTTTACCCCAGCAGTTCCTGCTTTCTGGGTTAATGCCCCAATTTCCTTCAGTATGTGTTCTGGAGTCTCACTGAACTTACTCCAAAAATCTGCATGATGCGACATCTTATATACCCAGCTTCCTGAGACTGTCCTGAAGGAGCTCAGTTAGGATGCAAAGTTTGTTTTTGTCAAGGCTAATACAAGCTTTGAATCTCTTCAGGATGTAATTACCCAGCAGTTTCTTCGCCTCTATTGAACACTGAATTTTTATCCAGGATTTAGTCCTGTTTGTCTTGTCCAGTGATCGGAGTTCCTCTTTTATGTCGCGATCCCCTATGCCGCAGAATGGTTCAGGAACTACGAAGGGTGTAGCAGTCCCTTTTCTGGTAAGTTTGTACACCTCTTCGTTACCTTATATGCTCAGGTGTCCTGGTACCCAGTAGATGGTGACAATGCTTGATAGTGGGAAACAGATAAAATGTGTCGCATTATTGTGCAGTTTTGATATGATATGATGTCATGCTGTTAATCTGGAATCTTCTTAGAAGCAACGATCTCGCCGAAAGGACTTCGAAAAGGGCGAACTTTTCTTGCACAACCTTATCTACTTTTGGTGTTGATTAAGGACGTTGATCATTGTAACTACAAGGAATGCAACTGCTAAAGGTTGGTATTAACATTACGCGAGTTATCAGTGGAACTTCTGTACTTCTGGCAGTTTCAGTGGGTGGCAGTCGTTGTGGGTGGGAGTTCGTCCTCACTTGTCACGCTAAAGGTTCACGGTTCAAATACAGATGTCTCCGATTCATTTATTTTTCACGAAATAAAAATAAGTTGATCAGTTTCAAAAGGTAATGTCAAACTCAAAACCTACTTCGAAGTCATAACAATGGCAGTAGGATGGTGTTATGGCTGAAGAAATTGATCGCACAAACAAAAATAAGAAACATCTAGATAAAACATCTGTGAATCATAAGCAATGACAAAACTTTCAGTAATACACAACTCTCCAGCTATCCTGGACACCACCCATAAAGTTAGTTGAAACCTAAAAGCTGGGTTTCCTATCACTACGCCGATCTGTCTGTCTCTCGTTGTTGTCTTGTAATTCATGTGCTCGCGCTATGTGTCAACATTATAAAGGTATACATATCCCATTGAGCGTGTGCAAATTATAAAAAAAAGAAAGCCTTATAAGATAAACAGAATAAGCTCAAAAGATAACGCAGTCGCACTATGGTTAACTCTCCTTCCTTCGAAATATAGCTCCAAAGAGCCAACCACTGCGAACAGTGCCATCTATGATTCGCACTTCATCAACGTTAGATCTTTGTACTGTGACAATCATATCATTAAGTACTACAGGTTCGATTAGTTTGAAGCTAGTGTCGTTAGTCGTGTTATTAAGGCGGTCTTTTTGAAGTACACAACTTCTTTTAAATGTCAAATATTCAGCTTCGATCGTGAGTTCCTAAGCCAACTGATCTGCCTGAGGAAAAGTATGCTCTACACTGTAGAGCGATTCTTAACCTATGGTCCACGGACCCCTGGGGGTCATCTGCTCAAAAGAATAATCATACATCCACACAAAACAATATATAAAGAATACAAGAAATGTATGCATGTGCATCAGATTTCATTCTTCGTCTCGTTATTTGTTGAGTTGATTAAATGCGTGGAATTTTACGATTTGTCTCCCTATCGTGTCTGTACACAAATTCAATATTTCCGAATGTAGTAAAAGTAGGGACTTTACTTTAGGTGGGGTGAACATGGGCCTGCTTCTCGCAACCATTTGTGTGTACGTGTTTTATTTTCGCATGAGTGGAAAGGATCTACAGTTTTTTGCCGACCCCGAGCGGCGAGTCGAGAAGCTCATTGACAAATAATACTCTTTGATTGCTGGTCAGACATTCGAAAAATGTGGCACCGTGAAAAGCATGAAAGAATCGTTTAAGCGTTGGACACGGGTTGGAATTCCGTAGGACTCCAACCCACTTACCACTACACCACGGTGCTCACCAAAAGTAGAGACACCTACATTATAATGTTTTCGAAACCATCAAGCCACAACATTTATGTGCTTAAAATCATTGGTTTAAGTCTAAGCTCGATGGTTAAACGCTATAACGGAAGCGAATTTTTGGGAAGCGAATGGCGAAACCATTCAATTTTTTTTACTGAAATATACAAATTTCCCTTCATGTATTCACTTTTATATGGAAGGTGAAATTACAAAAAAGT
The DNA here is from genome assembly GCA_949775065.1 of Brachyopa scutellaris. Taxonomy (NCBI): domain Eukaryota; kingdom Metazoa; phylum Arthropoda; class Insecta; order Diptera; family Syrphidae; genus Brachyopa; species Brachyopa scutellaris. The sequence goes on from OX459114.1 coordinate 14,717,512, forward strand.
TAATAAAAATAACCGTTTAACGTAATGCAGTCCTGATAATTTTATCTTCATCTGCACTTTATTCTCAATGTTTGTGATTTTATTCAGCTTATTCTGAGCGATATTTTTGGGGATAATGTACAGGGACAGCAATTTTTCAACGTTTTTTTTGAAAAAGTGTTAAGAAAAATGTAACACAAAAAAATATTTCATACATTTTTGAATTCTTGCTTTAACGAACTTTCATTTGACATCCCACACGATGATCTCATAATTAAATTAATTAAAAAAATGTTTAACATGTTTTTAGCATTCCATTTATACCCCCAAAATTAGCCTCTTAAGTCGAAATTCAACTTCTTATGTTCAGGTCAGTGTTTGGGCAACTAATTGTGATAACTGTTCCAAATTTCAATAGTCTGCGTCAAATGGTCTCTGAGAATAAGGCATGTGATAGATAGACGGACATTCTCTACAAGAATTCGACAAACGAAGTGGCTTACCTATTAGGGGAGATTTTTTCTTCAATGTTTACTGTAACACACTGACCGCCTCTGGTATACTTACTGTTAAATGTGCCCATAGATGCATTTGCAGATCACAGTGAGATCGGTAGACATCGCAATCGTTTTACCTTTACGGCAACGTCCTGCCTTCCACTACCGCGTCTCCAATGCAGTGCTGCAAAAGTGTGCGATCTTTCTCCTTATTTCGTCAAAATAGTGCGATCTTTCAAAGTGTTTGGTATAGTCCGTCATTGGGCGCCAGAATGAAGTCTTTCATGTTGAGTTCTGAAAAACAGTTTTTTTTTGTTCTCTTTTCAAAATGTGAATGTCCTGTGTATCATATACGCTCAATTTCGCCCGATCTTTCAAAGTAATTTGTTAATCTGACATTGGGCGCCAATTAAAAGACTTTTGCTGATAACATATATATATATCCCTATGCATAACTGGTGCATCTCAATCATCTTCAACAGAAAAGTACACAAAGTGCAGAATACCTCTCCCTTCGAACAAATTAAATTTAACTTTCGATCCATTGACACCCACAAACGGTTCCCGGTCCAATCGACTTGAAAACTTCTTATTTTATTTTCCTAATCTCATTATTTCTGTTTCCAATTGCAAATGGCACACACATACAGACACAATCAATTTCGTCACACAAAACAGTCATCACCGACACCCTGTGTAAACTGCTGTCTGTATAAATAGCGCATTATCACAGTGTGTCAACGTGTATCCTTAAGAACGGTATACTTTTATCCAAAATACGTGAGCAGAAAATCAGCGAACAAAAAAACACCCACTCACACTAGCACACACCTTTTCTTTGTTCTTTCACATTCTAATGAGGATATTGCCTTCTAAATTAATCCTTCTCGGCAATGCTCTACGTAATGTACAAAAAAAAAAGAATGACGACGAGCTTCTATGATTATCGGCATGGTACACTTTTTCACAGAATACACCACACGTTCATTGGTGCTCGCCTGCATGCACACAGTTATAATATAGAGAAGTTGGTTGGAACACAAAGTGTTCATTTCTAAGCGCAAGCAAAGGACTAAGCTCTGCCACAGCAGCTGAAGGGTACAAAGGACGTTTCTGATGATATGAGTACACACCCACGGACGATGAACATTATTGAATGAAACTGAAATAAATTGCCATCGCAATGGATAGTAGTTTTCATAGTACGAGTAGTTCTTATGTCCTGGAAAGGATATTTTTTTTCTCCGTTCGTATTCGTAGTAACTATAGTAACTCCTCACTCTTTGCCTATTCACAATGCAAACTGGTGGCATCATGGTTCTTACGTGTACGGAATGATTTCTTTTTTTTTCTATTCTTCTTAAAGGACGACAAATGCAGAATATAATTTGTGTGTGTGTGTGTGGATGTGTATGTGACGTTTGCTCGCAACTTATTTGCAATTTACGTTTTCGGGCTTTGCTTCACTCTCGTATAAGTATTTTGACTTGAAGGAAGCAAAGTGTAGCAATTGTCCTTGCTACTGGTATGTGCCTGTGTGTGTGTGTATAGTGGAAGATACATTGAGTGAATCCATTCACCCGACAAGACACATTCTGCGCGTTCCTAATCTTCAAAAGCCATTTTCTAACTCACATAGTTCGCCGGCAAAGGATACTCGTACTCGTATCTTATTAATTTCTCTGCTTTTTCTTTGGCTGTGGTTGGGTGGCTGGCGTGGTGGGTGAATCAGGACAATGCTCTCACTCTCTTTATTCGCTCTTTTTTCTCAAATCATTGGTGAGGACATCTTTTTTTTCTGGGAGTTAGTGTATAAAGTTCTTGCGTTTATTGGATTAAGTTTAGTCATTCAGTTGTCCTTGCTTTTGATGTGTGTGCTGCTCCTCTATTCTAAGGGCGAGCATTTCGCCCACTTCTTCGAATAAAAGTGCGACGTATAGAACAGAGTGTTATTATTTGTTTTTCTTCTTGGTAAATGGACAAAATGGAAATTTATTCATAAAAGAAAAAGTGGGTGTGGGGTGGGGGTGGGGGTTGGAGAATTTTCACATGGCATGATTGTTTTTGTTTTTGTGTTTTTGTTTTGATTTCTGTTTGTTGATGTTTTGTTCTTCGGCGTATTTTTCCACTCATGCAGTACTCACCTGCTGTCAGTCGTTGTGAACGCTGTGTTTACATACAATTATGTACACAGGCGAGTATGTGTGTGGAAGGACACTAATTTCCGGAATTTATTCCTTTTATAATATATTCACGTTTTTATTCCGGTTCAAACTGTTTGCGTTTTCCTTGAAACATGATTATAAAATCGTAAACATTTTTATAAAGCTGCAAAAACACAGCAGAAGGTAAATTTTGCAAAAAAAAAGGATCGAAGTCAGTGTAAAAGAGGTTTAAGAGCATCCAGAATGGGAAGGAACGAGAGCCGTCCTTAAACAATAAGGAATCGATGCTATTTGTGTGACTTCCAACATCGAATGGGGATCTAAGGACATTTTGAATCAAAAATAAATAAAAATAGACTGAGCCATATAAGTAGGTAGAAATGGTTTGAAATGATTTTGAAAAAGAGTCAATAAAAAAAAATAAAACTTTCAATGTCGACAGAAAAGATAGAAAATGGAAAATGAAGGAAGATTTCTAGAGCTTAGGTAGAGGCATACAAGGTCAATAAGGCCAACTAGTTTACAAAATAAAGTCAAATAAGTCCAAAGGAGTAAACTGAGCTTAGGAAAAACTCAAAGTCTTAGTGGGAAAGGGGGATCTGAAGAAGTTTAGATATCTTTTAATGGGAAAAATAGATTAATTTGAATGTTTTTAGAAACATGAAAAAGTTCCAAATAAAGTATGTAAAATTTCAGTCGACGAAAATGATTCATTGTAACAAACCAGCACGGTCACTTAAAGTCTGTCTTAATGAAATGTGCATCAACAAATCTCCATAAATGACTTAAACGAGTTAACTAGAAAATATCTTAGACACTCAAACACCTTCTACAGATGATTAATGAAATGAAAATCAAGGAGTGGTGGGGAACTGTCGATTTCTATTCTCTAAATGGGTCTACGTTTCTTAAATTATGGAGAAACCCAACATTTTCTACTACGACTATTACCACTTACTCATTAAAACCTAAGGCCTCAACGACTCTCCTATAAGTGACGGGTTGGAGCTTCTATAAGGATAGAATCAACACGTACCTACGAATATATTGCGCAGCTAGAAGCCATTGGTGAACTGCCATTCCCTAATGTACCGTATAAATTCCAAAGTATCATTATGTCCAATCCAGCTCTATTTCCGCTTAATGATTTGGATGACTTTTGGTTTTTATGCAGTCCGTTCAAAGAGGTCAACGTTGGAGATTATTAAAATTGTTTACGAATAATATGAGATACGACTCTAGAGTACTTCCAAGGAATCCTCATGGTGAAACATCGTTGTCTGTTGCTACTATAGACCTAAAAAAATCTCTGCTTATAAAAAACTTGCTTGCGTGTGCCTAGTCCAAAAGTGAGAATCACCAAAAAGTGTTTTTATCTATTCAAGAAGACTTGGGGTGTGGAAAAAACCTCCCCGAATTGATTGAGATGAAAGGCAGCACATTGGAGATTTCATAAGATGAAAAATGAAAAAAACACATTTTGGGTATTGACATATTATTTAGGTATGTAGTAGATGTACAGAATAGAGAATTGTCCATCATTCTACATGATGCTTTAAATAGTCCGTTCCTTCCTTGTAGTATAATTTTTTTTTTATAGCTTTTCGAAAATGTTCTTTCAAATTATTTATACTTTGATCTTTAGCTAATCCACAGCGATGAATTTAGTGCCTTAAAACCGCCACTTTTAATGATGAGACATAGGTTGAGTAGAAGATTTTTATCTTTTTGGATATGCTTCTTTAAAAAAAAACAAACAAACACAAAAACCACGGCCACGCCGACGCACAGTGGGGCAGCCTATATATCACAACCGGAAAAAAATCAAAAAATTAAATGAAAGAGAAGAATATACAAGGTTATTTTTCCATTAGTATACATTGCAATGCATCAATTGCAAAAACCGTTATACATATTGTTGTGCTTTGGATTAGGAGGCAAATGTGAACGCATCGACTGTACTTAAGCAACTAACTCTTTATTTCAGATTTACAGTAGTCATGTAGTTATTTAGTATTTAGTATATAAAAGGTTATATTTAACTTAATATTAATATATGTAAGATAGAGTGAGATAGATAAATAGAGTAAGATAGATATGTATATGAACATTCGATAATTAGGTTTATGTACAAGTATGGATATAGGTATAATAAAGACAGGGTTGCCAACACATATGTAGCTGGTTTTTATATAAAAAAAAATATTTTCAGCAAAGCTAGCGCATCACAGGAATTAATTCCAGTTTTTGAGGTATCTTGCCCCACTGTGCGACGGTGGAACTCTTACCCTAATGAAAACCAACTCCATCGCAGCGCGGGTAGTATGGGTCATCTACGTGTTTATATTTGCAGAGATACTCCCGGAAGCATCCATACCGCGACAGAAATTATTTCAGGTAATAATTAACCTCTTTGTGTCCTCTGCAACCTGCAAGTCCACTCCTCTATGTTAGAGATTAGTGTATGTGTCAATCTTCCTTTGTGGTGTAGTGTTATAGTGGTAAATTAATATCTTTCTTTGTATATGTTAGATCTATCAGCGCACGGGCTTCGTTTCATCTAACTTACTTCCTGCTAGTGGGAATTTTTTAAGATTTAATTTTTGCCAAATACATAGATATTCTTCCATTTCTGACCAATTCAGTTATCTCTCCGTTCTCCACTACATCAAGAAAGTTAGCAGCTTAAACTTTAAGACCAAACAGCTCGATCAATTTCAGAAGTTTATGTCCAGTACACCTATTACGATGACAGGAGATTAATCAATGGCTGAAGAAATTGATCAAATAAGTAACATCTATAGAAAATTACTATGAATTATGGGCAATTTAAGCAACCCAGTTGTCTGGACGCCACCTGTAGAGTTAGTTGAACCCTTAAACCTGAGTTTTGTGCCACTAGCCTGGTCTATCTATCTCTTCATTGTTTGTCCTCATTCCGAGCATATACCCACGTGGCAGCATCAAAATTTTAAAACATAAGAACTCACAGATTTTCTAAGAGTCTGAAGTCTGAAGTTCAAGGGGTCCGAAACGCTTTTTCCGATGTATCGTACCTTAATCTAAATATCAACATGAATAAAAAACCAAGTCCAAAAATCTTACTGACTTTCTGATCAAAATCTGACAAAACTAATTCACTTGACTTTACGAATTTTCTACCAATACAACAACAATAACAAAAAATATGTTAAAATCTTTTCTATTTTCCAATGCAAATTACAGTTAGGTGTACCTACCGCCCTCGAGACATAAAAAAAAAACATCCTTACTTGATGGACATTTGATATTTCCCCACTGGTCCCCCGTGTCGTCAAAGCAATACCTACACCAACACCACTAAAATGGTAAAATACTTTGTGTGTCCTAAGTGATGATGATGAAAATGAAAGCAAAGAGCCAGAAAACATTTTTTCTGTTCGAATATTTTTTTTTTTTCGAATGATGGATGGTGAATAAAACGCTGTACAACCACAGCACGAGTAATGGCAACACTACCCTCAAACCCTCTATCAGACAAGTGCAAGAAAAAAAAAACTCGAAGTAAGAACTTTCGAAAATGGAATCGAAAGGCAAAAAAGCAATTTCCGTCCTTTTAAGGGTAAAACTTAATAAGCATTTTCAATTACCTTACGCCAAAAGGATTCCTTTTTTTTTAACACTCATACTCTGTGTCGTCCTTTCTAAGCTCTCGCTCTCGTTTGATTTCTTTCTTAAATTTTTTTTTTCATCTCTTTTCTGTGTGACCTAACAGCCGCTGGAATTTTTTTTTCTTTAACTTCTTTTCGTCCCTTTTTTTTGTGACGGTGTTAAAATGTGTAGATAAAGTCGGTTTGGAATATTGTACCTGAGAAGGTATATAAAAATAAAGAACCGGACTCCCCAAATGCACCCGTGGTTCGTCGTGGTTCTGGTCGTGGTGGTGTTTTGACCACAATTCGTCCTTCCATCGTATTTGCATCTAGGGCAAGTGGGGGAGGAAAAAACGAAAACTCAAGTAACACCTCAGTCTCTGAAAAGGACTTCTTTCCCCGGGTTTTTTTTTTGTGATTTCCTGATGAGCTTTTATGCGAAAACATATTTTAGGCAAAAAAAGAATTAGTTGCCACCAAAAAATTGACCGTTATTGGCGCCATTAAAATTTTTAAAAATATACAAACATCTCCTACTCGTGTGTATTCAAAAAAAAAAAAAACTTAAACCAATCTGCGTAAAGTGCGCAAAGTGGTTGAGAGGGGGCAATGGGAAAAAAAGGACCCACTCAACGGCATAATCTCCTGTTCGGATACTCATTTCGTATACGATTTGCATAACATAATAGAAACTTTTCTTTCCTTTCTTTACGAATAATTTTCCATCCCCCCACCCACCTCCCTCCCAATCAACTCACCTCAACAAATTTGTGTTTTTCTCTTAAGCTTCTTCAGATTCTATAATAGTATCCCGAAACCACCACGACCATGGGTGGGTGAACTTTAAGGACTTCATCAACCGTTGTTGTTGTATTGCTATCAAACAAAGCGAAACATTTTACACGGGCGATGGGCTGTGTGCTCGCGCCATACTGCACACGCACAGGTGTTTCCAAATGCAAATTTGACCGAATTTTCCCATCCACACTCAACGGTGAATTAAATTTCTTTTTTGTTTCATTTATACCGCTACCCCTAAATACGAGCACAAAAACAGTTAATTTTCTTGTTGAACTTTGATCAAATTGAAGTACACGGACAAAAAATATCCTTCCATCCCTTCAAAGCGGCTTACCAAATTTAGATGACAGAGTTATTGCCTGATGGGATATTTATTTTTTTTTTTTTTATTGTGTGTGTATAACATGGAGAATTGTTTGTTTATTAAACATTTACACATCATTTAAATGCCTACACGCGTTCGTAAGGATATTATTCATATCCTGTCTTCATTCATTTTCTTTCTAGAAAACCAACCAACTACCTTCTTTATTCATTCAATATTTGATGAAGCGCGAAAGGAAGTCGCTTCGGTGCGAGACATCCTTGAAAGAGGAGGGTTGGTTGATTATTGGCAGTGGCACACATATCCTTATTCAGAGTATTCATAAAGTTAAAAGGTGCTGACAGTGGTGATGGCGAGGAAAACGTAATAATGCGTTGGATTTTTATTAAGTTGGGAATTTTGCGTTTTTTTTTTTTTTGCTCCTTTATACCGTATCGCCTCCATTCAACTATGCTTTGGAGTATAGAGGAGACCCTCTTACATGCATGAATATTAAATTTGCTTTCGCCTGACAGCTTTCACTCTGTCTAAAAATGTAATATAACACATAAATCCTTTTGGTCACAAGCCAGCATACACGGGGAGTGGTGGTGGAGGTGACGTACAAAGTGAATAGCATCATCTTATTATGCTCTTCGTCCTTGTCTGATAGGCGGATGGTTGTTTTTTTTTTTTTTTCGCCGGTGCTCGTATGTGTGTTGTGTGAAAAAAAGGTTTCATTTATTTATATTACATACTTGTGTATACTTATAGAGGGAGACACGTATGCGGTGTAAATAGAGACCAACTTTCAGGCTTGATTGTTGCCCTTTGTTCTGATGAAGGGCAGGATTCTGGTTTTTTTTTTTTTTCATCCATGGGCATTGCAACGTCTGTAGATATGTGTTTTTGCCCAGTCTAAGGATAGTCGATTTTTTTTTCATTACAGAAGATAAACTAAGATGGATTAATGGTGGTGTGCGAGTGGGGTGAAACTTTTGCCAGTCACTGTGGGTGTGAAAGGTCACATTCATCCTTGTTAGGAGAGTTATTTTGTTTCACATTTTTATATATTCGTATACATTTTATATAAATTGATATAAATTCGCTGCATGGACTTACATAAGTAAGGGAGGGGGAGAAGAAAAGGAGGGTGTGTGGAAATTCATCTAAGAAAGTTTTGGGGGACGCCTGCTTTTTGCATAAAAAATTCGTTAACATATTTTTGTACTTTCATGCGTGTGAAATGATATCTCAAATAAATGGACGTGATTTTTTATATGTAGCTTGAGTTGGGATTGTTGAAGAGAAAAAATTTACCATGCTAATGATGGTGGAAGTTGGAAATTTGTCTGCGCGGTTGTAAGGCGGGTTTTATTGAAATGAAAAATGTTGTATGTAAGCTATGCAGTTGTAGGATGACCGAACTCAGGTTTGAAAAAAACCAACGAAACCAAATGGTAAAAAATGTAAGTTCAAAAACTAAAACCCGACGACAACTGTAAAAACCAACTGAAAAGTAAGAAGCTAGATAAAACGGGACGATGATGTTTAGAGTGGTCGCATGCCACTTTACTCAATGAATGCCAACTAAGACTGGTTTTCTATGATGTTATATAGCCTAAGACACTCTCCGGATCAGGACGAATCCAATGACATTCTATTTAATAAAATCGGTTGAGTTGTTCTGGCTGTGCGAGGGGACATCCCAGCACACATACACAGTATGTGAGATTTATGACTCTTCCACTTGATCGGGTGAAAATACCGACTTAACATCTAGCGAATGTAGATATCAAACACTGGACAACTGTTATTCACATGAAGATACAAGAGTTGTGAGAAGCTGGAACCTTTAAAGGTACACAACCTATAGAAAGTAGCTTACAAGCCATTTCGGCAATACTCTTGAAGCTATAAAACATTTGTAATAGATTTCTGGACTTTTACCCTAAAACCCTCGCTACAGATATACAGAGTCAAAGCTAATAAAAGCTAATCTGGATCAGATCACGGGTATAATAAAACAAACTGGATTACATTGCACACGTGTTTAGCTCAGACACACAACCTTTTAGCTCAAACACAGACCTTTAGCGTGAAGTTGCCGTTTAATTACACAACCTTAAGCCGGATATAGACATTTAGCAGGTTTTAAGCGCAGGTTTCTGTCACGGATACAGATAAGCAAAGTTCACAAGCGGAAGTGCATCCTACTGAAAAATAGCTGAACTACGTTTAAGATCACGAAAATTGATCTTGATAAAAAGCTAGACCACGTAGTATTGTTATACTTGTAATGCATACAAATCAATGATCTATATGGATCATCGGCGATAATAACATACGGCTAAAGATAGAATGGTTCAAGTTGCAGCAATGTTTACCGAAATACGATCGGATTGTGACATTAATATGGACTGTTAAAAGCCATTATGGTAATTATCAAAGGCAACAACCATATTTTAGTAGCAAAAACTACAACCATCCTTCATACCAAAGTTCAAACATCATCCAAAATTCAAAAACTGATAAACATAACTTGAAAGGGCGGCTTCTTTCTCTCTTTAACACTACCAAAGGTGTTATCGGTTGTGTAAAAAGAATCTAGCCAGTGAACTGATTGCTTGTAACTACAATACATTTCGAAAAGACCATCGATCATAGGCTTCATAGGGCACAAACTTGGTCCTTGTTTGGAATTGTAGCTGGAAGACTTGGTTCTTGCGGTCTGACTCCACTGCAACGATGGCTTATCAACTTAAGCAGCAGCTTTCTTGTTTACATAACTTAGATGACTTGGCTAAAATACTGTCAAGAGGCCTAAAATGATTTGTCCTTGTTTATTTATATTCTCTTGCATAGGCAACTACAATTGCTTCAGGTGCCCCCACATCCTTCTCCGATCCATTATTTCAATATCATTGTAACTTCCCTAGATCAGCGAGTAAGATGTGGATAACGTTTCCTGGTCGGCAGAAGTATTGCTCTTCCTTACAGTCTTGAAATGTTAAACTTCCATTGAGAAATTGATGTTCCATGAAGCGTGTTTTACTGTTCTGTAGTGCTGCCAAATACGAGGGAAAAACTAAATGAATTTCACAACAAAAAAAAGTGTTTTCCAAAAGCTATGTAGATACTTATCACCGTGCCTTCGGAAGGTGGAAATCTTTTAGAGAGGAAACTGAGCAATGTTCACCAACTTAACCCACCCTTAACCTTGGTCCACGAAGCACTGTCATCAAGCCATAGGTAATTAGTTATTCGGGTTGTTCATGTTAGCAGCCTACTGCCCTACGTATTAGCTGCTCCTGTGCCTTTCAAGCCTTTTCCCTGCTCATTATCTGTGTAGTGATGTTGTATGGTCCCAGTTTGTTTACCAGCAGGTGCCATACATCATAATACCATGAACAATGGAACATGATCTGTTGACTATTTCCGTGCACGTTGAGTAATAGGGTTTGTCGTTGTGTCTAAACCTATGAAGATATGCTCTAAATCACCCATAGCCAGAAAGATCTGGTAGAAATTCAGTTCCCCGTACGTTCTATTGATCCAACCGTCTATATTGGGGATCAATCTCTTCGTCCATCTACCTTTATCATATCATCTCCTCTGCCAATCTTCTAGGCTTGTCCTTGGTAGTACCTTAGTATCACTTTGCGGTTGCTATTGTCTTGATGGCACGGTCAATTGGTACCATGCCAGCCACTAGGCATGCTGCATGAGATTGTTCGGAGAGCGCTGCATACGCATGGATTACGAATGGATAAGCATTCATCTTAAGATCATTACTTGTTGGATTTGTCGATATGCTGATAGAACAAATCTTTGCGGTTCCATGAATAGACTTGAGGCAGCACTTGACTAGAATTTCAGACAATTTGCCTAGTACCTTAGACGTGTTGTCCTTCTTTTATAATAGACGCAGTTTAACAAGAATCAACATATCATTGCCTCTTGCATGTGCCCCAGGATTACACTGAATTGCCAACGGGGTTCAATTGTTTCCTTTTACATTTAAACTATCGAAAAGTAAGAACTAAATTTCTACTTTTTATTAGACTTCGTCCTTTGAAAAGTGATTTAGACAAGTCTCAACTCATTCCAAGTTCTGGTAGACTGACTCTTCATCGACATGCAGTTGATCCGTGAAAGTTTCAATTTGAAATCTAAAACTTGTCTCACATTCACATTCCCTTATCAAAAAATCACCATCTCTAACAGTTCCTCTGTATGCAAAGCACTTGAATAGCTTTGATGTTTTGAAGTTCATTGAAAGCCTCAGAAAAAGGAAAAAAATGCCCAAAATACCCCACCAAACTAAACACAAAACCATTGTATGTGTTCCAGCACAGCCAGGACTTTGTATCAAACACTATACTTTCCGAGTAGCACTCAGGGTGGAAACTGTCTAACAAAAAAGGCTTCTTTCCAAAAATCCAATCCGACCAAAACTTCCACCACTACTACACACCATCAGAAGGTGTCACACGAAGTGCTTCGCAAAAAAAAAAGGACAAAAGCCATCCAACCAAACGCCGCCGTCGTCGCTGCTCCAAAAAGCCGAATGGAAACCATTAAACGAATTAATATTTACTTAGGACTTAAACATGACTTCTTTTGGTCCTTTATTTGGTTCGTTGCGGTGTGCTCTGCACCAACTATACGCGAGTACAATATGGGCCGAGCTCACACTTCAGCACGGATACGAGGATTGAGTAATGAAATGAATGTCATTATTATTCGCCTTTGACTCATGAATTGAATATGCATGCAGGATAAACCCGACTTCTTAGCAAGGATAACAGGGGGGAACAAAAAATAAAAACTTGCTAACTACTCTTGACTTGATATCCCTAAGTTAACTTTTGGGTTCCTTATTTGCACACAAACACATCCAAACACTTGTTAGCTAAGAGATGTGTGTACTTCTGTTTACCATTCACAAACACATACATATACAAATATGCTCAACCAGACAAACTGTTTAAGTCAATTTAATATTTGCACTTTAGTGGAATTTTGAGTAAATAAAATGAAATAATTGTTTGGTTATATATGCGGATGAGAGGATAAGGACTCAAAACTGTAGTTGACATGTAAGAGAGTGGGAGAGTCCTTGAATAGCTGGTTTTGAGGATGAGCTAGGACCAAAGTGGGTAATGCTGCTGCTGATGATGAGAGAGGAAATTAGGCTGAATTGGATGTCATTCAAGTTTTTGATTTTACAACCGTTGATGATGATTATGATGCGACCCAGTTCGACACAAAAGCCTGTGGAGTTTAATTGACGAGCAAATGGAGCCTTTGAACTGTTGAGTTTGAGTGATTCCATAAAGTGTCTGATTTGTTAAGGGTTCGAAGGGAAACATAGTTTTGTTCGATATAAACGATCCATGGATTGTATTTTAGATAAGGATCAAGTGGGAAGGGGATTTAAAATGTAGATACGGTTCTAATTAATAAAATAGAAAGATAGAGTTCTAATTAAAGATACGGTTCTAATTAATAAAATAGAAAGATCTCATAGATTGAAATTTTCCCCTCCATGTGGAAGAATGCAGTAAGAGTTTAGGTATATCCCCACGGCCAATTCAGAACCAACCGAAAATACATACATAGTATGAGATTCACTCTAATACGTTTTGTTGTACATAATATACGATACGATACGTTACATTACGATATTCCAACTCATATGAATAAGATGACCGGGACCGGCGAAATCTCAATTGTGCTGGCCTTTTTTGTTAACCAAAAGATTGGTTTGGCTCCTGTTGAACTGAAGTACCCATCTAGGTTCCAGGTTCTTTCACGTTATCCAATTTTAGGAACAGTTTTCCTCAGCGTACACCCTTCGTGGATCCTGAACCTGCTGCATAGGGGAGGGCAACATTTCCTTCCTTTGCTTTATAGCACAAAATCGAAAGGAATCATCGTTCACCAATTGAAATCCTTCCTCAAAGTCTTTTTGATGTATTGCCAAAGTGTATTCTTCTGTATCTCAAGCATTAATATTTTTATAAGATCAGCAACAGAGGGCTCTATTGAGTCTTCGTTAATCTGTTCAACTACGAGCAAAACCTAGGGTGCTACAGCCAGGGTCCACGCCTAACCTTAAATTGATCATTTGAAGCTCAATTGGCTAAAGCTACAATTTATAAAACTGTCTACAAAAAGACTTGTGACAGACAGACAGGCAGACAGACACCGAACTGATTCCATAAGTGTTCCGTTTTGGTACGGACGGAGCACTTAAAATGAACAAAGCCCAGCAAAAAATTCGTTAGCTCTAAAAATGGTCAATTTAGAACTAGGACTTGAACCTTCATGCATATAAAATCGAATGGCGAACTACACTTTGCTAATTGAACCATAAAATAGTTAGAAACAAACACCGACTCTTTTTTTAAGGCATGCGTTTTTAAAAGAGAATCCAATTCAAATACCTTCGAACTCAGTGAACCTTTGCCGTTATTTTCATCGCTTTTCTAATCTCCTTAAAGGCAGTCCTAGTTCTATGAAACATTCCCCTTTCACTTTTAAGAGCTTTGTAGGTTAGGTAAGGTTAGGCGAAAAGAAATTTGAGGCTGAGCCATAATAATGGGCCATCCTACGATGATATGATAACTAGGCCGATAGGTTTCCATCTAAACATTTAATTGCCCTGCCAAACTCGAGAACTTGGTTATGGTCAGTTTTGGCCAACGTCTTCCAGGAATAGCTGCCTTACAACGAGTAATGCCCCGATGATCACAAACGATTTATTTGATATCCATGCTAAACCTATGTATATCATCTGCATTCCTCCGTGTTTGCAAGTCACATTCCTTGAGCACGTATTTTCAGAAGGCAGTGCCCGGACAGTATATAAATTAAAGTTGTTAACTTCGCCCTTTGGTGCTCTGGTGGTCTAAGGCCGGCCAAACAGCCTTAAATACCTTGTGCCCATCTATTCTTGATCACAGTCTGATCATGGACGAATAAGATTGTAATGGAATAAGCTATCTGTCTAGTTTCTATCTACAGTATATCATGGCCGACCGACTGAGAATTTAATACGGGTAAGAATTCACAGTTTCCGTGCAGCATTTTCGGCTACAAATCAGCTAAGGAAAGGACACCGCCAGATTTCAGAAACCAGGAAAACTGTGACTTTGTCTAGGATTTTATGGGTCGAAGCATAACTATTTTAGTCATGATTCAGGAGAACCAAGACCAGTTTCAGAGATATTTTGGAAAAAATTTAAGAAAAATTACTGAAGTTACGTAACAATTACGTAACAAATAATGAAAATTCTTCAGTGAATATACTCTTCATCTTTGATTTTAAAAAGTTGATCAAAAATAAGCTAAATATGCTATTTTTTTTTTTTTTACTTATTTTTGCGATATAACGGTATTCTGATGCCATTTAAATATGATCCCCGGTTAAAAAATAAACTAGCTGCTTGTAATAAAAAACCGATTTTGACTTCAGTCGACGTAAGCTACTTGAATATATTGCTACCGAATCGTTGATGGTAATGTAATGCACATGATTCTATATGCTTACCAGTATGTGGAAACATCCCTTTCTTCTTTCTGAGCCATTTTCATTTTGCAGCGAAATACCATGGCCTCCAAAAGAATAGCCTCCTAATGCAAGGGAATTTCTTTTGATTTAAGAAGGTGGGTGTTCCATGGCGATGGTCCAACGACGTCAGTTTTTTCTATAAGATACATCTAAGTAATATCAATCTCAGAAGAGTTTCAAGCTTCGAAAAGGTGCAACCTTTTACTCTGCTCTATGTTGTTTTAAGTTCGTCCTTGATTCTGACTTCAACAGACGTCCAAATTGGTTTTTCATATCTTCCACGAAGCATTAAGTCTATTTTCTAAGCCTGCACCCCCTTAAAAATTCCAACTCTCCAACTCCATCTCATAGGACCAATTTAAAGTCAATTAGACTACGCTTTAAACCGCCGTGTAAAACATATATTTAATTTTAAGATGATAACCCAAGTGCACTATTGTTTCACAGATAGTTTAATTATATTACACACTGCTTAACAGGCTCGTATTTACTACCCCCCAGCCACAGGCCTCTGTGTAACTCATATTCCTGACTCGTAACGAACAGCATCCTTCTATCAGTCTCATCATCATCGCCATCATCACCATATACTCGTTCGTATACCCGTACCAGAGAGCAATGTAACGAGCTTTATATAAGTCGTCTATCGGGGATTATTAACTCACCATGAAATTACGCTGGAATACCTAATTCCCACCTGAGTTATTAACGCCCTCTACCCATTTAATATAGAACCTCATCTTAGCCGTATATGCGAATAAACATACATATATAAGTTACTCTGTGCATGTATATGTGCTTAACGGTGGTGCACTTAATAATTCGCCACATAAGGGACGAGAGAGTACCGCACCGAGCCTGAGTGACTAAAGTATATACATACATATGTATACCCATTCGTGTGTGTAGGTATATTATGTGTGAATGAAGGATACACCTGATAATATACCTACACCTGGTTATAAGCATAAGACCCATAACAACGGCGTACATGTGGGCTATAATACAAAACAGCTCAGACAATGCACAGGGAATTAAGGATACTAACCAGTAAGCACCAGAAGCTCGCGTACAACCTATAAACTTCTATACGCAAACGTTCTTCTTTTTTTTTTCCTTCTCTCGTTGTGTTGTTGTAGGAGTATTTTGTGGTCGGATTTAATGATTTTAGGCGGCCTTCAATGGAACTACTGATATGTGAACGATCAAGGAGCTTGATTAAATTTCTTATTTAGGACTTTATTTGTGGGGGGGAAACACAAATTGGTATGCAATTAAAAAAAAGTACTCTCTGGGAGGCTGTAGGTAGTGCAAAACAGGTCAACATTTCGAGAGGAAAGGAATTTTTATTCATATCAGGACTTTTTTTATGACTTTTGTGTGTGATTGGTGAACCGAAAGAGGTCGGTTCAAGTTTCATCCCATTTATATAAAACGGCCCCATCTCGTTAACTAGTGCGCGGTTTGGACATGAAAAGTGAATGGTGCCGAGAATTTTAGGCTCAGGTCTACCGCGGACCACGAAATTCCTTCCAAATTAACCTGACTCTATCGATTACTTTGAATTTCAAGGTGAGATTCTTATGAATAAATTGCGAGTAAGTGACAGAAGGTCTGTATTAGATTGTAAACGAAGGTTTGTCGTTCAAAGTCTATCATCTGCAGTTATCAGCTTTACGAGTAGAATTAGATCCTTACGTCAACCTACGTTGGGCCTCAATATTCTTCAGTCCGAGCCGATTATTGACTATCTTGGAAGCTTTGTACGCTATCTAGCCATCTTTTTCACTGATTGCTGTGCTCTCTCAAGGCTAACATTAATCAACAATCCAAAAATAAATCCATAGACGTTATCATAGAATTGATGTCTCTGAGGCATCTAGCCAAGAAACCAAACATCGCATTAACTTTACAGACAACATAATCCATATGTTTCCTTAAATTTAGTTGATGGTCGAGAATGATACCAAGATCTAGATACTAGATACGAATTTATATGGTATTGATACATTAGAGGAACATTAGATCTAAACAAACTGAAACATTGACATTTAGAAACTTTAAGAAGGAGGTGATTCCGTTCACACTAGTCATTGACCATGGCCACATCTTGATGTAATAAGTCGCAATCACATTCTGATTTAATGGAGCACAAAATAATTTGAGATCATTGGCAAAAAGAAGGCACTGATGACTAGTGGAAGATCGTTGATGAACAACAGAAATAATAATGGCCCACGGTGACTCCCTTGAGGAACGCCAGATGTAACTCTTATAGAAACAGAAAGACAATCATCAATTTGAATACAATGAACCCTACCAACTAAGAATGACACGAACCAACTAAGCAAGGTAGACTGAAATCCTATTACCAATAGTTTCTGAATAAGGGTGCGATGACCAAATTTATCGAAGTCTGTTACAAAATCAGTAAAAATTACATCCGAGTACATAGCAAGTTCGAAATAATAGGTTAGGTTAGGTTAGAGGGGCTGATGAGAATGATAACATCCCCATCACACTTAGGTCCATGTGGACCCATTGTGATATCGATGTTATTTTCCCACCCATAGTATTAGTTTCTAGGTTTCAACCATTCAGGTGCCCTGGCAAATTCAAGTATGGCCGATGGTGATTCATCCGATAGCTCGTCGATGTCCTCGAAAAAGAATTTGCCCAAGATTTTGTTTCTAAGTTGGCAGAAGTTAGGCTGTGTCCTTATGAACCTCTTCATCACCACACCCTCTGCAGATGTCATTATCATTCAAGCGTAGATTCTTCATATGGTATATTAGCTAGTTGTAAGCAGTTAGTATACCTATCAGTTAGTATACCTATTCTGTCAGTTCAAAATGATGCTCGACAAAGTTGCAAAAAGTGCCAGATGCGTTGAAGTTGATCTTCCCTTTGTGAATTCATAATGATGGTCGTATACTACATTGTTAACTAGAAAAACAGTTTTATTATAAACAATCTTTTCAAACAATCAAGGAATATTAGATGAAATCTTAGAAAGAGGACATTTGGTTTATCACCAGATTTATGCATTGGAACAATGTAAGATATTTTCCACAAGCAATTGATGTCCCGAATATGTGTCAGAGCGGTACTGACGATGCGTATTTCTTCAATACTATAGGAGTAATATTATCAGGAGCCTCTGTAGGTAAGTGTTCTGGTGACAAAACTGTGCACTAGATTTTTCCAGATTCTAGATTCTTATCTGATTAATCTTTAAAATCACGCTCTCACAATACTTTCCCCACTGTAAACTACGTAATAAAACAAGTATCGTAGAGAAGAAGCAATCCTGAGGTACCTCACCATTTTATACATTCAGTTATGGTCGGTTGCTTCAAAAGGTAGGAATTTATTTGGGGAAGTTATTGTTTAAAAAACCTCGGTAATTTCCTGGACAGCCTTTAAGAAACTCGTGTTAATTTTCGTCAAAGAAGAATGTTAAATTCTTTCTGCTGAAGCTACAGATTCTACCAGGGGGCATTTTCAAGTTCACGTAATGGGGGGCACCGTAGCGCAAGTGGTTAGTGCGACGGACTACTGAGCCAGCGGTCTTGGGTTCGAATCCCGCCGCAAACACCTAAAAAGTTTTTCACAGTGCCACCTCTTTCGAATGTCTGACAAGCATCAAAGAGTATCATTTGTCACGATTGAGCTTCTCAACTCGCCGTTCGGAGTCGGCAAAAAACTGTAGGTCCCTTTCATTCGTGCAAAAATATAACACGCACACACAAATGGTTGCGAGAAGCAGGCCCAGGTTCACCTCTAGCTGTAGCGCCAACTAAGTAAGTAATGGGGGGAAGAAGTAAAAATAAAAATGCAAATTTATCTGCTACCCTAATACATTTTTTGGATATTTTGATTAGTTTATGTATATGTATGTATTCTCTTAGTCGGAAAAGTAAACCAAAACTGCGTCCTTCACTTCTTCTTCGCTTGAAAACTTTTTCCCACGAATTTGCTTTTTCAATTTTGGGAAAAGATAATAATCGCTGGAAGCCAGGTCGAGGCCGTTGCCATATGTGGGTGTTCCAAAATATCGACGCCCACCTTATGCAGAGAAGCCAATGTAACACGACTCTTGTGCACAGGCACGGTGTCATACAGAAGTAGTAGGTACACCATTGGTTAATTTTCAACGTCTTTTTTCTCTGATGGCTTCTTTCACCCGCTCTAAGATTGAAGCGTAGTATTACAGATACTTCGCTTATGGAGACGCCTTTGTACTTATAATCTATCGACTTTTTGAATAATGCCCGGAGATCGGTCGTCCTGGCCGTGGGTTATCTGCAAGTGAGTGTCATGTCCTTGTTTGAAAAGACTGTGCCACTTGTAAACCATAATTTTACCAGACTGTGTCACTTGTAAAAAATGGTTTTACCCTGAAAAAAGTCCCCGTAAACGGATACCATCTCTTCCAATATGGTATGAGCCGACTTTCCTTGTTTGGTGAAAAACTTTCGGTGCTCGATTTTCTTCAAATTGTACACTTTCATCCCGATTGAGTTGCTTGGTCGACGATAGTTCAAATGATAATGGCTCGATTTAAATAGAACTTGCTATTTATACCTAAAATGAGTCACTGAACTACCTACTTATTTCGCAAACTTAAAACCGCACCAACAACCATTAACAACCTTAGACAAAATCATTGCGTTTGAATACGATTTTGTAGCCTGGTATTGTGTCGTCCTTTCGAATGCGTGGTTCGAACGAAGCTATTGTGAAATACTTTTTACATTTCCTTAAACATTTTGGTTTTTATGAAACACTAATTCAACCGAATTTAATTCCATTTTTTATTCACAATTAAAATTTCCATTAATTAAATCAATACTTTCAAAAATAATAAAATAAAAGATAAACTCACGTTTTGATTTCATTTCATTCAACAATAACTAGATACCTACTCTCTGTACCTGAATAAACTTTTTGAGCAATGGTAATATTCTGGTCACGCAAAATAAAAAAAAACAAAAAACAAATATACTCACAAATAAAACAATGAAATTCTCCAATCAAAATTCCAATTAAAATTCGAAATTCGAAACGCAAAAATAATCACGAAAACCCAACAATAATAAAAATGAATGCAAAAAAAAAATATTAAATTCGAGAAGAGATGAAAACCATGGTAACTGTTATGAGTGGCTTTTCCGCAGCAATTCGAATCGTTTTTTTTTTTATCTTAACCAAACCATTCACAAGGACATCTCACTTTATGTTGGTTTTAATTGTTTATTCTTTTTTATGGGTTATCAATTTTTCAAATGCCTATTACGGGTAACCATAGCGATTTCATCAAGTTTTGGCGAAATATATAATTTTCGATTAAAATCAAAAACCGAGGGAGAATAACCAAAACAGAAAAGGAAAGAACATGGCGGAGCTTAATTACTCTGTTTTGTGTTTGATTTTCTAATACTCGGGACATTTTGATTGCTGCTATGAACTTTATAGAATTAATAGCCAAGAGTTGGTTATTAATTTCGTATATTTTTATTTATTTCATGTCGGCGTTGGCCTGAAAGGCGGTGTGGATTCGTGTTCAGGACATGAAAATGTCGCCTTCTCCTTTCATATTGGTTTTTGTTTTTGTGTGCTTATTCCTGGAATTAAGTCTTTTGAAAGAATTTTGTTAAGCGAAAGCGGTTGTTGCGGATTAATGGGGATTATATTTTTGATTTTTTTCTATGTTATAAGTCTCTTCACAGGGGTAAATTGGGAAATCGGAATTAGCAGGTCAAAGCCAAGTTACCTCAGTTTTCTATGATTTATAGGTCGGAAACGGTGATTTTGAATGAATCTATTTCGAAAACCGTGTTTTCAAATTATTTATTGGTCGGAAACGGTGTTTTTGAATGAATCATAGGTCGAAAATGATGTTTTTGGACATGAAGTGATCTAGAGAATTAACGGGCTATATTTTTTTTTTGATTTAAGTCCCTTTACGGTGATAAGTTTAGTTTAATTGAAAGAGCTGAGTTGAAAAAAAGTTGGGAATCAACAGGACAAAGACAAATTACCTCAGTTGTCTATGATTTATAGGTCGGAAACGGTGATTTTGAATTAATCTACGTCGGAAACCTTGTTTTTGAATGATTTATAGGTCGAAAACGGTGTTTTTGAATGAATCATAGGTCGAAAATAAAGTTTTCGAACATGAATTATAACAATTACAAGCGATCTAGAGGATAACGGGGTATATTTTTTGTGATATAAGTCTCTTCACAGCGAAATATTTATAATTGAAAGAGCTGAGTCGGAAAAAAAATAGGGAATCAGCAGGACAAAGGCAAATTACCTCAGATTTGTATGTTTTATAGGTCGGATATCGGAAACGGTGTTTTTGAATCAATCATATATCGGAAATCGTATTTTTGAATGATTTCTAGGTCGAAAATGTTGTTTTTTAATGAATCAATTCTCAAAAATGATGTTTTTGAATATGAGTTATAATAATTACAAGCGATCCAGAGGATTAACGGGCTATATTTTTTCTGATATAAGTCCCTCCACAGGGATATTTTTAGAATTGAAAGAGCTGAATTGAAAAAAATTTTGAGGATCAGCAGGACAAAGGCAAATTACCTCAGATTTTCATGATTTATAGGTTAGAAACGGTATTTTTGAGCGATTCATAGGTCGGAAACAGTGTTTTTGAATAATTTATGAGTCGAAAATGATGTTTTTAAATGAATGATTTCTCAAAAATGCTGCTTTTGAACATGTATCACATTGGAATGGGAATACACTAATTCCTTAAAAAGATCGACTCGAGCCCTTATATTTATATTCAACTTTATAAAAAATCATAAACTACAGAGCAAAACAAAACCTCTTCAATCTTCATTGGTTCGATATCAATAACAATTCCAAACTATCCACGCATTCGTTAAACTTCCAATTCAACTTCTTAAAGTCTACATCTACCCATCGACTTACACCTAACGAACATCGTATATCCTTGAATTGTCATCATAAATAGAGATCGCCCTCGAACATCCTTCAACACAATTGCAACAGGAAAAATTCGTCATCGTATCTATTACAAAGTTTTTCGGAGACCAATATTTTTTTTTCTTGCCTCCTACTTTTTCGCAATCGAGAAGAAGATACTTTTTAAAAGAAAAGATATCATCATATATTGACATATCCTTTTCAAATTACTCTTTCTCAACGTAACGTTGCGTTGGCTGGCAGAAGGACGAAAGATGAAACTTTTACTTTTTTTTTTCTGTTCGTCTTTGAAACAAAAACAAAATGTCAATTCTTTTGATATTTTCTTTAATGGACTAAGTTTTCCAATAGATCTCATAAGTTTATTTTTTTCTTCTCAATATCCTTGCTGGATATACGAGTGTATGTAGGTGATTTTCTGTGTAGGAAAAAAAAAGAAGTTATAAATTTACTCGTAGAAAAGTTACGGCGGTAACTGGTTACAGTAATGAAAGTATGGTATTGGATGGAATGTTTTGTGAGGGCAGTAAATGAAATTTACAGATACTCGTACGTAGCTCTGGAAGTGATGGAAGTGTTTTCTTTAACCGCATGGAAAGGAATATCAGTGCGCTAAGGGATCGAGATGTTAGGCAAATAAACCGAATCGAAATCAAATGAGTCATTGACAGTTGAGACGAATCTTGAACGAATCTATCACTAATTGACTCATCTTAAGTGTTTCGGGAGTACATTTACTAAGTTCAGTTATACATGTAAACTGGGCATACACCTTTTTCCCGTGTTCCTGGAATAACCAACGTGTGGTGCCCTAGTTATGTTGGTATCACTCCCCTGGACATTCCCACCAAATTTTGGCGTCATCTCATAGCATGCCATTCTCAGCGATTTTCGAAAAACATAGATATAAAAACTCAGCAATGAATTTGAATTTAAATTTCGTGTTAAAAATGGCTCTATAACATTGGAAATAATGTTGAAAACGAATTTTGGTGACAGTAGCTTACAATTGGCATACACGCTTAAGAGGCGGTCATGAATCGACTACAATGAAAATCATTCTGGCAGACCGTCAGAGAGTTAGCAAAGATGACCAACATCTTGATGGGTCTGGACTAGACCGGATTTGAGACATATCGCTGCAAAGCTGGTGCCGAAGGACTTGATTTGACGTCTCACAACGCGTTGATTCATTATCCGTGCATTTATTATCAGAAAAACACACAAATGCCATCCATCGGATCTGGAAAATTTTGTTGGATTTGCTTTTGCACCTCCGTGCGAGATAATCTTGCCGGCTTGCCTCAATTTTTGTGCGAATTGATTGCTTCAAATCAGTTAAATTGGTCGGTTTCGTCCTCTTGCTTGCAATAACCCCATAAAAAGACACAGTACGGTCGGATTATGTAGTTAAACGAGTTTTTTTCATTGGAGAATTTGTGCTACATGTACCCAGGTGATGTGAAAAGTTGCACCATCTTGCTGAACCCACACAGCGTTGAAATGTAATCGTTTTCGAAGTAGCTCTGGAAGAACAATTTAAGCATCTCTAAGTAACGTTCTCTATTAGCCGTTACAGTGAAACGATTTTCTTCGCACTAGTGACTCGATCTGGGTGCAGTTTCATCTTATGAAACATCTCTTTTTTTAACTCCATATTCGGCAATATTGTTTAATGCCATTTTCAAGCTTAGGTCTAACAATGTCTCATCAGATATAAAATTTCTGTTTATGAAGTTGTTGAGCTTTTCCACAATTTGGAGAATTCTCTGGCAAATTTCCAATGGAATCGACTGGGTTCTGTTTTATTGAAATAATTTGATTTTTGTATAGAAAAAAGTTTATGCAGAGTTGCCTACAGTGACTGCCTGCAAAAAAATGAAACGCACACTCAAATAGTTGCGAGAAGCAGGCCCTGGGTTATCCCGAACTGTAGCTCTATCTAAAGAAGAAAGACCTAAGATCTCCTGATAGAACCCATTTAACCTCCTTTTCGAAACGGAAGGATGCAATTGAATGGCAGAAGCTACAGGGCTGATTGTTTCTTGCGTCCGAGCTGTATGGAAAAGTGGTAATGAGCATCATTATGGTCCATCTACTCGGAGCAGTACCCCAAAACTCGGGCCTAAACGCTCTTTTTAAGAAAACTACAGATTCCAAGTGGTGATAGCGTACTATGGCGCACTATCCAAATTCTGGTTACATTGTTCCAATTGTCTGTTTAAATTGAAATCAACGCGTAGGGGATGCATGGACATTTAAGACTGCAACTATATTGAACGCCTGCTTAGCTTCCTCACATTTTCGTTCACTTCTTTATTCTTGATTTTCAACAGTTCAGATCTTCGTAGTAACCTGTCCTCATCGCGACGCACTACCACACTTGGTCCAGGTTAGGTATGGTTAGAGGCTGAACCATCCCAAAATACTAGGCACCAGAGTGGGCCCATCGCGATCCCATAGGAAACCATCCATGGATGGCCTAGACCTAAACTGTCACAATTTCCTCAAAGCATTTTATTACCCTGCAAAATTTTAAAACGTGTCTGTGGTTGATTCGGCCTACTTCCTCTAGATCTTCAGTAACCTTAAAGTAGGAGCCTACAATAAGCCACGCTTGGTCTAAGTAAGCAGTGATTATACGTCACGGAATAACAATTTACCTAATCCTTCCTTTATAGATCTTAAATTGACGAATTTCGGAGAACTTTTTTTTAAAAGACACACAAACTCGGTTGAAGCCCTATTTTAATGTAATTTTAGCAAAGAGAGGCGAGTAGGGACTTCAGTGGCAAGGAGCTACATACATACATGCGAAGGCGACTTGCACTAAAGTGTTCTTTTCATCCAGTATTAACCTTTGCACTGTGGAGTGGATTGTATTGTATTGCATTGTATTGTATTTAGAAGAGAGAACAAGCACGTAGACCTGTAGGCGCATTGTACTTTGGTGAAGTACCACCCCATTCTCTGAGTTAGCGATTTGTTGCTGAGCTATACAACGATCTTAATCTGCCCATCGCTTTCGCAAAGTGAAGCAATAGGGCAAGATTTAGCTCCAGTAGATCAACGTCCCGTAGAACGTAGTTGCCCAGAGTGGCCGAGTAAAGGCCGGACACTCGCTAATGAAGTGCTTAGCAGTCTCTTCTTCTTCCAGGAACATCTCGCAAGGGCCCGAGCTTCCGATTCCAATTTTGTCCAGGTGCTCGTTTAAGGGAGTGAACCCAGTGGCCGGTCCTGTGAGGATTTTTAGGTCATTTTTGCCGTGGGAGCGTTTACTAACATTTTGGCCTTTCAGCATAATCTGAACTGCAGCCAATAACAGGCTGAGGACCGATAAAAGGGGTCGCTGATCTAGCTCTAGCCAGAGCATCAGCTTTATCGTTTCCCGAGATATCACAATGTCCCGGGACCCAGACTACTGTCATCTTATTACATCGCCCTAACTGGTTCAGTTTATTGACAGCTTCCTCATCAATTTTTGGGTTGATCAACGCTGCTGAATAGGCTTTAACAGCTGCTTGGCTATCAGAGTAGATGTAGGTGGACTTGCCTTTCCATCTCTTGTTAAGTGCAATGTGCGCTGTGCTAGCGATAGCATACACCTCTGCCTGAAAAACAGTTGTTAATCTGCCCAGTGGAATAGATTGCTCAACGTGGCATTCTTCTGAGTAGACACCTGCTCCGGAGAGGTCATCCATTAAAGACCCGTCCGTATAGAAGACTATACTTTCTGATGGGAAACCAGATCGGTCTCCGCTGTTCCATTCAGAGCGATCTGGAAGGAGACATTGGAACCTTCGTCCGAAATTATATCTAGAGCTCGTAGTGTCCAGAGCTCCCCCCAAGACTCCGGGTACTGAATCGAGAAGGTCCCCTACCCTGCTACCTCTACTACCTTCACCGAACGTAACTCGCCTTCCAAAAATCAGAAGGCACTGTGGAGTGGAGCACTACTTACTTAACTATATATTCTTTTAAGGGGAACTGAGCTCACTACCTTAAAGAGCTTAGATTCTGCTATTCAAAAAAGTCCACACATTCAGATATATTTCAAGCTAATAACACTGGGGTGGATTCTACCCTGGTTTGCAGTCCGAAGTCCGTTTCAGAGGTGAGCGTGTTGTTATTATTTCAATTCATTCAGATAAACATATAGACTATGAATGTTCTTTAATATCCTTTCTAAGTAGATATATACGAGCTTTTCCACCTCCTTTACGTCTTTCTTCAGCAAAGAAAAACCATTTCTTTACTACCTCACCCACCCCCTGTGTCGGGGTAATTAAAGTCATTCGCTAATTAAAATTTACTCATCATAGCAAACCCGTAAAGCCACCCGGCTATTTTTGTTTCCTTTTCTTTGCTTCTCTCTTTCTTAATGGAATTAGAAACCATTTATACCGTTGGTTTGCACACCTAACCTATAGTTCGTATGCGTACGTCGTACTACACGCCTAACGGTTTTATTGCTTTTATTCTCTTTTCTGTTTTTTTTCTTTTTCGTTACAAAAATAGAAAAGAAAAAAAGAAACATAAGACATTGGACGATGACCTAATTCAACAATCGATTCCCATCCCTTGTCCACGTGTTAAGAAAGAGTCCATGCGCTCAAGGACTTTGGGCTTATTTAAACAGCCATTCATCCTTTCTCAACACGACATACACAAACAAAGAGTTGTATGTTTGTGTATTTTAAAAACTTAATATATTTCATTTTAACTGTTGTTTCATCAAGGGAGCGGGGGCGGCGGTTATATCTATGACTTGTGTTGACCACCAAAAGTCCCAGTTTATTCGATCGAACTACGAGGTATCTCTGCGTAAAAAAAGAATTGTTTACAGCAAAACAGTACGTTATATGGCTTACAGTAACAACAAACCAAACCTCACATTATATGCTTGAGGTACATAGATACATATACACCGTCTCCCAAGAGATGTAATCAATTACTTAGTGTTCTCTGGCGTTTTCTCACCCTGCGGAGTTGAGCTTCCTTTCAAAATATTTAACGTATGCTTACACATACATACATATACTAGAAACTGGGGCTTGGAAGTTACAGAGTGTATATCGCCCCAAGGGGCATTACGTGAAGCTTGCAAGAACTCTCCTCTGTTAGCCCATATACCATGCGCGCACATACACATGCTTGTGCATATCCGTGGATTAATAATTAACCTCGCAAGGATGAATTCCATTTCCGATAAACTTTATATCCTACTCCACTAAGTACCACATTCCTTCAACTTCAACATTAAAGTAACAATAGAAGACAACATAGAATGACCTACAAAAAGAATGACAGAAAAAAGGGTTAAAAATGGATTTCCAACCTCATTATTGTGTCCTTTATCCTTTTCAATCGTTTTGTAATGTGAAACGGCATATCATCGATCGTTATACATTACACAGA
The DNA here is from genome assembly GCA_949775065.1 of Brachyopa scutellaris. Classification (NCBI taxonomy): domain Eukaryota; kingdom Metazoa; phylum Arthropoda; class Insecta; order Diptera; family Syrphidae; genus Brachyopa; species Brachyopa scutellaris. The sequence goes on from OX459114.1 coordinate 14,744,865, forward strand.
TACACAAAGGCACTCGTATACCAACCGACGCGACGACTGCAACGCATCTATTCAAATTAAATATATAATTTGAAATTCTCTTTTAATTGTTAATTCTGCTTTTAATACTTTGTGACAGAATGTCACAGCAAAAAACCGAGAACGGGACGGAACGGGATACGGGACTGGCTCTATGTCTCTCTGACTAATCTCAACTTTTCAACATTTAATTAATGTAATTATCGTTGAGGATAATTTTCGTGAATCCTTTGTGACGGAGCGGCCCGCCAGTCCCATGGTCGGCCGGTGCTGACTCGTGAAAGGAGGGATATCATCTTGAAGTGCTTTGAAGAGGGTGATACAAGTTGAAGGTTGATAATGATTTTTTTTTTTCTAACAATAATCCCAAAGGGGGGTGTAAACGAGTGGGGGAATTAAATTTGATAGTGCTGTAGTAAGGGAAGGTATTTTTGTACGTCATTGTACACTGAAAAGGATACAAAAAAGGAACGGAAGAAGTGTCAAATGGTTTTCAGAGTTTAAAAGACTTCGTAGCAACTATTGATCTTCCGAAGTTAAACCTTTTGACTAAAACGGGACGTTTGTCATTAATTTTGGAAAAGGATTTGGGTTTTTTAGGGCTCTGTTCCAAAAAGAAAAACGGAACCAATTTAAGATCACCCTCTTGTGTCTGACTGTCAGAGGTATTTATGTATCTTGGAATCCGTTTGGCGTTAAATTCAGCACAATTTTGACCTTTAAACATATTTCTCAATATTGTACCACAAGGGCAAAGTGTTAAGTCGAAATAACAAAACTTATGAAAAATAGGTCATCTGGGGTATCATTAGAAAGTAAGGACTTCAAAAATATTTTTTTTTTATAAGAATCTTTGAGAGGTTTTGTCGAAAATAAGTACATTTCCTCTGCCTTTCCAAAGTCAGGAATATGTCAAAGTTATGTTTTATATATGTCTAGCTAATTTATAGGAAAGCTAAGCTAAGATGTTCATAAGTTGCCTAGTTTTTGAAAAATGGCTACGAAACACTACATACGCGAGTCCGACTCTTGGCAAGTTTTTGTATTTGCTAAAGAAACGTTAAAAAAAAGAAAGATATAAGTAGACGTAGCGGAATTGAAAATGACCGAGCTTCTGAGCGTTGAGCTATAACCGCCTCGTAAAAAGAATACTTTAAGGATATAAGTAAGTAAAATAAAGATGTCTTAAAGGTGAAATACGAAGATGACAAAAAAGTGGCCAACTACTGGTTAGTCTATTTTTATGGCAGATAATCCTAATAATATGCTTTTGCGCTACAATTAGGTGCTGAATAGTATTGGAGTAGGTACCACCCCAGCTTGATAAGCTAGCTTCGAATTTACAAGTCCATAATATATTGTAAGTAGAAGCTTTGTGGAACAATAGGGTTTTAGTATAAACATACTGTGGGTTACGGACAACATATATTTTCTTAAATCAGCTGCATGTGCCTTCCAAGTTAAATTTTTGTCTATTAAAATTCCTAGATATTTAAAACATTCAATTGATTCTATCTTAAAGCAGTTTGCAGTACATGGAACATTTTGAAAATAATTATTTTTTCCGCAAGTATGAGAAGACAGAAAAAATTGTTCACACGATGAAGAGTGAAAATATGTGTTACAATCAACTAACTCCGAACCCTTTAGACTACAAATCATAAGCTTGGTTTTTCACTTATTAAAAGATCATGTTTTGCAAACCATTGCCTTAAGATTTGCAAGTCATTCTGCAGATTTGTTATGGATGCAAATAAAGAATTGTCGACATATGTAAATGTCATGTCATCAGCAAACGCTGTCACTCTGCTACTAAATTGTTGATGAAAAATAGAGTTCACATAGATCAGAAATAAAATTGGACCTAAGACCGAACCCTGAGGAACTCCAATGCTTAATTCAAGCTCATCACTAAAGACACCGTCAAGTTTCACCCGTTGAGACCTTCCTTTAAGATATGTTGAAAACCACTCATGTACTGAGCTCCTAAAACCAGCCCTATAAAGTTTATCCAACAGAATTTTATGATTGACCATATCGAACGCCTTTGTCATGTCAATAAATATACTGATAGTGCTTTTGTTGTTATTGAATCCTTCGTATATTTCACTACACAGTTTGAGGATAGCATCTTCAGTTGATCTACCTTCCCGAAAACCATATTGTGCAGTATCAAAAAAGTTAGTCTTGTTTAAAAATTAAACTATGCAACATTTCATCAACTTCTCAAATAATTTAGAAAATGTTGAAAGCAAAAATATTGATCTATATTGGGTCAATTGTTTTCTATTACCCTTTTTGAATAAAGGAATAACTTCAGCAGATTTTAAGGAGTTGAGAAAAATACCACAGTTGACACTCATGTTAAATATATGAGCCAGTATATCAACTACATAAAGGCCGACGCGCTTCAGAAGGCAATTAGTGACACCATCGGAGGTACTTGAGTTTTTGTTGTCAAGATTCGATATGGTTTTATATATTTCACGCGAGGTAAATGGTTCGAATACAAAACTGTTACTTTGGAATTTGTCTCTGGCTAATTCTGGAAGCAAGTCACATTCGCAATACCTTTGGTGGGGGATAAGGTTTTAGTTCCACAGAAACGAATGCGAAGCATTTGTTAAAGCTGTTAGCAATATCTTTTGGGTTCGAAACCCACATATTCTCAATCTCTAACTGAACAAATGCCCATCGAAACTTGATAGAAAATGTGTTCGAAAGACCCCGTATTTCGGGCGTAGGTGGCGCTACAGCTCGGGGTGAACCTGGGCCTGCTTCTCGCAACCATTTGTGCGTGCGTGCAGTTTTTTGCCGACTCCGAACGGCGCGTTGAGGATAGGGTTACCAGACGCTCCCCTTTGGGTGGGACAGTCCTCCTTTTTCATACCAAAATGCTGATTGCCCCCCTATACAATTATCTGTTCCCCTTATTAAATAAAATTCAAAAAGAGAAAACATTAAATTTAAAACTGTTGAAGTATTTTCGTTAAGTATTTTTTAAAAGATTCTCTATAAACACATCCATTTGGAGTTCAAAATTATTTCCAAGTTGAACGCATCCACTCAATGAACTACATATCACTTCACGCGCAAAAGTTTTCCTTCATCTGTCAGTTTATGATTTGTGCTGCTATCTGTCCTCTGTCAGTTTTTGTTTACAAATTATTTACAAATTATTTTCGTTTGCGTTTAATAGTATCTAAAATGTCTGAAAAAGCGAATAAAAAAGGAAGTGTGCATAAAATCAGTGGTAGAAAATGTGCTTCGAGTGGTTAACAAAAAGCAAAGAAGGTCCTGAATATGCGACATGTTTAATTGGCTTTAACTTTTTTACTTCACTTTTTTTACGCTGGTGTTATATTTTTCAAAAACATATTTTTTTTCAATATGGTAACCCTAGTTGAGCAGCCGATTGACATTTGAAAGTGGTGGCACCGTGAAAAAAAACTTTTAGGTGTTGAACCCGGGCTGGGATTGAACCCGGGAAGCATTGCGTAGTAGTCCAACGCACTTAAAACTACACCACGGTGCCGGTTAAATATTCCATTTAAAAATTAAAAAAAAAAAGAAAAACCTTCGTGAACTCCTTTCACAAATAGAATATCTAAACTGACAAACGCCTCTCATATAAAAGTATGACTAAGCTACTTCCAATTCACTATATCAACTCGTTAAATGGCGTAAAAGAAACAGTTTAATTAAATTCGAAAAAAATACATATACACTCATACACAAACGCATATCTATAGGTCACCAATTGCTTTTGTCACCACGACCCCGATAATCACCCACCACCCACAGCAGGCTAAACTGAATAATCGAATTTCTTAATTTTAGCCAATCAATTTTTATTGCCAAACTTCTGGGTGACATTTTTCGTGAAAACAAAGCCATCGTCGAAATCCATTCGTGATATTATCGTCTTATGTCTATTTAGTGCAATGTTTGTGGTTGGTTCCCATTATTTAAGTATTTTCCTTTTTTTTTGTCTTTGGGTAATTGCTGGGGATATCTGTTTGTCATCCCTTGTTTGTGGTAATAAAAACAGGAGACAAAAAAAAAAGATTGTATAAGGAAAATCTACTCATTTCGGCTTAGAAGACTGAGAAAGTTTTGCTCATAAAATTAAGAATGCCAAATTGGTGATTTGTTTTTGTTTTGGAAATTTACTTTAAGAAAAAGTCCTTCATTTAAAGGCTAAATGGCTTATGGGATAAAATAGGTGAAATATTGTCTTTTATGTTTGGAGTGCAGTAGTGTGGACATTTAGAACTTTTACTTGCTCTCAGATACTTTATCTCTATGTGAGTTGGTATGGTTTGAGTCTACAAAGTTGGACAGTTCTTTCGTCGTGCTTTTTTTTTTTTACTTTGAATTTCCAAAATGAATTTACCATTTCATGATAAACTTAGACCCAGCCGGCAGTGTTGTTCGTTTATAGGAAGATTTAAGACTAACGAGGTCCCACTTAATCTGTAGCGATATGCTACAGAACTGACATACTTAACTTCTTGCTCAATGGATTCCCAATGTTTCGAGGATCCCTGCCGGAGACACGGCAGTCTTCCATACTCTTCGGTCCTTCCATTCCTCTACTACTTACTTACTTACTTAACGGACTCCCGACTCGTGAAGAGTCTCTGCCGGAGGCACGACAGCCTTCCACTCTCTTCGATCCCGGGCACGCTGCTTCCATAGTTGTCTAGGGCAAGCGCACTGACATCCGCGGTAGCTTGATCCTTAAACCGGAGGTTCGGTCTTCCTTGTCGTCTCGAACCTGGGGGCTGAGATTTGTGGATCCTCTTTGCTGGAGCATTGTTGTCCATTCGCTCGATGTGGCCGAGCCAGTGTAGTCGACGTGTTTTGACTTTTCCGACTACATCCACATTTTGGTACAGCTCATAGAGTTCGCGGTTATATCTTCTCCTCCATTCGCTCTCCTCGCATATAGGACCAGGGCTGGCGAAGTGAGTACTAAATGAGTATTCGTACTACTCTCTCAAACACTGTACTCCCGTGCTCCCATCGTCCTGATTGTACTCCCCTATAAAATATTTCCATTTTTCAAGACAAGTAGTACTTTGAGTACGTTTTCTTTATTGAATAGTACAGTACTACCTCGCTAATTCGAACACTCGGTAATTCGAATGCTTCAGTAATTCGTACCTCTATTTTTTTACGTTATGTATCTTGTAATTCGAACACTTGTCAAAATTGGTACTCTGTCATTCGAATTTTGTTCGATGTTTTTTTGTGAATGCCTTTACAATAATTACAGAGTTGAAAGTATTTTCCTAGAAATATTAGTATACTAGAAAGGGTTTGCATGTAGTTAGCATTTTTGTATCGATTGGCTTTGTGATTGGTTTGTTATTTTAATAAATTACGCTTTTAAGTGACATTTCAAACATTTTTGCCAGATAAACATGAACCGTTCTCAAAAGCACTACAAGTCTTGGTATTTTTCTTCTTACAACCACTCCACACTGCTTTTTTAACCGAAATATTAACCACGAAAAGAGTATACAGTAATTCGAAAACCTACGTAGTTCGAATTAGGGTAGGTCTCTAATAGTTCGAATTATCGAGGTTGTACTGTACTTTGTTAAAATACTAACACGATAACGAAATACAGTGGTCGAGATAAGTATAAAGACAGACATTATCAAAATGTTCAATTCGATATAGAGACTGAACTGCTTACTAAAGAAGCCATGCACAAAAGGTGAAATCCTTTTTAGGGAATGAATCTTTAACAAACTCGAAGAGACTGGCCACAATAAAATCTTAAAGTTTTGCGGGGAAATTAAATATTTTGACGGAATGGTTTCGGTTTAGGTACCAGGGGACCGCGATGGGCCTATTATGGTGCCTTGTGTTTTGTGATGGCTCAGCCTCATAACCAGTTACAACCTAACCTAGCCATGCCCCGCGGAACCCAATTGAAGGATGGGCAGTTATTGCTATACAAAGAGACCATGGGAAGCGGTCAATTGCGATCTGTTTCCGTTGTGTTTGATTTCCTCAATGGGTGAAAATTATGGCTCTGCTAGATGATCCGTTCGACCAAGCTATTTCACGCACAGTCTGGCGAAACATGACGAATGCCGGTCAGGTAAGGCCAGGCGCGGATTCAGGGGGGGGGGGGGGGTCACGGGGGTCATGACCCCTCCCCCCCCCCCCCCAAAACAGCCCGCATTTCAAAAAATAGAGCTGAACCAATATTTTGCAAACCAAAAAACAAAAAAAAACAAACAAACAAATTGCAAACTTAAAAATCGGAAACTAACCAAACGACCAAAATTAACTTACTTTTTTGCACTCTGAAAAAATTTGATTTTGATTTTTTTTATCCTGTGACCCCCCCCAAAAAAATTCTAGATCCGCGCCTGGGTAAGGCGGAAGTTGGAACTTCTAGTAACTGTAAGAAGAGTGCAGCAAGTGTTGAAGCAAACTGTTCCGATGGTTTCAGTTTTTATTGGCGTCATTTGCAAGACGACAAAGCAGTGAAAATGACTCGGCACTCCGGAGGTGGAAGTACTTACATAGTAAATATTACTTTGATATGGCTATCACCCAATATGAATGGTGAGAAATACAGAGAGATGCTCGAATATGCTCTAGAGACTAGACGAATTTGGAAAAATTCCGGCGGGTGAAAACTTTATTTTCCCAACAAGACAATTCACACGGCAAAAATGGTTCACGAATAGTTGGAAGTCAGCGGAACAAGGTGTCTGCCGTGGCCATTATGTAGTCCTGATCTGAAACTAATCGAAAACATGTGGGGGATAATGGCTAGAAAGATTTATATGGGAGGCAGTACAGGAATGTAAAAGAGCTAAAAATACAAATAGCCCAGGCATGAATCGAGATCAATGGAGAAGTTCTGTAGAACTTGATAAATTCTATGCATAATCTAATCTTCGAAGATATGTAGAGCCGAGGAGGTTGCACGAAGTACTGAGTTACAGTTTGATAGGTAAAACCCAAGACTTAGTTATTTTAATGTTTTAATTTCTAACTGTTATAATTTTATATAATACTTCTTCTAATGTTTTTTGGAGTTCATTAACCTAAATAACTATCCACGATGATTAAGAATTTGTTTTATCTGTTGCTTTGCTATTTATTGAAAAAAGTGAACTTTTTTGAAAAAAATCTGGAGCCTGCAGTCCAAAAAAAAAAAATTTAGTTTTAGAGTTTTAACAGGCTAATGGTTATTTTTGATGTTGGATTTGTATCGTTTCTTTTTTGTACTCCCCTTAGACACAAAATACTCCCCTGTAAACGTCTAAAATACTCCCATTTTAATTTTCTAAACGGCAGCCTTGTATAGGACCGAATATCCAACGAAGAATTTTTCTCTCGAAAGTATTCAAAATCTGCTCTGCTCTCCTGCTTAATGTCCAATACTCAGTTCCATACAGCAGAACTGGCAGGATCAATGTTTTGTAGTTCGAGTTTGAAGTTTTGAACCCATTTGTTTTGCCAAACCGAAGTAGCAGCGGTTTCCTAGGGTCGTATCTCCACTAAGGTATCATTCGTAGAGTTGATGTTTACTCCGAGGTATGTAAACTCCTTAACCACTCCGAAGTTACTGTTGCCAACAGTGACCTTTTGTCCTAGGCGGTGGACAGATGTTTCTTTATTTGTTGACGACATGTACTTGGTTTTGTCCCCATTCACTTCAAGGCCAAATGCGTCGACTTCGATTACAAAAGCTTTTGTATAGTTCCTCTAGTCTAAATAGTTTTCCAGTAATAATAAATTTCGAAGGCATTACTAGATGTGAAGCGAATGATAACTCGAATATAATCTTTTAATGAAAATGACATCCATCTTTCGCTGGATGCTTCTTATTAAGATAATCGGTTACTTTAGAGTCCTGTCCAACAAGAGCATGTTCATGGATAATAAATTCTCTTTGAAACATCCTTTGTTTAATAATTCAATACATCCCTTCAAATGGAGCACTTCAAACACTGAAAGGCTCTTTCTAAACTAGAATTCTATTATACGGAATCATTTGATTATCCTGCATTTCAAAAATACAAAAAATGTTTCAACTTTGCTCTACCTTCAACCAGCATGGGCCTTTGAAACCAGATCAATATCCTTTGAAAATTTGATCTGTTAAATTGCAAGTAACATACATTCAGCAACCATGGTTTACCACCCTCATTCTATAATTACGATCCCATCTCCTTCTCCACTTAGAACTTCATTCACTCAACTTACAGCTCTCACTAATTAGTTCTACGAATTAATTAATATCCTTGTGTAGTAGTTGCCATGTTAACTTTTGCTTAAAAGCATTAATTAAACACGTGTATACAAATTTGCGAAGCCCCAAACCATCACCATCACCCGAAACCCAATGTGCGTTCATTCAAAAACCAAAATCATGCAATAATTCACTTTGGCTATTTACACACACGTACACATATGTATAGCCATAGCCAACTCATCATCAACACCGCTGAACGCGCTCATTCGCCCACCATGGTGCAATTTAGTAAATTGTTCGTGGTAAACAGTCCCAGCTGACTCAATTCTAACAGAACATTATTTTACGGTGATTTATCTTAATTTAAATATTTCATCAACTCAAAGTAACATAACGTAACGCGCGCAACCATATGATGTTGAATTTTTGTGAAATTTCAATTTGAAATTCATCAAATAATTAACAACACCCCCCCAACCGACATTAGTCACACTTAGATACATACAAACAGATGTGGATATGTGTATGGTTTGCAGCAAGGATAATGTAAAACTTTTGCTTAATCAAATTACTGCTTCCTATATGTAGTCGTATGTATCTATTGAATGTCCATGGAATGAACTGATGGTATCTTCAATTGAAAAGGGGGAATTCTCAACCGAAGGATACCATATAATTCAAAATGACACCGTAGAGCTTTCAGGATATTAACGAAATTATAAAACACTTTGAAACATTCTAAAACAAAAATGGCACAGCATATGCGATTCGTATCAGTAGAAGGTAAGGTAGTCCTTACCATTGTAAAATATACATTTTTTGCTGTTATTAGCAGGACCATAGGGACCATCCTTTTCCATAGTTTTTTATAGTTTCATAATTTATGGAAGTAAGTACATAAACTTCTGTCTATTGTAAAGCAATTATCTGAGTGTGTCCTTTCACTTCCGTACTCGTAGATCAGCATATGCCTGTGGGGTACATTAACGGTACATTAAAAAAAAAAAAAAACGAAGGAAATCTACATTTTATGATGCATAAACAATAAAAAGGGAAATTATTTTCCACACACCCATACTAAGGATAGAGAGTGTCAATGGGGGCATGATACTTTAACGATTCTCGACCGGGTTATGAGTTTGGTTTTTATGGGTAAAAATCTTAAGCGTCAGCCATGTGATATAAGAAAATACATATACTGCGGTACATTAATGGACGGGTGTGGGTGGGTGAGAGACTATGTAGGAACAAAAACGCATTATCGGGAAAAAAGAAGAAAAAATTCGAAAAGGATTTTCCATGTCATAAAATTTTGTAATAAATTTATATGAGTCAGCGAATATTCCCTTTTGATATGAATACAATCGAGTTGTGGTTAAAGATAAACAAGGACACAGAATTATTTAATGCATTCTCTGTTGTTTTTTTTTTTTTTTTTAATATCACACTTGGACGCCTTAAAAAATTATTTTAATCAGTATCTATTCCATAAGGAGTATCTATGTATATACAAAATCTTATGCAAAACAGTGAAAAACAATGAAAAGTGTATTTTCCACTCCAAGGATCATGGGGCATTCGATTATGGTTGACGGGGATATCTTTCAAGTTCACTGTCAGGTTAGTTCACTGTTATTCATAATTTATAATGAATTTACGAATTTAGAAAAAGGACACGTTGTTACAACCAAGCTAACGATGGAATAAAGATAACCATGCACGACACCATTTTTATTATCAACCTTGACTTATCATACGACCTCTCACATCATCAAATATCGTCCAAAATCCGTCCAATAATATTCAATGCTACTTAGTTTTTGTCCGACCGTCCAGTCAGCTATGGAATCCACACAGGCATCAAAGTCTGTCCAACCAAACATGTCGTGTATGGGCTCCTTAATCAACATGATAAATTTCCATTGGAAAATGTAGGAGTATGTCCGTTTCAGAACAAATAGAGAGAAGAATGCAAACTACATCTACATCCACATCTTTTGGATAATTGTGACGCATGGTTTTGAGGATTTAATAGCTGGAGAGCCAAAAGGGATTTCACTAAAACTGGCAAACATAGTCTTCAGCTATAGCTTAGGTTAGGTGGCGGTGGCTGCCAGTAACTCGAGTACCAAGACACTTAGGCCTCTATGCCTTTGGGGATGCGTATCCACGCTACTCATGAGAATCATTTGGAGCTTTGTTAAGAGCGCAATAGGCTTGCAATGCCGTTTTACTAGATTGTTGAAGCAGGTGTAGTTTTCTACTACGTCAAAAAGCTGGGCATGAAGAGAGGAGATGTGTTGGGCTCTCTTCCTCTTCCTCGTCTCTGTAACTTTGACAAAAGTGATTCGAAAGGATACCAAGTCTAGTTGCACGCTTGCAGTGTCCTGTTATGACACCAATAATCGTCCTTATACGTATCTACTTCTTTTTGGGGTCAGAAGGAAGTTTGAGCGGTTTGGATCCAGTTTAAGCCAGATCTGTCTGGTGGCAAGACAAGTAGGTCCACCTTCCCATCTGACATTAGTTTTATTGACTGTGTCAAGTTTGAGTGAAAGCTTTTAAGTAGCAATGGGCATACCCTATTTATCTTATCAGGTAGAATACGTATAGTTGTTCCTAGTTTATCGAGTTCGTCTGCCTTACAATTCCCGGGAATATCTCTGTTCGCCCAAGAAATGAATAACAGTTGCAGGTGGATAAGCAATAGATAAGACTGATTTCAGCGATTTCAAAGCTAACTGACTATTCGAAAAAATGCTTATATTTATATGTCTTCAGTTATAAGTCTCTTTGTTTTTTATTTGGGTCCATTGAAGTACGATTTACTTACTTTCGAGTGATTTTACTTATTTTATAAAGCCAAGGATAGACCGTACGACTCGTTATTTAAGTAATGGTATTAATATTGAAACATTGCTTTTTATCGATTGAAAATGAAGTTTGTAGAGATTGTGGGTAAACGATTATGTAGCGCTCAACAGACTGTGACTTCCATAGAAGCCATGAATTCAGGAATATCTGTTAACCCGTATAGAAGCTGAAAGCCATCCTGAAGACTGTGTTCTCATGCATGATTATGGCGAAAAGTAAAGTCTTCGTCTGCAAGCAGTATTATCAGAGCTCCAGTGAGGTTTTTCAAAAGATCTGTGGATTAAATGGAAAAGGAGCTTTAATAGGTTCTATAAAGAGCTGGCTTAGATTTAAACACATGCTTAATGTTGGGCGCCACTTTTTATAATGCACTTAGGATGGAAGGAAGTTGTTCCTATTTGCTTGTGCCATTTCATGTTATGTTTTAGCACACTCTGCTCCTCTCCAGAGTTCGATCAGTTTGAACAGGCTTGAGACCTATTTCTATATCTATACAAAAAATTAATATCAATTATACTCATTTCCAAGCAAAGCTGAGACATCAGAATAAGACAGCTCAAGGCAGGGACATCCCGTCGCTCTCTTAGTTCTGTTCAAGTATATGCGCGGAGCTTCAGCTATGTAATCAGATAGCTATATCCAACTTAAGCAGGTTTTCGCCAGAACAAAACACCAAAAATATCAGAAAATCACCAGGAAGACTATTACAGGTTGAGCGGATTTTAAATTTAAATATCATTTTATTCAATTAACGAATTTTTAAGAAAACTGGAAGAATATTGAAGCCTTGTCTTTGCTATTTTTTATGAAACTAAGAATAGAAAATAATTTCCCATTTTCTTTTGATGAAATTTTTCATTACTATTTTCAAATATGGTGATGTCAAGGCCATATTAAACTTTACGTTCCTACTGCAAGAGACTAACCTCGCAACGGATGTTAAAACCAGCATTGCTTTATCTTAACTTACTAGATCTCCATTTTCGTTCTTAAAAAAATATGCCCTTTTAAGTCGAGATACCATCCCAAAACATGACTCGAAGTGGATACATCTGGCCATTGGGGCTTCGTCTAATATAATCAATTCGTCCAAAAATCGATCTTGATTTGGTTTTGAAGCGGTGTGCAGGTCAGGCCAAATAATAACCGACTCGTATGGTCTGACTAAGTAGAATCTTACGTGGAAATAAATACAAATCCCTTCCTAAAATTCTGTGCTAGGTTTGCCCGGTTGATGTCGAAGAGTGCTTGTCAACATATGCCTGTACGCGGCTTATATTTTCTCTGGAACGTCCAGACTCAGGTCTTCAACTTTGTCTATGGTTAAGCACAGTCACTTCCTGCCAAGAACGCGCAACAGAACGGGCAACAAATATAGACAAGACTCTTCTTACGTTGCTTGTCGTGTCCTGGCAATTGAGGAGTTGTCTCGAATACTATAGGATTCGACAGTGTAGCATAATTTAAAATCAGAATATTTAATCTAAAAGGGTAAAAAAAAACGTTCCAAAATGAAGAATTTTTAAAATCCACTTGAAGCTCTGTTCAGATTTTGAAATCTATGAAAAATGGTGGAATGACCAATTTCTTACAAAGGCATATAAAAACTTTTCAGTAAAGCACTTATTGATGGAAGTCGGGCAAGCATTGTGATCCATTAAAAGGTGATTGGATTCTAGTGAATGTTTCTTGTCGTACTGAAAATTCTCAGTTTTCGTAGTGATGACATCCGACACTTTTAGGGAAAATGCAACTTCACAATTCATTAAATCTCTTTATATGGGTCTAAGCTAACTAAGAACAGGGCTCTAGGAAACCTCTGAGCTGCAAACTCTGGTAAAAGCAAAAGGAAGGCGAGTGGAATGAGCCCCAAGTGAATTTTGACAGTAATCCCTTCTTCGTAGCACCAATCCACGTATGTAGTTTTCCAAATAATACCTAACACATGGGTATTTCTATTTTAGAACCAGCTAATGATAAGATAAGATATTGAAAGAAAGCACCAAGGTACGTCGGGCGCCATTATTTCACAATCAAAATTTAGAGTCAAATTTCCAATAACCCCAGTACAGAAAATAATGAATCATAATATCCGGTCTGAAAAGTACTTGCAGCAAGTCATCAGAATAGAGTCGTTTATTATTTTGCTGCAGCCAAGACCTGACCTTTGAATACGTTATAGAGTTTCAGACGGCTAAGGTCTCGATTCTAGTGAAGATTTAGGTTTAAGTAGCAAGTAACCCTTTGTCTTGTGATTAAAACTGTGATACTTTCTAATTGAAAACTACACACCAATACTTTCCTTCTCCGCTTGCAGGTTAAGGACACATACATAAATGCCACTCCTTTCATTAAACAAAACTGTTTGCTTACTCAATTTTCAAAAACTCACGTTTCATTACTACCCACTGTGAACTTTTGCAATATGAACTCGTACTTTGTATTTCCTGTGAACTTTTTCCATAAATATTATTCTTGTTTTTGCGTGCACTTTCACCCTTATAAATATGATGACTTCACCTCGACCACGTCTCTCCGACTACAACAAGGACTCTATAACAAAATTATTTCACTCATAGTTCTGCCCTTCGACATCTTTGGAATTAGTATTCGTAAAGCATTCTCTAGGTTTTCAAAAATGCCCCCAACCGCTTGAAGTATATTAACTTAAGGCAGACCCACAATTTAAAAACAAAAAAAAAAAAACAGTTCGCCCTCCTAACGGTGATTTGCGAGAATTTTAAGATTTCCACTTGCGCACTCACTTACCAGACGGTCTAAGTTGGGGCAGAATGACATTGTTTACTTATTTCATAAGACTAAGTACACCCCTGGAATTTAGCTGGGCGTGTGTCATATGACATGACTCAAACAAAAAAGAAGGAACAGCCACCATAACTTGATAAGGGTTCCCAGTTTTTTTTTTCTGATTTTTTTTTATGGTTTTATTCTCTTATATTCTGATATAAAATTTATGAACATTAGTCGAAAGGGCCTTTTAGAGGATATAAACAATTCAACGGGAAAGAAAACGAAAATGAAGAGGAAGAGGAAGAGAAAGGATATTCACAAACGCGTATGTCTTCCTCGATAATACCGAGCGATTGTTTTTTTTTTTTTTTTGTGAAATTCCGATTCAACTGGAAACTAAAAAGAAAAAGAGAACCCGATCTAAAAGCCTTTCAAAGTCCTATTGAACCCTGACAATCCTTTCGCAGGGAATCTCTTAATTAAAGGCCACCACCCCCCGAAAGCTTTACTTTTAAGTCTCAAATCAATAAAACTTTTCTCCACTCACACTCACAAGTAACAAAGGATGGAAGAAAAAAACATTGCATATCCTAAAGGGCCGAAGAATTTTTCACAAAGCCTACTTAGGTAAGGTATAACCTGATTCCTGCTACAGCCCCCTTGATTGGATGTAACGGCGGCGGTATGTACGAGCTCAAATCATAGTACAAAGAAAATTAATCAACATAGACAGACACAAAGAACATCACCAACAGAACCCGGAACTGGAAGAGAAGATTTAGGATTTCCCAACCAACAAAATGTCGGCAGAATCAAATGGTTGACGTGAAGACACCAGAGAAACACTGCACAACATAAGGGGGGGATAAAGAATGTGGATACCAGCAGCAGAGAGAATCAAGCAAGACCCCAGCAAGTTCAATTAATTTCTGAGCGCATAAACCACAAAAATTAAATTAAAATCCACCACAATACAACTCTTGAGGCTTGAGGAACGAAGCGCAGCGCAGAGGCGGCTTTACTTCAACCACCTACCGCCACCTCCGCGCCGATTCCTTATTGGGAGGGATTTTCATCGTTGGAACCATTTAAGCCACCTTGTGCCACACTCTCTTTTTCTGTCTCGCTGTAGGTGGTAGAAAGGAAGAAAATCATTTCATTTGCTCTTGAAAGCTAAAAGGAATCAAGTAAGCATTTCATCAAGTGGAGTGGGGGTGGTGAAATGGGGCTTTAAATGCAGAAAGTCTTGGGTCGTATGGGAACCCCATTGTTTCAGACCGACAGACGCAACGCGACGACGTGCTATTCTCTGGCTTTGATGAATTCTTCACTCCATTACAATTGGCATTTATTATCGATAGATGAAGAGTTATTTGTGTATGTGTTGTGGTGTGTGTTGTTGTTTGCACAATAATGCGATACACATGGCCGGTCTGAGGGTAGATGGTTAAGAGGCGCGAGTTTGCTTGAGGCTCCAATATGGGATCGATAGAGTTTCTGGGTAAAATCGTGTCACTCTTTTTTGTTTTTATTTACCAACAAAATGTTTAAATGAAGTGAAGTTACAGTTAAACGTGTAAATAAGAAAACTGAGCTACTCACTAGAAACTGAGTTTTCAAATGGAAAAACAACTCGTCTGTTTGATATTAATTTATATACAGATGCGGTCAACACCCTAATTTTTTGATTCAAGTTGTAACACTTCAAGCCATTTCTTATGCAAATATAGGGACTCTACTCTGTTGGGACATTACAAATTTCACATATTTTCCAAAATCTATATCTTTATATGTACATACATATATTAAAATGAGCTGTTCGTTTGATAGCTCAGAACTCATAAACTAACCATCCGATGGAGTTGAAACTTGGACTATATACGATACTTTTTCTGATGTTTGAAGTGTTCGTACATCAAACAATTTTAAGTTTTCCGCTAGATGGCACTGGAACTCGAAAATTTCTAAACTCACCGTACGATTAAGCTGAAACTTACACAATATATTATTTGTAATGAATTGAGAAATGTTCATACATCAAAAGTTCTCAAGTTTCCCGATAGATGGCGCTGGAACACCAAAATTTCAAAACCATCCGATTGAGCTGGAACTTACAGAATATATTTGTTATGAAGTGAGAAATATTTGTAAATCAAAAGTTTTCAAGTTTTTCGATAGATGGCAATGAAAACCGAAATCTCAAAATTATTACTTACAGCAATGCTCGGTGACAGCTAACAGCTAACTTTTGATTTACGTGCACTTCTCGCTTCATAACAAATATATTGTCTAAGTTTCAGCTCAAACGGATGGTAAGTTTTGGAGTCTTTAGGATATTATTGTTCGAACAGTTTTCTTACATCCGAAGAGAGTTGTCGGCATTTAATTCTCCACCAGAGTCATTACTATTCACAAAAAATCACTCGAAAAAATGTGATTACATTCATGACATATGTAAACACTGTTTTCAATGGGTGTAGCAAAGCACACCGGGTAACCACTACATGGATGGTAAATGTTGTTGTTAATGGAATGACAAGCTGCCCAAAATGTTGTGTTCAAAAGGAAAGAAAGAAAACGCTAGACTTTTAGATGGGTGATGGCCACGTGCTCATTCACAGGCAGAAAAATTTAGGCTGCGCCTATTTTCGACCATGTGCGGGCAGGGGAAATGCAAGTTCGTCGTCTATTATAGGTAGTCTGTGTATTTCACATTGATCTGTCGTTGCTACGTTCAAATTACTTTCTGAGTTGGATATAAAAACCATAATACGGAGAAGGGGCCCTGAGTTAAAATTGCCAGTTGTCCACCAAAATCGGAGTCCAAAGTAGCTTTCAACATCTTTCTCCATTTACAGCTTTTCAGAAACCTATACATTTCAATACCAGGCGCCCTTTTTAATCCATCTCACCCGCTCCATCCCTGACATCTTCTCAGAACACCATCATTCTACTAACGATTCAAAGTACCATTACCGTGTCAATAGTCTTGTACCGAAAAAGCCGTACTCCAACGAACAAGGTGTATGATTAGTTCGTGTAACAAGGCAAATAATACAACCTTCTCATACCGCCTGTGTACAAATGCATTCTTCTGTACAAAGATACACACAAACAGAAAGAGAGAGAGAGAAGGAGAATAAGGATAATACACATCCGAAAGGATTTATTCGCAATAGCTATGCCATATACACACATAGTTGTGTTTTGTTCTCTCGCAGCCTCCCGTTCATCTACAGTAAGCCTTCCATGAGCTTAAAATCCTTTTGGCTTTTTCATTAGAACAAGAATCTGTTCACCTTTATGAAGTATTCACTAGTTCTATGTCTGCATGAATGGCAACAACAACAACAACAACGATGACGACGACCGAAGTTCAATTTCCTTTTGCAGTTAAGTGTCGAACAAAGGATGATTCGTCGTCTCCTGTGTGCAATGCATATAAAATCCCAGCGATAGTCGGTTATCCTTGTTGCAATGGAAGACAACTTCCTTTACACACACATACAGTCACTCACAAAAGAGAGGGGAAAACCACAGGTTCAGGTGATGTATGAAACTACACATGTTAAGCGAAATCACTTGTAATGACTTCAGGTATCTATCTGTTGGCGGGGGTGGGGAGTCTGCTTGTAAAATCCCATCTTTTGCAATCTACTTAACCTCCATGGAACACCGAGAGGTGGACTCCTTCTTTTATATTCTTTATGATTATCGTGCTTTTTAGTTATTTATTTCGTCCTTTGACTTTCAATTTCAATTGGAAAACATCCCTCCTCGGCATCGTATAAAAAGGGGTGCAAGTTTCTGTTATGAAGTTTTAATTGCCATAAAAAGTCATTTGAAGTTACACCACAAAAGAGTATGAGGACGAAGGATATAAAGGATGCAGCTAATAGTACGACCCATTATGTGATAAATATTTATCAAAGGTTTTTCACCCACTAAAGGTCAAAGCAGTCTTCTTGTTTTCTTCCAAAATTCCGTTGCGTTACACGTGGGGAAACCAAAACATGAAATGCTCATACTCTATGGAATCCTTATTAATTTTGCTCCTCCTTCTAGTGGAGCAATCACAAAATTTCCATCCACTTAACATCAAAAGGCGTTTTCGAAAATTAAACCATTTCCTACCATCACCTTTCCCTTAGCCCCCTGCCCGACGATTTAAATACACTAAATCACCCTCCGTGCTAACATTAAAAGTGATATCCCCACAAGGACGACTTTCCACTTAAAATCTTTCTACCATCTGTGTAAGGGGGTGGGGATTTTTTTCCTCAT
This sequence comes from Brachyopa scutellaris, assembly GCA_949775065.1. Classification (NCBI taxonomy): domain Eukaryota; kingdom Metazoa; phylum Arthropoda; class Insecta; order Diptera; family Syrphidae; genus Brachyopa; species Brachyopa scutellaris. The sequence continues at coordinate 14,763,025 of OX459114.1, forward strand.
AATTACATTAGATTCCTTTTAAGAGTAACACATTTCTCATTATACTCAGCACAAAACACCATATCGATGAACAATTTTGATATACCACACGGATACGGATATATACATAGTTATAGATACAATATCTCTGCGTGTGTTTTTCCACTGTGTACATGTAAAATTATCAAAAAAAATCATCTACACACCGAGAGTGAAATAAAAACTTCAAAGGAACTCATTAGACATGCTAAAAAGGACCAAGGAAAACAAAAATATGTACTTTGTGTATTTTTTATAAGAGAAAATGAGAAATAAATAAAAAAAATAATATTTAAATTAAGTCTGTCAAACAAAAAACACACACACTCAAAAAAACTAACGACACAACGTCAAGCGATGTGGACTCTGGGAGATGGGAGAAAGAAAAACATTTTGCCATGCGTTAAATTTTCTCCTCAAATAAGGACCAAAGTAATTATTGGAACGTTTTGCAAGAGAAACAACCAATTTTTGGTTTCATTTCGTCGTTGCCATCGTTATAGCCATCTTCTAGGCTTCAGGGGGGTGTTTTTTTTTTTTGTTCTGAGAATAAAAACGCCATGGGAACTAGACTTTGGGTATCCTTTGAAGTGTTTGGTCTTGTTTTTCGATTCGACATTCCTTATGGCTGCATGCGTATCGACAAGCTTGGAAATCGAAGGTTTCCATTCGGTTACAGGAGCAGTGGTAATTACTTTTAAGGAGTCTTCGGTGCGTTAGGTATACACAACATTTTTAAATTCATCCTTTAAATTCAAACTGATTCTGAGTATAAAAAGTCATCCCCCTTTGGAGTAAATAGCTGCTTGTCTTGAAAGGTGTCCTGGTGCATGTTTCTTGTGGTAAAATATTTTGGGCTTGCTGCCACTGGTTTCGCACACCACATTGGTGTTTAAGCCGAACACAAACTTTTTAGGTCGAAATCCTTGTGAAGGCAAGCTCAAAGCTTATTGAAGTTACAGATTGGTGTGCCATGCTCAAACTTAGCCTGAAAAATTCGTTGGCAACTTTCTGTCTATCTTGCTACTCGAAAGAACTAGGAACAAGCAGCTCCATACGACTTCCAGACTACAGCAGTGTTTTCCAAGCTGAGGTTCTAGCAGTGACAAGGACTGCTCAATTGGTGTCAATGATGACAATATCACGAGGGGATATCAACATTTAAATTGACAGCCAGGCGTCTATAAAAGCAATAGCTGCTAAACACATAACATCGAAGCTTGTAAAGTACTGCCGCGCAGCGCAATGTAAAACTCTGCTGGGTCCCTAGTTACAGCTGGATACTAGGCAACGAAGCCGCAGATGAACTGGCCAAAAAGGGCTCAGTCCTAGATTGAGAACAAGCAGACGGGATGGTCAAACATCCACTCTGCAACCTTCAGGCCAAAATTTAACTACAATCAGTACCTAATTGAAGCGAACAACAGGTGGAGGTCGCTAGTCACCTAAGTGATATCAAGAGGACTATGGCCAAAATACGACAAAACAAGAACTAGGAAACTTCTCCAAAAAGACAGAAAGTCGTTGTCAATGCTAATAGGAGTCCTAACTGGGCACAATACTCTAAGATACCACATGAAGAAATTACGACTGAATGATGATGACACAACCCATTTCCTCTGTCACTGCCCTAACCTCTGTCAACTGAGAAACAGAACCCTTGGCAAATTCTTCTTCGATCATATCGACGAACTATCTGATGGATCACCTTCTAAGCTACTTGAGATTGCCAAGGCGTCGGGTTGGATGAAGCCTAGACATTGATACCATGAGTAGAATCACGCTATCTATGGGTATCACAATGGGTCCACATGGACCTGTGATGAGGATGCAAACATTCTCATCAGCCCGCAAATCTAACCTTACCTTTTGTCTTTCTAGAATTTATAGTTTCACAAAATAGTTTAAGCTTACAGTCGAACTGCTTAGTCCTTAAAATATTAGCTTAGAACTCCTGCAAAATTTATCTCAAAATATAGATTTTTCCGATCTTATTTCGATAAATTCTCTGAATGGGTCTGATAGAAAAGTTTCTCAAGGCATTTTTCTATCGCCCGAATCTACAGTTCTGTGTAAAAAATTAAGACCATTAGGATAATTTTATAAAATATTGGCTTTCAATTTTAACATATTTTTAATTCTTTTTCAAACTTAAAAAAGGAATTAGATTGTAGACTTATATTAGGCTGCATTCATTTAAAAACTGTTTTCAACTTAGGTACAAAATCTTTATCTGGAAAAAATAAGAACAAAAGTGAACAGTTATCCTACTGGTCTTAATTTTTGTACACAGGACTGTATATATACCCTTAGATGCTCGTCGGAGAACCAACAACTACCCTAGAACGTGTGCCCTAGATGTAGAAAAACGATGAGGAAGTTACTCCTGTACACTCCTTTTATAGCTGAAGTCTTACGAACATCAAGTATTGTACCAACATTTCAAAACTTTGTACAAATAACCACTCTCTACCCATTGAGATGGCTGATTTGTCAGAATTGACATCCCAGCTGTTAACCAAAAGGTTCAATTTCTAGTCAAGACATGACAATTGTAAAATATTTGCCTAATTTAGAAGCAGAGATTTGTAGCCGTAAAATGATCAGAAATTTCGTAGATTGGGTCAAAAATATTCTGATTTTGAAAAAAAAAAGATGCAAGCTTCAGTATAGAGCAGAGCAGAGTCCCTCTAAAATACTCATCGGGAACTACATTCAAATATGGACGGCTATTGACTTAACTAAGAGCACACTACCCATACTTTAGAGCTCCCTTGTAAGGCATTGAAGGTTTCATTCTAGTCGCTCGTTCTATAATGGATCAGATGAAATGTGCATTTCTATGAACCTCGGAGGTCTTTGGAGTAATTCAAGAAAGATCTTTCATATCCGACCTTTCTAAAGGACCTTTCATTAAGTTTTACTTATTAATTTAGTTTTTTTTTTAAATCCTGCACAAAGCAGTCACGCTCGGAATCAGATATCGTTTAAATGTCTAGCACGGCTTTGTTTGCCTTCCAATTTTTGATCACCCTGACCAACGTTTCCGGCTATATGCCAGCGATAGCTTGACAATTGTTGGCTTCCATATGATCCAAAGGCTGTGACTTCTGCTTTGACGTAACCCCAAAGTAAATAATCTAGTGGTATCAAATCCCATGACCGCGGCGGTCGATTTACAAATCTTCGTAGTGACATGATCCAATAGCCAAACTTACCATTCAGCTTTAGGGCATGTCGCGCCATCTTGTTCTAACCATACCTCTTATCAATATCGAAGTTTTTAAGTTCTGGCCACAGGAATTCGAGTAACATTCTACAGTGGTCGCCATTGAACGCTTCGCTCCTCATTTCGGAAGAAATAAGGTCCGGTAACTCCGACGCAATCTGTGATCGTTTAGCCTCAGCTCTTGAGTCAATATAAGTTGCAACACATACCTAGTACAGAATCCACCTTTGTGCACTGCTGGCAATGTCATTCATCGAGCTCCGCCACCCAGTGAAACTTTTCAGAAGAAAGAGAGCTGTATGAAAAATGTATGTTATAAGTGGAACGATATTTTTTAGACACAGGCGAAGTCGGGCGGAACAGTTAGTTCTGAATATTTTGACATCTCGAAGTAAAAAAAATATATCAGGAATCGAGACATCTCTGTTGGCAAAACCTTTACTTAGATCGAAAAAAAATCTTGATGCAAATTCATAGTCAGCCCAAGAATATTGCCTATAGCCGACTTTAGTTACAGCCGGCACTAAATAAAAAAGCCGGCTTTAACTCTTCGTTATTCATAATCACATTCTTTACCTGTGTATTAGTTAGTATCGACTTTGCTGTGTTTTTATAAAGTGATTGGAATGAATGAACCCAAACGACAAAATATTATATGAAACATTTAGAGCCGACTCTAATTATTTAAGGAGACGTTTGGCTCATTTTAAATTTCGATTTATAAGGTGACTACGAATATCAAAACGTACATTTTAGGTTATGTAGGTTAATAAATTCTTTTAATGTCGGCTTTACCTGTCTATGAATTTGCGCCCTTGCTTTTAAGTCCGAAAAGGCTGCCAACTTACACCAATAAAAAACAATTTATTCAAAAACTACATACCTCTTAGATGCAGGCATATTTATACGTAAACGCCGTCTTAACAGACCCCTTTGATATTTCTTGAAAACTTTTAAATTCTCTCTTAAATCTAAGGGCTCTTCTCTTAGTTACCAAAAATGCATGCAATTATGTAGAACAGTCTCCTCAACTTACCTACTCTTATATTCGAACGATTATTTATTTTCACTATGTTCCCAGGCGCTGCATATCTTACATACTTTTGAGAAAAATTGATCTTCAAAACCTTTAGAAGAAAAAAATATAAAAATGACAAAAAGAAATGCATAAACTTAAGCATTTGCAACGTGAATTGTCGTATGTGTCAAATGAACGAGTGCAATTTAATTGAAAAGCATAAATATAAAAATATTAAAAAAAAAAACAAATTACTTGATGTTGTTTACTATGGTGCTGTTGTCGATGTTGTTTGTAAAAAAAAAAAAAAACGTTTTAAACATAAATATATATTTATTCTATATGTGCTAGTCGAAGATAAAAAATAAAATTCAAAATTCAGCAACACACCCAATTGGCAAAAATAAAACAAAAATATAACAAAAAAGAAAAGAAAAAAAACACAAAACTACAAAAAGAATTGGCAAAAAATTTTGTGTAGTGATTGAATGTATTTTATTCTATACAAACAAAAATAGAATAACCTACAAATCGAAGAGTAAACATTTAAATATATATTTGGAATATTTTTTTCGGATTGTTTGTTATATCTAATTTATATATATATATATTGTTTTTTTTTTTTATTTTTTACTTTGAAAAATAGTTCTATTTAAATGTCTTTTTAAGCAATTTCTGTTGTTTTATACATTTTATAATAAAAAAAAAACAAATCATATATTTTTATATATAAATAACAATCCATTACAGAAATTCAATTAACCATGAGATCGTTGATGATGAAGTATCGCCATCTCGAGACTTCCATGGAGATCTGAGTGAATGGAATGGAAGAGATTATATACATCAATTAAAAAGAAAAATTAAATAATCAAAACAAATCAAAAATACCAACAACAACAAAATCAATTATTCGAAAAAAAACATTCTAATCAAAATAAATTATTAAACGTCCATCAAATCGATAGAGTACCATAGTATCCAGCTAAAGATTGAATGTATCTTAAACTAGATACACAAAAAAAAAGCACATAATCTTACAACAAAAAGCGATAATTACAAAATATTTGTTTCACATCAATTAATGTGAATTATGCTCATTTAAGGATACGGAGACAACCGGAGATCTATGTACATCAAAAGAATCTAATAAAATAGAGAAAAATAAAAATCGCTTAAAGAACAAAAAGGAGCAAGAAATCAAAAACAAAAAAAATGCACACGCAATAGCAAAAGGACATATGCCATTCGTATAATTATTTTCGTTTCTTCGACGCAATTATTAAAAATTTTCACACCTCTGTATCCTGTTTGTGCCTGACGTAAGATGAGCTAAAATTACATTTAAATAAAATAAATATCAAAATGCCTACTTCTAGATAAATTATTGTAAAATATTTCTATATATATATATATATTTAAACAATAAAAACACACACATGCATATATGTAGATACAAATTCGACAAAAGCGAAATTAAAATTATAGAAAAAAAAAAATATATCATTAATTTTATACAGAAATTGAAATAGAAAAAACAAATACAGAAATAAGAGCTCGTCAGTGTGTGTGTATATCAATCAAACTTCGACCAATTACACAAACAAAAAACAACAGCCCTCAAAGGACAAACAAAGTACACACAAAGGATACACATGGCAGTCAAGGAATAATACTTAATGCTAAATTTAAAAAAAAAAAAAAAAAAAAACTATACAAACAAATACGGATTCACTCGAATATATACAGGGAGAAACACATTTTTTTATTCAAATTCTTCAAACACCTATCCATCGTTGCAAAAATAATTAAATTAAAAATTTAAACCAAAAAAAAAAATATATCAGGAGTGCGGTACCAAAAGTTTCTAAGTAAGAATCTAAAACAAAAAGAAATTCAAATTCAAATTCAAAAAAAAAAAAAAAATTTGTAGTTGAAAACTGTGGAAATGTTTAATTTTGTTTGTATCGTTGTTTTGCAAACTGCAACGCTTTAAATGTGATATCCACACTCATGCTCAAACTCATGCATAGATGAATGAAAATTGGATAAGGAAATTCAAAATTGGATAGCAAATTGGAATGAGAAAAAAAATCAAAAAAAAAAAAAATTATTTCTAACGAGATATCACATCCCTGAAGCTGTGTAGAGTTGTGGTAAACTTACAGTGTCTTCATGTTGTGACAAGTGTCGTAATCGAAAATTATTTTCGTTTTTTTTTAATGGGTGTAATGAGTTTTCTTTGAAATTAAAAAAAAAAAAAATCAATTGGCTTAAATAAATTTTGTTAAAAAAAGAAAAAAAAACAATTTTTTTTTTTTTTTGTTAATGATTCGAATGTTGTAATGTCATTGATGTTGTGGTTTATTTATTTTTTTAATTTCTATTTCAAAATTTTGTTGTGGTATTAGCGAGTGTTTTTGAATGTAATTTTTTTTTTTTTGTCTGAGACTTTCCAATCGGCATTACTTGGTGTATTTTACTTTGTCTTTTCCAAAAAAAAATAAATAAATAACATTCAAACTTGTTTTTGCTATAAGTTTTTGTTTTTGTAGAAAACATATCAATATAAGGTGTATTGATGATGTTTCGCTGATGGTTATCAATTTAAGTGATACAATAGTGTTCGGCGGTGCCGGAGGGTTTTAGTAAGTAACACACGCCAAAAGGATGGCAATTTTCTTGTTTATGTTATTCTATGTGTAAGCCAGTTTAGAAGTATATAATTAGACGTAGACTGCTGTTTTCAGAAAAACTCGGATTTTCAGAAATGACTCGATTGAAACTCAAAGGTTTGAGTGGCTATCGTTTCCACGGACGCAGACAAATTTAGACCAAACCAAGGGGGATGAAGTTTTCATTCTTATCCATATCTACTAGCTCTTGAGTTTTCTTGACAAAACCTGGATATGTATGGCATTTACCCCCTCTCATCTTGCTACCATTGAAAAGGCGTCATTTGCCGCAAGCTCAAGTATCGCATCAGTTGCAAAAGTTCGTGCCCGATTTGATAATGAAACACAAGCGCTTATACTTTAAAGAAAACATATAGTCCCCGTTATTTTCTACAATTGTTTCCCAACGTTTTACAAGCTTTGCGGATTCCATTTTCATAAAAACTGCGCGGTTTCCCTTCAAAAAATGTCGTAAGGTAGTTTTCGTTCCATCGAACCAAATTTCTTTCCAGTCAAATCGTTCTGAAGGGTCCGAAACAGATGAAAATCTGAAGACGCAAGGTCTGGGGAATACGGTGAGTGCTGAAGGATTTCCCATTTTAAGTCCTTCAGTTTTTGCAGCGTTTATTGGGCGACATGTGGATGGAAGATGATGCCTTTTCGATTTACGAAAACCGGACGATTTTCTTCAACTTTCCCATTAAGCTTATAAAGTAGCTCACAGTAATTATTCGCTGTGATTGTTTCGCACCGTAGCGCAAGTGGTTAGTGCGTCGGACTACTGAGCGAGCGGTCTTGGGTTCGAATCCCGCCGCAAACACCTAAAAGTTTTTCACAGTGCCCACCTCTTTCGAATGTAACACGCACACACAAATGGTTGCGAGAAGGTTCACCTCGAGCTGTAGCGCCAACTAAGTAAGTAAGATTGTTTCGCCAGGTGAAAGAAGCTCTAAAAAAATTATACCCCTAGAGTCCTACCAAACAGATCGTTGATCGTCCAAGGTCATATCATCGTTACGAAATCTACTCAAGCACTTTTTAACGGTCCTAAGAGCAGGAGCACAATCCGAATAAACGCTCTGAATGTTTTTTGCTGCAGTTCCAACACTCACTCCTTTTCGAAACTCGTACAGTATTACATGGCGAAGGTGTAACATTTCGTTCTCCAATTTAGAACTTTTTTTCACACACAATTTGACTTTACTGAGCGGGGTCTAGCGATAACTTGACTCCTGATGCCATGACATATCCATTGGTATACAACATGTCCATAAAACAAATAATGGTTGTGTCATACCGCAAACTTCCTGCCACATATGAAAATCGGGCACGAACTTTTGCAATGATCCAATACAATCGGGTGCTCCAAAAACAGCACTGCACCTGATCAATAGAATTCAAAAACGCGCGATAAAACTAACAGGGGTAGAAACATCACTGGTTCCATTGACTCCCTTGACCACCGTCGTAATGTTTCTTATCTTTCCCTGTTTTATAGATTTTTTTTCTACAAATAGTGCTGCAGTTGCATTCCTCCGCTTCAACCATTTTCTCGCAATACAAGCCTCGCAAGGAATGCCCATCAGTTTACCAAATTACATTATGACTGATTCAGCGGTTTAGACGTGAAAAGGTAGACAGACAGACAGACAGCTGATGTTTTCTGTATACATATTTCCCCTTTATGGAATCATTTCCCCTTTATCGTAACACATTTATCGTAACAAATTTATCGTAACACATTTATCGTAACGCTACTCATTTTCAAAACAAATGCTTTACTAAAGAAGTATTCACTTCAAAAAGAAGGCGCCCTAAAATTCATTAAATATGAGGACCATTCTAGTTTCATTTCTTCTTATAACGGCTTCTACTCTATTTTTGATAAATCTTTGGTGAAATTGTATGTTGAGTTTCAAAAGAGTTTTTGCTGAAGCAGTTTGTAATATGAAACATATTTCAGCGCTATGACCGACATACCGACTACCGACAGTCAACCCGATACCCTTTTTTCAGCTCCATAGCTTAGTTTTCACAGTAATGCGTTTAGATTCGGAAGTAATCCAGACTTAAATATTAGGAACGAACCGAGTACGTCCAACTTTTCACCTCTTCCTTATCGAGAAATCGTAGCCTTAACATAATCGCCAAAGCTCCAAGTGTTATAATATCGATAATAATAATAAATGTATCTAACTTTCGCCGACACAACGCTCAATTTGCTCCTTTAAGACGTGGGTTGTCGTGGTCTTCTTGGCATAGGCCTCTTAGACTTCAATAAAACCCCAAAGAAAACAGTCAAACGGAGTTCAATCGTATGATCTGGGCTGCCGATTCTGATCACCAAAGTGGAAAATAACACGACCAGAAAATGACTCATGCAGTAATTGAATTGTTTCTCGGGCTGTGTGGCAGTCTTGTTAAAACCACATATCGTCCACATCCATATCTTGCAATACTGGATTATCATGTCGCAATAGCGAGTGATGCCTCCACCCCAAAATCCGCACCAAACAGAGACACGTTGTGGATGCATTTGTTTCTCAATAATCACTCGTGGATTTTTTGAACCCTAAATTCGACAATTTTGACTTTAACAAAGCCAACAAGATGAAAATGAGCTTCATCGCTGCAGATGAAAATTGCGAACTATAACTGCCGAACTTTCATTATTTTTAAAAATATTGCTCAGCAATGAAAACAAGTTGTTCTTTCATGTAGCAGTCCATTTTTCGTAACCCTCAGCTGTCACGCTGTCTTCTTCTTCATTGGCCACACTTTACCGCAGAAATAGCGAAAAACTCGAGTCTTACGTGCATTTTGGGAAACCCTTTACGTTTTAGATTGCGCGGAAAAAAAGTAGGTACTCGAAAATATTGTTTTGAGGAGGACTCGATAACGTGTAACTGAACGGGAGTTCATAGAACCACTTCTGGTCTTCGATTAAGTAATTTCGTTTAAGGTTGGGTGCTCACATGCGTTTTCCGTCGCACGACTATTCAGTCGCAAAAAATAAAACATACTATAATTTTCAATGTAAGTGCGCACACATGATACCTATCAATCGCATCGTTTAAAAGTCTGCGATTTGTCTCATTTCTCATGCGATGCGATTGCCACAAGTACTGGCAAGTGTCTCCAAACAATTGCGATTTACATCGTTACGATTAAATCGTAGTCGCAACAAGATATTGGTATGCACGCACTTGTGGTTTCTGTCGCGCGTTTATTTAGTCGCAAGATATGAGACACTCAGTTCTAAATATGAGTGCACACATATGTGACTTAATAATTGCAGCGATTACAAAATCGGACAAGCTTTATTTTATTCGCGATTTTTTGGCCGCAAATTGAAATGGGTGAAAATCATTAGCATGGATGCTCGCACACTTGAGTCTGTTGAATTGATATCCATGTGATCTAGGTTATTTTGCGACAAAACAATCGTCCACAAAATACCGTTTATTGAGCACTTCTGTGATTCGGCCGCATTCACATTAAAAGCTGTGTGTTATACTTTTTTTGCGACTGAATAATCGTGCGACAAAAAACCACAAGTTCGTCATATTGGATTGTGATCATTTTTTTGATCGATTTTTGATCGCAGCGACAGAAAATCGCATGTGCGCGCCTAGCCTAAAGGAGAAGAGAGGAGTATTTATCTGGTCACTTCGTCACTCAAAAACTAGAAGTGGAGAAATATCGATAGTCAGTGCCATCGATAGTTCTCGATAGTTGGCTTCTGACTATCGATAGTTATCTATATATATCGATAGTTTTTTCCTCTTAAGGGTAACAATAAAAAAAAGTTAAATGCACCATATTTATAAACTTTTCTCAGCGAGAGAGATTAGATTCCATGTTTTAAAGAAACCCGGTCCAGCTTTTTAAGTTCAGATATCATAAAATGCATACCTACCTACGTATAGATAGAGAGAATTGAGAGGCCAACTCCTATTTCTACGTTAAAAAATAAATATTTGGCTTCAGCAGTCCTAGGTAGAACCAAGCCTAGCTTTCCGCAACCATTTGTGTGTGCGCGTTATATTTTTGCACGAATGGAAGGGACCTACAATTTTCTGCCGTCTCCGAATGGCGAGTTGGGAAGCTTTTACAAGACAAATGATACTCTTGCATGCTTGTCAGGCATTCGGAAGAGGTGGTCATGGGCACTGTGAAAAACTGTTTAGGTGCTTGCGGCGAGATTTCTACGCTGCTGACTCATAAAACGGGGAATCCCCTTTTTAAGTTAAAGCCATTTTGACATTTGGCTCTGTTCGTTAGGTATCGACCAGTTAAAGAAATGTTTGAAATTTTATATTTAAATAGCTATCGAAAACAGTCGATAGTGGTCAAAAAGTATCGATTGTTTTCGATAGCGGAAACTATCGATTATCGATTATAATCGATAGGGCAATCGATAGTTTTCCACGTCTATCAAAGACCTCTTAAAAGGTATTTTGTAAAATCCAGCTTGGCTGTGGATACAGTCAAATTGAAGAGAGTCTCAAAAATTTCTGTCAGAAACGATGTTTTATAAAAAAAAATTATCCCTTTTTGGTAGCTTCAGCTATGCTCCACTTTATCGAAAAGTTTCAGTAGTACGTTATGAACTGTCTACTACCAAAAATTTTCCAATTTTTCTGAGCAAACAAATTCAAACCCTACCACACTCTCCCCGTGTGATCCCCCACATCTAGCTGAAAATTTACAACTCTCTCACATGTGACAGGTGTGCGCTGTTGAACACAGAAATAAATGTCCCGTATCCACATTTCTCTATCCTAAAAAAAATAAAAACATAAAATTCTAATGGATTTTGGAAGCCACCATCAACATAAAAGATCATTCATCTCCGCAAAACTCTTTACATACTCGTTTACGGTATACCCACCTCAGTAGCCTGTCATCGTAATGTCAAGATATTAGAAGCATTAGTAAGCTTTTAACGGTTTCTTTTTTTTATTTATTTTATTATTAAACTAGGTAACTCCATCATTTTCATATCCTTCACCTAAAGGGTATGCTTCAGCCTTCTATGTCCCTTTTTTTCCTAAAAGGATAATAAATAATAAAAAAACAAACAAAACACGGTCTCACTCTCATACTGTCGCTCACCTCAGTGACATATGATTGATGATATGTTTGCATTTCTTAAAATAATTCAATTCCTTTAATGGATTAAATTGAAGAACACAACTTCCAATATTCACGCATTCATCTATACATACACATGTAGAGGGAAACAGAAGAAAAAATAAACGCCAACACAAACCAAGTCTATTTTAATGGAAATAGAAGCCATTTACTATGTGATATAGACACACAAACACGGAAAGGGGGTAGTTTTTCCAGTTGACGTAACTATTGATTGATTAATCGAATAAATGAGTATTCACCCATCGACTGCGACTACTTGAGGAAGGATTAATTTAAAAGGATGAGGGGTTTCTTCAATTCAACACCTGACTTGGCATCGATAAGAAACCCCCTACATATAGAGAATGGGGTTGTCTCTGCGATGGAAGGTAAGGGTGTCTTTGACAATGGAAACTATAAAAATGTATTTCCAACTAAAATAGATGCCCTTAAAAGGTAGGCGGACACCTTGGAGGAGACACGTATTTATGCCGATGACCTTACATACGAAATTCGACACGAGTCAGGGAATGAAGTTATAAATGTAGATAGGCTTGCCCGTGTTATCTGAGGTGACATTAGCAATTAAATTGGACATTCTTTGTATTTTTGACTTTTGGTACAAGTTTTAGCCTTTCACTTTCAGCTTTTAACACAACTATAGTCAGCCGTCGAAGGCTCGTTCGATCTTTCCAGTGAAAATTACCTTAAGACCTATAGTGTCTATGAGCTATGATCGCCTCTAGGCAAGGTAGGTATACCTGACGAGTATAGTTTTTGATTAAAACTGCTCAGCCCTTCCTGCAGTCAGGGGATTGCTTTATAAAATGGTGTAGCTGCAGGCTCGTGGCATGCGAAGAAGCTTCGCATGAGACACAATTTACTTGAAATGGCTTGAGATTCATTGAAAGTCAAGGATTCGTTGGTAAGAATCTCAGGGTCGCTAACATAACGTTTCAGAAAGTTGATTACCAAGAGCAGAGCTAAGCTAGATGGCATGAACTCTAATTCAATATACTATTTAAGTTTAGAGGCAAGACTCCAAGCTTAATTATGAAATTTCAACTAACATACTTAGACCGATCATCATAAGAATGGGGAATATGAAGGAATTTTTTTAAGCCCTGGAATGCCTTGAAAATCTGATTTGATTTATTGAAGCGAAATCTTGAGATTGTGAATAATATTAGAGGTTAGAACTCAGTGACGTAGATATAAAGGTAATGGTAGATGGGTGCTCCGGTATATGTAGGCATTGCTCACTTAGATCAAACGTGCCCATTTTAGACTGGAATCTGTAAAGAGACCTCTAATTTAAAACCACCCAGATAAATATATGAATCCCTGGAGGTTTCTCAGCTCAATTTGGCTTAAGTCCTCCAGGTGATCAAAGAAGTAGCTACCAACACCAAGAGTCTTAATTTTTCTGTCAGCAATGTCCGGAAAATCCTATACCCAGAGGCGAACAGATGCGATTTCTGAGACAAATAAAGGGCCATAGCGGAGAACTGAGGATTACAAAATGGTATCTTCGAAACCACATAACAGGAAAAACCACCTCGTAGAGAACTGGGGCTTGTAACATGTCAAACTTAGCTTAAATGTCACTTTTACTGCCTTTTTTATTCCAAGTGAATGAGAAGACAAGGACGATATCAGCCTTTCGCATATGCTAAGGCACAATCGATTCCTTATGTTTGGGGAGCCATAGCCATATCTTATATTGGACATTTTCTTTAGTCTTATACTAGTCCTGATTTCAGCTACAACTTAAGACTCTACGGCGTAATACATGACGGTTTATTTGCCAACTGTTTTAACAATATTTAAGGATAAAGCAACAATTGGCATAACCTAGCTAGCTCAAGTTATGAGAACATCTCCTTAGCTACCTTTTTGGACAGGATTTTTTGCCTCTCAAACTTAAATGTCCACCCTTTTAAGGGTGGAAATGAAGAGCTAAAAGCCCTGAAACCCCTGAAACACATTAAGGCCTATAGACGCCAGGGTTTTTTTCACCTCTTGCAATTTTGCTATGGTGCCAGTACCGGACAGATGAAGAGGTCTTCTAACTAAGCTTAACCATTTCGTAGATTTTTCGCTGTTCATACAGATCGAGTAAATCACTTTACTTAGTATAGCCTAGAAGCCTTGAGATTGAAAAGTCTATGATAAGGTAGCGATAGATACGGTAGTACACAAATGGCCCATTGGAACCACTATGACAAGGATAAGGTCTGCTGTAATGGGTTTTTTCAACTCGGAGATGTACCTAGGCTTTCGAAGTTCCGCGGATTATGCATTGCATAATTTTGTCCTCCTAGTATCATTTCAGGTAGCCAGGCTTATTTCTCTAGGAGGCTTGTAGGAATGTAGCCCAATCATTCATTGCTCAGCCATTGGCGTTAAAACCACATTCAATGATTTCTTTCGTTTTCTCTAAGTGAACTCAGCATCTCTGCGGAGTTTCTAGACTCTTTAAGTTTGGTTCTGATCCCAGTTATCGATTTCATGGAACCTTTGGTAAGATGCCACTTAGATACTGGCTTAAAAATTCCACCTAAAATACCTTTCCAGAGATGCTTCAAGTTGATTCGAGCTCCAAGTCCGTTTCCCATTTGCAGTCAATGTCAAGTCATGTCCTAGTGTGAAAATCTGTTCCGTTTCTAACTCTCTTGGGTTTCGACTTCCTTAACTTTCAGTCGAAGAAACCGCCTGTCATTCACTTTCCACTCAATTGAATGGAATCTTATTTTCTCCTTTCTTTTGATTAGCATCCTCCAAGGACATCTTTTACAATCTTTGCTTCATTCATCTGCAAAGAAAGTACATATATAAAAATTTCTACCAACTTTTCCGAACCATCTTACTGACATTTCTCTTAATGACAGAATCTTGACACAGAACAACACAAGTTACCCCGTAAAAATAAAAAACCAGAAACTAAAGTAGCACAACCACCACATCTGTTTGGATCCAATTTAAGCTCTAAATAGAAACATAACTCGTAAAGCAACCAAACAAGGACGAGAGGAAAAAAATCGTAACAAACTTTCTCTGTCAAAATTCAAGTGAAATGAAGTATTACCACCATCACCGCCCCTCAAACTGCCAAGTAATGATTTCTGATCCTTAGCAGCGCGGCACACAGGACACCGGAATGGTTACCAATGGTTAAGATGGATTAGTATGCCTCTTATACAAAAGCCTTCTAATCAAATTTCATTTCAACAACATCCCTCCGGGGATTCATAAATATTTTCTTCTTTATTTTTTGCTGCCTTCGATGTTTCTCTTTAACTCCTGGAATAGGAAGGAATATATGTATACACGTATACCGATGAGTAGGTAAAACTTGAAAATTATTTGCAATACCTATGGGTCCTTTTAAATGCATACGTACGTATGTATATCCTTCGAAAACACAGGCGGTGCGGCGCGGCGTTGGAAGTAAGCACTTCTCTCTGTCTGGAGGGCAAAATTCAGATTTTCGAAAGTAGAAGCCAACTTTTATCCCGTTTTTGGATTTACATAGGACCTTCATGCATACATATTATGTATCTGTGAATGTATAGGATACGTTTCTCGGAGCTCTTCTTAAAATGATAATTTATTTTGCGGTCTTGCGGCTCTAATAGAGGGTGGTTAATCTATTTTACTTGAAGTATGACTGGCTCTGTTGTGCTGTTTTCGACACGCAACGCAACAGCAATGGCGGAGGTCTTCCTTTAGTTTCTCCTGCTTTTTCATCATCCTCTGCTTTTGGGTCTACTTCTCTTTTACTGACGGTTAATTACTGTCAAAAGTATTATGTGAGGCCTGTGTTGGAGGGGAACTGGAAAAAAAATCCATCGTCGTCGGCTAAAAACTTTTAACTTAAGTGTTAATTAATATTGAAAGATTTTCCGTATTCCATTGGGGATTGACGTTAAGGTTGATGTCAAGGTGTGCGTGCGCGTTCTGTTTCGAAGTTTTTGAAACTTTCATGAGAAATTTGTTGCTGTTTTGGAGTAACGCACGCAACCTCTAAGTTTACCTTAAACAAAACATCATACCTGGGAGTGATGTGCCATCAGGATTTTGCAGCAAATTCGGTAGTCTTTTCTGCGCTGGTAGTCATATTCCTGGTACTCTCAATTCCTTAGACAATTTTTACCTTCAAATCCAGACATGTATACCTACGAAAAGGCTTGTAAGTTTGGTGATGTCTGGTTGATGATGATCTAAAAGATTTGCTTCAAGATTAAAACTAAAGACATTGAGATTATTTACATTTTTTAAGTCTTTGACCATTCTGAACTGATACCACTTAGTCTTTTGCTGGCATATATACTTTCCGTCAAAAGGTTCCTACTATACCCTGTTCCACAAAAATTGTCAATACCGGGAAGATAGGATGTTTGCCTCTCAGTCTGGTTGCCATAACCTGTCCCTATTTTAAGCTCAAACAGGGTTACCGTAGTATGCACGACAATTTCCGCAAATAGGAGAGCAAGACCCGTAGGGTAACCATCTGCTGATTTGAAAATAACACAATTTGTTGAACGAAATAAAGATAATTGTTTACAAAGTGAACTCCACCTCGATTTCGATAAAAGCTTAGAACGTAGTAGATGGCATTTTCGAGTATTTTAATGTATGAATGTTATACATCGGAAACAATTAGTATTTATGAGATATATTCTGAGAACCAAAAAAAATACTCACTAATCGTTTCCGCACCCAACAGTTACCTCGCCCAAATAAACTTTCAATATAAAGCGCAATACGCGAAAAATTGTTTGAATGCATTTGAACGATTTCTCCAAAAAAAAACTGGAACCAAACAAAAAATTAGCGGCAACACCCTGTCCTACTCAAATTTATTTATTGGTTCTCAAAACACAAAATCCCAGAACTCTTTGACAAAAACCACAGAAAAAGCTGTAACGATTTGCTTATATTTAGGAATGGTAATACAATACTGCTTTGATGTTCATATTTTCCATACACACCCATGGCACACACGTAACACGCACACACAAATAGTTGCGAGAAGCAGGCCCAGGTTCTCCCCGAGCTGTAGCGCCAGTAAAGTCATCTCCTAACATTTTTTTATTCAATTTCAAAGTTAAGACATACTTAGTGAAATATCATTTATAAGGAGCTTATCTACCTTGTAAAGAACCGCTCAATAATTCCTCCATTATAGATTCAAGTAATTTCTTGTTTTGTTCCTGGATAGCCTGTCGACCTTCACTGTGAGCAAAATGTTTGACTATAAACAATCTGTGGATGTTGTCACTATAGACATATGTATTTGTGTTCGAGAGATATCCGAAACAGGCCGTCATATTGAGTCAATCTCCACGATCCATCTTACCCAGTGAGACACTCTGGATCTCTACCTGGATTCGATTCCTCGTGTACAAGCTAGCATCTGTTTAAGAGAAAATCCGTTTTATCCTCTGCATATCCACTCAGTGATGTCCCAAGGTTAGGTTAGGTTAGGTTAGGACCTGGAGGTCCATTGGGAATCCCCTCATACAGTCCTTAATAACTGGTTGATACATCTCCCTGATTATAACGTTTCTCGATCATTTTGTTCCATATGTGCTGCAAATATTGATGTTAGGTTATCCTATCCCTAGGAAAATTCTAATCACCATTAATCCCTTTTTCCTTTAATTTGCTTGGGATTTGCAATTTGTTACTATTTAGCCGCTACAAGTGGTTTCTTACCAACTCGTAAACAAACTTGTGCTTTTGGTGAATCTTAAAAGTCCGATATCTTTGAATTTCCCAGCTCTGCAATGCCTGCCAAGAATCTATGGCCGTATGCATCAATCTTGAATGGCGGGGCAGTTCCAAAGTACATATTGAAGCGATTCACTTTCTTCCTGATCTCCGCAGTTGCTACAGATATCGTTGTACTCGGATAGCCATTTGCTTTTCATATGACCGATGGCACAGTGTCCTGTGATTGTTCCGATGGTTAAGCGTATAGAGAACAGTGATGCCTAAAGATCTCCATTCTTCTGCCGTTGTTGTTTTAATTTTCTTACGGGTATCCTCTTCTATAAGGCCCATCTTCCTTAGGAAGATACCTGAAATCTCCACATGATCTGCAGCGTGGTTGTGGCATAGTGGTAGTCATCGTCACTTGTCACGTTAAAGGTTCACGGTTCAAATCCAGATGTAGCCGAAACATTTATTTCTCCCGAAATAAAAATAAGTTGATCAATTTCAGAAGTTAATGTCAAAACCCATTGCGAAGGCATAACACTGGCAGTAGGATGGTTGTATGGCTGAAAAAAAATGTATCACACAAACAATAAGTAGTAAGAAACATCTGGAAAAAACTTCTGTGAATCATAAGCAACGACAAAAATAATCCAAATACACAACTCTCCTATTGTCCTGAATACCACTAATAGAGTATCGACATGCCGATCTGTCTGTCTCTCGTTCTTATCCTTCATAAGCTACTACACATTTCAACGTTTCTCGACTCATGCTTGGTGTTTCTTTGAGTAGTATGAGTTGGCAGGCTCATTGCTATTTTAGCCTGTCTACATTTTTCCACGGTTTTTTCTTTTCAGATAATCTGCCGTGACTCGTCTGTAGATTAGCTTCTCTACCATTCCTCTTGCAATTGAAGATAATGGTTCCGGTGCGGGGTTGATCCCTGTTTTGCAAGGAGCCGCCTTGATGCTAAGATGTGGTGGTGTGGTGTCCTGCTGAGGTGTCATCTAACCCTATTGTTAACTATCAAAAATTCTGTCCAAATAGATGAGCTGACGTCTGATAATGATGTCAAGTGAAGAGAGAACTGGCCACTCGTTCCCCTCTAAACGATAAGTCACTTTTGGTGACGAAACCCCTTAAAGAAATTTTGCATTTTTCTTAAATGAAGTATTTTTAATCAACTTTAACTCCGTTAAGCTTCAATATTCTGAGAAAAGTATTCCAAAAAAACGTGGCTCAGGGGTTCTCAAGTGAATTCCCTTACTGAACATGATGCTATCAATCTGAATCTTAATATTTACCAAAATCAAAACTATTGCTTATAGAATGTATAAAACTTAAATGTTTTGCCTAATTTTACAGACTTATATAAGGTTAAATCTTAAATCGGTCAATATCGTCTTAAGATCCTTTGTTATGAGAACTTATCAACCCCATTTCATAATCCAGAAATAACTCAAAAAATATATATAAAAATAGCTCAGCTTCTCCGCGCCCATTACTATAAAACGCAATCGACAATACTCTTGTGAATAGTCCTTGCCAACCTAATTCATGTTTGTACGTATACATAAAGCACTGTTATAACAAAGCTCGACTATTAAAAACCCAACACATTCAATTTGCCAGTACAGCCATAATCGCACCCACCAAATGCCACCCATAAATTCCTTCATTGACTCGAGTTTCCCATAAAAGTGAAGAAAAAAAAAACACCACCGCGCCATACTCGTAGATATTATATCTCAAAGATATACGATTGCATTTCCGGTGCTGCTGCTGTTCTCTATGCGTCTATAAAACGAAATTATATTCCTTTTAAGTTTATGTTTATTATATCAAATAAGGTAACTGTGGTGCTCCTTCCCACTTGTCGCACATTTAATGCTGCAGCCCACCTTAATGACATTGCAAATATTTTATAGGTAAAAAAAAAAAAAAAACAGGTACCAAGCCAAACGACCGATTCACGCGGAACGCTCAATCACTGGCATTAAACCGAAAGCGACAATTTCGAATAAAGAAAATTTCTACGACTTTTTGTTTTGTTTTCGTTCGAAATCCCCACCAAGGTGGTGGTATATCGTATGTATATATGGTTTTATAATATAATTTTATAGTTACGACATATAAGGGACACAACCATCGTATATTAGGTTTATTGTGCAATACTCTCGCTGCCATGGCCGCTGTGCGCGCCACCGCAATCATTCACTTCTGTTTGAGTAATAAAATAAATTTACAAGTGCACACTGAAAGGTGGTATATACGAGTACATCCGAGTACTCTATAAAATGAAAAATAAAGCTTAAGTCAACCATCACTGGCCCTTCTTCTATCCACTTAACTACCACACGGTGATTTTTATACACAGCTCTTAAATCAGAGCGGAAAATGAAAAAAAAAATACAACCACCCTCCACCACCACCACACTCCTCGCTTAATCCTTGCTGTCGACATCACAAAACAAGGAAGAAATAATGGGTCTTGGTGTTATTCTTAATTTTGAATAAAATCACAAAACAGCTTTAAAACAGTGGGGGACGAGAGTTCTCTATCGATTGGTTGAATAGTAAAAATTAATTTCCTCCCCCAAAAAAAAAAAAAAAGTAATTAGATACTTCTTTTGGTTAAGTACCGCAAAGGGAAAAGATGCCCATTGCGTATTTTATTCACGCAAAGTGTTACACAGAGATGAGACGACTTTATTAGGCTTTCGATGTCAAGTTTGTTTAAAATTCAAAGAATGTCTTTTGTGACTTTCGTCCTATTGTTGGATGTGTGGTATCATTTCAGATAATAGTAATATAGAGTCTGGTCGCGTGCATAAGAAAGTAGATACGTATCTATCATGGGCCAGAAGGAAGAGTGACATGGTTGAGTGGGTTTTATTTTGATTTGCTATGTACAAGGACGATTTGTAGCCTTTTCTATTAAAATTTCATCGAATTTGATGGAAATTTCGATCAAAATTTACGACGCATTCAAGGGGATATTTTTTTTTAATTATTTCGACGCCATCTCAAATGACTGTCTGCCATAAAGAAGTGATGTATTGTAACTGTGGCCTGATTTGAAGATGAAGTACTAGCTCTCAAGTAACGACATACCGGGGAACGAGAGACCAGATGAACTGGCAGGAGCAGCGGCGGAAGATGTGGATAACTTCATGGTTACCGCTATGGGTACGGCGGTAAAAACAGTGAAAACCGCTTACAAATCAAAAATAAAAAGCAAAACGCCACTCGCTTATGTAGAGTCAAATCCGAAAATGTAAGGCCATTATGGAAAACCCGAACCACAACGGTGCGTTTTCTGGGTTAGTGTCCATCTTTCTTCAGTATGCGTTCTACAGTTTCACTGGATTCATTGCAAAATCTACATGAGCCTTCATCTGAAAAACATATCCTTTGAGCTTACAGTGCCCCACAAGGAATGAAGTTAGAATGTGGAGTTTATTTTCGTTAAGACTGATACAGGCTCCGAATCACTCCACGTTATTGTGTGAATGGGCGCTGTCTTCCTGAAACTAGAGATCGTTCAAGTTCATTTTCTCAGTATCTGATTCATGCCTATGTAGTGCTCTCCATTGAGTGAAATATTGGTGCCATCTTTATCTTCGAAAAAAAATTGGCCATTCCTATTCGAAGCAGTGTTCTCAGCTGAGTGCTCAGGACGAACACAAGGATAATTTGTGCTTTCAATTAGCAATGCAAATCTCAGCAACTTTTTTTACAAATTTTCAGGCACAGTTGGAGCATTATTTCGATAGATTTTTTTTTCAAAATTCGTATGGACGGGTCCTTAATGGATGAGCTCTCCGTAGCAGGTATCTACTCAGAAGAATGCCACGTTGAGCAATCTATTCCACTGGGCAGATTTACAACTGTCTTTCAGACAGAGCTGTATGCTATCGCTAGCACAGCACACATTGCACTTTTAACAAGAGATGGAAGGGCAAGTCCATCTACATCTGCTCTGATAGCCAACTAGCTATTAAAGCCTGCTCAGCTGCGTTGATGATCCAAAATTTGTTAAGGAAACTGTCAATAAACTGAACCAGCTTGGGCGATGTAATTAGATCACACTGGTCTGGGTCCCGGGACATTCTGATATCCGCGACTCCTGTTATTGGCTGCAGTTCAGCTTATGCTGAAAACAAGCTTCTTGAACTGCTACGACTACAACACTATAACCATTGGCACGACCTAAGATCATACTGACAGGCCAAAATGTTAGAATACGCGCCCAGGGCAAACAGAACTAAGTTTCTGTTACACCTTAGCAGAAATGACCTCGAAATCCTCACAGGACTGGTCACTGGGTTCACTGTCTCTACGAGATAACCCCCTTCTAAATACAATACAACACAAGTGTGTTGAAAAAATTCTGGCTATTTAGGTGCCATTCAGAGATGGATTTTTCGGGGTTCGCGATGGATGGGCACACTTTTGTAATGGCTTAGCCTCACATCACCTCTGAACCGAAACTAACCTAATCTAAGGATGTTACTTCACGGTTGCCTTTTCTATTCGTCTGCTTAAGAAACCATCTCTCTCAGTATTGCTCCAATTTAATGGTGCTTCCCTAAAAATGAGCAACATCCTCTCAATGAGTGACAACGGTTTGATATTAAGACTTCCTGAAAATGTTGACAGTATTCGTTCGTCCATAAGAGATATGTTTAGCCAAATCCTACTTGTGGCAAAAAAAATCCAAGTCATGCATTTGCAATTGCTCAAGATTACCCTTAATCGATAAGTGAACACTTACACAGGTACCTAGGGGTATGTATCCGCCATTAAATGTCAATCTACATGTCATTGGGAATTTCCACCTACAAAACGAAGTCAGTGCTCCTTCACATAATATTCTGTTGTAATTTTTGTATGAATCCCCGCCCGTTTAAATCCCAATTACATTCCTCTCCTTTTGCACCTTCACCCATACAATCTCGTATCTATCCATGATCGTTGAAAATTGCCCTCCCATTCCTTTCATGGAAAAAGAACCCCTTCTTTTTAGTAGGACACTTAAACCTTAAAGAGAAAGGTCGCACAAAGCCACACATAACCAAAAGCACCCCAAAAAGAAATAAAATCTTAACACACCCTAGAGAGGTACACATTGGCTAACCATACTCGTATGTACCTGCTGTACACGGTGTGCACAGGTTAACCCTTTTCAACTATACCTACTCGTACACATACCGAAGGGACATTTTCGGTTAAAGCTATACTACCTGCTCGGCTGTCCCTATATAGCGCCCTCGGAGAATCGCATTAGCCATATGACGTTAAGAACCACTTAACTTGTCTATATGAGCCTAATGATCTTTTCCGCCCAAATGTTTCCCATGTTGGCATGTGAAATGAGAAAGAAAACCTGCACAAGGACACAGGACTGGTGGGGGCAAAAGGAAAAAAAAGGACCTGTTCTTTATATATTATTCTGCACAAGTTGCACACGGGACACTCACTGCTGCCAGACAGAAAGAATTTTCCATGACATTTAATCGCTTTGTCTCAATGGTTTTAAGGTGACTGGCGGAGAAGACGCGCGCGGGGGGGATATGTGGCTTAAGTGAAGTTCTTCGAATGAAGGCAGAGAAAGATACAAAGATCCCAAATGAAGTTATTTTGGTTGACTTTGTGAGGTTTTTGTTCATTCTCCAAAGGGACTTTTCTGAAATTAGAAAAAATTGCAAACTTAATTTAATTTAAAGATGCCATGTGGTTTTGGGGTGGATTGGGGGGACTTCTGTAGATGATTGGATGCAGTTGGGCGGAGGATTGCAGTTAGTTGGTGTAAAATTTAAGTGAAAAGTTTTACATTTTTGCCGGGGTCTGAAAAAGTTTCGCAAATGGTTTCGGTGGACCAAACTACGCCTTTTTTGTGGACTCAAGTATTGAAAAAAGTTGTAAAGGTGAGAGAAGTTTAAAATAATGGGAACATCTTTAAATCTAGAGGGATAGTCTGATGTGATTTAAAATATGGCATTCCAAGTCTCTACGATTGCCTCCACTTCTACTCCATTTGCTACATCTCTGCTTGGTAAATCGCTAGCTAGGTTAATGTATAAACGTGTTAATGCCACACTAAGCTTGATCCATTGTGATGCTCGTTCGTTATTGTGTTACTTATTGACGTGGATGATGAATTGTAATTAAATTTAAATAAATTGAAAATAAATTGAAAATGATTTGCCTAAGGATACTTGAACCAACCAGAAGCTCTTATGAGACTACAGATGACTTTTACCGGTTTTCCGGAGAGTTTCTCTAAATCTCGAAAGAAATGCTTTTTTAGATTTTAAATAATGTGTGATAGATGATTTGGCAGGGACAAAGAAAGTAGGGTGTGTCCTTATGGACAGCCGAAGCCTTAGCACAGATCATTTTCGCTCAGTTTTAGTTTCATGGCGTCATATCGTAGGATATTGTTGGCGATAATTACACCACCTAAAGCTGACAAAGAACCTCTACCATTGAGTAAGTTATTGGAAGCTCTCCTTTTATCAAAGAAACTAGCTGTCCCGCACGGCTTCGCCCGTGTCGAAAAAATATAGTGTTACTTACAATGCATACATTGTCATTTAGTTCGAAGAATTGGACGCTCTGTATGTCTGTCTGTCTGTCTATTTGCCTGTATTTCTGTTAATCTGTTTCTGTTAGTCTGTCTGTTAATTGACCAAAATGTTTCATATTCATATTTCACCAGAAATGACGAAATTGTACCAAAACCACTGGTTGTTCAGTTATCGCACTGATGCAATGGTGTATTCTATATTAAGAAAAACGTACTCTGGAAATTTTACCAAAATCGGTTGGGTTGTTTTTCGAGTCTATAAAAGGCAAACATACATAATGTATGTAATGTACATCATACATACATTCATTTTTAGATATGTATATAGATCTAATAACTTGATTCCAGCGCCACCTATCGGGTCCAGATTTTATAATTTTATGTTTTGGCACTGAGCCAACATATATTGTGAGTATTTTTGGTCCATAAATTTAGAAGTTATTGACTCCAGCGCCACCTAGCGAGATGAAATATACCTTACAACCTATTCTCATACCTACCACATACATATACACAAAAAATTGCATAAAAATCGGTGGAGCCGTTTCGGAGGAGTGCGACTTATAAAAAAGTCATCATCAACTCCACACGATTGCCCCTTAGTGCTGTGATTCAGCTTCTGCTTGAAAAAAAAATTAAAAAAAAAGAAATTTGGAATGCATTTTGTACTTATATTCAGCTTCTAGCAAGTGCACAGATATGATTTTGGTCTTTCAATCTGCGTATTGAATGTAATTAGGCTGGGAATGAATATCAATCACATGGCAGAAGCTGTTCTGAAGAAATAGCCGTTTGTTTTAAATTGAATTTTCGTTTTCTCATTTGAAGTCCTTTAAACTCTAAAACTAAAAATGTATCTACTTCAAAGCTAGTTGATGAACCTTTTTCGAGAAATTAGTAATTTTATACCAAAAGAATCGTTAAAATCTATTCAGCGGTTCTTGAGATCCTTTACCACAAACGTAACATGACACCGATCGGGACTTTGCTATGTAAGGATGCCTTCTTGCAATGCAAGAATTTCAGCATTGTCGGCTTCAATGAGCTAGAATTTGAGGATAATATGATTGTTATTGAAAGATAAGCTTTATCTGAGTGTAACGTTGAACCTTTTCTAGCAAGTTCCAAGTCTATTAATCTCTAGATATGTATGTAAATCTCTGAATTATACAGAGAGAGTTTAAGTGGACATCTTTTGATCAACCTTTGAAAAGAATAAAGAGGAAATGCAGATCGTTCGTAGTGCTTCTTATGCTTTTGTTTTACCAAGCAAATGATTTAAAACATGATTTGCTTGTTTCAGTGTCAGCTACAAACTGGCTGGCTTAAAACACATGAAATTCACTAAGGGGACATTTTTATACTTAGTCTAACCCTTCTTGGTCTCTTGTCGATGAGGAAGGCTGTCAGATTAAGCTTTTTACTGATCTATAATGATGTGAAGTGCTACTGACTTTCCTAGTGTATTTAGTTAGGCTAGGGTTCCGAATGCCGAATGAATATTGGTAATTTTAAGTGAATTCCAGCTATTCGTTAGATATTGTGAGTAGCTGCTGTCTAAGGCTTTCTTTGCTTCGCGACTTAAAGATTAGATAAACGCATTCCATACAAAGGAATATAATTGGTGCTGTCAATCAATTGTAACTTAGTTCGACATATTCTGACACATAGAGCCTTTTAACTCCCCTCCTTTAAAAAGATTTCGTAATGTTGCCACAGAGTAGTATTAAAATAGAGTTCTCGTTCCGGCATAAGTCAGAACACTTTGATTTTGATACCAACGACCTTTGAAAATATTTCATCAGGTTCCCGTCTCGTATGAAGCGAGAGAGGCCCCTGAAACTTTTTTGAAGTGGAATACTCCTAGATGATGTTTTCTTCTGCGGGAAAGAGCTGGGCAGGTACGTACAGAGAAAGAAAAAAATTGCTTTCTTCCTCCTTCTTGTCTCTGCAGCTCACACAGAGACCTATGTATATTTATGCCACTTTGGTGCCTTTTTAGCAAGAGTACGGAGTTAGAGCATTTCAGATCTAGTCTGGGTCAGATCTGCTTGGTAACAAGACCTGTTGTGCTACCTTCCCATCTAACTTCTATTGTATCAAGTGCCAAAGTAAAAGAAATAGCTTACAAGTAGCGAGATGCACGTCTATCTACCCTTGATCTGGTAGATGTGGTAACCAGTCTGGCGAATTAATCAGCCTTACAGTTCTCTGAAGTTTCTCTATTCCCTGGCACGCAGCACCCAGCAAAAGTGAATACAGATGGGTGGCAGTTTTAAACAAATATCGAGACTCATTCCAGAGATTTTGTAGCTGCCTGACTATCTGCAAAAAAATGCTGAAACTACGGTCTATGCGAAAAGAGGACTATGCCTTAACGAATCTATTTAAGAAAACACTAGCTCGTACGTCTTACCCCATCATTCGTATTGGATTCATCACCATACACCTGTACGGACATATCTTACCACTATCCCAGCACGTTTTTTAGGAGTCGTAGCTTTTTAGTTTTTATCGACAGTGATCTTCGTTCTTCTTTCCTGATCCCTGTAGCAATTTGTGTGGTGTGTTTATTATAATTTTGCAGAAATAGAAGGCAGGTTATAACATTGCGATAGTGACATAGTGTACTGTTGTTATCCAAAAACCATTGAACCAAATCAGGTTCCAACTGGTGCAATAACCTCGGTCTGCATTGGTAATTAAATCTGTCTAATTAAACGATCTATCGAAAATACAAAAGGCCACCATTGAAGAGTCATCTAATCTAACCAAAGGACGTGAAGGACAGTCCTAACATCTTTCAGAATACAAAAGAAGGCCAGCTTATTTCCTGCTCTAAGGAAGACTCCGTTCATTCAGTATGTAATCGGAAGTTCCTAACTATCGTAATAGAACTAGCGAGCTTCATCATATGACCATTTAATGACAAAACATCTTACTTACTTACTTAGGTGGCGCTACAGTTCGGGGTGGAACAAGGCCTCAACCAACAACGCCTTCCAGTTAGCCCAGTCCTTAGCTAACCGCCTCCAGTTGCGTACTTCAAGTTGGTTGAGGTCTTTTTCTACTTGTGCGCGCCACCTTAGGCGAGGTCGCCTTCTGTTGCGCTGACCCTCCGGTTTAGAATCGAATATTCTCCGAGCCAGAGTGTTGATGTCCACACGCTCTACATGTCCTAACCATCTTGCAGTTTTTTGACCAAATCGATGTCGCTTCTTCTCCTCCAAAACCCGTCAACGAAAACCGGACCGAATATCTTACGAAGGATTTTTCTATCGAAGCTACCAAGGATATCTTTATCCGCTTTCGATAAAGTTCATGCTTCAGCTATAGCAAGACTGGGATGTTAAGGGATATAGAGTTTCCTTAGTCGATCGAGAAAGGACTTTACTACTCAACTGCCTTCTTAGCGCAAAGAAACAGCTGTTGGCAAGAGTAATCCTTCGAACAATTCTTTCAAGTATGATGTTGAAAAAGTCGCATGGCAGCGCGTCACCTTGTCTGAATCCTTTTTTGACATCGAAGGTCTCGGTGAGGTCATTACCGACCTTGATGGAGCAGCGGGCTTTCTCCATCGCCCACAACATGACAAAACTTTATATTTCCCAGTCAGTTTTGACTTGTAAAATTCAGCACCACTTTCTTTGTTTACTTTTCGCAGAAAAGCTCCACCACAGAGGTCTTTCTTTCAAAAGTTTTCCAGCCTCGTCACACCTATTTTATAGTCTACCTTTTATTTATTCAGGTTAGAGTTGATTGTCCATTAGCTAAACGATGCCATCTTGCTTGCTGTAATTTTCGTCGAGAATTATCTATATGCGGCCGACAGTTGCGTGAATTTTCATTTGAAGGATGCTTGAATCTTGTTCTTCCCCTAGAGTCCTTTAGTGGAATCCATAGATACGTATATCCTGTAGAATCTAATCCCATGGACAGCAGAAATGTAGCTCATGTTCCCGCATTGAACATCCTCGTAGGTCTTTAATTAATTGGCTTTCACTTACGAATAAGTATGTATATATGTCGGTACTACAGGCCAGTTTTACAAAAAAAAAAATAACGCTTCGCGCATCCACCTCATGAGCTTGATTCTCAAAAAAAAAAAATTAGCACAAATTAAACTAAAAAAAAAATAACGACTCCAATTAAATTAAATTTAATTTGCTTGCATTGCTAGATAATTTTTTTTTTAATTCAAAATTATTTTATTTATTTATTTTATGATTAAAAAAAAATTTAAAAAAAAAATTAATCAATCTATATATAGATGTTCAAAATTTGTTTGTACTTATGTCTATGTGTGTGTATTTTTAGAATAATTATTATTAATGTAAATAATTAATAATTAATTAATAGTATCTTATATCTTTCTGTCTTTTTTTTCTCTTTTTCCTCCTACGAATTAATTCACAAACACAATCACACACACGCATCATTTTGTCTCTTGTCCACCCGATCACACAACAAACTACCCCCGCCCAATCAAAACAATAAACAAACAACAATAACAACAAATCCAATGACAACACAAACATCATCATCATCACATTGAACAACATTAACAATATCATCATCACCATCACCTTTGTATCTGTCTCATGTCATCGTCATCGTCGTTATCATCAATTAACTGGCCTTGGATGACTACACGACTGCCCCGGTGCATCCCGATCCAACGGGACTTACAATTGTTGGTCTATTCGAATTTCGATTAAACTGGGGATGCTGCTTGCACCTGTGGATGTATAACATACACAAATGCTTCTTCTCATGTACAACGGGATCTAAATATTGAAAAAAAAAATACAATAAACAAACCAAAAAAACAACAACAAATCGAATGTAATGACGGTGCGAATGGACTTTGTTTTTGTTCGTTACCATAATTATATTACTAATAATAATGATGATGATGATGATGATAATGATGATGGTGGTGGCGGTGGTCATGGTGGTGGCACATCCCTATCATGGACATGGAACTGGCATACATGGGGATGACAATATACAGATCGTAAACTGTTTGTTGGCATGCTAAGTAAACAGCAAACGGAGGAGGATGTAAGGCAATTGTTTAATACATTTGGAACAATAGAGGAGTGCACCATCCTACGAGGACCAGACGGCGCCAGCAAAGGTGAGTGCAATACGAAAATTCTCAATGTCCTGCAAATACATTTTATTATTTTTGACATTTTCATACATGGATTTATCATTGTTATTGTGTCGCCTTTTTGGAATATCTAACTGTTTTCCGGATGTCACTTAAAGTGGTTGTGTGTTTCGATGTTGTTAAGTCTGTTGTACCGATTGATGGCTGTGTGTGTATGTGCTATGCCTACGCCTACCCAATACACATTCCGACTTCTGAGCATAAGATGCAAGGATTTGTTAGCCTTAAAGTGTATCAGATGGTTTGATTGTGTCTGTTGACAGGTCAACACAGCTTTTATCCATTTAGATGTCAGTGGGATATTATACCCCAGGGAAATGGGTTTGACCTAAAATGTGTGTTAGGCCATCGCAGGGAGTGGGTTGTCTTGTAGCTTTAACTTGTTGACTTAACATCATTTATGTATCGTCCTTAAGACATAACAATTGACTTACCAGGATTACACAAAGGTTTTACTACTAATTCTGACATCAATCCCAAACTTTTTCCAACCCTAAAGTATAGAGGATATGGTCACGACTATAGATACCTATCTTTCTTTAATATCATTAGAAAGCATATTTGCAACATCGTCGTGTCGGCTTGAATAAGTCTTTGACAACTAAGACAGGACTTTGTCTAGCTAACTTTTCCAAAGTGGTACTCATCAGCCCATAGTTGACGTGGTGGTCTAGTCTAGAAGGTTATTAATTATATTCTCTCCGTGAACTATTTCAGATAATAGTTCAGCCTGCGAAAAATGGATTCAAGAGGAATCGTAGGTAAATTTAAATAATTTGAACGGATACACTGTTTTTACCATGAAATTCAATTGACAGCCTTTCAATGTGACAACAACATCCTCATAATTCCTGGTTAAAATTTCTAAACAATAAGTGAACTGAGAGAGCCCACCTTATCGCCTTTTCTTCTGGCTAGTTCGTCTCGTTCACAGTTACCTGGTTTGTCACTTTGACCAGGAACCTAGCCCCTTATCATGAGCATGCCTCTGCTCGATATTGCGTTCAAAGATGCACAACCAATTTTGATCTTATAATAGGTGATTCGAGTGCTTAAGTAGCTGCTTGGCTATTGGTGTAAATGACAATGTCGTCATTGTACATCGACCTTAGTCTCAAAGATAAGTTCAGGCTGAGCTGGTCTAGGAAGACACCCGCTTCTTTATGTATAACATGACATCTATTAGATCCATCCGTGTAGATCTCCAGAACGGATTTGTCATTAAGACAGATGCATGTAACCTTCTCATTCCTGTCGGCTGGGAACATTAGTCTTTGTTTTTGATATAGAAATCTAGGATCGGAGTCATATACCATAGTCCGTAGTTTCTGTACTAAGGATATTAATTGAAAGTGTTTCTAAGATAGAAAGTTCCCATTGTGAGGTTTCGTTAAGTCGGAACGCGTTATTTTTGCTGCTATGTTTCTGCCGTAAATGTCAACGGAGATATGTTCAATATTGAGCCGCGGTGGCGGGGGTTAGCATAGCTCCAGTAACGCATACACAAGCTGTTCTTTTGATTTTTATTGAGTATAGTGCTTTCCACCAGATTACAATTCCGTACATAAGTATGGATCTGACTACCGCAGTGTGGAGCCAGTGCATAATCTGGGGACAGATTTACCATTTACACCCTAAGACTTTCTTGCATGAATACAATGCGGTAGTGTTTTCAAGCTTTGTTACACTAGTTCGAGTACATTCAATGTCCAGCTGAGTTTTCTGCCTAGAACCAAGCCTAGATATTGGCGTGATCCGAAAAGCTGAGCTGAGTAGGAGGAGTGACTTCTAAGTGAACATCATAAGCTCGATTTTTTCTGATAGTTAAAAATGGAAAAGCGAAAACAGAACGACACTTGTTGCTACCCTATTTAGCTGCTCTCTGTACCTTGTAATTTTACTGATAAAAACAAGCTTAACCTTCCTAAACTCGCGGCAAATAAGATGTACGCACGGTTCTTGAGGCAAAAGCTGTAGGGCCTCATTTTATTTTTTCATTTTATTGAAACTATTTGCTTACTGATGGCTGCTGTATAATAATTATCGCACTAGCTCTCCTTTATTGAACAAAAAAAAATAGAAAAGGAAACCTGTCGGTCTCACAGACCGATGCGTGAGTATAGGAAGTTGAAGTAAAAAATAAGGACCGTTTTCTCATATTTTTAAAACTGTTAAACATATTTTGTTTGCTCCATCAATGTCTGCTTAGTCTTAAACCTTAAACCCTACCCTGGGGTACAGCGCGTTATACAAACTAAACTTTCAAGAATATTTCTGGAACTACGATACTATAGAGCCATTCAAGGTAATCTCAAAAAACGTCAGCCGGTAATCAGTTATTCATATGTGCATGTGTGGTACAATCGTTTATATAACAACGACCGGGTCCCCTGAATCCCCGGGTGTAAATAGTGTTTCTCGACGAACGGGTAGGGTTTAAGCGCAGACAAAGAATACAGCCATTTATGGAATTTAAAAAATAGAGGTCCCAAAACAGAAACCTGCGGTATGCCGTCAGTAGCCATGTATTCTATAATATGGTAGTCGATTTCAGTTCTCAACAAGAAAGATGGGTTTCTGGAATAATATGGACCTGTAAAATATATCTTAGGCTACCACTGGGCAGAGATCCAGGCGGTAGGTAAGTCAAAGATCCTTTAAGAATCTGAGATCTAAAAAATTTAAAAGATCTAAAAAGGTACTCAATATCGTGATCTGTTTCAACAGCTATCTAGAGCGTATACATAAGGTTGGTATTATAAGTCGACTGGTATTGTAAATATATTTTTTTGAATGAAAGTTCTATATACGAGTGCAATGATAAATGCGTATATCCACTGACAGGTAATTGACGGGTGAGTAGAAGTGGTGGTTTTGATGAAAAATAGCACCAAATAGCGCAAAAGGATGCACACAAGATGGACCCGTTTACTAGAATGTAGTTTGAGATATTTATCTCCACCATGTGGAGTTTAAGAAGGGTATCAGTTCTTCAATCCCTTTCTCGGATATATCTTTAAGGTCGTCGAAGAAAAGTTTGCCCAGTGTACGTTGGCTGGCTCTCGCTAGAGCCGGACAGCTATTGCCTGGAGCAACTCTTTTTCATTATCATCATTGCAATGGTCCTCTATTGGCCAGTGCTCACTGCCACTACTCTAAAGATGTCCTAGCAAGACGGATTCCTTCGAATATGTAATCATATTATCTATGGTGGTTGATAAAAGCTTATGTTGGAACGACTTTAGTCTGACAATTTGCCCGATTGTATTCTCCTTATTCACTGCGTTTTTTCTGTCATGTCGCCAGACATCATCTTCTGACGTGAAGAATGCGTTTCCGCCACGTCTACTCATATTGGCATCCTTGGTCGAACTTAAAATTTAGAGTCTAAATCAAAGACTCAAAATTTCGAAAACTTCTTAAAGTTTCAAAAATTAACACCGCCCCGCTATGACTAAGCAACGAACTTGATACAAAAAAAAATGAAATATGACTTCACAATGATTCTTCCCTTTTCCACCACATTTACCAAAAAATCGTTCCACCTCCACCCGTAGGTATTTAATTTTTTTTTTTTTTGTGTTTCAAAAACAGCTTTCACCTCATTTTTTTTTTTTTAATTCTACTCGCTCTGAGATCCTTTCACACGCAGACTTCACCAATCTGATGCCCAACTGCAGCCAAAAAAAAAAATAACACAAAATATATTATTTCAGCTTTCTTAAGTGGTTTTCGGACATCCTGATGGACATTTTCATTTCAGGATATGAATTGTATTTTTCTCTTTTTTTTTCCTTCTGCCTTTGCCACTTACTACATTCGGTTTAACTTGCACACACAGGTAATCCTGTACACAAAAAAAAAAAAAAATTAAACAAGCATAATGAAGTTGGATGTGTGTATGAGTATGAGACTTTGACCTGTGTGTCTGGTTGCGCGTGCACAGCGGGAAAGATTTTAATTTAACTTTTTCTGGACAGCATTTTTTGTTCGCCCTCTTTTGCTGCGGGTAACCATGGAAATTCTGTGTGTCCTTTTGTGACATGAAAGTAAATTAGATTTATAATTTCGAAAGACCTACGCCTACGGGCGCAATTGATTTCATGACAGAGGCAATCATAAATGACTGCGTTCAGCTAAGAAAATTATATCCGCTAGAACCCCAATCAACGAGAGTTGTGTAAAGTATTTCGTTATTTTGTCGAAACGAGTGTCATTCAAAAGTGTCTAACTGCCTATTCGTATCTATTTTTGTCCTTATATCCTTCCAAGTGTCATTCAATGTCAACTCAGTACAAGAGTAAACTATAAATGTAATGAAACAGCAAATTAATAAAAAACAAACAGAAAAACAGGAAATCCTGAGATTGACAGCGGAACTATTAAAACGACAGACAGATGGTAGATGAAGCGGCACGGTGTGGTGTAGAAAGTCAACATGGTCTGGGGGCGGGTTGCAAAGGATTAATGAAAGTGTCACTGGGGTATTTTCACATCGTAATCAAATAAATTCCCCGCTGAGTTTAGCTGACAGAACTTTCTGCAATAACTCACACCACGTTTTATTAATTTAATTAATGTAAAAGCTTTAAACTGCATGTAAGTACTACTGAGTTGTGAAACAAGGTTTTGGGATTTCACTGTAAAGAGGGAAGGTGAATGTGCAGATAAAAATCGAGCGAAACGAACCATTTTCATGTGCCCTTAAATGACAGCTGTCAAAATAGAAATTTGACAGTTACCAGGGCAATCGATTGAAACTATGATCAGCAGAAGTCACTGTGATGAGTTTCTCAAATTTCACTGTGAACTTTCAAAACCTCCTTCACAACACTGGTATTTTCCATTTCGATAAAGTTTCGTTTATTTTTCTGCCTCTTTATCCATTTAAATGTCAGTGCTGCTTGCCTTCATCAGCGGTGTACTGTGGTTAAGTTGTCAACAAAACAGCTACGGCAGAAACAGAAAAAAATGGGATTAAAAGAACGAAATGACGTCATTAACATTTAGCCTTTCACTACGTAAACCACATTGATGGAATAAAAATAAAAAAAAAACCCGGGGGTGGTTTACACGACATTGCAATCTGCACTGATGGCGTTCGTGGCAAGTACCCCATTCTACGCCTCCCATCAACCCACAGGAGATTTCTGTGGTTAGCCATGGGGGGCGCTTGTTTTTGTAAAAGGGTTTGTATTACAAAAAAAACTTTTCCATGGACATGTGAAACTTTTGAAGGCGCCGCGAAATTCTATCCCCATACGTTAAGCTGAGTGTTGGAGTGGTATCCACCTAATTTAACGGCTGTTAATGCTTTTTTATGTTTTTTTTTATTCGTTTTTCGTTTTACAGCGAACGGGGGCATTAATTATCCTTTTAAAGTTCATTAATACGAGTAAATTTGAAATTTTATATGACCAAACGGTTTACACCACGCACGCACTAGTTCTTGTGGCTGACAATTCGTAAGGGTGGGGGAAATTTATGGGACTTGGGGTTAAGAATTATTTGGCTTGAATTTTAAGTGATTAATAGTGATAGGCCCGCTTAGCAGGGAATGCGGCTTTTAAAAAAGAAGAAATTTGAAGAAATTTTATCCGGAGATCGAATTTAGTTCAAAAGTCGAGCCTCTAACCGAAACTTTCTTTGGGAAGAAATCACCAGCTCATATCACGTTGAAGATATCCGTTTACGAATGCAGTCATTGGAAACTACTTCTAACCAAATACACAAGACTTGTTCCTGTAAATATCAGTGAAATTACTGCGAAATATGGGCTTGCTATGTTTTACAGATAAACGATTGGAATGAATACCTACACCAAGGGACGTCAATCTTCGACAAGATTGGAAATGAAAGAATATTCAGTCGGATTCAATAGGCAACTCAGAAAAAGACAGTGAATAGCAGTAGTTCAAAACTTCGCTCACTAGGTAGTGAGAGTCCGAACCTTTTTTTTTGTTTTTATATAATTTACACACGCTATAGAGGATATGAATACCTTTATAATGTTTACACACAACGCGAGCACATGAAGAACAAGAACGAGAGACAGACAGACAGATCGGCGTAGTGATAGGAGACTCAGATGTTAGAGAGAGAGTTGCGTATTATTGAAAGTCTTGCCCTTGCTTATAATTCACAGAAATTTTTGCCAGATGTTTCCTATTATTGTCTTGTGCGATCAATTTCTTCAGCCATACCATCCCACTGCCAGTGTTAGCCTTCGCAGTAGGTTTTCAAACAAACTCGACAGTGAAGTAGGCCCAAAAAGACGCCTCGGCCTCCCGTATATAAAAAGCCATATCACCTCGGTAGTCTTATGAACATTTAAGCTTTAAGAAAATGAATGTGGGATATCTTAGGGATATCTTCGAGTCTTACTTACTCACTTAGGTGGCGCTACAGTCCGGGATAGACCAAGGCCTCAACCAACAACCTCTTCCAGTTAGTCCGATCCTTAGCTAACCGCTTCCAGTTGCGCACTTCAAGTTGGTTGAGGTCTTGGTCTACTTATGCGCACCACCTTAGACGAGGTCGACCTCTATTGCATTAGAATCGAATATTCTCCGGGCCGGAGCGTTGATGTCCATACGCTTTACATGTCCTAGCCATCTTAAATGCCCAATGTGCAGTTTTTTGACGAGGTTGATGTCGCTGTGCAGCTCGTATAGTTCGTGGTTGAATCTTCTCCTCCAAAACCCGTCAACGCAAACGGAACCGAATATCTAACGAAGGATTTTTCTCTCTGAGCGACCAACGATATTTTCATCCGCTTTCGATAAAGTCCATGCTTCAGCTCCATATAGCAAGACTGGGATAATAAGGGTCTTATATGTAGTCTCCTTAGTCGATCGGAAAAGGACTTTACTACTCAATTGCCTTCTTAGCCCAAAGAAACAGCGGTTGGCAAGAGTAATCCTTCGTTTGATTTCCGACGAGATGTCATTTTTTGATGTTATGGCAGAGCCGAGGTAGACAAAGTCCGTTACTACCTCGAAGCTGTAGCTGTCTATTGTGACGTTCTGTCCAATTCGTCAATGTTGGGTGTCCCTTTTTGTTGACAGCATATATATGGTAGATATAGATAGATATCTTCGAGTCGCATGGACTTAAAACTCAGAAAATAGGAATCCTGTTTAATACTGGACGAAATCCAAGGACCAGAGATAAGTTAAAAACCCCCTAACCTCAGCTCGCGGCAAGGCCAAAAGCCTGTTTGAGGTAAATAAAAAGAACCAAAGGGTGTTAAATGACGGGGCACTGGCC
Source organism: Brachyopa scutellaris (assembly GCA_949775065.1). NCBI lineage: Eukaryota > Metazoa > Arthropoda > Insecta > Diptera > Syrphidae > Brachyopa > Brachyopa scutellaris. Next base: position 14,799,865 of record OX459114.1, read on the forward strand.
ACGAATATTGTATTATCCGAAGATGACTCCTATCGGCTCTTCGGAGAAGAGGAGGAGATTTCGGACACATACTCTATGATTGCCCGCTTTGGCAAAAGGCAGGGTACTCTATATGCAAAGAACATTTCTGAGCTCGGAAGAAATCTAGAATAGTACTGAAACTTATAAAGAGTCTCAGCTCATCTCCGTGAAATATATAAGAGCTCTCACAATAGGTCAGTTCGAAGTTCATATTGGGGAACGTACCACGTGGCCAAACGGAGGACCCATCTTAGACCCAAAAAGTGTAATATGGTACACTGATGGATCGAAAATGGCCTCCGGTGTTGACGCTGGGGTTTTCGGGCCCAACACTAGAATCTCCGTCCCTCTTGGATAATTCCCCAGCGTGTTTCAAGCTGAGGTCCACGCTATTGAGATCTTCGCCTTGATTAACCTACAAAGAAGCATCAAGGGAGCTAACATAAATGTCTTTCCAGACAGCCAAGATGCACTCAACACTTTGAGCTCCTATTCAGTGGACTGGTAAAGTGTTGTTTCAATGATCTCAAATCCCTAGCTACCCACAATAAGGTCAAACTTTGGTGGGTGCCTGGTCACAGAGGCATTGAAGGAAATGAGATTGCGGATGAGCTAACCCGTTCAGGCTCTACTGCTAAATTCATAAACTGGGCAGCAATCTCAGCTCCGACTTTCTCATTAGAGAAATGTCCCGGGGCTTAGGCAAGCCAAACTGTTGATTAAGCCTTATACCCATCACAGGGAACTTCTAAACCACAATAAGAAAAATATTAGGTATCTAACAAATTTCCTTTCCGGTCATTGTCAATTACGATACCACCTGAACAAGTTAGGTCTGTCTAGCGAGACCGATTGTCGACTCTGTTTGGAAGAGGTTCAAACAGCCGAATACGTCCTCTGCGATTGCCCGGCACTTTTCGGGGACAGACGATGCACCCTACATAAAGAACTGCTTAGACCTTACGAATTAAAAATGCGTCAACCAAGGACTTACTCGCCTTTATTAGAAAGGTGATATGCCTTTTGGGCTAATAGGTATCCTATGATACAAGAGATCTGTTAGGTCCACAGTATCAGCCTTGGGGCAGGATCCAGTTAAAGAAAAAAAAAAGGTCTCCCTTGGTCGCGGTGCACAACATGATTGCTCAGTGCATTACACCGTCAAACAAGCTGGTCAAGGATCTGAATTTCGCAAGTCTATGGAGTCCTAAAATATAAAGACTAAAACGTGGTTTAAACATAATCTGTCTCCAGATTGCGCTGGAAACAATTGCCAAGACTTGCTTTACAGAATTTTGAAAATTTAAACTATTTTGGTCCATTGGTGACTCCCCAAGTATCCCGATTCCAACGTTCAAAACTTATTTTATACTCCCACACGTGATTGATACTTAAAAGAGTTACTTCAAAACCCAGAACTAGCCTTTCTGCAGTAAACCAGCCCCGACTTAATCAAATTTGTATCTTCTCCTATCTTAAAAGTGCTTTACTGACCTCGCCTCTTCAAGGATGAGACTCTACTTTCAGACACATGCAAATCCTTTTTTACGGCGCAATATGAGTTTTGCTCATAAAATTGCACATCGCACGTCACTCTAATGCTATCCCAGCTAAAGTGCATTAACTTTTGTTGCTTATGGCATAAAATTTGTCTATTAAAAAATCCTTTTTTTTTTTGTTTTTATTCCATAAAGGACACTTTTGCACTTTTAGTCCTAAGAACAAAAAAAATACAAACAACAAAACCATGCTGCATCTTGCAAGCAAAGCTTATCCTTCATCTCACCCATAAAACCAAATTATGCACGAGTACTTTCATGTCCTTGAGTGTATTATAATTTACAGACCACCCACCCGCACCGGTTTTCTTAAATTTTTCATATTACTTTTTATAAGAAAGGCAAATATCCTTCCGCCTTTCACTTGGAAGACTCGCACTTAAAATTAACTCTTCAACTCCATAAATGACACTCTCGAAAACTACCACCCCTCCGCCGTGCCTTGAAGAGGAAAAACCAACCACCCCGTCCACATTTTTTTATTAATCGTAAAAATAAATCTGAAACTATATCGCATCACGCTGTGGTGGTCATTAAGACCACCATACACACATATACAATGACATGATATCATCATCAGCACACATACCAACACACACACAACCCGAAAACAAGAGGAAGAATTCAATTAGGAAAAGTTTTTCTTATATTTATCCGAACTAAGAAAAGAGGTTATAGTCGTACACAAAAACGGCGTGTAAGGATATAATCCTTGCCAAAGGAATTAATATAATTCCTTCGGTATGGCGTGGAATAGAATTTTCTTACGACCCGATATCCCTTGTGAAGGTCATTGCCAGGTCACAGTAATTTACACAGCGGAAATGGAAAGCCAAACGAAAGGAAGGTGATTGTAACCGCGCCGCACCTTCAGTCACAACACAACAGAACAAAACAGAACAGGACAGGACACTAAAGGAAATATTTAGGATATTTTTTTTATTTGTATTTCTATTTTTCCTTTCGCCCGCCGTTTGTAGATGATGGGAAAAAGTTTTATTCTGTATGTGTGTCCGAACTATCTCATTACTGTCTCATAATTTAGGTGCCAAACCAAGCAAAGGACGATGGCAAAAGGAGAGGAACAAAAAAAAAACAAAAACCTTTAGTTTATCCTCTACGAAGGTGAAATCCAATAAAAGTGTCCTCTGTGTAAATTTATTCTATATAATCGAGTGCTTTCGAAGGATAACCCCGGCACGAGAGAGACAAAAAAAAAAGGGTAAAGTGGATCTTTGTGGGCGTGTGGGGGGGAATAAATGAAGTCCTTTTTTTCACTCCTATCAACTGATATTGAAGTTGATGTGGGTCCGGTTCTGGTATCTCGTATCTGCCTCCACAAATAGTTGGCACTGTTTCAAAATTAATTAAACATTCGAACGAAGACAAGCACCACGAAGAGAGAGAAACAAAAAAATAGAAAGTATACGACCCCGTATCTATTGGGAGAGTAAAAGAATGAAAGTCAACCTCTGTCTAATTAGATTTATTCGCCAGATAACCCTACTTTATCGTTAGAATCAATTTCAAGTAAAACCAAAAGTCACGAGTAAGTAGTTCCAGGCGAGGTTCAATTGGATTAACACGGCTAATTGTTGACTTTTTCGTGTCGCATTTTATTAACACTAGAATAGCAGCTTTTTGTTATTATTATTTTTTTTTTTTTTTTGTATATAACTTATGTCCTTTGTTCGCGTAGGTTGAAACAATACCTTAATTTTTATGTGCAGATAATTGAATATGTAACCAATGATTATATCGGAGGGAATCGTTAAAAAGGATTTATATCCGCGTTGCCAAGGGATGAAGTTATATTTATCGAAGTTTTTTTTTTTTTTGTTTTATTTTATTTTATTACTTTTTTTTTTTAATTAAATACGGAACTGCCTATAGCGATTAAATGGTAACAAAGTACATTTCGCGTAGTAATTGTTAATGATGCATAATGAATGAGATGGGATTTGAGGAAGCGGGGAACGACATGAAGAGAAAAAATAATTAAAGGTCCGAAAGTCCGATATTGTTCGATGGGGATTTTTATCGCGCATTTTTAATGGTTCGGAAGTTAAAATGGAAACAAAATGTCCATGGGCGGTACTTTGCTTTCTAGTAAAAATTTATTTTTATTTTTTTTTTCATATCTAATTATATGTTAATTCAGATTTAATTATTTTAAATCTGTGCATGCATGAAAATTGTTTAAAAATTATAAAAACACATTACGTGGCGTTGAACGTTAATGGAAATAATATTAGTATACATATGTATCGACGTACTCAGTTGTTGTGTAATTTAATTAAAAAAAAATACGAAGGATTTAATGTTAAAATGTAGACTTTTTGCCTTTTTTTTAGTGGTGACAGTCGATTAACTTCAATTATTTTACAAAACAAATTTACCATACCTCTTACAAGTTCATAATGCGAATTCGTCTGTTCATAAATTATATAAACCAGTATATCGCACGGAATACAAGACATCTGTACTTCGGAATGCCAGGATCTTGAAATCACCATTGTCTTCTGCAGTCTGTAACATTCCTGCCTGAAAAGAAGTCAGCCAGTCAAGACGGCACTAGTCAGGGCATTATGCATGCAGAACAATTGTGTACTGTATTGGGTGCCTTGTTGCCACTGTGGGATAGACGGCAACGAACATTCCGATAAGCTGACTAAGAAAGGAGGGGATCTGCCAATTTCCGGGGCGCTGGTAGTTACTCCACTGCTAGGAAGCAATAAATCAGTGGTGAAAGAAAGTCCTACCAGAAAGGCTGACCGCAGATGATCTAACATGGTAGGATATAGGGTCTCTCAGACACTCTGGCCAGTACTAGACCGTAGACCGACTAGTGAAAACCTCAGATTTAGCAGGGCCGAGATTAGAATATGTAGCTATAGGCATATTATCTGGGCATTGCCTCCTGGACAAATACATAAAGAGGAACGGACTCACAGGCACGGATATTTGCAGATACTGCAATGGTATAGGTGTAGCAGAAGATATTGCACATATTCTATGCAAATGACAGAGCTGAGCACTCAGTTGCAGGAGAATTTTAGTCTGCTACTTCTTAACCTAGAGGAGGTCAAATTAACCATACCATAAATGCGTTCAAAAATGTTCTTGGGTTATAAAATGCTTTGAAGAAGTTATGGGGGTTTAAGTGAGACACATTTTTTGGGAATTTGTTTTTTGGCCCCACAACTCCTATCCCAACTCAACATCTCTGCTTACAAGGATTTAGTTTTTTTTCTTTATCTACTAGCCAGTGAAGAGTGGTTGTGGCTGTTGCTATTGCTACATTCCAACAAAGCAACAAACAGATTAGCTCGTTAAAAAAAACCCAAAGCAACAGCTGAATTCCATTATAAGCCTTAACTCATGGCCTGACATCTGAGTTTTGATTTTTTTTTTTTTTTACTAATTGTCTGTATGGAAATGAATTGTCACTTCTAGTTACAAATGTCGTGTCACTCAACGTTTTTTTGGACTAAAAAATTAACTTGTCCGCCGTTATCTGTATAGAAAGTGTCATACGAGTAATCCGCTGCAGAATATACGCTTCAATTAATTTCGTCAAGTTTTAATTTATTGAATTGAATTTCCATGTAAGTTTGACAAACACCAACAATTTGACCGATAAATTGGGCAGTAAAAACCTTTTATTTGAAGAACACTCCACGGTGGATAACATATTCTTCTTGACGAAAACCACCCGGACGTTTTTAGACAATGGAAATAAAACTACTTTTATGCCTTCTTTGTAGACTTTAAGGCGACTTTTGGTTCCGTAGACAGAAAAAGCTTATTTTTTAAACTGAGCAATATCGGAGTGTCGACAGAAATGTTTAAAATGGTACAAAAGCTTTACGAAGGAAATTCTACCGCGGTCTGGAGCGGAAACATCCTATCCAATTGGTTTAGATCGACAACAGGAGTAAAGCAAAGCTGTCTTTAAAGCCCTCTCCCATTCTCAATATTCATAGATCACTTGGGCACGTATTTACTGGGAGAAATATCATTTGTTGGGCTGAATATAAAGCTGCTGCTTTATGCTGATGATATCGTCATAGCTGCGGAATCTCCAACCATTCTGTAGATCATGATCAACAGACTTCAACAATATTGCGATCACTGGAATCTACATTTAAATACGAACAAATCCAAAGTCCATGGCTGTGGAGTAGTGGTAGTCGTCGTCACTTGTTACACTGAAGGTTCACGGTATCTTTCAGTTCGATGGGGTGGAAAAATTACTCAGATATTTCATTAAGAAAATCTTCAGACTGCCAGAAAACACGCCGACTAATATGCTGCATCTAGAAACTGATCCCCCCCACTCTGCGATTACATTTTCTATATATACTCCAAGTATTGGACCAACCAAGTCATCGTCTCCCAAATAAGATTGCTACTTGGCTTGGACGAGAATATAATGTCCTCCTATATCCCGAAATCGAAGCATCTCTACGTAGCACTCTACAGGAATTACTAATAAAAAGCTGTAAAAGGCACCAAAAGGCCCAAAATCCCCGCGCCCCCAGTTAAAATTAATCAAAATGAATGGACGAGGGAAGATAAAGAAAAAGCGGATATTTTCGCCGCCCATTTGGAAGAAACCTTCAAACTGAACGATGGTCAAGTGATTCACGACAATATCACGAGGGTAGAACTTCCATCTGACAATTTAACGCTCACATCAGTGACGCTTAGAGAACTCAAACATGAAATCGAGAAACTAAAACCTAAGAAAGCTCTTTGTTATGATTTGATCACCGGAGGAATTCTCAAAGCTTTACCTAGAAAAGCATTAATTAAGTTTCTCCATATTATAAATGCTGCACTCAGATTAAAACACGTGCCGAGCCGAGCCAATGGAAAGCTGCGGAAGTCGTAATGGTTTTGAAACCAGGAAAGCCATCATATAAGGTAAAATCGTATAGACCAATTTCGCTTCTTCCATTCATACCCAAAATTTTCGAGAGGATATTACTCAGGCGTCTCCAACTGGTTTTAGAAGAAAATAATCTTATCCCTGACCACCAGTTTGGGTTCAGAAGACGATTGACCGGGTGCGTAGAATTACTAACGTAATCGAGAAAGCATTAGAAGAAAAAAAGATATACTCAACCGTATTTCTTGACGACTCGCAAGCCTTTATAAGGTATGGCACGATGGCTTGAAATGCAAGTTACGATAAGTACTCCCCGTATCATATCTCGGGAATAGACTCTTCCGTGTCAGAAATGAAAACGAATGCTCGGAGCTTAAAGAAATTTCGACCGGCGGGCGTACCGCAAGGAAGCGTTCTGGGGCCGCTTCTCTATCTGTTATATACTCGTGATATACCAAGAGAAGATGGCACTTTCCTGGCTACGTTTGCCGATGACACCGCTATCCTAGCGGTAGGTACAACAATCGAGGAAACGACTGCCAAACTGCAAAACGCATTGAATAAAGTAAATGAATGGACGACGGACTGGCGGATCGCCCTTACTTACTAAGTTGGCGCTTCAGCTCGAGGTGAACCTGGGCCTGCTTCTCGCAACCATTTGTGTGTGCGTGTTATATTTTTGCACGAATGGAAGGGACCTACAGTTTTTTTCCGACTCCGAACGGCGGGTTGAGATGCTCAATCGTGACAAATGATGCTCTTTGATGCTTGTCAGACATTCGAAAGAGGTGATACCGTGAAAAAACTCTTTAGGTGTTAGACTCGGTCTGGAATTGAACCCAGACAGCATTGCGTAGTAGTCCAACGAACTAACCACTACAGCCACGGCGGATCGCCCTTAACGGAACTAAATCTGTTCACGTGAATTTCACTTATAGGAAAATTAATGACTATGGAAGTGTCTATGGAAGATTTTCACCTACCCTCGGAAAAAAAAATTGAGGAAAGAACACGAGAAATGTTTAGAACACTAAGCCAGTAAAGCCAAACAAGAGACTCGTATAGAATACTCCAGCAGGACCTTTACGCTAAGAACTACTTCCATGACCACAACAACATGGTTTTAATTTCAAAAATTTTGAAAGCAAGAGGCGAGCTATTACACTTGAATTGCCGACCATACATAGCGGTTAAGCAATGAAAAACAAATTGAAGTAGATTTCTAAAACTTCTACAGTTTCATTATTTGAAACGTGTAACAATATCCTTAGACTCCCTTGTATCGGCTAATAAAACTTAATTTAAACGAGTCCCAAGTTCTAGCTCATTATTTACGCAACATATTCAAACGATTACCTCTTTTTTTAAATCGATAACAGTTGATGTCTACACCAGTACCACCCCCTTTGGCGCGCCTTTATGAGTCGATTTTCCATTTAAAGCCGCAAAGCTGTCAGGAACGTGACAAAATCTATTCCATTCAACTTTATAATATTGAAAAAGAAAAGAAAAAAACAGAAAACCATCGCGAATCGCAAAGAAAGTCATCAAAATGTTGTGTTGTACTGTTGAATTATGTAAATTCTGTGCTACACCCATCCGCAGCACTTTGTTATACTCGCGCGCCTCAGAAATAGACAATATGAGTATATCCTGTCATGCTGTAAAGCGTCAGTAGCGATAAAATTTCGAAGCATCACAATCCAACTGACAGCAAACACTACCCTCACAGGCACTCTCATGCGGGATTCCGCTTTTTTGTTGCCTCCATATTGGTGGCTTTTTAAAATTGCCTTTGTCGTTCTATATAACTAATGCGATAGATTTCATAAAATGTCAGAACGGATAGACGGAGACAGAGAGAGAGAACAACGGCAGACGAAAAGAGTTTATATTCCGACAGATTCCCTATGATGACTGACACATTTACATATTCATGCATTTTTACGCGTTGCTCGCTTTGCTGTCGTATGTCATGAACATAAACATTTCCCAGGATATTCGGCAAAACAAAAAAAAAAAGACGAGGATCTGGCAGTGTTGTCGGGCGATACACATACGAAGTAGCCCAAAACTTTCTCGCATGATGGAATTTTTGAAACGCGAATAATAATTTTAAAATGCAATACGGTTCTGTAGACACCCAGCTTACACTACTCACACACATGTCACGGCCAGTCCAGTTGAAGCGGGTCACACACCCACCCTTCTCCGTGTGCGATCAAACAAACGAAACGGAAAAAAAATATTAACATAACATTTTCATGTAGATACATATGTTGACTGTGCAGCAGTAGATACTCAAATAATAACCAAACACACGTATCCTGATAAACAATAAAATGCGAAAATGTTTGCAATCAACAACGGGACCGAGAACAGCGATAAAATACACATAAGCGAACGGATCAAAATAAGCGGAACCGTTTTGCTGTTTGTTCAAAAGATAATGCATTTGTTTGAATAAGTTTTTTATTTAGTTTATTTTTGGAACGTGGATGGTGGGTAGATTAAAAGATTACCAATCGGACTAGATTAAGCGATGTCCTTTGTAGCAGTTTATAATGAAAACGTTATGGATTTGTCCTTTTTACTCACCAACAGATGACACAGCTGTTACATTCTAGGAGTAAACGAATGAAGTCACATGATTTCTGACGAAATCTTGACAAAGCTAAGCACGCCATTGAGTTCGGTCTTCGACTGTTTGGTAGGTAGGAAGGCAGAAGCGGTGGTTTCGGTGGAAAGAAAAATCCAAATAGCACAAATGGGCGTTACTTTGATGCGCGAGCCTTAAGTGACCCGTTTATTCGAATGTTTGAGATATTTATATCCCCCCTGTGGACTTAAGGAAGAGGATTAGTTCTCCAATCTCTTTCTCTTGTATCTCCTTAAAATCGTCAATGAAAAGGTATGCGTATGCATGCGTATCATCTCCTCCAGAACCTGTCAACGCAAAGGGGACCGAATATCGTACGAAGGATTTTTCTCTCGAAGCGACCAAGGATATCTTCGTCCGCTTCCGATAAAGTCTATGCTTCAGCTCCATATAGCAAGACTGGGATGATAAGGGTTTTATATAAAGTCTCCTTAATAGAACGGGAAAGGACTTTACTACTCAATTGCCTTCTTAGCCCAAAGAAACAGCGGTTGGCAAGAGTAATCCTTCGTTTAATTTCCGACGAGATGAAATTTTTTGATATTATGACAGACCCGAGGTAGACAAAGTCATTTACCACCTCGAAGTTGTAGCTGTCTATTGTGACGTTCTGTCCAATTCGTCGATGTTGGGTGTCCGTTTTTGTTGACAGCATATATTTTGTTTCGCCCTCTTTTACCGCTAAACCCATTTTTGCCGCTTATACTCACGAACACACCGGTGACAGCTCGCTGTGTTCTACCAATGATGTCAATATCGTCGGCATATGCAAGTAATTGAACGGACTTCTGAAAGATCGTTCCTTGTGTGTTGGCTTGTGAGTTTCGAACAATTCTTTCAAGTATGATGTCGAAGAAGTCGCATGACAGCGCATCACCAGGTCTGAATCGTTTTTTGACATTGAAAGTCTCGGTGAGGTCATTACCGACCTTGATGGAGCAGCGGGCCTTCTCCATCGTCATCCTGCACAGACGGATGAGTTTGGCAGAGATGTCAAAACTAAACATGGCTCTATACAGTTCACTCCTCCAGATGCTGCCATAGGCGGCCTTGAAATCGATGAACAGGTGGTGGGTATCAATTTGGACATCTTGTGTTTTTTCCCGGATCTGCCTTAGTGTGAAAATTTGGTCTATGGTGGACTTTCCTGACGAAAAGCTTTAGGCGTTCACACAATATGACAGATAGGATCTTGTAGGCGATGTTGAGGAGACTGATGCCCATGCCTCTGTAATTGAAGCAGCAGTCTTGTGGACCAGGCAGACGATGCTGAGATTCCATTCATCTGGCAAACTTTCATCTGACCAAATCTAAGAGACGAGTTTGTGTATGCTCACTACCAAGTCATCTCCAGCTGCTTTAAATAGCTCTGCGGGTAGACCGTCAGGTTCAGCAGCCTTGTTGGACTTTACCTTGCATATCGCTATACCCCACTTCATTTTGATCGGGTGGATGGGAGTTTTGGCTATCATCATCTAAATTGATTCATTCTGCCTGAGGTAGGGTGTTGGTTTTCATTGGCCATTATACAATCTGTAGAAGTAGTTTAAGGAAATGGGAGAGAATATTGCCCTTAATAGCACATATAGGGATATGAACATTTTCTGCTGGATATTTTACAAATATTTATCTTTAACTGCATCCAACAAAAAAAAAGTCAACGGGCATGTCGGCGTTAAGAAGCGGACTTCTTCAAATCTAAATCTAGCTAAGATTTACCCTCAGCAATGGAAGCTTTTATGAACGTTTAGTCTCCTTTGGAACACAGCTTGACAACCCTCGAAATTTGCAGAAAAAATACGGCATTCCTGTGGTCTCCCTCTACGAATAGGACCAGGAATAAGTAAGAAGCATCCCAAACAGCAAATGAAGCATTCGCAAAGACTTGAGCCAGAGCACCACCTGTCGATAGATGAAAGTGTCTCTGTATTTTTCCTTCGCATTTCGAGACAGGGGCTGCCTCCTAACAAGGGTGAATCTACCCAGCCAGAGCTGTATTTAGTTACCCCAAAGCCCAAACTCTATGAGTCGTACCAAGATGTGGACAATAGTCTCAAGAGTCCAACAGAAACTACTCCAGTGTCTTAGAATCACAGCCAAAAATCTAGAGAGAACGAAGAAGACCGAATTTACATTTTATGGACTTACTTGCCCCAGATACCAGAGTGCTTGGTCTAAAGAAAAGAAAAGGCAGAGATATTCCACGGATCGGAAGTCCAATTACTGAACTGAACGGACTCTAGTTTTCTTTTGTTGGCTTTTTTGAATTATTTTTCTACAATAAAACTAAGTAACAAATATTTGACTTTACAAAAGTTGACACATAACAGGACGGAGTATCACAGGAGCAATTTTCCCTCAAATTTGTAGTCTCTGTCGATAACAAACTTCTGCGACTTGATAAGCCCTCTTTGTAGAAAATATTCCAAATAATTTCATTCGCAACAAAATAGGAACTTTCTGACGACCCATTTATGTATGTATGCATGCATGTAGGCGAATATCATGGGAGGGGGATTCCCCAAATCTCAGTTTCCTCTTTTATCCCATCATCTCCTGTTACTTCATCAACTTTAAGATAGAAAGACAACTGCTCTTGGTGTTCCTTTTTGATGGAAAAATCCTTTCCGGATATACTCGTACTCGTAACAGGATCTGCTCTGTTGCAGTGCCTGCATTTATTTTTGTCGACAAAACACCACCACCACACCGCTACCAACAACAATGTTTGCAAGCACTTTAGATTGTCGACTGAAATTAAATGTTCTTGTCATTACATTAAGAGGCCAGCAACATAGGAGACTAGGATACAGGACAACACTACCATTAAACAATATACAACTCCGAAAAGTCTTCTCTTGTCTTAGAGATCGTAGTTAATATCTTTTGTCGCCATAGCGTACGAAATTTATCTCAACCTCATTTCATGTGCAACAACACAGGAGCTCCTTTGTGTTCTACGCGAAGGGAACACCACTTCCACGAACAAAAAACAAAAATAACAACCAAGGTGTGTTCTAAAGGATACGAAATTTTATTAAAGGAAGATTGTTGTTTATATAGCACTTAGGTGTGAATGAGATAAAATAAATTGTTTAGCGCTATTCTTAAGTTTCTTTGAGTCGCTGAAATCGTACTCTCTACCCCCAGAGGCTCTAATTCGCGTCGTCCTGAATCCTGATAGTGACGGAATGGGAGAGAGTGAGAAAGAGAGAGAGAGAGAGACGGTTTGTATTGTGTGTATTTTTTGTCAAGCGGAAACATTCCTATTGTTTTGTCCTCATTGTCCTTGGATCCGGCTGTTGCTACAGCTATTCCTGTTGTATTCTCATCTATTGCCACTCCACCACCGATGTTGTTGTTGTTAACAAACACACAGGAAAACTTCAGACAGCAAATAGAGTACCAACAACCAACAATAAAGTGTGTGGGGGCGAGTGTCGGTGTCGGTCCATTTATCCTTCGTGCTCCTTAGGAAATTTGATTTCAGCGAAAAAGTGTTGAATTTCGCGTTCAGCGAAATAACGAAATAATTTCGAAACGTTTAGTAGGCATCTCTGTGTATAGCTACGAGAGTATCCGCGTAGTCCTTTGTCGAGTCTACAATCCCCCACCGCCCCCCACATTCACAGGAGCAATATAAATTCCAATTTAAAATGCCATTACAAGAGAAGCACTCTGCCGCGTGCACATAGGCATATTGTTGTCAAGGATAAGGAACATTCCACACCCCACTCACCCATGCCCGCGCGAGAGTCAAGAGATCTTGGATGGAATTTTTGTTAGCGTCATTTTTCTACACCATCTTTCGTGGGCCGCCGACACCCAGGACCTATGCCCACATACATACGTATACTAGTATTAGTGTGTAACTATATACGATGGTGTAAATTAATTTTATGCGCGCACTTTATAACAATAGTTCCAAGCGGCGCGGTGGCACGGAGAGTACCGCGGGAAGGATCAAAATTAATGCGAGGATACGATGAAAAAAAAACACAAACTGCTTAACCAAATATCCTTGCCTCCTCATTTCACCCATTGGAATGGTTTGTGTTAACACTTTAACGAGATTTTATTGTGTAGTCACACCAAGATGAAACAAAAAAAGATTTTATTTCTAGGAAAACATCCTTTTTCCGCTCACACTCTCCTCACTCGCAAAATGTGGAATGGAATGGAATGTGTTTCACTGTTTTATGGATTAAAATTGCTTTCGCGGTGTCACATTGTGTTGGATAGGCAATTGAATTATCATGGGCGGAAAATATAAATTGTTATACCCGCGAAAGGATAATATTATGAATAGGATCTTGAATAGGATTCACCAGATGGGTTACGTTAATAGATGTTTAGTTTCACATTTTTACTGCAAGCAAGCGGGTGAGAGCGTACGTATTGTTTAAGGAATTTTCATAGCCATTAGAACGGCGAGTATCTAATGAGGGGTGTTTTCCAATGTTAATGGATGGATTTAATTAGATTGCAGTACGCTGGAGTGCTCTTGACTTCTAGAATGGGAATGGGGATGGCATGGCAGTCGAGTGTAGACAATAATATTGAAGTACAAAATGTTAATAGTTATCTAGTGTGAGATGGGAAATCTGCTGCCTATAACATCGGAGGGAAAGTTCACAAGGACAACAGGCTATTAGAAGGTAATGAAGTGTGTGAATCACGAAGGACACTGAACATCTTAGTATTATAAAGATGTTCGCGTACTATGTACTCGAAGCTTTTGTTACAATTTTGTGAACTTTTAATTATAAAATCCGATTTCGATGTTATCGCAGAGGAGCGGATTAAGTAGGTTTATCGGCTAACGATAAAAGAATGCTAGCTATTGTGTCCTCTGAAGTCCTTGTTTTCCATTTTCTCTGAGTATCTTTCTGTCCATAGAACTAGCTATAGCTTCAAGTTAGTAAAATATTAAAAAGTAAAGTGAGGTTAAGTAAAAAATGTCATCTAAACGCAGAAGATTATTGCAATTGTGTGCTGGGAAAATGGAAAGTTCGAGAAAGAGACAAAATATTGGGTAATAGTGATTCGAAACTTGGATGGTTTTTGTATTGGGTAATTCGTTTCTCTAACCGGCTAACCGGTGACAATTGTTGCATTCGGCTATGGTATCTCATTACATATGTACTAAGGAGTGACCCTAGATAGGAGACTATCATGGGAACATCATCTTATTTCCATCTATAAAACAAATCATAAAAAACACTATGGTTCACGCAGCAACTACCAGGGAAGTCCTGTGAACTTGGAAGATGGATGGATGGATGGAATAAAACTAACCATCCAAAGACTAGCATGTTTGAGCATGATAGGGGCAATAAGAACCACACCAACTGCGTAAGGGAAGGTCTACTAATCATCACACCACTTCACCTAGCAATACAGGAAGAAGCTGCTAAACAAGCTCCAGCTCTTCATAAAATTTACGCTTTCAAAAATGGGCACTTGAGTGTACTGAGCAAGGCCTATCCAGCTAAAGAATAGACTAGTGCCAGTAGTAGTAGTAGTAGTCTGTTCCCTAACAGAGGCGAATAGAAAAACAACCTAAAGTGGATCAGGACTGATGCTCGAAAATGACAGCTGGGTCATAAACAGAAAATTGCATAGGAGCGGCAATATTGAGACGAAGATATCATATGTACACAGATCTCCCTCCGCAAAGTTGCCATAATTCTGTAAGCCGAACTATTTGCTATCAATACAGCCGCACAAATCTTAACAGAAAAAAACTTAACAAAAATAAATACGCATGTAAAGCCCAGCTGTTCTAAAGGCACTAAGAAGCCACAATTGCATATCAAAAGCCAACATTCGAATTCCACTTAAACCTTAACCAACTCTCAGCGGAGAACCCAGTTTAAATCATTTTGGTACCAGGGCATGGACGACATGAGGACAATACAAAAGCTTGAACCAAAGAGGAATCAGTATTTATTGGACCAGGCTCCCACTATGACTTCACAAAAGAAGACACTAACAGTCATCGCAGAAGGGACAAATAATGAAAACAAAGGATCGTGGAACAACACTAATTCAACTAAATTATAAATTATACTAAAAGAATGAAACATTCAAACCCTAAAACAATTATCTGTGCAGCACTCACCTCAACAAATGGAAAACTTAGCGACGTAGACATATGCAGATTCTGTCAACAGGCAATAGAAAAAATGGAGCATTTATTCTCATGCTGCTCTCCTCTAGCAATAAGAAGAACGAAAACATTAGGCAAATACATAATAAAGAAAGAAGACTTCAAAAGTATTCCAGTCCAGTATCTTTCTCGAGATTCTATTCGATCCGTAGACATAAAAAAGGGTGAAATAGACCTACTCTGGTCGTAGTGTAAGTTGATATATATATGACATACCGCATCCCAGATAGACTTCGATAGTTTTCATATTTGATGCCTCGAAAATTGCTTGGAGCTCAATATCGCCAAATGCCAACCTATAACCTTGTCAACATAAAAGCTGTCCTCTCCTCGACTTTATCTTCTTCGTGATCAACATATGAACATAAATACATAAATATCCGTCGTTGAATCCCTTCACAACCTTGGCATATTGTCCTACAAGGAGTTAAATTTTCATAGTCGACTTATGTCGAAATATATTAAAATATATATATATTATTTCTGTAGTATAGGTACCATTTGCGGCTCTCACACTTAACCAATCTTAACAAATGAGGTATCAAAAGATAGAGATCGCACAGACGAGTTGCACTTTCACTAAATAAATTTGAACAAATTAAAAAATCTATCAAATATTCTACCCAGAATGAACTCCCAAAGCAATAAACACTTCCCGTATGATTTCCATGAGTTGACAGATGAAAATCATAATATGGGAAGTTTAGATGTTGAATGGGATGTTTGGATTTCGGGGGTTGGATTTCCTCTTCCGAGAGTTCTCGCACGGGCACACTAGTTTTTTTCTTAATTTTATCTCTAACGGTTGCTGCGGTTATAGACCAGCAAAAAACAACATCAGTAATTTTCTCGCAAATATGCATATGGAAAAACAGCATAATTAACGATTTTCCGTAAGCTTTTGACATTATGTTCTTATGCTCCAACAAATAATGAAACTAACGCAATCATAAGTAATTGTATAAAAATATTTTTTTTCACATCTTTATTTCTTTATCAACAACTTCCTTGTACGATGCATAGTTTTTTTTGTAAGCTAACGTCAAACCTTTAAACTGCTTTCGTGAAAAGTTGTAAAAAAAACGACTTATGCTGTTTTTCCTTGCTGCCACAGATATGTTAGTCAAGACTGATGCCCCTTACATCGAGTTCACGCGCAGGGCTTCGAGAGCATTTAACGTCGTTTTCATCGTTTTACTCTTCGAGGCCTATCATAGAACGGTCCTTTTCAAGTGCCTCCCTATTAAGACCCCCTTTATCTCATTAACGCAGGAATGCAGAAAAGTTTGAAGCAGACTTTCTCTTTATTCGTCGACTCCTCTCCGGTTCGATCGACTGCGCATCATTTTACACTCCTTTCCTCAACACTAATCCTCATAACGTGTTCTTCTATCTGCCGACCCACCGCAACTCTTGCAGCTCCAATAAACCAATCTCCAATATGCTGCAGAATGTTAACATAAACGTTTCTGTTTAAACCTTCAACTAGACGACTGCCTTTTAGATTTTAAGTTATTTTTAGCTTGAAATAAGCCCAATAAATGGAGGCTTTCGCCCCATCACAATTCAACAAATTGAGCAGCTCCTCACGACCAATGATTCTCTTGAATGATTGGCCTACATTCGGAATTGGTGGAAACGTGAAAAAATGTTTGGGATTGAACCCGGACAGCATTGCGTAGAAGCCTAACGCACTAACCACTACGCCATGGCGCCCAACTGATTAAGCTCATATTCAAATACATTTAACAAAAAAAAAACTCATTTCCTTCTTAAAATATGTAAACGCCCTAATTGGGGTGTTTACCTCTCCGTTTATAGTACACCACTAGAAAAGCACCTCTCACCTCACTGCTAGTTCCTTCAATCAATTCAACCGGATGAATGCCACGGTATTCTAACCACATTCGAAACATAATTTGTGGCCGCCTTGACGTCTTGACTACTCTAAAATTTACACATTTACATATGTATGTAAATATGTACATACGCATTTGTACTTTCAAATTTGCTATTCGAATAAGCTTCCTTCAAATAGCTTCTAACCGCAATTCAATTGACCGTATTATCCCTCCCCTCAGTGTACGCGGTCTTAACCAGACTAACTGTGTTTGTAAACCCACAAGAAATTAATTACCGTATTGAAATTACTCATTGAAAAAAAAACACAATCAAAACTAAATAAATGCCTAACCAACTTAAGGAAATATCCACACATCCAGTCCCTTTGGGTTAACCACTTCATCACACAAATAATAATGCACCTGACAAGGACTTTTGTGGTTGCGTCCTGCGGTATTTGCTTTAACTTAATGTTAAATTCCTACATTTGTTTGTGTCACGCAGATACAAAAAGTCCACACACTCGTATTTTGTTAAAAGTTCTTCAAGTTAGTCCTGACAAAAAAATTTAATCTCAATCATTGTATGCTACCTTTAAGTTATAAAGACGGTCATAGCCTTTTTTTACCTATGTACAAGCCTGGAAATCCCTTTTTTGCAAAACCCTTTTTTAGATGATTCTTAATGTAGGCTTGTAAATATTTAATTACCAAATGAGTGGATGGCCTTCAATTCTACGTTCTATTTTTGGTGCGCGTATCCTTTTAATAATTTCCATCTCCTTACACCTTTTTATTGAAATTAAAAATACAATATTGAACTTTCAGTACTTTACGATGGGCATTTGGTTATCCTTGCTATTTTCGTTCTCTTATCTGCTTACCCAATCAACACTCTCGAACCAGCAATTTTTGATTCCAAGGTTCTAAGGATATTTAATGTACATATTTAGGGATAATTCTCTGTCTTAACTTCTTTCTAAGGCAAAGAACAAAGGATGCTTTTAATACTCACTTCCCTAACCCGTGAAGAGGTTTTTATATAAAACACAGGAGCCGCCTACCCTCTTTAAAAATGGACACACTGTTTACTGTTCACAATTTTCTAATATTAGCGATCGCTTGATTCTTCAAACAGCAGTTTTGCGGACTATAATTCGAACTTCTTGACTGTAGCATGGACTGAAGTACATTAAATCGATGTGGCCAAGCCAATGTGGTTGACGTGTTTTGATTTTAAGGGTTTCGTTCCCATATGGTAATACGGAACCATTACATTCGCTCGAACTCCAAAATGTCGGTCAAGATAAAAACATCGAAAACCGTTCTTCCTAGGAACTTGAAATTTGGCTCACGGAATACATTTCGGTGGTCCACATATTTGAGACGACTTATCACTCAAATATATGTATTTTGAAACAAGTATAGAGGGTGGACAAAATGTAAACTCGAAAAAAAAAACATTCTGAAAAATATACCATGTGGGATTTTATTCGAAAGCGCTCAAAGCAAAGATTCCAAAAATATTTTTCTTAACTGTTTCCGTTAGAAACTTTTTGAGTTATTGCCAAAAATATGTGAAAAAATACCATACCAAAAGTACCCCCACCTCATCTTCGAAACTACTGACGTCAAAAATATGTAAAAATAATTTAAAGAAAACTATAGCGGATCTCATAAGTTGTATAGTTTTCGAGAAATTCACGTAGAAAAATTAAATTTCTCAACCAATTAACTCAGAAACTATTGGATCGATTTTAATGAAATTAAAACTTTCGATCAATAATTCCTTAAGGAGTAGGTACTATAGATATTCCAAAGTTGCACTATAATATAAAAAAAAAAAATAAGAGAAAAGACCGTGATTTTGCTGAGACTCGAACCTCCAACCTCAGTGGTCCTGCGCATGCTTTTGACAGTGATTTATGAAACTAGAACACAGTCTACAAATCTGTTCGAAGGAAAATGTAATGGCTGTACTGTACATACAGTGTTGACTAAAACTTAAGCACGATTTTATCCTGTCATGAAAAAAACTGAGTAAAACTGGAAAAACCTATGATAATTTTTTTATTTTAATTGTTTTTTATACAAAATACATTAGTTATTAATTTATAAGCAAAATAATTATTTTAACTTTTTTCATAAAGAAGAATCAACAAATAATATCAGAGTTCATAAGAAGCCACCTGGACAAAACTAAAGCACATGCATTCTTTATCAAGAAAAACTACCGTTTGCTTGCAATTTACAATATTCCCGTTTTTTTATAATATAACCTTTTTTTTTTTGTAAACATGATCTTATAAATGGTAATAAATAGTCGTTGTGCATCATCAGCGTTGTAGATCGGTCAGTATAATTTAAATTGAGATAGTAATAAAATGGCTCCCAATAGGTTGCAAAAAGAATAAATTCTGTCCGATTTCGATAACGGTGATACAGTAGCATTAATTGCCAATACATTCGACACAAGCCATACAGTGATTTTCCACATAATTAGCCAATTCCGTATTAATGGAAACGTTCAAGCAATGCATAGTGGTGGTAGACCCCGAAAAGCCACATGTCACAAAGATAACCGAATCATGAGGTTTAAAAACAGACCCTTACATATTATCAACAAGTGTAAGAAACGAGCTACGCTTAAATATCTCATGTAGGACGATCCTGCGAAAGACGGTTTACTAAGGCCGTGTGCCAATTTCGTTAAAATATTATCCTCTGGCTAATTTTTGACGTTTCTACCAGATGTAGATAAAATTTTAGCTTTTTGCTGTGTCGATTGGATTAAATGGGATTTTTTTTGGTACTTTTTTTCATTAATTTCCCACTAGAATTGAAAAATGTCCTTTATTAGAACTAAAATGACCAAACTGTTTTCCCAGTTTTAAATAAATAAATAACATAAAAAAACATAACTAATAATTATTTTCCGTGTCAGTGCTTTTGTTTGTAAATTATGTGTAATTTGTGTACATGATTGATTAACAAAGCTCGTCATTTGTTAATGGAAAATACAAATAAAATACAAATAAATACAAAGATAAAATTTCACCAATCAACATTATTCAAACTATCAATTTTACTTGTTTTTACACGATATTGCTCATATCAATTACTTTTTTTTATAAAAAAATATGTTGAACTGGTTTTTACACAATTTTTACAATGGGTGGTTTTCCCGTCGTATGTGAACACTAGTACACTACATTTGTCCACCGACAATCGACTTGGAAAACCAAAACAAACGCAAAGCTCTCGTCGTCTCTCTCATTCCTTCATGGGTATATATAAATGTCAAACATTAGCCACAGGATAATTTTTTATGCAGCTCCAGAGCCGGCTAATTTTCTATATTCACCTCACTAGCGTCAAAAATTAGCCAGAGGATGATATTTTAACGCAATTGGCACACGGCCTAAGGGCACAGTCAAGTACGGCGGAGACGCATAATGGTCTGGGGATATTTTTTTTCCAGTGAAGAAGTCGGGCCACTTCACAAGAATAACGGAATAATCACCACTGTGATCAATTCCGATCGGATTGAAAACGCAAAGTCTGCTTTTACACTTAGACTGGTGAGTCTAGACTCACATGGGTGCAAAAGAGTAAGAAAGTTCGAAAAGATGAGAAGGAAAATATTTTACCCTGTGAGTCGAGGGTAAAGTTTTTGGCGACTCTTTCTGACGTTTTCCTTTTCTCTTCTTCGTTTTATCATTGTGTTGCTTCCCACCTATTCATCTGCAGAATACAAGAACTGCGAAATAAAAGAGGAATGTCAAATTTGAGTCAAGGAAAAAAGTCTGAAGTGTAAAAGCGCAAGACTCACGGATGTAAATAACAAAGAGAAATTCGAAAAATGTCTAGACTCACAAGTCTTAAGTGTAAAAGCAGACAAACCGATTTCAAAAACGGACGAAATGAAAAAGGGTGTGCTGAAATTCGTCCGAAATGAAACAAATTCGAAATAGGGGAAATCGATCGTCGTTGAACGGCTGCATAATTGCGTAGGCAGCGAAAACAAGGGTTGAACAGCACCAAATAAAACGATTTCAGTTGCAGTGGGATTGCTGCGTAGAACGATCGTCAGTGAGACGGCGGCATCCTTTCTATTCACCCACAGTAGCGAGTATTCATATCTTACAGTCAAACACATTTACGCACCAGAAAACTTTCATGCGTATCAATACATAAAGTAGTAAAAAAAAACAAACAAGCAATAAAACTCAATCGTGGCAAGACATCCTCGAGGAAAAGAAAATATTTGAATGGAAAAAAATCCTGCCTTACAAACTAAAGAAAAAAAAAATTAGATTTGTCCTACTCTAAAAAGTAAACAAAACATTTAAGATGTGCTAGGTGAAATTGTTCCCCTACGAATTTCAACTAGAATCTCTTATTCTGTTTTACCGACAAAAAAATGTTCGACTCGCTGTTTTGGTAAACCCCTTGCCAAATCAGGATATTTTGCCATGAAGTCAATCATTGATTGATTGATTTTGCTTGAAATTTGTATGTTTTCCCCTAAATTAGGTAAAAATAATTAATGTTTTATGTATAAATCTTCTAAAACATACATTTTGAGTCTTCCTGATTCAATTTCACCAACACAAAACCGAACGAATTGAAACCGTCAATTTCTTTGCGTTTTCCAATTCCGACCGATTCTCAGCACACCCCTAATTCGTTCGAATTCGAAGAAATCCGAAAATCATCACACCAAAACTGCGAAAACGTAACGGATTGGATTTCGACCGAAAATCATCACAGGGGTGAATGTATCGTTTCATGTACATAGAGATTCTCCAAACTGTCATGCTTCCTCATTCTGAGGAGATTATGCCCTTATAATGCATCTTTCAACATAACAACATAACGATCCTAAGCATACTGCTTAACTTGTGAATGACTGGTTTAAAGAAAACCATATTAATATTACATATTACTGATCTCAAACCCATAGAGAATTTATGGGAGACTGTAGATCAGGAGATTCCCGTGCACATATTTGATCATTTTATTGACTCTATGCCTCGTCAGTGTACCGCAGTGATACAAAAGAATGATTACGCTACCAAATATTAGTAATAAAATATGTGCTCTAGTCTTTGTATTCATTAAATTGAATATGTGTTTAAGTTTGGTCCAGGTGGTTTTTTATGAACTCTGATATTATTTGTTGTTTTTTGGATATGTTAAAAAGACTAAAATAATTATTTTGATGGTGAATTAATAACTAATATATTTTGTATCAAAAACAATTAAAATAAAAAGCATATCATCCATTTTATAAAATTTTACGCAGTTTTTTCCAAAGCAGGATAACATCGTGCTGTAGTTTTGGCCAACACTGTACACACATACATATGTACATGCATATCATAAGACTTTCAACATTCATTGATATCATAAAAAATAGGACTACGGAACCCTTTGAGGGCGAGTCTGACTTGCATTTGGCCGGTTTTTTTTTTTTTTTCTTGTACTACACTTGGATAAGCAAAATTGTAACTCATCCTCCTTTCACAATCTTTACTCAGAGGACTAAAATTACGAAATATTCGCATTTCTGCTCCTGCTTTCCAGCCTGGCAGAATCCAATTTAATATCGTTCTTTCAGATTCTTCATTTAGACGATATTTTCTAAAATGTATGGGTCATTTTAACTTATCTCCTAAGAGTTTAGCGAAATTTGACTTCAGAGTCTTAAAATCCATCCAATAGCAGTAAAAGAAGACTCTTTATCCCTGTTTGATGTCAAAACCTTAAGGCAGATATCTTAGCCACAGAACCTCAACTCCAAGTACCCGTAATGTAAATACACTTTGTACAAAACAAAACTGAGAGAAAAGGGCTCAGAACGCGAATATTTGGAGCTTTAAACTATCCCAGATCGCTTGTATCTCAAATGACGAATCGGTAGACTCTACGAATATCTGAACTTACTAGGAAAGTTTCGAGAAAGAATTCTGACCTGAGAAGCTAAATACCGATGAATAGGCTCACTTGGACTTTAAATCATTCTTCTCGAACCTTGAAGAACTTCTTTCCTTGAAATTCCCGAACAGTCCTGATGACCATGGCCACCCTCCGTAGGATGAAGTATTTTTCCTTTCCTTCAAAACTGAGCAGCTACCACGTATCTAGTTCCACTTCCTTCGTAACTCACAAGAACTGGTCACTCAAAAACGTGTAGATAACACGAATATTCAATGAATGAAATTACCTAACCCGCACGTACAATCTTCGTTTACTAAAACACTACCATATAATCGTAGTCGTAGTCCTTTAGAAAATCGCTGACCACGTTGACAACACACAGTTTCTCTGTCACCAAATGATTTGTTTAAGGCGAAACCGATTTGATGAAGCAGCAAATGTTATCGATGACCGTGCAAAGCCTATAATAGCTTCCACACAAACAACTGACTGTCAACCGCCGGCCGCCGCGCCCATACCCGTGTCCTTTAGAGAGACGAAAATGCAAATTAATTCAATTGGAAGTTTCTGTTAAGCCCACTGACTACTAAATTCACATCAACTGAACACCCAGCCAACCAAGCAACCGACCAACAATTCACTGTGTCACATACAAAGTGTCCGCTTGGGTATATAAATCATCCTAAGCCACCTTCACCAGGATGCGGCCGACAGTATACGGTTTGCTGATTTGTTGTTGAAATGACACTCACGTTGCCCGGTGATAGATCTCTACATTATTCGGTTTGGTTTATCAGAGAGAGTCCACATTGCATTCATATATTTATATTCGAGAGAAAATATCCTGTGTATCGGGACTTGAATACGAAATTATCCCCCAAAAATGTTCCATCAAAAATTGATCAAATTGCATGTCCTGCGGGACGATGTGTGTATACATTCGAGCATACACCATTGAGAGTAGAGAAATCACAAATCACATAACATCGATTTTTAATTAGATTTTCCACTCTCATCCTGGATTAAAGTACACCAGCCAGGTCCTGTCATCCCTTTCCATCATAAAAATACAAATGGAGGCGAAAAAAAAAAAACACTTCTGTCCAATTAAACTTTATGATGTTAGGCCATCCTTGAACGCTGGATCGATATGGGAAAAAATTCAATTTTCTCTGTGTCCACTTTGGTTTATCGGAAAGTGGATGATGTCAAACAGCAAACAGCAACTGATCAGATACAAATGCAAATGTCACTCTCATTTTACTGATGACCTGACTAATAGGTTCGTAAAATTTTAATATCTGACAAATATTGAGATAAATACCATGTCCTTGCCTTTGTTTCACTAGTATCTACAAGTAAATATAATCGTCGCCTTTTAATCAGTAGGTAGATAGGTACATAATTTCACTTCACTTTATCCTTCGATGCGACTACGAGTACGGGTATCTCTCGTCCTTGCCAGGAAATATACATATACATAGCTATAAAATTATGAATTTTAATGGCTTCATATAAGTAAAATGATTTTTAACAGTTTAATTGAAAGTGGTGGTCGACAGAGGGATGGTGTGTGGCTCTTTTCAGTTAATGAAATTCACTTTCATAGTCCTCGATGTTTATGTTAACAGAATAAAACAAAAAAGGACGAAGTACTGCATGATAATAAAATTGCAACTCAATAGTAAAGTGGACTACATTTAAATGTATATGTGTATACACGGGGCGAGGCCATGCTCATTAAACATAATTATTTTTAATTAACATCGTTTTCGACGTTGTTAAGTAATATTTGAGTATATTGAAGTTAACGGTAGGGAGTCATTTACATTGTGCGGTTTAATGGAAGAAGATACGAGTATCAAGCTGGAGTGCGGATTGAGTTGCCTTTGGAAACATGAAACTACTTTGCTCTTAATAATGTAGTACCTCAGGGTTGTGTACTTTAGCCAGCTCTGTTTTGTAAAAACAAATAAAATATAACGTTCTAAGAAATAAGGACAATGATATCAAATCTGAAGTAGGTACCTGCCAAGTTCGATGCCAAGGAACAATATGTCGATAACAAAGCTCTACTTTCAAAATTTTATGATGTCAGAAAAGCGGCCGAATCCACTTCATAAAAAGGAATATCTGCAAACAAGCTAGGTTAGATTAGGTTAGGAGGGTCATTTGCATTTCACCCAGAGGCCGTAAAGGTCCATTGTGAATACCCTAGATTTGCATGTCGAACATGCATTTAACAAAACCATTTCGATCTTTTAATAGATCTCTTTAGGTCTGTGAGCGGTATCTTAGCCAGGTCATCTAAACAGTTGAAGAACTGTGCGCCCATACAAGATGGGCGCCGTTCTTGAAGAGCCAGGTAGTGGAAACGAGGTGTGCTACAGATTATATTTAATCCTCATCCATACAACTTCTACAGAAGTCATTTGTAACGATGCCGTATCTTTTGGCCATGTTTCCTTATGTCCGGTTATAACATCGACGAGTACATGGACTTGGCCTCTTTTCGTAGAAAGTAGGGATATTGTTTTTTTTTTTTTCTGGTCGACTGCGGGTCACAGGTTGCAGGTAATGGCACAATCGATAGCGTTGTGCAATCGATCGTCGCCCAAATTAGTGGCGATGCGGTCTATTGGATGTTTAGCTGTGTTGAAAGCCGGTAAGACCTGTCTGTCAGTGCCTTTCCTGGCCAGTCCATCTGCTGTTTCGTTCCTTTCTCTACCCGCATGTCCGGGTACCCAGCAGAGTAGAATTGTTTGGTTTTTTATCACTCTAAGTGCCGTGAGGTAATCCTGTACGCATTTTAAGTTCACGGAAGTGGAGTCCAGTACCTTAAGTGCGGCTAGGCTGCCAACGCAAATGGTGATTTCCGTTTCGGGTAATTTGTGCTGCTTTCTTAATAGCATATATCTCTGATGGGAAGACGATGCAATACGCCAGTCAGTAAGACTGGCTAATGCAAACCGATAAGACACCTGCTGCAGTACCTTCCTCTTTTTCCGAGCCGTCTGTGCAGGTGGAGGGAAGTAAGAAAAGCGAATTTGATGACTGAATCATTAATGTATTTTTGTTTTTGTTTTTCCAACTTCGGACAATGTCTTTAAATTTTTGTAAGGACTAAGAGATGCAGAAATTTAAATATAGGGATGTGCCATTCACTTACTACGATGTTTCCGATAAAAGCACTCGTCCCTTAAGCGAGGTACACACCATCATACAAGAGTGACACTCAAAACTGATATCATTTTTGCATTATGAAACGAGGGTACACACTATAAGTTTTGCATGATACTCAAATCATCGTTGTTGTTGTTGTTTTTCGACCCTCTCTACTTGTGTTTGCTTTTTGGATGACGAAATTTGTATACACACAATCGAAGAAAAACAAAGATGGCCGCTGATTGTCACTTAGTAGCAAAAAATTTCGTGAGCATCATTTTTGAGTGTCACCACGAATTTCGAGCGTACACATTATCAGCTTTGCGTGTTATCATTCAAAATTGACATTCTTGTATGATGGTGTGTACCTCGCTTTACTGTTGAGCAATTTATTTGGAAGAATTTAAGGATTTTAAGAAACGTTTTTTGCCTAAAAATACTCCGATCACCGATACATTTTACAACTCAAGCTGCCTTTTATCAACGCCCGTCCAAAATATGCACAGGAGTTGGCATTTCGTGATAAAGGTATCGATCCCGATACCGAATATCGTTGGATAAGGAACAAATGTGGAACAATAGGAAGAAAAGTGTTAGATCAAAACAGCTTAAATCCTATTTGAAGATTTCGAACATTTCTCCCCTTTGCAGCATCTGTAAACTAGGATTTCGATAGAAGGCCTACGTTACCGTATTTCTCACCATCGACTCCATGATACTTTAGTTTCTCCACGTTTCAAAGAGACTATGGAGCAATTTTAATTTTTTAACTATTAAAATCTGGGAAATCGTTGCACTTTAATGAACCTAACTGAATTATAGGTTTAGGAGCAAGCCTAATATCAGAGATTAGTTCGGCTTGAACAAGTGAACTTGGGTGCTCAGGAGTAGGATTAGCGAAGAATGAATCTGTGAATATATATACTAAATATTTCAAAGGAACGAAGAGAACCTGAACATAATTTGAAAATATCAAAAAAAGTATCGGAGAAACAACTGAACCCTGTGGTACATCAGCATTCGTTGAGTATGCTGTCTGTAGACGATGTTAGCAGCACTCTCTTCTTCAAGCTTCCTACTGGAGGCACTATAATCGTTCAGTGAAAAGCCCTTATGGAGTTAAGTCCAGGTAATCACTCTCCTTTGACAGCGAGAAACATGGTCCAAAACATGGAGGATGGAAGCGATGGTATTGTTTTTTAGACTTCTTCCTTATTTCATAATTGATCCTGAGTTTCATGATATAGAAAAAGTAATCTTACAACATCAAAGCTATAAACCGCTATATAGGATTTATGATCGACTTTTTGGGAGTTGGCTAAGAGTTTCTTCCTTCTTTAGGTGGCCCTACAGTTCGGATGAACCAGGGCCTACTTCTCGCAACCATTTTTGTGCGTGTGTTATAATTTTGCACGAATGGAAGGAACCTACAATTTTTTGCTGACACCTAGCGGCGAGTTGAGAAGCTCCTCATGACAAATGATACTCTTTGAATGATTGTTAGACATTAGAAAGGGGTGGCACTGTGAAGAAACTCTTAGGTGTTTGCTGGGATTGAACCCGGACAGCATTGCGTAGTACCCCAACGCACGTACCACTACACCACGGTGCTCACTCTTTCTACTTCACAAAAAAGATTACTTGAAGGACTTAAGTTACCATTTTGGCCATTGAGGAAAAATACTTTCCCTAATCATCTTCTCAAAAATTATGGAAAAGGTCTCAAGCTATTAAACCCCTAAAAGAGTCCAAAAAATTTCAATGATTCTTATACTGATCGAAAGCTAATCAACTAAACTTTGTTCATCAGTATAATGAATTTTGAAAAAGTGCAGACGACTATACGAGCAAAGTTATTACAAAAAAAACATTATTACCTATACCCACGTTCTCCTTTTTTCATTCGTACACCGTAAGCGGTTGTAGGGTTTCTACCTGCGAGATTTCTCACACCCTTCCACTAGGTTTATATTAAATAGAAGACCAGACAATTTTTTGGACTTTTCTATTCGATTTTAAGAAAGTTGTACACTGGGTAGAGATGTAGAGAGCCCAATGAAGCAATTCAGAAAAATGTCAGCTGATTCTTTCTCAGTAGCCACATTTAAAGCTATCTATATATATCTAACAAGCACCTCGAGGCACCTATTCCAACTCAATACAAATGCATCATTAAATTGACCCATCCATACACAGTAACTCCGTCGCACCACCTTCTTGCCATTTAACATAATTACATGAAACCACTAAACTCATTTGATTTCACTTGAATTAGTTAGCAGTCCTTAATCCAATTAGAATGTTTCGCTCGCCCTAATTACCCCCCCGCCGCCGCTATGCTTTGGCAAAGTCTTAGTAAACACCTCTTTCGCTTTGCCCTGGAACATACCCAGTTAGTGTGGCAAAAACAAAGTTTTTCAATGTGTGGCAAAAGGTGAGCCGCATACCAACAAATCCCCGCCACCCGACCACTGCAACCACATTAATTTTATAGCTTCAAGAGGTGCACAACCAGCTAATTGCCAAATATTAAATGTGCACTACGTGCCTCAAAATATCCTTCGCGTTCCATCCTCAAGGAGCAATTTCGCTATAGAAACACACTCACTTGAGGTGAACGCAAAGTACCGCACCCAATGAACTTTCTGTTTACTATATGTACACATACAAATGTACATGTACAATATATAAGATAGCGGTTCCTTAAGGATGTTGTCTGACTAAGTGCAATTGCAAATAAATGATGAACTTCACTATATGCAAAGTTCCACCACAAATTGGCCACAAAGATGTGCCCGTGCATATGTGTGTGTTTCAGTGACTAATAAAATCATCAAAAAAAGGACATTTCTATAAGAAATGACAGGTTCTATTGTATATTAAGTAAAAGATTACATGCGAGAGCTTCGAGATTCAAATGACTTTCGAATAAAGCGCAAATAAAAGGATAAAAGGGAAAATCCTTCCCCGCCCAAAATGAATTAAGGTCGAGGCTTATATCTCCTAAGTATCTTCAAATCGCATAAAACTTTTTTGTGCGCAAAAAAGGAGAGGAAATAAATTTCCTTAGTTCCCACAAACGCAGTAGAAACATACATGTTGGGTTTGGATACCCGCTCGTCGCTCATCCTTTCCAAAACCGAACAAATCCCTTCAAATTGATTTTGGTGCAAAATAACACACACACAAAAAAAAACAAAAGGAAGGTAGAACAGAGGAAAAACCATCCAACGTACGAAGGTAAAGAGATAAAGGTACGAAAGAAAAAACGTTTTGAAAACTCCTAAGGATATGAATAAAATACGCATATCCTTCTAAATCAGCCAACAAAAAGCAATTCTCATTTATGTCACAAACCGTAACGCAACGTAATACAATCGTTGGCTATGTACGAGTAAGTGTAGGTACACCATAAAATGTCATATTTCCCAACTTACTCGTATGTACCCGTACATTAGGTTTTACTGGGGGAGGTAAATTGAGGACACAATAACTGTCGCCAATAGAAGGACAAAGAGATGCTTAAAACTTTATGCGAACAGAAATGTTTGAATGGGGAAATATGACATTGAAAATGACTTGCAGAAGATACACTGACCTAAATGAGTATTTAGATTGTTCTATAAAAAAATGTACACCGTTTGACAAGAGACAAAAAAATTGACAAACATTTTCCACAAGTGTTATAGGTTTTATTTCGCGGTGAAAAATGTTGTTCCAATCGACTTTGACTTGTTTCTTCTTCTTTTCTCCATTTAAACGGCGAGGTTATGATCAGAATTATAGGGATCACAACCCTCCCACTTCCCTGCCTTCCTATTGCTCCGCCTGTGGGGTTCGCCGGTTCGACCTCAAAAAAAAATCTGCATGCCTCCCAATTTTGAATCACTCCATCATTGAGGCCAATCAAATGCTAGTGTTTCTGCATTTGTGTGATCCAGGAGTTTTTAGGCCTGCCTCTTTTTCGCGATTGAAGGGAACGTTGATTGCCATTGCCTTTTTGACGGGGTTCGTAGGATCCCTCCTTTGAACATGACAGTACCAACTGAGCCGGTCGTACTCCAGTTTTTTCGAGATGGGTTCTTTGACGTGAAGACTTCCTCGGATTTTGGAACTTCTTATTCGATCAAGATTTCTTGGTCCTGCTGTCATGCAAATCATCTTCATCTCAGCTGCTGTCAATTTGCACTCATACTTTTTGTACATTGTCCAGCATTTTTAACCGTACGTGAGCGCCGGACGCACAACTGCGGTGTAGAGCCTTCCCTTCAGCTTAGGGGACATTTTTCGGTCACAGAAGATGGTAGAGTTTTCCTGCCACTTCATCCACCCTACGCTTACACGATGATTGATGCTCTCATCAACGGTTGCTTTGCTATTTCATTGAAATTAAATAAAACGTCGACATTACCAACTGCGAAACGCAGCAAATTGACACGCTAGATGACATATTTTCCAGAAGTGTCAAACTTTTGTTGAACAATAAACGCTTTTGTTTAAAATGATTTCGGCCCGTATAACATGGTTCATCAGTTTCCTCCTAATAAAATAAAATTTCGCCATTGTCAGCTGAAAAATGCAGATGACAGTTCAATCGTGTCAACCATTTGACAGACAATAACAAAAAATGACAAGTGACATACTCGCATGTATTTTCTAGAAGTGTTGACTTTTTGGTTAGTGCTGCATGTTTTTGTTTCAAGTGCTTTGGATCTGTTTCATGAGAATAGCTAATAAATTGGCGGAACTACCAACTGAAAAATGCAGGTGACAGGTGCAGAAGCTTCATCAACAAAATTGACACACCAAATGATGTATTTTCCAGATATGTTAAATTTTTGTTTAGTCTTGAGCGTATTTTTTCAAGCTCTTTAGACTTTTCGATTCGAAATTAAATAAAATGGCGGTGTATTAGTATTACCAACTGAAAAATGAAGCTGACAATTGATTAAGATTATTTGTTTGGACATTTTTGGCAGTGGAATCTAACACGGTGGCTAGCACAAATACAATATAACGGAACGAACATCAAATTTTGTGTGGTGGGCATTTCATGTCTTGGCTTTTCATATCACTTTTATTGAAAACTTCAACGAAACTGAAAATGTCCACCTAAGAATTTTTTCAAGAATTGTATGACTTGGACATATCAACACTGGAATTTATATTCACTGGCTTATTTCTTGAGCTGATTAATACAAAAATATTAACATCCAACATCTGTTGCGACGACAAAAAAAAAACCGTCAAGCGACGTAAAACGATCTCTGATAGTCCGATAAGCAAATATTGCGGAATCTTTTGGCAGACAGTACCGTGTCGGAAAAATCCCAATGGAACCCCATCTGCTATCTAAGGCTGCCTTCGTTACTACCCCAGTATGTGGTTTAAGTCAAATATGACAGTTAGAAGTATCCGAATTAAAAAGTCAAGAGTTTGTCATATCACTTTGTGTACAGTTTGCAATTTGCAGCTCGTTCTAGATAGAAAAATTGTCCTTTATTTTGTTTTCAAAAATTTCTTTAAGTCGTGCAATATCCGTTGTTGTCTTTATTTCAGTTTCTGTAATTGACTTGTTTCACAATCAGACGTCGCGGCTACTTTAAATACTTTGAATGGGCATGGCATTTGTAACTCAAAGACAGTTTGTTCCAAGACTTTGTATCAACTCGTAGTTCACCAAAGCTAAATGGCTCTTCACTGGAACCGGGTGTTTCGATGTACTTTTCAGGTTTTAACATTTTGAGCTACATTACTACTATCTACACATCTGTGGTAGCATCGGCATTCTTTACAGCATAAAATTGGTCATTTGAGTCCAGTTGTTTTTTGCTTTTCTTTTATCAAAAAAAAAATTGTTTATCTAAAATTAAATTGAAAAATTGTATTTTTTAAAGTATTGTCCATTGCTAGTCACTTATTTTTTCCAATGTTTCGGTCAGGATACGACCACCATGTTGGAAGCTCATACATAGTAGACCACATCCTTTTGATCACAACAAATTCAGAGCATGTGCTTGGATCCATGGATATTTGGCTTCGCCGTTAATGTTGATGGCTGGACCCATGGCTTTCTGCGCTAAAGATCGTCGTATTCGATCCACTTTTCATAGCCAGTAACAATTCGATGCAAAAATCGCTTCCTATTCTGCCGTTGAAGCAGCTGTTTCACAGATGAAAAAAGGCCTTTCTACATCTCAAGGTTTTAATTCGGATTTGACCCCATTTCCCTTTCCCATGGCTTTAAGGCATTTTCCTACCATTGATAAGACAACTCCCGATGATTCAGACAATTCCTGAATTGTTTGGCATGAGCTATTGCTTGAATTATTCTTCTTCAACTGCTTCCTGGCATTCCAGGTCGTTCCTTGTCTTCCACGTCGAAATCACCACTTTTAAAAAGTGCAAACCACTTCCAACACGTTTGCTCAGCAATGATAGCTGCTCTACGGAAATTATTTGGTGTAATAATACAATTTCTTGGAAATTAAAGCGGTCTTGTCTTCGGCAATAGTTACGTATATGGGTTTTGTCCTTTCCAACTTTCAGACCAACTTGAAAGCCTCTACATCGTTACTCTGAGAACGCCCGATGATGTCGATATCGATACTTGAATGGGAAATTCATCGATTGAATATGCCGATTTATTTAGTTCAAGCTGGGATTAATTCCACATACGCCCGCAGAAACACATCCAACAGCACATCCTTTTTCGAATATCAAACCTTATTTCGCATCCAAGAACAATTGCCTCCCAATGGCATCGCCCCCCACTGTTCCTGTTCACATTGATTGGTTATGTGCATAAAAGCGGAATTTATTTCGGCCTATTTGGGCTGACTTCCTCTCTTTTGCAAAAAAAAAAAAAAATAAAAATAAAATAAAATACGAATATTGAGAGATACAAAAAAAAAGGACATTCGAATAAAATTCCCTCTCAGTCATACACGCTATAGCCTCGTTGGCTTAGCTGTCACTTCAAATAAAATTCACTTCACTGATCGAATATTACGACAACGATGCTGAAGATGATATCAATGGCCTTTTATCAAGGACGCATGTACATATGTACGAGTGTACGAACACACATCCTCTTTGAAAAGAAAAGAGGCTTACACATAACAAACTGCCAAAGCCTCCACGATTGGGAATATAAAGGGACGACAAAACTTCATATCGGTTTTTCCCCAAAAAAAAATCGTCCTTTTTTTGGGGGAGGAGGTAGAATTCCCTCGAGTGCCCAACGCACAACTCATACATCTTTTCCCAGGACTAAAATATATACTTTTTTTTTTGTTTTGTCCTTCTTTTTAAATCTCATATATTCTTCACCATAAAATCCATACAGCCCCACAGTGCGTTGTTTTAGCTCGCTACCTCTAGAAGTTTTTTTTCCGAGTTTTACAAGTTAAGGATAACAACGAGCAACTATGACATAAGAGCGAGTACTACAGCGTGTACCCGAAGCCCTGGACGAACATTAATTTTCGACGAATTTTCCAAAAAAAAAAAAAAAACAGGACATTATTCGTTTGTGTTCTCTTCGCTCTCTCTGTCTCCCTCTCACTCCGACTGTGGATATGATTCTCTATAAACACAATCAAAACATGCCCACTGGACGTGTAATTTCTAGAACGGAATAAATAACTAAAAAGGAAAAAAAACAGAATAACACAAAACTACACATCATTCGAAATCGAGTTGTATATGTGAATGTTCAGGATGAGAATATCCTTGCCATCTATACCCCTAGAGATGTGTGTGTGTGTATTTATTTTCATATGCAGATACGGAGATTGTTTGGTTTAACATGTTTTTGTTTGGTTGTTTGTTTGCCTTTTGTTTTGTTTGTCATCCCTAAAATAATTGGAATAAACGCACAGGATATCATTCATTATAAAATAGGACAAGACACGCAGCCATATTGCTATGGCAACTTTTGCTCTTGACTACTAAACGTTGTTGTGTTGAGCCACCCACAGATCAGGACGAATTTGAATTCGAAAAGTACGAGCATATGTACATATGTATGTATGTATGGATGTTTTCTCTCTATGATTGTAGGACGAACGGAACAAATCGAAAAGTGTAATAAACATCAATTAGGGAATTTCATAACATGGCCTGACTTCGGGCAATGAAAAGATGTAGATTTTCCTGAAAGAGGGAGATGGCGAGAGTTATGTTGAATAAGGTCAGAAAGTTATTGCAAACACAGAGTATGGTTACGGTGTACCGTTGTGTGAAATGGAAGGAATGCCATTGTTTATAGAGACAACTTTTGAAGGCTTATTTATTTATTCGAAGGATCTCGTACGCTGTATCAATTTGAGGGAGAGGAGCGAGTAGCTGGTCGATGGATTTGAATGCGTATTGTCGAATAAAAGGATCCCTTTTGACATAGGCATAGGAACTTAATTAACTTTATCCTTATAGGGTTCTGCGAGGTTTATGAGGTCGGAGGATTTGTGGGAATTCCAGACAATTCAGAGACTTGTAAGGTATTTTTTCTTACACACCTTCAACGATAGAAATTAATTTCAACTTCAGCTGGCGGTAGAGTATATCGTCTCCAATCAGTCCGACCTTTTTGGGCTCTTTTTACCACATTTTCAATCGTTTGGCGAGAACTTCAGACGATATGTTCTCGCACTCTTGTCGAATGTTCTCTTTGAGAGCTTTCAGAGTATGTGGCTTGTTCTCATAGACCCGTGACTTCAAAAAACCGCAAAGAAAGAAGTCTGGAGCGGTTAAATCGAGCGACCTTGTGGGCCAGTGTAAATAAAATAAGGCGACCCGGTAACGCATCATTCAAAATATCTATTGTGGCACGAGCTTCGTGTGCGGTTGCACTGGCTTGTTGGAATCACATATTCTCCAGGCCCAATTCAGCAATTTGTGGCAATAAAAACTCGGCGAATTGGCAGGTCGTCGTTGATAGATCACCGGCGACACCTTCAGTCACAGCGGCGATATTCTCATCGGAACTAGCCCTACGAGGCCTTCCGGTACTTCTTCTGTCATGTGTTATTTCAGTATCTTCAAAGCAGGCGGCTATACGCCTTAGTGTCAAAACCCGTTAGAGTAGGACGGTTTGCGCCAAAGTTCACGTTGTGGTAAAATCA
The DNA here is from genome assembly GCA_949775065.1 of Brachyopa scutellaris. Lineage (NCBI taxonomy): Eukaryota > Metazoa > Arthropoda > Insecta > Diptera > Syrphidae > Brachyopa > Brachyopa scutellaris. The sequence continues at coordinate 14,835,244 of OX459114.1, forward strand.
CTGATGAATTATTTCGTAAAAAAAGTAGTCACGAGTATTCCGCGACCTTGTGGCTCGATGGCCTGTCGACGTTTATGCTCCATTTGTTTACTTCACAGATATCAAAATAAAACTGACAGTTGCCACCATTTGTAAAAGTTATAGCATCTTCCAATAGGGTGATACATTTTGGGCTACTTTGTGTTTTTGCTAATCTTATAACGTTCATCCGCATCAGAGTGGATAACTCTGTGCGTCAAGTGCGGGAGGGGCACACTTAGTGTTCCGTACGTAGACTCGGGACATTTTTCATCTACGGCTACGCAATGACACTATAATAATAATTAGCTTACCAAATTGAACTTTATTTTCAACAAAACAAAACGTGTAAAACTTATTTTCAAAATTCGTGATTTTTTTCAGTTTTCTGTGAGCGGTATTTTTGAAGATACAGAGATACAGTAATTTTTAAGCGATTTTTTGGAATATTTTTTTTTGAAGTAACGTTTTAGATATATAATTTTGGATTCGTGCTTCAACGAGCTTTTATTTGAAACCTCACACGATGACCTCAAAACGTTCCCATCTAACGCCTTAAAACTAACTGCCAAAGTCAAAATTTAGCCCTTGAAGATCAGGTCTACTTACGGCCATGATGTACTACGACCGTTCGACATCTTGATTCTCTGGGACAAATTGTCTTTGAATAAAACGCCTGTGACGCCAAGACCGATAAAACTAAGTAGATCCAAGATTGGCATAAAAGTTTAAATGACGATGATAATTTAGCTATTGATCAGTTCAACTGAAAACGGCAGTGATAGGCAAAGAACCTTGGAGATCCATTGTTTTGGTTAGTTTGCCCAACATCTCAGTTAATTTGCATTCGTAATTTTTCTCTTTTCAGGTTAGGTAGGTTGTGTGAGCTATCATTTTCACTCAGAAATCCGGAGGTCCATTGTGAGTCCTCGCATAGTTTGGGAGTAAATCCTCTTCATACCAACGCGTAAACCAGTTTGTGCTTTTGTTGAATCTTAGAAGATCCAAAATCTTTAAATTTCCGAGCTCCGCTATGTCTGCCAAGAATCGGTGACCTAGAGTACGGAGGCATCATTCTTTGGGCTGTAGCAAAGTAGATGTTGGATCACGGAGGCGAAAGGAGAGATTAGGTATTAGTCTGTCTGAGAAAATACCTCCTCCTACACCGTCATTGGTTTTGGATCCATCAGTATAGAAGTGTATCGACTTATCTTTTGTAGCACCTAGGTCATCGCAGAGTGACCTGTCGGGAATAGTGACCTTAAAGCTTTTTTTCGAAATTGGGCTTGGGTACAGTATAGTCTATGTTTTCGGGAAGAGTAAGGTTACCTAGTATTATGGACTGATCAGTAGATTTACTTGACCACTGTAAAATGGTTTTGAGTCTTATGGCTATATGGTCAACTATATTAATCAGTGTTTTAAACGGTGGCAGTAGTGAGGTGTCAGCATCACGGTTGTTCATGGCCCATCCAACTCTAGATAGCTCTTCTGCTATCTCGTTTCCTTCGATATTACTATGTCCGGGTACCCAGCACAGTGGTGCCTCATGGCATTAAGTGCATTACGACATTTTTGGACTGCCTTTAGTTTTATTGTGTTTGATCCTATTGCTTTTATAGCTGGCTGACTATCCAGCAGAAAGGCTATCTCCGACGAAGGGAGGTCGCTTCCTTTTATGATTATAACAGCCTTTTCAATCGCTAATAGCTTCGCCTAAAAGAAACTGCATGTATCCGGTAGTCTGAAAGATTCCCGTTTATTTAGTATGTCTGAGCAGAGCCCTGCTCCAGTACCTAGATAAGTCCATTTTTGAGCCGTTAGTGAAGAATGTGATTTCCTAGTCTTTGATCACTTTCTTTGACAGCCAGTCTTCCCTACTGGGAAATAGGATCGGTATATTAAAGCTGAAGTCGTAGTGAAGAGTAATGTAGTCTGAAGACTTGGTTAGAATTTCAGGGTTTCATCTCCTTAGTTGCTGTATTTCTACGAGTATCGCCGCATGTCCAGTCTATACGTGGTTTTCTAAGCTAATCGGATTCCTTTAGGGACCTTTTGCTGCTTCGACTTTGATGAACATGTCTGTTTTTCTTCTCAACTTGACCCTGCATCTTAACGCATCACTCTAGAATATCCTTGATTTAAAAGTAGGTGTAATGTATTCGAAATACCATGATTAATACATGCGTAAGTAAGTCTAAACTTGCTCTCAGCTGGCCTATATTGTCTCGTGTGCATGCACAAGCTTGGCCTTGCAGAAGCGAAGGTGGATTAGGCAGTCTTTATGAGACCACCTCAAGGGCGTGTACGGGCGAGCCGATACTACAGTAGGTATGTAAAGTTCTCGAGGTTTCCGACTTTCTGACTTACTGGTGTCGCTAAGAGCTGATACCAGATGATATCTGAGTCATAACATGATTTGAAAGGAATGTCACTACCTTCATAATACATATATTCCTATCGTTGCTCATTTGATACGAGAGTAACTACCATATGTTTGGTGTACTGTTTGATTACACGATTCACTTATCGAAGTCGTGCAAGATTTCATCAATACCAAAGACTATATTCAAGGCGATAACTTTTGCCTTCTTGACGCCACAAAAGGCTGCATTGATTTGAACTTCTTCTCTTCGAAAGTAAGACATTACTGTGGTTGTATCAAAGTGATTTTTGTATGTCCTTTCTTATCTACTATCACATACACGTTGGGTCTAGTTAGCCAGACCAAGCACTGTTGCACTTCTCTTCCTTTATTCTATTCCCGTCCGACGAGACCTCCCTCCACTGAAGTTTTACTATATCTCCTCCCAGACTCCTGACATAAAGAACCAAATATTTATATTTTAGCTATAAGTGTCACCTGCCATGGAAAATACCACCTACAATATGTCTCAAGTTTTCTAAGAGGCGTATCATTATATATCACTCACCGAAAAGGCCACCAGTCAGAGTTCATCAATGAATTACAACAAGCTGCCATCATCATTAATCAATGAGTCTCAATCTATCCGAAAGCTGTTCAATGCCTTCACCCTCATCCAGAAGCATGTGTATAAAAAAAAAACTCCATGTTGCCATGTATAAAGTTCCACAACCTCATTAAGAATATTAAGAACTTTTTTTTTTGTTCTGTCTATTTTCTGTTGTTTGTTCTTTACTTTCGTATCCCCAAAAAACTCTTGGGTCACATCATTATCCTTTTATGAGTTTGCTCACTAATTTATCCTTAGGCAAACAATCTACAAGCGTATCCCGCTGCATATGGTTCTCGTAACGCTGAACTAAAAGAAAACACAAACATACTCGAACAAAAAAGTATCTCGAATCGCGAGCGTCACCTGAAACTTATCTCATTAAATTAATAGACCAAGGGTTGTAGTATGCCAGACCACCCCGCAAATTCTATGTAATCATCACATACGACGTCATGTATAGTAGTATGGTGAACGAGTACGTTTACCCGAGGACATATTTTTCGGACAAATTATTTTTCTAGTACTTTGGGTTTTCTATTGATTCGATCGTCCTTTGGTCCGTAATGGATAAAAAAAATGTAACATGGTTTGGACACACTCCTATGATTTTTTTTTTATGTCCTGTTTGCCCTTAAGGGATGTACATAAGGGTGAGGTACATGTGTAGCCCCTCCAAGTTGTAGAAAATTGACCGCCTTGCATTCGATTACCTATCCTCCCCGTGGAGAATGAACGCGTTGCTGAAAATTTGATTTTACCTCGTGTACGAGATTTTTTAATTGGATTTTAAAAATTTGGAACTGAGTGGTGTTAGCTTCCGGTGAAAATCCACAGAAAAAAAACGGATTCAACCCTTATTTGTCGGTTCAGTCAGGCTGCACACTGTATCACAGTAATTGAACTCAAGACCAGACATTTCGTTTCGGGGCACAATTGTTTGTTAAGATAGAATCGCAGTTCTTTTTTTTTTTGAAAACTCTTTTAGTGTCTACTACTTTGCTGGTGACAGGGTAGGTACTTTGTAGTCGAGTGCAGAGCTTGTAACAGGTAACTGAATGTTTGAGTTGCAGTAAATGATATCTTGCGGCAATGTACGTATGTAGGTTGCATTTTGGTTCTGTTTAATTTCGTTTTAATTGAATCTGGTGTTGTACCCTTATGGGCATGCAACGGGAGTAGATACGAGTATACATGTGATTTTGGATGTCGATGTGTTTCAACGCAATTCACGTGTAAACTCGTTGGACTCTTTTCGAGACACGAAGACATGGTGTTGGAGTGGTAGTTGCATGTTTTCCAACTTCATCCATCAATCGTCATTGGTGTGGAATAAGCAATTTTCCGGAAATACTTCCTTTAGGTGGCTTCGTCTCGATGTGAAAGGAAAAGTCTTGTAAATATGCATAAAAGCACATATTATCTGCAGAACAAGGAAGGCACTATCTTTAACAAATCTGTCCAGCTACTGGGATACTCAAACGGCATCGACATCATCGATTGCTCCCAGTGTGCCGTGTTAGAGGCAACAAACATAGAAAGATGTGTCCACCGCCTGGGACAAGACGTCACTGTTGGCAACAGTAAGAAGTTCACCTACCTCGGAGTAAATATCAACTCCACGAATGACACCTCAGTGGAGATTCGACGAAGACTTACAATAGGAAACCGCTGCCACTTCGGTCTGGCAAAACAAATGGGTTCAATACTCCTTACTTGGAAAACGAAATGCAGGCTCTACAAAACATTGATCTTGCCAGTTCTACTGTATGGAGCCGAGCGTTGGACAATAAGCAGGAAAGCAGAGCAGATTTTGAATACTTTCGAGAGAAAAATCCTTTGTCGGATTTTCGGTCCCGTATGAATGGACAACACTGCTCCAGCAAATAGGATCTTCGAATCACAGCCCCCAGGTTCCAGATGACTGGGAAGACCGAACCTCCTTTAACTATTTTAACTATGTAATGCTGGAAGTGGCCCTTGGCATAGGAGACGACATAGGTTGAAGGGATGATCAGCAAAGTAATTCGAACTCCAATGAGTGACGAAGCTTTGACAGTCGATATGGCACAAGGATTCACAGAGAGTCTCCTTGAATTTTAAGGGTATTCGATTGCCACTAAGGGCAGTCAAAGTTGCACTCTAAGATTTGGCCAATGTGCACGGATTAAAAATCCTTTTCGGCCTATTGACAATTTATTAATTTCCGAAAAAAAGTATCCAATGTGCTGTATCTCCCTTTAGCCGCTTCTGTCATGCAATCAATATCCCCTCCGGACCACATTAAATAATTCACTTTTATTAATGACCACAGCCACATATGTTTCTGGACTCAATGAACCCTCCCCCACCGACTGATGTCGATTAAAAATACATAAAAACTCACTCAATCATTCATTGAATGCACATGAGTATCTAAACCTCAACAGTGAAAGAGAGAAAAAAAAATACTCGTACACACACCTGCTCCTACTCCAAACCCCCCTCATCAGATTAGACCATTCCTTGACGTAGACCCATTGAAGGCAATTAAGCATCAACACGGATGTTTATCTTTCAGACTACTAAACCTACCTTCATTCATTCGCTTAATTCACTCTAGCAAAACTGAATAATAAAAGAGAGAATCAAGGACTGGGAAGAGAAGAACGAAATTCCCCAAAAAAAAAAACAAACTTCATACAAAGTAATCACGTTACCGTGTGCAGATACGAAGCGAATAATCAAAAATTTCCGTGTTAAGAGTTCGCCTCTACCTTCTAGGACGCAACCCACCATGGTCCTCCTGCTCCTGTATCTATTTGTAAAGAGAATTTCATTAGGGTGACCACTGGCTGACACGACTCAAACGGCAAAATAATAACAAGAAATTCAAAAGGACACGAGGAGGGGGTGGACAAAAACCACCCTAAACCAGAACAACAACCCACTAGAACATGGCATCCACGGCTGTGTTACATCAGCAGCAACAGGGGTGGCAATCAGACTTTTTTTTCGTCTTTTCATTCTGTACAAGCACAACATACATATACACAAGAGAAATACAGAAAAAAAAATATGAATCCACTGACCACTTGCTGATGCTAACAGAGCCTCCAAGCCGCCGTCGACCACCCTTCTTCCTTTCTTTCAAGCTGTTGATGCGCTTCCACTTCACCCCCTCACACCAACCACCTCTGGAGAGTTGGGCGGATGATTTGGACGCATGAATAAACATTAAATCAACTCAAATTTTTGCAACCAAACAAAAAACGAGGAAAACAAAATAAAATCCTGCAACACACATTAAAATCATTGTTTCGTGGAAATTGTCAAAAAAAAAAAATACAGAAAAAAAGTAGAAAAGGACCAAAGCGCAGAGAAAATGGAAAATTAAATTCTTTTCGCCGACAGCTATTTGTCCACATTCATGTGTGTGCCAGCCATGTGATGGGTGTCTGGGTGAGAGGTCCTTTATTTATTATTTATTTTAACATTTTTGTTATCCTTTATTTTTTTTTTTTACTGATTGTGACCGTTGGTTTTTGTTTAATGTGACAGTGATTGTATGGGAGTGCAATCGATTTATAAATGGAGAATAAATGGATAAAAGATAGATAAGTTGAGTGGAAGATACTGGTCCTTCCATAATTATATTGGATCCTGTGATTACTTGTCCTGCACTTATCCTGTGTAATTTCGGTGCATTTTTGTTGTTGATGGTGAAGCCCAATTGTGTATCAGTGGCAGGCGAACAATCTGTCTGCAAAGAAAGGCGTTGCAATGCATGGAACACGTATTTTGTCCACCATACTCAATCACGTTTTCGAAGAGTGTTGCCAATGGGAAATTCTTAAATGAAACTTGCAACTTTAATAAGTCTTGTGAAGATAGAATTTACTTAACTAATTCTCCTTACATCGTTACCGTTTCCATATTTATCTGAGAAACAGAAATTGCCTCCTAGATCCGCAGTGCTAAAAAACTATCCTGACAATTCTAAATTTTCAGAACATTCGTCACACCTGCAGCATTAACCTGGCTGTCCACATTTTAATTAAGTCCCTTGCTTACCAACAAAAAACGGAGCGAAACGCTCATTCTAACCAAAAAATGGAGAAAACTGGTGAAAAAAAAAACAGTCTGTTGCACTAGCTGGCTATATTTTTATACATAAAGGGTCGATCTTTGACCGTAACTAGACAATTAGACCTTCCTTATATACTGGCGATCACTTGGATGAGTCCATACATTTTGCAATCGATTTTCACTCTTTTTACCTGTTGAAAATTTTGTACCCGGAAACTTTTACTACCTGTGAACTGGTACATATTAATCCAACAGGAATTCATAAAATTAAAGGGTAAATAAAAGACGACCGTTCGAATTTCCCAAGATCAAACAATGAACTACTTGAAAAACGTATAAAAAGATTAAACGATATTTCGTTGCAGGAGTACACATCAGCGATTTTTTTCAAAGTTTTGTTAAGAATTAAAAAAGAACTATTTTTATTTAGTTTAATAAAAATGGGTTGCGGAAAGACTTTGACAGCGACAGAACGAGAAAAAATAGATGCTTTCAAGGAGTTATAACAGTTAAAAAGTTATCTTGCAGATCCACAACAACAAATCAAAATCAAAAAGGACGCACGGAAGAAGCAACAACATTACGAGAAAAACGGTTAATTCTACAGCTTGCCTCAAATTCTACTCTACTAGCGACTAAAGTGGGAGACAGACGGCTGGTATTGATACCATGGTATAGCAATACTATGTTCTATACCACGTGTCTGTCACTACAATACCACGTTTAAAGCTAGTATACCATGAAACATACCTGGTATTGAAATTCGAAATTTTTTGGTGGTATACCACCTTCTTATTGACTGCAGCGCCGCGTTCTCTCTGTTGGTGATTCTTGATAGCTTCTTTTACTATTCAAGAAAAAAGAATTTGCATAGAAAATTGTAGCATTCAACTCTCAGATACATACAATGGATTCAAAAATAATTATTTTATCCGATAACGATACTTGCACCGATATTTTTTATTTTGTTGTGATTATTGTCATGAAAACGCAAACGTCAAAGTATACTACTTTAATGCGAAAATCAGGGTGTACTACGAAATGCAGTCCGTCAGGGGTTGTGGTATTCATACCATGGTATCAATACCAGCCAGTCTGTCCCCAACTTAATATAAGGGCCAACAGCGGAGTATTAGCCAGCATAGCAACGGTCCGAAGGGTAATACGAAAAAGTGCGGTACTATACAGAGAAGAAAACTTAAAAACAAACTTGTTTTGAGGCAACTACACAAGGAGCATCGAATAAATTTTGCAGGAGAACATGTTGCAAATTTCCAACAGGTATAAAGAGTGAAAATCGATTGAAAAATTTATGACCTCATCCAAGTGATCGCGAGTGATCGAGTGCACCTTCGCAAGGCAAGTCTTAGGCTTTGATTTTCTTGGCCGGTCATGTTTTAATCTTATGGAACGCTTGAGATATCGGAAATTCTCTTTACTAGCAGATCCTGAATATGTGGCGATATTGTTGGCCCCACTTCAGTGTCCATTTTGACAGTCAATCTTGAGACTGCATCAACAACTTAGCTGCTCTGTGATCAGACCAAGATTCACACCCTTTTCATTTGAAGTTATTTGTGGTATTTTCCATTCTCGTGATCGGGGGTGGATACCCCTTCATCTATCGGTTAGGTTGAGAGAGATTGTGAGAGCCATCACAAAACACTGAACACCAGAGTGGGCACATCGCGATCACCGAAAAATCTATCCGAGGATGGCACCTAAACTGCCACAATTTCTTCAAAGCATTGTACTGTATTTAGGATCGACTCTGTGGTTGATTTGGCAGGTTACTAAATAAGTAGATCTCTAGAATGTTCCTACAAATATCCGTGCCTGTGAGTCCGAGCCTATTGGCGTATTGAACAAGAGAGAGGCTATGCCCGGATATTCCTACAGCTGTTATTTGTTATTTCTGCCCTGCTAAGTCTAAGTATTTCATTAGTCCTTTCATGATCCAGTGTCGGCCTAAGTGCCTTAGAAACTCTATGTCCTACTATGTTAGACCATCTGTAGTCCGCCCTTCTCGTAAGATTCTATATTTGGCCACCTGAAACAATTTTTCATAAGGCTTGATTTGAGGTTATCGCTAATCGTGTTGAAACTATTTCCACAGACAATAAATTTATTATTATTATTACTAAGCTTTTCTCACAGAAGTAAACGGAGCGAGGAAAAACAAAGAGCTTTATTTGTTATACCTATTCTGAAAGCTCTTTGTCCGGTAAGGCGTTGTCTGGTAAGGCGAAAATATGAACCATTTTCTTGCACAGACATGTGACATCTGTATAGATTTATTGGCTGTGCAATTACTCTTTTAGATTGTCTTTGAACACAGCCTCTCTAGTACCAATTTGCCATCCAAAATAGATATATCTTAAAATCGATGAAATTCCGTACAATGATTTGCTGGATCCATTGACTTAAACATGAACGTAAACCTGTGGTATCGCCTATTGAAATTAATTACGCGACAACACTTTTAACTCAATTCCTTTATTTTCTATAAGGATTAGGATTAGGACTTCAAATTTATACAATTAATTATTAATTATTACTAGGTCGCAAAAATCAGATGTGAGTTTGCCCACACACCACCGACGCATTGAACTTCCAGAATACAACTAAAAAATGGACAAGGACAACAACTGTCGGTTCATTTGAATCTTACCATTCGTTTAGACGTTTCCTCTACAAACCTGTCTCCATTTCATCCCAGAAAAATGTTGCATGTGCACTTTTCTATCTGTTGGTGTCTATTTTTTTAAATACAGAATTTCGCCTCCTCCTGATGGGGCTATCGGACCGCTTATAGAACAAATAGGATTTGGAGTAAAGCCCAGAAATTGATGTGATCTTTGTGATCCTAATCACGGTATCGCCTTCTGAGTATTTCATTGTCCTTTCATGGTCAGTTTTGTAGACTGACAATTGGAAACACAAAATAGAATAAGCCATGAAGCCTCCTTTTTGCTTATGCTTAACTATCTCGATACCTTATGACTCGAATATTGCATATCTTATGATCAGTGCTGCCAAATTGAATCGTTTTACATTCATTTTAGTACCATAAAACAAGATGTCTACGCTAAGAAGACGTGGGCCTCAGTAAGCATGTCTCTTCAACATTCTCGCACCTAGACCAGCCTTTTCCATGTTCAAAAACATATTTTAAATTTGTTTTTCAGTCGTTATTCAACCATTCGAAAAAGCGGTAATTTTTTGAACTATTGCCGCTAGATTTCGGGATTTTTGAAGTCTACAAATTGGCCTATTTAATAGATCGGGTCTATAGGCCGCCATCATGTAGTTGTAGGCTATTGTTGCAGCTTGGATATCTGCAGGCCCGACAGAAAGTAATTCAGTAAAATGCTTGTTTAGCGATCCCAAGAAATCCTATAACCTAAATACCTTTAAACTATCCATTTTCAAATGAAAAACTAAAAATCAGAAAACTTTCGTAAACACATCACTAACTTGTCTTTCAGCATAATTTACTGGTGTTTTGGGCAAGAATTTAATTTCAGTGTCCAACTGATTTAATCAAATAAAAAAAATCTTTAAAACTATACTCTTGGCAACACTGCCCTCATTTTTTTGTTTGATGACATTTCCCCTTCCTCCTTAAAGAACGACACTCTGTTCTTGTGCCATTTACCGTTTCCTATCTCACAAATTGAAAGCCAACGGGAATACAAATTATATTTCAATTAATACTTTTTTTTACACATGCACACACATACACACGCCGATCTCCAATATGGCGATGACATTATGTGCTACTCCCAGGATTCTGTCATCCTTCCTTGATTATTATTATGCCACACACCGGTGGAAATAAAAAAATTACCAATTTCATGGATATTTTGTTAAATATTTCACCCGCACAACGATGAATTACAATAAAAATCCAGAAACCAACAAAACTGGATTAAGGATATATCCCCACACACACACTTACATACGTCCTCGTATTTATTCACATCCCAAAGCGCTGTTGTAAAGTGAATTTTAAAGCTTCTTTTAATGAGTGCGTCCAGTAGTAATGGAATTTATTATTCAAAAAAAAAAAAAAAATCATTTTCCCCAGGAGAAAAAAAAACTTTCTTTTTACTCACGACCACGAGGGTGGTCCATCATTTATGGTGACAGCACAGGACTTCAGGACTAAAAATGTGGCATGGTGTGTGGCGATCTGAATCATTTCATTTGCGCATTGTTTTTCCATTTCAATTTGATAACAATTAATTCAAGCGGTAACGCTTTTTCTCTGTCTCTGTTTCGCCATCTCTCTCTTTCTCACTTTTCAATGACTTTTCGTTTCATTTCGTTTTGGTTTTTTTTTTTTGTTTTTAATTTGTCGGCATAAAACATTTTGAATTATCTTCAAATTGACTTTATTTATGCGTGGTATTCGCTTTATAATTATATGAATATTTATACCGTTCCGTTCCTGGAGGAAGAATTCAGTAATTATAGATTTTTTTGCTGCGTTCGTTGTTGTTGCGCGTATTTTCTCTGTTCTGGTTCACTGGTAGCGTTATTAACTTATTTAAATGAGGGTTGGAGAGGGGGGAGAGTTAAAAAATGTAATTAATATTTTTTTTTTATTTAATTTTTAATTTTGTATAAATTTATTAAGCAGATAAAATGATAAATGAGTTCATGGTTCTTTTTTATTTAATAGTGAATATTTAATTTAGCGGTTATTAATTTAAAAAGGAAAAATAAGTCAAAGACGTAAATGAAATTAAAATTAAGTGTTTTGTCCTGTCAATGGTGTGGTTGCAGTGATGTATTGTATGACGCGTTTCAAAACACAATCAAGGTGCTAACGGCCGATTTGGACATACATTGTTGTGATCTTAATCTCTTCCTTAAAAGTTCACAATCAATTTTTGGCAGCATTGAAATCAGAGATGACATGCTAGACTACTGCTAGCTTTAAAGAAGCATGCAAGGAACCTAGTCTCAGCCCTAAAACCTGAAGGAGGTAGCAATTTTGGTGGATAGTCAAGTTACATACACCGCCTCTCTCAACCACCACTTCCTCCGGATCAGTAGAACAGTTCAGGAAAGAACTAACCCGTGCAAGTAATTGGTTTAAAATCATGCTCCGCTGGGTTCCCAGTCACAGCAACACAGGGGGAAATGAATGAGCTGATGAGCTGGCCAGCTCTTGCGGCGGTAGTATGTCCTCCCTTAGGACTCATCAAGGGTAAAATCTTTCAACGCTTTCTAGTTGAAGCTAACTCCAGGCGGAGGAACCTCAATAACTGTGCCATATCCAGGCAGATATTGCCTGTTCATAACAAAAATAGAAAACACGACCTGCTCAACAGATCACTGGGAAAATCGGCACTCAGACTTCAAGGCTAGGTATCGCTTTAAAACCTCACTGCTGCAGTTGGAAGAATGTAAATGCGCAGGTTAATCTTTTCCATTTCCTGTGCGAATACCCGGCACTAGCGAGAGCCAGACAGCGCACTTTAGACAACTATTTCATTAAAGACGTTTTAGAAATATCTGCCATAAAACTCTGTAACTTTATTAAGTCGCTCAACTTCACAGAATGTATTTGAATACTATTTCCTCCACACACACACTATGATAATCAGGTTACTTTGAGCTGTGGCATCAAGATGGCGCATAAGCTCTAATTGTGTATGGCGAGATACATATGTCATACAGCCACTCTGCCTTCATTACCTACATAACCTATACTAGCATCCCTGCTCTTTATAATGATATCCAGATTAGGTAGCATGGGCCACTTAATGTCCCTTACCTATGTTTATTCTCTGAAACTTATCATCTGACCTTTCTGGCAGCCGCCGGAGCCTCACAGTATTTGGTATGGTCAGTGATTGTGGGGTTTTGAAGAAGGGATCGAGTTTATACCATTAAATTGTATACCATTAAATCAGAAGAACAACACTCATTCAGTGCTTTATTGAAAGTCTTGGTTTTATTGGGTATGGACGGTAAGACATTCAGCACCTTAAATGTTTCTTTTTCTCTTATCAATATATATTTATATGGATGATGCAGGTACCTCTTTTCAATTGAGCTAAGCTTGACCTTAAAATGTGCAAAGATTGTTTTTTAAAGCATCTTCTTAGTTAGTCGTGTATTTAGAAGTGAATACGCTCTAGTCTCGAAAGTATCAACATCTTGACACTGACTTAGTACGAATCTAAGCCTGGGTTCATTCCAAATGCTTCAAAGACTCGATGGTGGTAATAAAATATACCAGCGCCGATTACAGTGTCCACTTTTGAGCCATGAGTGTGCCGCACGATTCATTGCAAGCTTATTTATACGTACACGACATATAGGGCTTGGTACTTTTGCCTGCAAAACAAAAACCCGCACACGAAAGCCAAGAGACAAGACAAGAGCCCGAGTAAGAAAATACCGCATAACAAAAGCCTGCAGATTCAAAAAGAATATTCGTTATATACTGATTAAGTACACATCATGGGTCTCCCGGGCTTTTGGGTCGATAAATCAGAGTTGTAAAAGAATGCAATCATTTTGAAATGCATTCTTTAATGAATTCAGTTTTTTAATTGCATTCATTGACTTCAATTTGAGACTTCAGAAAATCGTTAAACATTCAAAAGATTGCATTCTTTTTTCTGCCAATCAATTGAATGCAATCATTGAATGCAATCACTTGTGACTTCAATCGAATGCTTTGCAGTCTTTTGCATTCATTTGCACTCTTTGCATGCATTTTCATTCTTTTGCATTCTTTTACATTCCCTTGCATTGTTTTGGATTCTTTTCGATTAATTTGAATTAATTTGGTAATGAACGATGGTAAATGTACATATGTAGATGTATGTACATACCTTTGAATATTTTTATTAATTTTTATTCCTGGAAATATTTAAGGTATGATTCAATTGAATGGTAGAAAAAATAATGCAATCTTTTAAATGCTTAATGAATGGTGATTGCATTCATTTTCTTGAAGTCTTAAATTGAAGTCAATGAATGCAATCAATAAATTGAATTCATGGAATGATTTTGAAAGAATGCATTCCAAAATGATTGCATTCGTTCACAACTCCGGTCGATATCGGTCTATGTTATTCAAATTTACCTTAAATTCACTTTTATAACCACAGGTTTTGTACAAAAAAAAAAGGATCAATATAAGACTTTGCAGGACCTTTACCAATTTCTTTTCGAACAGATGCGGGACTCAGGATGGGACTGAGTGTTCGAAGATGATTGTGTGATTTAAATGGGAGCCTTATAAATGAAATAAGTCATATTTGATACTGCGATTGTTATCAATAATCAAGCAGCAAAGCAATTCATTCCAAAGCATAGACATATCTCTCAAGTAGAGCCCGCTGCTAGAAAGACAACCAAACAGTCTCCTACAGAGGCAAGTAACACAGGCGGAGTTTCGTGAGACATCAATGCAAAACGCGACAGACATACTAAATCCCAAAACGCTTTAAATGGTAACAATTCTTAAATCTAAGTTTCGAATGTCATCTATGGAAAAAGCACATACAAACCACCTTACAGAAAATACTTCTTTCACTACGGCTTTTCTACGTCTAAACCTTTGGTGTGGTTTCAAAACCCAGATGAAACCATCTCCAATAAAATTCGCCTTTCACCCAAATGAGTCTATGAAGAGGGAAACCTCCTCCAACCGTCAGGACTTGTAGTCTGTGGAAAGGCTTTTAAGGAGGCAACTTCCAAGAGTCACTGAAATGTAAATGAACTCGGAAAAAGAATTGCGCCATGCCGCTGTTATATAAGCATTCCTTCACTCCAAGGACACTACACGCTAATTACCATTACCTGACTTTATCTCTCTTTTGATAGAACAAAAACATTTCTAGTTTTGTTTCACTGGTGTGTTTTTTTGTCGCCTTTTTTTTTGAAGTAATTAAATTACAAGCCTAATTGATTCCACCTTTTAATCAAGCGAATTCCTTCCCAGTCAGTTTTCTTCCTTCTTTCCAATTCATTCAAATTCAAATTCGTCTTCTTTTACTTGCAGTCTTTCATCAGACCATTCTGTCTCTTTTCTTTTTTGCTTCCTTCAAAGTAATTACCTTTGACTAAAACCAATCCCTCTCCTTTTTTTTTTATTTTACTCCAAAGTTGCTTTCTCAAAAGTTAAGAATCCTTGAAATGAAAATGAACTATAAAAACCTCCTTGTCAACCCCTCATACACTAGGATTCTATTTTTATTTTTTTTGGGTTTTTTCTTAAGGAAAAAAAAAAGAAGGACATTTAAATCTTTAATTAGGCCATTTCTCACAATTACTTGTAATTACAAATTCTTCTTCAGTTCTCCTTCATTTTGTTTTCTTCTTTTGTTTTAGATTTCAGTTTGATTCCTTTTTCGTGGGGAGAGAGGGAGAGAGAGAGGAAAAATTATACCCATAGGCAGGTATCAAGGACACGAAATAGTGTCTGTGGGCGGATTACAAATTGCGAATTGGTGAATCAGAGAAGGCGGATAAGAGATAAGAAACGGCAAAAGCTAATGACAGAACGAAATCAAAAGTCATTAGAATAAAAAATGATTCGGAAATAATTACAAAATCCTTTTCTGGCTTTTCTTGACTTTAATCAAGAATGCTAATGAAAATTCCAGCCAAATGGATCATCGTGATCCTATTTATGTGTACGTATACCTTTTTCGATTGAAGGAGTGATTTGGCTGTAAAAAAATAGAAATAAGTTGGAAGTTCTTGATGTCTTGGAAGAGCAGTTGTTCTAAAAAGGCGTAAGAAATTTGTTGAAATTTAGGAATGTTGTAGGTTTCAAGACGCCGACTTAATGAGACTCATTAGGCAATTTGAATGAAATTTATTCAGTTGTTAACATGTCGTGGTTATGCTACTACTTTAAAGGAAATAAAATTACTATTAAAAATGGCTACGCCATGAAAGACCGAAGGTTGAGTGGAAAAAAATCGGAACTCCTTTTCGCGATATCTAATCTTGAACTTAATACAGTGAAGACATAGCAGAGAAAAGGCGCAAATTGATGTACTGAGACTTATACTTTCAGAGAAGGAGGCTTAAAGCTAGGACAGGCACTTTGAAGCATATAGAACACTAGTCTTTAAAAAGGCTATTCGCTGCCAGTAACTCACGTATCTGCACACTAAGCCTTACAGAGGCCCATTGTGATACCAAGGAACTTGGCGTTGTGTATCCCTCTACTACTCATAAAAACCATTTAGAGCTTTGTATAAAGCGAGATAGGCTTCCAACGTCTTTTTGTGCTGGGTCACTGAGAACGTTAAAGAAGTTTTCCCCTAGGTGTAGTTTTCTATTAAAGCAAAAACCTGGACATGAACAGAGGAGATGCGTTGGGCTTTCTTCCACTTCTTCATCTTCGCCTAGTAGCATGCTTGCCTATAGGGCAGTGTCCGGCAACAACAGCTAAAGTCGTGCTTATATGTGGTCTTTAAAGGGACAGAAGGTAGTTAGAGCTGTTTAGACTTAATATATGCAAGATTTGTTTTCCTTTTTTTTAATAACTGTATCCTGTCCTAAGGCTGATACTACGACCTGAAAGATCTATTGTATTATAGGATTCTAATTAGTCCAAGAGGCAAACCACCTTCCCAATAAAGGCAAGTGAGTCCTTAGTTGACGCATTTTTTAATTCATAAGGTCTAAGCAGGTCTTTGTATAAGGTACGTCCTCTGACCCCGAAAAGTGCTGGGCAGTCACAAGTGACGTGTTTGGCTGTTTTGACCTCTTCCAAACAGAGTCAACAATCGGTCTCGCTAGACAGGCCTTACTTGTTCAGGTGGTATCGTAATTGACAATGACCGGAAAGGAAATTTGTAAGATACCTAATATCCTTCTTATTGTGGTTTAGAAGTTCCCTGTGATGGGTAGAAGGCTTAATTAACAGTTCGGCTTGCCTAAGCTCCGGGTAATTTCTCCAATGAGAGAGTCGGAGACTGTGTTCCCAATTGCTAAGATTGAGATTGCTGCCCAGTTTATGCCGCAAAATGGTTCTGGACCTGAGAATTTAGCAGTAGAGCCTGAACGTGCCAGCTCATCCGCAATCTCATTTCCTTCAATGCCGCTGTGACCAGGCACCCACCAAAGTTTGACCTTATTATGGGCAGCTAGGGATTGGAGAGCATTGAAGCAGCACTTTACCAGTCTTGCCCGATCTCTCAGGCGGCAAGGCAGGTTGATCCACCTTCCCATCTAACATTGGTTTTCTTGACTATGTCGAGTTTGAGTGCTTGCTTGCTTGCATACTTATGTATGTCCTTTTTTCCGTTAGAATATGTATTGTTGTTCCCAGCTTAGCGAGCTCGTCAGCTTTACAATACCCTGGGATGCGTCTGTGCCCCGGCATGGATGTTCACCTGTTCAGCCATTGACAGTTGGAGGCGGTCTCAGAGGTACCTAGATGGGACAGATTTCAGCAATTTCAAGGCCGCCTGACTATCTCAGAATATGGTAATTTCATTGGAAGATATCACATTCCTCTTAATACAGGAAAACGCTGAAGTGATCAGGGAGGCGTAAAGAGAGATTGGTGTTTAATCAGCCTCAGAAAACACTTCCTCCTACATCACCATTGGTTGTAGAGCGTGTGGAAGCTTGCAGACTTATCTGTTATAGCTCCTAAGTAGCAGGTGTTTAAGGTATCGGGAGAACTTTGTCTATCCGACTGATATCTCATTTTCCCGACTAAATGACGTCGATCGAAAATATTTCACTACGTGATACACTCAGTTGCTGGATGGCTTGATATTCATTTTACAGGTCATACAGTGGTACATTCAGCTAAGAGTTGTAAAAGAATGCAATCATTTGGAAAAGCATTCTTTGATGAATTCAATTTTTTGATTACATTCATTGACTTGCAATCACCATTCATTTTTCATTCAAAAGATTGCATTCTTTTTTTCTATCATTCAATTGAATGCAATTACTTGTGACTTCAATTGACTCTGCATTCTTCTGCATTCATTTTTTTTTTTAGGTCTCAAATTGAAGTCAATGAATGCAATCAAAAAATTGAATTCATTGAAAGATTTTGAAAGAATGCATTCCTAAATGATTGCATTCTTTTACAACTCTGATTCAGCTGTTATGTATGGATGCTAAAGTCTGGTTGACGATCGTATTATGTATGGGACACCAATCTGAACATTTAAGTCGTCATTCTTTTTTCGTACGTCATTTCCAACCCAGACAACCCGATGCCTAGGTAGGGCCCAGATTTTAAGAGACTGGGTGTAGCTTTTTCAGTGTCTCCTTTAGTGGCTTTCTTATTTGATTTCAACTGCCAACATAGTTTTTAATTCAACCCTGATGAAACTTGTAAAGACTTCATAGAAAAGCCCATCGAAAATGTCCAAATAGCTGATATAAGTTGTTCACTATATCGTAGAGTCGTTCAGCCGCTGATGCTAGCTTAAGATTACCAACATTTTGTTTAAAGGAAACCTTTATGGAAACTTGAAAAAATCGAATGGTTATCAGCTAAGTGGACTTGAAGCTTCGAGTCTACTTAGGTTCATATATAAGGCATTTACTAACGACCTTTGGAGTATTCTTCTCCCAGTATTTTTTTTGGTGTAGGCCTTGAGAGGCTAGCGTATTTGTTCATAACAGATCACTGATGCAGGCTTGAAGAGATCTTTATCTCCGAAAAGCTATAAGTTTGACTGCGTGTAGAAAATTCTGCAACCTATTTCTTATCGCTCTTTTTTAAGACCTTGATACATCCGAACTTGAAACTGCAAAATTTAAACTCTAAGCATGCTGCCGTTCATAGTCTATTTAAAATTAAGACAAATCCCTTAACATAGGATTGGCTTGGAGATATCCGTATTAGATTTCAACAAAAAAGGATCTTAGGATTCGGAGTCTGTTTTTGCTTAGAATCTTTTATGGTTTCTTTTATGGTTACAGTCCTAAGTAGCATGTTAACTTATCTTAGTTCGGGTAGTTCATTCCAGAGTCTGGCTCTAGTGCCGTCTCCCTCTTTACTTCTTCATAGTTTTTTTAGATGATGTTTGCCTGACTGAAATTTTAAAAGTTTTCTTTTTAAACATTTCTACCATTAAAGCTTTCGCTGTTTTTTTAAAATTCATCACTGATGTAGAATTAAAAAGACTTGGGATTCAATTTGAATACTTGCTAAGACTGGATTAAAAAAATCAAACAGATAGGCCTGACATCTATCTATAACTTCAATAACTTTACCCAATTTCTTCAAAATTTAGGAACTGTTCGCAACCAGAATTGTATTTCGAAAATCATTTATTTAAAAATTCCACACTAAATCAACATGAAAAAAGAAACCATCCGATTTTAAATTTTACTATCAAAACAAAAATAGATTAGACCTCAAAGTTCCACCTTGCGGCACCTCCAAAACACGTTATAAATTCAAGTTTCTTGCACTCTCGCACTTGCACAAGAGTTATTTTGTTTCACTTCATGTTCATTACTTTAAGGCGACTCCACTTAAGTCCTCTTAAACTCATTAGACACTCATACTATGCCACATCTGTTCGTAATTATCTACATATGTATCCATATATGAAATGTATTTAGTATATCGTCCGAAACCTTAACTAATTAAGCTCTCTTTATCCTCTATCTCTGTATCTCTCTATTTTCAGGTTGTGCTTTCGTAAAGTTTAGTTCCCATCAGGAAGCTCAAACAGCTATAACTAATTTACACGGAAGTCAAACTATGCCGGTAAGTGTTGCACATTTCACCTACATATAGATACATAAATACATACATAGATACAACGCGCAGTTATGTACCCATCGCATATACATATAACTGAAGCTGAACACATCCTCTGATAATAAATTGAATTAATGCTGCTTTAGCTGCTCAATTAAGTTGTGCAGAAGTTGTTATGTAGCTGCGGCCCTCGCTATAGGAGCGTTGTCCCTGGCTCTAAATAATTGAGGACACTCCTAAAGGTGTTATCTACGGTGTTTCCTGTGTGTTTGCAATGATTAATTCGTCCTAAGGAAGATTTATTTGCATATTTAAGGCTAGGTTGGTATACCTTTCTCGCTCTTTCGTCCTTGTCCGCACACACACACACACTTTCACCAAGTTGGTTCTTAGTTTATGATTATGTGTCAGAAAGTCAATTAAAGCCGCAGATTTATTTTGGGTTATTCTTATTTATTTTTGTTTTTTTGTTGAAGGATATTTTTCAACCCACCTTTGGGGGTTGAAATTTGTAAGAAAGTTTTGCAATTTATTTCGAATAAAGTCCTCAAGGGATTTCGTGCCTTTTTTTTTATTGTATGTAGGCTGGAGTGGAATACAAGGACACCAGTGTGAAGAGTAAATGTTGCTTAATTTATCAACTTACGTGTTAGTACCTTTAGTGATTTTTATGAACTTTTATGTGATTTGTCAAGCGGCAGGGTGGGGTAAATGATGTTCCTGATTTTTTTCTAGGATGGCCTACTATATAACAAATAAAGATGTTACATAATTTGGAAATAAAGAAAGAGGTGGGGGCTTTGACAAGTTGGGAGTTAAAACAAAACCTGATTGACAATAGAATTACACAAACGGGTTGCGGCTTTCAGCTTACTTACTTAGTTGGCGCTACAGCTCGAGGTGAACCTGGGCCTGCTTCTCGCAACCATTTGTGTATGCGTGTTATATTTTTGCACGAATGGAAGGGACCTACAGTTTTTTGCCGACTCCGAACGGCGAGAAGCTCAATCGTGACAAATGATACTATTTGATGCTTGTCAGACATTCGAAAGAGGTGGGCACTGTGAAAAAACTTTTAGGTGTTTGCGGCGGGATTCGAACCCAAGACCGCTGGCTCAGTAGTCCGACGCACTAACCACTTGCGCTACGGTGCCCTTTCAGCTGTTCGGTCAAAATAAGTAAAGAGAAACCAATTAGCCAAGTTCACAACCCAAATCAATTCAAAATGGCTACAATTCTTTAAATTATGAGTCCATAGAGTGCGGAGAGCTTAACTTCTGTTTTTCTTATTTCAAAACCGTCTTGAAATTTGTCAGACTTCTTTGTCCGAGTGCTGATTTTGTGATGCATAGAAAGTTTTCATCCGTATGTATTTTCTTTTTGA
Source organism: Brachyopa scutellaris (assembly GCA_949775065.1). Taxonomy (NCBI): domain Eukaryota; kingdom Metazoa; phylum Arthropoda; class Insecta; order Diptera; family Syrphidae; genus Brachyopa; species Brachyopa scutellaris. The sequence continues at coordinate 14,856,419 of OX459114.1, forward strand.
AAATCTTCCAATAATCGTTGAGTTTGTTAGAGAATTTTAGTCCTTTAAGGCCTATATACCTCTATCCGACAAAACTGCTCTGAATGTAGGCTATGAGGTGAATATAAAATAATACTTTCGAAGACTTTCTTTTATGATAGCAAGAATAATGGTGAACATATTGGCCAGATGTGTTTTTGAAGATAGGTTAGATTAGCTGACTTTTAATAAGGGCTTACTTGACGATTTCGACCCAAAGAACCCCAGTCTTTCAACTGTAACTCGGAGATGACGTGACTACCGATAATGAAATGTTTTTGGTAAGACTTCAAGTGGATATGTTCAGCTCGATCAACCTTAAAAAAATAACGCTTATTTGATGACCTATGCGATATCTTGCATACCTAGTTGGATTCATTGCTGTTGGTATAGTAGCCCTTCTAGTATATTAAATTCTCTACATATTACTCTCTGTCAATCCTGCCGTAAGTTTGAGAAAGCCTAATAAAATTTTAAGGATCTGTTGAATTTGAAATTGAAATAAAACACACACAAGTTAAACAAATGAGCCAAAGTTTGATTGATTTCTGGTAAACCTATGTAGCCACCTCGGGAGCGTCTCCGGAACTGCATCCTAGAGCTTCAATTTGCGACTACTGTTCCAAGCACCTATATTGCACAATTACCTGTCAATACCCCAAGTAGGCTGCCGATATTGTGCTCTACTCATTTCTAACAGGCTGTAACTTTTGCCCTGATGAATTTCGACCATAAACTCGACATGACTAGTTCTCTAGAATTACCTCGCGCTCATTCGCTGTCATTTCTAGAAAAAAAGTCCTTTATTGAAGGAGTTTTCTTTCAAAAACTTTGCTGATTGGTATCCTAGGTCCGTTAAAATCAGTATTAAATCAGAGGAACCAAATGGGTTAAGTTATTTGAAAGTCTTAGGATAATAATATTTGAGCTATTACGGCTGTCTGAGGTCTCAGAATAGATGAAGCTTCGAAATTTCAAGTAATCTATAATAAAAGGATTACTGAGGATTGTTGAACTAGAGAAAAGAGAGCTTAGATGACTTTACTATCATAAGTATGGCGGACCACAGATGGTCAAGAATAGAGGGTCGTATGATGTCTAAGGCTCTTTGGCCGATCCTTGATCGCGAAGGTACCTAAATAGGGCAAAGCTAAGAATTTTTATAGGAATATTCTCCAGGCTCTGTCTCTTGAGAAAACATTCCAAACGAATGGGACTTTCAAACACAGACGAATGCAGATACTGCAATGACATACACAGGTACAGCGAAAGATACCAATTTGAAAATTTTGCAGCGAAATAAAATGATTAGACGGAAGTATTTCGATTAAGGTACCATCATAGGATGGTCTCAGGGGATCGCGATCGGCCCATTATGGTGCCTAGTGTTTTATGATGGTTCAGCCTCATAACCCCTTTTAACCCAGCTTAACCTAACCTATAAGTAAAAAGCTAGTAAAACTGGCGTGGAGAAATGTCCTTAAAAGACACAGGGGAAATTTTAACTGAGGAACGCTTACACTGCACTGAAGTCTTTTTGATCACTCATTACCTCTAACTGCCCTTCTCGGAGCATAAGTATTGTGTACTTTTGGAGTTTCATCCATAATTCTATGAAATATATCTTATCACTTCGAGTAGCATCGCTTAAGATTCAGTGAGGTTGAGTGAGGTCGAATTTTCATTCGAATTCGCTATCCTTTACCTTAAAAAACTTCTCTCCATTCTTTAAATAAATGTGTTCCTCTGTTGTGCAAAAATAAGACCACTTTACATGGACTTGAGACCTTGAGCCAAGTTTCATTGATAAAACTGCTCTACGATACCTAATATCCTTTTCATAATGTATTCCGAATTTTATCCTGATCCCATCGGTGATTACAGCTTATTTAAGAGTAATGCAAATTTCCCATGCCAATTCCTTTCGACGGCAACCTCTCGACGGCATACTTCACCTTTTTTCTGAATAATATTTCAATACTCAATGGGACGGGCGGCGATTACATCCACCCTTCGACTTGCCATTGTATTCGTATAGCGAGGATTAAAATCAAAAAACGCCCTTTTTTAAATTCAATTCAAAATTAATTCCATAAAGCTCTAAGCACCGCGCACAGGCTTTGCATTATAAAATCTCCGCGGGCTCATAATGAATACACATTCCGTTTCCGCTTAATTATCCCCTCAAATGCGCCGGATACCGGAAAATAATAATATTTCTTTTAATTTTTCACTTTGAAGCTTATATTGCTTTCTTCCCTTTGACTTCCACACTTGCGGGTCCCTTTTGCCTTCATGCAAATGCACAGGCCAATATATTAGAGCGCGGGCAAATTACACATATTATTCAAACCCATACCACAGGACCTGTGCAACCGATTTCGATTCGAAAAAAAAGAAAACCAAAAAATCATAGGTTACAGGCAGAGAGATTGTGCCATCAATTTCAATTTAACTTGGCAGGATCTTCTTGCGTGGAACGTTTTGCGTTCTCCCATCATACCTAATCCTTAACGCAACTAATTTGATAAAACCACCACCTGACTTGATGACGGTGTGGTATCCAATAAAGGGAAATAAAACAAACAGCAGGAGACGCAACATTCCAGTGGAGACTAAAAAAGACAAAAAAAGGAAGAAAGTGATTTTTTTTTAACGCCCCAAACCTCTCAACCCCCTCGTGACTGCTGTCAGTGTGTGTTTTGCCTATTACAGTCACGTCCCACGAGATTGGTTTGCCTTTCTTCTTGTGCTTTGCATTTTTTTTTTTTTTTTTTTTTGTGCTAAATTCACTTTCAATAAACATCAACATAAATCTTCGCGCACACATATACAGCATGTGCTGGGTATATCCTTAAAATTTGCAGCCGAGTTGAAATAATCCTCAATCAGCTGTCCAACAAAAGTACGCGGGCTTCCTTCTCTTAGATTTCGGTTGGAACCAAAAAGACGGAAGAACTGATATCCTTCCACTTTTTATCCTGAGGCATTCTCCAGTTATCCTTGGCGGAGGTTACAAATTAAAGGAAGTCTCCCGTTTTCCGTTTCCTGTTTCGCGATTTACTGTATTTGCTTCTTTTTTTTTAAATAGATGTCAAACAGGGGAGGAAGGAGTATGCGTATGAGTGAGTGGTGGTAAGAAAATATAATGCGAGACTAAATTGAGTGTTATGCACACATCCTTTCCCATTCTTGATGGGGAGAACAAAATTCATAAAAATAAAACAAACACCGTTGAGAACGTCGACTATACGATGACGGTTACATAGAAAGGGAAATAAAAAGAAAATTTTATACACCTGGTGTCACCTTGTGTGCTTCCTTTCTGCACAAAGATCTAACGAATGCGACGACGACGACGAAGGAAACAAGTGAGAAACGGAACATCTTCGAGTAATGGCGTCATTTATGGACGAAAATTGTATACACACACATTCATATTTTATTTAGATATTTTCTCCCTGGAAGGGATTTTTTTTTTCCTGGATTGAAACACATGTGTTGCTTCTCTAGGCGAAATTGGATTGTTCCTAGCACTGTCCCTATTTCGTCCTGGTGGGTGAAATTTATATGCATTGTCACGGATGTTTGAGAGTGCTGTTACACCGTTACACGGAGAGTATGTTTCATAATACTTTTGGGTATAAATTAAGGATAATTGAGTGGGGTTTCTATTTTTTTGCGTGAAAAGAATAACCTAAGTAGTGACTACGAAGGATGTGTGCAACTATCCTGTTGCAGACAAAAGTCATAGATCTTAACTAGGGAGAACAGGTTTTCTATTGTCTTCGTAATTTGTTTCGAGAAGTTATAGGGTAGAGTAACAGGATCCCCATCCTTTTTGGAAGGAGAAATAAATACAAAAATATTCTAAGCAGGGCTGTTACACCGCTATAAAATTATTCAAATTTGTAACGCAGACTACCCACAGTTGGTGGCTTATTTGTTGTGATAGGCCTTCAGTCTGCAGGCCCGTTCAATAAGGTAGGTAGATCTTCAGAGGGATATAAAATGTCTCTAAAAATCATTCATTCTACGCGTCAATTTTTGTGATTTTACTCCAAACTTTCGGATTGATTGATAGACACTCATAAGCTTAAGGACAATAGACTCAGTCTCGCATATATGTATGTACAATTATTGGTAAAAAAAAAAGGTCAACTAACGTTTGGACATCATCTGAGTGGAAAGGATTCATTTAAAACTCGATTTGCTTGGAAATTCCATGGCATATAGCCTTTGTGACAGCTGCATTGTTAGAAAGCCTAGCGGGTGTCCTACTACATGGAGCAAAAATGAAGAGGTACATATGTGTCCTGTTCCCTATTCTAAAAGTTATGTTTATCTTTGACCGAAGAACTTTGATTCGGAATACCATTAGTTGCCTTGATCAGCGAATGGTATATTTGGTAGAAGGGGACTTTTGAGGACGCGTTTGAAACTGCTTGGGGTTTGAAGAGATGTGAGACGTAAAAACCATAAAAGGAAGATTTAATGATTCTTCGTCAGCCTCGTGTTTATTTTGTTTATACTTAAAGGTGATCCGATTCGAGCTTTCAAAATAATCCTTACATAGTATAAATCAAAGTCCCGATCAGTGTCATATTACGTTTGGGATCGAAGATCTTAAGAACCGCTGAACAGATTTTAATGATTCTTTTGGTATAAGATTACTAAGTTCTCGAAAAAGGTTCATCAATTAGCTTTGAAGTAGATACATTTTTAGTTTTAGAGTTTAAGGGACTTCAAATGAGAAAACGAAAATTCAATTTAAAACAAACGGCTATTACCACAGAACAGGTTCTCCCATATAATTGATATTCAATATCAGCTTAATTACATTCAATACGCAGATTTGAAGACCAAAATCATATCTGTGCAATAGAAGCTAAATAATAGTACAAAATGCATTCCAAAGTCGTTTTTTTTTTAATTTTTTTTCAAGCAGAAGCTGAATCACAGCACTCAGTGGCAATCGTGTGGAGTTGGTGATAATTTTTTTTTGTAAGCCGCACTCCTCCGAAACGGCTCGACCGATTTTTATGAAATTTTTTGTGTATATTTGGTAGGTATGAGAATAAGTTTTAAAGTATATTTCATTTTGCTAGGTGGCGCTGGAGTCAAGTCATTACTAACTTCTTTATTTATGGACCGAAAAGGCTCATATTCACAATATACATATGTTGGTTCAGTGCCAAAAGAGAAAATTACATAATTAAATCTGGACCCGATAGGTGGCGCTGTTTGTCTTTTATAGACACGAAATGCAACATAGCATCAGTGCAGTTACTTAACAACCGGTGGTTTTGGTTCCCGTCATATAAAATTTCGTAATTTCAGGTGAAATGTGAATATTAAACATTTTGGTCAATTAATATAGACAGACATACAGACAGACAGACAGCCAGACGCATAGATAGATTGACAAACAGATAGATAGATTGACAAACAGACAGGCAAGCAGACAGAGAGACAGACAGAGCGTCCGATTCTTCAAACTAAATGACAATGTATGTATTGTAAATAACACTATATTTTTTCGACACGGGCGAAGCCGGGCGGGACAGCTAGTATACCCACTAAATGAGCATCTCCGGATTGTAACGGAATTAAAAAGACTGCGGGCGCGGTTTCAGAATCACCTGTTACGGAAAGAGAAGTCCTGAACCAGGCGATTGGCGAAAAGGGTCGTACGTGCTGTACCCGCGTACCGATTTTACATCCGCAAGTTCTTCGCTAGCGTCAGAACCCACGACCACAGGACTCCTTGGGCCCGTCCGGGCAGCAGAGAGGGAAGGGTGTCCGAATCTCAGTAACTGGAGGCATGCCCCGAATGCCCGGGGGCGCTATACTCGTATTAATGTCATTAGTTTGCCGCTCTAAAATGACGATTAAAAAAGATCCGCTAAAATATTTTAAAGGACCTCATTCCTTGCAATTGCTTAAAGTCAAATAAATCCACACAGACCATACAGTCAATGCTTAAGAGGAAGAAGACTACAAGTACTAAGGACTATTAAACACCATACAATTCAGCTCTTCTGGGCTTATGGTCGCTTTGGTAAAAATCAGAATGAGAACTCAAGAGAACAACCAAAGAAGGATGTTTACTTTAAGGTCTGATATGATTCCCAAATTGACTGGGTGCTTTCTGCCTTTAATGCACCTTTGGACAGAGTACTGCCTGATATGAAAACTAACCTAATTTCCTTCGTCAGAAGCATCGCTGTGGTTCTTTTGCCCTCTTCTCGATTAGCAACTGCAAGTGACTTCTACAGAAGCCGGAGGAAAGACATAGTGTCACAGTTTGACAGTCCTGGAATCATGGGTGAACTGCACAATATTTTATAATACAGTAAAACCTCCTAATCGGGCCACTCCAGGCGACCGAGAAAATGCGCACCAAATTTTGTCCCAATTATACTTCTGCCTGTATTCGAAACACTACCAAAATGAATAAGTGCTTTGAGCATTGCGTTGTGGCAACAACAGAATAAGAGCGAGGAATTTTTCTTGTGAGCGCAGTTCCGATATTCTGGGGATTCCCCTATTTGTATGCATCATAGCATGAGCTGTTCGTACATGTCACTCTCTTTCCTTTTTGTCCCAATTTGGAGGTTGTTTTGCAAGGGGAGCGTATCGGGATCCCCGTTTTTAAAATTTTTTTAGGAATCGCGCGAAATTTATTTAACATGCAATTGATTGCAAGGCATATTTTTAAAATAAAATAAATAGCTCTGATTGCAAAAGCGAGATTATTAAAACGGGATTATAAGAAGCGGGATTATAAGAAACAGGATTATAAAAAAGCGGGACTATAAAAAGCGGGATTTTAAAGTCGGGATTCTAAGGTCGGTATTTTAAAAAAAAAAAAAACGGGATTATAAAAAGCGGGATATCGTACCCAACCCCTTTGCAAGCAATTTGAACGAAATTCGCAAGCAATTCGTTGCCCCGGATCCAATTTAGAGGTGCGCCGATTTGAGAGGTTCTCTTATATGAAAAACCCGAGTGTATGCATTAAATAGGTTAATATCAGAGGTGCCCCAATTAGAGAGATTCCCAATTTGGAGGTTTTACTGTAATTGTTTAGCTAAACCTTTGTCTGAGCATCTTCTAACTGATCCTCTTTCAGAGGGCGACCCCATTGGATCTCAGTAGCACTCTGAGTTCCGAATTCTGGAGCTAAATGTCACTACCCTTCAGTCCTCTTGACTGGATTTGGTTGAGTTTATGTTACGTGGCCTAAGATTTACTGAAACAAGAGCATTTGAACCGCAAACCATTAATACTGCCCCTTCCTTTGCACCAAAGAATACATATCGCGGTAATTATTCAAGCGTTTTCATACTCACCGACTTCTCGACAGAGTTCTAACCTCAAACGATCACCATCATCATCCACAAAAGCAACACCAATGTAGGTATCCCTCCCCATAGGAAAAAACTTCTCACAATTAATGCTCAATAAATATGCCAACTTTCCACCACTAAAGCAAAGCAAAATGCCGCTCCACCCTCCAAGGCGAACGGTCCACATCGCGTTTAATAGTCCTAGCAGCACAAAAATCATAAAATCCAACCGCGAAATTACATTAAGAACTACTTTATGTGCACTTTGGCTAAATGAAAAATAAACTAAACTTTGTGTTAAGTTTTTTTTTTTTTTTTTTTACCTCCATCCAAGGCGTCCTTAGTCTATATAGTGAACTTTTCAAAAAAGGGAGACATCCAGAGTTACACCGTCCAAGTTGAAAACTGGCTCTCAGCCGCGTGTCCTTTTTTATGAATTTTACCAAAAAGGAAGGGAAAAGTGAAGCCATCCCCAGCGCGCCGCTGTAAATTCAAATAAAACTGTTTTAACTTTTCAATTATGTATGTAAAAAAAATATACCCCCCACCTGAACTCATAGAACTAGCGGTTTTGAAATAATTTCGAAATATTGTATAAAACTCCATTTTTTGTGTGAACATTTTTTAAGGATCCACTTGTTCTAGGATACGAGTAACTTTCCACGTTTTTGAATAAATATTGAGATTAACGGATTCGTATTCGTAGTGAATAGGGATATTTTGACGCGCACCAGGAATTGTTGACTTTTTGGTTGAAAACGCCGTACTTTTCGAGTTGCGGTTGGAAAAGTTCGCGAATGTTGGAGTTTTTCGGATTTTTTTTTTTTTTTTGTTAATTTCACCCTCTAGCGTCTTGCCTAAGCAAAGGCAATCAAATTAAATATTCCGCTGTGTATGTGTACGTAAGGAAATTTCCCTTTTTTTGTTCCCTTTTGTAGTAGTAATAAAAATAATTGCCAAAAATTATGTACATATACCAACGAAGGATGTTGAATGTTGAATGTTTGAAACGCCAAAGGCACTGGCGCAGATTGTTGATGACTCCACTACTGGTTGGTATTCTCGCCGCTTCCATGTTGCTCCATCATCATCATCATCGTCGTCGTCGTCCTGGCACTCCGGCTGTTGCTGTGCGTAGAAGCGGAGCACTAATTACCTATTTCTCTTGCCTTTAAGAGAGAGAGAGAGAAAAAAGGCAAGTTGAAGGCAACCTTCTTTACGCAAAAAAAAAAACAAAAAAAAACAAAAAAGAACATAGAAAGCCGTCGTCTCATCTAGAAAATTAGCCAGGTGAAAAATTGCAGCTGTCGGAAAGGATATTAAAGTTTGGTGTGCCAGCGAGTTTTTCTCAGCGCGGCAAATGTTTCAAAAATTAATCTTCTGTGTTCTCTTGTGCTCTGTTCTAGTATATGGTGGGGCGGGGGTTGGGGGTGGGAAATAAAGCTTGACTGCCGAGTTAAATGGAGACAACCCCGTGGGATAAAATTTAATTCTAGTGGAAGGTGGTGTGATGGTGATGGTGGGCATCACAAACTCAAATAAAAATGTCCAACAAGAAAAATTATTTTTGAAGGCTTTCTCTTTTCCGTAGCGCACTTAAATTAGAATGATATGTCGTTCGCGGGGAGTTCCCGGGATGAACGAAGGGGAAACCCCGACTGTAATCTGTCACACAGAGGGATGAGAGTGAAATGTTTGATATTTGTACGCGAAATTTATCAAAAGATTTGAGTAATTGTCTAACAGAAGGTTGAGGAGGATGAAGTTACCCTCACGTGGGGGAGATATCTCTCACAGATACAGGAAGAAGGAAAAAAAAACACCAAAGCTAAGTTTCACCTGACGTCCTGGTTATTAACTTGTGATTTTTCTGTTGAATTAACATAATTGATGTGCAGCTGGTGGTTGGTAGCTTGTGGTTGTAACTTTGGTTATAAATCTTCTAATTGGCTTTTTGCGTGAAGTAAGTATAAATAGCGGTACATTTAACTTTACGGACGTGAGATTGAAGAAAGGCAATGTGGGTATTTGCGGATGATTTATAGAACTGACAGAGGATTTCTTTTATTATATTAAACAGTTACTCATCCACGGATAACCTCTATCCAGGAGTCCTGTTTATTTTAATCCACAAGATGTACCGGCACGTTGCTAATTTATTAAGAAGGCAAGCAGGGGATTTCAAATTTTAAGCCCAAAATGAAAATTTGTGGAATTAACTTCCTAAATTTAGAAAAGCCAGGAATTACATGGTCAAGGTCTTCCTCACCAAATACTGTAAGCGCAGAAAATACCTCTAAAGATATATAGATGGTGCTTGTAGACGACTGAGGAAAGTCCGTACTTGAAAACTGCAATTCTATTAAAAAAAAAGACTATCAATGGGATAGGCAATGAGCACTTTCTGTAGGTAAGGGGTTTCTATATAAACGCACCCTTAAATTTTTTTATGATCTGTCATATTAAAACTTCACTCAAGGTCTACAAAGGATGTTGATATACTTGAAGTTACGTAGCCAAAACCAGCATGTATCGACTTTTGTACCAAAATCTTGCCAACATACAAATGATTCGAATGTGGCTACAGTTTGTCAATTTAATGTTGAAACTGTTCGCATGTCACAAATTTAAACAAATAAAAGTATTGTCTAAGAACTGAAACCATTTCCACCTTCAAAACTAGGTTTGGCCTAGGTTCTCATAGGGCTACAGTGCCAACAGTCCATGAATACGGTATACTATTTTTTGAAGTGAAACTTTTTTAGCCGCGGTAGAGCAAATTTGCCTGAGTCAGACGAAAATGTGAAACGCTTCCACTTCTCCAACTTCAACAGGCAGTAAAATAAATTCTAAAAAAACAATACATACATATCGAGCCACAAAATATCAAAATTATAAGCAAGCCAAGAAAACAACAACAAAACAATCCCAGAAAATAAAATTCTTATTTTCAACCCCACCATGCAAACATTGGGCCACCACGAGATGATTTTTGCCGGGAGAAAATCGGTTTTGTTGGCGAAGGGACTGAGGTCTGCGGTAAGAAACGACTGCAAATCTTCTACCGAGTTTGAGCGGTTGAATGATGTAAGAAACTAAAGCATACCTACACAACTTTCAAAATATTTAGCTCTGAAAAAATACTACCACAGTGAAAAGGGGTTTATGTGCACAATTTCTTCTGCCGGTAAAAATGTTTTCATACAAAAATGTTATATGAGATGCAACTTCTTTTGGGTTTGTTGCTATTCTTTGGTTTTATTCCTAAAGATAATATGAAGAATAAATAACGTCGTTTTTAATTCAAATTCAAACCTTAAAATTCAGCTTCCAATACCCTTTTGAATATTTCGATAGTTTTTCTGGTGGCAGATAAGACTTAAAGACAATAATTGTGTACAAAATGGATAACACCTCGATTTTCATGAGATGCTTATATGATGTAGACGTAGGGGGTATTTTTTCGAGTATCTTTATGCATCGATGCCAAGTGGTGTCCACTTTGTACATAATTATCTTTATTTCGTTCGAAGAATTGTGTTGTTCTCAAATCAGGAGATTGTAACCCTACGGGGATTGCTCTCCGATTTGCGGCGATTTGTCATGCTACTACGGTAATCCAGTGAGTATTTATAAGAGGAACAGATTTATGCAAGCTATTGTACCAATACTGAGAGGCAAATGTCCTATCTTCGCTGTACTGACAACTTTTGTGGACCAGAGTATAGAACCTAAGAAGTTTCACTTCTAACACGCGAGATTCTCATGCACTTTTTTTTCTAGTTTGAGCTTGAAGAACAGGACCTGAGCGATATTCGTTTTCAATGGAACATACGCCTCGCAGTCTTTCAGCCACTTTAAGATCCTTTTACTTTTGAAGTTCTTTTAATGGAAAGGCTAACGCTAAAGTTAATTCAAGCGCTGATATCCAAGTGCCTACTTTAACTTTGTAGTAATTGCTTCAGTACTTGAGCACTTTAAAACAGTGGCCTTAAGACCTCACCACCAGAAACACCTTCATCCATTTTTGAACCTCCCGCGTTCTAGATCTGGAAGTGTTATGAACTCATCCTCAACTTTGGCCTGTAATATTTGTGTTGGACCTTAAACAATTGAAGAAAAATTCTCTGAATATTTTGACTTTAAAGTCAAATATATATGAAAGCCTAAGAGCAATAAGCCAAGCTTAACAAATGTGTAAAAGTGCAAAGGTAGTGCCCCCTCCTTCACCTGTCCTGAAATGCTTTTCATAGGTAAAAGGCTTTATTGTAATCTCATATATTACGCGATAGCATCAAATCGAATCAATACACACTTCACAAGACTAAGAGGATCACAAATGCACACACTGCAAGTGTACACGTATACAGGAATAATACCACAACAAAACCCATTTCGTGATTCATCCCAAGGATATTCGCATTCAATTAGCATTAAACTTAGCTCCAAGTGTACAATTAAATTCATTTAATTCCAACCATCAAACTTCATCAATTCAAAGCCATCGGTCAAATGGTCCACAGGCAAGTGGTGGACTCACTTGAGGTACAAATACGAGTATCTACACATAGATAGCGCGCAAAGCATCTCACTTAATTGCCAACAATCCAATTATTAAAAAGTAAACAACACACTCTCTCTCTCTATGTCCAGCTGTTCATGGCATTCACCACCAGTACACCATATTCTACTCCTTCAATCAATTTAGAACCACACGCACGCACACACACAAGCAAATAGACAAAAGGATCTCCCTTCAATCAATTGAATGTTATTCCAACATATATGGTTAATTAACGTCCACAACAACAAAAGGACTATACGACTTCGACTCCTTTACCGTTTTACATTGAGAATTAAGTAATTAAAAAGCCGATAAAGGGCAAGAGTGTGTGAGTGTTTTTTTGTTTGTATAGTCAATAGAAATAAAATACAAAAAAAAAAAGCTCCTTTCTATGGTTTTATTATGGCCGGGCCAATACATTATACGTATTCCCTGCGGATTTAACCAGAACGGGTTCAACTCTTTCTTTAGTCCTTCGCCTCTACTTTTATGCCATCAATTGCTTTATCAAACCTTTGGTGGATGTGTGTGTTTGTGTGGGTGGAACACCCTTTCTATACATTTCTTTTTGGAATTAATTAAGAACAGGATTCAACCCGAGGGTGGTTTGAAGGAAGTTTGGCAAGCGCAACAGCAAAATACCAATTCTTAAGGACAAACATAAGTACGAGATGTAATAAGACGCAAAAAAAAAAGGAAAAAAGGATAAAGGAAGGAAGCTCAAGAAAGAAAGAATCGTGTTCTAATGTCAACACGCATACACACAGAGAGAGATACTCGTAGTCGAAAAACCCAAAAGGGTTGAAGTTTGTATCCTCCACAAGACATACACATCCGATTGAGTCAATATTTGTCCGAATCGACTACAGTCAGGAAGGAAACAGGAAGGATTCGCATCCTGAGAGTTTCTTTTTTTTTTTTTGTGTTCTATCGCTCTCTCTCTATCTCTCTCACTAGCAAAATCCCTTCAATTTGATTGAAAGGCGTGAGAGGAACAAACATTCGATAGGGGTTTCCAAGCTTCTGATTCAATCGTCCAAAGCAGGGGATGGTTGTATGTAGCTTTTATAAACCAACAAAAATTCGCCTTGCAGGCCGACCAAACATGACAACCAAGTGTAGTCGATGGATAGCGCTCCAGCCCCATAGAATTCAAAGTTTCATTGGAATTCGTTAATTAAAAAACTAAAGATAAACACACTATAAGGCATATCGACTATGTACCCAGAAAACAAGGAATTTCTAGAGTATAACCGATGAGAAGAATTTCGAATTACAATCGATAGACTACACAGGCTTTGTTTAAACAGTGAGATGCGGCGGGCGGCACGGCGTTCCAGCTACCTTCCTGCTCCTGATGATGATGATGATGATACAAGATGGGAATATTTCGAAACCACAAGTGGCAAGTTCTAAGGAAGATATTTTGAAATTGAATAACCTTTTGGGGGGGTTCTCATTCTCTCACTATGAAATTTTGTATCTATACATCTATGTATGTATCTGTAGAGACGATGAAGACCAATCACTCAAAACATCATCGTATCAATTTTCATTAAAATTGTGTAAATTTACTTTTGACCATTTCATCGAAAGATACTGCATAAACATTGAAAGAACGTCGAATATGTTGGTTATATAAAAATCCAAGGAACACTGAATTGAAATTTGATTTCAGAACCAGAATAGACGGTTTCGGTTTTAATGAAGTGCTCATCTTTGTTTGGAGATGATGCCTAAAGCTTGTTGTTGTCTGTTTGGCTGATTGAATTCGTATCCTATGAAACATGAGAATTATTAGGAAAACAATATTTAGTTGAAAATCTTTCGAATTCAAAGGAAGCAAAGCATAGAAACCGTCATCAACTCTGGTGTGACGCATGACATGAGCATATTGTAACTGAGCTATCTGATTACAGGACAAAGCTCTTTTTTTCCTCTAGAAATGGAATCGGCTAAAACATCAACGAATTGGACAGATCATCACAATAGACAGCTACAGCTTTGGGGTAGTTAAAGACTTTGCCTACCTCGATTGTCAAAACCACACCTCAATTACGGTTTTGTCGCCCAAAACCACGCCCAAATTGGAAAATGTCTTAACGCCTAAAAAAATTGGTTAACAATTTGTTGTTGTAAAATTCACGTTAATTTAGTCGATGTGACATTGGTTTTGGGGGTTACGGCATTATTTTCGCTTTCAATGGCGTTAGGTCTTATCGCCCAAAACCATAACGCCCAAATAGGAAAATGTCATAACGCCCAATAGCCGACACATCGCCTAAAATTCCAAGGTGTAAGGCGTCGCAAAGCCCAAATGTGATGACAAATGAACCCTAAGAAACCTATTATCTTATTCCTGCTATGTAAAGCCGAAGCACGAAAATGAATGAGGATACCCTTGGTCGCTTCGAAAGAAAAATTATTCGTTAGATATTCCGTCCCGTTTGTGTTGACGGCTTTTGGAAGATACGATTCAACAACGAACTTTATGAGCTGTACAGCGACATCGATGTAGTGCAAAAAAAAACTACTCAAGTTATGGAACTGAGATGTCAAGGACAATGCTCGCAGAGTATTCAACTCGAACCCAGAGCGCAACAAACGATGATTTCACCGTAGGTGGCACGCACAACCTCAACCAACTTGGAGTGCGCCACTGTAGGAACTTAGCTTAGGACGAGGCTAGCTGGAAAGGGTTTTTGGTTGAGGCCTTGGTTCCCCCAGGATTGTAGCGCCACCTAAGTAGGTAAAGTACTTTAAAAAGTTCAGAGAAGTAGTTTCTTAAAATATAAAAAAGGAGCGACCTTCAAGAGTACCTTACTCTTAATGCCCATCTGGCTTATTAGCATTTGCACACCATATGAACTGAATAGAATACAAAGTGTTTTCAACAGAGTTTTGGGTAAAAAAGCTTCCATTCCGATTGTAGTATATTCCACAGTGGATGTTGGAGCATATTACCTGATGTTCCGGTCTAACACGCCCCACAAAAACGCAATAGAATTCAAATCTGGGGACGGCTGTGGCCAAATCATAAATTCCAGTTTTTCTGAGAAAGTCAAGTATCTACAGATCAAAAGTTTTCCGATGCCACTCCAATTTTTCAATTTAAGCTTTCACAATTTTTACACATTTTTAAAACAACAGTTAAAAGCCAAATTTAAACGTAACACATTGTTTCAAGAGGAATACCTGGACTTGGTTCTAGAGCTCTGCATTTTTGTGTCTTCTTCCTGCCACCTTGTTCAAAAAGTTCCAAAAGAACCAAAAGAATTAACTTTTTTTGTCGGTATAACTGTCTTTGACATTTCCATCAAATTTTATCATGTGAAATGTACAGCTTTTTGAAGAAGGTTCTACGCTAATGATGTTACGTCCATGCCACAAAATGTCTTCACAAGTCGGACAACCGCCATTATAAATAAAAGCATTTTAGATGGCCAAGTATCTGGTTGCTGCAACGAACAAAGGATGCAGATAGAAAAAACCAAACCATCAAACACCCAATTACCCTTAAACAGTCATCTTCTCTCCATTTAAACGACGAGGCTATGATCAGAATTAAAGGGATCACAACCCTTTCACAAATCGGGAGGCCTGCAGATATTTCTTGAGGTCGAACCGGCGAACCCCACAGGCGGACCAGTAGGAAGGTCGACCTCAAAAAATATCTGCAGGCCTCCCAATTTTGAATCACTTCATCATTGAGGCGAATCAAATGCTGGTGTCTATGCATTTGTGTGATCCAAGAGTTTTTAGGCCTGCCTCTTTTACGCGATTGTAAGGGAACGTTGATTGCCATTGCGTTTTTGACGGGGTTCGTAGGATCCCTCCTTTGAACATGACAATACCAACTGAGCCGGTCGTGCTCCAGTTTTTTCGAAATGTATTCTTTCACGTAAAGGCTTCCTCGGATTTTGGAACTTCTTATTCGATCAAGCTTTATTACTCCTGCTGTCATGCGGAGCATCTTCATCTCAGCTGCTGTCAATTTGCACTCATACTTTTTGTACATTGTCCAGCATTGTGAACCGTATGTGATCGCCGGACGCACAACTGCGATGTAGGGCCTTCTTTTGGGATTACTGATCCCAGATATTTGATTTTTCACACTTGGAAACCACTAAATATAATAAATACGTGTAAACAGTCTTCTGCAGACAAGCCCTTAAGGTTTTGCAGATACACAATTTTATGTCACGATTTTTAAATAATGGAAATAAATAACAATAAAAAATCAAAAAAAAAAAAAAAAAACTACTCCATTCAAATAAATGTCTGGAATGGGTTTGCTTGAGTCAGAGAATGGGCACTACAGTTACTCTGTCTTTTTTGGCTAATACAGATACCCATTCCCCTCCTTAACATCTACCCAAACATCAAGTGCTCGTTGTAGGGAAGTCTGATCATCACTTATGACTTTAGGGTCGGTCACTTTTCCCTCAAGCAGATAATCTAGGTGCACATTGACTTTAAGTGGGACTTCATCGTCGACTCCTACGGGACATCTGACTTTTGTCCTTGCTACCTCGTACATGTCCATAATCATCTTTACGTAGGATTCAGGAACTCCTCGTTGTCTTAGCTGTCCGTCCGGCAATACAGACAGAAGACATGAGATGAATAATTATATGGGTGAGGTAAAACTGGCACTCTAAAAATGCTCCTAAAATTATTTTTAGAATTGCAAATTATCGAAAATTGGTTCGGGGCTTGGGTTACCATACGTCAGGATTTAGCCTGACGCGTCAGGCTTTTAAGGTCTCTGCCAGGCTTAGGCCAGGCTTCATGCTTTGTCAGGCTTTTTAAATTTTTTACTTATTTACATCAATTAATTTTTAACTAGAAATTAAATTAAGTTGGAATTGCTACAGACGCTGGTAATCACGGCTCGATTGATATGTTCCCAGTTGTCGTTCAGTATTTCGATGATAAAGATGGTATTGTAATTTGTAACTAAATTTTAGATACTTGTAGTCTTGACAATCAGCCTTATTGTCAGTTTCACCCCGAAATATTGTTTTTCGCCCGGAATTTTGTGTGTGAATTGTGAGTTTCGCCCAAATTAAATGTTACTTCGTTTTGTTCAGATTCAAAAAGTATCAATTTCTACTAGAATTTCTTCTATTCTTGCATAAAATAAACAAACAAATTTCATTTTCCGCCTTGTTGTTCTCTTTTTCGCCTACTAAAAACAAGGGAAAAATTCAGCTGCTGTCAATTATTGATTATCTGCTGAAAAGGTAAACTATCTTAAGTCGACTTAAGTGAATTTTTAACAGTTTAGTGCATTAGGTTCATCAATTCAATACGCGTAGTTGTATCTAATCCTCGTCCTTGTATCTAACTTATATTCCGAGCTATAGATCAGTTTCAGAAGTTAATATCGAAACCTTCTGCGAAGGTATAACACTGGCAGTAGGTTGTTGCATATGGCTGAAGAAATTGATCGCCCAAAATATAATAAGAAACATCTGGAAAAAACTCCTGTGAATCATAAGCAAGTACAAAAATAACACACAACTCTCCAGTTATCCTGGACACCACCCATAGAGTTAGTTGAAATTGAAACCTATCATCTGAGTTTCCTACCACTACGTCGATCTGTCTGTCTCTCGTTCTCGTCCTTCATGTGCTCGCGCTGTGTGTAAACATTAAAAGGGTATTCATATCCCCTTTAGCGTGTGTAGATTATAAAAAAACAAATAGAAAAATAAAATCATATGAAGCCGATAAAATGCATATTAAATTTGCGTTTTGTTTTTTGTTTTTTTTTTGCTCTCCTGAAAAACTATGAAAATAGACTTAAGATAGTTTACCTTTTCAGCAGAATAGTTTTATTTCACCCGAATGAAATTTCGGGCGACACTCACAATAGGGGGAAAATGATTTTCGGGCGGAATGCTGTTCGGATGAAACTCACAATAAGGCTGAATGAGAAATCGGAAAAGATTGCAAATTTTTTACAGTTCGTATTAGACCGTAGTAGAAAAAAATTCAATTAAAGAAAAAGTTATCTTTTATACTGGTGACAATACAAATGCTAATTTCGGCGGTGTAAATCGACGACCTGGTAATAATGTGTTCACATTTTTAAAAGCTGATATAAATATAAATTGGAATCGGTTGTCCGGCTCATATTTTACATAACACTATAAGATTCGGTGCAGAATCATTACAGATTGATATAGAATCAAATGTAATGAAAGTTTACAATCATTTTTCAGTCCTATACACGGTGCGAACGAAAAAATTTTAAGATTTTTGTGAGGTTGTTGACGTAGAGTATACTAACACACATCAAGACAAAATGGTTTTTTTGTTTTTTTGTGGATGAAATTGTCAATTGATATGGGGCCTGTTGATTCTGTATCTGAAAGTATCAAATTTTTAAAACAATGGAATATAACAATTATTAATGATTCCTATTTTTTTTTAACAATTTGAAAAAATTTGGCAGCTAACAAATTTTTTTTTTAAAAAAACATTGGATATGCAATAAGTTTCGTATTTTGAGTATTGCAAAACCAATCCTACTGAGTTAAAAAAAATGTGTGAGTGGATTTTTGCAATCTCTTCTCACAATGCTATAACAGAAACAATTGTCTCTTTTATAAACGCACAATGGACGAAAGAAAGAAATAAACTCGATTTAAATTCAGTGAAAGCAATAATTTTAGTAAAAGAATATTTTAAAAATATATCTTGCGAAGATTTTTTTAACTACATTTTAAAAACCCAGACGTTCTAAATCAAGTCTTTATTTAATTATATAGATATAGCTACTTAAAAAAAAAACACTTTCTGAGAAGATGACAATGAATGGCAATGAATTGATTTTCTTTTAATCTTAAATTTTTCTTGATATTTTTTTTAATAGAGTTTAAAATTTTGTTAATTTATTTAATTTATTGTTAATAATTTAAATAAAATGTTTTGAGATAAAAAATCTAATTTGTTTTTGTCAGGCTTTGTGCTCCAAAATCAGGCTTTTCTCTCTAAACTGTCCGGCTTTTCGAATTTTTTTGATGGTAACCCTATTCGGGGCACAATGGACATATCACCCTCTTCTCACAATCTCTTCTTCCTTTGTACACGATGACAGCTAAGAAGTTTCACTTCTGTCGCGCGTAACTTTTACACGCACTCTTTTTTTTTATTGGGATAGTCTTCAATTTTGGGTATATTTTGAGGACTTGCAAGCTTTTTTCGAAAATAGTTTTAAAAATCGGAGTTCACAAACACAAACGCTGTCTAAATGATAAAGACTCCTTTTGTCATACCTAGATGGGGCTTTATATAATTCCACGGAATAAGATTTTTGGCCGAAGTCTCTGCATCTCTTTGATTTTGACGAAGGAAAGGTTTCCTCCTTAAACCTTTTCCTGTTGTCTTATTATCATTGCTTTTCAAGATTGATCATTGATTGAATGGTTTGGGGATTACAAAAAGAGACCAGAATAACCCTATTCACATCTACAGCACATCATAAGGAATCAGAAAACCGTAAAGGATATATGGTCATCATTGTTTGAGTGGACGGCTTATCACTTTCTTAGACAGACAACACAATATATTAAATGTTTTCTTGTTTTTTGCTCAAAACAGTTCCCCTCAGCCCCCATCTATCAAAATTTTTGACATTCCATTTGTGTGATGAAAACTCACTTGACCGCAAAAAAGAAAAACTGAATGAAATCCTTTTCGAGCATTTCTCCATTGTTCGCCTTGACCTCCGCCATTAATCTTTAAAATTTATGAAAATTACTGGAACATGAAAAAAAGCGTATTTTTCTGCTCCTTTTGGTTCTCTTTAAATATCCAATTGTTGAGCAGTCAGCAGAACGACATGGAAAAAGACATTTCCTTTCACCAATCGATTCATTTCAACAGATAAATACAATAAAACGAGAGAAATATCATTCGATTCGTCCTTTTGTGTTCCGGTTTTGCTTTTTTGTTAAAAAAAAAAATACAAAAAAAAACATTAAAAAGCATCAACAACATCACAGCATTGAGTGAAGCGAAAGAAAACCGGGATTCTTAATAAAATTTTATTGATATTGCAGACAACGTCATCGCATTTTTATCTGAATCCTGGCATTGTCAACCACACACACGTACATAAGTATTGTCGAACTAAAAAAAAAAAATCGTCACATACCGTTGATGTTTCCTTCAAACAAGGAAAATGGAGTTAAGGATGACCTGCCTTAGTTGGTAGAGAATATAGTCAGGAAAAAAAAAGGAAAAGAGTTTGTAAAAAGTGTTTCCTTTCGCAAGGACCACCCGCAAACACCGCACTAAGTGAAAGAAAATATTTTTCGCGTCTCGAGTCGAGGTTATTTTCTATTTTTTTCCTTAAAAATGCGACTAAGAAGAAAGCAACAAATTTATTGGTACTTCTGTATCCTTATGATGTGAGACGCTCATTGCTAGAAAGTGCAAAATAAAAGGAAGCAAAAGTCTCCTTTTTTTTGGTTTCCGAAGACATAGCTTTTGGGTGGCGGTCGGGAGATGAAAAAAAAGCATGCAAAGGAAACGCTCATAAAAATAACAGTGGACACCGACACACACAACGCGATGATGACTGTTGCAATACGAAATGACACTGTCAGAGGTAGACAGACAGATAGACAAGGATATCCTGTACCAGCGGGGTAGTACAAGTACAGTGGGTTTCGAAAGAAGATTTGTTTTTAAGACCAAAGTCCTTGCGACCACGAGTTCATTTCTTTTGTAATTTGTAATTTGTAATTTTGTAATTTTGTAATTTATTTACTTTATGAACATGTTTACACGTATGTAGATATACAATTATCTTTAAAAGTGAAACAGTGATTTAAGGTTATTCAAATTATTAACAGAAGATATTAACAATAAACATATAAAAATACATTTTGAATTTAATAGACAAAAAGAATGGAAATTAAAGGTTTTTAATTTAAATAATCTTTTTAAGATTTATTGCTTAGATATTATTAATGTATTGAAAAAAACAAATAATTAAAACAAAAAAAGAACAAAGTAATAGAATAAAAGTAACAGAATAAAAAAAAACCCTAAAACTCTTCAACAGAAGAAAAAAATAAATTTAATTCTAAATTATTAGAAATTTAAATTTTAAAGTCATAATTTTAGTTTTTATGTGCATAAATGTTGTTTTAGTTTTCTTTGGAAGTTTCTAATGCCTATTGATGTTCTTATATCTGGCAGCGAGTTCCACAGTCTTATGGCGTATACAAAAAATTTTTTTCTTGTTACGTTAAAATTAACCGTGGTTGCAATAAATGCACCACTTCTGACTGAGGATGCAAACTGTGATTTCTGAAAAAGATAATCTGGGGTCTTATTTACTTTAAGATTGAACAGGAAAGTCAATGTTTGGAAATCCAGATATGTTTGTAGGTCCATTCCGAAAAATTCCCTAACGCGGCCAGAAATATGATTTCTTCGACTCAGATTGTAAACAAACCTTACAGTACTATTAAATGTGACTTTAAACTTCCGCAAGCTGTTGCTATCTAGGTCACAAAACACTGAATGAGCATATAATAACATTGGTAGCAGCAGTGACCTAACTAACATCGCTTTTATTTTAAATGGGAGATAATTTCCAGCTTGACATAGGGCTCGTGGAGATCCATAGACTTTAGAGACTTTATTAATAACATGATCCTCCCAAGTGAGGCTTTGATTAAATATACCTCCTAGATTTCTAACGCTGGAGACATATGTAAGTGGCGACCCATCAATATAAAGTTGAGGGAGAGATGGATTATCTATGGGTGATCGGCTGATAGCAATTGCCTGACTCTTGCTTGAATTTAACAATAAGCTGTTATTTCGCGACCATAAAGCTATTGACTTCAAGTCCTCCGTAAATCGCTCAATTGCATCCTCCACAAGTCCCGCACGTCATCCGCATATATTTGAACCTTGCAGTATTTTAACATGGACGAAAGATCATTATTAAATATGGTGAATAGGAAAGGGCCCATTATTGATCCTTGTGGGACGCCGGCTTTTGTTTCAAGGAAGTTAGATAGCTTTCCATTAGCATATACAGCTTGGGAACGATCACTTAAGTAGCTTTCTAATAATTTAAGTGCTGCTGAGTCGAAGGTGAAATAATTTTTAAGCTTAAGTATAAGTATATCATGTGGTACCGTATCGAAAGCTTTGGAAAAATCGAGTAATACAAGCGATGAAAGATGGCTCTTATCCATTTCTATTCGAAGATCCTCTACAAGATTTAGCAGCATTGTAGTACAGCTATTCTTTTGCCTAAAGCCAGATTGAAAGGGTGTAAGAAGATCAAACGCGCTGAGGTACGAGTTTATTTGTTGGCTCACCAATTTTTCAAAAACTTTCGATACAAATGGAAGTATAGAGATGGGACGATATTCTTTATTTTGTTTGGCTGCGGGTCCCTTCCATTCGTGCAGAAATATAACACGCACACACAAATGGTTGCGAGAAGTAGGCCCTGGTTCGCCCCGAACTGTAGCGCCACCTAAAAAATGCTAAAAGACAAAGTTGGTTAAATAAGCCAGGATTAAGGTTCTTCTATCGTGATACATGGGACGTCCTGATTAGCTAATCTCTGCTCTGGGGTTTTGCTAAATTTCGTCACGGATTAGACAAGAGTCGACCCAAGAGCTGAAGCTATCTTTTTCCCGGTCTTTGTATCCATCGGAGGTATGTACGTGGACTGATTGAGTAGAAGTACCTTAATAGAACTAAATGAACTCCTATAAGACATTTAAGTGTTTGTAAGCAAACCGAAGGTCGACATGGACAGCAGTCCAATATGTGTCTGTATAGTTCTTTATGGTTGTACCCTATTCATTGTTCTTATTTGCTCCCTGTTATACGTTGGATCATCGTTTTGGACCTTCAACTTCTTACTTACTTACTTACTTAACGGGCTCCCGACATGGCAGCCTTCCACTCTCTTCGATCTCAGGCACAATGCTTCAAGTTGTTTAAACCAAGCGCTCTGGCATCGGCGATAGCTTGATCCTTAAACAAAGGTCCGGTCTTCCTTGTCGTCTTGAACCTGGGAGCTGGGATTCGAAGATCCTCTTTGCTGGAGCATTGTTGTCCATTCGCTCGATATAGCCGAGCCAGTGTAGTCGACGTGTTTTGGCTTTTTGGACTACATCCACATCTCGGTACAACTCATAGAGTTCGCGGTTGTATCTTCTCCTCCGTTCGCCCTCCTCGCATACAGGACCGAATATCCGACGAAGAATTTTTTTCTCGAAAGTATTCAGAATCTGCTTTGCTATCCTGCTTATCGTCCAATACTCGGCTCCAAGTTCCATACAGCAAAACTGGCAGAATCAATGTTTTGTAAAGCATGAATTTCGTTTCCCTAATTAGGAGTTTTGAACCCATTTGTTTTGCCAAACCGAAGTGGCAGTGGTTTCCTAGGGTAAGTCTTCGTCGAATCTCCACTAAGGTGTCATTCGTGGAGTTGATGTTTACTCCGAGGTAGATAAACTCCTTAACCACTTTGAAGTTACTGTTGCCAACAGTGACGTTTTGTCCTAGGCGGTGGACAGATGTTTCTTTCTTTGTTCACAACATGTACATGGTTTTGTCCTCATTCACTTGAACGCCAACTCGTTTCGACTGTTCTTCAATTGCCATAAAAGCCTCTAACACGGCGCGCCGGGAGCGACCGATGATATCGATGTCGTCTGCGTATCCCAGCAGCTGGACAGATTTGTTAAAGATAGTGACTTCCGTATTCACACCTGCGGACCTTCAAGTTCGTGTTCTCATAATAATTTTTCTTCGATATACATTTCGTCGGCTACATCCAACTTCAGAAATGCCTTAATTTCCGAACTTAAGACACTGATTTCTGTCAGACCTTCTGAGCTGCGCTTTTAGGTCATAACAAAGCCCTCTTTTGTAAATTTCTACTCAATTGCTGTAGAAACTTATGTTTTAACTTGAAACAGTCAATAAAACCAACCAAAGATGAGAAAGCAGGCACACTTGCCTTGTCACCAGACATATCTGGCTTAGACTGGATCTTAATTCTAACTTCTGTCCAGGCCAGAGTCACGCTTCTCTGGGTTCCAGGGCATAGCGCCATTGAAGGAAACGAGAAAGCCGACGAAATTGCCAGGCGAGGGTCAGCCCTTAACAGCTCACTAGCGGAAAACGTTCGTATTCCTATAGGTGCTGTTAAGGGCAATATACTTTCACACTTCTTAAAACTAGCCGGTCTCAGGGGGACCAGTCTAACAAACTGTGTCATATCCAGAAAGTAATGGCCAAGTTACAACAGGCCCAAAACAAACGAACTGCTGCTAAGAACACGCGCAGACATCGCTAGAATAGTGGCAGCCAGTACAGGACACTGGCCAATAGGAGACCATCCCTCACAACAGTTTCTGTCGTAGCTGCAAAGATAAAAATGAAAAAGAGCCGCTTATTCACTTTCTGTGCAAATGTCCAGCATTAGCGAGAGCGTCTATATTTTGACGCAAATGTGAACAATCGATGCGTATCTTGGTACTTCCCTATGAATTTCGAAACTTCGAAGGACTCTTAGTCGTTTAAGCCTCCGATTTCTAATAAAAAGAGATCGGCTTATCTGAGCCGTTTTAAACTCCAATTCCAGATCCACTGATGTCAAATAAACTAAATTGTAACGACTCAAAATAGCGAAAGAAAATACAACTTGTTAACTCCTCCCCCAACCTAACCACTATTTTAAGTTGTCTTTAGTCGAGTAGTCTCTTGTTTCACACATTGTTTTCCGTTTTTCCGTTTTAGCCCCCTCCTTCCCCGAGGATAAACAAATCAGTAAGTTTCACAGTGCATGCTGCTAAAAATTTTACGATTCTATTATCTAGATACAAGCTCAAGAGAAAAAAATAAAAAAAACACCGTTAGACTCATCCTCAAAACATTCGCATTTACTTAGCGAAGGATATCTTCTTCGTTCTGTAGACGGAAAGCAATTACCCTCTACATACATTCACTTCACTGCTCCCCTGCTTATACCGTAACAACTGTAAAAAGGTATACATACATATAAATGTGCCAGCATTGTATAGCGGTGGTGTCTTGAAAGTAGTTTTGCTAATAGAACATGGAAAAGCTTGGAAGAAGATACTTCTTTCTCATTTTTTTTTTTTTGTTATTTTAAGGACCTTTTGCTGTAGCTACCCGTACTCGTATTCCTACATCTCATGCATTTGTACAACACATCAAAATGTTAGATGTTTCGTGCTTGCAACATGCTTTGGAGCAACACTTCTTTTCCCGTTTTTATTATTATTACACACTCTATGCATCATTTTAACACACACACACACACATACACAGAAAGGAAGTTAACTCGTAATTCGGTGCGCGCGGAATTGTGGTAATAAAAATCTCAAAAAAAAAAAAGTTTCCTCTGACTCCATCATCTGGGAGTATCGTCATCATCCTCGTCGTCCTTGTAGCCATCTTCATCATCATCATCATGAGAGTAGTCATGGTCATGATTATTAAACTAAGATTTTCCAGTCGCGTTTTATGAACTTTCTTAGGCGAAGATTATTTTCAAATGTAAAAGGATATGTTGTGTGTTGCGTGTTGGTGTTAGTGTGACGGGGATAAACTTTTTGACATTCTAAGTTTTTCACTTGCATAGAAATGGTCAATGAAAGTTGAATGATATTCCGTTATACGGTGCATCCAGTAAGGAGGATGCAAGTATGACTGTCGAAGATTATCTACGAGGACACACATACTCACACTCAATAAGGATATGAAAGTATTGTAGTACCTAATTTTGTAACATTTTAGGGCGTTGAAGGCGAGACTTCGTCCTAAATCTACAGGAAGTAGTAAACTTCTATGGGAAGGGGGGATAGGAAAATGTTCTCTTTTACGATCATGTGGATCCAATTTTGAAATATTTTCCATATGAATCACTGGGAAATGTTAACAAGTTTTGCGTGGGGAGGTAACATACTTGGAAAGAAACTACTTCAGTTCGGAATGGAATTTGTTGGAACTTCTTGAGAAGATTTGAGGAGTTTTGTCACTTTGTAGCAGCGCGAGTCGTACATGAACATTAAATGATGAACGTGATCAAACGTAGTGGAGTGAACTTTTGAATGAATGTAGTGCGGACTGCGGAATAAGGCAGTTAAGCACTGTATTTTGTATTTTCGAGGTTTATTTTTATAGATGAGCTATGAAGAACCAGAATCTATTTCGAGGAAATTCAAAGGGAGTAGTTCATTCGAATGTTTTTCTATCTTTAAATGCTTCAAGAGTAAGTTTTTTTTTAAGCTCCCGGTGGTTTGGAATAGTGAAAAGGACTATGGAACTCCTTAGGGGACTTCGTTGACTTTGGCTCAATTTTCTGGTCAGTTTGAAAATTGAAGGCTACAATTAGACACGCAGCAAAAACGTTCATTCTGGAGGAAATGTATCTTTAAGTTCAATCTGAGTCTGTAATCTACAATTCGATTGAAGAAGGTTTTTTCCATACCGCTGCTAGTTAATTTTTGATTGTAATTTTTTAGTGGCCATATAGGGCGATACACCAATTATAGCGATCTTTCAACTTTTCGATACCTTTTTTGGAGTACGATTTGTCTTTTGCTTCAAAATAGGCCTCAGTCTCGGCGATTACCTCGTCATCGGTTTTTCAGCGAGCATTCTCTTTAGGTCTGAGAACAGGTAAAAGTCGCTGGGAGCTAGATCTGGAGAATACGGTGGACGCGGAAGCAATTCGAAGGCCAATTCATACAATTTTGCCATCGTTTTCATTGATTTGTGGCATGGTGCATTGTCTTGATGAAACAGCATTTTCAACTGGGCCGTATTTCCGCGATTTTCTCCTTGAAACGCCCCAATAACGCTGTGTAATAGTCGCTGTTGATAGTTTTCCTCTTTTCAAGATATTCGATAAAAATTATTCCACGAGCATCCCAAAATACAGACGCTATAGCTTTGCCAGCTGACTGTTGAGTCTTTCCACGCTTTGGCTTCGGTTCACCGCATGCAGTCCACTCGATTGACTGTCGATTGGATTCCGGGGTGAAATGATGAGCCATGTTTCATCCATTGTCCACATATCGATGCAAAAATTCGGGTTTATTACGATTGAACAGCTTCAAAAACGGCACAGAGTCATCAATTCGATGTTGTTTTTGGTCGATTGTGAGCTCACGCGGCACCCACTTTGCACAGAGCTTGCGCTCTTAAGAGTGTCAGCTTCTCGATCAACTTCATTTTACGGTCATCCAAAATCATTTTGTCGACTTTGTTGATGTTTTCGTCCTTAACAGCCTTTTTTGGACGTCCACTGTGTTCATCGTCTCCGGTGCCCATATGTATGGAATTTAGCAAACCACTTACGAATGATTGCTTCGCCTGGCGCAGAGTCCGGATAACACTCATCAAGCCACTTTTTGGTATCAGCAGCATTTTTTTTTTTTTTTTTCATAAAAAACAGTATTTCATTAGGGCTGTGTGCCAATTGCGTTAAAATATTATCCTCTGGCTAATTTTTGACGCTAGTGAGGTGAATATAGACTTCAAAAAATAAGCCGGCTCTGGAGCTGCATAAAAAATTATCCTGTGGCTAATGTTTGACATTTATATATACCCATGAAGGGATGAGAGAGGCGACGAGAGCTTTTGTGTTGGTTTCGGTTTTCCCAGTCGGTTGTCGGTGGACAAATGAAGGGCTTTAGTGTTCACATACGATGGGAAAACTACCCATTGTGATAATTATGTAAAAACCAGTTGAACATGTTGTTTTTATAAAAAAAAGCAATTCATATGAGCAAATATCGTGTAAAAACAAGCAAAATTGATAGTTTGAATAATGTTGACAGGTGAAATTTTTATCTTTGTATTTTCCATTAACAACTGACGAACTTTGTTGTTCAATCATGTAAACAAATTACATATAATTTACAAACAAAAGCATTAACACGGAAACTAATTATTAGTTATGGTTTTTATGTTATTTTTTTTTTATTAAAGGTAATTTTAGGTAATGTAAAGTAATGTAAAGTTAATTTTTGTTATAATAAAATGTGATGTGAATAAAATGAAAGGGACATTTTTCAACTCTAGTAGGAAATTAATGAAAAATAGCACTAAAAAAAATCCCATTTAATCCAATCGACACAGCAAAAAGCTAAAATGTTATCCACCTCTGGTAGAAACGTCAAATATTAGCCAGTGGATACCAATTTAACGCAATTGGCACACGGCCTAACACGCGAAATTCCTTTTTTCCCATTTTTTTTTTCAAAATAACGAAAGTTGCTTCACTCAAAATGCTATATCTCACAAACAAATAGTCCGGAAGCTATCAAAAATGTATACACGTGTCTTTTGTAGATTGGTACTAACTGAAAATGATATGGATGTAATTCTAGTGGCGCCCTCTCATAGGAACGATACGAACTTTTCAGGCGAACTGTTATATCGGGAGGGGATATGAAAGGAATAACACCTTAGCTTTCTACCAAATTCTTCCTTGAGACTTCCAAGACTCTGTCGACCAAGCACGCTTATAAAGAAGACCGTAGTTTCTACATATACATACATATGTAGGTAATGGCCTGGATAATTTTTTTTTCCGACTTTTGTTTGTATTTTATTCGGCCCTAGCTTCCGGTTTTTCAGACAAACTTAGAAACTTTTCATGACCAATTTCATGCCTTTACTCAAATTTAAGCCGAGATGTAGGAAGCAAAAAATTTGTTGGTACTTGCAAGCTCGCCAGGAAGATTAGCAGTTAAACTTCCTTTTTATATGACTACGTGATAAAGTTTTCTCACCCATTCAACGATTTAAGACCAAGAGGCTTGGGCATTAAGCCTCCCTCCCTAGAAAGCAA
Source organism: Brachyopa scutellaris (assembly GCA_949775065.1). NCBI lineage: Eukaryota > Metazoa > Arthropoda > Insecta > Diptera > Syrphidae > Brachyopa > Brachyopa scutellaris. Next base: position 14,885,241 of record OX459114.1, read on the forward strand.
AGCTAGCCTTCGATATTACCCCCGAATTTGCCAAAGAAAAATGGAATAGTTGACTGGGCAACACAAAAGTTATGAGAAGCAAGATAGTTTTATCCGTCCGATAGCCTGGTGTCTTGATTCTTCATAGAACTGCCAGCACCGGATGTTTATTTTATTTTTCTTTTTAGTTCTAGCGTCCGCCAGTTTGATGGCATTCCACTTATATAATGGCTATACACAAAAACATTTGAAGATCTAGCTACGGTATAACTGCAGAATACATCCCAGTTTAAACATTAAAGTCATGCTTGACGTAATCAGGTTTCTACAAAAGCATTACTATAATTAGGCTGGTAGGTGGAAGTGGCGGAATGACACATCTTGTCATACACAATTAACGCTAGTGTGCCTTTTTGATGCCATAGCTCAAATAACCTGATTGCCTTAAAGGAAGAAATAATTAAATCGATATTGTGGAATTGGGAAATTTAATAAGGTAACAGAATCTTATGAGAGAAATTTCTGAGATGTCTATAAAGAAATAATTACCCAATGTGTGTTATCTGACTCTAGCTAGTGCTGGGTATTCTCAAATGAAATGGAGGGAGGCCTCCACATATTAACTTCTGCAACTGCAGCAGTGGGGGTAATATGGAGTACCTAAGCTTGAGGCGTGAGTGTCGACAGGCTCAGCGTTACCAAACGTATAAAACGTTGACTATGTCTTTGAAAACAGAAGTCTTCTCAACACAATTTTACCGGATTACTGGTTCTTTTTATTACAAGAAAACAGTCGCTTAGCATCGAATTTTTACTAAGACTACCAATGACAGAGGACTACTACCGATCGATCCGTACTATCTTTTTACTTAAGATGGCGCTACAGCTCGGGGTGAACCCGGGTCGGTTTCTCGCAACCATCTGTGTGCATGTGATATGTTTTTGCAAGAATGGAAGAGAACTACAGTTTTTTTGCCGACTCCGAATGGCGAGTTGAGAAGCTCAATCATGACAAATGATACTCTTTGATGCTTGTCAGACATTCGAAAGAGGTGGTACCGTGGAAAACTATTTTAGGTGTTAGACCTACTGGAAATATGACAAACCTGACTTAAGCCAACACTTCAAGTTAAACATTGATAATAGTTTTAACCAAGAGGCTTAAAAATGCTCTGAGTATATGATGCGAAGATGACGATAACCCCAATTCGTCTCTCACTGCACAGGCTATAGCTCATCGTTTAACCAGTAAAAGATATATACAGCTTTACCAAGGCTATCTTCAGGCATCCTTACATAAAACATCTTTACAAATAAGAAGATATCACGCCAAGTGTATGACAACCCACATAACCCTAAGGGTCTGCGTCAACCCACTTGCCAATAGCCATGAAATGTACAAACTAAATATATGTCTAGATCAAGCTTTTATATAATTCAAAAAAAAATCTATAAATCAAAGCTAAAAATCGTAACAGGTCTTTCCACTTAGTGTCGAACACAACCCATTGAGTTAGATGGTAGCAAAAACCAATATTATCCAAGTTTCAAACCTCCACTTTCTTTGTTTGTTCACCAATTTACCAACTTTTAGTATCAATGTTTTCTTAAAGGATCTCACCCACTAATTGCACACTAAAAAAGGAAATAAAATAATAGGCATGTTTTTTTTTTGTAACTTGTATAGGCTAAACATATTTCAGCAGCATGTTTACCCATGTAAAATACAACCAAAACCTTAGCCTGGATAATTATCGAGTCTTATTTTTACTCTGAAAGCTTTTTCGAAGTCTATATAGGTTACACCTAATGTCAAGGAAGTATTTGGTAAAAAGGTATTATCCACTGCCTTCAAGAAGGTCCTCCATTTCAACGTACCTATACAAAGTTTTGATCTTGTAAAAGCATAAATTGCAAGAAAATCATTAGACACACTAAGCAACCGTTGGTTTGACAAATACCGATGGAAATCATATCCATTCTGTTCTCTGTTTTTTGATTTTAAACTTATCCCTTTTCTAAGGACTAAACAGAAAAAGTTTATAAACATGCATAGGTATCTAGACATCGAAAGACGTCCAAATGTGTCCCCGTACAACCCCACTTGAAGGTGTTACACCCAACATGGCCCATGTCACTCACATCCGACTCCTCAATCTTCCCAGATAGACTTTATCTTAGCATTATCCTTCTCCTGCCGTGTGTACATATGTAGATTCATTCCATTATCCCAACCAAACAGTAAACATTTTCTCGCTCCGATGAGCCTCTTCATCAAATTTAGCCACCATTTGCACAATTCACTCCAACTTCAGACTTTTTTTTTTAAAGAAAAAATAAACAAAAGTTATATGCATGCATAGGCTCAAGCCACACATCCTTTTTCACATTAAACAACACACAGAGAAAGGCAGAAAAAAAGGACCATCACCCATCTCAAAGTTTCCCATCATGAATGAGGGTAGCGTAGCGATGCATTTCACCAAAACAACTCCACGTAACATACCACCACTGGACTCAACAGTTCCCTCCATTGAAAAGGATAAAAATTGAGGCTGAGGGGCTGTTTTTTTTTTTTTTTTTTGCTGTATTCGCTTCGCAAATATTTACACAAAGCGAAGCAACAGTTCGGAAATACTCGTACAACCAAGCAAAGCATTTCGTAATGAGCACAGATACTCGTATACACACACTAGAATAAAGCATGCCATGCAACAAGCTTCGTTTGCATTATACGAGTATGACAAGACTGAAAGGACGAAAAAAAACATGAAAAAAAAAACTCTTCTTAAAATAACAAAGAAAATCCACGTCGTAGACACACGTCAATGATGTCCTTTTTCTGTTTACTATATGGGAGTGTAGATACTGTAGAAGTGGATACCCACCGCCACCACTACTTTATGACTGAGATTTTATCCTGTCGAGTGTCCCGCCACCGCGCTGCTGCCCGAACAAACACAGTTCTTCTCTAGGACTTAAGCTCCAGACCAAATAAAATCGTTATCCTTGGTACGTGCTTCAACATATTACACTCAATCATTTTTAATTGATACATTAAACTGAGTAAACAGTAATTTTCTTAGCTCCGATTTTCGACGTAAATCCTGGATAGGGGCCAGCCTATATCATCTTCCATGAAAATATCCTAAAATCCTTTATGCGATATACGAGTGCAGACATACGAGTGCGTATGTAAAACGCCAACGGTAAGCATCTTGCCTGGATTATCATGAAATTGTGATTAACACGAAGGACGAGCACACACACTCACAGCCAGATATAGAATTAAATGCATAATATTAATAAATTGTGCAAATATTTGTAATTACTTAATAGTAATCTTTTACATGTCCCTAGGGCCAGCTACCCTGTATTACAATTGACCTGTCTACTGCCGAGGATGTAGGGAATATAATTACTTTGAATCGAACACATACTCGTACATGTACGTATGTATGGATGGGGATGTACCTAAAGGCGAATCAAATAACTGTAGATTTGTATGTATTTTCTACTCGATACTAATTGACATGTGACTTCAAGGATCGGATATCCTTGACATATGTCATGTAAACGGAATGGGTGTAGGGAAGCGACTTTACAATACGAGATCTGAGATTTGAGATCTGAGGAATCCTTTGTTCGGGGTTACGTTGCGCTTTCATTTCTTGGGTTCACCCCCCCACCATCCGCCTTTGGTGGTCCTGGGTTCCATTATTGGATTTAAATTGAATTGCAATCCCCTTAAGCTGACAAGGGATTTGACACTTTAAACAAAAACCTTTGGATTCATTTCTCTTGTGTAAGCTAGCTCCAGGGTGGGGAGGTTATGTTTGAGTAGGTTCAACGATAGGTTTTGTCATGACGGGAATATTACATTCATTGTTAAAGGGTTTTCTTCTAAAGATCAGGGTTGGAGGTTTGATTAATGATTTTCACATTTCATCCGGAAAATGAAAGATGTAAATTTAATTACCGCACACAGGTACACAAATCGATTGGGTTTGTGACTTTTTTTTTCCTTTGGGGTGGGCGCAGTTCTTGCCTAATGCCAGGTTAAGTTGAGAGGGGTTGAGAGGCTGAGCCATCCCAAAACACTAGGCATCAGAGTGGACCTATCGCGATCCTCTAAGAATCCATCCAAGGATGGCACATAAACCACATTATACTCAAATACGATTTCCGAAGGGATAATGTATTTTTATTTTGTTTTGTGCCAAACAAAATTCGACTTAAGGGGTGAAAAAAGATGCCAATAATCGAGAGAATGTGTTCGAGTTAGAGAGAATTTCGACTTAGAGGGAGTTCGACTTAGAGAATGGTTTTTGTATGGAAAATTGAAGGGAATGATAAAATATGGCGAAAAATTCGAGCAAGAGAGAGATTCAACTTCGGAAGAGTTCGACTTAGGGTGAGTCCACTGTCGTTGATTCGGCCTCCTTTCTCCAGGTTACTAAAGAAGTAGCTGTTTGAAATGTTCCTGTGACTCCGTGCTATGCCCTGGCATTCACACAGAACATTTGCGATATCCTCTGCTATACCTACCAATATATTATTCCAGTGTCTGCAAATATCCGTGCCTATGAGTCCGAGCCGTGTGGCCGAAGAGGCAATACTCGGATAATATTCCTAATTTGTGCTCTGCTAAGTCTAAGGATTTCACTGGTCCTTTTATGGTCCAGCGCCGACCGAAGTGCTTTGGAAACCCTATGTCCTAAAATGGAGGTGGTCTAGCGAGTGCAAAAAAAAATGTCACTGCCTGTAAAGATTTACTTACTTAGTTGGCGCTACAGCTCGAGGTGAACCTGGGCCTGCTTCTCGCAACCATTTGTGTGTGCGTGCTATATTTTTGCACGAATGGAAGGGACCTACAGTTTTTTGCCGACTCCGAACGGCGAGTTGAGAAGCTCAATCGTGACAAATGATACTCTTTGATGCTTGTCAGACATTCGAAAGAGGTGGGCACTGTGAAAAACTTTTAGGTGTTTGCGGCGGGATTCGAACCCAAGACCGCTGGCTCAGTAGTCCGACGCACTAACCACTTGCGCCTGTAAAGATTTGGGACTAGTTTTAACTTTTGAAAGGAGAGCTTAGAATCCTTGTCAACCTTATTTGGGTAACCATAACATTATGGACTAGGGAACGAAAATGTGGACCAATTGGCCAGGAAAAGGCGGGGGGCTTTAGATTCGGTATAACCATGAAGATTATCCAAGCCGTCTGGCATGAGTTGAAGTGGAAAAATCTGAGAAGATGCAACGCTGATGCACCCACGACAGAATGCCTTAGCTCTAGCCAGGCGAAAAGGTTGTTTTAGAAAGGTAGAGGAGAACTATAAATGAAGAGACATGCCTCTGGAACCAAAGAAAAGGAAACGGAACAATTTTTGGAAACTGGTGTTGGACATACCTAAATACTGTTGTTGCCTTGTCGGTGGTTGGGCTTGGCTTTTTCTTGCTGCCAGACTTACTACTAAGCATAATTTTTCAAAACCAATCCAATCATTCGATTTTTTTTCCGTCTTATATTAGGAGGGTCCCAGAATAATCCGAAAGTCAGGAAGTCACCTACTGTAAGGTTGTAGAAGTCTAAACCTCAGTAGCATGTACTATTGTCATAGGTTTGACGAACCGGGCATTCTTTTTATGGTGAAATAGATATTTTCAAATATTAAAGTTTATTGTACCGCGAAGCCGCTGAGGAGATATTTATATCTGTGAGGGGAAGACAAGGAAGAGTATGCACTCCCATGGTGATGATTCGCAAGATTTACAAACTGTCTCTTGGGCACTGACAGAGGAATTGCTTGTCACATCCCGACGACTTAAGTTTCCTTATGGAATTCATTTCTAAAAATGTTAGGAGTTGTACAAGATTCCAAACAAAACTCTTCATCCCTGTGGATGGATTCAGTTCACTGAGAGACGGATTCCCTGACTTATTTATACGAAACTACTAATTGGGACAAACAGGATAATGTTTGAATGGCGGATTTAGTTTGTATTTCAATGCAGGACTTTTTTAAGTCATTAGTGGGAAGTTTGCAGTGTCCTTATTGTAGTCTTACTGTCACTGCCGTTCGGTACTTCTAAGATGGCATACATTTCTACCTGAAAGTCCGTTTACCACTTTAAAGAGAGAGCAAGGCGGTTGATAGTTTATAGTGCAGCTCCTAAGCACAGACTACATTTTTTAATAAATCGCCATATACTCAAAGCTTCTGTTGCTTCAAATCGAAGAAAATCTTCAAAAGTAGCAGCAAATCCTCTTAAAACAAACAAAAACCGACCCTTAGCGGTTCTGACATTCTTTTGGCGACGGTACACTTTCGAAGCGAAATCCAGAAGCCCAAAGTAATGTTTGGTATGTGGAGGCTGTAGCTAAAATGATGTCAACGTCGCAGTCTTGACTGGACCCCCTCTGCATCTCGGGAAAAACTGTTTTTTGTTTTTTTTTTTAATATCTGGATACTACGACTTAAAAGATCCATTGTATCATAGGATCTTGTTTAGTCCAAGAGACATATCACCTTGCTAATAATTTTGCTTCTTGCAAAAGCCCGGTATGCCGTGGGAAGGCTGAACTGAAACCAGAGGACGCCAGGTATCCGGAGTTCGTAGATTCGAGACTAAGCTCCCTCTTAGCCATGTATCCTTCAGCGTATGCTGTTCCACCTTGAATTAGGGATTTGTTGAATAGGGTTTACTGCCCTCGTTGCTCAGCTTTGGCCGGAAGCCATGACACAAACCCTTAGCTGTGACCAACCAGTCAGGACTATAAGAGCACAACGCAGAGACAGGACTGAATGGAAGGAGAAAGCCGTAGGAAGTGGCATAGCGACCGTTACCGGGCGGCCGCCACGTGGAGGCAGTGAGCCTTTTTGTAATGGTTACTATCTACTAGGGATCGTCCGAAGGCTTTCCCTAAAAGCCAACACCTGGCCGCCGGCAAAAGACTGTTGGTCTGTTTGGAAAAAAAACCGTTAAAAGTCTGAAGTAAGGACTCTGAATTGATCCGCTCTAGATGTCGCGGGGATTACACAAGGACGCTTCAGTTCTGAAAAGATTCAGAGGTCGGAGAAGAATCCACAAAAGTGAGTAACCGGGTATAAATGGCAACAAATCTGGTTAAAGCAAAACCTCTACCACGACAAAGTCCTATTTTCATTTCGAGCTCAACAACGTAACCAAATCTGGTTGAAAACTTTCACAACATTCAACACCGACTGGTGTCATGGCCATAAATCCCAGTCGCCTAATTGCCATTGGCGAATTATGTAATTCCTTTTGTATTCCAATTACATATCTAATTATCCTGCGTGCATATCCTTAATGCAAGTGACCAACTGAACTAACCAAACCACTCAACAGCTGTTTGCAAATTAATTGCTAACGTATCCTTCTGATCAATGGTGAGTGGTCTGTGTGCAATGTTTGTACACACTCCCATAACCCCTTAGTCCTTAAGGACATCAGAATGTCGATGAAGTTTACTTCTATTTTTGTATTTTATTGTAACCTCAATGAGTCTGTAAAAACATTTCACCACATTCACTTACCCTAGCATACAAACAAACAAACGTGAGTTAGAGAGAGAGAGAGAGAGATAACAACTAGAAAGAGATGAAATGTCTTAATAATTAATTGCAGACATCAGATAAAAACGCCATCAATTTGTCTAGCTGCCTTCAAGTGCACAAGCGACGACCACTAGAGAACTTATAACAAAAGCCACCAGTCTCCTAGCCGCGCCGCACCATTCCATACTGTACACCGTTCGACAAAAATAACTATTAATACACACTTCGTCGGTTATCCTTTCCGTTTGTTTGTTTATTACTGTTTTGCAAACAGAAAACACAAAGCGCCACTGCACACAAGAAACGAGCACAACAATTATATATCCTTTCGTCGAAGTTTACTTCTGGGTGGTGGTCGCAATTGTTTAGGTGCGAGTACGAGAACTGGTACTTTATTGATCCTTGTTTTTTTTTAAGGATACGAGGGCGATTTCTTTTTTTAGTTTTCTGCACTCTTTCCCTTTTATTTTTGCGGATAATTATACAATGAGTTTCAATGGTCAGCAATTATTTATCCTTTATCCTGCAGCTAACTGTTTGGTTGACTGTGCACAAGTACAAGTAAAAGCAGGATGTAAGCAAGGGAAGAAGAGGTCAATGTATTTGTATCCTTTTGTTTTAATTATAGCCTTTATTTTTTTTCTTTCGCTGCATACTTTTAGGTGTTTGGTTAAGGGAGGTCCTTTTTTTTTTTTTAATTTAATAACGTAAACTCAAAGTGTTAATTAAAAATTCAAAAGCAAACAACAAAATGTTGTCTAGGATGTGCAAAAGGATGAAATAAAAAAATTGCTTGCTATTTAAGAAAGCGAAATCCTTTAGCGATGAGAGCGTATCCTTTAAGCATTCCTCTACTTCGTACTTGCTATGGTGTAATATCCTGCCGCTGCTGTTGCTTCCAATTCAAAGAAAGAGGATGTTAGTCACGAGCAGTTGTAGGGGAGTTAAAGAAAAAAAAAATAGTAAACAAGGATTTTGTGTTGCATTTTTGCGGTAGTGTGTGTTTGCGTGCATGATAAATAACAAAAAAAAACTCCCCATGGTTAGGCATCCGTTAACAAGCAAACAATTGTCTGATTAAAAAACAGAGGGAGAGTCTTTAAAGTTTTTTTTTGCATTTTTTCCGTTAATACTTAGTTCTAGTATCTAGTGAATTCTTTATGTTGAGTCTTTAATACCTTGCATTCGCAATTAGTTTAATGTACCGACATGCAAGTTCTCTTTTAGGTTAGATTATTCGGTGAAGGATTTTCTTCAGAAATAATTAAAGAGAATTTAAACGAGTTTTTCTTAGATCGTTTAATATATTTTACACAAGATGGCGTTAGAGTGAGCAATGGAGGTGAATCCATTAAAACAGCAACCTGGCGTTGACTGAAGAACTTTTTTCTGCGATTGTTGAATTTACTTTCTAAAAGAACTGGGACGACATTCGCAAGCAAACTTATGTTTTGAAAAAATGCCGTTGAAAGTGGTAAAGTGCCGTAGACTCCCTTAGTCAACTGTCCATCAGAAAAATCCTTGTTTTTTCATCTTTATTTGAATTTTTAAAATTCCCAAGCAATTGGAAAAGAAAGTTAAGCAATCTTCATGCAGACTGTCGACTGTCAGAAGTTAACGAAAACTTGACGAAACTACACACACCATGTGTTCCAAAATAGAAATTTGTTTTACTTGCGAAATTGAGCAACTAAGTCAACCAAAGACATACAAACTTGCCTGTATAAGAAATGTGATTTACCTCTTGGACTAATTAATATCCTTTGATACAATAGATCTTTTAGGGCGCAGTATCAGCGTTGGGAAAGGATTCCTTAAAAAAAAAATTGTGCGTAGAAAGCTGCGCAATAGAAGTGACTGAAACGATGGTGGACGTCACTTAGCTAATTGTTTGACTTCTCAATCCCTTTCATTTGATACCCATATAATGGAGGTCGTGAAGATAACGGTAGTCTGCCATCTTGGTGGAACGCCAGGTTGAATTTCGAAAGACGTCACTTAGCTTATTGTTTGTCTTCTCAATCCCTTTCATTTGATACCCATATAATGAAGGTCGTGAAGATAACGGTAGTCTGCCATTTTGGTGGACAGCCATGTTGAATTTCGAGTTATTATTTGTCTTGTCAAACCCTTTCATTTGATACCCGTATTAAGAAAGTCATGAAGATAGCGGTAACTCGCCATCTTGGGGTGTCCGCCATATTGAATGTTTCTATGACGTCATATAACGTTAGTTAGATACTCCCCGGGTCAAATCGAATCCAACGACACTCTATTTGTTGAAATCGGTTGAGTAGTTTAGGGTTATGCCAGAACTACATCGGAACAAAAGTGATAAAAAGTAGAAGTGTGCACACACTGAAAGCTCACTCAATTCCAACTGACCAACAGCGCCATTAACGGATGAAATTATTATTTGTTTGACATTTGAAAGCTCCAGGAAATGTATTTCTCCGCAACCATGCACATTTATTCGTTAATAGTGGATGAATAATAAAAAGGAAAATTGGTTTCAAACCTAAAATTCTAAAAAATTGTACGGGAATAATAAAATCGGTATTTGCTTTCGTGAATATACGTCTAAAATCATCTTTTAAATTCATCGGAAATCAGCTGGTATGCAAAAAAGTGAATAAGCGCTATCTATTGTCGAGGATTTTATACGAAATCCAATTATAACTACTTGAATTCGTTTTTGTATTTGGTTGGAAGAACTACTGGAAAGCTTTTGTGCAACATCACCGCGGCGAAAGCTAGGGTATGCTCTAGCTTTAGCCGCGGTGAGTTTTATTCATTTGAGAGGAAATGATACAGATGTGCCTGCGATGGAAGAGTACAACCTATTGTTTTGACTTCGTTGTACTTTTTATTACTTTTGTTCCGATGTAGTTCTGGCTTTAGGCTGTAGCGGTAGCGCTATCCACTTTCTTTTTCCCACTCTCTACCATCGCGCGCAATCTCCACTGTTAATGTGAATATTTTCGTTTACTTTTGTCAATAATTGTCATTTGTCATTGTCAATAAACAAGTATTTTCTTCTTTTTTTTTAATTATTTTATTTCTATACCCCTTTAAATTTCCCCTCTGTAAATATTTTCGTCTCATTTGAGTTTCACTTTACTGCCCTACCACGACATAAGAAGTTTCACTTCAAAAACTATGTTCAGTTAATGGACAGCATATGAAACGAATATGAATTATGATTCCTTTCTTTTCATCGAAAAGATAGCAGCAACTGAAAACTTTGACAGATCGGATCTTTTGTTACAGAAATATTACAAAGCCTAAAATAACGGCTCACCCGTGGATAGTATCTGGAAAGCAATTCAATATTTAGAAATGGCATTCAGTTATCTAGATAAAGCTTCTTATGATCTTTTCTCTCTTAAAGAGGAATGTTCGTTGTCATTGTGAACTGTAGGTCTTCCATTAGAAGATCCCCTCGACTTATCACTCAGACACTTATGCGCTCCCCCTAGTCCCCCCCCCCCCCCAGTCGAATTTAATCTTCCCTTAAAAGCAACAAAGTTTAGCTAGGAAAAGAGAATGAACCGCGTTCATAACCATAAAATCTGAACCCGAAATGCAAAGTCTTAATCTTGCAAAAGCAGGAGACTGCCAGAGGAAATATTCTGTAGCATCCTTATTTTGGAGACATGATCAGTACGTTGAGTCCTCGATGATATCTATGTTTCTCATGTGATATCTACAGGCGGTGTGTCCCAGATGAGCCCGACGAAGTTAATGCAGTTTCTTCTTTCTAGACTGAGGAGATATCTTGCCATGAATTTATCCGGGCTCTTCACGAAACACTTGGTAGTTTTACAGGAAGCTAAACCTAACTATCTCTCCTTGTGAATTAACTCCATTTAAGAGCAGATCCAATGTTAATCTCCCTCCAAACTGACATCAATAATAAATTTCGGACTCAGTGGTCTAGATTCTGAACCCAGATTCGCAGTCTCGTTGCCCGGTATTCCTATGTGACCCGGAATCCGACAAACACAGTTTCTTTTGGTAAACTTTGTACTTTAAAAAACAGTTTCAAGGACGATTCTGACTACAAGTGCCAATGCTTCAACCACACCATTTATCATTCAAAATCCAGCGGATTACTCTGAGTATTGCCAAGACTTCTATTTGAAAGACTGTCACACATTAACCCAGGTAAAATGAATAATTGAATGTATTGTCCAAATACTATCCAGCTCTAGTTCCACATAAGGTACCTTAACTCTTATTAAATTCATGTTTTTCTAGAGCTTTCATTCTAAGAAGTCCTACCAGCTTTCAATGAATATAGACTATCACATCCAGAGCCTTGTAGTGAAATGTGGGTATTTGAACAATAAAGAACCCAAAAATCGAATTCTGGTCTTTAGCTGCATAAAATGGAGGATATACGCTAAACAGTACAGCTCAATGGTGACAACAGCTACACAGTCTTAAGGTCTTGAGTCTTTAAAATCCTGGACATGTTTTAAAATCAGTCGAAATGTAGACTAGAATTCAAAACTAAAGGGAAAAAATGAAAAAGGAAATCATGCATGTATGGGTGGCTGTGGCGTAGTGGCAGTCGTCGTCGCTTGTCACGCTGAAGGTTCATGGTTCAAATCCAGATGTCGTTCTTACAAAATGATAATAAGTTGATCAGTTTCAGAAGCTTATATCAAAACCTACTGCAAAGGCATAACCCTGGTAGGATGGTTTGGCTGAAGAAATTGATCGCACAAAACAATAAGAGGAAACATCTGGAAAAAATTTCTGTGAATCATAAGCAAGGGCAAAACATTCAATAGTTCACAACTCTCCAGTTATCCTGGACACAACCCATAGAGGTAAATGAAACATAAAACAAAAACATCTGAGTTTCCTAACAACACGCCGATCTGTCTCTCTCTCTCTCTCGTTCTTATTCTTCGGGTGCTTACGCTGTGTGTAAACATTATAAGGGTATTCATATCTCCTTTATGTGTAAATTATAAATTAAAAATGAACTTCAAACGTGCGAAAAGGCTACATGCTCATTTAACATTTCAGAAGTTAATATCGAAACCTACTGCGAAGGCATAACACTGGCAAACTATAATAATAAATATCTGGAAAAAACTCCTGTGAATCATAAGCAAGTACAAAAATAATACACAACTCTCCAGTTATCCTGGACACCACCCATAGAGTTAGTTGAAATTGAAACCTATCATCTGAGTTTCCTACCACTACGTCGATCTGTATGTCTCTCGTTCTCGTCCTTCATGTGCTCGCGCTGTGTGTAAACATTATAAGGGTATTCATATCCCCTTAAGCGTATGTAGATTATAAAATAAAAAAATAAAAAATTAGCTTCTTTAGTCGAATGCAGATTAAAGCTTAAAGACCTCTCATGCCTGGCCATGGCTCACAGTGTCTAGATTACAACATTTTATTTAGAGCTTCAAATCACCATCAGGAGATCCTTAGGTTTCTGTAAGGGCAGTTGGAGACATGTCTGTCAAGTGATAAAAATCGTATAAGATCACAAATAGAGCTCATAACGTCAAGATTAGATCATCTTAAATCACGCGTAGCTCCAAATTCAATTGAGAATTTATCTCCCCGTTTATTGTCAAACAGTTAAAATTTTAAAATTTAAATAACGCATACTTCCTTCGTTAACCAAATTAGTGTGACAGCAGAACCAGTAAAACTTCCTAAATCTTCGTTTCACTTTAAATAATTTCCAAACAAATGAAATGCAACAACTTTGAAACTACAAAACAAATTAAAAGTAACAAGGATTTCCTTTCAACCTATTAGCCTATGCTAATGAACAGCCGTTGCCACCATCGTCGCCGCCACAGTTACAGCTACACTGCTGTTTGTTCACAACACAACAGATTACAAGATTTCGTCCTTTTCCATTTGTTAAAATATAAATTGTATATGTATACAAAAACGAACACAAAGAATGCAATCCGGTTTTTGCTAAGAGGATAAAGTTCCAAACATAAAATGTCAAGGCTTTTCGGGAGCGGTGATAATTCACCATAATTACAGTTCACAGCCAAGACAGCGTTATACGTATACAAAAGTCTCATCCCTCACTAGCCCTCTGAACAAAAAGGACATTTATTGCATATCTATCAAATTATACTCAAGTTGTAGGTATACTCGTATACTTGTAGGTATAGAAAGGACCATGAGAAAACTCCTCAATGCGGATTAAAATTGTAACTGAGTTAATTCGTGTTCGGGAGTATTCTGGACATTTTTCCTGGCGCAGAGATAAAGGAGGCAGGACTCCTGATGTTGAATGTATCAGAAAGTCAAAAGTCCTAAAGGCATATCTTACTCGTATAGTCGGACAGTTCCCTGTGAATACATATATTCGAGTACACATCTGGGATAGGAAACCGAAGTAATCCTGTTTTGCGGATGTTTTCCAACAGACATTTCTCGGTTTTGCAATAGAATTTAATCTAAGAACTTTTTTTGGTGCTTTTTTTCTATTTTTGGAAAACAGACGCACACCAACCCAGAGTCTGAGGATTTTGTGATTTCTGTAGATTTCGGTTGGAATTTATACAATCGGTCCCGTAATTGCATGTGTAGTCCCTGCGCCCGGTCCGCCACCCCACCGAAGGAAGATAATGGAATATTTATTTGTTTTTAAACGTAGTTTTTGTACATTTGAGATTTGAATAGATTTGAAATAGAAAATGGAGAATGGATTATCCGAGAGAAGTTGGCTAAAATCATAGAGCTTTTTGTGCAAACTACTTACTACAGGATAACCCGCAGGGGCTCTTTGCCATATCGTTATGGTTATTTCGAAATTATTTCAACTCCTTTGTCTCACCGGTGGAGAGAAACTGAAGCTGTCCACCACAAGTTTAGGTATCCAGCGAGTTTGCCTAATGAATTTTAAATTATTTTAAAATACCTTAAACAAGGCAAACAGTTTTTATGAAAAGCAGGAATATGGGTTTGTCTAAGTGTTGGGATTTTCTAGAGCTTTTGGGGACCCAGATAAAGCATTCAAAATGTGAGAGAGTTCGTTTCTATTTGGACGACAAGATACGTCAAACAGCGAAAAACAGTTTTTTGGTTTTGACATTTCATTTTTGCCTGGAAATTCAATTTTGACAGATTTCCTTATTGGTTCGATATTGTTTTTTAGTGTTTAGTTGCAGTGAATCCTTAAGAGGGACTCGTAAGTATCGGCATTAAAAGTAAAAACGCTATTTGCCATGTGTAAATTTGAATAACAATTAATTTGACACGACAATTAAGGCATAATATGGATGAAATGGATTTTATTTCCTATGTATAATCAAGGCCTTAAGAAACCACAGACAAACAGACAGGTAGACAGACAAACATACAGACAGACAGACAGACAGACAGACAGACAGACAGACAGACAGACAGACATACAGACAGACAGACAGACAGACAGACAGACAGACGGACAGACAGACGGACAGACAGACAGACAGACAGACAGAGACTTGATGTTTTCTGTATACACATTTCCCCGGTATGGAATCATTTCCCCTTTATAGTAGCACATTTATCATAACGCTACATTTTCAAAAACAAATACGTCGCTAAAGAAGTATTCCCTTCAAGAAAAACTTTAACGTTTCCCAACAAAAATATGCCAATAAAGATAACTCAAACAAATTTGGATCTTTTTGGTGGAGAGATGTGTACGATAGACGTTTTCCTTGCTTAGGCCTAGTACGCTGCTGATCCGAAAAGTTTTTCTGTGGTCGGCAATGAAATATTTGTAAAAATACAGTGCAAAAATATTTATGAAGAGTTCCATCAGTTGCTTAAAACGTACAACTGAAAGATGATAGAATCCATACCACGAAAATTCGCCAGCAATTAGTATTCCCGGACAATAAATTGTGTTTGAAGAAGCACCTAGCAAGTAATCTAGCACAATTAACCATTTGCAAAATTTCTGTGAATTATAAGCAACGTGAGCGCCGTGGTGTAGTGGTTAGTGCGTTGGACTACTATGAAGTGCTGCCCGGGTTCAATACCAGCCCGGGTCCAACACCAAAGTTTCTTTTACGGTGCCACCTCTTTCGAATGTCTGACAAGCAATCAAAGAGTTTAATTTGTCACGATTAAGCTTCTCAACTAGCCGTTCGGACTTCGGAGTCGGCAAAGAACTGTAGGTCCCTTCGGTGGGTTGGTCGATTGAGTCCCCACGTTTGGCTGTGATAATTCTGCGTTTTGCACGGTTTTTTTTTTATCATTTTTGGCTGACAAAAAAAAGGGCTTTTATTACAACTTCTGTTAATCGTACGTGAAAAAGTTATTTCACATAATTTTTAGAGAATTGTTCAGAGATAAAAGTTTTATAAAAAAAAAGTTTGTTATTATGTAAAAGTTTTGAGAAAAATGCATTTTAAGTAAGAAATTGGAACAACAAATTTTCATAACTTTGAGTTTAATGAGCCATAACTTTTTTGTGGCTGCATACAATTAGCTACATGCATGAAGTCTTAAATATTTGTTATGCGCTTCTGACTGCCTCTCCAAAATGTACAAAACTTTTTTTGTAACTGTCGCAGTTCAGAAGTTATATCATTTAAAATGGTCTTAGCACCAAATTGGAGGTCCCTTATTTCGACAGGCTATAACTTGGAGGGGGGTGAAAATAGACCCCCCTACCATACGATTTTTTGGTCGCTAGAACTGCAGGAATCTCCAGTTAACGGATTATATCTCTAACCCTGTATAAGCTATGTCCCTTACATCATTTCTCAAAATGAACAATTGTAAAGATATAAAAAAAACTTGAAGTAGCTATAAAAAAAAACAATTAAAATACGATTGCTTACCTTACTCTAAAATCTTAAAAAATAAGATAACATTTAACCACCAACATCTACCTTTAAGGACGTCTTTAATTGGTGGATTTAAAAATAAAAAAAAAAAAATAGCCCGCCATTACAAAACAATAAAACAAAACTATAACACACGCAATATGCCAGCGTTGCGTTTGAAGATATAATAATCCACTTTAATTGCTTTGAGTGAACATTTACACGCGACGCATGCAACCAACATTTCCATCCCTCCCCTCTCCAAGTCGTCGGTCTAAGATGGCACTTGATGATAGGTGGAGCCACCATAGCAGATACTCGTACATAAACTTATTCCCAACGATTTCAATTCCAATTGCTTGGCAATAATTTTTCAAATTGCAAAAGCATACTGAACACAGCCCCATGAACATTTAAGTGTTCGATAGTGTCTGTATGTATGTGTGTGTGCGTGCGTATGTTTGGGGGTAAGAGAGTGTTACAAGTGGCTTGCCAAGAGCCAGGGCGCTAATGGTAAACGACAGCGTGTAAAGTGTAAAAGGAGTAAGGTCCTTGACGCCATTAAACTTTCAAAAAGTTGTCTCTCTATTGGATTTTACCTATACATATAAAGTATGTAGGTATGTGTGTATAAACGCACACACTTACGGTTGAACGCAGTTGGTGAAAAGTTTAATTGACTTGAAATGTTTTCAACTGCTCTGCTCCTTTGGTATGTACTGCCAGACAAACCGTTCAACTGTGAGATATGCTGTTGGCACATGCACAGGTATGCACTTGCGGTAGTAGCCTCCTTAAAAGACCTCCTTTCTCTCCTTCTAAAGTCGATAGGTTAGCAGTGTAGCGGGAATTATTAATACGATTTAGCTTAGACGGTGGATGAGCAGAAACAGGGACGGTGCGCGGTGGTAAGGACAAGTATTAGTGCCACAGGAGCAATTTAGCAAATTTTATTCGCTGTAATTAGTTTAAGGAAATGCGTGCGGATAAATTGAAATGTAGATTTGACGAGGTACGAGCGAGAGTGGATTTTAAGATGCCATTCCGACTCGGTCCTGTGTATGAGTATATAGCTCGTGTGGGCTTGAGTGCATACTAATGGCTTCTCAGCGAACTTGATTAGGCTTTAATTTCGAATTATAACTGTAGATGGGGTGTTCCTTGTTTTTTTTTTCTTTTGCAATTTAAATATTTATTTTTTTATGGCAGTGAAGCAGGGAATTAGGAATTAGGATACACTCAATAGACTTGATTAAAATTAATTTCCCGTGTGCATATGGAGAAATGAGTACAAGGAGAGTAGGCGTAATAAAGGCAATTAGTTTGAAAAATAAAAAAAATTTAGTTGGGAAATTTGAATCAGTTGCAGACCTCATCGAAAGTGCTGTATACAGAGGCGGATTCAAGTACAATTGCGCCCTTAAGACAATAACTTCGTTTTTTGCGTGTTAATACTCATTTAACAGAACAAAATAAAATCACTTGAGTCACATTCTTTTTTGTTTTGACATATAACCTTGAATTGTTACAGGAATTTCAGGTTCTAATTCTATCTACAATTGACTTTAAAATCTACAAATTGAAGACATGAATGGAGCACTGACTCAATTCCACATATAAACTGTGCTGAGCCAGTATCGGTTTCCTTATTGCTTATTTCTTACTTAACATTCATTGCCGCATTCCGTGGCGCCCTTTTGACAGCTGGCGCCCTTGTCTTTATCTTATCTAAACTGGTTGAAAAAATTATCACTGAAAATAATAGATATGTCGCTGATGGATAGTAGAAGATCTAAGAGGCTTTCATAGCCAGTATCCAGAAGTCATCTTTAAGGGTTTTGAACTCGTGCATACTCTCTGCCCAAGGCAACGCATTTTATCATCTTTATTGGATCTGAGCACGTAGCTTTCGGTTAGTTAGACTAATTCTTTGATAGCATCCGTGATGGTTCGGTCCTTAGGAAGGAGCCTTTTCGTTTCAAAAAAAATAAAAGTCGGTACTCTGTAATCTGTAATTGCTTTGAAGAATTTCTAGTGAAGATAACTGAAGTGACTGCATTGCAAGGCATTTCCAAATGATCCCACTAGGTTTGTTTTTCTGATCTCCTGCTTCATGTTTGATGTCACTACTGCTCCAGTATATTACTTTTCGAGTTTAAAGGGGTTCGGCTTCCAATTGTTTCATCTGCCTTAAGAGTTTCTAAGTTCACAGACAAGATCACAGACTTTCCCCTACCACAACTCGAGGGAACCAAAATCAACATCTCAAAAGAGGCGAAATACTTAGGAATTATTTTAGACTCCAAACTATCTTGGAGACAAAATATTGAAATGAAGATGAAAAAACCGCCCACGTGCGAGTCAGACTCGCGCTCAAAGGGTTCCGTATTTATATTTTTTTTAAAATAACGGTTTCGTTTCATTAACACAACAAACGAAAACGATCCACCTCTATACAAACTTATAATACGTGATATTATTCACTACGAGAGATTGGGTAAACATTAGGAACGCGGCTGAGTGTGTAGCGCGTCCATTAACCCCTTTTGCGCTGTACTACTGAGTTCAGGGGTCTCAGGTTCGTTGCCTGCCAAAATCCATAATTTTTTGATGTGTAAACATCTAAGCGCGCGTTAGCAAAATTTCTAGTGGAGTAATTCCGCGATTTTGGGGACGGAATACCGAACGGTTACGGAATTTGTAACTCAAATTTCATAGCAGTGCGATGAAATACTGGCCGCACATGATAATGTTTAACAAAATAGAAGAAAGCTAATAAATGATGGCTAATCACTATGTAGTCACTTTGACACATTCCCCAATTTGACAATACATTTCGAAGCCTAATGGAAAAAAGTAATGATCATGAAGATCACACTACAAAATATCAGATTTCGCCCAAGTACTGTCAATATACATAAATTAAAAAAAGACCAAGAATGCGAAAAGCAAATTTATTTTTTCATATTTTTATTGCACTAAGAAACCTTTAACATAATTTTAGACTTTTATGACACTAAAAAAATAATTCTAGTATTTCGTAGCACCACACTTCGCCCTAACAACGTCATGAACCCTGTTTGGCATGGAGGCATAGAGATTACCGAAGTAATTGTTATCAATTTCATTGAACCACACTTCTTCAATTATGCTCTTTAGATGCTACATGGTTTTTGGTTTTTATCTTGGATCTTCTTTCCCATAAGAGCCCAGAAGTTTTCGATGGGGTTGAGATCTGGACTGTTTCCCGGCAAAATTAGAGATTCTATTCCTGATTCTTCTTTCAAAGTTTTAATCTGCGGAGGAAATTTAAAAACTAAAACCATAAGATTTTCAAAATACCCAAGAATATGAAAAAAAAGCTTCGAATTACTCACAGATTTTGCTTGGTGGCAAGATGCTGAATCATCTTGAAAAATTGGTTTTTACTCGGTGCAACAATATCTAAGATAATTTGTTTGTACCGCATGGCGTTAACGGTTCCCTTGAGCATATTTAGAGATCCAACTCCAATTACGGCGAGGCATCCCAACACCATAACATAAGGAGAATGTTTTATAGTGTGAGCTATGGATTCGTCGCTGTAGCGTTCCTTCTCTAAGACGCACTATCTGCTTCCCATCCTGTCCGATTAGGTTATACTTGGACTCATCAGAGGAAACCACATTTGACCAATCTTGAACAATCCAGTTTTGCCCTTCCTTAGTCCAGCTAAGGCGCGTTTTCTTCATTTTGCTGGTCAGTAGTGGCTTTTTCGCTTGTCTTCTTGCTAGCAAACCCATCTCGTTGAGACGATTCTGGATGGTTTTGACGCTAACTTCAGCCCCAGTAGCTTCTCGCAGGTCAGTTCTTATCTAATTTTCTAATTTGCTGAGCTGGGAAATTTAAAGATATCGGTTCTTCTAAGATTTACCAAGAGCACAAACTGGTTTACGAATTGCTAAGAACAGGATTTACTTCCAAACTGTGAGCGGATTCATAATGGACCTTCGGGTCTCCGAGTGGAAACGATTGCTCGTACATTCACACATCCTTCCTAACCTAACCTTACCTTCTAAGTACGCTGCTCACGGGGAATTACTCCTTAAGAAATATTTTTTCTAAAAGAGGGTAATCCTTCATAATTGCTCCTCCAGGACATGTAGTTGTGCAACCTTTAAACAATTTGTCACCGCTTTTCTCATTTCTTTCTTTTATTTTGCAAAAAAAAATCCCGATAAGCAACAGGCTAAGGTATTTCATGCGGATTGCAGAAAAATAATCCAGTGTCACCCCCACACAAAGTGAGTAATTCATCTGCATCCTTTCTATTTTTGGGAAACGAAAAAAAGGTATTTGGGCGAAATATCACTCAACCGCAGTTATAATCGCTCACCAAAAAAAATCGTAGGTAGTTGCCCCCCAAATTCTGGCATTTTCCCCCTCCCCACCTAACTTTTCTGTCAAAACTTGACTGCATGTGTATTTTTGTGTGTGTGTGTGTCTATTTTGTTGGGTATGTTAGTAAATTTGTAAGAGCTTTCAGGATCGAAATGATTTATTACCATTTGTGTGAGAATTTTACACTTTCTGTGTGCAACTGAAGGGCGACACTTTTTGGCAAATTTATTTATTTGTCACACTCAATCCAAAAACTGCAGACTCTGCCCACCATCCTCGCGAACCCTCCTCCCTTCGGGGGAAACTCGGAAACACATTTGTCTAAACTGGTATGTAGCTAGAGACACATTGCTGACATGCAACAAACAAAAGAGGCCAACACCGCTGGCACCATAGAAAAGGAGGAATTCCATGCACAGAGGAACTCCTTAGCAGGAGCTCTGGCCTCTAGATAGATACTCCTTCTCGTATGTAGAGTATCAAATTCAGTTTTTGGAATTTATGCAATAAATTATCTCAAAAAAGGGAGATGTTATGAATGCATAAAAAATAAACGCAAACAAACAAACAAACGCCTGTGCCAGGATAAGGACGAAAAGTATAGTCACATATGCATGCACATGCATCATCATCGTACGTCGCGTCGTACTCTTTCGCATGAGAAAGCAATACTAGAAGTTTACACTTTCTTTTTTTACAAATACGTTTACATATGCATACACTGCAGACAAACAAAAATGCCTTTCACACGTTAAGGTATTTCTTAGAAGACATACTCGCAAAGGATTCTAGTCCGTCTCCTTTTTTTCTGCAAAATTTTGTTTATCGAGTGTCGGAAAATTTGTGAAATATTTGCTTCCACCCTGCTGGTGTGTTAGTTTTTGTATTTTCTTTAGTCCTAACGACTAAATACAAATATATGCAGAAAGGATATTAAAATATCGTTTTCTTTTCGAGACGCACCGATGATGGGCGGAGGATGGGAGGAGTTAAATTGCAAATGCAAAGAGTAAGGATATGTTTGCATTTGTGTACACGTTACGGTAGGTAGTGATGTGTTTGATCAAATATTTGCATTTTGTAATGGGAAAAATGGAGCTTCGTCCTTTTTCTCTTTTTGGGAGCAAATGGGTGGATGGTGGATTGGTGCGCCAGCGGGAATTGTTGCTGTGGAAACATTGATTTTGAAGGGCAATCTGTTTTTTAAGGTACTGGATAAAATGCACCTCGAAGCTGAATTTCTCATACCGGCGCAACGATAGCAGTAAACTGCAATAATTGTCCGAAACCCATTCTGGACTAGATCAGTTGTAAAAAAATCGAATTTAAGTACTGGAGCCTAAATTGAAAAACATCCTTTTTTCTCGATGATTGAACAATTGCAATCTTCGATATAACATATACATAGTATCACCCCACACCACTGTCTGACAGGACTTTCCAGATGACATATAGATATTATATTAAGCCGACTAAATTGTTTGTTTTTCGGTATTGGACTGTCGGTCAGTTTGGGCAAGCATATATTTCCAGAAACTGAGATACGATCTGGCATGGACTTTGTAAAAAGCGGATGAGGTTGCTCTTGCCTGCTTTGAGATGGTCGTTATTGCTATTAACGACATTGACTTAGCCAGAAGTGTAAAGGCCCAACGACAGCCCGGGAGAACAAAGTCTAAGGGGGTTAAATCGCATGACCTTCGTAGCCATTCCATATTGCCTCTTCTGGAAATGACACGTTCTGGGAACTTTTCTTGCAACACTTCCATGGTTAGGCCAGATGTATGGCACGTTGCACCATCTTGTTGGAACCACATGTCATCCAGATCGATTTCA
Organism: Brachyopa scutellaris; assembly: GCA_949775065.1. NCBI lineage: Eukaryota > Metazoa > Arthropoda > Insecta > Diptera > Syrphidae > Brachyopa > Brachyopa scutellaris. Next base: position 14,907,843 of record OX459114.1, read on the forward strand.
TCGCATTAAGGCCACAAAAACTCAGTTATCATGGCCCGATACCGTCTTTTACAGTCATCATCTGGCCATTCTCGTTTCGGAAGGTGTATAGCCACCTGACTAAAATCCACACCAAACAGTAAGTTTCTCCAGATTTAATGCAGACTCTTGATATTGCTGTGGATTATTCTCTCCCCAAGTGCAGCAATTTGGCTTATTTACGAAACCGTTCAACCAGAAATGTGCTTCATCACTGAAGATGATTTTTTCGCTAAAATTTGGATTCGATTCCAACTACTCCAGAGCAAAATTCACCAAGCTAAGATCGCGGAAAGGCCAACTCCTTGCGCACGATGAGAAATCGAGCGGTTTGTGTCTACAGCCACATTTTCAGCAACAGCAGTCCGTAGCAATATTCTCGCTTGACCGAGCATTTTGTCGTCGCTTTTCCCGAATTTCGCGTTTGTTCGTTGAATTAAATATTAAATATTTCGTAGCTCGAGAAAAGTTTGGCTATCAGAACACGACTTTTTATAATAAATTTTAACAAACGCATTGTTGACCAGTGTAGCGCTCCGTGGTAAAATGGTGACCATGACAGAACACAAAAGTCAAAGAATGACAGCGTTCCCCTTGAAACGTCAAAGCTATAAGCTGTCAAAGTTCGGACATAGCTATTGTGAAAAATCCTTAGTAACCTAGATATTGTATCTGAACCAAGGGTTCGCACTGGTTTATTACCCACATGATTGAGAACACGCGATCAATCATTCAATTTGAAAAAGTTCTTCGATTAAGAAGAAGGAAAACAAAATTTGATGATCGCATTCCATGATCATCTTCATCTAGTACAAGCAGAAAACTGTCTCAAACTCGCCAAGAATGGAAGATGATCTATTCTTTTTATGACCTTAATTTAAGTTCCTGCTTATGGAAGATCCTGTATAGATAATGTCCCAAAATGCGCAATTAGTTCCTTGTGGCAAAAAAGTGTGAGTTCTTCAGATGAAAGGATTTTTGATAAAATGGTTACAGGGAAGATGACTCCTATTAGCAAGAAGTAGTAGCAGAAGAATGCGTCACTGGAAATCTTTCACACTCTTGCTAGCCTTAAGTCCGATGCTGTAATGTAGTCCCGAGTCAAAATCTCTTATATTTCATCTTAAACACTCCAAAGGCTTTATAAGGACTTTCCGATTATCTCAACAGTTAACTGGCAGAATTTACACAAAATTGATTGTTCAGTCATGTACGGCGGACGTAATGCGGCTCGAAGGACCAATATATAGCCGTGTATGGCGGACGTAATCCGGCTCGTAGTGACTATGTTTCGGCGATCATGCGGCGGACGTAGTGCGGCTCGACGGACCAATATTTAGCCGTGTACGGTGGACGTAATCCGGCTCGAAGGACCAATGTTTATTCATGAACATTGATTTTTAACATGGCTGCCATGCCACTAATGTCATTTATAATTGAGGTGATTTGACATATCAGCTGTAAGTCAGTCCTGCTGCCAAGAATTGTCATAAAGGGTGATTTTTTAAGAGGTTGACTTTTTTTAAAAAAAAAACACAAAAAATTCGAAAAAATGAATGAAATATTTATTTGAATCGATAGTTTGAACCTTGCAATTTAATGTTTAAAGATAATTTCATGCAAATGTTGACCGCGGCTGCGTCTCAGGTAGCCCATCCGCTGAGTCCAATTTTGGCATACTCTTTCACACATATCGGCCGGTATCTCACGAATGAATGCATGGATGTTGGCTTCCAGTGCGTCAATCGAAGCGGGCTTGTCCCTATAGACATTAGCCTTGACATACCCCCACAAAAAATAATCTAATGGTGTCAAATCGCACGATCTAGGCGGCCAATTGACCGGCCCGAAACGTGAAATTAACTGTTCACCAAACTCGCCTCGCAATTGCGCCATTGTTTCGCGTGCTGTGTGGCATGTGGCACCGTCTTGTTGAAACCACATATCATGCAAGTCAAGAACTTCCATTTCGGGCAAAAAAAAGTTTGTTATCATCGCTCGGTAGCGTTCACCATTGACAGTAACGCTGCGATTCGCATCATCTTTGAAGAAATATGGCCCAATAATGCCGCCGGCCCATAAACCGCACCAAACAGTGGCTTTTTCGGGATGCATTGGTAGCTGTTGCAATGCTTCTGGCTGATCTTCACTCCAAATGCGGCAATTTTGCTTATTTACGTACCCATTCAACCAAAAATGAGCCTCATCGCTGAACACAATTTTTCGATAAAAAAGCGGATCCTCGGCCAGCTTTCCAAGAGCCCATTCACCAAAAATTCGGCGTTGTGGTAGGTCGGCTGGCTTTAGTTCTTGCACCAGCTGTATCTTAAAAGGATTTACGCCCAAATCCTTCCGCAAAATTTTCCACGTAGTGCTGTAACAAAGGCCTAACTGCTGGGAACGGCGCCGAATCGACATTTCGCGGTCTTCTGTCACACTAGCTGATACGGCCGCAATATTTTCTTCACTACGCTTAGTACGTAAACGTGTTGGTGGTTTAATGTCCAACAAAGTAAATTTGGTGCGAAATTTGGTCACAATCTTCCGAATAGACTGCTCAGAAGGTCGAGAATGCCGATCATAAAATGGAAGCAGCGCGCGATGAACATTTCGAACCGAGCACGAATTTTGATAGTAAAATTCAATAATTTGCAAGCGTTGTTCATTTGTAAGACGATCCATGGTTAAATTGCAAACCAAACTGAAGCTGTTTGACAGTGACACAAGGTACTAAACACACGTCAGCTGTCAAAACCAGTGTTGCCAAAACCAAACCAGCTAAAAAATCACCCTTTATAACCAATGCCATCACTCTAAAACTTTCATTGTCATCGATTGTTGACATAGTGAAGAATCTGCCTAAAGCTTTAGCATTGTCATCAATCGAGTTCTACTCTTACTTACTTTAAGTCCTCCATAACCTTAAAAACTGGTCTAGAAGCAGTTTCACTTTTACCACTGAAGATCCCAATAAATTAGAAATGTCATCTCTGTGCGTCTTGTCCTTTTCCTGTCATTAATTTATTACAAAGTAGCGTATCTCCTTCTATTGCTCTAATAAGGACATCTTACATCTCAAAATAGTCACTTTAACTATCGACAGTAAATAACGGGAAAAAAAATCAAAACAAAAGAAGGAAAATCTATAAAATATAAAATATTGGTTTACTCGTCGTACAGCGTAAAGGAAGAAGTTAAAAGAAAAGAAGTGATTACCCTTAACTTAAAATTGTGAGTGGACTGGGAGTCCTTCGTACGTAACGTAGACAACGACGTCATTAAACTTTAAGATGAATATAATACTCGCGCGACTTGCTTTACACTCACACTCCCTTTAAACAACAAAAAAAAAACAACGAAAAAACAAAACAGAGTCTCTTACTTTTTATTATTCATTAAGTTGGAACAAAAACATGGACAAGTACCCGGTAACCAGGTCCCGATCTTCCGCTTCTCTACGTAAACGTCGTAAGTAGGCGGTAGCAATGGCGTATACTTGTTTTTTTTTTATCTGTCTCTATTTTGGTGCGTCTTATCTTTTATGCAAGTAGGTAAAGCAAAAAAGTAAAACAACAAGACAAAAAAAGGAAGAAATAAACGCAAAAAGCTTTTAATTTTCCATTGCCTGCTTCCGTTCCGTGCTGTCTTGTCGTTTCGTTTCATTTCAATGGACTAGAAGAGAGGGAAGAACTTCAACAGGGTACCTTGGATATTATCATCCTGGGTAACAACAGAATAGTGAAAGATACTCGAGTAGGTTCTTATTCTTTCAGCTACGGTGGGTGTGGAGGGTGGGTTTTGTTATTGGGTGTAAGCAGGGTTTCCTAGGGAAACCTCTTAGGATCATTTTCATCTTAGTACTTTGGATTTTGATTTCAAGTGAATCTTTTCAAGGAGATACACATGCTACAAGCACACACACATAAACACACACACAGAGATACACAGGATACACTTGAGTCAGAAGTCGCCAGCTCGAAGTAAGTGGTTAGTGGGCTCCAGGATAATGATGATGATGATTTTATTGCAAAATGAAACGACACGACAGAAGGAGAGGAAATCATTAAACCACCAGGCCAGGAAAAATATATCCTTTAGATGAGTTTCGCTTTCCGGTTTTACTTCCAAGAAGCTAGACACAAGGACTTCTTGAGAAACTACGCCCACGAACTGTAAAAGCCTTTATTTTATGATTTTGTTGTTGTTTTGATTTTTTTTTTTTAAGTTTCGGGGTAATAACTTTGAATGAATAAGGCGCAATAAAGAGTCTAGTTTAACGGTAGATGAATGTGTCTTCATTTATGTGAAATGGAAATAAATTTTAGAATAATGGAAAGGCAAGATTGCGCAATTAAGAAAACTGGGAGAATCGATATTCGAAACTGTGTGGATAGACAGACATGAGATCTTGGAGATAGAATTCGATTAGACTGGGTTCGCTGTTGCTAAACTCAAGCAAAGAGATCGAATGACTGGACTGATAAACTAAACTAAGACGAATCATTCATTCTATCGAAAGTAAACGTAAAGCTAAAGAGATCCCAAACAATGTCAATCTTCTGGCAATGCAAAGGGGCTATCGCCCAGGAAAGTTCTTTGGATTATAAGACCCATTCGTCGTGATATGCGTCGCGTCAGTTGTCTAATTGAATAAACTTTCACTGCTGCTATCACCAAACTCAAAATAACAGCTTGTGTCGTCTGCTTTTGAGCTTTTCATAGTACGCCTGACCCTGGGCTTAACTCGTTGATAAACCTCCACCCTCCTTGATGTTCTTATCACGGGCTATATACTCCGACTCTCAGCTATCTTCCGAAGATAGAAGAAGTAGTTTCTGGCACAATTTGCACTGGATTTCGATGGCATTGCTTGACAAATATCCTGCGACTAATGTCTCAACGATATTCCGTCTGATTCGATAACACCAGAATTGCGGCTGCTGTGCTTCTTCTTGGCTTCTATCCGAATCTGAGCCAGGGCGGCACTGTTGTCGTTATTTTATGGATGTATCCAAAGCTGTACATAAGGCTGTGTGGAATGCGACAGCCTTCACTACTCATTCGGTAAATTTGCATCTGTTTTCTGAGTAGGAAATCCTAAAGGCTGTGGTTTATGTATTGAAAACAGGGGGAAGTGGCGAAGTAATTACGTCTATAGAGACATTGCCGGCTGTGCTTTAAGCCTTACTCAATCTTTTAATCGATTCTAAAATAGTCTGGCAACGCAAAACCACATTAAATACGGCGGGAAGGCTGAACTTATTGAAATTCGAATTGGTCCCGGAACACAGCGGAATAACAGGAAATGAAATCTGCTTGCTAGAATGAACTCACGTTGGGTTTGTCAGTATCCGCGGTTTATTTTTCTATTGGCTTTGGGGTCTCCAGTGAACACAACTCTCCTGGGTGCAGGCACCCCTATCCAAGTTTTTAAACTGATAACGAAGCTTTAATATTTGTGCTGAAATCGTTCGTCGATTTGTGTGATGTTTACATGAGAAGGCCAAAGGAGGATCTTATCTTCGAACTATCAGATATCCGGTACCTTGATAGTCTGTAAAAGATAAGATGGCCTAATATTTTAAACGGGTAAGAATTTTCCTTGTAGTGAAATGGAACCCTTTTTTCAGTCACATGATCAAAACTTACTTCGTTTCATAGCATAGTGACCAACCGTCCCTTTTTTGATACAGCCAAAGTGTCTTAAATGGTTCAAATTTCAAATTTGAAATCAGAAAGCAATTTCGGTTTTAGGGTACAAGGAACATTAATAGTTTAAATCACTCCGTTTGTCTATCTGTATGTCACAGGCCTTACTCTCTCTCATTTGCATACTTATTGAGGTGAAATTTGGTATACAGACGTGAATCGGTGACCTTATAACAGAGGTGGAGAAAGATTTGTCTTGCACCCTCACGATGCAGTGAACAGTGAGTTACAAAAGATATGTACACTGACCCCATCGAATGGGATATCGTTGGATAGGTCTTCCTTAATGCAAAAAAAAATGCCATGACACCTTGTAGTTTCAACTCTTGAGCCCCGAGATATTCACGTTCAAAGTCATTCAAGTTATGGGTATATTTTCTACATTTAATAAATTGATTTAAATCTAACTTTGGCTTTAAGTTATTTTTATAAATGCGTACACTTTTATAGAGATTACATGTTGACGAAGGTTGATGAAGTTGAGTAGGAGGGATTTCCCTACTCAATTAAGCTAAGGCCAATAATTGGTTTGCATCTGTACTTAAACAGGATTTTGGTTCAAATCCTTGTTAAAAAAAGGTTTAAAATAATCTTAGTGAGTATAACTACGGAACCCTATTATGTGAATCTCCAACATGCTTTTGCCCATCTTTCTGGCATTTTTAGCAGCCCTGCCCAAGCCAAGGTAAAACACAATGAAAAGTAGTTTTACTTGTTTTCTTTAACGTCAGACTTAACTTGGACTCTAACTTCTCATCGTTGTAATGACAAATGACAGCAATGGACGACAAATTGAAAAGCTTTCGGGAAAAGTTCAGACAAAAATGTCTATTTAAAAATTTCATAACATAAAAAAAGCTCAGTCCTGTTTTACCTTCCTGTTTTTTTCTTTGTTACGGCTAATTTGAAGAGCCACTTGGCGGATTGAAATGAGGCTTGCACGATTCTATAAAGAATCTCTCGGGACAGGTTTATGCGTATATACATCAATTCAATTCCAATTGTTTTTAATTAAAAATCACTTGAACTACTTATATACATGATTGAATAGCCCTCCTCCCCTTACGTTGACTATTCTTTTGTATAAACTGAAACGTAACTGCTAAGCCTATTCAAGCCAAATCATCTTTTCTCGATTGTTAATGCCCTCACCTCAATCATTACAACTCACCCACCCACCACCTCACAGCTGCTTTCAGGCTTTCATAAATAATATATCAATATCCTGTATTCCATTGATGGATAACCAATAAACCTATTATACCCGAATACAAACCATTTCCTGCGCACCACAATATTGACCCCACACTCGTCGAATAAAATGTGGAGTAATAATATTTCTCTTCATTGGAGTTTTTCCTCTTTTTTTGTTATTAATTCCGGTCTATAAAACATAACCGCTTCCTATCACTCATTGTACTTTGTGTGTGCATATAATTAGTCCTTTATACTCCTTTTGAAATTCTATTCTATTCATCGTGAGTCGTGCTTATTTTTTTTTTTGGTTTCCTTCACGGCTTTGTATCCATCGACGCTCATTTTATTGATGATTAATTCTTGCACATTATTTTTATATATACAGATATACATATAAATGTAAAAAAAAATTAATAATCATGATTTACAATTAGAAGAGGGAAATTTTCAATTATATTTCGGTTCTGTTCACATGCATGATGACCACCCTTATCTATCGCTATACACACAGCCATGGAAAGCGATTATTATTTGTGCGTGTGATTGATATTTGCTTAACAGGATTTAGTCATTATAAATGATTAATGAAATATTGCAATTACATCCTGCCAATGAGGCCAACACTTACCGGCCGGCTGGCGCGCATCGTCTCCATCAGTGAAACTGACCAAACGCCACGTATCCACAGAGCAAAAGTAACATTTTTGCGGTGTGAACAGCACGGGAGTGAACATTCATAATCCGCTTTAATGCATGATGGTACATTAAATGAAAAGGTACGAACGAGTACGACTATATCACACACCAACTCATATGATAATTTGGGGCATTTTTTGCGAATTTAATTAAAAATATTAGCCTTTTAGTGAGAGGCAGAAAAAAGGATAAGAAGGCGCGTTGTGTCCTTGCACTGTTGAGATTACATGGTGCTTCGACTAATACCTTATTTGTGGTTGAATTAGGGATTATATCACTTCTATTGTCAGAGCGTTACACTTAGATAAGGTATTATAAGCAAGCAATAGAAGGATATAGATAACCATTCCCATGTTAGGTAATATGGAAACTCTATCTTTGCATTGAACTCAACAAATACAATTTTTTTTTTCCAAAACTCCTGCCACTCCCGGCCAGTGGCTGTTACTGCGACCTGAAAGAAGATCTATTTTACGAGTATCATAGGTTCAAGAGGCAGTCCATCTTCCTAATGAAAGCTAGCCCGTGGTTGAAGCATTTTTCAATTCGTAAGGAAAAATTGTTGAGGAAGCTGTCAATAAACTGAACCAGCTCGGGCGATGTAATAAAATGACACTGGTCTGGGTCCCGGGATATTCTGACATCCCGGGAAACGATAAAGCTGATGCTCTGGCTAGAGCTGGATCAGCGACCCCTTTTATCGGTCCTCAGCCTGTTATTGGCTGCAGTTCAGCTGCTTGAACTGCTTCGACTACTATACTATAACCACTGGCACGAGCTTAGGTCATGCCGACAGGCCAAAATGTTAGTAGGCGCGCCCAGGACGAGCAGAACTAAGCTTATTTTACACCTTAGTAGAAATGACCTCAAAAACCTCACAGTACTGGTCACTGGGTTCGCTCCCTTAAACGAGCACCTGAACAAAATTGGAATCAGAAGCTCGGGCCTTTGCGAGATGTGCCTGGAAGAAGACGAAACTTCTGAGCACTTCATTAACGAGTTTCCGGCCTTTGCTCGGATCAGAAAGGCCACTCTAGGCAACTATACATCCTACGGAACGTTGATCTACTGGAGCCCAATCCTGCCCTATCGTTCTTCGTATGAGGTCCTTCTGTAGTCTCATATTTGCATACAAGTCCAGTTGTATTAGCTTAAATACTGTGATATGCTAATTTACTCCTTCATTTCACTGCTCTACATTTTTCTTGCCCAAAATTGTTTTTCTTTCTCGACTTACGTACATACACATGTTCGAATGTACGTCTTTGAATGTTGGCATCAGTTTTGACCCGTTAAGATGAACGAAGTATTTTTTTGTTATTTTTATTATATTTTTACTGTTACTCGTTTTGTTAATTTTTGAGAGTAAACATACTTCTTGTTAAATGTGCATAAATGTCTCATAAATTTATTCAAACCATTCATTGTAATGAAATGTAAAAAATTGCAACGTGGAATGTACACATTTTTTTGACGCTTACAGTATATCTAAAGCCATTATTTTATGTAGTGAACTGTCCAACAAAATCTTAAGTGGTCTGCCACAATGCCATGTAATATTCTATCTACAGCATTTGAAAATTAAATGACTTAAATTAAAAAGAAAATGAAAGATTCAAAACTTAAATCTTATATGTACATACACAGTGTGTTAAGTAATATCCCTGAAACGAACGATATCTCTGCAACCATCTATTTGTTCGAATATGCGTTTTAAAGATTGAATCATTCTCTACTATCTATACATATAATAAAACTGTAGATTAAAAACTGTTTGTTCGCGCATCACGTTAGAACTACTGGACGGATTTTGATGAAACATTGACATAGTGATTGCTTATGTCCTTGGACCATATCATTTATACTTTTTATCCCGGAAAATGGCATGGTTTTAAGAAAATATTGAAAAAACTGCATATTTGAAAGGAAAATTATAATTATTCAGTTCTAACTCAATAATGGCTTATCGGATTGAAAAACAAAAAAACAGGTGAATTTAGTAAATTTCCACTGATTGATTTGAGGTATAAAACATCCGTCTGTGTTGTCCTGAAGCTGAGCAATGTTCAAAACAATTATTCAAAGCAACACCCACAATTTTCTTTCAGTGGAGACCACTGCCAGCAGCCGTGCAGCAGTTGGTATCGTTGCAGTAGTGTGTGTGTGAGTATGTGTGCGCGCTCTGACGTGATCATTTGTTTTGCACTTCAATCTGCTACACTCATCATACGCATTTGCGGATTTCGCACTCAACCAATCTTAACAAATGAGGTGTCAAAAGAAAGAGAAGTGAATTGCATTTTCAGTTTATAAATATTTTTAAGAAATTTAAAAAAAACAACGATCCAAAACAAATACTCTACCTAAAATTAACTTCTGTTGTTTTAAGAGTTAATTTTGGTTCATATATATACATACATACATATGTATTTTCTATATGCAAATCATCTGGGAAGCATTTGTTGTTCATAAGTACGAAGCCAAGATAATATTGCCTTTGCCTCTGGCGTCGTAAGGGATAGTAAGCTACGTTTTTGTCCGGTGGTAAAACTTCTCATGCACTGTTTAAAACACCAATAAAATTTTGCAACATTCCCTGAAATAGTGTTAGAGTATTCAGAAGCCGTTAACAGAACCTAACAGGATATACGACAAAATGATGGACCGATGGGCGACATTACAGTGCTATTTTACGAGGCACAAGAGCTGACGAAGTAAACGCATGTCTGAAAAAGTCAAGTCTCTGGGGTCCAGTGTAACTCAAAGGCACTTGACCGTCAATATGCGGGCACGAACAGGCGGCAATCGCACAACATTTCTCTGATTTGTAACTTAAAATTGGTGGAGGAACGCCTCCGAAAGAAAATGGAGAAGTAAATTTATCAAATAATTACCAATTATTTATAGTAGATGACTTTTTATAACATTTTAGAGCATCTTGGTTTTTGAGAACTATGAAATCTGCACTTAGGGGCTGAAAGTTACACATTGAAACGACATTGATAAAATGTAATAACAAAATGTATTACAACATTTTATGGATTTACACAAATACTTTGATGTTTCTTCGCTATCACTGATGTAACATATGTATTTGTATGCATGAAAAAGGCTTTAGAGGACGAAGCAAGGCTAGCATGGGTTCAGGTAGTTAATTAATAAAATTGTTTGTTATTGTGGATACTTTAGCATAGGCCCACAGAATAATTTGTGATCGTACCAGTCTATTAGAGCTTCCAATTTCCTGGTATATTAGGAAGTTAAAGAATATGTTTTCTTAACACTACAGCTTTGAAGAATCATTAACCTCGAATTTCCAAAAAAATCATTTTGATACGTTCTTGAGAAAATAGGTCAAGTTTTACAAATTAGTAAAAAGTTACCGGCGGGCGAGCACAGGTCAGCTAGTCTGCTATAATTTCATGACGTTTGCTTGACATTTGACAATTATAAAAATGTTTTTCCGAAATACCTTTTCATTTGATTTTAAATTTTAAAGGCCCGTTATTAAGTTCCTCGCAAAACTTGGTATAAATGCGCACCAGAAACAGTCCGATTGATGCAACAAGTGTATCGTAATGATTGTTTGAGTAGAACAGATGTTTTCGAGTGGCAGAGAGACGCTGGAGGAAGCACGAAAAGTTCCTTCAAAAATCAAGTCAATGCTCAACTTCGATAGTAAAGGACTGGTGAAACAATTGCCGCCGCATATTACCATGAAGTTTTGAAGCGTTTGATGGCCAGAATCCATCGCATTCTACCCGAATATCGAATAGCGATACAGAAAGTTGGTCTGCGTTGCACGATAGTGCACTCATTGTTCGTCAATTTTTGACTCAAATTCAGGGGTGTATGTACTTAGTCATCTACCATATTCACATGATTGGGCACCGTGCGACTTCTCTTTGTTCCCGAAATTGAAAGTGAAGTTAGGTTAGGTTAGGTTACGGTGGTTATCCCCATCATTCTGGTTGGATTCACTTAGACACTTAAGGTCCATTGGGTTACCACATGGAGTCGATTCATCTATCGGTTCTCCCCTACTCTTACTCCTATGTCAACAACACGCGGTGTTTCAAAGTGATCACCCATCTAAGTACTAACCGCGCCCGAAATTGCTTGATTTCGGTGATCTTACGATAACCGATGTTTTCAACGTGGCGTGTCCGTTGACTTTGTCGTGAAATTGATGTTGAAAAAATGCTTTTTTGACGACATTCCGACCATTCAAGTAGCTTCGACACGGGCACTGGAGGCAATTCAGCAAAATGAGCTAGAGCAGGCATTTGAAACACAAGTGTATTGAATCGGGAGGAGAATATTTTGCATAAAAACACCGAAAAATAAATAGAAATCGTGTTTTAATTATGTTTTCTAGAGCCAGTCCGGGATATTATTTGACACACTGTATTACTTTGGAATACAATTTTGAGTAATTTTCTTTGCCTCTGTTCAACTCAGCGAACCGTAGTACATTTCGTTCGCGAGTACAAAATTTCACCCAGGTACAATGGCTTACAACTCTATTTATTGCTTAAGCCAAACACCCTTAAACCGAAAACCACATTTCACACCAGTCTCTCTAAGTCTAAACTAAACATTTACCAAATTAATACCAAAACTAATCTGTAAACGCATTTTGAAATATTTTTACCCGCATATAAATCATTTATTTGTACATACATTGAAAAATATCACAAAATACAGTCTTTTCAGCACCTCCTTTCATTGTCGACCACTTAAAAATTCTATTTCAAATTAAATTATCTCTACAAAATAATCATTATTAACAGAATTTCGAAAATTAAATTTAACTTTATCTCCGCTATTTTAATTGTTTGTAATTTTTTAATATAATTACAATTCGCGCAGCTTATTGATAAGTAAATATTTATACATAGTTCTTTTTTTCATTTGCCTCGATGCCTAAACATAAAAAAAATAATAGAATTTGCATTTTTGTGACTACAAATAAAACATTTACAAAGGAACGGCAACAAAACTAAAATACAGAAAATTATTTAAAAATAATACTCGTACTTTTGAATATCATTATAGCACCGGGATACATCTGTTTTCGGTCAGAATAATATTATTTTGGTTTTTTTTTTTTTTATTGGTTTTTGGTCTCTAATTGCAGCGTACAATTAATATTAAATTATTCAGCATAAATGAGGTATTTAATTGCAATCGGTATAATCAACTTGAATAAAATATAACAAGCGACGAGAGAGTAATCGGGAAATTAATTTATGGTTGAAAATGGGTAGTTTGGTAGTACTGCCGGCATTAACATACTTTATTAAGTTATATGGTTTTTTGTTTTAATGCAAATGTGGTTTCTGTAGCATATTTCTCATTTCCTGTCAGGATTTAGTTAAATAAAATAAAAAAAAAATTATGAACAGGAAATAGATTTAAAAAATAAAATAACAGAATATTGAGAAATAAATTTAATAAATGATTGGAAATATTTTGTGCACTGGAACAAGGAGAGCTCTTTTATATCGGCCTTATTTGTATATTGATCATTCTCAGGTTAAACATCCTTCTGCTTATGAGACTCTGTTTTCTTCTGACTGGCTGACCCTACGTAACTTATTCCCCGGAATACTCAAGATTCATTACCAAAGTTGACTTTATTTCGCTAATGGGCCTTTGACTTTTTAGCTGAAAATTCTATCCCTAAAGAGACACGTTTCTAAATGTAGGATGGCGTTTTGAGTCCAGGCTGAGCTATTGTTATATTTGTCTAGGTATACCCGCTGGGTTACAAGGAGAGAGAAAATTATAAAACAAAAATTGGACTTTGCTTCGAACTAGGATCAATATCAAGCTAGCATCCTTAGTTTCATACGATACGATGCGACATGATCAGGAATAGCTGTACATAATTATGGGTTCCTTAAAAGCCTCAGTATTTTGCTAGGTTTCTTAGTTTCTCCAGCCCCAGTATCGCTCTTTGTAGATGGAAAACAATGCGTATTTCCAATTTCATACCCATAGCTTGTTGGGATTTTACTTCGTTTATCCTCTGCAGCTTAGTCGTGATATCCCTGTACCTGTTGGATGGAGATTATTCAATATACATACAATACATAATATGTACTCATTCACCATACCCTTACCAATTCTGACGCATCTGCTCATATGGGGTAATTTTAGAATTTACAGATTTCTGACATAGCACCGTCCTAAACTAATCCTCATGTTAGCTGTCGAGCGTCTCAATATATATTGGTGGCCGCTTTTATTCAACGTTTTACCATATTTTCCTTCGCTGGTGTACCACACGGCTCAGTTCTCTCCCCGCAGCTTTTTCTTATATTCTACTTCCAAACTCATTTCCTTGTATTGTAGATAACATTGCTTTTGAATTCAGTTATGTTCAATAGTTTAATTGACGTTGTGCCTAAATTGAAGAATCCAAGGCCCAAAAACTATGAAGAGAATCTCTGATGATGACGAAATTATCAATAAAGTTGTGCGAGAAAAAATGTTGATTTTAAGATATTGATGGAAATAAGAGCGATTTTAAAATTGATTGAGTGGATTTTTAGAGCTCAAGGCATCGACTTTGCTAGCCTAAGACTATGCTTAAGTCACCATATATAACCATAGCACAAATTTTTTACAGTAAAACCTCTTTTGAGTGGACACCAACGGGGAATACATACCACTTATAAGTAGGTACTATACACTACGGTTCACTTGATTAAAGGCAATATTAAAATTTCACTTAACAATTAGTTATGGCCAGGAAAATCGATACACAACTATAATTATTGATTGTAAACAAAGTTTCGGAATCTCTCCAGAGAACACACTTACAAAAATTACTTTCCCTTACAAAGTAACGGAATTTTTCCCAAATTTTGTAAAAAGACTCGGAAAAGTATGCAATAAAATCGGTTCACATGAATAAAGGCAATGGCAATAATTAAGGAAAATTTGTGCATTTTGCTTTAATTTATTATTTTTTTTTTGGTTATTACCATAATTAATGATTCAACAAAGAAGTTAGTAATGTGTTTAGCCACCGTTTTCTGATATCACTTCAAATATGCGGTCTGGAAGTGAGTCGTCCAAGATTTTATGTAATTAAGCGATGTTTCAGCCCAAGCTGACTTAAGACCCCGGAAAAGTGGTTCTTTATTGTCGCACTGATTCCCCCTTTCATATTCTTTGCGAGTTAGCCATCGCCAAACCTCTTAAGTCAGGTGAATATGGCGGCCAGCTCATCATTTCCACTTTCTGGCTTACAATAAACGACTTTACTACGCGCGCAGTATGGATTGGTGCATTATCTTGTTACAAAATCCAAGGCCAAGGTCCAAACAACTCGTTCAACTTAGAGAAAGCTGACTCCAATATTCATTTGTAAGTAATTCCCGTCATTTTAGTGCTCTGTACATTTGGAGAGATTCCGAAACTTTGTTTACAATCAATAATTATAGTTGTGTATCGATTTTCCTGGCCATAACTCACTGTTTAGTGAAATTTTAATATTGCCTTTAATCAAGTGAACCGTAGTGTATGTTTTTCTTTAATTTAATTTAAACAAACCAAATCAGCCAGCGAAGGAACAGGAAAAATCCTTCGATGCAGCCAGCGATGTATGTATATGAATTAGAACCAAATACACGAAATTTGGGAAACCCCTCTATGCCAACGGAGAAGAATGTTCTGTTGGCTTACATAGATACTAGGGGAAAACCCTATTTGCAGGTTCGAGGACAGGTTCCGGTTTAACCATTGTCTGCATCTGATGTTTAAAACGGCTGTAGAAAATAAACCCCCAATGAAACTAACCCCCCAAACGGAAAACGTAATAACACTCCAAAATTCATATGAAATAAGCCCCCAAGATAGGGGATTTTGGTTTTTGGGGACTTATTTCATACTTAAAATTGGGGGTTTGTTTCATGATAAAATAAGTCCCCAAATTCAACAATGAAATACATAAGTTCTCAAATTCGGGGACTTATTTCACTCTTCTGTTGTCATGCAAAATTAAATCTTCATTGATGCTAAACAGTGACTTCAACTGCTGTCATTGGTATGAAGAGTAGAAATAATTTGGAATAATTTTGGAAGGACCAAAGATGAGGAGCATTTTACGGCCTTTTTGAAAGCATGTATTAAACCAGATGACAGATCATCTGCAATCTGCATATTCGGATCAGATCGTATGATAATTTCACAGTGAAATTATTCTCCAATTTCACTGGGGGGTTATTTCCTGCAGCCGTTTAAAACATGTACCAAAGCTGTACTTCCGGTCAAACGAGAATTTTGTATAGCTTGGGCCTGTAATGTAGTATCCAAATCCGTTCAAGAGATGTGTTCGTTCAAGGGAACAACGATTCCATATAAGTAAATATGTACTAAAATCGTCTGTCATGGATTTTATGTCCGTACAAGGGAGGTGTCCGTTAGAGGAAGTTTCACTGTGTTTTCGAAATTTTTAAGTGATTTTCAGTCCTTTGAAGATGTTTACGTTCTTTTTCAGAGTCTCTTAAACATGAGACAATCCTTTATTTCCATCATCACCTTCATTAAGGACCTGTGCAGCTATTTTTTTGTAACATCTTTCAAGAGGCTTATAACTTCTCAAGTTGCACTCAATTTTAATAACTCAAACTTCTTCACCTCTTAGAAAAAAAATCACTGCTCATAAGCTTAGTTCTCGCTTTCAACGATCACAAGGAACAGCATTTACTTGCCTTCGGGTACGAACATTCACACAATTCAAATTGAAGTACTTTAAGGACACCACATCATTACAGTCCCCAGAAAAAAAAAACCCCAAAAAAGTGAAAGAACGAAAGAAGCTACATAACAAAAAAAGAAAAAAAAGAAAGAGAAGGAGAAAGAGTAACACCACCCTCTTCACCAAATTATGTGAAAGCTGCAGGTGTCTTTTATTTGAAAAAGAAAAACCTCCAAACGAAATTCGATTTTCTTATTATCTCTGTATACCCATCTAAGAGACTCGCTTTACCTCAACACTCGAAAGGGTCCCGTAAAAACCTTTCCATTACTTGTATATGGATGGGTATGTGTATGTCGGTCGTCGGTCCTCCATTCCTCCTGTCAAATTGTTGACAATCTCTTCGTCGTTCATTCGATTCGCTGTCATTTCGAATTGTATTTTTTTCTTTTCTTCTCTCTCTTTCTCTGTCTCTTTATTTGTCATCTCCTTTTCTATAATTTAGCTTATAGTGAAGAGTGTATCGTCCTTTTTTTCACATTTGGAAACATGTGTGTCCTTTGGAAATTATTTCGAAGTAATTTTCGTCGGTGAAATTGCCAACACCAATAATTTTCTGTCAAAGTTACTTGTCATTTTTCGTTGGCTTTGCTCCTTGTCTTCGTTGTCATCGTTGTCGTTGTCCTGCCTGAATCTATTTTTGGTAGGACGACGTATAATCGAAACGACATGCATTAATATAATATAATTTGATGATGAATTAGAGTGGAGAGTTTTGTTGTTGTTGTTGTGTGTTTTTCAGAAAAAAATTTCATATTTTTGAAACATACATAAATATGATGAGGTGAGGTATATTTTAAGGACATGGGGAATATACAAAGATATTCCCTTAGGTACTCCCTCATTACACATGAGTCACTCGAAGGATATTTTATTTTTTACTGTCCAATGAATAATACTTACACGTTACACACATCGACATATGAATGTGATTACTGATTAAGGTCCTGGCTAATGTAAATATATTGATTTTTTTCACACCTGCTGTTGTTATCCTTTATCTCTCATCAAATACAAGCAGGGCAAAGAAAACATGACAAACTAACGGAGAGAAAGGAGCAAACAGAAAAAAAGAAGCAAGAAGAACATTACATGATGTTTTACAGTGACAAATGATTCTTTGATATTTATCGTTGGAAAGGAGTCTCTTTTTTTTTTGCTATCCTTGCACCAAGTGGTTAAATACTTTTGACAAGTTCTACTCTATGGTGGGCTGTTGTCGAGGTCGGACGTTAGTAAATTTTTATACCCTCAATGATTAATGGAAGAGGTTGTTGTTTTTTTTCTTTTTGCTTTTGTTTATTGATGTGGCAGAGAGTGACTGGGGAAGGACATTTATTTTATAGTCCTTGAAAAGCAATTAGACAATGGAAATGAATGGTTTATGGATGTAAAACGACCCCAGTTGGTGTTATCATATTTAACACGTTAATCTGGTGGTGGAATTTCGAAAGCGATATCCGATTGCTTATTTATGTTGAACGAAATGTTTTTTGCATGTCAACTGAAACGTGATTTAAAATGTCAGTTTTCTTAGGAAAATCTAGCTTTTTTGAGTGAAGTTGACTCCTCTTTAATTCTTTATTCCATCGAATTGACACCCCGATGATAGTTACTTTTATACAGTGGACTCTTTCAAATTTTGCGAGCTACTAAAGACGTGATGAGCAATTATTTTGAGCCTTGATTCAGATTGCCTCGGAAGTATATCCTCAAGGAGAACTTTAGATTACAAAGAACTGCCATCTGGTACAAGCAAAAACAGGACAATTAGAGTGAAAGTTTAACACTAAGCTGTGGCTTACCCTCTTTTAAGGTAGGTATCAGAGATGATTAATGTTCATTATGTCTAAGATGCTCCGGTGATTGTCACAACGAAATGTAGGTTGGGTAGGGTGGCTATCCACCTAACTCGGTAGGATTCACATTGACCAAAGTAGCTCCATCGTATTGCCACATAAGTCGATTCTTATCGGCACTCTTGGAACTATTTTGAATTGAATCCTCTTGCTCTTGCATACAGCTGCGACAGAAGTCATTGGCGAGTATTCCTAGTCTACTGGCATATTTTCCTGTTGCACAATGACCAGACTGTTAGTTTTGCCCCGATTTAGCTGAGGCCAAGTCTGTTTAGAGTGACTACAAGTATCAAGGTTACTCCATCTTTCATTAGTCTATTGCAGTACTTGCGTGAAGATGTTGTGCGTTATCGTTTCTATTGGTACATGGTGTTCACTTTATAACTAGGAACCCAGAAGAGTGTCAGCATGCATCTGCTCGATATTTCGTTTAGAGTTACATGACAATGCCTAACTAATTTGAATCTTATAATTGGTAATTTGAGTGCTTTAATAGCTGCTGGGTTGTCGGTATAGTTCCTGTAGAACTCGAAGACCTTTAACGCAGTATCTAGTGACGACTGCCAATTTGTAATCTTTTAAGCCACAGTAGAGAATTTGAGCGTTCGAGATCTAGTTTTGGTCAAGACCGTTGCATTAGCTTCCCATCTAAAGTTTAATTTTTTGACCGCGTTAAGTACTTCAGTAACAGCTTATAAGTAGCGAGAGGCATAGTTATCGACCTTCCACCCTTTATCAGGTAGAACTAGTTTCGTGGTATCTAGACTGATGAGTTCAATTTCTTTGAAATATCTCTATGCCCTAGCATACAGCAAAGGTGAATATTTAACTGATCTTCCATAAATATCCTTTTAAAATGTTATATTTACCTAAGTATATAATTTTATTTTGTGAGTAAGGTGGAAAGCCAGCGTGTGAGACCTTGACCCTAACTAAAACCACTTCTGCCTCCAACCCCTATTTCGTTACATGTCCAAGCCATCTTAAACGCCTAATGCGCAGTTTTTTTGCCAGGTCAATGTCGCTTTACAGCTGATTAAGCTTGTGGAATCTTCCCATCCAAAACCCGTCAACGCAAATGGGACCGAATATATTCCGAAGGATTTTTCTTTCGAAACGTCGGATATCTTCATCCGCTTTCGATAAAGCGCTCCATATGACAAGACTGTGATGATAATAGTCTTATATAGAGTTTCCTTAGTTGATCGGAAACGGGCTTTACTACTCAGTTGCCTTCTTAGCCCAAAAAAACAGCGATTGGCCTGAGTAGTCCTTCGTTTGATATCCGTCGAGATGTCATTTTTTTATGTCATAGCAGAGCCAAGACAGATAAAGTCCTTGTGACGTTCTGTCCAATTCGTCGATGTTGAGTGTCCCTTTTCATTGACAACATGTGCCTTGTGTTTTCATATAGACTTCGTTTTCGTTTCAGTTCTCTCCAAAGATGTTCTTTCTTGTGATTTGTGATTTTGAAATCTCGAATAACAATCTACCCGACGCAAGTTTGGCATTCTCTGCCATTTTCGTCGGCAAGATTGAACCTAAAAAAAATCATATTGAAGTGAATAATCCGATTACACTACATCTCAACAAAAATCCTAGAAATCATAACCGAAACCTAAAAATCGTTACAATTATCCTCGCTTAGGCTTAGACACCAGCTATGAAATAAAACAGGGCTAAAAACTCCACATGGGACTCTACCCACAAGTCGGAAAATTTAGCCTCTAAGGAGCTTACCCACCGGTCTCGTCACACGTGGTTGATCCCAAAAAGTGGTTCATATACGAGGAGTTTATGGTGAGAATCTAATCTGTGCTTGTTGTTGGTCATCAACAAGATCCTCATCAGTTTGAGTGCTGTTCCATTACTCGAAGTGGAAAAAGTTGCAATTAAAAACAAATGGACAAATTCCACATCCACCAACATGCAACAGAGAGCACCCGACCACAGACAGACACTTTCCAACTTCACTCTAAAATCTAAAACTTTATTAACGCCAACCATCTGACAGTCTTCCTTATGCCAGCGTTTATTTCAATTATTTTCGCACTTTACGAGAATGTTTTGGCACTCTGTACTGTAAGTAAGTAATATCCTGAAATATCTAAATGTCACTACACATTCATGCAGTGTGTCCTTTCCACTAGGCTTCGTCCTTTCACTTACGAGTATGACAAAAATGCATTCAACACATAACATGTGTGCATCTGTACCACTTCGAGTATAAATATTTTAATGTCCTTCATGGCAAATTTACTAACTTGTGAGCATTTCCACCACACATTGTGTATGAAAGCCACCCGTCAGGATTTGTTTACTCTTCGTGTGCTCCTCGAGAGTCCGGGAGGAGATCCAAATAACTTAATGCGATTTAAAATCATTTTCAATTCCTTTTCAAAAAACAAACAGCCAAAGCAAAAACGTCTGCCAGTCAATATGAATTCTCATTTTTATTCGCGTATTCGAAGGATTCACTCTCCGGCGAACAATGTTATTATTACTTACTTCAAGTTTTCGTCCTTTCGTCGATGATTTTTATTTTACTTTGTTTTGCTTTTGTTTTCTAATTTTTTCGTTCGGTTCTTTCCACGCCACTTTGCATCAATATTGAAAATTCCAAACTTTGGTATTTTTTTCCCCGTCGTCTTATTAAAGGCAAACAAGAAAAAAATCCTTACAACTACTACTTGGTCACACAAAGGATGGGTAAAAAAAAAATATAGAATTAATTCAACGTCAGGCAAAAATAATAGAAGGATCGATGAGACCGAATCCGGAACCAAAGCCATGTGATAAGGAGGACGGACGTCTTTGACTACCAACCAACTCGAGCAAAGGTTGCTGCTGAGGTCCTTGCACGCGAACAAGGAGTGCGTATAAAAATATTTCATTTTGAAGATTATACGATTTTGGCATTTCAATAATATTCTACTTAAGTATTCAGCGAATGTCTGTCTGGGTTGGGGGTTTAGTAGAATTGGATGGAACCAATGGATTTGGATTTCCACTTCGAGCAGGAGGATGAAAATGGAAAATCCGAAATTGTATTAAGCTAAGATGGAGGAGAAGTGTTTGTTCGCTTTTTCTTGGCGATTTTATCGATTAGGAATGTGACAAATGTGAGTTAGTTTAATGGAGTGAGGAAGAGGTTAGTGCTTCCAGTGAGTCAACAGACTTTGGTTTTGATTCTCAAGTGGAATCGGAGAGAACTATTTTAGTGAATCTCAAACACTTTTTCTACTCGAATGCCCACGGCCTTGTAACTGTTAGTTTAACCAAAATACTGGAAATTTTTATAACTGAAAGGTTCGAACTATACTTAGCAATATTGTCCCAACTTATCTTTGGAAACCATCCATGGAGTAAAATTATGGAATATCTTCAACTGCCTTTTGTAAAATCATATATATTATTTCTGTAGTATAGGTACCATTTGGGGCTCTCATACTTAACCAATCTCTACAAATGAGGTGTCAAAAGAAAGAGATTTTCCTGGAGCACTGTCGAATTACACTTTCACTTTATTAATTTTAGCAAATTACAAAATCTATCAAAACAAATATTCTACCCAAAATGAACTCTCAAAAGAATAACAACTTCCCGTATGATTTCCATGGGATTTCCATGAGTTGACAGATGTTTCAAGCGGAAATTATGGCAATTTGAGAAGAACAGTCCTGAATCAATATCATCTAACGATTTTACCATATTCTCGAATAACCAGCCGCCCTTGAAATCCTTAGAATCAGTCCCATATACTTCAAAAACTACCTTCAACTGTCGTTCATTTCTTATAGAGATGGCTAAGCAGTTTAACATTCCCCTATATTGGGTGCACAGGGACATTCCAGAGAATTTTAAAGCTAACGAAATCACTAGACTGGGAACACCTATTCTAACGGAGAAGACGGACAAAGGTATGGCCATTGCTACCTTCGAGCTCTTACTCAATCTTGACACAGTCAATAAAGCCAATGTTAGATGGAAAAGTGGAGTGCCGTCAGGCAGATCTCGCCTAGACTGGATCCCAACCGCTCTAACTACCTTCTGTCCATAAAAAGACTACACACAAGTACGATTATTGGTGTCATCACGGAAAACTGCCTTATAGGCAAGCATGGCTATGAAATTTGTAGAAGTTGCGCCGCGGCAAGGAAGGCGAAAGGAATCCAGCATATTTCCTCTGTTCATGTCCAGCTCTTTCCTGTGGCACTAGAGAATACAACGATCTCAGTGATCTTACACAAAAAGACGTTGGAAGCCTATCTCGCTTTATGAGTAACGCAGATACACATCCCCAAGATCCTTGGTATCATAATAGACTGTCTATTGGCTTAAGTGTGCTGCAGCCACTGCTACCTAACCTAGCCTAAGTTATATCCTTAGTTAATTACAATCAATGGAGGCTTTGTCATAAATTCTCATTGGTGATACACACTCGTATAGCATCCAACCGCATTTGCAGATGTCCAGCATGATATACCTAGAGTTGGAGACCATGAATTTCGTTCATTCACCTTATTTAGGATCATGAGGATAAACCAGACTTTTCCCCTCACAAAAAAAAACCCTCGTAGATTCTCTTAAATTTCCGCTTTAATCAACCCCATTTCCCGCCCCCAAATGCAAAGTGCAGCCCCTACCTGTGGACGGGAAGCTCTCATCAACTGTCACACACATCATTTGCAATCGATATCTAAACACCGTGTGTAATTGATTCGATTATTAATCTCGTTGCACTGCATTTTAATTAAAACGTAATCACACACAATAACCGTGATTATAATAAAATCATATCCCGCTGTAACCAGCTATGCGTTGCCATAATTATATTTCCACATTCCACGTGCATAGTGAATGAAATCACGCACAAGGATTTTCTATTTATAAGCTCAACACCACAGCACCACCACTCTCCCCAATTCGTCATAAATCAGTGGCATTGCATAAAACACTTTAATCCCTTTTTCTGAAATCACAATTGAATCCTGTTGAATGCCATTACGTTCGCTTGAATGATTTACGTACGAATATATGTACACCAACACCAATTCACATGCATTTTGTTGTTGTTTTATATTAAAAGTTAAATAATCGCTAAGTAAGAGTACTCAACTTGAAGTGTGTTCGTTCACAAGCAACAGGATGAATTTTTTGCTAAACAAAAGCCGACTGTTAAGGAACTGTAAATTGCAAAAAAGAAAGGATGAAAATATCCTTATGGTAGAACAATATGTATTTCGTTCCCTCTTTTCATGGAATACTACACACCAAATACTCGGTGTGCAACCTAAAAGCGTTAGCGTGCTTCCTTCCTCTTTAGCTTCGTGTGTGTGACTCTTTTTCGTCCTTTATCCCAACATTTTCAAACAAAAAACGGCGAAGAACAAAAGGCCAAATCAAATCGACACTTAAATACGAAAACGTGGTTTGGCATTGTTTCATGAAAAATGCAACAGGCTCATGCTAAGGCTCAGGAGGAGCAATCCAGTTCGCAGACACATACAAAGGTCCTGACAGGCGAAAGAGAAAAATTGCCCTTCTCTGGTGGCAGTCAGCACTGCGCGCCGTTGGCGTTGGCAAAGTTTCAAGTGTACTCACTGCTGGTGAGTATAATATGCGCTTTCAAAGTCATTTTATATATTTTATTAGACCTGTTTGCTTGCCACTTCCTTCCGATATTACCTAAACGTACCCAGGCGGCGGCGGTGGCGATACGATAAAACAGGACGTAAGACGTACGTACGAGTAGAACGTGGCGGCGGCGGTAATACTCGAGTGGAATTGTAAAATTTATTCAGCAACACTATAATCGCTTGCATGATTTCTTGTTCCGCATGGTTAGTCCTGGAGGAGTTGTACTCGGTACTTTCTAAGGACTTGAGTCCTCTGACCTTTTTGGCACTGGTATCGAATTTTATTGCCGGCTGCACTCGTGTAACGTGTGTGTGCCTGTTGAATGCAATGGAAATGAGATATGTTTAATGTATGTTCGATATGTCGAGTGGAGGAGTTATAATGGATGACTTTGAATGACTTTAGGAAGCGGGAATAGCTATGGAGTGCTGGTAGTTCCAGCACATTGAATTTGATAGCTGCTTATGACTTTTCGACTTGGCTAAAGCCCAATTCATTTTAAATGTTCTTGGAACCTAAAATATTGAGGGACTTGTGGGGGTTTTCATCAGTATGTACTTTCCTGGAGGAATTATGAACCTTCATTCGGGAGGTTATAAGGTACATATGACATGCTCTGACATAGACTTGGGAGCTGACGGTCATATAACACAGAGCCAAAATCTCATAGGGGAACCCGAGGCATAATAGGCACCCCGGGCATAATGGGCCCCCTCCGTATTTTTCTGTTGAGCAAAGTTGCAGCTCCCGAATTAAATCTATCTGCTTTAATTTATCAATGGCTTTTAGGGGAAAACACTTTTTTGAATAAAACTGACACGTGTGCTGTGTATTTTTCTAAAAGAAGGTTTTTCATTGAGTTGAAGTTATTTATAAGTGAAAAGCTTGTATAAATCCATTTAGTTCCCTTTTTCGGTTAGTTTGAACAAATTTTTTTTATAGATTTTGTGCAGAATACATTATGGGGCAGAATGGACGAGGCATAATGGGAATGGGTGTCAATTATGCCCCATTCAATTTGCACTCGTTTTATTTGTTTGTATAATTCTATCAGCATCAATTTGAAATTTTTTCACATGGTTCGCAAAGCCTATTTGAGCTCGAACAATGCCAGTCGCCATAAACGGTTTTCAAAAGACTGGAATATGGCCGGTTAATCCCAATGTATTCAAGGAGCACGACTTTTGCCATGTCAAACCACATGCCAAGTGAGGGGGAGTCTACGCTTTTAGATAAAACCACTCTTGTCGTTTCATATTCGGTGGCACCGTTTATTTCGTTAATCTGAGACCAATGGATCCATTGATATCATCCCTATGGCCCGTTTTGACAAATGCCCACTCCCATTCAAAAGTTTTCTCTATCTCATATTATTCCTAAAGCACCAGCAAAAAAAAAAGAGTTTCTAAGCTCCGGGGAAAACTGCTAAGATCACAAGCTCTCCTTACAAAGGCTAGCTTGAGGTTGAGCCCTCCAAGTCCAAGTCCTCACTTAAAAAACAAAAAAAACAACACAAGATGGAAAATGACCAGGAAGGAAGAATCTTCATCAGAAAGCGAAAGTGGACGAGGAACGGATACTTCTCCCAGTCTACAGAAGGACAGGTTTCCTGCAGATCCTGTGGTAATTGGGCGCATTGTTTTTCTGCTGAAGAGGGTGATGTTGACGATGAATCCAGTCACATTTGCTCGCGCTGTAACCCAGCATAGCTTTGTGTGTTCATGCCGCACCTACATATGTCCATTGTGCCCCAGCACCGGGGTATAATGGGCAAATTTAACCCTTTTTTTAAATTAATTTATCATACTGAATTATTCAGTTGTATTTATTTTTCTTTTCCATATTGATGTACTAATTAATTTTCTTTCTAATAAAATTGTTTTGGAGATATAGAACACATTTTTTTAGTTGTAATTAAGAAAAATCCTTAAGGGGCCCGTTATGCCCCGGCTTCCCCTACTATTCAGTGCTGTAAAACATACTAATTAACGATGTCAACACAGCAGCCAGCGGTTTCGCTTTTATGGACTTCACACATTGAAAGTCGCCAATAGGCGTAGCTTTAAATTACTTCTGCAGAAGCTACATCACTTAAAAGGAAACGGAATCTATGGAACACCGTCTCTGTAACTGGTCAGGTTTTCTAGAACGTAGACTCTCACAGATTCTATAAAGATCTTGAAAACTTAGCTTAGGGATTTCCTTAGTACAGGTTGAGTGCACTGAGTCGACAGGCCTTTTGGTGGTTAAGCTTCTTCCAGCCCGTCTGTTGAGAATGAAAAAACTATCTCTGAACATACTCGTGTAAATCCTGTACAATGTTGCTTAACAAAACGTCAATTACAATACATTACCTTTTTGCTTTCTAACCTGATGGGTCGCAATTATTTCTTAACAGGTTATGGGCCCAGAATTTCTTCTCCAGCCCACAGAATCTAGCATACGCTCCTCGATGTCGTTTTGTTCAGTCGTATAAATAACCGTTTTTTGGTGCAAGATCCCATTCTTTTGCAAATAAGTTTGAAAGGGTTTTGAAGTGTATTCAGTGCCGTTATCAGAACGAAGAATTTTAATCCTTTTCGAGCACTGATTTTCAACAAGGCACTTAAATTTTACAAATTTGCCGAACAAATCAGATTTGTGCTGGATGGGCACTACAAAAGGTGCTCTCGAGTGCTTACCTTTTTGCTTTCTAACTTGATCGGCTGAGGCTACTACCTGAAATGTTTAAAAAAGAAAATTACCGAAAAGACAAGTTTCAGATGAAGCGTCCCTGTGTTCTTCGGGTCTGGAGATTTTCTTAGAGCCAGACACTGGCAAGGACTATTCTTGGAAGTCCAGTCCTATTCAATGCGGACATGGTAGCTTCTTTGTAAAACTAAAAAGGTTTCCTGTGAAGTGCATGGCTCAAATATTTGATAAGCTTGTTAACATCCTGGAATAAAAATACCTCCAGTAGCAAAGTCGAGGCTTTTATTCCTTGTTGACACCACAAATGGATTTCGGGGCTGAGAGTTTTGTAGCTAACTTTCTTTAGTTCATCTTCATCCATCACCCACTGCACCAACAGATAGTCCCTCACCAGTGAAGCATAACTTTGATATGCCTAGCTACATACATAGTACTGGCAAACTTGAGGCACTAGCTGTGGCTTCATATTTGAATCCGCAGCAACTTGACATATGTAGGTAATAAAAATAATAAATATACGGCATCAGCAGTCCTAGCTTCTCGCAACCATTTGTGTGTGCGTGTTATTTTTTCCACGAATGGAAGGCACCTACAGTTTTTTGCCGACTCCGAACGGCGAGTTGAGAAGCTTCTCATGACAAATGATACTCTTTGATTGCTTGTCAAGCATTCGAAGAAGGTGGCAACCGTGAAAAACTCTTTTAGGTGTTGGACCCGGGCTGGGATTAAACCCGAGCAGCATGCGTAATAGTCCAACGCACCAATCACCACGGCCACGGTGACCTAGATAGGTACTTGTCCCGATTTTTGGTTGGGTGATTGGTGTTGAGTGGCCTTAATTATTGGCATTCTAAAGAGTGTATTATTTTCGGTAGGATAAGTCATACATATGTCCGATCTTATTTTTCTAGAACCAAGAGAGCTTTATGTCAGCCTGTTCCAGAAAAAGTGGTCAGAGTCTACATCATTTTGGCTTACATTCCGACTACTTGAGGGAAGCAATGTTCCTGAATTGGGATTCACCAAACTAAACATCTTCTCGTTCTTCTTTGAGCATCATTCAACAAGCTTCTCCTGTAAGCCTAACCTTTGGCTAGCTGCCTCCAGTTATACAGCTGATTGCCGTCAATCCACATGAGAGTCTTTCACTGGATACGTCATAACTAGTTCCTTTAAAATTCCCTTGTTCCAAATCCCTGTTCGTTTTGTATATGAATGAGCGAAAGTTCGAACTCTTTTCAATGTTTACAAAATGCCAGGACCTTTATAGAATTGACTCGAGGCTTTGATCTTCTTTCCCTTATCCAAGTATTTCCCCACCGACAGCACATACAACCCTATTCCCAACTCCCACTAGCTCTTATTCCCTTCCACTCCCCCCAATCCTTATATCACTTGATTTTCGATATTTAACGGTAATTCTCCCATCAATCTCTCCGCTTGTTTCCTTCAACTAAACTACTCTATTCGATTGCGATTAAAGTCACAGTCACAAGCGACCACCATCATCAATAATCCCTTCCACGCGATTAAACCGAAATCAAACTTTATCACCACCTGCTGATAAATAAAAAAACAAATATAAAGAAAAACCCTAAAAGTATGTTGTAATATAGTCTCCACCAACTTGACCGCAGTTGGAAATTAAAAAAGTTCCGCCACAAATCCTATTTCGCCGGAAAACCCGGATTTAACCAAAAAAAAACTTTTCCCTTTCACATTACCTGGGTTACACTTAAACTATTTCAATATATCCTTAGGTTGGGCCATACATCCCAAGGCATATATGGAAACAAAATTCCCAAACTCAATGATCCAGCGGTGAATTTATTTCATTTTAAACTTTCACGACGTACAGGACAAAGGACAATGAAAATAGGAGAAAAAAAATATATATAATTGAATTAAAAATTCAACTCAACAGTAAATTTGTTAATCCACTTCACGATGAATGTGGCGGCAATCGTTCTGCATCCTTCTTTCAATCATTTTAAATTCACTTAAAATAAGTTCATACCCTCCGGCATCGCAATATGTGAATTGGAAAAAGAATCCATCCCCAAGAGACAACACTTTCAGATATTAAGATACATTTGCATTCAAATCATTCCTACATTCCATGGGTGCCAAAAGAATGGAGACAAAAAAAAACCGGAAACCCTAAGCAAGGACAAATTCACAGTGCATTCCTTTTTCCAGCAAAACATTCCCCCATTCCCGTGTGCCCCAAATGGGATAGATGCCCAACTCAAGCGTAACGATTCAGCATGCTTTTCAATAGATTTCGAAAAGATTACATAGACACAAATGCATACCAATTGCTTTTTCGTCGTCATCTTCTCCTCGTTCTTAGTTGAGAGTCCTTTGAGCACAAAATAATAAAAAGGAAAATCATAGGCACGACAGACAAGGCAGCAAGTTGCAGCTGCTTCCATTTCGTAAATTCGTTTAACCTTGCCGCCAACAACGACTACTTCGACGACGACGACGATGAATTTCTTGCGGCACATAAGCAGTAGTCCTTTTTATAAGGACTTCCACACACAGTTCCATCTATAAAACACTTCTAAGCCATTTCGATGATTTCCCTGCATTTAGTGTAGTATCCTTTCTACTCTGACTTTGCCCGCTGTTCTTCTTCTCCCGACCGACTACAAACAAGTCGGCGCGGCGTCCCATTAGGGGAGCCTTGCAGGATATGCAACAGGCATAGAAAATTCTAGCGACTTGTAGCTGAGGTTCACTCAAGCAAAAGGAATTTACCAAACTTAACACAAAAAAAAAATAAAGGAATAAAATGAAAAGGTCCTGAATCACAGAGCTGTAGAAATAGTCCTGACTCTATATACGAGTATTCTCGTATACGACTTACAAAGTGATATGTTGTATTCGGGGAGTCCTTAAAAGACTGCATAGGACTACGGGCTGTTGCTTCTTCTACTCTGCCTGGTTCTACTCTCGTACTATTTGCCAAAGCGATTTGTTATATCCCTTTGAATATGTTGCAACACGATGACGACGACGACGACAAGGAAACTTTCTCTTTGGCAGCTTTGCACACTAATGCGGTTAGAAATGTATGCCCGTAGTTGTAGCTGTTGCTGGGCCAACATATAGCGTAGCTATAAAGTAAAAGAAAGCATATACTGCTCCTCAGAGACTGCAGCTCGTCTTCGACTTCATCAGCATTTAAATAATCTATACAAATAATATTTTGAGCAGTGTTGTTGAAAAGAGGAAATTTAGGACTTTCATAAGTTAATACGATGACTTATGGTGATTTCTTGACACAGGCGCTGGAGTGGTTGCTTCCAAATCAATGGTCATGACGTCTAAAATTTATTCGCCTAAAAGAGAATTTCAAATGAGATTCAGATTCAGCGTCGAGACTCTATACCGAAAAGGATATTTAATCACATTTGTGTATCATTCAATTTGATGCTGTGGGCTAGAATATCCTGGGTAAATGGTTGCTCTTGCTGTGCGCAGTTTATTCACCATCATTTGATTATGAAATTAATGGTGAATCAGTTATGATTTCCCATGACTTGGCTGCATAAACTCTATTCAATTGCGTTCAACAAATCGCAATTAATAAAAAATCGAGGATGCAGTGTTGAAATGGTGGGGACGGGATAACAGAATAAATGTGTTAGTTCGTAAACAACTCACAGTTTGACAGATACATAAGTAAAAGGAATTCTCTTATTTCCAAGTTGAGTCTGACAGGTAATCCCTAATAGACTCCATCCATGGTCTGTCAAATCTGTCGAACATTGAAGTCTATCACACAAATCTGACAGTAGCAAAAGCATTGTTGGATGGTCTGTTCGACAGTCTGTCAGACGGTGGGATGAAAATCAAGCAATGTTTGATATTTTGCGGGCGGAGAACAACTGTCAATCTAGCTGCAACAGACTCAAGGTCTGTTTGGTGTCCGGTAATTTTACGTAAAATTACTCAATCTGTCAAAAATCAAGAGAAAGAGAGAGCCAAATGAGGTATCAGAAATTTTAATGATAGTCTCAAAAAAAATTCCCATTTTGTGAAATCGTGCTACACCTTCATCCATGGAGTCACCGAGTGACATCTATCAAACAGCCATCTGACAATTCGTGAAATGTCAGTCATATTTTTTGGAAAAATAAAAGAAAGTTAGTTTTTCGTGAAAGTCTTTAAAACTTAAAAAAAGAAGAAGAGAGAATTTTCCCCCACTTTTCAAAAAATTATTTACTATTTGACAGATGTCATTTTTTGATCTTTGCGATCAAACCATTATTATTTATTTATTCAGCTTGAACAAACTAAGGCTTCAACAAACTACGACACTTAGACTAAGACTTAAAACTAACAATTACAGAAGAGGGAAACTTATACTAGGTCTGTTCCCGTACCTGTCCAAAAAGGCCGAAAACAGCCGAAATCAGTCAAATCCTGTTCCTGTACGAAGATTTTTCATATGTTTTGACAGAAGAGAGTGTAGTTTTCCGCTGTTTTCGGCTGTTTGCAACAGTACGGGAACAGACCTACTAACACTTAGGAGAGGACGGAGGGGTGTAGAGGGAATTTCTAAGGAGGATATACTGGAATGAAAGTCAATGGTGTTTTGTGAGTTGTTGACCAGACGTAACATTCTCGAGATTGGTTCGAAATGACCATAGTTGGTGCGGTGGAGAGGAAGACGGAAGAGTGGGACAACGTGGGTTGGTGTAGAGGGAAATCCTTTCTAGTAGTGCGGTGTAATCGATTATACCTATTAATAGTTGGTGGACGAAGAGTATGTCTGCTACTTTGCGACGTTTTGCAAGGGTTTGCAAGTTAAGCAATTGGAGCCGGTCTTCGTACGGCCGGCGGTAAGATATAGGTGTCGGCCCAAGGGAGACCGCGTAAGGCAAAGCGGATAAACCTGCGCTGCACAGCTTCGATTCTCAGGGAGTGAGTTATATGAAATGGCGACCAAACTTGGGAGGCGTATTCAAGGAGGGGTCTGACAAAGGTTATGTAAAGAGATTTTGTAACGTAAGAGTTAGAGAATTCTTTAGACCAGGGTTTTATGAAAC
Organism: Brachyopa scutellaris; assembly: GCA_949775065.1. Classification (NCBI taxonomy): domain Eukaryota; kingdom Metazoa; phylum Arthropoda; class Insecta; order Diptera; family Syrphidae; genus Brachyopa; species Brachyopa scutellaris. The sequence continues at coordinate 14,939,486 of OX459114.1, forward strand.
CAAGAGAAGAATTGGCCCTGTGTATTATATGATCAATGTGAGAGCGGAAGTTAAGCTCCCTGTCACCAATAATAACAAGATCGCGTATGGAGGACACTGAGGGAACAAGCTCATTACGAAAGTAATAAGTTTTGGGGGGTGGGGGGAGGCATTTACGGGAAAAGGTTATGGATTGACATTTACCAACGTTAAGCTCTAAAAAGTTTTTGTCGCACCATGTATAGAATGAATTAAGGTCGTTTTGAAGTTAATGTAAATCGGTGGGGGTAAAAATTACCTTAATGACTTTCATGTCATCCGCGTAAATAGACAAATCGGAGTCTTTTATGAAATGACCAACATCATTAATAAAGGGTGATTTTTTAGCTGGTTTGGTTTTGGCAACACTGGTTTTGACAGCTGACGTGTGTTTAGTACCTTGTGTCACTGTCAAACAGCTTCAGTTTGGTTTGCAATTTAACCATGGATCGTCTTACAAATGAACAACGCTTGCAAATTATTGAATTTTACTATCAAAATTCGTGCTCGGTTCGAAATGTTCATCGCGCGCTGCTTCCATTTTATGATCGGCATTCTCGACCTTCTGAGCAGTCTATTCGGAAGATTGTGACCAAATTTCGCACCAAATTTACTTTGTTGGACATTAAACCACCAACACGTTTACGTACTGTGCGTAGTGAAGAAAATATTGCGGCCGTATCAGCTAGTGTGACAGAAGACCGCGAAATGTCGATTCGGCGCGTTACTGTCAATGGTGAACGCTACCGAGCGATGATAACAAACTTTTTTTTGCCCGAAATGGAAGTTCTTGACTTGCATGATATGTGGTTTCAACAAGACGGTGCCACATGCCACACAGCACGCGAAACAATGGCGCAATTGCGAGGCGAGTTTGGTGAACAGTTAATTTCACGTTTCGGGCCGGTCAATTGGCCGCCTAGATCGTGCGATTTGACACCATTAGATTATTTTTTGTGGGGGTATGTCAAGGCTAATGTCTATAGGGACAAGCCCGCTTCGATTGACGCACTGGAAGCCAACATCCATGCATTCATTCGTGAGATACCGGCCGATATGTGTGAAAGAGTATGCCAAAATTGGACTCAGCGGATGGGCTACCTGAGACGCAGCTGCGGTCAACATTTGCATGAAATTATCTTTAAACATTAAATTGCAAGGTTCAAACTATCGATTCAAATAAATATTTCATTCATTTTTTCGAATTTTTTGTGTTTTTTTTTAAAAAAAAGTTCTCAACCTCTTAAAAAATCACCCTTTAGTTAAAACAAAGATCAGTGAACCAAGATGACTGATTTGGAGAGCACCTGAGGTGGCCTTGGTGGGGACCGAGACTGAAAATCTGAAGAGAACCCTATACTGGCGTTCCTCTAGGTACGATCTCAGCCATGAAATGAAAAATGGAGAAAAACCAAGCAGAACTATTGATTTCGAGATAAGTGATAAAGCTGTCAAAACTCATTTCCAGCTTGACTCTTAACGTCGCGTCGCGTCGGTTGATTCACTCGTCTTATTTTCTCACAATTTTGCAAGTTTAAGGGTTTTCTTGTGGAAGAAATTGTGACATTTTTGTTCCTACCCAAAATAGCTGCATTACTGTCAGATGTCAGAATATGTACCTACACGCAAATATTAAACAGTAGCCATCCTTTTTAATGGACGAAATCACTGCGGCAAATTTTGAAGAAAAATGTTGTGGTTGCCTTCAAAAAAAACTTGCAAAATGACAGCACAATGACAGCTGAGACGAATTCCATTCCATTGCTTTTGGTTAAGTTAGGAATAGTAAGGCGTGTCTTCAAGATGGTAACACTAATGGCCGATTCACAAAATGACGTTCGCGCGGCTGCGCATTTGACCGATTTTCTACCGAATTACGATAAATATTTGTCAAACGCGCCACCTCAAAATTTGCAACACAAAATGTGGCTTCAGACGGTCGAGCGTGGAGAGGTTAGGAACGTGATTGTAAGTAATATTTCCTCAAATTTCGAGTAAATACGATTAATATATGTCAAACGCGCGACTTCAAAATTTGCAATAGAAAATGTGGCTTCAGACAGCCGAGCGTGGAGAGGTTAGAAATGTGACAGAATAAAAGTAATGTTCCCTCAAATTTCGAGTATACCACAAGATATCGTTTTTTTTAACGAGGGCAATTAATTTTTAATCGAATAATTCATTTTTTGCACATTCAAAAACAACAATTGCAAAACAACCGTGTGAGCTATCAAACGCGGGACATAATAGAGAGTAGCTGTACTTGGGCGTTGAAGTCACACTTATGTACGATATTATACGATATTTACGATCAAACGCGAATCAAACGCGAATCAAACGCCTGAGGTCAGATTTTGTGAAACACCATAAGAGCCCATTGTTTTTACTCAATCCGTCAAAATGCGACTGCGCGAACGCCACATGATGATTCGGCCATAACGTAGTGTATTGTGAATTGGTCATTAGGCAGAAATGCATTCGGTACGCTTATAAAGTTTTTTTTGCTTTTGTGATCCAAATAGGATATCTGTCAAATAATTAATAATTTGAAAAGTGGGGGAAAATCCGCTCAGCAATGGAAATTTTGTTTTTGTTTTCCCCTAACAATGAAGATTATGACATTTCACAATTGCCAGATTGGCTGTTTGATAGATGTCCCTCGGTGACTCCATAGATTAGAGGTGGAGAAATATCGATAGTCAGTGCCATCGATAGTTCTCGATAGTTGGATTTTTACTATCGATAATAATTATCGATATATATCGATAGTTTTTCCTCTTAAGGGTTATACAAAAAAAGTTAAATGAACCATATTAGGAAAGCTTTTATCACCGAGAGAGATTAGATTCTAAGTACTAATTCCTCCTCATATTCCTACGTTGCTGACCCATGAAACGGGAAAATCCCCTTTTTAAGTTAAAACCATTATGACAGTTCGCTTATGATCGGGTTCCTCTGTAAAATTTTAAATAAACTCCGTTCGCTAGGTACCGACCAGTTAACGAAATTTTTGAAATTCTATATTTAAATGGCTATCGAAAACAATCGGTAGTGGTCAAAAAGTATAGATTGTTTTCGATAGTGAAACCTATCGATTATAATCGATAGTGTAATCGATAGTTCTCCACCTCTACCATAGATGTGGTGTAGCACGATTTCGCAGTAGGGGAAATTTTTTGACACTCTCATTTGGCTCTCTATTCTCTTGATTTTTAACAGATTCAGTAATTTTACGTAATTTTACTGCACACCAAACAGACCTAGTATGTGGCAAACATAGCACCTCTGGCCTGACGTTGTATTGTGGCTGGTGCGATTACTTACTTACTTACTTACTTAGTTGGCGCTACAGCTCGAGGTGAACCTGGGCCTGCTTCTCGCAACCATTTGTGTGTGCGTCTTACATTTTTTGCACGAATGGAAGGGACCTACAGTTTTTTGCCGACTCCGAACGGCGAGTTGAGAAGCTCAATCGTGACAAATGATACTCTTTGATGCTTGTCAGACATTCGAAAGAGGTGGGCACTGTGAAAAAACTTTTAGGTGTTTGCGGCGGGATTCGAACCCAAGACCGCTGGCTCAGTAGTCCGACGCACTAACCACTTGCGCTACGGTGCCCACCTTTCTAGAAATAATGCGGGCAAGTGGCAAACAAAAATATATTCTAGTACTATCAACTGCCACTTAAACGTTAAACGTCATTCAAGAGAGTTAAACGGCAGATATTCTGATTTGGTAAAGACAAGCAAAGCTTTTAAACTTATAAGACAAAATTTTTTTGGTATTTTCTTTCAAATCCAGCTCCAGATTTCCAATTATTTTAAAGAAAAGGGTCCTGCCTACATACATAAGTATCTACAAGAGCTTTATGTAATAGAAAATGTAATTAACTTGATACTTGATCCAACATCGAAAGAAAATTTTAATTATAATCCTACAATGACAATGTAGACTGAAGTCTTTGTCATTCCTTGCAAAACTCTGATGAATGTGAAATGTCCTAAATAGAACTTGATACCTTTTGCCGCGCCACCAAGACCTGGCAGCTGTCATCCTTTTCCCTTTCTCCATTTCTCCATCTTTTGCGAATGTAATTTATATTCAATTAAAATTTTCATCGTAATCACTCATTTCTCAGAAACTTTTATGATAGCACCGACGATGACGACGCCCAAACAAAACCACACCATACGCCACACTACACAGCACAAGTGTCATAGCAACAATTACACATAGATGGCAGCAGCCCAGGCTCTAAAAATGTAACTCATTATTATCATTTTGGGTAATTTTGTAAATATGCTCAATAATATTAATAATAATAACCGAACCGGTAACGGGGCCCTACCCACTGCACACTCGTAAATATTTAAATTTTTCGAATGTCATTAATCAAATTCCTATCGTTGCGGTCGTGCCTCGGTGGTGGCGCTGCGACCGGCCATTCCAGAAATTCTAAAAGTTTGTGGTGTAATTCATTCCGTAATACATGCGAATACGAGTGCTCGTATTTTCAGATGAATTTCAGGACTAATTGAAAACTTCAAAACGTTTTAGGAGTTACATACATAGGATAGGACCAAACAATAATCCTTTTTTTTGTTTTTTTGTATTTGCTATGTCATACTCGTCGCATAGTATGTATAACGGTATGATTAATTATTGAAACAATAGAAATGGAGGACAATTTGTGTCAAAATATAGAAACAAATAGACAGACACACACACATATACAGTTGCACCTTTTATGGGCGCTGGGCGATGGGTTTGTTTGTACCGCGTGCGTTCAGTTAGTGAAAAGGAATTGATTTATGCTTCAGTAAATTTTCAGTATTTGTTAGGACGTTAGAAACGTATTTATACGCTCCAGTTACCATCGGTTTAATTAGAACATATATTGTGTTGAATATAATTGGAATTGGGACTGGGGTTGGGTTTGGGTTTGGTGTACTTGTAACTGGGTGCACGGGTGACATATTTTGTTGTAAATGTGTCATCGCTTTCGTGTAGAAAATAATTTTAACCAATTGTTGTCACAGGAAACGGAGGTTGAGTATGGAATTAGAGGGTTTTTGAATGTATGATATTTTGGTATTTTTTTTCGTAGGACAATGGATGTTTGTTGGTTGCTGAAAACGAAGATTAAATTGGTTTAGTGCGTATTAATTTCAATTTTAAGCATTTCACACTTCTAAGCCAATTTGGGGATGGGGTCAGATATGAATAATGTAGGTATTGTTGGTATGGAGATATAATATACAAAGGCTTGGATTTGGACTTGAGCTTATGCTGTGCAGCGGTTGGGAACTGTGTGAATGAATAGTCACCTTATTCACATGTGGGATGTCACTAGGCTGTGAAGTGACATTTTCTTTTCGAATAGCATAAAACTCTCAGTTTTAAAAACCCAACAGTAAAGGGTTTGTCAATATCTACGTCCAAACTTTGACAGCTAATTAATCTGACGTTTCAAGTGAAACTCTGTCATTATTTGACGTTTGTGCTCTGTCATAGTTACCATTTTACCATGGAACGCAACACCATTCAGCAGCGCATTTGATAAAATCTCAGAGCGTTATCTTTTCGAGTATCCAAAAATCAACCCGTTCATCTTTTAGAATACTGCAATGGTGAAAAAAATCCGTTCATCTTTCTGGATAGTTCATCTTTTGGAATAGTTCATCTTCCGAGATTCTACTGTAATATAAAAAACTGAATTGGTGTCTGCTCGTATGCGTATAAATCGGCTGTACATCATCCGATTAACATGGGGACTTGTTTGTTGGATTCGTTTTGAACCTGGTAAACACACAAGAGAGCCAAACATTTTAGAAGAAAATTGGAAAATTCGGAAAAATAGATTTTCCATACATTTTGTATGGGGAGTTTTTTTTTCATTTCGATTGTAAGTGAGAATTATTGCCAGAGTTCCAAATTTGGAAAATTTTTAATCGGAAAACCCCTTTTTTCACACATTCACACGTAACGACATTGCCCACACATTCGTATGCATTGATTTTTTGTTTGCAAGATCAATAAGAGATGGCGCTCTAAGTCCACTTGATATTGCTCAATTTGACAGGTGTCATATTTGCCTCCTAATTTCACCAAAGACGAACTATACCAGACGGCAAACTTCGATACATTTGACAGATTTGATCCACCAAGCTAAAATTGGTCCATTTCCACCTAGAAGCTTGAATGAATTCTGACATTCCAGCAAAATTAAATGGAGCCTCATGCACTCTTCCAAGTGGTGGAAAATGGGCGCAGCCATTTCGCTTAGGTCATTATTGTACATTTAGTTCCTGTTACGGGAATTACAGACTGCCCAAAATGTGTGTTCAAAAGGAAAAAAAGAATCAACACGCTACACTCTTAGACAATTGATGGCCACGTGCTCATTCATATGACAGACAGGAAAATTTAGGCTCCGTTTATTTTTGACAATGCGCGGGCAAGTTTGCCGTCTATTATAGGTAGTCTGTGCATTTCACATTGATCTGTTTTTGCTACAGTTGATTGAAATTACTATTTGAGCATTTATTTATCAGATTTCGGGTCGAACCGTGACTGCTCAAAATTAAAAAAATAAATTTTGGGCGGGCCGAAGTTCGCCGGGTCTGCTAGTTTATTATAAAAATTCGTGTCCTGTTCGCCAAACGTTTCTTTACGGCCGAATGGATCGACCAACTGAGCGAGTAATTTAACGAACTATCGCGAAATTCGGGGAAAGCGGTTCAGTTGCTGATCAAGCAGCCCCTTCGATGATGAAATGCGCGGTCAAGCGAGAATATTGCTACGGACTGCTCTTGCTGAAAGTGTGGCTGAACCCCCTAACCTCTCGACTCCTCGTCGAGCACAAGGACCTAACTTGGTGAATTTTGCGGAAAGACTTGGGCATGCATATAAGATCCAATTGACATCAGAACCAAAGCCCCAAGATCTGCAATCTCGTCGTACGGTCGCTGATTGGGCTATGGATCATTTGGAAACGGATCCAAATTTTGGCAAAAAAAAATGATGAAACACAATTTTAATTGAACGGCCTAGTGGAAGAAGCAAATTGTCACATTTTGGGGGCAAATAATCCACAGCAATATCGAGAGTCTCCATTGCACCTGGAGAAACTTACTCTTTGGTGTAGATTTTGGCCGGGCGGCGTAATTGGGCCATATACCTTCCGAAACGAGAATGGCTAGATGGTGACTGTCAATGACCCATGATAACTAAGTGTTTGTTGCCTCAATTGGATGACATGGATCTGGACGACATATGGCTCTAAAAAGACGGCGCAACGTGTCATAAATCTGGCGATACATTGGAGTTGTTGTATGAAAAGTTCCCAGAATGTATTATTTCCATAAGAGCCGATGTGGAATGGCCGCCGATATTGTGCGATTTAACGCCCTTATACTTTTTTCTCTGGGGCTACGTTAAGTCGCTGATTTATGGCAACAAACCAACAACAATTGGCCAACTGGTGATTCAAGAATGTTGTTGAATGTCAGTCATAAATTATTTTGATGTACATATACACATTTCTTTCAAGCTGTTTGAGTAAAGTCTCTAAATTGACCATCTCTGCGTAATAAGTTGCCTGGCTGGTGTTCATCAAGTCGACCTTCCATTCTAAATCGATCATCAGATACTCGTGAGACATATAAATTGACTAAAAGTCGTTATTTAAACTGTGAAAAAATAACTCAATGATAGCTCCGCTGTTAGCTGATTTGATTACCAACATATGCCACAGTTTCATCCTTGAGCATGAAAATATGCCCATTAAACATCCATTACATTTACGATTCATATTTTATAGACGAAAACCCTGTCTACCATCGAACAGCCCGTTCTTTACTGCCTGAATCAGGCTAAGTGCCCGCTTCTGCAGGATGATTCATTTCAGCATAACCCATGGGCACGTATCCACCAACCCTGTTATAATCCGAAAACTAAGTGCATTTCCTGTCTACGAGTTTGTTTTTTTTTTTTTTTGCTGCATTATTTCCAACCTTCTGTGTAAAATTATGGCCTCAACGGTTTTCGAAAAAAAAAAAACACATTCACCCTGGCATAACACCTCTTGGTCCTGTATCCCTTTTTTGCGCCAGGATTTCTCCATTTCAAGCCGAACTACATGTGATGTCGTGTTAACATATCTGGGTGGGTTAATGGTCGGTTAGAGTTTGGTTCGTTCTTTTTTTTTCCTTTATACCGGTATCCTTGTGGGGTTTTCATATGTGCAACATGTTCTCTTCAACAGGTTCGATGTATAACAACTTTTCCAGGCTCTAGTCCTTCCCTTTTTGGGGTTTCAATCGGTGTCAACCTGGTGTGTTATTTGAAAGCACACAAAAAACCTCTGACACCTATGATAAACTTATTTAGTCCTTTTTTTGACATATACCACATGTCAACATTATAACTAATGTGTTGGGAATTTATTTATTTATTTGTTATTTTTTTTCCTCTCTTTATTTGCAGGGTGCATCATCAAGCCTTGTAGTGAAATTCGCTGATACTGAAAAGGAAAGGCATATCCGGCGTATGCAACAAATGGCGGGGCATATGAATTTATTGAATCCGTTTGTATTTAATCAATTTGGACCGTATGGTGCTTATGCCCAGGTATTTTTAAATCAATTTCTTTTCTTTTTTTGTTCAAAAATAAAGTGCAATCTTTTTTTGCATAGCAACAACAAGCCGCACTGATAGCAGCTGCAAACGCCCAAGGTACTTACATAAATCCAATGACAGCATTAGCAACGCAAATACCTCACGCTATAAACGGTAATGGTCAGCCAGTTAATGGATCAATTCCATCACTACCATCGCCGACAATGCCAACATTTAATATGGCAGCACAAACTCCGAATGGTCAGCCCGGTGGTACCGAAGCTGTTTATACGAATGGAATTCCACAAAATTATCCAGGACGTAAGTAGTAATGCCCTTTTTTTATCCCCAACACCGCCTCCATTAACGGTAGGTAATACTCATACCTGCATTTGCATTTTATGTATAAAAAGAAAGGCAAAAAATAATCCCTTGTAACTCGTATGTGGTGAGAAGAGAAAATTTTAAAGGATTGAAAAGGGATTTCTGCTAATGGACGCAGAGGATTGTAGGAGATTGTGTTGTGCATTAGAATTACAACACTCATGCATGGCTTGACAATACTTTCAAATTACGAAATGTGTATGGAAGCAGGACTAAGGAATTAAGCCACAGTCATCATCATCATCGCCGGTAAAGCGAAGAGATGAGATGCAATGCCTCAAATTTTTAACAATGACTTTAAGAGGTTATTTTTCTCTCTCCACTTTATGGGAGACATTTTGATGTCAGAAGTGGAGATTTTTGGTTTTGTTGGAAAACTTCAAAAATGCAATATCTATGTGAAATTAACTAAGCACACCGCTGCGACAAATACCAGGTCTGTTTGGTGTGCGGTAATTTTACGTAAAATTACTGAATCTCTCAAAAATCAAGAGAAGAGAGAGCGAATTGAGGTGTCAAAAAAATTTAATGAGAGTGGTAAATAATTTCCCCTCTTGTGAAATCGTGCTACATCTTCATCACCGAGGGACATCTATCAAGCAGCCATCTGACAATTTGTAAAATGTCAATGACTATTTGTTAGAAAAATAAAAGAAAATTAATTTTTCGTGAAAATATATAAAAGTTAAAAAAGAAGAAGAGAGGATTTTCCCCCACTTTTCAAATTATTAACTATTTAACAGATGTCCCATTTTGATCACAAAAAATACACCAAACAGACCTACCATTGTACATTTAACGTCTGACATACGCAAAGGATGCGTTCGTAGATGTTTTTCAAAAAGAAGTGCTGTCGGATTTTTGCCTTTTTCTACGGTTAATGATTCCAATTTTTGTTCCCAACACAATTATTCAAACTGTTAAAGTAAATCATAACATTTCCAAATATGTGAGTTTAACTCTTGAGTTTGGAAAGAATCTGGCATAAAATATCGCTTTAGGCGGGGTACAGAGACACAATTTTTTTTCAATATGGCAACACTCATACAGTTGACAGTTAATCGAACAGCCTGAGCCGCGTTTACTAATTGTGGGAACTTATTTTCAAAAGTTTCCAAAAGTGCATGAACTTGGTCAGTGGGACATTTGATTTCAACCGGATGGTGCCACATGCCAGTGAAACTATCGAATTATTGAAGCAAGTGTTTCTATGGCCTGACCTCCAAGACCGTGTGATTTCACGGCGCGGAACTATTTTCTGTGCGGATATTCAAACCCAGCATCAGGTGTACCATTTGTGAGAAACGAAAACGTGGTCGAGAAATTGGAGCTCCAGGATGCAGTTCCTAAGATGCTCCCGTGATAGCCATATACCCGAAGTAATTTTTCATTAGGTACACATAAATCCCATAAAGTTATCTATCGAATAAACCAAACTTTGGCTTATGTATATTTTAATTAAATTTTAAATCCTACAGCTCATAAAAACAACACCCTTCATAATCGAACATAAGCGGTTTTTTTAAGGCTTGTGTACTTGAGCTACCTCTACTCAGTACTCATCCTCCATTTCATGATTTTACTGCATTTTTGGCTATCGAAAATCGCAACCAGTTTCGTGCAATTTTATCCGATTAAGTTCGGACACAATCCATCAAGCACAGTTTTAAACCACTGCAAGAAAATCATTGCAATTTCTTCTCTCGTTGAAAGTTATTTCATGCAATTTTTATTCAACGACGAAAGTTAGTTCATCTGTTTTCTAAATTATTTTGAATTCAAAAATTAGTTTAGGAGGGTCGCTCGCAGTAAATGCAATTTCACCCAGCGACCGTAAAGGTCCATTGTGAATACCCCAATCATGCATTTAACAAAACCATTTCGAACTTTCAATAAATCTCTTTAAGTCTGTGAGCGGTATCTTAGCCGCTCGATGTCTATATAATATTTTAACTTATTGCGTTCTTATTTTTTCCGGCTTAACGGGTTCATTATCGAATACAATTGAAAGTGACATTTTTCTCTTTTAGTTCAGAGGAGAGCTCATTTGTGCATGATTAAATTAATAATAATAAATACAAAATAATAAAAATAACAGAAATCCTCGTCTGCCATTTCAATTGTTTTGGAAATTGATTTCCGTTCTGTCAAATGTGGCGTTGGCTACGTTTAGCATTTTACTCAGAATGCTCAGTCAATTTATTCTGAGCGGAAAAAAGAAACACACGTTCCACACTCTGAACACTCTGAGCTAAAAAAGAAACACAAATTTTTTTTTTTTACAGTTCACGCTCTGCTCTGAACTAAAAAAGAAAAACTTACTTACTTAGTTGGCGCTACAGCTCGAGGTGAACCTGGGCCTGCTTCTCGCAACCATTTGTGTGTGCGTGTTGTATTTTTGCACGAATGGAAGGGACCTACAGTTTTTTGCCGACTCCGAACGGCGAGTTGAGAAGCTCAATCGTGACAAATGATACTCTTTGATGCTTGTCAGACATTCGAAAGAGGTGGGCACTGTGAAAAATGTTTAGGTGTTTGCGGCGGCATTCGAACCCAAGACCTCTGGCTCAGTAGTCCGACGCACTAACCACTTGCGCTACGGTGCCCACGGCAAAAGTTATTTCTGTAGGAAACATTTTTTTTGTCTCCTGAATAATTTGCAAAATGTGGCTCTATGCAATTGCTCCTAACGTATTAACTCCTAATGAAATAGTTCCTAATGAACAAATTCCTAACAATAAATGCAACAATTCCAAATTTTTGAAATGAAATAAATCCTAACTCAGGATGATTTAAGTTGGTCGCCATGGCCGTGGTGGTTAGTGCGTTGGGCTATTATGCATGCTGCTCGGGTTCAATCCCAGCCCGGGTCCAACACCTAAAAAAAAAAGTTTTTCACGGTTGCCACCTCTTTCGAATGTCTGACAAGCAATCAAAGAGTATCGTTTGTCAATGAGCTTTTCAATTCCCCGTTCGGAGTCGGCAAAAAAATGTAGGTCCCTTCCATTCGTGCAAAAATATAACACGCACACACAAATGGTTGCGAGATGCACGCCCAGGTTCACACCGAGCTGTAGCGCCACCTTACCTAAGTAAGAAATATTTAAATATAACTCATTTATTTATCATCTCTTGTGTGTGACAAGTTCGAAAATTCATCACATATTTAACATTACTAACTTCCTGCCAATAGTGTTAGATAGACCGCTTACCTAGTGATTTAGTATTTTATAAGAAAAGGACTAAAAATAAAAAAAAAAAAAAAAAACAATACAATTAGATGGATCTTCGAACATATAAGTTTTTCTTTTACTTATAGACAACGGAATATTGCAGCAAGAATATTTATGTTTTCCAGATGCGTTGCATTTATCAATTCCTCCACAAGGCTTACCTAATGGTGAGACGGCGCTACAGCATGCTTCTTATCCGGGAATGCAACCATATCCAGGAGTTGGTAAGTGTCCTTATTCATAGCAAATCTAGCAAACAAAAATAAATCAGTGAGAGGAAACTTTTTTTTTCTTATTCCCTTACAACAACAAAAATTAACAATATATTTATATATACCTATATACTATCAACCTTTTTTGCAATTTTTATTTATTTCTTTTTCGAATCATTTATTTTCTTTTCTTTTCTCATATTTTGTTTATAATTTAATTTTTCCATCATTGCATATAACAATTGTTTTATTTTTGTTTTTTTATGTGTTAATCATAAATAAAATATTTATAGATGTAGCTATTGTTTGGTGTTTTTTTTTTTTTGTTATAAATATATTTAAATATTGTATAGAAAAAATTAAATTAAAAGAAAATATCAAAAAAAAAAAATAATCATTGCACTTTAAACCAATATTAAGTGTTTTACTTAAACCATAATTTTAATTTTTTTGTATTGTTTTACTTGAAATACATTTTCGTTTGAACATAAATGGTGTCTTAATTTTTATATTGTTAGGATGTTATAAATTAAAATATATGTTCCTAATGTTTTTATGTGCATTTGATTTGTGTGTGTTTCTTTATTATTTTAGAGCTTCTTGCAAACAATTAATTATGCAATTGAAGTAACTGTAATTTATACACTTTTTCAAATTAATTATTTGCAATAAACTCAAGAAAGCTAAATATGGTTATGTCATAATATAGCTTTTAAGTGTCATAAAATAACAATTTTTCTTTCATTTATGTTTGACCTTTTTTGGATAAACTTAAATAACATTTAAATTAAATAAAGGGTGATTTTTTAAGAGGTTGAGAACTTTTTTTAAAAAAAAAACACAAAAAATTCGAAAAAATGAATGAAATATTTATTTGAATCGATAGTTTGAACCTTGCAATTTAATGTTTAAAGATAATTTCATGCAAATGTTGACCGCGGCTGCGTCTCAGGTAGCCCATCCGCTGAGTCCAATTTTGGCATACTCTTTCACACATATCGGCCGGTATCTCACGAATGAATGCATGGATGTTGGCTTCCAGTGCGTCAATCGAAGCGGGCTTGTCCCTATAGACATTAGCCTTGACATACCCCCACAAAAAATAATCTAATGGTGTCAAATCGCACGATCTAGGCGGCCAATTGACCGGCCCGAAACGTGAAATTAACTGTTCACCAAACTCGCCTCGCAATTGCGCCATTGTTTCGCGTGCTGTGTGGCATGTGGCACCGTCTTGTTGAAACCACATATCATGCAAGTCAAGAACTTCCATTTCGGGCAAAAAAAAGTGCTGTAACAAAGGCCTAACTGCTGGGAACGGCGCCGAATCGACATTTCGCGGTCTTCTGTCACACTAGCTGATACGGCCGCAATATTTTCTTCACTACGCACAGTACGTAAACGTGTTGGTGGTTTAATGTCCAACAAAGTAAATTTGGTGCGAAATTTGGTCACAATCTTCCGAATAGACTGCTCAGAAGGTCGAGAATGCCGATCATAAAATGGAAGCAGCGCGCGATGAACATTTCGAACCGAGCACGAATTTTGATAGTAAAATTCAATAATTTGCAAGCGTTGTTCATTTGTAAGACGATCCATGGTTAAATTGCAAACCAAACTGAAGCTGTTTGACAGTGACACAAGGTACTAAACACACGTCAGCTGTCAAAACCAGTGTTGCCAAAACCAAACCAGCTAAAAAATCACCCTTTAAAATACAGATGGATAGATGGCACTACTGATGATTGCGCAAATGCAGACTCAAATCCTGTCACTCACCGCATTTTTTTCTCGAATCTTCGAATGCAATCCGAGCGTTTTATTTTTCGTGAGAAGCAATCGGAAAAAAGTTCAGAGCCCGTCCATGTTGACCAAAAAATATGGACTTTAAGGCCTCTCTGAGCTTCTATACATCTATATCTTAAATGGTACTAAACTCCGCTGATTCTATTCCCTGCATACAAGATGGCGTAACATTGATACGTGTAATCACGCTAAGCTAGCGTTGCCATCTGTTCTCTTTTTCTCTCTTTTTCGCCTATGGGGGGAATGTACAGAATAGTTTTTCTAAACTGTCTGGGGTTTTCATTCTTCATCAATTAAAATATTTGGATCATATTTATCATTTATTACCAATAAAAAAAATCTATAAAGTAAGGCATGTCCTAAAATTCGCACAAGATTTGATTTTTTGGCCATTTATGTCGTAAATTGTTGTCATTGAAAAAAAAAAGACAGCGTGGCAGGGCTATTATTACTAATTGAGTGATAGACGAAAGAACAAAGCATCTTCTTTGCTGAGCAATAGTTTTAAAAAATTAAAGTTTGGCGGCTACTTTTCAAACAAAATCGTTTTCAGCGATTAGGCTCATTTTCATCTTGATGGTTTCCTTAATCTTCAAAATTGTCCAATTTGGGGTTCGGAAAATTCTCGACGAATTATTGGGAAGCAAATGCAGCCACAACATGTCACTATCTGAGGCATTATCGGACTATACTTCTTTGAAAATGAGCTGCCTGACCAGCGGTTAATGCTGCTCGCTAACGCGACATGATAATCCAGTTTCTTGTGCCTAAATTGCTGGATATGGATGTGAACGACATTTAGTTTCAACAAGACGGCGCCATATGCCATACAGCCCGAGAAACAATTCAATTACTACATGAGTCATTTCCGGGTTATGTAATTTCCCGTTTTGGTCATCAGAGTTGGCCTCCTAGATTTAAAGCCGTTGGAGTTTTTTTTTGGGGTTTTTTGAAGTCCATGGTATAAACTTATATGCCAACAAGCATAGGACTACCCAGGAATCAAATATAAAGTGAGGACCATAATTTATTTAATATTTAAGACATTAAATACCGCCATAAAAGTGTCTTTTTGTAATATGTTAATCATTATGTGTTTTGGCCCTAGTTTTGTACTCCTTTTTAGATCCAATTTTATCCGGGAAAGTCCGGTATTTTCAGGCTCGTTAACTAGTTCCTTTAAAATATTTCTGGCAACTCTACGCCAAGCAGACTTGGCATCAGCTGAATCGACGTGAAACTTCAAGCCTCCTAAAAATTAGCAGAGCACATCTCGGCATCCTTTTTGGCGTATTGACAGGTCATTGTTAATTAAGCCGACACGCCAGCAGGCTGAGAATCCTCGCCAATGACTTCTGTCACAGCTTCAGGGATGAGGAGTAGGAGGAATCCTGATATGCAGCTGCCCAGCACTCTCGTCCTTAAGAAACTGGGACAATATTTCTCTATAGACCTACAAGATATTTCCTCGATGGATATCAATAAAATATGGAAATGTATCCAATTCTCAAAATGGTTCCAAGAGTACCAATAAGAATCGGCTCATGTGGCAATATAATGGACCTACTTTGATATAAGTGAATCCTACCAAAAGTGGTGGATAGCCACCTAACCTATCCTTACCTAACCTAACCGCGTGTTTTGAAACATAATTTCCTTTGTGGCTCTAAGTGCCACTTTCGTCGAAACCTTATTTAACCCTAGAAAAAAAAATTACACTCCTGTATAAAATTTACTCGCGGGGTTGTGAGTATTTCCAAATTGATGACACGTGAGTTTTCTGCTCTGGATATCTACTGGCTGGAAAATCACGAACTCCCAGTCCCTACAACCCGGGTCCAACACCTAAAAGTTTTTTCACGGTGCCACCTCTTTTGAATGTCATTTGTCAATGAGCTTCTCAACTCGCCGTTCGGAGTCGGCAAAAAACTGTATATCCTGGTAAAAACCTGACTTTCTACAAAGTGTCTCGATGAAGAGCTAGGTAAAAATAACGCTTTCGTTATCGTTGAATAAGTAAATTTTAAGTGACTGAATGAGGATCCCTTGCCAGCTCTTATCCACGCAGCGCAGCGTTTAGGCGGTTCTTTTGCACAAAAAATGCAAGCCATGAATTTTATGCACTTTAATATATTTCACTTTTTTCTAATTAATTTACTTACATCTACTGCCAAGAAAGCATAATTTGCATATTTCATAATCGCATTATTATTTATGTACAAATAGTTAAATGTTTTTATTTTGTACTTATAAAATGTTAAAATTGTTTTGATTTAGTTTTGGTATATTTTTATTTTTTAATTAAATAAATGTTATTTACGTTGTGATGTCTCCTAAATGTGTTTTTTGACTATGTGAACAAATTATTTATAATGCAGCATATCCAGCCGTTTATGGACAATTTCCACAGGCTATACCAGCACCAATAGCTGCGGTTGCACCTACTCAAAGAGAAGGTAAGACATAAGAAAACTGTGTTAGCAAATTCAAACTCAAATTCAGATCAAAAGAAAACAACAAATTTTGTTAGCCAACAATTTAAATCAAGAGAATTGATGTTAATTTAAATGTTTTTATGTTTAACAGTCATACACAATTTAGTTTGCAAAGATACACCCACACAAGTTGAGATGGCAGTATGTTCACCTAATAGCAATTTCCTTTTTTAATAAAACCCAACGAAACAAAAAAAAAAGTGCTTTATTGTCTAAGATATTAGAGAAAATATTAAAAACCATAAAAAGAATTATTCGTTGAAGTATAAAATTGAAATTAACACGAAATTGAAAAACAAAAAAAAATGGGGGTAGGTAGTAAAGCACAGGACAAACCCTTACTTTTCCATCGCAACCTTTTGACGTAAATAACCCTTTTACGCTAAAATATACGAGTTAAAGGAAAGTCGGGATAAGGAAATCAGAGAAGAAGATGCAATTTATTACAGCAATAAAAAACGATTTATTTAAATTTAACTTTACAGGAGATACATACGGTGTATATGATGCCGCCATCTCGGCTTGTGTTATCATAAAAAAAAAAAACCGAACAACAAAAAAATAATAAGGGACTGCATTTGGTGTTATTGTTTTTGAATTTACGTTTAATGTGCATGATGTATAACTCTCGCCCCTATTCCCAAACCCTTAATATTCAATATACATACATATACATAAATATCTATCTATGTTATATTAATATTTATATGTTATGTAGGAATATAAAAATATTAATATATTTTTATGTTCTCCTTAAAATTAAATAAAAAATATAAATTGCACGCTTTTCTAAAAAAAGAAAAAATTAAAAATTTTTTTTTTTGTAAATATACATATAAATATATTTGGTTATGTTATTTATTTATTTATTTGTTTCATTTTATTTTGTAGCTTTATAGATTCTATTTAGGAATATTTTAACCTTGATTATTTATTTTTTACTATAACTTTTTTTATTTTATTTTTTTTTTCTTATTAAATTTTATTTTTAGTTTTACAAAAAAGAAAATATTTAGGTTAAAACATCATTTTTCAAACAAGTGAGAAAAAAGTTAAGGGAATATTTTAAAAATACCATAAGGTCCAGTGGTTGGATAATGAGATTTATCATTTTTAGATACGGTTCTAGATGCAAGGAACAAATCTGAGTTGCCTTCACTATTCAGCGCGGATTTCTACTTCAAAAAAATACAGTTTTTGTATTGCTTCATTGTTCCTGATAGGGGCAGCTTCGTGAAGCATTAGCTCCATACTTATTTCCAATTAAAAAGTTTGGAAGATGTGCGAAATCAAAGACACAAGAAAATTCATAAAAATGAACAAATTATTTTAAAAATTAAAAGGCAGATGCACTTATGTACATAATCCCAATTTTTTTTAATGACAATGTCCAAAACACAGGAATATGTCATCAACACAATCATAATTGATTGGAAGACATATCCAGTTTAATCACCCTTCTCAGTCAACCACTACATGTAAGTGGCGTCATTCTTTTAATTTATCCAAATGCAGTATTTTCGTAATAAGAGTTTCTTCTTAGTTTCATAAATAACAATAAAGAGAATGGTGTATTAGAAACTGATTCCTCCGTAGGGATATGTGAAAGTGAAAGACATTTTTAAAACTGATTCCTTGCCAACGCCGTCCCCAACTTGACAAAAGGATCCTTTACGAGTACATTTATGTATACAAAATTAGTTGCGCTGTTTTCAATAAACCTCGAACCTGCTTAAGGCGGTATTCTAGTCTAGAATTTTGAAAAAATCTTTTTTTTTCATATTTTTAATGATTAGACCTTCAAAAATATATCCTCCAAACGTTTCCTGAATTATCCTACAGAAAGTCTCTTATGTTAAGGTCGTCTTAACGTATTTCTTTAAACGCGTTTTTCTCGAAACTACTTTTTCCAACACTGTCTGACGTGGTTTCTCAAGTTCTAATGAGCCGATTAACTTGAAGTTTGACGTGGAATTTCTTTAACATATATGTATGTAGGACGATAATGGGGGAGGATTCTTTTTGAAATTAAACTCTTATTCTTTTCTTTGTTTTTTTTTTTAAAGTTTATTTAAAAAAAGGATAAAGTAAGATAGTTGTAGTAATATTGGAAATACAAAAAAAGGAAATCGAATTTGCGCCTCTTAACTGACGTATCCCGCACGACCGTAGCCTTTGCTCGTACCAGCTAGACTCTTTCTCCTCGGCTAAGTTGTGGATCTCGCAGTGAACATTTTGTGGATCGTGGAAGTATAGGGTGGTCCTACATATAAAGGGTGATTTTTTAAGAGGTTGAGAACTTTTTTTAAAAAAAAAACACAAAAAATTCGAAAAAATGAATGAAATATTTATTTGAATCGATAGTTTGAACCTTGCAATTTAATGTTTAAAGATAATTTCATGCAAATGTTGACCGCGGCTGCGTCTCAGGTAGCCCATCCGCTGAGTCCAATTTTGGCATACTCTTTCACACATATCGGCCGGTATCTCACGAATGAATGCATGGATGTTGGCTTCCAGTGCGTCAATCGAAGCGGGCTTGTCCCTATAGACATTAGCCTTGACATACCCCCACAAAAAATAATCTAATGGTGTCAAATCGCACGATCTAGGCGGCCAATTGACCGGCCCGAAACGTGAAATTAACTGTTCACCAAACTCGCCTCGCAATTGCGCCATTGTTTCGCGTGCTGTGTGGCATGTGGCACCGTCTTGTTGAAACCACATATCATGCAAGTCAAGAACTTCCATTTCGGGCAAAAAAAAAGTTTGTTATCATCGCTCGGTAGCGATTCGCATCATCTTTGAAGAAATATGGCCCAATAATGCAATAGTAGCTGTTGCAATGCTTCTGGCTGATCTTCACTCCAAATGCGGCAATTTTGCTTATTTACGTACCCATTCAACCAAAAATGAGCCTCATCGCTGAACACAATTTTTCGATAAAAAAGCGGATCCTCACATTTCGAACCGAGCACGAATTTTGATAGTAAAATTCAATAATTTGCAAGCGTTGTTCATTTGTAAGACGATCCATGGTTAAATTGCAAACCAAACTGAAGCTGTTTGACAGTGACACAAGGTACTAAACACACGTCAGCTGTCAAAACCAGTGTTGCCAAAACCAAACCAGCTAAAAAATCACCCTTTATATCCCTCTATCGTTGGAACTAAATATAATTATGTAAAAATTTTGTTTTTTACTATTTTTATAAAATTAAAGGGTTAGAATCATGTCAA
Organism: Brachyopa scutellaris; assembly: GCA_949775065.1. NCBI lineage: Eukaryota > Metazoa > Arthropoda > Insecta > Diptera > Syrphidae > Brachyopa > Brachyopa scutellaris. The sequence goes on from OX459114.1 coordinate 14,959,493, forward strand.
GAAGGACGCATCATTATTTTTCACCACCCCACTTAACCCCCATCCTGTAAAGAAAAAAACTGACATATTCTGTGTTTTAATTAAATTGTTCCCAGGACAATTTTATTGCATTACTTGCACTTTTCACAAATTATTTCCATGAATGAATGTTTTCTACAGATAACCGAATTACATATGTTACACTTGGTAACATACATATTATAGAAATTGCGCGAGTTTTTAAGTCTCAAAATGCGTTTGGGCAAAATTTGCCAAAATACAGGATGAGGGTTAACCAGCCCGTAATTTTTTCAATGTTCAACCTTTTTTTTTATTTTATTTTTTTGTATTGTATAATAAATATCTAATAAAAAAATGGCAGGTAAAAATATTCTTAGTTTTGTTTTTTATCGAATTTTAAAAAACACCCAAAATTCGTACCGCTAGACTAGAATACCCCCTTAAATGAAATGAGAGAAAATCTTGGTTTTTATTTCACTTAACTGGGTTTTTTGCTTAAGCTGGTTTCAATGGAGCGGAGTAGTTTGTATGAAATTTGTGAAAAAGTACATGTACATGGGGACAGAATGAATTTTTCATATAAGCGGGTTTTCCTATTAACCGAGTTTCAAATAAGCGGGTTTTTTCAAATAAGTCATGTTTACGTGTTCTTCATTTAGCAAGAGTCAAAGATGTCTTTAATGCAACGCAGTCTCTTCTGTTACTTTCTTAAGTCTACTGAACTGAAGGTGTTTCCACAGCAACTGTCCCAATAACGTCAACCTATAGCCAACCATACATTGCTTTAATAGCAATTTTAATACAGCTCAATTTATGACCGTATTCTGCACTGGTTTTTAATACGAGTATTAGCAGAAAGATCTAGATATTTATGTGTGTCCATAATATTCCTAATTTCTCATCCCTGCTTCCAGGTTACCTGGGGATAGCAGGTAATGAAGAGGCGGACAAACTTGCCAGGAAACGAGCTGCCACACCCTTTGTGGGCCCGGAACAATTCCGCGGTATAGGGGTACAATCTGCTTGGAAAAGCCCACGTGAAGAGTTTTTCAAAATCCAAGTATGGGACAGTGTAGTCTGAGTTGATGTCACCAATAAGGTAATTGCCAAGTATTTTTGCGTATCCATATGCATTCGACCACCAGTGTTTCGGCTGGCTTAACCTTAGGGCGCTTTTGCTGCGGTCTCCTGCATACAGAGATTCAGAGGTAGCAGGTTAAGAATTGCTTCCAATCCCGCTGTTGGCGTTGTTCTCATCGCACTGGTCGTTCCAGTGCATGCTATTCTCTGTACTTTGGCCATATCCTTGATGTTGGTTGATTTGGCGGCAGCGTGTCACCAGACCAGTCCTCTTTCGCACAACACATCCATAGCGTTAATTGCGGTCTACATGCCGAGTTCTTCCCGAAGAATCTGCTGCAGGTGTAGAAAGCAACTTATGCTTCTTTTACCCTCCCTTTAACATTCAGCTTCCAGTTAAGGAAGCTTTCTGTCGAGTATGAGGCCTAAGTATTTCGCACTCTCTAACAGCTTTAGGGGGGGTAACCCCCAATGGTTGGTAGCGTATAGTTGTCTTATTAGTGAACAACACTGGTTCGCTTTTCTGAGGTTTGACCCCCAGTCCACATTATTTCGTCCAAATGTTAAGTATGTCCAAGGCTCTCTGCATTAATTCGCTAACGGTGGTTAGAAATGTTCCCGTAGCAAGTAGTACGACATCGTCTGCGTATGCTATTGCTTTATTTCCACTGTATCTGAGTTTCACCAGTAGTTGACTAATGACCATGATCCAAAGAAGTGGGGATATAACTCCTTCCACTTGAACTAGGTGTGAGCTCTCTCTAATCAGTTCCAATAGGAATAATGACCTGTCCCTGTAGGGGCCACAATTATAGATCTTAAGGTCGCGATGCATTTTAGCCTTCATATAATAATGATACTTATAAGAATACCTGCTTCCTCGGTACTCCATAAATTGATTAAATACGAGTAAGTGACTATTTAGACGATTTAAGTGTGTTGTTTCGATCTACGAACATTTTTTTTACAAAGTCGAGTCTGATCCAGCTTAACTCATATTTGTGTAGCCCATTCTACCCAACTGCAGTTCGAATCAACAATAGGCGTATTTTACTAACGGATCCCTTCACTCAAAGATCTCCGACGGATCTGTATGTAAGTGGAACACGATTTATCACATGAAGAACCGGCGATTTTTTTTTCAATTTGTTTTGGATTCATCTCTTCTTTCTCTCTGCTGAAATTGAACACCTGCTTATTTTTGACATTTTCCTAAACGAATCCATTGTTGCAAAATGTTCGTATCTCCACGAAAAAACAAATTCCTAAAACAAAGTAATTGAAGAAAAATACCAATTTTGACAGATAAATGTATCCTCTGATGGGAATGTTGTTCCAAAATTCAATATCCAGCACAAGAACGTTTTTTGGCACCGAAATATTTTTTTTTATATTCCTTTGCCACAAGGCATCTAATTTAGAAAAATAAATAACAGGACCTACGCGTATGCAATCTTTCTGTCATCTCACATCTAACGATAATTTTTGTTTCCTGAAAACATAAAAAATCTCTAACCTTCAAAAGATGGCTCCTGTCGGAATGTTAGCCTTAAAGGTGCCCTTTCCTACTTTGTATCTAACCCAAATGCCATCAAATCTCATTGAAAACCGCTGGACCGTGTGATTTTTTAAGAAATAATCACCTTAATCATTAACATTAACAGAGTAATAAACAAACGCCCACAGTTATTAGAAAGACAACCAATACACAACTGACGATCAACTTTTGTGATATACTTAATTTTAGATTATATGATGTTCCCAGGATGTTCGATTTCTGGCCCAGAGGGTTGTAATTTATTTATCTATCACCTACCCCAAGAATTTGGTGATGCTGAACTAATGCAGATGTTCCTGCCATTTGGTAATGTAATCAGTTCGAAAGTTTTCATCGATCGTGCTACAAATCAGAGTAAATGTTTTGGTAAGTTGACTTAACGAAAAAACTTCCTACGACGACGATGGGAATCCTTTACATACTTATATTATCTTTTTTGTTACAGGATTTGTGTCATTTGATAATCCTTCCAGTGCTCAAGCTGCCATTCAAGCAATGAATGGCTTTCAGATTGGCATGAAAAGACTGAAAGTTCAATTGAAGCGGCCAAAAGATGCTAGTCGACCCTATTAACAACAGGAGTTCCTTAGAGTGAAGAAAGTAATACCAGGTAAGAGTTAACATTTTTTATTAAATTTTTTTTTATAGGAAAGCCAACAGCAAACAAAAGAAGCCTTTTTTTGAATTTGTATTTACAATTCTTTACATTGGCTGAACCACTCATGTCTTGCAAGTTGGCTGTCAAAATATGTTAACATAAAGTGGTATTCCAATAACGTCACGTAGAGATTATGGTGTCGACTTAGAGTATTCTATCGTCGCTTCCGTAGTTGGAGGTTCAAATAGCAGCAACCACCCGTGGTAACATTTTTGGTTCAAATCACTTCTTTCAAAATTAAACCATTTGACAAGTTAACTGTCAATTTTACTCGTAAGTTTAAATGAAAGCGAACACAATTTTATTAAAAGACAAAAAAATGCATGGAACGAAATATTAAGCTGTCAAGTGAACTTACAGTCAGACAACAATGCATACATTAATAACATTCACTTTTGCTATAAAAACAAAAAAGATGCAAAATATTGAAAAACGGTTAAACAAAGTCTTGTTCATGTGTAACAAAAAGTTCACAGAAAACAACAACAACAATTTTTTTTTAATATTAATGTTAAATAGTCCATATATAAATTATAGGAAAAGTGAATATTAAAAATGTATGCATTGTTGTCTACTCACTTTTGACGCTGACTGTATAGCGTCACGTGTTTTTAATACCCTGATTTGAATACTTGTCCAATCCGCTGTCATACTTACGCATTCCAATTTTTAAATTTTTTTCTACCATTCTTAAATTAATAAAATACTAACGCAAAATTCTTCCACAGTCCCATTCTTTCTTTCCAGATGAGTCTCCGATATTTAAATTTTAATAAAAAAATTTTATTTGTTATAAATAGTAAAGTTTTGCCAAAGTATTTAAATTAAAAAAAAAAAAACACATGAACAACAACCAAAATAAAAATCATTTGTTAGCATATTTAAATAATGATAATTATAATAATATTAAAAAAAAAACAAACACAAAACTAATATTATATTGTATAAAAAAAAATATATATATATATTATACACTGACTGGAGAGCGACCAATATGATCTGGGGTTTTCAAACATTTTTATACAAAAAAAAAATTAATTAAAAAAAAAGTGGGAATTTGAAGGAATTTGATATATCTTTAAATAAATGAAAAAAAAAACAAAAAACAAAATCGAAAACAAACTCACATACAAAAACCTTAAGAAAAACTGTATTATAAATTCACTTTCATCAAAATATCTGAAAGCTACATTATTATTATTAAATATATATAAATATATATATATATATAATGAAAGAAAATCCTTAGAACTACACTATAAGAGAGAAGTAAAAATAAAAAAAAAAACATAAAACCAATTCGAATTTACCTTAATGTTAAAACATTCATTTAAATAATTTATAGTTTATTAGTTTTTTTGTTTTTTTTGTTTTGAAAAACACAAACCAAATTGTTGATTGAAGCAAATTTTACTTTCTAATCTGTTGTTAAATTTTTAATCGCAAAAACTTAAAATCAAATGAATCTAGTTAGATTTAATTTCAAATTAAATTAAAAGCAAAATTATGAACATTATAACAAAAGTAATGAAACAAATAATTATTAAAAAAAAAAAAACATAGGTCAGAGAGAAAATGCTTAACTATTAAATTTAAGTCATTATTACACTAACAAACAAAACAAAACATTATTAATTATATTATAAACAAAAATATACTACATATATACATTAAAACAAAACAAAATATAAAATATCTTTAGTATTTTTATAAATGCATAATGATTATGCCATTATTAGATTTCATTTTAATTATATTATCATTTTAGTTAAAACATTTTGTTTATATTTTTTATCAAATATAAATTTAAACAAAAAAAAAAAAACAAATAATTATATTTAGAGAGAAAAAATGTACAAAACAATTTTTGAATAAAAATAAATTGAATCTACAGCTAACATAAGCCAAATAAATAAAAAACTTTTAATGATAATGTAGTAAGTAATAAGTATACTTCTATATTGAAACATGTAGATATAAATTATTTAGTTTGTAAAGGAGGTAGCCATAGAGGAGCATTTTTCATTGGATTCATTTAGTTGGGTACGGTTGGGTTCGAGTATTTTACTAGCGCAAAGGGTGTTATGTTTTATGTTGTTTTCATTTTTTTTTTCTTATTAAGATTACATACATATTTATTTTGTTTTGAACAGGCATCCTGAGCACTTGAAAATCGGACTCACGACGCCCACAAAAAAAAGTTTATGTGTATATACATATATTTATATATATTTTTATATGCAAACAACAAATATTTCTTGTGTAAAACTATATATATACATATGTATATAAAACGGATGAAAGTCCTCCCCCTTTTTCCCCCAAGTAACACAATTTTGTATCCATGCGTTCGTAGGAATAGTAGAAAAACAAGAGCCTATAAGAAAATACAATTTTTCTTTTTAATTTTCTAGATTTAAAAAAAAAAACACAAAGTATATACATATATTCATATATATATTTAATTGCCCTGATAAATAAAACATCCAAATTTGAATCAATTCTAGTCAAATTCTACTTAAATAAAAAAAAAGAGGTAAACTTTTAAACTATTTGTAAGCAACTAAGCCAATGATGTTTAACAAGTAAACAAATTAAAATACCGAAAGAAAAACGCATTGATTTTGGCAATATTTTAAGTATTACATTATTTTATTTTTATTTGAATTTTTATTTGAAAACATTTTGAACAGCTTTAATTTTAATTCTATCAAATTGGTCCGAAAAAAATATTTGTCTTTATATATATAATACATATGTATATTGTATATGTATGATTTACATTTAAATTAAATTCCACAAATGGGCTGTGATTTGTCTATATAAAAAAAAATAAATAAATAAATCAAATAAATATTTAAAGAAAAAAAAACTTTACACAAGAAAAACAAAAAAAAAAAAAACGGAAAAATATACAAATTTATGTCCTGTACAGTTCGTTTGTTTGTTATACAATAAATTCGTTCTGTTTGTTCTCTTCTTTGTTATGTTAATTGTGGCATTGTCAATACGAATAAATACTAATAATAATAATAATAATATTAAAAAAAAAAAAAACAACAAGAAACAAATCAAAAAATAATTACTGTAAAAATAAATAAAATCGATGTCGTGAAAAGAACATATTTAAATGAAAGTAAAAACATATTTTTTAAACGATAAATAAAAAAATGCAAAAATCATACATTTTTATTATACGCATACATTTTAGCAAAATTTTTCGAACCAAAAAATTAAATAAATAAGAATAAAATATCAGTAAATAAAATATACGAACAAACATACATACATAAATTATGTAGTATATTGCGAAAATGTACCTTTTTACAAAGTATTGAAATAATAATAAAAAAAAATTGTTTAGGTTTGTTTTTTTTTTTTTTTTTTTTGTTTAAATTGGTTTAGAAAGCAACAAACGTTGGTTCGTATTTATTTTAGATAGGATAAAGTTTTTTTTTATAATTTCAGTATGTTTTTATTGTTCTAAGAAGCCCTTGTTAGCGACATGATGATTTTGCTTTGTTTTTGTATTAATTGAGTGCGTAAAAGGATCGAATTTGAAACTTAGATTTAAACAATGAAAACAATGCCTTAGAATATACGATTAAGAATAGACCAAAAGGCATTATTCAGGGAATCCCTTAAAATAAACCATTAACAATTTTTCCAAAAGAAAAGAAATAAATAGAGATGTTTTGCTACTTTGATAATTAACACTTTCCTATGATTTTTAGGGACCAGAAGGGTGTAATAGTGTCGCTGATTTGCATATAAATAGAAGCAGAAAGCACACGTGTGGGATCTTAGAAAATTAATTCAAATGACAAAAGGCTAGCTATTCGGAAACTCTTTTTTGAAACTCTGCTGTCGTACGTTTACTGCAATTGATTAAGGGTAATGGGCTTAGTGAAAATAAGAGTGGTTTTACTGCTACTATGCTTTTAGTTTTCTCCATTCCTTCTAGGATTGAAGAGCTACTCTGCTCCAAAGGCCTCTGCCAGCAAGGTGTCAGGATAAAGGTCTTGAGTAAATCGCTTATAGTTACGATTCTCTGCCGATGATCTGCTCTACCATGGCATTGGATACTTGCAAAATTTCATATGCTCTGTGCTTAAAGGGAACGTAAAAGTATCAGCTTATTTAAATAGGAATACAACAAAAAAATACTCAAAAATAGACGAAGCTTAATACCGAATCCTGCATTTTCGAAAAGATATATTTCAAAATAGCCTTCACAGTTTAAACGCCACCAATCCTCATTATCAAAGAAATACAACTCCAATTTTATTTTCAAAATAGCTATTTATTTATTTTTTTCCTATTTATTAATACTACTGCTGAAAAACAGGTATGGGCTTCGAAGCAAAACAAATGTCGTTTCTTTTATCTTATTTGAAATATTGCCAAATATCGATGAATTTTTTTTTTTACAATTATGTGTAACTTAATGTATTTTAAACTTTCGCATATGGACTCTCCGTTCATCATATCAATAATTTTTCTTTTTTTTAGAGAGCAACCACTTTTAGCGAATTAAAATTAAATATACACATTATGTAGCTTACCTAGTCGAAAATTATAAATGAAGAAAAGAAAACACATCGGGAATTTGTTTCTTCTAATTTTTTTTTTTAAATTATCTTAACAAAAACAAACTCTTAGAAATCAATTAAAATCTATATTATATATATTTGAATAAACAAAAAAAGAAAATTATATTGTAAAAAAATTAGAAAATGAAATTCAAGTCAAATGCGTCCGAAAACAAAAATTTAATAAAAAATGAAACATGTATATTCCCATTGGGAATGTTAAAAAATTTATTATTATTATGAATACATAAAACAAATTATATATATTATTAACTAGAAATTTGCTTGCAAAAGCTCATATTAAATAAAACCAACAAAAATAATAATAATATATAAATTAAAATAAAACACAACAAAAATTATATATAGGTACATACATTAAGGGCTAATTATGTTAAGTATAAATAAAAAAAAAATATTATTTTTCGAAATATCAAAATAAAACAAGAAAAAAACATCTGAAAAAAAATATTTATTATTGTAATATAATCTAAACCAAAAAAAAAAACAAAAACAAAAAAGTTATTTATATATTATACACAACAAGCATATACATACATATTCTAGTCTATTTAGAACGGATAAAATATACTAGAAAAAAAAACAAAGTACCAACATTTTAATGGAAGAATTAAGTTTAAATATTAGTTTCAATTTCATTATTTATTGCAGTATAAACAAAAAAAAAAAACCTAAAAACAAGGAAAACATAAGAGGGATATCGCTGAATTTTTTAGACAATAGCATTTTTTCATTTTTTTTTTTATTGCTAGGCCACATCTTATTTTGTTTATTTTTTTGTAAGCATACTAATACAATATAAACAAAGCAGTTCCTATTAAATCAGTTGCAAGTAGTTTAACGCAATTCAAACACAAAACAAAAGTTAATTTTAACTTCTCTGTTCTTTTTGTTTTTTTTTTCAGCAAAAGTAATATACCCTCTTTCAGGTTCAAATTAACATACATATGTATTATAAAAAAAAAATATAATAAATTAGCTTTAAATAAGAATAAAAATCATAAACAAACAAATTGATGATTTCGTTAAGGTTTCATCTTTTTTATTCAATACCTACTTACAGTGCAATATCACTTTATTATTTAACATATAGCAAAAAAAAATGCTTTCTTTTAGTTTTATTCAAAAAAAAAATTCTTTAGATAAAACTTACGCTTAACAAAATTATATAACAAAAAAATTATCAATTACACACTTACTATTATTTAACTTGAAAAAAAAAAAAAACATTTCTCGATGCAAACAACTAGTATATCTCCATACAATTACCGTATGAGCAAAAATAATGTTATACGTACATAATGTACATAAATTTAAAAAAAAAACATAATTTTTAAAACTTAAAATTCATAGAAAAACAAATAGTATTTATAGTAAAATTAAAAATTTCAAAAAAAAATAAAGCATACAATTAAGGCTTTCCCACTTGTTACCATCCAAAGTGACTTAATGATCATTATGATTTATTTTGTCGCTTTTTAAGTTTATTTTTTACATTTTATAAATATACTCTTTTTTTATAACAAAAATACACATATTGTATTTATTATCTGAATTGCGATAATGATAATGAAAGTTTACATCAACAAACAAAGAAAACTTGTAACTATATTATCGATACAGTAAACTACAAAACAAAAAAAGGAAAATTACTTATATGAGAAAATATTAGTTTAGAGAAAAAAAAAAACAAAAACAAACAAAATGTTTGCTAAAGTAATTTTTACATACAAGCATTAAAAAAATTATATTATATTTACAGGAACTTAAAAACATAGTATATAACTATTATAATTAATTCATTTTGAAAAAATTTTGTTAGACAAAAAAAAAATAAATTTGAGAAAAAAAACTAAAAACATATTTATATAAAACGCACATTAAAAATAAAATGATTATAAAATTAATATTGCGTAATGTTTTCTTTAGAATAAAATATTTGGTTATTGTTTTTCGTTGGTGGTTTAAATTTGAACGTGAGTAGTTGTTTTAATTTTTTTTTTTTAAAACATTTTCGACATTCTTTGCTGTCAATTGATTATTTTTTTTTTTAAGTTTTCCTGATGTTTTTGAAAGTTTAAAATTGTGATAGACATAAAATAATTATTTACGCGTCTTACATTACAAGGTATGACAATAAAGTGTTGAGAATCAATTTGAAAACATCGCTGGAATCATTTCTGTTTTTTAGAATATTAGGTCAAAGTAATTTTGGTTGATTGTAGGTAGTCGACTAAGTTCTTTGAAAAGCCTTGGCTTCTGTTTTGTTTTCACAGCTATCACAAGTGCGGGTGTTGTGAGTTTCTAAATTGAGTTTAAAGTAAGTAATTTAGAATGGAGAATTTGCTCTTCCTAGCATTCCACTTATTCCACTTTGACGACTTGAAGTCAAACTTGTAGCCGTTAGGAGTTAAATCGACTTTACTGACAGCGGTTCTCTCGATATTGAATTTTGTTTGCAGTAAATTTTACAGTATTTCGTAAGGAACTCGCGCCAAAATGCTTTACCAATAAATAGTTTCTTAATAAATGGCAGACTGGTGATTATAAGGGTAATGCTCAGGATAAAAATATTAAATATTTTTTTAAACAGCTGAATCCATTTATAGAAGAGAATTGACAGGTTTTACAAAAACAAATAAATAAGTAAGCTTTCACAGTATTACAAAAAATTGGAACTTAGCTGCAACCGACAAGTATCTGTAGCTAAGCTAAGTCGATCCCAGAACAATATATATCTAATGAGCAGTCCGCCTCAATATCAAATTGTTTGCCAAACGAAATAGAGGTATGCTTCTCGATTATTTTGCCTTAAATAATTGATACACAACGAACGATCTATCATAGGATGAAGTGTAAAGATACAAGACACTACAGACAAATACGAACGAATTTGTAAGGAACGTCGAGCGTGACGAAAGTGTGGAATGCCTTTGATCGCTGCTCCCAATGTTCTCTGTTTTTTGTTTACAACCGCCAGATGTCAGATCAAGACACACCAGCACCCCCTCTATTAATTTCCACTTAATATGGGTCGTTATCCATTATAACCAATTTGAGAGGGTTTCCCAGTTTTCTAGCAACGAAGCTTTACCTCTGACAATCTGATTATTTCTTTCTCTTAAAATAATACTTAATATTTCTGTTGTGAGCTTAATAATTTTCCTTATGCTTTTTGTATTTTCTTTTACTTAAGAAAACTACGTAAATATGCAAAATTATTTCATTATAAGCTAAAATTCAAATAACTAACAAAATTTAAAAAAACAAACCGAAAATATACTATAACAAATGAAATAAAACAAATAGTACATGCTTTTTATACAACTAAACCAAAATTCAAGCTTTTTTTTATGAAAATTCAACAAAATTCATAATTATCATTATAATCAATATAACATTAAAACAAAACTATTATGTAAATTAAAAAAAAATTGTTTTTTTAAACAAAACCAAAGCCTTTCTTCAAAATATATATATATATATATATATATAAACAAATATGTTAACATTATATAAAAAAAACAAAATAAATTATGTATTACTAAATTAGGACTCTCACATTTGGAAGAGCATTTTTTTAATTAGATTTTAATCTGAGTAGTTATAAATGATAAAAATAAACAAATACTATTTTAACAGCGCGGACATTTTCTTTATTAATTCGTTCGTTTTTTTTTTGTATTTAAAAAAAAAGAATTAACAATCATTTTGCATTGAAATAATTTAATTTTCATTTAATGTCTCAAGCTGTTTTTTATGAAGAAAATAGAGGATACAGGGTATTTCATGCAATTATTTAAGTAAACATAAAAAAGAGAACAAAAAACAAAAAAAAAATCAAATGACATATTACTTGTATTGCATAAAATAATATATTTATATACATAGAGATTTAAATAAATAAAAACCAAAGAAAACAAAAACTAAAACAATTAACGATAAACAGAAACGCAACTCAAAAAATATTAACACTCTTTTAGCATTTAGATAAATAAATAAATAGATTTCTGTTTTTTTTCATTTGCAGATGAATAAATTATTCAGAAAAAGAAATAAAATAAAATCTGGTAATTATGTCATTTAAAAAAAAAAATGTTATTAACATAAAAATATTTTTTCATTTGATAAAGAAAAATTTGCTAAAAGAAATAACAAAAAATAAAAAAAAATATTTATTTATACATAGAAAGCCAGTATGTTCGGTAGTGATGTAGAGGATATGCATATATATAAAAATGTATGTATATACTTATATATATTATATGATAGGGTGAAAGGAATATTAAATATTTTAATTTTTATTTTATTTTAATTTTGTACAATAATAAAAAAAAGGAAAAATACGATTATATTGCATGTTTGCATTTAGTTCGAATTTAAAATCAGATAAAATTATTATTTTTTTAGAAATACATACTAACAAATTTTTGAAGGGGAAACTGTGACTTAACATGTAAAATATACAAAAATAAATAATGTAAATTATAAATAGAGTTCTAGGATGGAAAATTGTAAAGAAAGGTTATAAATGACGGTTGAATGTTGAGTGGCAGCCATGCTTGTTAACCTAAAAAGAACTAGTTTGCCCTTGTTTTATTCATCATAAATAACCAAAAGTCAATGCAACCATAAAAATACATACATATGTGTGACAAATAATCCATATAATTAATGTGGTAATGCAGTTTTCTACAGTGCTAAGCACAATCGGAGAAATGTGCCTTTGAAAAGACCTTTCTGCATTGCACATTGTATTATTTGGTTCCAAAGACCAGGCTTGATTTGGTTACATGTTGTTGGCTATTTTTAGAGCCCACTGCATTTGATCTGGGAATTCTGGAACCGATAGTCCTCGAAAAGAGTGCAATATGAATATGATAATATCTAGTCGTGGAGATAGGGAGAATAAGCTTTAAAAAAAACTCATAATAAAATGTCTGCTTTCCTTTTATTTAATTTTGTTTACAAATAGTGATTTTTTTAAGCTTCCGAAATGCTAGTTACATTTATTTTTAAATAGTTGATTAATATGCTGCAACAATATAAGAGAATGTACTTGGATCCAGTGGCATCAAAAAAAGGTCCATACATACATACACAGAAGGGGCACTGAAATGGAGTTTAAAAAAATGTTGTATAAAGAAAACAATAGCAAATGACAGAACCCACATCAGATTTTACAACCCTCACTCAATACAATTCTGCGCCATCTAGCGAGCCGATCTAAGATTCGAAAATTGTCGGCATTTAATGTCAGCAGGATTCTTTATGTTAATTCCTTAGTTCGCGTTTATTAGTGGTTAAACTATTTAGCAAAGAGCTTATAAGGTTAGTCATAACCACTTAAGCGTAATTTAATTTTAAAAACAAGATTCCTACTGTGCATAGTATAAGAGTAGTTATAGTTGAGATTTGTCTCTCAAAGATCTATTCACAAAAATACTATAAAAATATCGAGGTGTGACTTAAAGTACACAGAGTCAGAGGAGCTATCTTAAATAAGAGCAAAGAAAATGAAGGGAAACGACTTAAATAGAACATTTCAGGATGTACCTTGCAAATATAGCCACCAATAGAATATAGAATGATGATATTGCCGACGCACAATTCCATGCAGGAAGATCGCTGCACTAAGACCGAATTTAACAAACCGGAACAAAAACAATCAATGGCGAAGTACAGAAGGTCAGCGCAAGGTACCCTCAAATATGTATACCAACTTCAAATGAGGAATCAATCTAACTTTAACTTCTTACAAAGCTATAGCTGAAAGAAATGCCTTCCCAACAAAATCCTAACTTCCTCTTTCCGAATATTTAACTTCAAGATAAAAAATCTTTTTAAGAGCCCCTGTCATAGGCAAGGAACAAGCGAGGCCGCCGCGAAATGCTCTTTTTTTAACGATGAACAAATAAAAATATTCCACATGTATAAACAAATCATTTAAAATCAAAACTATGTAATAACAAAATCAAAAGAAACAATACCGTGTAAAAACTGCATATTAAAATAAACATTTAATTTTAATTCTTATTTGTTTACTTTTTTTTAACCTACATTTCACTTTAGTTATTCCAAACCAAAAACCGACAACAATAATTGGCGCTTATAAAAAAGTTCAGAAGTGCATTTAAAATAAAATTAAAAATAAGATTAATAAATTATATATAATACATAAATTGTTTAGCCTGTTGAAAGTAAATATAACAAAAACTTAATTAAAATGAGTAGACAACAAATAAAATATATTATTTTAAAATACACCTACAGCGACAAAGGCTAATTACAAAGCGAATTTATACTGTAAATATAACAAAACAAAAAAAAATCAGATATTTATTAAACTACATAAATTTAAAACTAAAACAAACAAAATATAATAATAATTTACTTAATTACGTAGTAAAAATAACAAAAAATACATTAACAATAAAATCATGATTGTTTAAAAAATATTTAATTCTTGATTCTGTTTGTTATTTTATTTAATCTATTTCTATTTTGTTTAACACAAGAAACTATTAGAAATTATTCAACTAATAAGGTTATACAAAAAAAATATTAAAAATAACCCAAGAATATGATAAAATGTATTATATAATCCTGCTTTTAGGATCAGAGAAACAAACACAAACTAGGGAATATCGAATAGTTCTTACAAAAAAAAAAAAAAACTTACAAATATTTAAATGCAGATATCCAATTAAATTGTAGAAAGTGAAATTCAATTCATCACTTTAAATGAATAAAAATAAATAAAGAACATGAAATAAGGTAGGTAATGCATTATTTTGTACTTAAATCATTTTTCTATTGTAGCACAGTTCCTTTAGTTATTTAATAAAAGTAACTCGGGAGAAGAAATCATAAAAATAAATAAACTAAGAAACAAAATCATCTGTCATAGTAACAGCAAAAAAAGAAAAATTTAAACTCATCGTTTCCTATTATAATTTCCATGTGTGGCAAACTAAATAGTTTTTATTTCACTTTTTGTGTTTTTGTGTTTTTTTTTTTTTTTTCAACAAATAAAGCAAAATAAATTTTTGTATTTTGAAGAGCACCTTTAACATGAACAATAAAATTAGTAAAATAGTATTGAACAAAACATATGCAAAACAAAATAAAAAAAAAAAACTTAAAAAAGAAACCTAAACCGAAAAGAAAATACATATACAAAACAAAAATAAGGAAAATCTTAAGAAATGTTTTTGTTTTGATTTTGTTCTTCCATCGTTAATTTAAAGTAAGATTTTTTTTTAAAGCACAAATCTATAGAGCTAATTTTTATTGTCTTCTTCCTTAAGTTCGAGATTTAATTAAATTCAGAAATATATAAAAACTAAAATAAATCCCCAAATATTATTTTTGGTGATGTTATTCAAAACCTAAGACACCAGTGATAGTTTGTAAATTTCATATTGAAAAGGCAGATGAAGTCCATGTATCTCTGGGTAGCTGAACAATTGCTGATATTCAGTGAGACTTCGGTTTTCATGACCTTATCTTGACACACTACTTAGGTTTTGATTTTCTTATTTACCACTTGTCTGTTAAAAGTTATAAGCCTGCAAGAGCACGGCAAATCTGCGTGTTTGTTTATTGAAAGTTGTCTTAGTCTTTTGCGCTCGATTTGGGGATACTTTTGGGAAATTTTGGATTTATTCCGCTATACACAACTAAGCATTTTGAATGATGACATAGTTGCACATGCTAAACTAAGCAATTAGTCACACCTGCTTTGAACAGCTTTTGGAGATTAAAAATCAGAAAAAAATAAACACTCGGACTGTAGACAAAACAAAAGAACTTACTTCTTCTAAGCCAACCTTCCGAGCAGTGTATAGAGTTAAAGATCATATAAAAACATGTATGTATCTATTTAAGTTGCAAAGTTAAGTGTTTGTAACAGCTTGAAACCCACAGTCAAACAGAAGGTAAAGCCTTTAGTACATTTTAAAGCACCAATAGCGTATTGAGAAGCAACAAAGTGTTACAACAGCCTTTTAAACCAGACGTAAAATGAAAAAACTTACTAAATTATCTGTTATTAGCTTCGACCAACTTAAGCTGGGCTCAGCTTGGCGTCAGAAAAATAAACAACACTTCCAATTGCTTGAACAATTTTTTTATCTTAACCCCCAAAACATTACAATTAATTTAATTAATTAATATATTTCTGAAAACCTCTAGCATCATTAAAACGAAATCGAAACTGTTATACTTACTTCCAACAAAACGCAATTGTTATACTTAACTTAAAAAGAATAAAACATTGATAAGAGATTGCATAAAAAATATTTACTTTTTGTTTTATATAAAATAGTTTTCCATAAAAGCTTCCATAATCTGTCTTAATAGTTATGCTGCTTAAATTAATAAAAACAAAAACAAAACAGAACGAATTGTAAATACATAACTATAAATAAATATATCAATCCAGCGTCAAAAATCCCAAGAACATACAATAAATATAATTCTAAATAAAAATAAAATAAAAAAAGAATGTAAAATAAAGAATACATACACTTGAGTAATGGTTTCAATTAACATTAAATATAAATAAGACATACAAATATAAATAAATAGAAAACACAACTATTTTGAGCAGGGACGCAAAATAAAATTAAAAAGAAACAAAACATAAACAAAAAATATTAATAATCATAGAAAATTATTATCTAAACTGAAAACAAACAAAGCGAAGCATTCCTTTATTTAATTCAATTAATCTTCAACATTATGCAGTCTCTGTATCCTATGTAATTTCATCATTTAGTTAAAAATTATATTTTAATTACAAAATAAAATAAATAGCAAAACTAATCCTTTAAAATTTAAAAAAAAAATAATAATAATTTAGAAAATTGTATAACATTATTATATGTATGTATATTACATAAAGCTCTTACTCATTAAATAAATCTTATATTGTTTACAATTTATTAAAACAAAATCACCATTTAACTACCCGCATATTTTCAACAAGAAAACATTTTCAATTGAACCAACAAAATGTGGAACACTTATGTATATGGAAAAAAAAACAAAATGAAAAGAAACTATTTAAACTGCGGCTATTATTAACCATATCAGCAAATTTAACTTAAAAACAAAAAAAAAAACTCTCTAAAAATAAATAAAAAAAAAACAAAGTTTACAAAATATACTCTCGATCAAGTTAGTTACTAATTTACACAAAATATATATACATACATTTTTAAAATAAATCTTTCACTTAAAAAAAAATGTAAATTTAAACAAAGAATTTATTTTGATTACCTAGTATATTCCTTTGCCGTTTGATTTGAATGTATTTGGTTTGTTAGTAAATTCTTTTAATTTGAAAACAAATTAAATTTAAGGAAAATTTTAAGAAAAATACAAAATTTGTGTTTTGTGTTTATAGTATTCGTTTGAAAACATATTTTGTAGGAGGAAGCTATAAACTGCAAAATAAAATTAAACTAAACCATAAAACTCTTAAATAGAAAAATTCGTAAATATGAAACCAATCATTTGAGGATGATTATAAAAGAAGAAATAAATAAACAATTTGAAGAAGAGTACTAAACAATAAACCGTGTCAAACAATTACTTAGTATTTAAGTCAAAACTTGCCATTTTTTTTTTATTATTTATTTATTAATTATCGCTTATGATTATTAAACACATAACAAAACCAAAAAAAAAAAATTATTTATTATATTATTATTACATAAAAACAAAAATTTTAAGAAAAAAAAAACAAAATTATTTAAGTAAATTAGGGCCGTTATTTGAACGGGGAACAACAACAACATAATATAATAAACAAACAGAAAAAATATATAGATGCATAATACATTAATAATAAAAAAAAACACATTATATTTAATAATTATTATGTAGTTATACAGTAAAAATTTTAATTATCTACAGCAGAACCCAAAAATGTGCGTATAATTTATATGTTAACTTAGAGAATATGACATTTTCCTTATGAAAGAAAATATATGCACACGAGTACATTAAAATAAATTATAGGGAATATTTAGCAAAGAAATGAATTAAAAACTAAATAAGAAAAAAATATTTATATATATATATATAGATTATACAACACATATTGTAAAAAAAAAAAATCTGTAAAAAAAATCAGACAAAAAAGGATGAAGAATACACCGACATTTTTTGAAATAAAAATCATATAGTATATTATATGAGAATATAGTTTTTCAGTTTTTCATTTCCTACTTTTATTAGTTTTATAAAAAAAGAAATATATATATACATAGGTATATATGTATATACATATATATATACATATTTAAGGCATAATCATTTCCAGAAAACAAGTAAAAAAAATTCAAAACTATATGTATAATATATATACATACTATATATTTAATAAACAATTTTTATTACAGAACAAAAAATAAATGATAAAATAATAATAATAAAAACAAAAAAATAGTGAAACAAAGTATGATTATGATTCTTCTTCTTATTATTATCATTATGATTATATTATTATCGATCAAGCAGAAGAACAAAAAGAAACTAAAGTATAAAACAAAACATATTAAATAAAATGATAAATGAATTTATAAATTGTTGTGTTTGCTGTTGAAGTAAACACCCTAATTTACAATTTGAATTAACAATTATTATTATTATTATTATTACGATTATTATTATTATTATATATACATAATATGATGATATATGAATTAAAAAAAATATATATATATTATATATACTTTATAAACAAAACAAAAAGGGGAAAAACGGAGAAATAAAGTTACAAATACACTTTTAAAAAAATTATAAAAATTAAATGTTTTATTTATGGCCACGTGTTTCAAATGTTTTTTAGGGATGGAACGGAACGTTGAACGCAAGGAACTTGAGAACAACCAAAAAGAACCGAAACTATTCATAGCAAAAATAGACTTAGACTGTGAGGAAGCCTGTGTTAGGTGCACTCTTAGCTTAGGAACCATACGTTACGGAAATACATGGATTAATTTAACATCAAACACTGTCCTATCAAGGATGCAAATTCCCTTCTTCTTTAGGTGGGGCAACAGTTCGGAGTGAGCCAGGGCCTGCTTCTCGCAACCATTTGTGTACCTACCTATTTTAGTTTTGCACGAATGGAGGGGACCCGCAGTTTTTTGTCGACTCTGGTGAGTTTGAGAAGCTCATCTTGACAGATGATACTCTGTGAATGCCCGCTTCTAATCGCAGTTTCAAGCTCTTGACTTTGGCATGTTCTTGCATACCATCCGCACCCATTCATAGATATTATTATTTTTTATTACTTACTGGTATTAATTTTAAGATATTAGTTGCAATAGACAAATTTAGTATCAAATCTAAAAGTTATCTGACAGAAGTGGAAGTTATGTACCTGAATAATCATAATAAAAACTATTGGTGAAGCTGGTAGTTTTTCCAAGGTGCTAAGGCATCACATCCTTCTAAAGGTCTATGCCATTGTTCATCTATGTATATAATTATGTACCTTATGTACGAGTAGTTAAAGTTATTGAGAACCACCAAAAATTCTGTTTCAAAAAAGTTAACTATACGTGAGCGAATGAATGAATGGTAACTTGCATTTCGGCCGTTTGTCAACGGTGCCATACCTCTTTCGAATGTCTGACAAGCATTCAAAGAGTATCATTTGTCATGAGGAGCTTCTCAACTCGCCGTTCGAAGTCGGCAAGGTCCCTTCCATTCGTGCAAAAATCCAACAAGCATACCTACTCGTATTCTGCATATAGGTATTTCCGCACTAAGGTTGCGTTTCCTCTATATTTTAGAGTTGTATTGACCCAACAAACTCCTTCCGCACATATTTAGTAGCAAAGCATCTAATTCGCAAAACACTGCGATTTACTCAGAAATGGTCTAGATTATGCATGCACAGAACAATATGGAACATCCATATGAAAAGACAACATATCATAGAGATTGCATTTAATTTGAAACCCCACAAAGCCAAACAGGGGAGACATATAAAATGTGTACTTCAATACGAATCGGAGAGATCACAACAATCTGAAAGCGATTTTAAATGAAAATGCTGTAATATTGTGAGATAAAAATCGCATCAATGATAAATAATGTTAATATAATAAACTCTTTGCCCAAATTAAAGAACAAAAAAAGGCTGGTCACACTCAGGTTATCCAAGCACCTTTGAGTACAGGTAACAGAAAAGTGTTTTCTATACATTTTAGCATAAGTTAGAACCCAATTTTCTGCAAAGCTGGTAGTACACTACGAACAGTATTTTCAGTTCGAAATCAAAAAAAAAAAATGAAATAATGACTCTGATTACACGACTCTTTTTTTCGTTCGTTTCGTATTTCATCTTTTTGACAGAAAGGGGGACGGGCATAGAAACGAGAGGAGAATGAAGTTACGAAAGCAGGGATGAGAATTCTGAGATTTTTTCCGGTTGATATTTGACATTTCTCGTTTGACAACCAAAACAAAGGAACGAATTTTAATGATGAATTTTAAAGATGATTTTGGAGCTAAATTTAAGGATATTTTACATTTGCTAGTAAGCACGCAATTATTATCGTCCATAATAAGTAAATTTAGTGCGATTCCAACTGAAATTTTACTATTCCCTTCCTCAATATAATGTGGATTTCAATAAACGTCAGAATCACGTATGCACGTATCCACCAATTATTAGAAACCGTGTAATCACTACCGTACGTACCTGTCAAAAAGACGAAAGACGAAACGAACGAAAAAAAGAGTCGTGTAATCAGCGTCAATGTAAATATATATGCCGCTTATTTTATATTTGGCGTTAAAGTATTTATGGATAAAGTCGATTCTCGGCATTATTACGATAACTGTGGCGTAAAGGTTTGAAAATGCCATTTTGTAGATCTCGGTTATATAAGCACAAAATATGAAGAAAAAAATATTGATTAATCGCTTAGTTTAGGAGATATCCAGGTTTAAAAATTAATTTTTTCCTACGAAAATTCCATTGAAATAAATTATTTTTGCTTCGGTACACAAAAAGTGTTGCATACATCTAGGCGTAGAACTAAAAAATCTCTTTTTAAGAATTTAAGTAAAGAAATTTTATAAAATTCGCGCGATTTTTTTAGTGTTATTTTTTCATAGTCTGACCCTCAAAATCTAAAATTTTATAAATTTCTTTACTCAAATTTTCAAACCTCGATATCTCCTAAACTAAGCAATTAATCAATTTGTCTTATTTCATATTTTGTGCTTATTTCACCGAGATCTACAAAATTGCATTTTCAAACCTTTACGCCACAGTTATCGTAATAGTCCCCGATTCCCAATTACATAATTATGTCGAAAGTAATGATACACTCATTCATCTTATACCAATTCCAGCAATAGCAAAATGTCTGTATCGTTTTTATATAATAAAGATTCAAATGCTTTGAATAAAAGAAAAAGTCTAAAAACTTTTATTTGAAGAATACAAACGAATATGAATGCTTTTTACAGGGCTGACTATGCGCTTCCCAAACTAAAAAAGAAAGATAAAATTTGCATAGATCTTTCATTGCAGACAAGCTGCCGTCGCATACATTCCCATCTCGCTTGTGGCCAAAGTCTATTTTCATCAGTGACGTGACGACAGCTAAATTTTCATCTTCCTCTCAAACAACCCTGAACTTGAAACTTGTTTCAGTGTAGTCAGTTCACACTCCACACCACAGTCACAAAAGTGTCACTTTCTCACTAGTGAATTTCCGCACCAGAGGACAAGTGAAATCAAATCGCAACAACAAAACACCCAACAAAGATAAGTTTTTTTTGTATCAATTCCAGAGAGCGCCCCCACCGTTGAAAATCCAAATCAGCTGCTTGAAAAGAAGAAAAATTCATTCGCGTCGTTCCAAGAAAAAAAAACATCTGCACGCTGCGGCTGCAAAGCAAATAGACAGAATAAAAAAGTAATTATCTTTCTCTGTCAGTTTCTGGAATTAATTCCAAAGTGGCGGGTGAAGGGACAACAGTATTCGATATGCTTAAATTTTTGGTAAGCAAAATTTCCAGAAAACTTATTATATTTCGTTTATTTACGTAATAAAGCATTGCTAATCAATGAAATGAACATTGATTTTAAATGAATTATGTAATTTCCTATTTTTAGGTGACATTCAGTGCGGGCATCTACACCGGAATGTACGTAACTCAGAACTACAATGTATGTACAAAGAAAAAAATCATAAAAAATAACTTTTCATTAATCATTTTTATGTTTTTTATTTTTTTGTGTAGGTGCCTCGAGTCGATGAACCTGCCAAAATTGTAGAAAAAATTAAGGAATACGCTGATGAGTATCGCAAAAAATGAAAACAATTCGTAGTCTCATGCTAATTCCACGCGAAATGTTAATGGACAAAGGTTTTATTTTGCTTTATTGATACTAGGTAATATTTACGTTTAAACTACATTATATTCTCAATGTTTTAAGACTACAAATGATGAGCCACGGAGGGATTAAATTAAATTTATATTAAAGTAATAAAAAAAGAAACAAATAAAAAAAATTGTAATACGGAATGAATATTTGATTTCTAATATCTTTTTTCCGCACTAGTTGCCTTGTTCGTGAGAATTAAATCTTAAAAGTGAAGGTGATTACAATATGGCAGTGCAATCTAAATGGTAGCATTTCGTAATTGATAGTGTACACAATCAAATAAATTTGTATGTACTGCTAACATACACTTAATAAAATGATAAATCCTGTTCAATTCTTCAAAATGATGGTTTTGTAGAGTAAAAGCATAGATAATTTATAGCAACTAGATTATCAGTGGTAAAACTTTTGTTTTGTTAATTGAATTGGACTTTGGTTCGAAGCAAATTAGTGAAAGTTAGCAAACAAATGGTTATCACTCATTTTTATTCCATTCATATTGACAAGAGTGCAAATACCAATTATAGAACATGTAAAAACCCCCCTGTTCTGCATTTCGAGTGAAAGTGGATTGAAACCGAAATTGAAATTCACTCGGAATGGAATTCAGTATTCTGCATTCCGAGTGATTTCGAATTTTTGGAATCCACTTCGAATTCATTTGTTTGAAATGTCAAACACAGCTGTCAAATCATTTCAAAATCATTGGAGATTTTCAGTTCTTGGTTTTTGTTTTGTGCAAGTGAATTAAACATTTAAGAAAAAATATATTTTATTAAAAAAATGGAAAAAATGGAAAACAACATTTTTAAATGACCGCGAAGAAAACCGAATGGAGAGAGTTCGCAGGAAGATTTTCCGAGATAAATCTAACATTCTGGAATGCAGAACACAGAATTCCATTCCGAGTGAATTTCAATATCGGTTTCAATCCACTTTCACTCGAAATGCAGAACAGGGGGGAAAGTCTAAATATAGAAATTTTGATAAAATGGGGATATATTGTAAACACATGAAATCATATATGTTTCATTGGAAATGTATAACCATGTTAATAAAAGGTCTGTTCCCGTACTTGTCCAAAAAAGCCGAATCCTGTTCCCGTACGAAGATTTTTCATAGGTTTTGACAGAAAAGAGTGTAGTTTGCGTAGTTTTCGGCTGTTTTCAACAGAACGGGAACAGACCTAAAGTGTAAGCAAAGTGCAGTAGCAGAGACCACTACTTTGCTGTCCATTTTTTACCGACAGAAAGCATTGAGAAACACTTCGCCTGGATCAATTTAGAGATACCAAGTAACTTCGAGGTAGTAAAGGACTTTAACTACATCGGCTCTGCTATAACTTCGAAAAAAAACATCTCGTCGGAAATCAAAAGAAGGATTACTCTTGGCACATGCTGTTTCTTTGAGCTAAGAAGGCAATTACGCAGTAAAGCCCTTTCCTGATCGACTAAGGAGACTCTATATAAGACTTTCATCCCTGTCCTGCTATATGGAGCTGAAGCATGGATTTTATCGAAAGCGGATGAAGATATCCTTGGACGCTTCGAGAGAATATATTCGGTCCAGTTTGCGTTGACGTGTTTTGGAGGAGAAGATTCAACGACGAACTGTACGAGCTGTACTGTACAGCGACATCGACATGGTCAAAAAAAACTGCGCATTGGGCGTTTAACCCGAATTGTGCCAGCGTGACCGTATGGTCACACAGAAAAAACTATAGAATAATGTCATATGTATTAAAACCCACAGTTAAGATCAATAATGGGACATTCGAAAAAAAATAATAACAGCTGTTGGTTGAGGCCCTAGTCCACCCCGAACTATAGCGCCACCTAAGTAAGTAACCAAGTGGTAAAAATTAGATTTTAAATCTTCTCATCAATTTTGGACTCAGACATTCCAACCTAATCCCAAATATTAGAAGTTATCGGGGTACCATCCACAAAAGTCCATATTGTATAGCAACCTGCGTGTGTCGACGCTGATACTAATGCCTCATATTAGTACAAAAATAATCAGAATCTGAAATATTCGATTGCAGTTTTACGCTACATTTGTGAAATTGATAACAGCCAATGCGGATTCAAAATGATATAAATAATAATGATACGAGTACATACAGTGTTGTGCAAAACATACCGGATTTTTTTTTTGAAAAATGTTCTTTTGTAAATTCTAGTGAACAGGAAGATACTACGTAAAATTCTTTGATATTACAAGAAACTTATTGCATTAGTATACAATTTAGAAAAACAATCAAAGTTCTGCGGTAGTAATTTTTAATGTTTTATCAAATAATTTAACTCAGCTCTATTTCATGCCTGTGCAAAACATACCGGATTTCCAAAAGCACCGCATTTCCTTCCTCTTAATCTTGTTTATAACATTTTTGACTGTCATTTGAATTGAATTTTAGACAAAAGAAAAGTGAAAATAACATTAGCAGCTTAGTTGTTTCAAAATTTCTTATTACTGAATTGGCCAAAAATGACTGCTAAGCATATACAGAAAACGTACCATTTTGTTGTTCTAGTTAGTCCTTCATCTATTTGCTTACTCTAATCGTTTCTTAGACTGGTCTTCGCTATAAACTATTTAAATTGGTTCGAAACTAAGCGCTGATAGTAAGTTTAACTTTATTCCTTTTGATATAAATATTCATGTTAGATGAAAGAATGGGACACGTCTTAGCGCAACA
This sequence comes from Brachyopa scutellaris, assembly GCA_949775065.1. Classification (NCBI taxonomy): domain Eukaryota; kingdom Metazoa; phylum Arthropoda; class Insecta; order Diptera; family Syrphidae; genus Brachyopa; species Brachyopa scutellaris. The sequence continues at coordinate 14,984,531 of OX459114.1, forward strand.
ACATTGTCGACCAATTTTGAAGCATGAAAAAGGTTCGATCATGGTGCGGGGATGTTTTTTTTTTGGCTAAGGTTGTGGTCCGCTATATGAAATATGTGGTATTATGGTTATGGATGCAAACGATACATCGATGTTTGCAAAACATCGATGTTTCGTTCATAAACATCGATGTTAACATCGATGTTTTGATAACCGATACATCGCCGATACATCGACGGCAAAACTGTCAAACATCGACATCGCTCATTCATTTCGTTAAACATTGCCAAGATGGGTTAAATATAAAATGTGCTTGTATTTGTGTAATAGCATTATACGTAAAACTATTTCATATTTCCCTCATATCCGATAACTATTTTCAGTGTTCCGGACAGTTAAGTTTTTCACAAATATAATGGCGTATGTAAAAAGCATCATTCATTTCGTTCATGCTTTGCCGATTGTCGTCTCCTGTTACACCAATGAAAAGAGACGCTATTGAGATTTGGAAGGATATGAAATCACTTTTTCCAAAGCTTTCAAAGATTGCAATGTTATATTTCCCCATCGTTGCCACGTCTATTCCAAGCGAGCGTTTGTTCTCGGAGGCTGGTGCAACCATCACTCAGGACAGAAATAGACTTCTGGGGACTAGATTATCCAAGCTTCTTTTTCTCAACTCCATTTCACAGTTGTTACATTCTAAGGCCCTGGCTACACGGTAAATGGCATACTAGGTATTGAAAATCTCCCCGTGGCTACACACAAAATATGTTGAGGGAAACACTTTGAAAACAGAACACACAACCTCCGTGCCCCGTCCTGCAAAGAGAATTATTTTTTTGAGTTTTCCGTGATGTGAACCCTCCGACCGACGGTCGGAAAAAAATTAAAAAATTTATGAGAAATGAAACGCTTTGAGACAAGAACATGCATCTTCCACCGAGAATTATTATCAAATCGGATTTTCGGTGTGCTTTTGGTAAAATCAACCCTTCTCGTTTTAGCTCACATAAAATCTACCTGTCTCACTGAAAAGAATCGGTATTGAATTGACCGTGTAGCCAGGGCCTAACAAATAAATGTTTATTATGTCTCTTTCTGAATTTCATTTCAAAGCCACGTTTAAATGGGAACCCTACCAAATACCTAATTTCAAAATACCTTTTTTTGGTATACTGACCTTTGGACATAATTTTTTTTAGTGAAAATACCTATTGGACAAAATACCTTCTTTCAAGAAAAAGGGATTTTGAAAGGTATTTTCAGATTTTGCCAATACTAGACCCAACCCACTCTCTGTTAAGCAGCAAATACACGATACAATCGTTGTACAACGGTTGTATGCAATTTGCGGCTGTATGCGACGATTGTATCGTGTGTTAGTTAGCTTACGACCATTGTACCGATATCGCATGGTCGTACACTTTGAATCGAAAACCTGCGGTTGCATGCGCCGTTGTATGGAAATCGCACGCAGATTGTATAGTGTGTGTGCTACTTACAACGATTGTACCGATATCGGTACAGCCCGCGGTTGTACAACGATTGTATCGTGTATTTCCAGCTTTATTCCAGAATCACGACGAGGACGTGGTGGGCTGACGGTTCCATCTGTTTTTTATTTTTTTTTTTTTTATTGTAGTTAAAGCGGGAAAAATAAAAAAATACAACTTCTTTGTTAGTTAATGGATAAAACTAATACTATGCCCAGAAATAGAAGTGAAACCCAAACTATTAATAAACAGAAAGTCAGCAACTTTTGCCCAAATCCAGACTTAAATATATTCTCGGAAATGTGGACCTTCCAAAAAGGTATTTTCTCCAAAAGGTATTTTGTCCAAAAGGCATTTTAGGAAAAGGTATTTTGGGAAAAGGTATTTTGGAAAAGGTAATTTGAAAAGAGGTATTTCATCACCAACCCCGTTTAAATAAATAAATCCATTGAGAAAATATGTTTTATTTCGCAGATGAATTTTATTGTTTTATGGTCTAGTTGACTGGAAATTAGTTAACGTTTTTGGGTTGAAACTGGTAAGGCTAGTATATTTTGTTCTTAGGTACAGTACGTCGTAAATATAGCCAACAATTTGTGTGATGGGGAAGATAAATAAAACATCGGAAAAACATCGATGTATCGTTGTTAATACCGATGTTTTTTTAACATCGATGTTTGTCGTGGAACCATCGATGTTTTCAAACATCGATGTTTTTAAGAACGATGTTGCATCCCTAATTATGGATCGTTTCCAGTATAGGCATATATTGGAATCCGAAAAGCTACCATAAGCTGGAAATAAGATGTCACTGATTTAGTTCTTTCAACAAGATAATGACCCAAAACCCAAAGCTTCTTTTAAAGTTGCTAAAGGAGTGGATTGCAAAGAAAAAAATGTTTGTATTAGAATGACCCTCTCAATCGCCCGATCTGAACCCTATAGCAAAGTTGTGGCCATTTTTAAAGACAGGTAGGTTCAATGAAACGCGTATCCAAAAACTCTCTTTATACGTCATTGAAGAATGAATAGTGGAGCAATAAAAAAGCTGTAATTGAAAATTTACTGTCTCCATGCCTAAAACATGCGCAGAGGTAAGAAAAAACAGCGGCCACTGACAAAATATTAAGTATACGGTATACCCAAAAATCCGGTATGTTTTGCACAGGCATGAAATTGAGTTGAGTTAAATTGTTTGGTAAAATATTAAAAATTATCACAGCAGGACTTCGTTTTTTTCCTTTAATTGTAAACTAATGCAATAAGTTATTGAAGTGAAACTTCTTTAGCCGCGGTATCTGATTGCCTGAATCAGACGAAAAAGTGAAACGCTTTCCAACTTCAACAGGCAGTAAAATAAATTCTAAAAAAAAATACACATACATATCGAGCCACAAAATATCAAAAGTACAAGCAAGCTAAGAAACCAACAACAAAGCAAGCGAAGAAATTAAAATTCTTATTTTCAAACAGCAAAACAAGCCAAGAAAATAAAATTCTTATTTTCAACCCCACCATGCAAACATTGGGCCACCGCACACGAGATGATTTTTGCCGGCCGAAATTCGGTTTTGTATGCGAAAGGACTGAGATCTGCGGTAAGAAACGACTGAAAATCTTCTACCGAGTTTGAGCGGTTGAATGATGTAGGACACTAATATTTTGCTCCGAAAAAATACTACAACAGTGAAAAGGGGTTAATGTATACAATTTCTTCTGCGGGTAAAGATGTTTTCATACAAAAGTTTTATATAAGATGCGACTTCTTGGGTTTGTATATTCTTTGGTTTTATTCCTAAAAATATGAAGAATAAATAACGTCGTTTTTAATTCAAACATTAAAATTCCACTTGCAATACACTTGAATATTTCGATAGTTTTTTGGTGGCAGATAAGACTTCTTTCGAAAAAAATCCGGTATGTTTTGCACAGCACTGTATTTACTTTAAACTACGAAATTGAATTCTTCCTTATCTACACTACAAATGGAGTATAAAACGCCGTTAACAAAGTTTAAGTCGGCAATGTAGTTCAGAATGCATCTACTAGCCGTGTTCGGATCAGATCGGAAATGGGTGTGTGATTGGCACAGCAGGGGCTCTTAAGATGGCCGTTAAGAATTAAGTAAGTATGAGTCTAGTCCATGTATCAAGGATTCGAATTTTCAGTCTGACATGTGAACACGCTTGTTGACTCCGAACGCACATCAAACTTAAATCCTCCAAAAAAAAACGGCCAGGTGCGAGTCAGAGCCGCGCTCAAAGGGTTCCGTATTCATATTATTTGTTTATGATATTAAGTAGGAAGTAAACAATAGTTTTGCTATTGGCAAATGCACCAAAAGATCATAATAAAGAATGAATAAGTGCCTTACTAAATCGTATACAAATTTTTTGTGATGGCTAAAAATGGTGCGAATAAGAGCTTTATCGGGATGTTTCTAAATAAATATGTATTGAAATGTTTAGAATGCATTGGCATAGATTTGTAGGTAGTGTTGTAGTTTGCTAGTGTATCGAGCAGAGAAGATTTGGAGTACAATTTTCATTTTCCACCCGACCAAAAAAACACTTTTTTTGCCCTAGATCAATTGTTGTGAGTCTCGGATTCTGCTCGAGATTTACACCTACTTGCACTAACACCAGCACATTTTATATGAAATGTCAACGCAGAACATCAAAATAAATATCAATCAACAAAAATATTTATCAGAAACTGTGTAGAATATTTAGAAAATATAAAGAAAGTGTTTTAAAATTGTATAGGGTGATTTTTTAAGAGGTTGAGAACTTTTTTTTAAAAAAAAACACAAAAAATTCGAAAAAATGAATGAAATATTTATTTGAATCGATAGTTTGAACCTTGCAATTTAATGTTTAAAGATAATTTCATGCAAATGTTGACCGCGGCTGCGTCTCAGGTAGCCCATCCGCTGAGTCCAATTTTGGCATACTCTTTCACACATATCGGCCGGTATCTCACGAATGAATGCATGGATGTTGGCTTCCAGTGCGTCAATCGAAGCGGGCTTGTCCCTATAGACATTAGCCTTGACATACCCCCACAAAAAATAATCTAATGGTGTCAAATCGCACGATCTAGGCGGCCAATTGACCGGCCCGAAACGTGAAATTAACTGTTCACCAAACTCGCCTCGCAATTGCGCCATTGTTTCGCGTGCTGTGTGGCATGTGGCACCGTCTTGTTGAAACCACATATCATGCAAGTCAAGAACTTCCATTTCGGGCAAAAAAAAGTTTGTTATCATCGCTCGGTAGCGTTCACCATTGACAGTAACGCTGCGATTCGCATCATCTTTGAAGAAATATGGCCCAATAATGCCGCCGGCCCATAAACCGCACCAAACAGTGGCTTTTTCGGGATGCATTGGTAGCTGTTGCAATGCTTCTGGCTGATCTTCACTCGAAATGCGGCAATTTTGCTTATTTACGTACCCATTCAACCAAAAATGAGCCTCATCGCTGAACACAATTTTTCGATAAATCGATAAAAAAAACATTTCGAACCGAGCACGAATTTTGATAGTAAAATTCAATAATTTGCAAGCGTTGTTCATTTGTAAGACGATCCATGGTTAAATTGCAAACCAAACTGAAGCTGTTTGACAGTGACACAAGGTACTAAACACACGTCAGCTGTCAAAACCAGTGTTGCCAAAACCAAACCAGCTAAAAAATCACCCTTTATTTATTATTTTTATTTAGCCCAATCGAAAACGACATAAGGTTGCAGGTACGAGTCTCTTGTTTTTTGCTTATTTTATATTTTATTTAATATCTACTTATTTAAAAAAAATTAAAATATTGTAAAGGGGAGTACAATCATGACGAGGGGAGCACAGGAGTAGTGTTTGAGAGCGTAGTACGAATACGTTCTTAGTACTCACTTCAGCAGCCCTGCATCCGATCTGCATAGGATTCGCTTTTCATCTCAGAGCCATTATGGAAATCGGCGAATCACTGCTTTATCGGTCCGCAAAGTACATTATCAATTGCGAAACCGTTATTAATTTGCTGTCAAAATTTCAAATTCTCCAATTACAATTCATACCTACCATCAAGTAAAAAAGTGTACGTTGCAATAATTTCTTTATTTAAATAAAGTAGTCATTCGAATAGGTCAGTAGGGAACTAAAACCAAACAAAAAAAAAACATTATTGCACTTCAGTAAATTAACAGCGATTGAATGATCCCATATTTTTTTATTATCGCTTTCTAAGCAAATACTATTTTAAATACCTATATTAATTTCTCAATTTTCTAGTACCTTATGTTTAGCACTATATCATTGGTGATTTTTGATTACATTCGCTTGCCATCCGCACACGCAGGTATTTTCGCGCGAATGTGATTTGTCAAACTTTGTATGGAGTGCGGATCGGCTGCGTTTACTTACCGACGTTTTCAGTAATACGAAAAACTAAAAATGGAGGAACGAAGCCACAGCCACCATTTAATGACAGTAATTGTTTTCAATTTAATTTGTTTAAGATACTTAATACAAATTTATAACACATAACGATACTCAAGTCTTATTAAATAAAAGTTGTTCCACCGCCGTAGTACCTAGTTCAGTCTCTTTTGTGGAGCTGTATCTAGTGGATAGCGATTTGGAAACGCGGTGAATTGTTTACGTTTGAATTCACTTGGAGAGAAAAAAATGATTTTAGAATAAGCTAAAACTTTCCAAACTGTTATACTTTACAGCAATAATTTACACCTGCTGTTTACTTGGTCAACGCTTTCATAAAGCGACATAAGGCCAATTTTGAAAGTGACAAAGCCAAAAATGATTTGGCCTTATGTCGCTTTCGTAAAGTGACATAAAGCCAAATGGTACCTACTAGGAGCAGACTTTACCTATTTCGCTTGAACAACGAACTGTTTAAGCTGCGTTCTCACTATTACTCTATTTTAGTCTCAAAACCCAAAGATTTCATATAATTTTTTGGGCATTAGATAAAGTAATACATAGTGTGAATTTCGCTCGTCTTATATCCCACCTTACATATTAGTTTTAGATTAGCTTTGAGAATTCAAATACACAGAAGAGTATGCAACAAGTAAGTCTAACTAGTTAATTATGTTTTTTGCTCTTTTATCTTGGTTTATCTTTACGCATTACTTATTTAGGAGCGTGCCGTTAAATAAAAATTCCAAATTCTAAATTCAATGCAAATTCAATATGTTTAATTTTGATAGTTAATTTAGTTACAAAAAGTTGAAAATGAATAATTATTTTGACAAGCGCGTGTCGACGGTTCAGAAGTAGATGATAGAAGACCAAAATACATATTAAGAAATAAAGATGGTCGGCTCGTCGCAGACGTATTGGTGTCGCACTCTTGCGGTCGATCTGTGATGCGGCGTATTATTTATTTGAATAATTTATTTGAATATTTGGCGGGCGATATTTGTTGTCTCCTACACTTACAATTACAACTAAAATAAAGGTACTAGCAAATTGCGAAAAACAATGCAAACCTTTCAATATTTGTTCCTCTATCCCTATCGTGTGGGTGTAGGCAAGTACATTTGTGTACATAGCCAATGTGAAACATGTAAGCAGCAAGCTGCATTCTTTTAATTTTTCATAACCTCTACATATGTACATATATACAAAGCTAATAAGAAAACAAACAAAAAATTCTAATATTTGAGAAATTGACAAAAGAAACTTATAAAATTTTAGTTTTTGAGAATTTCAGAATTTGAGAAAATAAAACTAACAAAATCGCGCGATTTTTTTAATTTTTTTAGAATTTCAGAATTTGAGAAAATAAAACTAAAAAAAATGCGCGATTATAAAAAGAAATTCTCAAAAACTAACATTTTATTAGCTTCTTTTAATACATTAAAGAAGCTTATGCAATTGTACATGATGAAATGAATATGTCCATTATGAAAAAAGAAAATAAAAATATTTGTTTTTTTTTTTATTGGTTTATATTGTAAATTCAGTTCTTCTTGTATGAAATAATAAATGAATATTATAATTATTGTAATCTATTAAATTGTTTGTATAATTTTCTTACATCATAAATACATACATACATTATTGTACATATGTACATAAGTGGATGATAAGGGTTTGGATGCCTAATGGAAATCCACAAAGCTTTTTTTTAAATTCTTCACTTTTCAAGTGAATTAAAAAATCGTCCAGAAATTAGAACATTTCGGAAATTAGAATTACCCCAGGAACAAAGTGGTTCTAATTTCAATAACCGTGAATCCCGGTAGCGTAAAGCTAAACCCCCGTTCAACTCAGAGCACACGTGTGCTGTAGTGGACTGGGGTTTGTTTTTCGCTATTTTCATTCCAATACAACAAATGCCAGTCACTAATAATCACTTGTCTAAAACAAAAAGGTACCTACCTACCTACATATTCGGAAAGTCTTTATCTCACAATACCATTTTTTATTTTAAACTACGAAGCTGAACTCTTCCTTCACCTACAGTGCTACAGTACAAACAAATGGAGAACAGAACGTAAACATAAAATCAACAATCGGCAATGTAGTTCAGAATGTAGGTAATGTAAATAATGGATGTATGTATGTAATGTACAAAATAAAATATTTGCAGGGATTGCACTGGACTCTCTGGCTGTCGTCTATTTCTATTAATATTCACAAACGCCCCAATATCTTAAATAAAATAGAACAAAATATGTCGAAAATAGGAAGACCCCGTTCCAATGCATACGATGAGTTTGGATTTACTCTCGTAAAGCTTGATAATAAATTCGTTGCGATATGTAGTATTTGTAACAGAACTCTACAAAATACAGCATTCTGCCGCTTGAGAGGTCATCGGTAACATTTTTTTTTTACTTTTGTGCCTACATATTTCCAGAGGCTGTTTTATTTATTTTCCTAGAAATGTTTGCAAGCCACCGTCTACAGACAGTGCTCCATTGTGCTCGATGTTTGTTCCATGTGATAACGATGGTGCAGAAATTCAAAACGAATGCCTATCTTCTGATGGTAGCTCACAAATTTCGGCTGATTTATTCAAATACAACCCCAATATCAATGAGGTATTTTTACATTAATTTTGTGCTTGAGTATTTTTGTTATACGACTGAAACTTATTTCTATATACTGGTGGATGATAAAACTGGTGGATATAATTCTCCTAATGATGACAACTATGTAAGATTTACACTGCTTATTTTGTCATATAGCTTACGTTCCTTTTTTAAGATTTTATCATCTAACGATGATGTCCAATTGATGGAGAGGAAAACTGAGATAAATTTCAAAAAGATTGTTGTTCTTGACTTAATCAAAGCAAATAAACACACCCTTTTTGAAGATCCATTGGGTGATAAATCAAAAGTCTGGACGAAAGTTCTTAACAAAGCCCAATCTCTCGGCTTAGCTTCCGAAAATTTGGATTGGACGTTTGCGCGTGATTCACTGTATGATGTGTGGAAGAAACAGACATTGGTGTGTAGTGTTACAATATAAACGTTCTTTAGCCATCTAATAAAGAATTCATTTTAGGCCAAAAAGGAATGTCTTGATTCAGGTAGATGGATGGAGGATTTAGATATTGTAGACTTTACAATTTTTCAAATCTTGGGTCAGAAGTCTCCAATCTCAAACCTAGTTAACTTTGCAGATTCTAACGATAAGAGAAGTCCTGAGTAAGTGGTGGCCATAGAAGTACTTAAAATAGGTATAAACAAGCTTCACATATGCATATTTTTCTTACAGAGAAGATAACAAAATTGGAAAAAATAATAAAAGAAAAACAGCAAGTTCTACCCTAACACCTAGAGAAATTCACAAGATTAAATGCAAAAAACTTAGATATGAAATTCTTGAGCTGAAAATCTATGAACGCAGATTACAAGTGTTACAATTAGAACGGGAACTTAAATTTCCACCTTCAAGGTGTACAGCAAAGCTATTTTCTAAAATGCCAAAAACTTCAACTGACAAGGAACCCGTCGTAGAGGTTAGCATATTAGAGAATATTGAGAGTACAGTAAAAAACGAAGTAAAGGAGGAGTGAAGTTCATGTTTGCATTTCCACACTTGCGGAATTCAACTTCAATAAACGTTATTGCTGGGACATTCATTCTTTCTTTTGTATGGGTATGTGATTGGCAGAAATACAACTCGAAATCAAGTGTTTATAGTCAAATAATCATTTGATTTGTTTTTATTTTAAAATTTATTTTTTAAGATACTAAATACAAATTTATTTATTACTAACCAAACACAAGTTTTATTAAATAAAGGACAGTCCACCGCCGTAGTATTCCAGTCTCGTTTGTGGTTCAACAAACGCTAGCCAATCAGATGCATGAGTCGGCAGTAATCCCATACTTTGACATTTGTAAAGTGCCAAGCCGATATTTGCTAAATTACCCAAAAAGTAAACCAACTTTTGGCCACTGCCCTGTGCACCATCAGCCAATTTTGAAGTAGTTTGTGTGGAGAACATTGCTTTAATTGGACGGATTAACATCATACCGACCATCATAATGGGGAAAATTGAAATTGAATTCCCTGACATGTACATAATGAAGAGATTCATTGGAATCTGAGAATAAAAAATATTAGATTAAATTAGATTCAGGTGTTGAACATTTCACTCTTACCTGTTTCAACGGTGCTAAAGCAAGATCCCATGACTTTTTGATAACCAAATGATGGTCGTTTACCACTTCGGTTTGGTTAATCAATGCTGATGGATTATAGCCTGGTGGCGATGGTAGATCTGTATTTTTGCTAAGTAAAGTTTGGTTAGTTAAATGTTTTTGAATTAGTTAATTGAACAAAAAGTTTTATTTACTTTGTATTGAACTCTATTGACCATTTTGACTTTTTTGACGCAGCTTTTGAAAACATTCTTTGGTTTTTTTTTTACAATTGGGTGATTCTGTACTCTAGCGAAAATTAAATTTCCAGTTGTCAAAAATAAGAAGTGTCAGAGTGGTGCGGCCATATGTGATTGGTTGATTTTTTTTCACCACGAACGAATTGTCAATGCTCCTGGATCTGAAATATAAATTTATGTTGCGTTCAAAGCTTGTGTACTTACCTACATAGTTTATTTGGTAGGTAAATCAAAATTTTAGAAAGGAAACAAGAAGAATCTTTAAACTTTAATTTATACATTTATTTCTTAGCTAGACTTTATAAATTTAGCAATAAAAAATCCAATACTGTCCACTGCAGAATCTCTGTTATAATCTTCCGATCCGAAGCGCTGGACAAGTTTTCTGGAATCATTAGAAACAAATTTTAAAGTGATATATTTTTATTGTTCATATTAACTACCTCTGTTTATCAGTTAAGCCTCCTTCCTCGATTCCGGGGCCACCAAATATAGGCAATGCTTCGACCAACTTCAATTTATTAGGAAATTGTTCCAGCGCCCATTTAACCATACCTTCATTTTCATCTTCAGTTATACTGCACGTGCTGTAGACTAATACTCCATTTGGTTTCAATAGTTCGACCGCATTTTTAAATAATTTCTTTTGCACTTTAGGGTACGATTTCAGCATTTTCGGTGTCAAACTATTAGACAGCAATGGTCGATTGCCTAACGCACTACATGGTGCATCCAAAAGAATACGATCAAACGTCGCCGCAGCAAACGGTGGGGCGTCTATTTGCACCTGAATTTCTTTACTCAACACTTTTGTAGAATCAAAGGCAAATGATTTCACTGATTTGAATTCATAGGTTGCCACTTTCCTGCGAACTAGATCCACTTTACTTTCACTTTTGTCCAGCGCTATCACAGTTCCATTATCCCCCATCAATTCAGCTAGGTGTGTTGTCTTGTTTCCAGGAGCTGAACACATGTCGAGTACTATTTCACCAGGTTGTGGATCTAAAATTCGTCCACAAACTATTGAAGGGAAATTTTGCAAAAGCGCATCCTTCGATGACAGATCACCAATTGATGGAACTCCGGAGATAGTTGAATGCATTTCTATAGCGATGCCATGATTAGAAACATTCGCACCATAAAGTTGGTATCTTTGCATTTTTACTTCTCCTGTGCCAATAAAAACCTTTTGATCGGATTCAAAAACTGTGTTTGTGCCTTTTTTACATTTTCCTTCCAAATCGGCAAAAACATTGACAATCTCACCGAGTTTAGTTCCAGTTTGCATTGAAAGAACTCCTGGAGCGAACAAATGAGCACCTCGTAATAGTGCCGCTCCGCAACTTATATCGACCATAACCTCTTTCAAATCTTTTGAATTGTATACCGAAATGTTATCAATGTTTGATATACATAAGACTTCAGGAATTCCTTTAATTGGGAAAATGTTTGGTACTGTGTCATATTTTAGAGATAAAATAGTTTCAAGCTTATTTCTGAAGTTTTCTATTGAACAGGAAAGAGGATTGACTCGATATGTGGTAACGGTTGGTGTTCTACAAAGCCATTCAAGAAGAAGATCTAGCCTTGGTTGCTGTTGGAAGATAATATAAAAAAAAGTAGACAATCATTTTGCAGTTTCAACAACACAAATGCAAATGTAATCGAGCCCTTAACCCCGCACTAAAATTCAACACAATACGTCATCGCACACACAAAATTTTGACATATTCAACACGTCGCCTCATCATCATTCCACCACCCTCACATCATCGTGGCTGGCTGACATTTTATGTGTGGTGCCAAACTCAGTTCGTCACACTAAAATTTTTCCTCCCATCCAATTCGAAATAAATTTTATCAACATTTTCTATAAGAATTCTGTGTTATAATCGTGAAAAGAATAACTGTGCTACTTACATTCCGGGAAAACAATTGTGATTCAACAAGTTGGTTCTTTAAAAAAGGTGATTTTGGATAAAGCATAATTTTTCCTTGCATTCTCGCTGTTTCCGCATACAAGGTATTCAATTTTTTAACACTTCGTTAGAGAAAAAAAACTTGAATTTCACCAGTAATGCAATTGTCTGCATACACACAATTGGAAAATTAATAGGGATTATTCGATTTTTTCCTGGTAATAATCAAAACTGTTCAAACAAGTTTAAAGAAAATATAATTTGTGTTCGATAAAATGTACATAGGTTTTCTTTTTCTTGAGGTGTGGTGAAGGTAAGATTTTGCCATTAACCATCGCCATCTGTGAATTCTTTGTGTCAACAGTGACATACGCCGGCTTTCAAGCAAATTACACCATTCTCTACACATTTTTACTACATTCATTTCGACGTGGCAATTTGCCTTTTCTACCCATTCTCTGGTTTCCTTGGCAAATGCCTTCGCTCTACTCTATCAACAGAGAAACTCCGCAAGTGGCCATTTTGAAAATTGTCAGACTGAGATGGAACTACTTTGATAGTGTTGGCAATGTGTGGTGAATTTCTTTTCACACAGTGCGTTTTAATTGAAGAAAAGTGATTTCTTTCCCAGGCAGTTTCTCGTTGTCGTGTTTGCTGTAAATTCGTGTGAAATATTTCACTTTTGGGGATACAAATCCATTTAAATAGCGTATTTCAGAAGCTATTATCCGGTAATTGTTTTGCTTAAGATTTTCAATATTCCTTTAATCGATTAAACGGGGATTTTCTCGCCAAGTCAAGTTTAGCATGTGTGTGCATACTGTGAGGACATATTTTTCACAATTTACGATGTCCAGTCAAATTTGATTAGCATTCCAATTGTTTATCCTCCGAAATTTCCAGAAGCTGTGACTAACTTGAAATTAATTAGTGTCATTATATTACATTTTGCGTCTTGAATATCAATGGAGGAAGTTTTTTTTTTCATAATGAAAAAAGATTCGCCGCGTCCCTTTTTTGTGTGGTGAAAAAAGAAGAAAATAATTACGAGAAAGAAAAGACAAATCCAACAAGGAAAAAGAAAAAGGAGGTGGCGACAGAAAATCACAATTTGGTATAGAGTAGAAATAGAAAAGTCAAAATTTGTTGGAGTAAGAGGTCACTGTAATATGTACATATTTTAAATTTTAGTTATTAATTCTCTGATATAATTGTGCTTATTCATTTAATTGCCCATATTTCCGTGTATGTTCTGCTCCTTGTGCTTTTCTCTGGTTTGATTTTTTTCTTCCCGAAGTCCGATTCACCAAGTTCTCCATGATGGTGGCATGGCACTATGGTAGTCTTATGCTGTTTTGTTGGCTTTTTTTTTTTGTACACTTGTGTAGTCTGGTGCTGACTCACATAAATTTCAATAGAAATTAGTAGTACGTTTTTATTATGATGAGTCCGTAATATCTGGAGTATGAACTATTTTCCATTCAATAAGCAAAGAAAACAAAGGGGACTTTCGAGCGCTTTTGTTTTTCATTTACCAGTTTTATTAATAGGTCGCCGTTTGTTCTCATTCATTTCAATAGATGTATACGTAAAAGTACGTACTCGTACATGAACATAATTGTATGTTAAAAGATTTCCAGTTGAATGTTATCAGTTTTGAACACAAGTCATTCGCAAATATCAATAAATTAATCGATATCTTATCGCTACAGAACCTGAATTTTACCGAAACACGCTGTAATAAAGCAGGAAAGGAGACTAAAATTCGGAGATGTCAACAATCATGTTTGTTTAAGAGATTTTTCTTTTCTAATTGTTACAGTGGAATTGATGTTTTTGAAAGTATCAGAGGTTTAGATGCATTAATGAAAAAGGAACCACTGATACCTGTTATTTAGCTTGGAAGAAATAGAAAAATGTTGTACTCTTATAAACGTCCGAGCTACAAAGAACCATCTCTGTAAATTGTTCAATAGTTTCCAATGTATAATTTTTGCTACAATAAAGTAAACTGTAAACTGTAACAAGATCCATTTGCTCTGTAATTATTGATGTTTTAACCATCACTATTGGTTGTTTGAATCATATAAATCAAATTTTCTTAATATCCGCAGTTCCAGTTCACATTATATTGCACAACTTGTACAGCTCTCTCTCTAATGTTTAAGTAAGGGCTTTGCTGATTACAGAATACTCATAAGTTGTGTAACTAGCACAAGTTTATTCAAGTCGAACGAGAAAAAAGACTTTTAATTATGTTAATTTTGACCAGTGAAATCCCTCATTTCCGCTGTTTAGCGTACAACTCGCATTAACGGACACCTTTTTGGTGTCCTTTTCCCATACAAAATGCGTTTATATAAACGGGCATCTCATAAGCGGACAGAATACTCCGGTCCCGTGGCTTTACACTTAAGAAAGATTTCATTGTATGTACATAGATTTATTTCGACTAAACATTTCGCAGTCACAAAATATAAGTGAATACAAAGCCTGTTTTAAAATGGGCCACAGTCCAACACATATTAGTCTTGAAATCTTCGCGCTCTGCCGATCGGTTTCAAATCAATTTTCAATATGATCGGACCACGTTTTCATCAACTATTTTATTGTGGTTCGATAATATACGATAAGTGAGTGTTATTGTCACATTCACGTACTGAATTAGGTCCAAAACGTAATCGAAAGGAAGGGGGACGTTCGATAATATATTTTGTTTTTTGTAGCTCCAATTTCATTCTTAGTAAACCCCCTTGTTGTAAACCCGATCTGAATCGTAGTTAACATGCACTTTGGACTAAGAATAAATCATAATGTAACGTTTTCATCAGAACATCAGTTGCGGGAAGCTTAATCTGCTAAGGAACGCTATAGCATCAAGGCTAGAACTATTCTGATCATTGTCTTGAACAAACTCGAAACACTGTTTCCACTTCGGCAATGTATATAGGTATGTTAATTTTTCACCGTAAAAGCATAATGATATAATTAAATTTGTTTCCCTCTTGACTTGGAATACAATTTTGAAAGTAGATAAACGGCTGCCATTTCACCTACAACTACTTAACCATGTATAGTTGTTTAGATTGTTTAATAAAATAGTATGGCCTCTATTAAATGAATCTTTATTCTTGTTGGCTCACCAACTGGAACTTCTGTAACAAAGTGACTCGATAAACGTAATTTTGATTCCCCGATCGCCTGTTTTATTAGCAGTTTATGTTTCCTTTTCAAAAATTAGTTTATTTTTTTGTGGAGAGCTAATTTTCAACATATTTTTTGTTATCGGTGCTTGCATTTTTGTTATCATATAAATAAAATTCCGAGTTTCCGGAAAAAAAAAAAAAATGTCGACCAAATTATATGAGAAATGTAGATCATATTAGTTGCTTCTTATTTTTCGAGGTCATTCTATAATTCGTACTATACACAACATTTGCCAGGGTTTAACATTCCTTTAATCTTATCTTAAGATTACAAACAGCGTTGTAAGTACATATGTATGTGCAGATATATTAACTTCAATCTACATACAAACGTACGCACGTTTTGGCACTTTATACATATGTATATCAGAGAAAACAGGTACTAATTATGTAGCTAGTACTAAACTGTCTGGGTACTAAATTAGTCACTGTTATTAAATTTTTCTGTGGCAAACAAAAAAAACGCAGATAAATAAGTTTCAAATATTCAACCAAATTCATTGTCTCTGCGTCATATAGAACTGATAAAGTGATGACGTGAAGCTTAGAAACAGAAAAGTATTAGCATTTCAAATTATTTATCGCTTCCTGGTGATGGGTCTTCAACACAGCTTTATCGAGATGGCAAGTCATAGGTACCTACCCATTGAACTATATCAATGGAATTAATCTCATATTTTGATGATCTTCGGGTAAATTGGGGTAGGTAATTCTCCAATCGTGTAGGAGCTCACAATCTTCACCTCATTTCGAATTTCCAAACGAAAAAAAAAGTACTCTTTGTCTGCCCAATCAATGAAGAACATTACCGTTTCATTTTCTTCTGAATATGCATATTATTTTATTTATTTATTAATTTTTCTGAACCAGAAAAAAAAAACAGTAAAAACAGGTTTTTTATGCTAATGAGGTCAAAACAAAAATACATAATTATATTATGTCTTTAGGAAATCAGTCGAAATTTACTGCAAAACACTTCCAATGCGAAGCAACAATCCAAAGTTCACACAACGCGAAATGATACCGCAACAAAACCTGGATTGTGAAAAGTGCTTGCAGATGCATGACTCATCAAAGTTATCGTCATTACCATTGTCGCTCGTCGACAAAGTCTAATAACGTAAACTTCCACTACATACGATTATTTTTTCTTCGTTTTTCTTCACCACGTTTCTTTAATTCAGTTTACATTGGTTAATTATCTTTTTTTCATATTTATTGCGAACTCTTCGTTTATCGCTTTGAATATACAAACATATTAGAGTGTAATAAAGCGAACATCTGCAGTTTCATATGCGGGCGATTATTCAATCAGCGTTTTGCTGGAATGAACATTTCGCTTAAAATGATGAATTAAATGATCTTGCATTGATTTGGCGATGGTTTTTTTTGCACAATTTAATTTAATTAATTTTTTGTTTGTCTTTGTAGATAATCGCCACCACCCTAAACAACCGAACTACAATAGAGCTTCGGTTGAACATTCGACATTCTCATAGATTACAAATACACACTACGCGAAAGCTTAATTTAGTTTAAATAAAAAAAAGAGAGAATGGGGAACGTATTTGCGAATCTATTCAAAGGACTCTTTGGCAAAAAGGAAATGAGAATACTTATGGTCGGATTAGATGCCGCTGGTAAAACCACAATTCTGTACAAACTCAAATTAGGCGAAATTGTTACAACGATACCTACTATTGGTAAGTAAGCGAAGCGTTCAGATTCATATTAAATACATACTTTATCTGATCACTATTAAATGGTTTTTCATTTTTTAGGTTTCAATGTCGAGACTGTAGAATACAAGAATATTAGCTTTACAGTGTGGGATGTGGGTGGTCAAGACAAAATCCGACCATTGTGGAGGCATTATTTCCAAAATACACAAGTAAGCTTATAGTTTTACGTTGTTTTTTTTTAAATACAAAGAGAAGATGGGGTTTTGTTTGAAATGTTAAATAACTTCAAATAAACTTATTTCAAACAAGATCTCATTTCACACTTATTTACATGATGATACAGATGTTCCCAGATTTATGCTGATGGTTGAACTCTTTGTTTCAAGACGGGACTGATTATTAAAAGCCTAAGCGCTAAGTGATAATACAAGAGTTATCACTCACCGCTTCTGTTTAAAATTAATTTTATTTTATTTTATATTCATGCAAGAAACGAATTTAAAAAAAAAACGATTTGCAAATCTATTTCATTTTGTATAGGGTCTCATCTTTGTCGTCGACAGCAATGACAGGGAACGTATTGGTGAAGCGAGAGAGGAATTGATGAGAATGCTAGCTGAAGATGAACTCAGAGATGCTGTATTACTTATATTCGCCAACAAACAGGTACGTTTACTATTTTGTTCAAAAGTTTCAGTTATTTTCAGGTTTCGGTGTCACAAAAAAAAAGTGGTTATATTTTGATATATATAGACCTTGAAAGTTGAGTATCACTTGTGTAAATATTTTTGAAGACTTTCGCTTGGCAACTAAGAAATTGCGAAAGCTGCTCTATTGTTTAGTTACCAGACGCACGTCAACTGTTATCGGGCAACATGCATAGGTCTCCTTCATAATTCATGTCAAATTCCCAAATTATTGCCGTCAATCAACACTGAGAATTCGTTTACAAACCAATTTTTTTTTTTTTTTTGTGAGGGTTCAAGATACAGAATACCGGGTAGGCACTTTTAAGTTTAATTTTTTCCATTGGCTTTGTTGATTTGCCTTTTTTAACTTCGTCAATATGTGACATGTGATTTCGAATGTCGGACAGGCATTCGAAGAGTATGACTTGTCACGATGAGCTTCTCAACTTGCCGTTCGGAGTCGGCAAAAAAAATTGTAGGTCCACGGTCCCTTTCATTCGTGCAAGAATAAAAAAACACGCACACACAAATGATTACGAGAAGCAGGCTCGGGTTCACCCCGAACTGTAGCGTCACCTAAAGAAAGAATAATGTGATCTAATTTCTAAACATAAAAACGTGCACCTACACATATACATATTTATCTATCTATTATAGCTAATAATGGTGAAATGCCATTTTTGGTGTTTACTCTTGGTTAGACACGAAAGTTAGCTCTTTTCACTTTGGACACATCTGTCATAAAGCCAGTATGATTGAAAAGATCTTCAATACACCATAAAGACTACACAAACAGCAATTTCTAATCGAACCAACGCCGTTGGATGCTTAGAGACTGAATCATTTGTAAAACGCCGCAGTAAAAGCTAAATATTAGTAAAATAAATGATTCCACTAGGTGGGTGGGGAACAGCATCCTCGACTTCTTAATTTTTGTTTTCCGGTATTTTGTTGCTAAAATCTAAATTTCTCATTTCTTTTCCTCCTTTTTCAGGATCTGCCAAATGCAATGAACGCAGCCGAAATCACTGACAAGCTTGGTTTACACTCACTCAGAAACCGCAACTGGTACATTCAAGCGACGTGTGCAACAAGCGGCGATGGTCTATACGAGGGTCTCGATTGGTTGTCCAATCAACTTAAGAACGCCAACCGCTAAGATTGAATTAATAAATATAAAATAAAAAAAAAACAATATAATAATTAATAAAATAAAAATAAAAAACCATTTAAATTAACTTAAAATCAACCAACAACAAAATAAGAAACTTTTAAATTTATATATATATATGTTAAATGAAGAATAAGGAAAACACAAAGGAAGAGAAAACAAAACTAAAAGCAAAAATTATTAATAAAATAATAATTTTCCTTTCGTGTATACAGTATACTACATATAAATTGAGGAGAGAACAACATACACGCAAAATAAGAACACACACACATATACTGAGAAGAGATCCCGAATATAAAAATATAAATAATTATATATATATGTTAACCGAATCGGCAAGACACCTCATCGTCATCATCATTTATAATTAGTTAAAAATATATATAGGAAAGCACCACGAAGATTTAAAAAAAAAACTAATAAATATATTTATATATATTAAAATCAACTATAAGGAGATCCACGTCCTGAATAAATTATAAATTATAGAATAAAAGTTTTTAGAAGGAATATGATGATGAAACATGTTTAATATGAAAGCATGTTCGATATTTGTTGCCCCTATCTCTCTCTCTCTATCTCTCTTTATCCTCCACAAAAATTCACAGCAACTACAGTAGCCAACATTGTGTTTCTCCTATTTCGACAAAATAAAAAAAAAGAAAATATAGATAGTAATGTTGTCCAAAAGCTGACTCAGTTTTTATTTTATTATGATTTTATAAATAAAGATAAATAAAAAAGAAAAAAAAATATTTATTCGTGAATTTATAACCTAAAAAAAAGACGAGATATTTCCGCAATAAAAGAAAGAAATTTATATTCCAACTCCGCTGAATAATCTTTTTCTCGGTTAAACGTTAAAATTTTTATTTTTTATTATCAACACATAAAAAAAATCTGTAAAATAAGTATACATATAAAAGAAAAATAATTAAATAAATAATGAATAAAATAATTAAATGAGTACAGACAATTTTTAGTATTGTAAACTATTTATGATGGTAAAAATAAAATTTAAAAAACAAATAATAAAATACTTGCTTGGATAAGCTTTTCTATAATGAATAAAAAAATATATATAAACTTAATATTAAATACACACTAGCCTTTTTTTTATGGATGTCAAGCTTAGGTTTTATTCTAGTGTGTGTCTCATTTCAGTTTCATTGAATTTTTTCTAAGTACATATGTATTCAGGGAAACTAACAGAAGAAGAAATATTTTTTTATTGAGTATTGGGAAAACAAGGGCAGACAAAAATAAAGAGCTCTCGACGATGATTCATGTGGAATGTCAAATTCAGGGCGAATAAAAGCTAAAAGTTACATAATTCTGCCTACTTAAACTACCAAGTATAAATTTATTGCTTGTCAGAGATTGAATACGTTTTTAATACGTTACACGTATTCCACTTATCCAATGCATTCGATCATACGACTTAGATCGACTTCGGTATTAAATCGTGGTAAGGAATGACGGTTACGGCTATCCACATGAAGGTATGAGCGAATTCGTAAACGCATATGTTGCGCAAAATTAAGCAAAGAGTTCTTAAATGTAGTAGTTTGCGCAAAAGTAAGAGCATCCACGCAACTATCAAATAAATGTTACTCACTTCACTCTACATTTGCTTTTGTATAAGGCAAACATGCTTTTGACGTTGCAACTGTTTTGCAACAATTGCTGTGCAGATATTTTGCTTTGCAAGTCTTGCGTTTACGAACTCGCCCAACTTTTGCAGTGAAATCTCTCACGGACGCCAGTCCCGTGGCTTAAGTGAGATTTCACAGTACCTCATTTAACGCGGTATTTTCACAACGCGAATTTGCTATAACGCGATTTACAAATTGCGGCAAACCCTCCTATAGCGCGATACTTCTACAACATGATTTCACTATAACGCGATTTTCGTTCTTTTCTAATGTACAAAATGTACATAATTGTACCTTTTTGTTTCTATACATATCGTATTCCTGTGTTTCGGGGAATGCCATTCACATTCGAGTATCGTATTACGCGATTTTGTATACTGCACTCTTTCCTGAGAACCTAACTATCGCATTATACAAGAGTTAACTGTACAGGAGTTTCATTTTACATCGTTTGCTGCAAAAAATTGCACTCATTCATCATTCGGAATCGGATTCTTTTTCATTACATATGGAATGCTGCGGAAAACAACTCATATCGACGACTTCCTGAAATCGAATTGTTTTCTACATTTAAAAAAAAGCAAGCATACGACTACCTATCAGAAAAAAGTGTCCAACGTTTTTAATCAACCCAATTCTGAATGTCGTATTTGGGAGTCGCATATGATCATACTCGTATTTTGTAATAGCAAATACATTACAACATACGAGTGTGGTTTTTTACTTACTTAGTTGGCGCTATAGCTCGAGGTGAACCTGGGCCTGCTTCTCGCAACCATTTGTGTGTGCGTGTTATATTTTTGCACGAATGGAAGGGACCTACAATTTTTTGCCGACTCCGAACGGCAACTTGAAAAATGATACTCTTTGATGCTTGTCAGACATTCGAAAGAGGTGGTACCGTGAAAAAACTCTAGGTGTTAGACCCGGTCTGGAGTTGAACCCGGGCAGCATTGCGTAGTAGTCCAACGCACTAACCACCACGGCCACGGCAACCAGTGTGGTTGTTTGCAACTCGCAAATGCGACTTTCAGAATCGGGATGAATATAAACTAATAAGAAAGTGGCTCTAAAACTCTACAACCAACTTCAACTATGAAACGGTTTCTTTTTTATTTTGATTCAATTGGAGAGAAAACTTAACAGTTTGATTATAAATTTGAAAACGACATGGGCCAAACCCCACTATGGTTAGTGATCGATTGAAAAATTTGGTATTATGGCTTGCGAATCAATCAAATTACATTCGCTACAAATTCAAACGGTATTACGGTTAGTGAACTCGCTCAACTTATCATTCATTGTCAAATCGGTTAAATAAAAATATTTGGTGATAACGGACGGATTCTGCTGAGAATGTTGTTCCACTATAAAAAAAAAATCATTGACATACATATGTTGCCTGTCTAGTGGTGTATATTAAAACAGCAAAAAATAGCTATACCTACCGGGAAATACATATGTATGTATGTATATACAAACACAACCTTTAGTTGTATCGAATAAATTAATTTTCATATTTCACAATTCCCATTAAACAATTAAAAGAAAGCTCACCCAACCGAAGTTTATAGCTAATTGTTTTTATTTTCTTTCTAAGTAAATGGTTTGTTTTTCTGTATTCGCTCGTCGTTTATAGTGGTTTATAGTTCCGTTCTTATATGTAACTGTACGAAACAATAATTAATAAAACTTACAGCCCTATTATGGTTAGCGAATCGAACGTTCGATATGAAGCGAACTCTTGCGAATCACCCGTATCGTGGTATGATGGTTAGCGAATGTGTCATTTGCCTGTGAAACAACTGCTGCAACAACAAAAATGGCAGTTGCGAACATAATACCACGAGACGGGTAATTCGCAAAAGAGTTCGCTTCATATCGAACGTTCGATTCGCTAACCATAATAGGGGTATTAATTATTTCCAAGATTTTTTATTTAAGGAAAGTGTAGCAAAAACTAATAACTAACTATCTAAGTAACACCATAATAGATAAAGGAAAATTATTAAATATTTATAATAAAAAATGTAATTTAAACAAAAAAACCTAAATGTATGTATAATGTCCATCATTCTTTTCTGTGTTCTTTTACAATTACATACAAGCATATATCCATAAATATAGATATTTCTTAAGTTAATAAAAAAAACGATTGTTTTCTCTTCTTAAGTGTTTTCTCATAGTTAGAAGGTTTTTTTTTTCAAATCTAGCGTGTATTACACAGATATAACGCTCGTATCTCTCGTGTGATCTACAAATGAGTAATTTTAGGTGCAACGAAGTGACAATCAAGGTTACGAACAAAAATATCTTGACCCTGACAAGTGGTGAATCTAGTAAGGCCAATCCTGTTAGACATATAAATAAAAAAAAGAAAATATCGCCATTAGGTTAACAGCACTTAAGGTACAAAAACCGCTATGCACTGTGCAGTGCAGGGCAGGTACATATTTTTTCCCGAAATTAATTCTTGGTAACCGCTGGAAACTATTGCTTCCAACTTCAAGTAGGTACACGAAAAATAACAATTATTATTGGCCTCGATACGTAAAATGGACATACGACAATTTCCTAAATAGCCAATGCACTAAGGCAGTCATTGCAGTTCACGTTGGATCACAAAACGTATGAAAGTGTGCATTTTTAACTTTTCACTTTGCTGTTTGGATCTTCGAATGCAGGCAGACCACGATTAACATTTACTGCAATTTATATTCAGCCTTATAAGTCGAGTTCCACTTACGAATCCCTCCGATATCTCCGAACGATCCGTAAGTGGAACACGATTCCTCAACTGAGGAAACGGAGATTTTTATGCATTTACTGAGACAATGGCTGAGTTCCAAAACGCAGTTCTTCCGCAGTACTGCAAAGTCAAGCGTTCCATATCGTCAATATATAGCAGTGATGCAATGTATCGCGTTCCAAAACGCATCATAAAAGCAACCACTGCGCAAACAAAAGCAAACTACGCATCATAGTTTATTGTGATGCGTTGTGATTTGAGTATTTTTTTTTCTTATTCCGCCAAATCAAAACCAAAATAAAAAAACATCACCATGTTTATTTTAATTAAGCCTAGTTATTTGTTATTTGGATATTTTCTTGAAAAATTTTCAGAAAAAAAGGACAGAATTTCAGACATTTTTATGGATGAAATGAAATGATTGTTAAACAGGACAAACCGTTCCAAAAAGTCAACAATTTTAAAGCATCGGGATGCATCGCAAAATGAAAGCATCGTAACATCGCAAAATAATGGCAGTGATGCTTTCCCGATGCGCATTTTTTGATGTTTTGGAACTCAGCCAATTTTTTCACTCTCTGCTGAAGCCGAACATGTGGTTATTTTGGACATTTCATGAAAGGAATGCAGGGCTGTATACGTTGTGAAGGCAGAAAATTGTCATGTTTTCATGTTTTTTTTTATTTCATGTATATGAAATTCAAGTAAATAAATCCGAAAAACGAAGTTGTTGAAGAAGAATACTAGTTTTGACAGATAAGTTTCTCCTCTGTTGAGAATGTTGATCCACTTAATAGAAAAATCTCTGGTGAGGTAGCGGCGGAAAATATCGTAGGTGAAACTCGACTTTTGTCTATTTATTTCACCAGAAACATTCTTGTTCGCCTGGAATTTTAAAAGCTATTCGATTCAATTTAATGTGTCTTGGCTAAAATTGATTTGCGTCGTTCTCTGCAAATAGGTTATGGACGTTAGTAATAGCTCGTTCCGAAACAATCAAGTTATAGAAATCAGAATATAAACTTTTCGCAGTATTCAGGGAAAATTTTAAATACGGTGACCACATATCCAATTTATCATTCGATGCGTTTCTTAAATTCTTCACATTTTGTAATGGGGCGAATTTAGTGAGAATGGATTCGGCTATGAAATGGAAAAAAACAATTTTCAACGATAGTATTGCTGCAAAAACTTCCGTGCTGACGTCCGAAGTAAGTGGCTTCTGGTAAACTTCAATAGTTATCTACAGTATGGATTTTCATTGATCATCCTAAGACGGATGTGTGCGGATTGCAAGTTACGCATATCACATATAAGAACTCATGAATTTCTAGATAGACCTTGCCACACAGAAACTACATGTTCTATTTTTTATTATCATTCTTTTTATTTCTTACATTATAATTATACATTTATATATATATTTTTATTTAACGGTTTATTAAACAAGTTCTTCCTTTTATTTTATTTTTATTGTTTTGATAAAAATCGATTTAATCTAGATTCCAAAAAAATTTTATTTATTTTTAGCTCAGTTTGTTTTTCCTGTTCTTCTTTTTAAGTTCACATGTTTTTTTCTCTTGTTTATTTTGTAAAATGTAAAGTGCGGTGAAGTAAAAAAGGAGAAAAAGGAACAACTTTTGTTAAAATTTAAATAAGAATGATATATCGCGGTCAATGTCTGCTAAACAGTGACACATTTATAAAAAAAAAATGATTCATTACCCATATATGCAGCTGGGTAATCATTACATCAGTTATGTATAAATAAACGAGTAAAGAAAAATTATTAAGGAAGCAAATCTTTTCCGTTACAAATATATACAACAAAATTGTTCTTGCGAAAAAGAAAGGAAGATTATGAAAAAAATAACAGGATAGAAACACAGGGAAAACAAAAGATAGGAAACGAGAGTAACAGATAACATACACAAGAAGTGTGTATCTGTCTGTGAAAAAAAGCAAAAATGAGGAGAACTAATACGACTTAAATCTTTAAATTATGGTAAACCTACTTAAGTTACATGATAAAAGAGAAACCTAATTACATTATGACGCTATATTAAGAGACTTATATTCGTCGTCCTGCATTTGAGTTATCATAAACGTTCCATCCTGCAGTAACAGTACCACGCGTCTTGTGCCACCTGAAATAGAATTGTCGCTTTAGATATGAAAACTAATGAAATAAATTGTAGTCTTACCAGGTGATGGGAGATCAGCTTGAACAACTTCTGCAGGGATATTCTGATCTTGTGATTCGCCACTTTCACTGCCTGTTTGAATGCACAGCTGACCGTGTTGTGCGGGATTTAATTCGTTCGCTTCGCCCATGCTTACTAGTTCGCCTACATTGTTGTCATCTTCCTGTTTCAGAATATATTGACCAGATTCTGCAGCAGCAGCAGCGGCCAGCGCTTCGGCCTGTTGTTCCGGTGACAGTTGGGCCACTGCTTCCGCCACAGCGTTATCTAATGTGAGAACGTTGTTTTCGTCACCTTCTGCAGCGGCTACATAAGCAAATTGCTGTTCCCCATCGGCGCCCTGAGCAACAAGTATTGTTTGGCCCTCCGCATTCTTGCCGGCCACTTGATAGACGGTGCCATCTTCACCCGTCACAAGCAATGGAGAACCATCCTCATTCGTCAGAAGCTGTTGATCACCGGTGTTGAGCAAAAGACTACCGGATTGGTCGAGTTCTTGGAATTCGCCCTGATCCTGATGCTGTTGCTGCTGATCGGCGGTAGTGAGTAACTGCGTTTGAAGAACGCCCGATTGTAGAGATGATAGCTGATGGTGTTGTTGATGTTCTTCATGAATTTCAGTACCATCAATTTGACCAATGATTTTTCCTAAAAAAAATAGTTAAAGAGATTTTGTTAATTGAACAAGTAGCAAATTACTGTCGCGGGTGTTAATCCCAACTCACCAGTAATGGGACATAAGCTAGCCGGCTGATGCTCTTCAGTCCCAAACGACGAAACATCCATCACGGCAGTTTTCACTTCGGACTGCTTCTGTTTTGACGCTGCCACTTGCCTTATGGGTGGCGCAATTTGTTGTACTTTCTGAATTTGCACTTGCGATTGGTGTCGCCCAAGGGCCTGTTGCTTATGCGTTTCCTTCGACATAACTTTCTTTGTCACCTTCAAATCGCCGGATTTAGAAAGTTGTAGAATCTTTTGCTCAGGCGTTACATTACGTACAGCGGATTGTACATTTGAACCCACGGGTTTACCACGAGGAATAATCATTTTACCAGACGTCGGTGATGTTTGCTGAATGCCTGGCGACATTGAAGTTCTTTGAGCGATTGTTGCCGTTCGTGGTTGACTCTGTAGAACACGAGTATTAGTTTGCACAGACTTTTGTGTAACTTTTTGCTGATGCTGTTGTTGTTGTGCTGATGCTGATGTTGTACGTGCTATTGTTGTCTGACTGTTTATATGCCTTGGACTCGAGCTTCTAGTGTTGGTCGATTGTTGTACTTGTGTTATTTGAATGTTACCAATACTCGTCGGGGTGACAGTCGTCTTGTTTGCATGCGAACGATTTAATATTGTCGATGTTACAGTGGGACTGGATGATGGTGCTTGTGCAGCAACTGATGATGTTGGCAATTGATTATTATTTGTTATGATGGCGCCATTATCACTGGCAGTGATGGCAGCAGCTGCTTCGCTGCCCATTCGTACTATTCCACTGTTGGCTGCCTCACCATTGGAAAGAACGCGAATGTGAGCTTCAGTTTTTTGTGAGCTCTATAAAAATATTTTTATATTGATATCGATATAGAAAAAGACTCTATTTGCCAGTTTTTTTTTTTTTTGTTTAATAATTTATATTTAATAGTTGATACGATAATATAAATTCACCATGTGACCAAAAAGAGGTGAACAGTAAGAGGGAGAGCAAAGAGCACACGAATATAAAAAAATGATAGTTTAAAAATTTACTGTAAGCTAAGAAAAGGAAAACAATTGAGTAGTTTCTAAATCTTCTTCGCAGATTATTTTAACATCTGCTGAAAAGTGCCTTAATTAATAATAAATAAAACCAGCACTGAAATTTAATTGTATTTCGACAAAGAGAAGGTAAGGCTTATCTAATATTTCTTTGAACAAAACGAAGTAGAAAAGAGCTCTAACGGTTGCAAAAAGAAAAAGAAGCTATGTGTGAGTTCACAGATAAAATCTTGAGCAACTCATTTTGATATATTTTTTTTGAGAGCGAATCACTAAAGATTAATTTAAACTAAGCACAGCCGAAATTTATACATATGTATGTGGTATATGGATAAATAAAAAAGGGAGGAATTGAAGAACCATTATGTGAAGATTATAACTCCGAACGTCGGCAATGGCAGTAACATTTCAAAAATGCTTGTGTGCCATAGGAGCTCACGCTTGTGTACAAAAGTACCAATAGCTTTAATCAAATGCTGAAGACTGTCATTCAGATAATAAATTAAGTTAATGAAAGGGGCATGAAACATCAAGGGGTGTTCCAAAGTGAGCGATTAGCTTTAAAATGTAGTTAAAGTGCTACAAAGTGCAGAAAAGGACTACCAATGGTGGGGGACAGTTTTTAATGAAATAACCCCTTGTAAAGAAAAATGCGAACTAGAACTAAGACTTTTATGATGGGTTAATATTGAACGAGGTGCATCAAAGAAGCATAGATACCATTAAGCAAACTCTCTCTTACGTGATACATGCAAACAATATCAACAAGAATAATGAATGATGTCTACAATTTAAACTAAACACACAAATAAATATTGATTCAACATATAAACTCACAGTATTTATTGTTGTCCCATTAAAGCCAGTCTTCTTGACAACCCCCGACGCGTTCACATCTTGTGTGATAATTACATCTGCCGAGAACGAGTCATTTGCGCTTGTGTTCTTCAGATTCCCATTCACCTTAATTATTTTCGACTAAAACAAGAGGGAACATGTTACGCTCCACACTCGGACACTATGCGCACTAGGGGAACTTACCTCAATTGCACGGTCACTTTTTGTTTCCACTTTAACTGAGACTGTGTTTCCATTCTTCATTCTCTTGACCGTATGTGATGGGATGAGATCCTCTTCTAGATCCTCATCGCCCATCATTGGTGGATCATCATAATCACTTTCATCTAGTTTTCTTTTTAGTACTCCAAATGCCCCAAGAATGGAGCCACTGGTTGGTAATGATGGAATTGGTGGCGGATGTACAACAGGCGTTGCGATTGGTGTTGCTTTTCCTCCGGCACTATTGTTTGAACCATTATCTGCGTCTACTTCATCGGCGCACCACTGTTTCACTTGATCCATCGCTTTACTTTTCGATGTACGTGAGAGCCGACCGGAATCACTACCAGGCGATGATAGATTTAACTTTGGTGCCTCTTCTGGTTTATTAGGATCTTTCAATACGTCCTTTTTCAAATCAACTACCTTAACAGCGGCAGCTAGGGTTGCAGCTTGTTGTTTTGCCTGTAGTGCGGCTCTTTGTTCTTTTTGTCGTGCAAGCTGCTTTTCGAATGTTTCCAAAATTTGTGGAACATTTTCCAAGTGTATTTGCGGTTCCCAAGTGTTGTGCTCGTGTGTGAAACCTTCCCACTTGACTAAGTACTCATGCATTTTCCTCCGTGGATTGAAACGCTTAGCGACGATCTTCTCAACGATCTCCTCTTCGATTTCACCATTTGTATTGGGTACTGTTCTGTTGGCTCGACGACTGAAAGTAGAATTCAAAACATGTAAGTATTTGCGCTTAGCAATTGCTGTCGCCATCAACTCACTTTAAACCTCGCTGAATGGGTGTACTAGCAATCATTTTATTTTGTACTGGTAGCATAGGCTTCTTCACTATTCCACTGCGAATTGGAGAAATATCAGTTTCATCTTCTGGCTTTTTTGCCAATGTCGGTGTCCTTATGCTGGATATGATTGGTTTGGCCTGTTGCACTGGCATTTCTAAAGTAACAACAATTAGCAAACCTCCAATTGATATTCTAAATTATAACTTACTTTTCGCAGCAGCATTATTACCCGGAAGACTATTAGCAGTATCTACTACTGTCTTTGTGATTTTAACTGGCATCTCCTGTAAACCACCCGATCCCATTTTTGCAAATGATTGTATCGTTCTACCAGCTACAATCCATGTCTCTCGGAGGCCTTCATCCATTTTCACCCATGTCTGATAGAGAGCCCATGAATTCTGTTGTGGACCGATATTGTTCATGCTGCTGTTGTTGTCACTGTTGTTGTTGTCTTTGTTATGTAATTGTGTTGCCTTCCAAAGGAGAAAAGCCCAAATTTTTGGTTTCGTATCTTTACCTTCACGAACTTGTGTTTCTCTGTCACATAAATAGCTTTTGTGATCTTTAAATTCTTCGATGAAATGAAAGACGGCCAAGCAACGACCACAAACAAGCACATCGATTTGTGACATGTCGTCTTGGGCAGCTATAAAAAAAAAACAATACTTTATTTATTTATTTTTTTATGTAGGTAGCACTTACCTCTTATGAGCTTTTGATGCTTCCCGATATCGGATGGGTCTATTCCAACCATGATTTATGGATTCTTAAAAATGGAAAGAAAATTATTTTTATTTTTATATGTGGCAGCGCTTATTCTCTTATTTAAAATACAAAACTTGTACTCATTCATTTAGTAAATAGTTCATGGTGAATTACCCAGCTTGTGTTAGGTCGTGATTACATGCTTAGTTGCCGCTCAAAACACTTTGGTTAATATAAGGGCAACTTTTTGAGTTAGTTTGAGAAGTAATCTTATTTTAACGTGGTTTTGCTGTCCGATTCTTTTTTTTTTTAACCTTTCCATTGCTCAAAATAGATATTTTGAGATGTTTAGGAATTCAGGTTATTAACATAAAAGTGTTGATGTTTATTATTTTGCTATTATTGATCAGTATTTCTGTATATCATATTTGATATTCACCCCGATTACGGTTGTCGTTTGTCGGAAACGAAACTTGTCGCTATCCTAGTCCTGTCGTCTTTGAATCCTCATAATGCAGCCGTAAACGACTTGATGGATTTATAGTAGTTTTGTACACTACTCGAATCTGATGTCGAGTCGTAAACACTACGTAATGAGGACACGACTAAAGAGACTAGAAGAGTTGTTTCCGACAAACTGTAATCGGGGGGTGATTATTTAAAACAAGCAAAGTAAGTAAGTAAGTAAATCGTTTAGAACGAACTCTTCCCAATCGAAGTGCCCACCATTTTCTTTTGAAATGATTAATAGAAGTAGATTAAAACCACATTGATAGATATAAAAACAAAAAAAAAACAAATAATTCGGGGCACCTATTTCATTTAGGGGAGCAAATTTATAAATATGCGTATGTGAAGTAATGTATATGTATGTACATAATTTTATGATCTTAATCGGATTTTTTTTTTTTTTGCAAATTTTAGAAGATGACAGAGTCCCGTGGAGTTACGTGGATCAATAGGATTACATTAATCTGATCAGGAACCCTTACTTTGCAACTCCAATAAGTTAGTTTTTAATACCATCTTTAGACGGACTTTGAAGAACGTTGATACTTTCCTAAACCGTTAACACCAGCCAGCGCCTGCGCGCGCTGTACACAATAGGTCTGCTCGCGTTTTGAACCAATATTCTTAAATTTCGACGAGTTTCTCTCACAGAGGTAAAAATTACAAACAAAGTAAATGACCCGAATGCGGTAAACAATGAAACGAGAAAAGTGTACCCTACCTAGAAAACTGTGACCTAATTAGAAACCTCCCATGTCATAAAAACAATTTTAGCTAAGATTTATTAGTGTCCTATTTACAGTTAAAAAAGAGAAACATTAAGAAATCTCAACAAATAAATCGGTTGTTGTCTCTTGAAAGTGAAAATTTAAATAAAAAGATGAGTAATTTTGGGTATTGTGGGATATGCGGGTATGTGGGACGGGCGGTTTTCTCGAAAACTAAGCTCAGTTTGGTAACTCTTTTTACATCAGCAGTTAGTGACTGTAGTAAGAGGAGCATGCGTATTTAATGAAGTTAAAAACATTAAATATTTAAAAAGTTAAAAATCAGCAAAACAAAACATTATTGTGTGCAGTGAGAAATTCTATTTGAAACCAGATGATCAGTTATTTGGAAAAAGCAGTTTTCATTCACGTAGAATAACTGCAAGTTTTGTTTTAACAACTTATTTTTATATCTTATTATATTGTTTTGTAAAAATATTTAGTTTCGGCTAATGTGGAACACTAGCCATGGGCTACAGTGGTATAGTATACTACATTACCCGTCTTAAAACTTTTCAGCTAAAAAAAGGTACCTATGCATGTATACCACATTACCCGCAACTTTTTCAAAATGAGGTTTTCGAAGTCAGAGCACGTTTTTGTCAAAATACTCTAAAGTAACGATTACAATCCTGCCAAATGATACTGACTGGTAGTTTATACTTCTATATTGAACCTTACGAAATTTGGATGCATTAACTCTTACACTTTGTCCGTTAAGTCCAAAATAGAAATGGGTATTCCACAATACCCGAAGTTACTCTACGAGCTGAAGTAATAGGCTGTCGTTCTAACGTCTTGTAGCGTAAGAGATCAAACAAAATTGTAGTTTAGGATTTTAACAGTATGTTGTTTCTTAAATATTTTGGTAGGTATATAAAATCTAGTGATTTTTATCTTAAATGTAGCTAACAAATCGGTGCTGCCAAAACACATATGGTTGTCAAAAAATTAAGATTGCTATAAATTTGTTTTCATAGTGTTTAGCATAATAAATTTTAACTTTTGACAAATTGCTTTGCTTTTATTAACTTGCCGTTTTTTTAAATCCTAAACCTCGATATATTACTAATGACTAAATGTGCTTTTAGCTAAATCAGGACGAATGACATTCGGTGAACTTGGCTTTATTGTACACTGCGGCAGTGTTCAATTTTAATACAGCAGCCAAGAACTTTGTAAGCAAACTTATAAGAATAGACTTCCCAATATGTATGTATACATATAAATCTTTATTAGTTTTTGGGTTTCTAGACCAATTTCATCGCTCCCGATAGCATTGTTTTGGATTAAAATAATGCAAAATCCAAAAAAAATGTAGGTACCCGCTCGTTTAGCATTCAGAAGCAATTGAAGATAGTGAAAAAAAAACAAACAAAAAATATGCTTTTTACTAGTCAACAGTTCCGCACTACATCGCGAGAATATTTATCTTTTATTTTAAAATAATTATCTCATTTTTTTTCCATTCCAGCGCCACTTGCCTATTTCGTCAGAAATATTCACCACACAACAAGTTAAAAGTACAGTTTCCAATATGTCGCTGTATACACATCTACTTTTGTATACGAATTTCCCTTTTCCTTTTAGAAAACCCTATTGGAATACATTTCGGTATGACAATTGATATAATACGGATGATAATAAACGGACGAACGAAAGTGGCGCAAATTGAAGGGCTCAAGAAACTACTGTACTGAACAAGATGATAACTTATACAAAAAAAAAGAAATCAAAAACACATCACTAGCACAACATGACAACTGGAGTTGTCAAATATTTGAAAGATATCGGAGCTCCCAGCGCAAGACATAAGAACATTTTCTGCCGCCAAATTTTTATTTCAACAGATTGAGGATCCCAAACTTAAAAAACCTTAACTTAATCCTAAATAAAAGACTTGAAACATTCCGATGATCTATCGAAGCGAAGCTGCTCAGGTCAACGCTGATATTTTTTAATTATAAATTTATCCAGGGTACGCGCGTAGACAACCGTCTGGAGACGGTAGTTCGAAATAAAAAATGAAAAAATAAAATTACTTTTATTACTATACACGCAAAACATTTATAATTATATAAAGTAAATCGCAGCAAATGTAAGATTTATATTTATTAACCCACCTGGGAAGTTTTTCTTGAAATTTTGACAATCAAAACACCAAATGTACAAAACTTTTCGTATCGATATTCTCGCTTTGAATATAGAGCGAAATTAACTTTATCGTATTTGATTATTTTCTGTCACATTTATTATTGTATTTTCTTGTATAACTAATTTAATGAATAAATTGCGCTCGAAGAATCCCTCAACTGGAATTGTTGGACACAATTTCTTCGATGTACGCAAGAAAAAAGAGAAGATGCAAAAGTAGAAAGAGAAACCAAAGCAATTGAATTTTTATTCCGTTCGTTTATGAAAATGTACTCGCTTGGCCAATGGAGAAGCGTGATGAAGTGACAGACTGCCTAAATTTGTAAAATTCAACGAAACAAAATGGCCACAACACAAGCGGTGGCTTGTACATTTTGCGTTGCAGACAGACACTAAAGGTTAGGGTCCGTTTAGTGGTGGTATAGTTATATACGCAACATTTGGTGATATAAAAACAATATTTGCAAAGAAATGTTTGGTTAAAATAAAAGATAATGACAGCTATATAAATAGATAAATGACACGATGCTTAGGCCGTGTGCCAATTGCGTTAAAATATTATCATCTGGCTAATTTTTGACGCTAGTGAGGTGAATATAGACTTCAAAAAAATAGCCGGCTCTGGAGCTGCATAAAAAATTATCCTGTGCCTAATGTTTGACATTTGTATATACCCATGAAGGGATAAGAGAGACGACGAGAGCTTTGTGTTTGTTTCGGTTTTCCCAGTCGATTGTCGGTGGACAAATGTAGTGCACTAGTGTTCACATACGATGGGAAAACTACCCATTGTGAAAATTATGTAAAAACCAGTTCAACATATTTTTTTATAAAAAAAAGTAATTCATATGCAATATCGTGTAAAAATAAGTAAAATTGATCGATTGTATATGTATATGTATACTTTTATTGAAAAAAAAAAAAAAAAGTAAAATTGATCGATTGAATAATGTTGATTGGTGAAATTTTTATCTTTATATTTTCCATTTACAAATGACGAACTTTGTTGTTCAATCATGTACACAAATTACATACAATTTACAAACAAAAGCATTAACACGGAAAATAATTATTAGTTATGGTTTTTATGTAATTTTTTTATTTAAAACTGGGAAAACAGTTTGGTAATTTTAGTTATAATAAAATGTGATGTGAATAAAATGAAAAGGAAATTTTTCAATTCTAGTGGGAAATTAAAGAAGAATGACACAAAAAAAAAATCGCATTTTTATCCAATTGACACAGCAAAAAGCTAAAATTTTATCCACCTCTGGTAGAAACGTCAAATATTAGCCAGTGGATACAAATTTAACGCAATTGGCACACGGCCTAATCGATCCGACATATCTATCCGACATTGGAAGTCTGCAGACCAATCTAACAGTGGATGGCCATGTTGGATGGTCTGTCCGACGGTCTGTCCGGCGGTCGGATGAAAATCAAGCAATGTTTGATATTTTGGGGCGGGGCCTAGCAAGTCGGCCGACCGACTGTTCGTGTGTGGGGAAATCTGTCAGACTTCAGTGTTCACTATTCACTTTAATTTAAATGCTGAAGGGATAGGGAATTGAACAAAGAAAGGAAAAAAATTAAATTTTTTTAGTTTAATTTTGTCAAATTCCGAAATCCTCTAAAACCGCTCGATATTGAGCGTACGAGAGCCAAACGAACACTGAAGTCGGTTTGCTGGTCGTTCCGTGTGTGGGGAAATCTGTGAGACCGTTGGATCGTGTGTGGGCAAATAGAAATACGGTCTGCAGACCCAAGTCGGCAGACCGATCTGACCGTGTATGCCCTACTTAAGTCTAATAAGGGTGGAACACAAGTCTGCGTTAGCTAAAAAAACGATATTATCATTAAAAAGGTTGATTGGACAAGTATATAAATACATAGTGGCTGGCTACACGATCAATTCCATACCGATTCTTTTCAGTGAGACAGGTACATTTGATGTGAGCTAAAACGAGAAGAGTTGATTTCAGCAAAAGCATACCGAAAATCCACTTTCAATATGTATTCTCGGTGGAAAATGCATGTTCTTTTCTCAACGCGTTTCATTTCTCGTAAATTTTTTAATTTTTTTCCGACGTCGGAGGGCTCACATCACGGAAAACTCCAAAATATAGTTCTCTGTGTAGGACGGAGCACGGCGGTTGTGTGTTCTGTTTTTAAACCGTTTCCGTCAACAGATCGGTCCGGTGACTATACGGTCAATGGCATAACAGGTATTGAAAAGTTCCCCGTGGCTACACACAAAATGAAAAAAGTGAAAAAATGTATGAGAAATGAAACGCATTGAGAAAAGAATATGCAACACTATATGTGGCTGGCTACACGATCATTTCCATACCTATTCTTTCCAGTGAGACAGGTAGATTTTATATGCGTTAAAAAGGGAAGGGTTGAATTCACGAAAAGCACACCGAAAATCCACTTTCAATAATAATTATCTGTGGAAGATGCATGTTCTTTTCTCAAAGCGTTTCATTTCTCATATATTTTTTAATTTTTTTTTTTTTCGACCGTCGGAGGGTTTACTTCACGGAAAACCCCAAAAAAAAAATTCTCTGTGCAGTACCCATGTTCTGTAACCTATGCGAAAACTTTTCGCATCGAGAACTCATGAAACAAAAAATTCCGGTGTTTCTCGCCTCTGGAAAGAAAGTGTTTCTGTAACTGAGGTCGAAAACTTGAAAAAATAGTTTCGTATTCCAATGGAAAAATGTATTTGACATAAAAAAAAAAATATGAAATTGATTTTTATTACTTAAAATGTGTCAGATAGTATATTATTATTTTAGATTTGTATGTTCATTCTCAGCTCAAAGGCTGGGAAACACCTATCCCAGGAGTATGTATTCAAAGGATTAGACTCTGTTGGAGCGTAGTCCAAGTTCTATGCCCTTTGGTCTTTTGTTGTTGTGTAGGTATTCAACAAGACAGCGCTTTGTATTTGTGGATGCAATCTTTCTAAGCAGTGTTTTTTTTAATTCGCGGTGGCCCGTGGCCCGTGGCTGAAATTAGTATAGGTGTTATTTCCACTTGCTCTGCGCCATGCATCGCCCTAAGTTCTATTGCCAGTGCGGAGTTTTTGGAGACTTTTGTCAACTTTTGCCTTGTCAAACAGAAATATGTCTGGTCTGTTTGCTGGTATATGCTGGTCTGTGGTTATTAACCGGTCCCAATAGAGCCTGTAGAGATTATTTCCTAGTACAGGAAGGGGCTGGTATTTATAGTAGGGCGTATGCTGATGAAGTAACGCGCTGTTCAGTGCCAGCTGTTGGTCTATCAATCGAGCGACGTTGTACCTATTTGTGTAATTCTGGTTAATAAGTGACCTGCATCCTGAGATGACGTGCTCGATGGTTTCGCTGTTGTCTCCACACCGTCTGCACTTGTCCTCTAATTCATCCCTGATCACAATCTTTCGATAATTTCTAGTGGCTATGACTTTGTCTTGTATAGCAATGACGAATCTCTCAGTTTCAGAAAACAAGTTTTCTTCGATAAGCCACAGGTTTGAAGCCTGTTGGTCGACGTATTGCATATGGAGCTCATGAGAGTGGCCTCCATGTATGGGTTTCGATTTCCAAGTTGTGATAATCTCACTAGTGGTTCCTACATTATTAGGACAAGGAAAGTCTTCTGAGGTGAGCTGCAGTGGTGAGTATTCATTGTCGCTCAGTGCAATGACCTTTAATAGGTCTAATGGTGTATTTTGGAAATAGGCTCGCAGATCTAGTTGCGGCTGGTAATGCAATTGACCTATGTTTACTATACCTCTGCCTTCCAATTTGCGAGGAAGCACATTTGCACTTTTGGGGTGATGACTATTGACAGTGCTATCACAAGCATCTGACCACCAACGGCTTTCATGCTGTCACCCCGAGGGCTGGCTCTAGGTGGTGCCCGACGACCTCGGGAGCGGCATTCTTTCTAATCTATTAACATTGTGTTTCTCCATGTTTATTTATGGGATAACTAGTTACGTTTCATTTCTCCACCTCGATCTTTTTGACATCGGTGGTCCTGAGTCAACATAACTCTTAGCTTCGCAGAAATAAACATCAAAGCCACCTCACCGCGGCAAGGTTTATCCCTGAAGGGGTTATTATTATCATTATTATTATTATTCTCGGCCATTCTGTCTTTCTCGTATGCCTTACACTTAGTGAGAAATTTTGACAAAAAATCGAAAAACTTTTTCCCATGTGAAAGTTACAGAAACAAGTTTTCTCGCATCTTTCCAGTAATTTCTTTCCAAATTGTTTCATGCGAAAAGTTTTTTGACATCGAGAGTTAGTCAGGATTTAGATGAAGCGATTTTTCCAGTTTGTCGCCTCTGTTTGTGGATGAAGGGGTTGAAAAGAGCGGGGAACGAAGATGTCGTTTGGGTCGCTGGAATTCCAGGCGATTTCTTTGTTCTCTTTTGTTTTCTTTCCAGTTTTTGACATTTGCTTGTGTGGTTACCATAGTAACATATGCGAATTGAGCTAGACAGGGCTGTTTATTGTTGTTTGTCGCCCGGAAAAAATCGTCTCGTATGTACAATCCATACGAGAACAAAAGAGAATTGAAAAAATGTCGCCTGGAAAATTCGCTTCATCTAAATCCTGACTTACAGAAACAGATGAATGCGAGAAAATGTATTTTTATTCAATTCACAGCGTTCCGTCGAAAAATTTCTCGATGCGAGAGTTACAGAACATGGGT
Source organism: Brachyopa scutellaris (assembly GCA_949775065.1). NCBI lineage: Eukaryota > Metazoa > Arthropoda > Insecta > Diptera > Syrphidae > Brachyopa > Brachyopa scutellaris. Next base: position 15,022,632 of record OX459114.1, read on the forward strand.
ACAGGGCGGAGTACGGAGCTTGTGAAGTGTTGAAGTGTCATTCAGGTAATATTTAGAGCCATTTGAAATTTCTGTTTAAAATAATTGAATAGGTACCAAATAGAACTTATAATTTCTAAAAAGTTTTCTTTATATTCATGTTTTATCTTTTTAAATTCTTTCTTATAGAGTTTTAATGAGAAAATGTTCCTTTTTAGAGCGAATATTATTTGTGCTTAGCGCTATTTCTAGAATTAAATTATAGGTCTAACGAAACGTACCCTTTCCCTGGGGACGCTGTCGCTTCATCACAAAACTCAACACTTTTAACGAAAGTCGCCACAAGTGTTCATGAATACGATTGAAATCAGAAAAGAGGTGAATAAAGTACTCCGTGGTAAATTTTCCTCGGCGGCGGCCGGTGGGGTTTGTGTTGTGCTTTTATTATTTTGACATTTGGGATTTGTTATTTTGTTTGCACCGGTTAGTTTTTAGAAGGAAATTCTAATAAAAAACATGGAAAACATCGATGGAGATGACCCGAAGGAATATCGCTGGGAAACTGGCTATGAAAAAACATGGTAAATAAACTTAATAAATTACTAGTTTTCAAATAACAAGAATAACATAATCTTTTAGGGAAGCAATCAAAGAGGATGATGATGGTCTCCTGGATGGAGTTATCGCGGATATCATCCAGAAAGCAAAACGTAAAAGGCAAGCAGAGAAAACGGTTAAAAATCGGCTTGGGATGATGCGGCATTTGTATCTTGTAATAGACTGTTCAGAAGCTATGACCATGCCAGATCTGAAACCAACTAGATTTCTGTGTACGTTGAAGGTAGGCCGCCACAACAATATCTTTCAAACCTCTAGTCATACCATCCATGTCTCGTTTTAGCTATTAGAGATCTTCATTGAAGAGTTCTTTGATCAAAATCCTATTAGTCAAATGGGTATCATTACCTTAAAAAGCAAACGAGCGGAGAAGATCACAGACCTCACAGGGACGGCTCAATGTCACATGGCGGCACTAAAAACGTAATTGAAGTGTATTGAAAACGGAAACTGATTACATTTGATTTTGTTTTAGTTTAAGCAAACTGAATCTCACTGGAGAGCCTTCCTTGCAGAATGGACTTGATCTGGCTATGAAAACGCTGAGAGTAGTCCCCTCGCATGCAAGTCGTGAAATTCTTGTCATCATGGGCAGTCTTACTACATGTGATCCCGTGGACATAAATCAAACCATCGAAGAGTTAAAATGTGAGAGCATTCGCTGCTCTGTGATCAGCCTATCGGCAGAAATTCACGCATGTCGACGACTGACCATGGAGACAAATGGTACATTCGGAGCAGTCCTCGATGATTGCCATTTTAAGGATCAATTGCTGGCTCATGTTGATCCACCGGCAGCAGCACAGCTACAAGAAAATTCACTTATCAAGATGGGTTTCCCGCATACGAAAGTGGATGAAGGCAAGGATCCAGCTCTGACAATGTGCATGTGTCACGTTGATAACTCAGATGAACCGAGTAAATTAACCTCGGGAGGATATCATTGTCCACAGTGCTACAGCAAATACTGTGAACTACCCGTGGAGTGTTTAATCTGCGGCTTGACTTTAGTATCTGCACCGCATTTGGCTCGTTCCTATCATCATCTGTTTCCTGTGATGCATTTCGCCGAAGTTGAATTTAAGAATCAGGCTCAGCTATGTTTCGCCTGTCAAAGGGTGTTCTCGACGACAAATGATAAAAACATTTACCATTGCGGGACATGCTCTCAGTATTACTGCTGTGATTGTGATCTTTTTATCCATGACACAATGCACACATGTCCGGGTTGCAATACTATACCGGGTATCGCGGAAATGGTCGCAGCACGGAAACCAATCGCGCCTAGATACTAAGAATTAAGTAATAAAAATTGTATAGATTCAAATGTCTTGATATTTTCTTTTGATGGGATGTTGGCTTTCGATTCACTGTGATGGCTCGGCGATTTACCGTCCAATTTGATGATAAGGTTCGAACGACGTCGACTAAAAGGCTTTATTATAAATAAGTTTGACTAAAGGTTGCGTTTTTATCACACTCGTAGGATTAGAGTTATATACTAAGATGGCTTCACGTTTACAATCTATCGATGCTTATTTTAATTTTTTCATTCAACCTCGTTTTCCCAGTAGATCACAAAATAAAGACTTGAGCTATGCAAGGTCAGGATCAAGTGCCTGCAATGAGGAAGTACTAAATTAGAAATGTGAAATAATTATCCCCCTATAATAATGAAGTCACGTTTATTTGTGACAATATTTTACTCTTCTTTTTCATAATTAAGGTTTTCAGATCAGAGACTTAGGTAGGTACACGTGCTTCATATCATCGATATAACCTGAAAACTGTAACCTAAATTACGTTACACACGCACTTATTACGTTATTGGTTTAAAAATAAGCCTTATTGTTTGCAAATTAATATTTGTAATTAGTGGTAATTAGAAAAATTACGTCGACTGCTTACACGAACTTCATTTACAAAAGTTTTGATATGTATTTACAACTGACACGCAAAATGAAAAGTAGATAATATAACCATATCATACTAGTCCTTACTAGCTATAACTAAGCTTTTGATAGCAGTACAAAAAAAATTTATTCATTTATTCATCTTTTAGCTTAGGTGATGTACAAAGGTAGGTACAAACGTACTAAATATCTCTGAAATTGAAATAGTTTTCTAATCAGAATTAAAAGTTAGAAGCGTAGCGGGATTACTCGACATAATTTGCATACACAACCATTCAATGGGCTTCCAAGTCATGTTAAAGAAATCCACCGCGATATATCATCTTGTACATACATACAGTCACTCCAAGCCAAACTCGGACACCTAGGCCATTGTGGTTCCATACTGAGAAACAAGCTTTAGATGCAACTATAAATAATAAAATAAACATTTTTAGTTATGATTTTTATTGTATTTTCAACAGAAAACACAAAGTTAATTAATTAATTTAAACAAAAACAATGAATAAAAACAAAAGAACTCAACGATTTTAATGCACAAGCCAAACTCGGACAGTAAGTACATAATATCGAAGTACTCATTTGTTTAGCAAATCTTTTAAGTATTAGTAGTTTGTATGTAAGCCTTTACTGTTTACTTCTATTTTTAATCTTGTTGGCATTGATTCAATAAGTTTTTTAAAAAATTTGGGTCGATTTTTTCCCATTCTTCTAATAAAATGTTTTTTAATTCATTCCTATTTGAAATGGGATATTTTCGGGTGCTTTCTTTGAGATGTTGCCACAAATCCTCACAAAGATTTATGTCTGGACTTAGTGGACGAGTTTCCATAACGCGGGGACAATTATACAGCAGCCACAAGCGAACATTATAGGCCTTGTGCTTCGGGTCGTTGTACTGATAAAATTGCTACCCACGTTCAAGTCCCAATTTTTTCCAAACTTAGAGTCAAATTCGCTTTTAAAATATCAAGATATATTTTCTGGTCCATTTTTCCTTTGATAAGATGCAGACTTCCAGACCCAGCAGCTGAAAACGACCCCCAGACCATCACTGACCCGCCACCAAATTTGACTGTTGTCCTCACATTCTTAAAAGGAGCTCTTCGTTCGCTTTTCTCCATATTATTGGTTTACCATCAGAGCAAAAAATAGTAGATTTACACTTAACAATATTTTTTTCTTATAGGTACACAGTACATTTGTACATATTGATACTCAATAACAAGGCGAAGCTGACAGCCTGGTGAAATGTAGGCAACCCAGTAAAGGTAAAGCAACTCAGTAAATAACTTATAGTGGTCTTGACTTAGTAAATAACTTCTAGGGGTCTTAACTACGAATCTGGGGCCGAATTACCGCATCCGTTAAAGAGTTACTCGCTATCGAAATGTGACGATTTGGGATTACCGCTCTCGATATCGAGCACTCGGTCTCGAAATTTGAGATGACAGCATACGTTAACGAGTGTCATTTTATTCGAAAGCAATCTGGCTGTCGAGTGCGAACAAAAAAAATTATGTGAGTATTCTAGACTTGATTTTTTGTGGTTTTTGGAATAAACTAATATGTAATTATTTAATTAGGGCCAATCTCAACAAAATCAACACAATCCAAAAAAAATTGTCTGGCTGAATTTATGGCCATACAGAACCCGGCGACCTCTTTAATGATTTCAGTCGATGTCCTGTCCATAGTTTTTTTTTGTAATCGCGCGCAGCGCGCCAGGCACCCAAGTGTTTACATTATTTATTAATTGCAAATATGTATATATTTCACTATATTTCCTCATAAAATTACCATTTTCATTCAATAAAATGTTAGTTTCCAGTACTTTGAGGTTAGAATTTCGAAAATCTAAAAAAAACTTTTTTGGCTTTATTTGTTATTTCTTCACTTTGATTTTATTTTTCTGTTTTAGGGGTCATAAAAAAAAATTGTTTAGATCCGAAGGTTGACCTATTGGAAAGCGACCCCTATTTTGAGGTTAGAATCGAAAAAAAAGTTAATTTCCTCGCAAAAAAATTAATATTTTTGTGCTACTTAGACACTAAATAGACAAGAAAAAAATAAAAAAAAAAATTAACCGCTATGTTCATAATGGAAACCCGGCCCAAATATTTCTTGGATTTAACTAAAATAATATTTTTCTATATTTGAATCAACCGGAGAAACGTCACTTTATTAGTTTTAGTAGAATTTTTCTAGTACAATTTTATTTTTATTCGATACGTTAGCTATCGAGTGCCGTCATCCCAATGAGGTTACTCGATCATTCGATAACGAGTCCTACTCACTCACTCATTAACGGATGCGGTAATTTGGCCCCAGATTCCATTGTTCTAGACTAGATGAAAACCCGTATGATCGTGTATGAAAGCAATATGACCAAAAGTTCAAAGAGAATGAAATGGTAGCAGACCACCCTTCACGAGTCGGAACTCGGGAGCGGGAGTCTATTAAATAAGCAACTAAACAAAAGCAAATTGTGTTAATATACCGTTAAGGGAGTCTTAACAGTGTAAATGTTACTTAAAGAAATGTTAAAGGACCTCAATTTAGGGCTAAAAGTAAAACAAAATCGGTTAGTCCAGGGATTGTGATTTGTTGAAGACGTGCACCTCCTATTCTATGGCCAATTGATTGCTTTACCGCTCGAGCATGAAATTTACCGATATCGAGCATGAAATTTCGAAATTTGCAACTAATTTTTAATTATGCTACTCGATTATATCGATCACTCACTCGAGATCGCGAGCGGTAATTCGGACCATATTAACACTAAAAACTTTAAAGAACTTATACTGCTATTGCTTTTTTTTACAGTATCTACTCACATTTCTATCTATCTATCTTCTAACTAAAACATAACTAGTGATGTACGCGATGCGATCAATGATCTAATAACTCGATCTGGATTGATTCCACTCACATACGCCGGTTCTGGGCTGAAATTAGTTTAGGTATACTGTCTGATTAAAGCTTAAATCCTCCATCCTTCCTTTTTTCAAATCTGAAAGATAATCATCATTTACAACGGGTAATAAAAGCAGTATTGCATCACTTTAACAATGCACTGAACTTGCGCAGTTAAATGCATCAAATCAGTGTTCCATTGCAAAAGTTCATTGCTAAAGCTTCAATGAAGCTTGTCGCCTACCTGTTTAATCTGTATACATACATATGCCGCATTCACCTGTTATACACGGCCAATTAAAACTAAAACAACAACAACAAAAAAGAAGTTAAAACCTCAGGTGTACTCGTACCTATAGTTAAAAGTTCCAGAAATGAAATACACGATCAGATGCTTTTAAGTTACCGATCTGCGCGGTGTCTCGTTCGATTTGGATTTTTTTTTTCGAAAATATTTTTTTGGATTTTTTGTTGATTATTTATATTTTTGTTGTCGTTTTAATTTGAAAGTTCTCAGTTCATTAAGAAGTTGTTAACAAGGTTAAAATTTTTGATTTGTGTTAATTTCTGTTTGTTGAGCTTTGATTTATGAGCCAGGTAAACGGGGGGAGTAAATCACATTAAAAGTGAAAAGTGTGAACAGAATCGAGTGGAATTTTTTTAAGTTTGATTGCGAAATTATTTTTTCTCCAAGTGATAACGTTTAACCGTTTGTTCTAGTTTTAAATTGAAATAGCTATCAAGGATTAGCAGTAGCGGAAAGAAGACACGCTGCACTTAAGCTTGGAAGGAAGTGTGTAGAGCCACATTGAAAAGGTATGAGTTTTGTTCACTTGTTTTTAGTTCAATAAATCAATTTTGATTTATTGGTTAATATCATCGTGGCGGCATATTGAATTGAGTAGTAATTTGGTCAAGGTCTAATCGATAGAGCCATTTATAGTGCTTAGATAGACTATCTAGAAGGTATAAGTTGTTAACTATTCTGTGAAGTGTGTCTGCATTTCTGTAAGGGTAGTTTCGGCGAAGTGTTTATTTGTATATCTTCTGATGTTGGTACTCGTATTTACTGGTTAATCGAAGCTCTACAAGGGTAGATTAATAATCACCTGTGTATGTATCTATTAACATCTGTTTGTGTATCTGGGGCATCTCTGATATGGTGAATTTGATTGTTATGATTATGGGTGTGTTTACAGAAGTTTGAAAAGAAGACACATAAATCTATCAGTTAAGGCAGATAATGATAAATGTATAATTATGGGAATTCTGTTATGTAAATATGTACAAACAAAAGATCCCAGTACCCACCTGCTGGCAGTTTCGAACTTATCTCGGAAGCTATCTTTATTTTTAAACATTTCTAGATCTAGAGACACAAACATTTCAATGACCATCTGTTTTATTAGCTGGGTTTTGGTAAAATTAATATTTATTTAATAATTTAAACAGTTTTACTAAATGAAGATAGCGTTATACGTTTAATAAATGTTTTTGTACAATCGTGTATTTCAAAGTGATTTGTTTATTCCACTATTCGTCTATTCAAAGTAAAAATTGATTGTAATAAATACCGGAATTGTAATGCCGTAAGAATCAAAAGAAATTAGTTATCCTCTCGTTATAAAATTTATGTCAGCGGATGCTTAGGTGAGATTTTTCGTTTTAGAAAAACCAACTCGAACTAAAGCCGCACTGTAGATATGTATATGTGCAAAATTTGCATCATTTTGGCGACCGAAACAAGTCACCTTATAGATCTGTTTCCAGAACATTTGTGTGTACATTTGTGTAATGAAAAGAAAGAAGCTCCGATCAAAGAAAACAAACAGGACTAAGTCCTGCGCTAAGACGGGCGAAGAAACTTTTGGGTAATTACAACTTGAAGAGATTCAAAGAGATTCAGCCTTGACAAAAATAAACCACGCATCCTCCTGACTGCGTTCCCTACGGGGCATTGTAAACTCAAGGGACATCTCAGGAAGCTAGGTCTATCAGATGAGTTCAGTGAAACCTCAGTGCACATGCTGGTAGAATGTGGGGCATTAGCACAGAAAAGATTCAACTGGTTGGGTAGATATCAAATTACAGCAGATGATCTACCACTCATAGCACGCAATCTCAATCTCCTACTGCGATTTCCCAGAGAAATTGGTCTGGATGAGGTTATTGTGACCATAATTCAGAAACGGATGTCATTGTAGAATTTATAAATAGCTATTTATTTTTTAATTTACTGGATCCTGCCCCAAGGCTGATACTGCGACGCAAAAGATCTATTGTATCATAGGATTCTAATTAGTCCAAGAGGCAAGTATGTCCATGGTTGATGCATTTTTTAAGTCATAAGGTCTACGGAGTTCTTTGTGTAGGGAACGCCGTCTAACCCCGAAAAGTACCGGGCATTCACAAATGACGTGCTCGGCCATCTCGGCCTCCTCTAAACTGAGTTGACAATCGGTCTCGCTGCCAGGCCTAACTTGTTCGGGTGGTATTGTTATTAACAATGACCGGAGAGGAAATTTATTAGATACCTAATATCCTGTGATGGGTATAAGGCTTAGTTAACAGGTTGGCTTGTCTAAGCACTGGGACATTTCCCCAATGAGAGAGTCGGAGATAAGGTTCCCATTTGTTAATTAAGGCTGAGATTCTTACTCAGTTTATGCCACAAAAGGGTTCCGGGCCTGAGAATTCGGCAGTAGAGCCTGAACGAGCCAGCTGATCCGCGACCTCATTTTCTTTAATGCCTCTGTGACCAGGTACTCACTAAAGTCTTCCCTAATTGTGCGTAGCTAGAGATTGGAGTGTATTGAAGCAGCAAGAGCTCAAAACTTTGAGTTGGCTTGGCTGTCTGAGAAGACATTTATGTTAACGCCCTTGATGCCTCTCTGTAGGCTAATCAAGGCGCAGATCCCAATGGCGTGGACCTCAGTTTGAAACACGCTGAAGAATGAACCAAGAGGTACGGAGATTCTAGTATTGGGCCCAAAGATCCCAGCAACAGTACCTGAGGCCATGTTGACCATGTTGTACGTTCCCCAATATGAACTTTGAATTTTCTGCCAAAGCAGTGTTCACTTATCATAACATTTAGTAAAAACCAATTTGGTTTTAGAGTAAACAGGTCCACCGAAGATGCCCTGCTTGACTTTTGTCAGTATATTTATAAAGGACTTGATGACAAGAAAACTTGCGCCGGGCTCTTTGTAGATATACCCAAAGCCTTTGACATGGTAGATCACAAAATTCTGTTGGGAAAACTTTATCGCGTAGGTTTTCAGGGCTTTATGTTGGATTGGTTTACATCTTACCTTAGAAACAGGATGCAAAAAGTTAAAATTGGGGACATTGTTGGTGACTCTAAGATCATCAATCTTGGCGTCCGGCAAGGATCTGTGCTTGGTCCTTTACTGTTCTTGATATATGTTAACTCGGTATTCAGTCTTCCTTTCGTTGATAGGCTAAAGGCTTTTGCTGATGACTTCGCATTTGCATACGGTTCAAAAAATTTCTTTAACCTACTTGCTGAAGTCAACCATGATGTGCATCTGTTAAGACTATGGTTTACGCAACACAAGTTAATAGTAAGCAGTAAGACGAAGCTCATGTACTTCAACCTTACCGCTAACGTATCTCCTGAAGTTAATATTGTGTTTCATGCAGCTAGTTGCCACAGATTTAGCTTGCTTAACTGTGGATGCAATATCTTGTACAATGAAGATTTTGGTTGTGATGCAAATTGCTTTTCCATTTGCCTATAGAAAACCCAAGTGGAATTAAAGTCCTATACTGTAGATATGTGCAAAATTTGGTTTGCATAATTTTGGGGGCTGAAACAAGTCACTTTATAGATCTGTTACCAGAAGATCCGTGTAAAAAAACGTAGGGGCAAGACATTTGCCACATTGAGTTTTGGCTACAACCTACAACCTGAGCTTCTAGGCTTCATTTCGTCAAGTTTTCGTTAATAATGCGCGGTTAAATGAAATACAGTTTCATTCTCTAAATATATGTACTTGATGCTGACAGTTGGCAATTAGAAAACAGAAAAGAGGTTATTTTATTTCATTTATGATGATACATATGCGTGGGTTCCAGGAATTAAATTAGGAAGATACAATACAAACCCTGGATATTTTATTTTTAAAGGAATTTAGTATCGAAACATATTTAACTTTTCGTTTTAACCGATATTTATTCATACACCTTTATTTAGTAGGTAGATATGTTATATGTACATTTGTATCAATCAATTTCTTCGTATAAGATTCTGTTATATTATATCAAAACTGGTTACAACCAAATCGCAAACTGTGAGGATAATCTTTTCATAAATAACGATTCATGGTATTCCCCAGGTTTTACCAGTTTAATTTACAAAGTCTGCCAAAAATAAAACAAACACAAAATACACAAAAAATTTACAAAATTAAATCTGTCAAATATCTGGTTTGTCAAAAAAAAAATTCCCTTCTGTGTTGTTGGTAAGCAATTAATTTGCATTAACCAGCTACGACGCAAAATTTAAATAAGTTTCCATTCATGTAGTGGGGTTTTTTTTTTTTGAAATACAGATTTGAAGTCAATGTACTCGTACTCGTATTGGTGCTAAGTGAAATTCGAATATTATTTAGTTTACCTCATTTTGAAATGGTTTCTTTTTTTTTTTTTTACTCTCTTTAAAACACTCCATTTGAAGTACGATATAAAATAGCTCAGCCAAGGTAAACAACGTCGAGTCCACGCTGACCAGCTCACACGTCGAGTTCAATTGGACATTCTTCCGGGGGTAAACACTGTCAATTGATATGTAACTTGTTATTTATGTAGGTACGAGTACATATGTATATCAGTGGTGTGGTAATTACGTACATACTATTATTGAATTATAGATCAATGCAAGAATGAATTGAATCTACATATGTATATGTTATATGGGAGCATGCATGCATATCGTCAGATTCCTACCCACTGGCCAAGATCTGAATATTTTCTTTTAAATTATTTTATGTTAAATTATTTTGTAATAAATATATGTAATTATTGACGCAATCAAAGTGACATAATTTCTTCTGATATTTCTGGTGTTAACATTAATCGACCCAATGTAAAGTTTATGGCAAGACTTAATCGCAACCCTGTCTCAGTGAAGATTTACGAGCGACCTTAAATCCAACATTAAAGAAGGACAACTTTTTGTATTTATTCAGTGTTAAAGAAACGGTAATCCTGTATAGAAAATAAATACCTATGAACTTTTGTTCATTTTGTTTATTATCTAACAAATACGTGTTTTGCAAAACACTCGCCTCTGGCTACGCACTTAGAATTTGATGGCTAACCAGATATAATGATCACTTAAATTCAAGTGATTTACCCATCCTCAAAAGTTTATCAACAATTTCGGCGAGTAACCATTAATTATGTACATAGGTATGTAGGTAGGTACATTATAAAATAGCAATCAACAACAGAAAATAAAACCTCAAATAATTACTCGTAGATTGGTTTGCTTTCATATGACAACAAACCGGTTCCTGGATTTCACTAATTTCAGTCAGCTAACCAACAATAATATAACAACGCAATAAATTTATAAGTAGGTTACCTACCACAAATAAATTTTCAAATAGCAAACATCCTAAAAATTGGTATAAAATATTTTTTTTTTTGCAATTTGTGTGAGTAGTCAAAACAGAAAAGAAATTATTATAATCAACAGCAAATATCAAATACATGTATGTTCATAAGTACATATGTATAATGGGCTAACAAAAAAGGTTAATAAATTTCACCGCCAATGATGTTCTGTGATAAAAAACAAAACAAATGGTATAGAGAGAAAATCAATTTTAATAGGGATGTTTCCAAAGTACACCCTAAGGATATTGTGGTATCGGTATGTCCTTCAGATCAGGTACTCACTGACGATTAAGTTAGAATCCAGACTCACTTATGGCTGCTTAATGATCAGCAATCGTGCGAATATACAAATACAGTAGAATCCGCTTAAGACGCTCTCGCTTAAGACGCTATCCCGCTTTTAACGCTCTTTTTCTCCGGTCCCTTCTTTCTAACTAGAATTCGCATGAAAAAAAATCCGGTTAATACGCTCTATTTCCCGCTTTTTACGCTCACACAGCGACATGATACCCTTCGCCAAAATTTGTATTTTGTTTTTGTATGTTTTTCCTAGAATAACCATTCGGTGCATTGGGATCATCGGCAGCACCGATGGTAACCGTTGTTCTTATAGAGATTTTTTTGTTTTTCCCAAACAAATAATATGAAGCGTGTCGTTTTTGTGGTCGTTACTTTTGTCAGTTTTGTTTCATTTCTTAGCATTACGTGAGCATTACGTACATGTGGGTGATATCATTGCATTCGAATTTTATTGCGTACAATGGCCGGCCGATAAACGGAAAACTAACATAATACACACATATTATGTATAATTTCAACTCTTTTAATAAAATAAACTTTTATTTCTTAACTACATGCTGTTTTTTAGTTTTTCCCGCTTAATACGCTAACCCGCTTAAGACGCTATTTTCTGTCGGTCCCTTGAAGAGCGTCTTAAGCGGATTCTACTGTATTTTGAACTGCAACCTTAATACACGCTGTTTTCAGTTTCGTTTAGTATCGGTGCCATCCGCTCATCTCGTATAGGTTCGCCATTTTTACAATTTGGCATATCTACAATGAAATACAGTGAAACCTCTCTTGAACGAACACCAACGGGACTGGAACATTTTTCCTTGAAGAGAGGTATCCAGCGAAGGGAGACGACAGTATTTTTAGTAAAATCTCTTGCTTGGGGCACTCCAGTGGAGCAGGAAAATGCGAATCAAATTGGTGCTCCGATTGGAGAGGATCTCGAAATTGGGCAAACATTCATTTTGTCCTTATTATGGTCGTTGAATAACATATGAAAGTACATATGTACATATGTAAGTACATACCTACATATGTTTTTTTTTTACAAACGCATTTCCGATATTCCGGGAGAATCCTCTATTTTGATGTGTAAACATCTTAGCTCTCGGTATGGGCAAATTTTTCGCCGTCGTCCGTCACGCGTAACCAAACTTAGTATTAGTGCGTTCTCTGTATATGATTCTCTTAGTATTAGTGCATTCTATTTTTATACGCCATCATACTTACTTACTTAGTTGGCGCTACAGCTCGAGGTGAACCTGGGCCTGCTTCTCGCAACCATTTGTGTGTGCATGTTATATTTTTGCACGAATGGAAGGGACCTACAGTTTTTTGCGGACTCCGAACGGCGAGTTGAGAAGCTCAATCGTGACAAATGATACTCTTTGATGCTTGTCAGACATTCGAAAGAGGTAGGCACTGTAATAAACTTTTAGGTGTTTGCGGCGGGATTCGAACCCAAGACCGCTGGCTCAGTAGTCCGACGCACTAACCACTTGCGCTACGGTACCCACTATATGCCATCATACACAAACGTGTGTTTACACATCGAATTTCACGAGTACCTGGTACTCACGCCCTATTTGTTCTGCATCATGCACACAATCAGCTTTGAATCTCTTTAATTCTCCCGACCTTTGCAGTTAATTCGTTGCCCCATGATTCAATTCAGAGGTGCCCCGTTTTCAGAGATTCGCTTAATATGAAAAAGCCTAGTGCATGCATGAAGTGCGGTTCATTTCGGAGGTGCTCCGAAGGCAGAATTTCGTATAGCTTTGGTCTGTAATGTAGTGTCCACGTCCGTTCAAGGGAGTTGTCCGTTCAAAAGAATGATGATTCAATATAAATTAGTACTAAAATCGTCGGTCATAAATTTGATGTCCGTACAAGGGAGGCGTCCGTTCATGGGAGGTGTCCGTTAGAGGTTTCACTGTAGTTTTATTTTATTTTCAATTGAATGGAAACGTAATACAAAACAAAACAAAAACACACATCTTTCCGGTGTAAATGAACAGGTGGTAAGGTTCGATATTTTTGTATTTTAACAGATACTCTTAAAATTATACAGATAATTTTACTAAATTCGTAGCATGGGGAATTTTCTTACTGTCTCGTGAGCAATCTCTTCTACGAAAAACTACGAAATTTTTACGTACGCGAACGGGTTTTCGTGACTTTTGGTAAAATTTTGTAGATTTTCGTTGTTTTGGGAGCGTACGCGAATGGATCTATAATTTTTGCAAATGGTGTCAAATGTCATTGTGCTTTGAGATTTATGTTTAAGGCTAAGGCTACGTGCACACATGCGATTTCAGTCGCACGACTATTCAGTTGCGATTGATAGGTTTCATGTGTTCTATTTTTTTGCGACTTGTCGTGCGACTGAAATCGCATGTGTGCACCTAGCCTAATAGAGAATTAGTTGACAATAAGCAATGGAACGATACACGCCTGAAGAACGCGAAATTATTGTTACTGCTTATTTGGCCAAATTCCGGTCTGTTGTTTTAACGCAGCGTGAATTTCGTCGTCATTCTCCTCGTCGTCCTGCACCTTGTGCGCGAACAATTAAGCATTTGGCTAAGCGTCTCGTGCACGGAGGAAGGTCGCTTCCTTTGCAAATACTACAGCCTTTTCAATCGCTAATACTTTCGCCTGGAAGAAACTGCATGCATCCGGTTGTCTGAAAGATTCCCGTGGATTTAGTGTGTCTGAGTAAAGGCTCCGACCCATAGAATCCGTCGACTTCGTTCCGGTGTACTTTAGATAGATTTTCATTGAAGCTAAGGACAGGAGTGCGTGCGTGAGACGCGTGAGTTAATGTTTAGCTTGTTTTTTTTTTCCATCACAGAGCACACAGAACACTACGTTCTCTAGTGTATACTCTCAGTATCGCTTAACACAACTGTTGTTTGTTGCGCGACTAAGGATCATCTACCGATTTTCAATCTTATAGACTACTTCAAATAAACAATATTAAGTTAATCAAAAACCAATGAAAAAACGCGTTTTCTAAATTCTGCTCGTGATAAGCAAAAATCAACTTCATTGCACAGTCCATTGTAAGTGCTTATGCACCTTGTAATAGGCTCATTATAACCATAATTGGTTCTATGCCTTTCTGGGAAAAACAAGCTTCTAACCCGCAGAGACCTTTGGGGAGCATATATATTTAATAGAAAAACCAATTCTGGTGAAATAATATGAAAATTAATAATATCGCGAATAAACATGGTGGAAGTTGCGTTGCGTCTGAAACTTAAGGTTTGCAAACCAATTAATTGGCACCTTCTATCATAATTAGGAAGCACATCAAACATATTTAATTTACGAACCGCATATCTCGTGAAGTTTTTTTGAACTCTTTCCAATCTGAGTTCGTGAATAGCATATGGTGAATTCCAAATGATGGATGAATATTCTAAATAAGGTCTGACTAACGAGCAGTAGATAACTTTAAGGCTATGTACATCTCGAAAGTATTTACTATTACGCTTTAGAAAGCCCAACAAAGAGTTAGACTTGGCAATGGCATAATCATAATGCAAGATAAAGTTTAGTTTATTATCAAACATGACCCCTAGATCCTTCACTTCATCCAATCGTTGAAGTCGAAGATCGTTTATACAGTAATTATGAAAAAGTGGAATGGCAATTCG
Source organism: Brachyopa scutellaris (assembly GCA_949775065.1). NCBI lineage: Eukaryota > Metazoa > Arthropoda > Insecta > Diptera > Syrphidae > Brachyopa > Brachyopa scutellaris. The sequence goes on from OX459114.1 coordinate 15,037,657, forward strand.
ATAAGCCGAAAAAATTTTACATTTTGAAATATTAAGTTCCAGGGCATTATGATTACACCATTCCGATAATCTATTAATGTCTGATTGCAAACGAATACAATCAGCTTGTTGATTTAGTAAACAGATAACTTGCCGTTTTCCCCATGCTACGAATATTTTACCACAAGAACTTTCTTTGGGCTAATATAAATATATATAAAACGGTAAAATCTGTCAAATCCCATACATTTTTAATTTTTTGTTGTTCAACGTGTTGGTTTACTTTTTCGTAATTTTCGAAAACTCTTCGAAATTTGACAGAAAACACATATTTGGTGCGAAAAGTACGCGAACGGACCTAGTATTTAACAAAATTTTGACATCAAGAGTCACAATTCAATTTACCCTATGAGTGAGTGTCAATAAAAGGCCACCGGCTATATGGTTTCGGAAACTAAAATGTTTACACTACTTTCATTCACCACAGATAATATAATTTATTTCCAATTCAAATACATGTATGTACCTACTATATAGTATATACAATACATAATACATATGAGATATTTATTTGCATTTTATCTGTGTGCAAATAAAATCGAAGCCCGAGTGAAAATTGCGTAAATTTTGTGGCGGAACAACATAAAACTCGGTTCGGCACTGTCGAACAGAATATCTACGCTCGCATTAATTAAGTCGATGATTTATGCATATCATTATTATTTGAAAAATATCTATTAATATTTATTAAGCCTGTGTTTATCGGCGGTGTTCCGTATCGATTGTGCGTTTAGTCAAAATGTTAGTTGGTGTAGGCCGTAGGGCGTAGCGCGTAGGGCGTTCAGTGTAAGGCCTTCCGGACTCAATTTTGATGTTTGCCGCGAATCTAATTGCTGTGTTTGCGTTTTTGTTGGAATAATTAACAACTCGTTTCTATGTAATTTGCAAAGATTACTAGAATACTATATTATTACAAATATAGGGACATCTTTCGTTTGCTTAACTTTTTGGCCTCAAGGCTTACTGCACTTTTCAAAGGGAATAATTGCGTTCATTAGAGTGTTACTAGGTATTATAATTTGATGGAATTAAACGAAGCATGATGCTTTGTCGTTAACATCGTTGTCGATGTCGTCCTTGTCGTCGTTGTCGTCTGTGAGTTTTTTTTTGTTTTATTTTCATATTCAGTTAATTTGGCCCAAAGGGATTTGTTTTAGCAGGGACGACTTTGTGTTACGATGATGTTGAGAGGTTTAAAATTCTTCAAATAACGTTGGGTCAGTCGGAAGGGTGGGACTGTGGGCGGGAAAAGTAGGAGAGTTCAGTGATAGAACATTTTTAAAATATCTTTTAATCACTGTTATTAAATGGATGCGAATTTCCAAGCGTTAACGGCAATCAAATACAGATGAAATAAAGGAAATGTGTTTTTTTTGTAAGAATTAGAATGGTAAATAGTATCAAAAATGCGGTTCACGCAGTTTCACTCGTCTTTTGAAGCTTCTTGCAAACGATTGATGGTAGGCCTCAGCAGCCTGAGATATTACATACCATCTGCAATTTATTTTGCAGTAAGCAGTTCGGTAAAAGTCTTACCCCTCGGGTAGGATATCCACTACATTTTAAAGGATCTAGTTGGATGTAGCCTGCACGCTTATTGTGAACTTAAAGACACCTTTCTTTATTTAAAATTAAATTAATTCCGTTGCTGGCTGTTTTGTCAGTTTTTCTATTGCCAGAGCCACTTCTTATTTTGGGGTACGGAAAAAGTATAGACAGTGCCGGTTTTAGCACTACCAGCGCGCTGGGCGAGATTTCTACGGCGCCACCTATCTGCTATACAAACCCATGTGAAAAAAGGAAAGATTAAAACAAGGGAAACAATGAAATAATAACCATTTATGTAAAGGGTCTTCCTATGTTTAAATTGAAATAAAACAAAGTGTGTGTGAGATATCATCGAATTTTTTTATCCGTTTGAAAGGACTATCAATGCCATTATGTATGGAGTATAACATTGTTCAAATATCTGCCGCGGCTTCTCCGGGTGGCGCTCCTCCGAAATGTCCAATTTTCCATGATTCTGGCGCATAAATCAGGCTGAATTTGACCGATGGCATGGGTTATGTTGGCTTTGAAGGCCGCTGTGGTTTGTGGCTTATTCGCATGGACCTGCGACTTCAGAAAACCCCACAAGAAAAAGTCTAACGGGGTTAAATCGCACGATCTCGGTGGCCAGTTCACATCACCGAGATGACCATGCCCTCCAATCGGTCGTGCAGAATTTCCAATGTGGCGTGAGCTGTGTATCACTTAGCGCCGTCCCGTTGAAACCACATGTCGTTGGTCTCCATATGATCCAATTCAGGCCAAAAGAAGTTGGTAATCGTCGACCTTTAGCGCTCGTCATTGACGGTGATGGCCTAGCCAACGTCGTTTTCAAAGAAATATGGACCGATGATGCCGCCAGCCCAAAATCCACACCAAACAGTGTTTTTTCGGAATGCATTGTGCGCTTTTGAATCTCATGTGGATTGGTATTATCTCAAATTCGACAATTTCGTTTGTTGACGTACCCATTCATCCATAAATGGGCCTCATCGCTGAAAATGATTTTTCGATGAAAATTAGGGCCAGTTTCCAACTGCTCCAGAACCCATTCGGTGAACCCACGTCGTTGTCCATGGTCGTTTACCTTCAGCTCCTGGATCAGTTGATTTTTGTACGGATGCGGGCCCAAGTCACGACGCCAAATTCTGCGCGGTTGTCCTTTTCAGTGGACCATTTTGTTTAATTGTAACAGTTCTTTGAAGAACAAAATTAAAATATAAATATGTATGCATATGCATATGTACTATCATAATTAATCCGCCTTTGGTCAGGTAAATAACCTAAATTGCATGTAGGTACATATGCGTAGTTCTTTCATTAATATTAATATTATACATTCTGCATAAACGAATTCGAATTTCCAAGAACAAATTACAATGTGTTCTTCCGCGTCTCATAATATGTACATGTATATATAAATAAAAACTGAATAATTGAATAACAAATTAAATTCGTTAACAGATTGGATTACAGGTGGGTACGCTCCCGTAGGTATATGTAATTCACGCCAACCTGTATATTGATTTTAATTTATTAATTTTTAAAATACCCGTGTGTATTTATAGAAAAATAAATTTTTAATCTTGTGTTTTTTTTTATTCATTGTTGGAGCAATTAATTGGTGTTATAGCTAATTGGTTCCAAATAATGGGGTGATTTTTTCTTTTGTTATTGTTTTCAACTTTTAATATTTAATATTGTAATTTCTTTGTAAAATTCAATGCAGTGTGGTATTTTATTTACTGTTAGTACTGATTACTACCGCAAATTCGTTTTTTTTTTTGGCAAATACTGTTTTGAATTTAATTTTTTATAAACAAACGATTATGGCACGAAAACTATATGTCTAGCAAATGGTGGCCTAACAAGGGTTACCAGTTAGCGATTGTATCCATTGTCTCAAAAATTCATATTATTTCAAGATTTAGAATTTCTCTAAAGTAGAATGAAGCAGTGTAGAACAACACTATCCATGTGCATTAGATGTCAGCAGATAAGGCAAGTCAGGTATTATTATTTAGTATAGTTTCGGACGGTCTCTAACCACAACGTCGAGTCGTTTGCCAAAAAAAAATAGAGTAAACGAAATCGTTACAAACAAAGGGTGAAAATTGAAATAAACGGATTTATTTATCATAAAAACAAGTGTATAAAAAACAAATTTTATTGGCTATGCAAGCTAAATAAATCACATCATTGTGCTATTTCGCCAAGAAGAATAAATTATATGATGAACAGACGATATTATGGGTTTTATTCTGGTAAAAACTCTCAAAAAAGAAAAAAAAAATCTAGAATATACTTTTCATTTTTCGAGATTTTTCTAGATATTTGATTTTCTAGATTTTTGCACATTCTAGATTTTTGCACATTCTAAATTTTTTATTTTTTTTTCTAGACTTTGTACTTTCGAGATTTTGTCACTCTAGATAATGTCATGATCCCTAACAATGAGATGTCAGCCATTGTTCTAGGATTACCGCAGGGTTCGATACTAGCAGCATTGTTATTTATATTGTAAAGTAACGATATCAGAAAAGTATATACTCGTACTAAATTTTGTAAAGTTATTCTGATTGCAGATCATGGTGTAGTTTATGTAGATGATGATGATAAAGGTAAAAGTAAAGTAAAAGAAAATTCTGATAACAATAAAATTGATATGATTATGAACAAATTAGAACTTAATGTAGGGAAAACGAAAGTTATGTTTCTAAGCCAACATAATGCTGGTCATCAGTTTGGGGCATTTGATTGTGTTTTAATTTCATTATGAGGCTCCATTTGGAATATTGCCCTACTATGTACATATGTAATGTATGTACATCATATGTACACAAGGATTTCCAGCTCCAACTTAGTTCGTTGCTTTTTCTTAGTTCATATAACCTTGGCCCCATCTTGTTCAATTTGTATGTGTCCGATTTCCCCAATTTGATTAACTGTGATTCCACCTTATTTGCTGACGACACATGTATTTATTCATCTGATTCAATTGGTTCCAACATTGAAACTAATCTGCAATCTGCTTTAAATACTGTCGAAGCCTATTGCAATGACTGGAAAATTAAAATTAATGCTTCCAAGACTCAAGCTATCTTTTTTACACGTAAAAGAAAAGCTTGCTTACTTTCCAGCAACAACCTTTTTCTCAACGGTGTTCAGGTTGAGTTGAAATCGTGCGCGAAGTATCTTGGCATCTATTTAGATAAACGCTTAACGTTCAACCTACATGTCCAAGAAATAGTCAAAAAAGTAAATGTTACGATAAGGATACTATACCCATTTATATGTTGGAACTCACAATTGAACAACACCAACAAACTATTAATTTTTAAGGCAATCTCCAAGCCATCATATCATCACATCATCTGCGCAGGCTCCAAATAACTCAAAATAAATTACTAAAAATGATTACCCTGGTTTTTCTCAATAAAGGAACTATACCAAATAGCTAACATAGAAATGGTTACAACATGAATTGAAAAATTTAACCATCAGTGTAATATGTCTTGCCTAATCATCTGACAATGACTTAATTTCAAATTTAGCTTTACAGTGAGTGCAATAAATACTTATTTTCTGTTTTCGCTTCCCATTTATTTATTTAATTTACTTATTTATTAATTTATTTATTTATTTATATATTTATTTATTTATTTATTTATTTATTTATTCATATTTTTATTTATTTATTTAATTATTTATTTATTTATTTATTTATTTACTTATTTATTTATTTATCCATCTATTTGTTATTTACTTATTCACTTGTTCATTAACATGTACAAATATTTATTTATTACTTTGATTGTTTATTTATTTATTCACGCATTTATATACCTCGCTTATTATTTATCTATTGTCAGTATTGAAAATGCTCTGAAATTTGAAATCAAGTTTAAAATCCACTTCTCTTTTCCCTCCAACGAAAAGGCTTTGTGTTTTTCGTTTTGTTTTAATGAAGGTTTTCCTACGTGGCTTTTTCTTCAAAATTGGACTATGATAACCCAAAATATCTAAAAGGTGACGGCATCAATCGCTATAAATTTGTATATCACTTCCTTACAAATCACGTGCGAGATATAACACAGTCAGCATGAATGACTGCCTGAAGCTGCATCTAAATCGTAATCGTAATCGAAATCCACTCCTTTTAAGGCCTGTACGTTGGATCTCAAAATGACAGAATTTTTTTTCTTTCTGATCATGTGGTCAGTGTGTTGTCAACTACCAAAAGACCATTTGCCAATGAGACACTTGTCATGCAAGTATTTTGTCGCAAAACCAGATTTATGCAATTGCCTTACACTGGTTGAAACTAAAAGCCTTACGTCGCGTCGATTTGGAAAATATCGTATGCATTCTTTGCTCTATTTCACACGGAAATAATAAATTTCTGGCTGTCAGAATTTACAAATCTCTAAAAAAACACAAGAAAAAAAAAATTAAAATAAACAACCATTCTCTTATACCATCTCCCTTCTCAAAACTTCGATAAAAGTTAATATTAATAAAAACAGAAAACAGAAATAAATTCTTAAGAAAATACTCTCCTCAAATAAAGTTCATCGTAGGAGAAGGTCAGTAAATCAATTCCAATTCATTATGAAGTCCCCTCACGGAAGTGTATGGAGTACACTCTTTATGTTTATTTATTTTGAATTATTCATTTATCATTTTTTTTTGCGGCAGCCTGCCAGCATTGAAGGTGTGTCAATTGAATACGAAAATAAAACCGTAAAAAAAATTATTACAGATATGTAAAAAAAGATCTTGTCAAACCACCTCTCACCGTGTGTAATAAAATCGATCATTGACATGGTCCCGACTTCTTGTAAGGTACGTTATTTTTGTTTTCATAATGATGTCCAATGGTGAAAGGGTTCGGTGTCCGCATTTTCCGATTCTTTTTATTTGCGAGAAATTTAAAAGAAAACTTGAGAATCCAAATAATTGGACTTTAAGGAAAGTCCAACCAAGAAATCGGATTTCGCTCCGGGCGATAGACATCCTGTGGGTATGCAACGGAAACAATTCTTCGTAACGGAAGCAAAAAATAATTCTGACTAAATGAAATTTATTTTAATTAATTTCATTGAATGTGTAAACATAATAAAATGCCAATAGATGTGTGGACTTTTACGTCTTCTTCTTACCGGAGATATGCGAACCACCACTGCGGCTCTTGAAATAATGTTGAACATGCTTCCGTTGGACATTTACGGTAGGGACACAGCCGCAAAAATGGTGTTGGGGTTTAAAGAAACCTCACAGTTGGAACTTTCTACCTTAGAACACGCCAGAATAATAAATAATCTAAATACAGGAATCAGGGACTATATGATTCTGCTCCTAGACTTCAATATCAAATATAAGACTAATATTCCCAGCTACAGTAATGGAATGGTTAGGGAATATCTGTCTAAATGACAAATCTGCATTGGGAATCTACATGGATGGATCTAAGACATGTGATGGTATCGGAGCGGGTATATTTTCAGGCCAGCTCAGCCTGAACCTGAATCTTCCAGACCACTGTAGTGTCTTCCAGGTGGAGGTGATGGGTGTCGATGAAAGCGTTGTACAATCGTGACATTTTCATTTACACCGATAGCCAAGCAGCACTTGAGTCACCAATTATAAGATCAAAATTGGTTATGCACTGTCGCGCATCGCTAAACTAGGTATCGAGCAGGTGCATCCCCACGGTGTGCTGGGTTCCTGGTCATAGTGATAAACCAGGTAGCTGTGAAGCAGACGAACTAACCAGAAAAAGTACAAAACTGGGACATTTTACCACAGAAAGTGAATCCCATGTACTAATAGAAACAATAAAGCGCAAAATCTCTACGTAAGAAATGCACCAGGCTTATGAAAGATTGCGTAGTAACTTTGATTACGTGTAGTCACGGTAAGTAGACTTGGCCTCAGCTAAATTGACGTAGAACTTACAGCCTGCTTAAAATTAGCAGAACACATATCAATAGTCGGCATATAGAAAGGTCATTTTGCAATAGGCAGGCACGTCAGCAGGCTGGGAATCGTCGCCAATGACTTCTGTCACAGCTGGATGGATGAGAAGGAGGAGGAATCCCCATATCACCTCTGGAAGAATATTTCTTTATAGACATACATGATATTTCCTCAACGGATATCAATAAAGTATGGAAGTTTATCCAATTCTCACAATGGTTCCAAGAGTACCGATACTTTGGTCTAAGAAATCTTACCGAATGCGGTGGTCAGCCACCTAACCTAACCTAACGTACGTCTTCTTCTTGTTGCAAATGATTCGAGAATGTTCGCTTGATGTATTGTTTGTTCTACTGTGTGATTTGATTCGTATCAAAATCCTGTTTAAGTAGAGGTGCGAACCAATTCTGGGTAGCTTAGCTTAATTCAGTAGGAAAATCGTTTTTACTCTTTACTTTAGGTGGCGCTACAACTCGGGGTGAACCTGGGCCTGCTTTTCGCAACCATTTGTGTGTGTCTGTTATATTTTTGACGAATGGGAGGGACCTACAGTTTTTTGCCGACTCCGAACGGCGAGTTGAGAAGCTCATTGAGAAATGATACTCTTGGATTGCTTGTCCGATATTCGAAAGAGGTGGCACCGTGAAAAAACTTTTAGGTGTTAAGCCCGAACAGCAATGCCTAGTAGTCGAACGCAGTTACTACTACACCACGGTGCCGGGTAGGATCCAGTAAATAAAAAAAAACATACAAACAAATTGATGACTCTACATACGAGTTACGAGTACATATTTAAAAATTACAATGGAGTCCCGCAAGGCTGTATACAGCTGCTTTTACTTTAATTTTCCTTGTAGTCAGTGACGTGCTTGGTAGTATCAATGAACAGACAGATGTAGAAAAAAGTATTTCCTCAGACAAATTAGGTCTGTTTGGTAACCTGTTAATTTACGTAAATTTACATCCAACTGTCAAAAATCAAGAGAACAGAGAGCCAAATTAGAGTGTCAAAAAATGTCCCCTCTTGCGAAATCGTCCAACATCTATATCATGGAGTAATCGAGGGACATCTATCAAACAGCAATCTGACAATTTGTGAAATGTCAATCACTTCTTGTTAACAAAATAAAAGAAAATTAGTTTTCCGTGAAAATATTCAATAGTTGAAAAAGAAGAAGAGAGGACTTTCCCCCACTTTTACTATTTGACAGATGTCCCATTTGTGTTAATAAAAGTTACCAAACACACCCATTGTACCTAAAGTTTGACTTTCAGGTGAAACCAGCCAATCCAAGCCGAACTATTGGGTTTTCCCTGTTATTGTACATAATGTATGGTATAATAACAAAAAAAAAACAGCATAAATCCAATATACATTCCGCAAGCACTTTTTTTTATTGCTTAGAATGGATGAATCTACACAGCAATAATAATTCTCTATTCAGAGGACATAGAATGTGCACAATGTGCAACTGAAATTGACTATTAAAATGGCTTTCCTGTGGTCAATACACAGTTCCGTTCCGTAGCATGTTTTACAAATTGTCCCTGTCAATTAGTTCATTATTTCAATTTCAATTATAATTTTTGTTATTGACTGTTCGCTGTTAAATTGTATATTGGTTTTATATGTTAGGTCATGGCTGGTTAGTGGCTAAAAATTCATATTTATGCAAAAGTTAAATATGATAACGAGTGTGGTTTCATAAATAATACGTTTCATATTGCGCGGATGGGTAGGTAAGTTTTTATGATTTATGACCTGAAAATAAATTCTAAACAAATCAGAAAAGTGAAATTTAATCACAACCGAAATGCAATTAAAAAAAATGTGTGAGCCTCATCCGCATAAGGTCACGGGGGAGGTGCATACTTATGCAATCCAAAGCAGTTGTGTATGTGTGATGTGTAAGAGAAGAAGAAAGTTGTCTAGTACAATCGATAGAAAATGTGTAATAAACTTTAGTAAATATGTATGTAAACTTGATATGTATAAAATGCCCTCGCAACAGGAACAGCTACTCAAAATTTCAGTAAATATAGAATTTGGTAATAACTTGACTCCAGCGCCACACGTATCAGGTCCAGATTTTCTAGTTTTCTCTTTAAAGACTATACCAACATAAACTGCGAATATGAGTCATTTTGGTCAATTAATAAAGAAGCCGTAAATTACTTGACTTCAGCGCCCCCTAGCGAGCGGGTTTTCCATCTAAGTCCTTCCCCAGGTCCGAGACTATCTCTTGCCGAATTACATTACAATTGGTTCAGCGGTTTAGATGTTAAAAGGTAGACAGACAGACAGACGGACGGACGGACAGACAGACGGATAGACAGACAGACAGACGGACTGACGGACAGACAGTCAGGCAGACGGACAGACAGACGGACTGACGGACAGACAGACAGACGGACAGACAGACGGATAGACAGACAGACGGACGGACCGACAGACAGACAGACAGACAGACAGAGAGACAGGCGGACGGACGGACGGACAGACAGACATACAGACAGCTGATGTTTTTTGTATACATATTCCCCTGTATGGAATCATTTCCCCGTTATCGAAACACATTTATCGAAATTTATCGTGATGCAGTTATCGTAACTCGTTTTCAAAACAAATATGTCGCTAAAGAAGTATTCACTTCAAAAAAAAAAGTGACCAAACAATTGAGATGCCATGCCAAACAAAAGCTTACACAATTTTATTTGACAGTCAAAGCACATTCATAGACGTCAGCTAATAGCTGCTAAATGAGAAGAAAAATCGAAAACTTTTTGTTTGTAACTGGTTAAGTAACTGCGGTTTTATTACCACACACAACAACTTAGCTTTTTTCTTATCGTTTTATAAAGATCACGTTAAGCTGAAAAGTGTTATACTGCTTTATATACATAAATGGGTATAGCTTTTATTCTCAGCCTTCAATATTTCCTCGTTCCAAGTTCAAACGTCATTGACGTTTAGCTTAGCCTAGCCGATACCCATTTATCTCTCTCCCTCGCATTATTTTTTTTGTGTTCATGTTTTTTTTTGTTGTATGAAAATAACAATAAAATGCATTGAATAGCATTGAAGCGGTTTAATAAGCGGTTTTATCTGACACTTTCCCCTTCCAAAAAATAAAGCATACTAGACAAATACATAGATAACAGCGAAACAAAATTTATTTGTTTACGGAATTAACCGTCAATTTGTGTTTTTTTTTTTGTTGTCTCTCTTGACATAAACAGGTGCATAGTGGGATGAAATATGCCAGAAATTTCTTTGTTACATATTTTGTTGTATGTACGAGTACGCGCCTAAAATTTGAAATTATTATTTTATTGTGTCATTGTTAATATTTGTTTATAATTTTGTTGCGAGTTTTATTGTTTGGACAGCTGGTAAGTTTTGAATTTTTTTTTTTAAATTTATTGAAGTTTTAATAAATTACACTCAAGTGCTGTTTGTTAGCTATTTTTAAGTAGTTTGTCATTTGAATGTTTTTATTCGTCTTTAAACTTTACTTCTTAGCATCGGTGTTTTGGACAAATTTGGTTCAAAGAGTTGAGCGACGGAACATTGTAGAGAAGCAAAGTGTAACAATCATGTACATCAAGACACACATAACCTCGAAGAACAGAACTTTTTTTAATAAGTTTAATTTATTTATTTTTGGAAATGTTATTCCCTCCCCTTTTGGTTGTGTGACTTAAAGTTTTTAACACCGCGCAATGGAGTAAGGGGAAAAGCCACAGGGAAGTATCACTGACTTAACTGAGAATAAAAGGTTCCTAGCAATATTGAAGATAATTAACCGTTCATTACGACGTCTAAAATATTCAGAGACATTACAGCTCTCACTCATCGCATGCTATTCTAAGATTCTTATAAAACATGATTTTAGAGACGCACATCAATAACATTCCGAACACATCCTACCGCTCGTCCGATGTTTGTCGAAATCTGATCAATCTGGATCAGTTCTCAGCCTTTCGCAGTTTATATATCTCTTTAGAATTGTCGAAGAAAATGTTTGCCCGGCATGCGTGGCAGCCATGCTAGAACCGGATATTTGCACAAAAAATGAAAAAGCCAATAAAATCACAAACTTTTGATTATTGTGTCAGCCAATTAAACCACGGTCAGATCATTAGTTTTCTCTTGCTAAAAAAAGTGAGTTCTAATCAAAAAGTCATGTATTTTGTTCTTCACTTACTTAACTTACTTAAGCGTCACTAACTGAGACACGGCAGCCTTCCCTCGTCTTCGGTCGTGGGGTCGGTGCTTCCAGTTTTCCAGTGTAAGCGCTCTGACATCTACAATGGCTTGGTCCTTAAAGCAGAGGTTCGGTCTTCCTTGTCCTCTGCAACCTGGGAGCTGGGATTCAAAGATCCTCTAAGCTGGAACATTTTTGCCGATTCCATTGATATGGCCGACCAAGTCCACATCTAAAAATTTTGAAGATTATTGACCGTTCATTACTTCTTCTAAAATATTCAAAGACATTCCAGTTATCACTCGTCGCCTGCTATTTTAAGATTCTTATGAAACATGTTTTTTTTAGAGACGAAGATCAATAACATTCCCTTTCCCTTTACTTATATGTAAGATCATCCAACCGCTCGTCCGTTGTCTGTCGTAGTCTGATCAATCTGGATCAGTTCTCTAATCCTTTTCTCTGACTGTATCTCTTATAAATTCTCGAAGAAAAGGTTAAGGGTAAGATCTATAGAAATGTAACCTTGTTTCAAACTAAAAAATCTAAGTTTCTAGCAAACCGTTTGTGAATTCGTGCGTCTGACTTAGGTTAGATTAAGTTTGGGGGCTGTTGAGAATGATACCCATAATATGTTCTCCCTCGTGGTACTGGTTTCTTGGTTCCAACCCTCCGGACACCCTGGCAAATTCAAGTAGGTCCGATCGTGATCCATCTGATAATTCGTCGATGTGTTCGAAGAAGAATTTATACCAACGGTTCTATTTCTGAGTCCTCATGAGCCTCTTCGTCACCGTATCCCCTGCATATATCATCATCGTTCAGGCGTAGTTTTTTCATGTGATATCTATGTATGTTGTGGCCAGTTAGCGCAGCGATTCCCTGTCTTTTTGTAAGAGTTATGTTGTGCTTGTTTTTTTTTCTGACCTAATATACAATTTACATATAAACTATTGGACAACTCTAACATTTTAAAGTATCAAGTTGATTAAATTTTAGTTTGCCCTCGTCACTGAAGAGCCTTCGATTAAAAAAAAAAAAACTACCGTAGTTTACTCATGTATTTGGCGGTTTCTACGAGGCCAGACATCAATCAAATGGTGTGTTATGCTCGTGATTGTTTAATGAAAGGATGCACCCCCAATTTGCCTTTTGCGTACACAACACAATCCACGTTGACATCAGATAAATCAGTCTTAAGGCCATTTACCATGTTCTTATTCTTGACTTGTTAAAAATTATCATGTTCAGATGTCCAAACATTTGGTGCCATTTCTCCATTGTGTTGTCCTTAAGTTTGAGGTTTAACAATATACAGTTCACTTTGCTTAAGGGGGTATTCTAGTCTAGAATTTTGAAAAAAAACGTTTTTTTTTTATTTCATATTTTTAAAGATTAGAGATTAGACCTTCAAAAATGTATCCTCCAAGCGTTTCTCATATACATTATGAATTCACAGAAAGTCATTATGTGAAGGTATTTCTTTAAACGCATTTTTCTCGAAACTACTTTTTCCAATACGTCTGACGTGATTTCTCAAGTTCTAGTTAACCAATTAACTTGAAACTTGGCGTGTAACTTCTTCATATATCCGTTGGAACTATAATTATGTTAAAATTTTGTTTTTTACTATTTTAAAAAATTCAAAACTTTGAAAAAGGGCAAAAAATCACTTTTTTTTTCAAACAGCCGCCATTTCGTGAAAACAATTTTGTTTTTTATTTTCGTATTTTAGACGATAGCGACATTCTTACTGATTAAGAACCTTTTTTTCTTTTTGTTTCTGATCTGATCATGTCAAGAAGAACGCACCCTTATTTTTCACCACCCCACTTTACCAGCCTGTAATTTTTTTAAACTTCAAAAAAAAAATGTTATTTTATTTTGTTTTGTTAAAATATTAATTAATATCTTATAAAAAAAATGGCAGGTAAAAATATTCTTAGTTTTTTTTTATCGAGTTTTAAAAAACACCCCAAATTCGTACCGCTAGACTAGAATACCCCCTTAAAGGCTCTTAAAACAACGGAATTCTGAGAGTTTGTAACAGTATGTACCAAAATCATTCAAGAAATCCACTGTAAAATTATGCTTGGTTATTTTTCTCACGGAGATAAAGCTACCTTCTAGGTCTAGAATGTACAAACAATTAGCAAAGCACCTTGCATATCCAGAAATAAAATAAAAAAAACCTTAAGCGATGTAACAAGATATTATCATAAATCATGTTATTACACTTCTTATATGTAGGTCTTGTTTTTACAGAAATTTCATAAGTCGAATTTTTTTTTTTTTTTTTTTTCTTTTATTCTTTTCAGACTTATTTCCTCCAAAAACAGGTTTGTACATACTCGTATGTAGGTAATCACTCCCAAAGAATTTATCTACAACCTACAACAATAATTAAGACTTAAAATTATTGTTCAATGTCACGCCTTACATAAAATACGAGTCGGTACTCTGAGCAAATTGTCGGCGTAAATTGTCTGATGATGGCATTTACGTGCTCTTTACCAATTTTTTTTTGTTGTTGTTGGTTTAACTTGCACAAGCGTTAAATGGTGCTAATAATTATTGCAAAACCTGATAATACATGGGAAAATAAAATTTACTCACGTTTAACAAATTGATTGTAGAATTGCTGCTTAACTGGTCTAATTTAGACCATTTTTGACATATTCTTTACATTTGTGTCAAATTTGGCAGTACTTTCCTATAAACATTATGCATTTATTTTTGACAGCATAAGATCATTCTAAGCTTGTTACAAAAGACTTAACTATAACACTCTTACAAGCGTAAAGCAATTTATTATTCTTTTGCTAAATGGCAGAGATTTATTGATTTTTTTTTTATTTTCACTTGATAAGTAAATTGGAAACGCTTTTAATATTTTTATCTTATATTGTTACTGGTTGATATGCCTTTGATGTTATCTAATCAAATGACAGATTTAATTGCTTAAAAGGTGACGCATGTTAAGATGGAATAGCAAGATTTCAGTAAATTTTGGAGAAAACCAGAAATAAATAAAATTCATCTACAAGTAAAGAGTCAAATGTCACCTCCGAATATTGATTGGGAAAATTACATGACAGTCGACAAAATATTATAGTTTTTTAGACCTTACGGCATTAGAAGTCTGGGGCTGAATTACCGCATCCATTAACGAGTGAGCGAGTAGGACTCGTTATCGAATGATCGAGTAAATTGTATGTGAAATGGTACTCGATAACGAGAGCGGTAATGCCAAAACGTCACATTTCGATAACGAGTAACTCGTTAACTTGTTGAGTTCATTACTCCGTCTTACTCTTAAGTATTTAATGACATTTCAGTTCTCACTTGTCGCATGCTATTCTGAGATTCTTATAAAACAGGATTTTTTTTAGAGATCCACATCAATAACATTCCCGGTCATTCGTTTCTTTTTAAAGGCCCCGACCCATAGAATCCGTCGATGTCATTCCCTTGAAGGTTGATGTTGAAGTTCATGTATTGTCGGAAAGAACTTTCCCATAATATCCGTCGCATACCTACGTTGACAGATGACCGATTGTCAATGGCGATGACAGTTTCTCAACAATCTCTCAATGCTTCCACCAATAATGTGATTACTCTCAACTTGTGAATGTATGAACTGCCAACGAATCAACGAACTAAAATAGTAGTAAGTAAATCTACTTTATCCGTAGATAAAGTCCTGTAGAACCAAGCCTAGCCTCCCGCAACCATTTGTGTGTGTGCGTTATATTTTTGCACGAATGGAAGGGACCTACATGCTTGTAAGGCATTCGGAAGAGGTGGGCACTGTGAAAAACTTTTTAGGTGTTTGCGGCGGGATTCGAACCCAAGACCGCTGGCTCAGTAGTCCGATGCACTAACCACTTGCGCTACGGTTCCTTACTAGGGGCTGTAAATAGATGGGTCGACATTTGCCTTACTTTGGTTGTTCATCAACGAATACGAAAAACCCCTATTTGAATGCTGTAAAATCACACACTTTTGATTATTTGTGTCAGCCAATCAAACCAGCTGTGGGCACCGTAGCGCAAGTGGTTAGTGCGTTGGACTACTGAGCCAGCGGTCTTGGGTTCGAATCCCGCCGCAAACACCTAAAAGTTTTTCACAGTGCCCACCTCTTTCGAATGTCTGACAAGCATCAAAGAGTATCATTTGTCACGATTGAGCTTCTCAATTCGCCGTTCGGAGTCGGCAAAAAACTGTAGGTCCCTTCCATTCGTGCAAAAATATAACACGCACACACAAATGGTTGCGAGAAGCAGGCCCAGGTTCACCTCGAGCTGTAGCGCCAACTAAGTAAGTAATCAAACCAGCTGTCAGATCATTAGTTTTCTTTTTCTAAAAAAGTGACTTCTAATCAAAAAGTCATGTATTTTCTTATTCATTTACTTAACTTAAGCGTCACTGCTTGAGACAGGGTAGCCTTCCATCCTCTTCGGTCCTGGGCTCGCTGCTTCCAGTTTTCCAAGCGCTCTGATATCTGCAATACCTTGGTCCTTAAAGCAGAGGTACGGTTTTTTTTTGTCATCTCGAACCTGGGGGCAGGGATTCAAAGATCCTCTCACCTGGAATATTATTGCCAATTCGGTTAATATGGACGAGCAAGTATAGTCCAAGTGTTGTAAGTTTTCGGACTACATCCACATCTTGACGCAGTTCATAGAGTTCGAGGTTATGTTTTCTCCTCCATTCCCCCTCTTCGCATATGGGTTCAAATATTTGAAAAAGAATTATTCTTTCGAAAGTATTCAAAATCTGCTTTGCGTTCCTACTGTATCAGCACCCTAGCAGAACTTGCAACATCAATGTTTTGTGGAGCATGAATTTCGTCTGCCGAGCTAGGAGTTTTGAGCACAGTTGTTTTGCCAATCCGAAGTAGCAGCGGTTTCCTTATTACACGCGTCTTCGTCTTCATCAGCAATCAACTTAAAGGCCGAACTAACATATAGTATAGTACGTCGACGTGCCTAACTGTGACAAGGAACATGTATTCTACGAACATACACCATACTAGCTTTTCACATCGATTCGTTAAGTTTTCGTTCACTTTTGCTCACTTAAGAAAGTAGCGAGCCCATTCGCTTTTTCGTATGAAAATTCGACATTTAACTTTAACAGCTGTGTAAATCGCTTCTGTTAAAGAAAACTTAACGCAGCATTTTGACAGTAGCTTCAGTTTGCTTTCGACTATTATAGTTAGGCCTTAAGTGTACGAAATTTTGATGAACTGTCGTCAAGTTTGCGACCATTACGTGAACACTGTCACAGCGAAAAAACAACATTATTTTTTAAATATTATAAGAATTATGTTAAACTAAATAAATCGATGTTGTTCTTTTTAGTATAACTTCCGATTTTGTGAATTTTTTATGTTCCTTAAAAATATTCAGCAAATATTTGTTATTCTACGCGATCTTTTTTAACATAAAACAAATTCTCTGTTTTGCTGTCAAACTCCTTGACAGTTTTAATTTTTTTTAACCAACGGAAATTCTGCGTGGAGGCAAATGAGCGACAGTAGATTTTATTTTCGTTCAGTTTTCTTCAACTTGTTCAGTATTTTTTCGTTGTGTTAGTGGCTTCAACTAAGCGAGGTTCAATTCAATCAGGGCCCCGCCTTCAAATGTTAAGATAGTTGTTAACCATATCCGTGTTGATTATTTCAAAACCAATAACAAGTTACGTAACATTCTTTACACTATAAGTTCTTCTAAGTACTTAGCACGAAAGAATAACTTTCAGCGTGACTTAATTTGCGTATTTATTGTGAAAGCCTCGAACACATCCATCCATATCCATTATGCCAAACAATAAGCGTATTGTTTTGCAAAATTTACTTTAGACTAGTACCAAATGACACGAACAATGCAAAAAATCTAATATGATGACGTATTGTTTCAGTGACGCACTTGACTCCAGGTAAACATTTGAAGGCGATGACAAGGTGCTAATTAAAGGCTCACGCAATAGAAGTTTGACAAGAAAGTTCTCATGTACTGATACTAATTATGTGCTAATCGAATGATTAGTTCATTCGCACAAACGTATTTGATTTGGAGTTTATGATAGGCGTGGTTGTTAATTGAATAATAAAATATTTTTCTTCTACGGTATCCACTGAGTTGTTGATTTTTTATTTATACAAATTCATGGAATATCACCTGTACGATTATGTGACGTAGTAATGCAGTTAACACATTGAACTTCTTAGAATTCGGCCGCGGGTTCGGCTTTAATCCAGATTGAGGCAGATGAATTTGTAGCCAGTGAAATCGTGAACGAAAACCAAACTAGGCCGGCACGACTGACTGACTGACTGACTGCCCCCCTTTTTGTAGGGAGCTTGAATACCACAATTGATGGGATGTGGCCAACCCAACCGGATTTTGTGAGATACTAGACCGCGCAATTAGCAAATTTTTACAGACTTCAGGAGCGTTGTCGTATGTACACTGCCGCCCATAAGTTTCCAGATAGTGCATTCTGATAGGGAAATTCACATAAAACGTTTTGTCTTTTTCATTTTCATAATCAAAATTTATTGTAAATCGTTTCATCAATATTATTTATAATTATCTAGCCAAATGACCCAATGAAGTGAAGCAAATAAATAAAAAGACTTGGGTAATAAAATAGAGTGAGATCTCTTTTTTGGTCAAGAATCCACCTCGTGCTTGCACCACTCTGGCCGTCAATCTAGGCGTTCTATCCAATCAACTTCTTGAAAGTTTTCAATGTTTTTGATCTCCAGACTCCAGGCAAGTTGGGGGATATCCCAATGTTTGTCTTCCGATGTTCGACACTGTTTACGAACCTCTCTATCAAGTACGTCCCAAAGCAGCTCTATTGGATTGAGATCAGGTGATTGGGCAGGCCCTTTTACTTCATCCAGGTATACTTGACAAAGCTTGGAAGAATGTTTGCGGATCATTCTTTCTTTCTTTTTCTTTAGGTGGCGCAACAGTTCGGAATGAAAGGGACCTACAGTTTTGTGCCGAATCCGAACGGCGATTTGAGAAGCTCATCATGATAAGTGATACTCTTTGAATGCTTGTCAGACATTCGAATAAGATGACACCGTGAAAAAAATTTCGAGTGTTTGCTGGGATTAATCCCGGGGCAGCATGCGTAGTAGCCCAAAATACTGACCACTACGCCATGGTCCTAACGGTTCATTATCTTCCAGGGAATCCAGCGCATTCTAATCTCAAATACGATAGTAAGGTGTGTTCTTCTAATACTTGTCTGTACTTCTCCTTATTCATGATTATATCGCTACGGATGAGGTCTCCACTTCAATACCAAAGAGAGAGAGAGAAGAGAAACATCCCCAGAGCATTATTATTGAACCACCTCCATACTTTACTATTGGGACCACACAATTAGGAAGCATATTTTCTTTATCAGACCGCCGAACGTAAACTGTCCGTTTTGGTCCAGAAATTTCGACTTGACTCGGTTGATATCCAATCCTAGTGCTCTTTTCCCCAATGTAGACGCTTGACTAGGTCATAAGAAAGGTTTTTGTGCTCCTACTTGATGCTGTTTTATCATTGTAACTGATATCTCCTTTGATTGCCAACGGTTGAACTTTGCACATATATATTTCTGGAGCTGTAAGCCATCGATCCCTCTAGCTTAATAATTTTATGGTATGGTCATCCTGTTCTGTTGTTAATTTGGGCGTTTCTCTTTCGGGTCTCGAGAGTCGATGATTCTTTAAACCGACGTTGGCGACGTATGGTATCTTGCACTGTCGTTTGTGTAATAGCATGCACTGTATGCCATACTTCGCTAACCTACTTCTATAGTTGCGAAGAGTCCTAGGTTTCCTACAAAATACCTGAATTGCAGTTTTTGAGAACATATTGTACAAAAGTCTAATTACAATAAAATCTCTCCTGAGTGGGCAGCCGTGCGACCGGAGTTTTTTGTCCGGTTATGAGAGCTATGAGAGAGTTATGAGAGAGAACGTATTTTGTATGGAAAGAAATTGGGTTCGGAAAATATGTCCGTTTAAAGGAATTGTCCGCTTATCGGAGAGTCTGCTTATGGGAGATTTTACTTCATTTTAATTTTCCGCTTTTTAATGACGTTTTCAGTTTCGTTTTATTACTCTCTGCATCGGTTTATGCCTGGGTTTCGCTCCTTTTTTAAAATTCCTTAATTGCTTTGAAATGTAATAATAGGTGCTTTTTTGAAATCTTGCTAGCCAGTCGTTCATTAAAACTATTACCAACCAGCCAAACCGAGCCGATTTACCTCCAAGTTGGTGTGTGTTAAGAGCCAACTGTCAAAGTATTCGGCATTCAACTATAAATGGTTGTTTTTTTATTTGTTGTGAAAACAATCAATTTCGTAAATTTATTCAATGTATAATTTACAAAAAGTGTTATGAAATCATAATATAGTTGATTGTATTTGTGAAACATCATTTAGTCATCGGCAGTCTGTCAAATGTTCTAGAAATCGCTTTCAGCGCCACCTGACGATGAGGTATCGCAAAATTTCTAGCCAGTTGCTTTTAGCTGTGGATAAAATCAAGAGTTGTAGCCCCAACTGGTTGTTGTATTTGTTTTACGTGTGAAATTTGACTTTGCCAGCAACTACTGGCTAGCTGCGTTTCAAAGAACACGACTAATGTCTAATATCGACCACAACCAGATGTGAAAGAATTTGGTTCATTAAAGTCTTACATAGAACAATAAACGTATAATTGTTGAATATGATTGGGAGGGAGAATGCATCATTTTTTTAGTGAAGCAGAACATATTATATAATTCCCTAGGTTAGATTAGGATAGGTTAGAACCGGGTTATGGGGCTGAGCCATCACAAAACACTAGGCACCATAGTGGACCCATCTCGATCCCGTGGAACCATATACTGATGGTACCTAAACCTACGTCACTTTCGTTAGGCCTATTCTTGAATATGCTAGCCAAGTATGGTCGCCCTACCAAGTCACCCATTCATCCAGAATCGAAGCGATTCAACGCAGATTCATTCGTTTTGCGCTACGAGGCCTTCAATGGAACGATAGGTATAACCTACCCCCATACGAGAATCGTTTAAAACTGATCAATATGCAATCACTCGAGAAACGTCGTCTCGTAGCGGACACACTCTTCATCCAGCAGCTACTAACCGGTAACATTAACAGTCCCACGCTCCTCCATACCATTTCCCTGAACACAAACCCACGCAACCTCAGATCTTTCCCACTCTTCCGCGTTAATCTCCACCGTACCAATTATGGGTATAACGAGCCTATATCTAGAATGCTCCGCACGGCAAATCGTATGCATAGGTCATTTGATTTTCAAAGCAGCAGGCTTACACTGAGAAACTCCCTCTACTCAACCTAATTCCCCTCCCTTTCTTAGACGTAAATCATTCTCTTGCTTCTAATTGTTATATTTCTTATTGTTCTTATTTAATTTTAGTTCTTAGTTTATATTAGTTTGTATTATTATTAATTTGTATTATTATTAATTTGTATTATTATTAATTTGTATTAGTTTTTTTTGTATTGGCTTGTACTAAGCAGAGAAATAAATTTAAACTTAAAATTGAAACATTTCCGTCTAAATTTTTGATTTCTCTGCAAAATTTTAAATTGATTTTGGCCAGTTTGGCCTGCCTCTTCCAATGCATCAAAGAAAGTAACTCCCTAAAACGAGCAATGGCATGACATTCACAAAGGATATGTTCGACATCCTCCGCTGAACCCAAGTCATTGCAGTATCCGCAATTCTGCATTCGTCTGTACTAGAATGTCCCATTATTTTGGCATTTCTCAGGAGACAGTGTCCGGAAAGTATTCCTATATTAAAGTGGTTAACTTTTCCCTACTTAGTCCAAGTATGACTTTGGCCCTTTTGTCATCTAAGGCCCTAAGGCTCTATTCTTGACCATCTATTGCCCGCCATACTAATGATGGTATCCCTTATTTGCATAATGGAGGTGCTTAGTGCACCATATCGATTATAGGCAGTGCCCCCCCCCCCCCTCCCCACCCCCTCTCTTTATTTCTAGCTCATCTCCGAGTTAATTTCCTTCTATACCAGAGTGTCCTAGCACCCAACATAGATTAACCCTGTTATGCCTGCTTAGGGTTTTGAGCGCAGAGCTACAACCTTCTATAATTGCCGATTTAACGATATACCATTCTAGCGGTCCGCTTTTCGCGCGGCCTGACTTTCAATGTAGTTAGTTATTTGATATCAGCTTTGTCACTAGTAGCTCCGCCGCTCTCTGTACCGCCAGAACCTCTGCCTGAAAGACACTACAGTCGCCCGGAAGTATTAAAGGCGAATTTAGCTCCAATTCTCTTGAATAAATTCCAGAATAGGTCCCAATTCTGGAATTCCCTAACTTTGGCCTAAAACCAATTTATAAATCTCCAACCAATCAAGCGATATTTTTAAATTTAATTTCAGATTTTAAGTTTTATACATATGTACGTATTTGTTTATCTTTTGCTAATCAACATAAAAAATCCTTCCTCAGGAGCTGCATTGTGCGGTAAAAGTTTTAAAAAAGATAAGAATATTCGTAATCATAATGATACTTGTATTCTAATTTTAAATAAGTATATTATACCCAAACTGTAGATACTTTATCAGAATTCAAAATTCATAACATGATAAGTCTAACGTCTATAGATGTTTTTAAATACTCAGGTAGTGCTATTGCGTAAATCCAGACGCTGTTAGCCACTTATCAGACATCGTGTTTGTTGTAAAAAAAGAACAAACAAAAAAAATATAAATTAATTTACGTAAATTCGGTAGACAGACGCACGACACCCGCCAATAAGTCTTAATATTTAAACATCTCTTCGACGCGTGATGGTCTTTATAAATATTTGTGCTCGTACCTTTTATTAACTGGTAAACATTCAATTTTGTTTTCGCTTTTTATTTTTCTTATCTAAGACTTTTCCCACACGCGATTAAATAGAAATTATTTATGATCGCCCTGACTGTGACAACTAAAGCCGTCGGTGCAAGGTGTCTCGCGGTTTGGTTAATCATTTGATATGACGAGTATCAAAACTGCAATACAATTCTGACTTTATTAGCCAGAGAGATAAGAAGACTTGAGGGATTGTTTCCTTTAGTAGGGGCTTGCGGATGTCTATAAAATGTACTTACATAGTACTTCATGTAATAAAATTACTTAACATTTATTGTCAGCTGATGGTACATATGGGCTGCTTACAAGTTAATATCTGATGAGACTTATATTGTTTATGTGTCTTAGCGATTACCACAAGTTTACCTCAAGTAAAGATATGCGATTATTAGTAGCAGTGGATTAAAAGGCAACAAAAATTAAACATGGAGGCACCCGCCATTCCTAGCTCAAAGTGACATCGTTGTCGTCGACTTGACATCATAACCTGTCAAATGGAATAGTTGTCAGCCAAACAAATAGAGAAGCCTATCCTATACCTATGCCTGTATCCGCTTTATTAAAATGTTGACATTTTGATACTACAGTGTCCCAAGGGTAGTAAAACTTTATGGTAATTCGTAAAAAACATTAAGAATTCTGCCTCGTCATCAATTCCGACGCTCATTTGCCATGACATTCCAGCTGTCAACTCTTTGGACAAAGCCAGACTGCTTGCTGCAAATTTTGCAGCTAGCTCAATGCTTCCAGATTGCGCTTTGCCTCCGCCTGTACTTGAGAGCGTTGAATACTCCATGGGACAAATCCGCTTTCGCACTCGTGCAGTTGCAAGAGTACTTAAAGATCTTAACATTCACAAATCCGCCGGTCCAGACGGTATATATCCGTTTTCAGACGGTTCTGAAGCGGTGTTCTTCCACGCTGGCAAAACCATTGCGTAAGTTTTTCTAGCTTTTCTATCCTATTCTTCTGGGCCCTTTCCGAGTAGATGGAAAACAGCATTTGTTCAGCCCGTCCCTAAAAAAGGCGAATCTTCTTCTCTCTCCAGTTACCGACCCATAGCACTTACGTCCCTTCTTTCCAAGGTCATGGAAACGCTGATAAACCGTCAGCTAATGAAATATTTTGAATTACGGAAGCTTCTCAACGACCGGCAATACGGCTTCCGTAGCAAAAGATCCACTGGTGATCTGATGGCATATCTCACCGAAAAGTGGAACAAATCTCTTCATCACTCTGGTGAGTTTAAGATTGTTGCACTTGATATTTCAAAGGCATTTGACAGAGTTTGGCATCAAGCTCTTTTGTCGAAAATGCGTGCATATGGCTTCGATGAACATTTTCTTCAATGGATTAGAAACTACCTTTCAGGCCGTTCAATACAAGTTGTATTGGATGGTTTCAAGTCTGCAATTCACCCTGTAAATGCTGGTGTCCCCCAGGGCTCAGTTTTGTCTCCGACATTCTTTCTTATTTTCATAAATGATCTCTTGGCTGTCACATCTAAACCAATTCATTCCTTCGCTGATGATAGCACCCTCAGCTTCACATATTCGTTTACAGATTCACGTCCCTGCTCTTCGGCTGTGGAACTTAAACGGTCACGTATGTTAAGCTCATTGAATTCCGACCTTGAAAGCATAACCAAATGGGGTATAAATAATAGAGTGGAATTTAATGCTTCAAAAACTCAATGCTGTCCTCTGTCGTTAAAGCATAATCTTACCCAGCAGCCATTATCCATGAATGGCTCCTGCATTGTTGAAACCGAAAAGCTTTCCATTCTCGGTATGTGTGCCAACTTACGTTGGAATGACCACATATTCGAAGTCGCCAAAAACGCTGCGAAATGCCTAGGTTTCCTTCAACGATGTAAGAAATTCTTTACCCCTTCTGATCTAGCTACAATTTATAGGGCGTATTTTATATATTCGCCCCAAGCTCGAGTACAATGCTCATATCTGGTCGTGTGCTCCAAAAACATCACTGCACCTGATCGATAGAATACAAATACGCGCGATAAAACTTACAGAGGATAGAAGCATCACTGAGTCAATTGACGCTCTTGAACACCGTCCTAATGTTTCCTGTCTTTCCCTGTTTTATCGCTTTTTCCACAAACAGTGCTCCAGCGAAATAGCTAGCTGCATTCCTCCCCTTCAACAATTTTCTCGAAACACACGTCTCGCAAGGAATGCCCATCAGTTTAAACTTAAGCTCAACTTCGGACGTACAGTAAAATATAGAGATATTTTCTTTAACCGCTCAACACGAATGTGGAATGCTACACCAAACACGATTTTTCCCTCCCGTTACGATCTACGAGGTCGCCGTGCCCGTGGTGGTTAGTGCGTTGGACTACCACGCAATGCTGCCCAGGTTCGACTCCTGGCCGGGTCTAACACCTAAAAGAGTTTTTTGACGGTACCACCTCTTTCGAATGCCTGACAAGCATCAACGAGTATCATTTGTCACGATTGAGCTTCTCAACTCGCCGTTCGGAGTCGGCAAAAAACTGTAGGTCACTTCCATTCGTGCAAAAATATAACACGCACACACGAATGGTTGCGAGAAGCCGGCCCCGATTCACCTCGAGCTGTAGCGCCAACTAAGTAAGTAAGTAAGTTACGATCTACAAGCATTTAAGACCAATGCGCATCGGTATCTCCTCTTTCATCCTCCCTAAATTTCCCTTGGCCCGCGCTGTGCAAGACATTTTAAGGGTTTTCATAAGCCCTTTAGCGCGCGTGTATTATACAAAAAAAAAAAAAGAAATTGACAGTCATCATTTAATGGCTCTGTGCTACACTTAAGGACCGAATCACAATGTGACGTTCACGCGATCGTACGTTGACAGATCGAGTAAAAACAATGGGCTCTTATGGTGTCACACAACAAAATGTGACCTCAGGCGTTTGATCGTAAATATCGTATAATATCGTAAACACCCAAGTATGTATGTAGAGCTACTCTCTACTATGTCGCGCGTTTGACAGCTCACGCACAGTTGTTTTGCTTTTGATTTATTTTTTCGTGCGTTTGACAAATATTTATCGTGAGTCGGTAAGAAGTCTGTCAAACGACCATTATGCGTTTCCATCCAGTCTTCATAGAACATTCTTCAGGCTTTAACAAATAAATGGCTATTTGTACGGGTTTATGTTATCAAAACTAGTAAGGAAAGTAGCAACAAATTTAATAGTTAATTTTAGTAAATATTCCTATGTAGTTTTTTTTTAATCAATCAAAAAAAGAGAAATTAAATAAAAACTAGAGAAACTAGTATTTATTCTAGAAACGATTTGTTAAAATGAATTTATCTATCTTTGTTGACAAAAAAAGATAGATGTCTTGTGATTAGGTTTATCAACGACAAGAAATCGGAAATTAATTATATTCTCAGTGAAGTATAATATAATATAATAATAAATTGGTGTCTAGTATTGGCTAGGATAAGTGGCGAGCTACATACGTTAGCCTAGAGATCTAGTTAGGTAAATCATTTTGTTCATTTGACTACGTTTGACACTTTATTTACGTATTTCAGTATTTCAGTGATTAAATTGTTTCGTATATATTGTTGAGTACGATATATTTTTGGTGGGCCTGAAAAAGATTGACATACATATCTTGTACAGTAGCTTAAAGTGCAAGTGGTATTTGACTTCTTTTACATAATTGCATATTGCTTCATTTTTTTAATTAAACACGTTGCGTTAATTGGTTTTGTATTTTCATATTCATTACCATATTCACTGAAAAAATTAATAATAATCCATCCTTTACGCATTCTCTCTACACTCGGTTTTCACACTTGGCAACAGAGACTTCTAATCTTTTCAATAAATTGCACACCTTATTGTCCAATCCCATCCGTCGGTTTATTTATGAACACAAGAGAGGATCACTGGAAAAGAGAAAACATGCGTGATTTGAAACGACCTATACCTATACGCAGCCCATTAAAGAACTGCAGCGATCCTGCCGGACAACCTAAATAAGAACTTAACTTCTGACCTTCTGTCAAAAACCTGTAACCGTTCTTCTTGGTCGGTCTTTTGCTGCCACCTATTCGCTGATAACTCTTCAGGTTGTAATTTTGCATTTAATATTATTAACGGGTTCAATCCCAGCAAAAACTAAAACTTTTTTCACGGTCTTTCGAATGTCTGACAAGCATTCAAAGAGTATCTTTTGTCATGAGTAACTTCTCAACTCGCCATTCGGAGCCGGCAAAAAACTATAGGTTCCTTCCATTCGTGCAAAAATATAACACGGACAAACAACGAACAAATAAAGAAGAATCATCATATACATATACCTACATATGTACATACCATATTATATTTCTGTAGTATAGGTACCATTAACGGCACTCATACTTAACCAATCTTAACAAACGAGGTGTCGAAAGAAAGATAATTTCCTGGAGCAGTGACGAATTGCACTTTCACTTTATAAATTTTTACAAATTAAAAAACCGATCAAACCGATGATATATTTTTGCTATTTCGGAATTATATGGGAAATATTTGTTGTTGGAAGAGTTCATTTTGGTTGATTTATTTGCCATTGATGCAAGTTGTAGTGGACAAATACATATGTATATCAACCACAATGAAGTTTCGAAAAAACAAACACTTCCTACTTATATGGTTTCCATGGGATTTTCATGGGCTGACAGATGGAAATCATAAATGGGAAGTTTGGATTTTGGGGGTTTTGGGGGATTTACTCTTGCGAGAGTTCTCGCACGGGCACACTAGTATTATTATAATAGAAACATAGAATAAAGAAACGAATTAAAACGCTTGGATATGATTTCTTCGGCAACCCTACCAAATATCTAATTTCAAAATACCTTTTGGACAAAATACCTTTTTTTGGTATACTGACCTTTGGATATATTTTTTTTTTAGTGAAAATACCTATTGTACCAAATACCTTTTTTCAGGAAAAAGAGTTTTTGAAAGGTATTTTCAGATTTTGCCAATACTAGACCCAACCCACTCTCTGTTATTCCAGAACCACGATAGTTAAAGGATAAAACTAATATTATGCTTAGAAATAGAAGTGAAGCCCAAACTATTAATAAACAGAAAGTCAGCAACTTATGCCCAAATCCAGACTTGAATATATTCTTGGAAGTGTGGATTATTGAGAGAAGGCGCGGCGCCGCCTTCCGCGAAAAGGTATTTTGTCCAAATACATATACATATGTATAAATGACACGAAGTCCTAAATATTTTAAGCCCACACAGCTAAGCTCGTGTTTAAAGTAAGGCGCGTTTTTTTCAAATCTATATAGACTTCGAAAAATCTCTCCATACAAAAATAAGACTGGATAATTATCCATTTTGTTGTATTTTACATTGACAACATGTTGAAAAAAAACACGCCTGTATTAAACATACGGAATCATTTGGAAACTTAAAAAATCTGCCAACGCCGAAATGTCAATAAATGATGCAGTACGTACATATGTATTTCTTTCAATAGAAATGGATGAGTCCAAGATAACGATCCAATACATATAGCACGAAATTCACCAACAAAATTTGGGAAACTTGATCCAACTTAACAGAAACATTTAGTAGGGTATACGAGTATAATAAGAAGAAAAAATCCATTTTTTGTTGGAAGGGGGTGGTTTACATGGTTGTTTCAATATGTTAACCGTATTTGCTGCTCTTGTTTTTTTCCGGACTATCAATTTGCAAATGAATTCGATAATACCATATTATATTGTAATAAAATTTACACCTCACCAATCATTTGTATACTTTCCAACAAAAAAAAAAAAAAAAGGAAACCAAACACATTCCTAGTTAAAAAAAACCACATTACACAGTGAACTAAACAATAATTATTAATTCGGTTCTGAATAAATGTTATTTTATTTTATGAGTTGGAATTTCAGGTGTGGTTCACAATTAAAACAAAAAAAAAAAGCGTATGCCACAAGTTCATGAAATCCAAAAACATTTTTGTAAGCGGATATATTAAATATTCAAATAAAAAACAAAATTAACGATAAAAACCGCCGCTTTGAGCATTATTTTTAAATTTTTGTGGTTATAATTATTAGCTTTGTAATCGTAATCCTTCATTTGTATATAACCAAAATGTATTTTAATTTAGCTTCAATATATTTATTTTAAATCCTTTTTTTGCTTTTAATTTCTTTAAAGTGCGACTGTCAATCTTTATCCAAGCTGCACAAAGTAGTTTCTTTGAGAGGGCACTTACAAAAAAAAAAAAAAAACAGCAACAAAGAGGAGAAAAGAAAATAGAAAATGCACTCATACATACACATGTACATATGTACATAATATGTGTATGTAGTTTCCACTTCAATCCTCAAGTATCCATACTTCATGACTTTTGTTACTGTAAAGTGGCATTCGTACAAAACTAATACAGGCTGTCTTTAAAGTGAATGCACTGATTTTGGTGTTTAAAACGTGTCCCACTTTAAGTCGGTAAATTTATTTGGAATTGAATAATTTTCAAGTACTAGGTACTTCCTGGAAAATAATAAGTAGAACTTATAAGTGACAAAAAGAAATAAATACACTGAGTTACAAAAAAAGTGGCGCACATTGAAATTTTGCGATCATTTCAAATAAGTTACTATTAACATAAAATTTAGTAATTCATGTAAAAAAAGATAAAAAAAATGGAAGAACTTACAAATGAAACATAAATTAACGAAAATGGGCAAAAGCTTCAGAACTTAACACTTAAAATTTTTATTTTTATGTTTTTTTCTAAAGAATCCTCGTTCCTTTAGTAAGTAGGTATTTGCTCCCCGAACATCTAATAAAGTTTTAACCCGCCTGGGCATACCTTGAATAAGGTTCCTTACGATGTTGTCGTCCAAATTCTCCCATTCTTCGAACAGAGCAGATTTAAGTCCACTGAGTGTCTCTGGAAGGGCAGGTCGCTTCCTAATCATTCTTCCCAGCAGGTCCCAAAAGTGTTCGATGGGATTCATATCCGGGCTCATCGCAGGCCAAGCCATCGCGTAAATTTCTACTTCTTGTAAATACTCGGTAAGGCACCTGGCAACGTGTGGTCTAGCTTTGTCATGCATCAGAAGGAAGTTTTCTCCAATAAATGGTGCGATTGGAACCACATATTCCTCTAGAATGTTGGTGATATAATACCTGGAGTTCACCGACCCTTCCGCGATGCACAGTTCGGTTTTTCCGTGCTTGCAAATTCCTGCCCACACCATGACGGAACCTCCCCAGAAATTTCCCCTCTGGGCAACTGTCACCGAAGAGTTTCTCTCACCTGAACGTCTCCACACTTTGCTACGTCCATCTGGTGAGCGCAGACAAAACCTGGACTCATCTGTGAAAAGAACTCAGCTCCAGTCGGCCTCGATCCAATCTTGGTGAAGACGAGCAAATTTCATCCGATGTCGCTTGTGCTGTACCGTGACTCTCGGTACACGAGCCGGTTTTCTTGCTCTCAGGCCACTCTCCACTAATAGCCGTCTCACCGTTTGAGCACTCACGTCCATCCCTCTAATGGATCTAAGTCTGTGAGACAGTTCAACCGCTATTTGGTGACGATCTCGAAGGCTTTGAATTATCGATCATCCACTGCAGATGTTGCTCTAGGGCGACCTGAGCCTTGACGCCGGGTGTAGGCCTTGGTTTTTCTGTACCTTTTAATTATCTTCTTAGCGTCGTCTCAAAATGTGTATATCTTGCGTCTAGTAGAAAAAATGATTATCATACGGTTTTCCTGCAAAAACATAGCGGCATATTATCAAAACAATCAACAATAAAATGCTGTCAACAATCCTTTTAAAAATACGTTTCTTTACAAAATTACAAGAATCAGGAGGCATTTGAACCATCAATCTAGTGTCAAAATGGTGGATAAACAAGCACATAAGGTCTGTTTGGTCACTTCTTTGTGGACAAGTTGGTGAAATCTGTCAAATAGTAAATCATTTGAAAAGTGGGCGTAAATCCTTCCAGAGAGTGGAAAACTTGCACAAAAGTAACCAAACGGAATTGAAGCACATTGTGGGTAAACCATCAACATTTCACAAACTGTCAGTTGGCTGGTTTGACAGTGTTGGCATACTCAACCAAAGAAAAAGTTGGTTCATAAAATCACAACTTTCTCAATTAATCGGCCATTTTCAACACTCTCATTTGGGCCTCTTTTTTGTGATTTGTTGTGATATTTTTAGATTAACAAACAGGAGTTTATGTGATTTTATGCAATTTTGTGAAATTTTATAAAAAATCACAAGTTACCAAACAAACCTATATATTCTGCTACTGTCACAGAAGGCAGTTGACACGTAGGTCGATTTATGATACATAACAAGTTTCGTGTGTTCCTAAAGTAGACACAAAATGCGGAGCTGAAATAAGGCCACCACGAAGGTGAGAAATGCAAATTGCGTACGTCCGACATCTTTCAAATCCACTTGCAAAGTGAAGTCGGAAACTATGTCGCTAACGACATCAGTCTGTCAGGCATCCATCCGACCAAGTCTGTCAGATCTTTCGTATCATGTGAACCCCCCTATTTGCGTTCCATGAAACAGAACTTCAGAAGTTATGATAAAAAGAACATGCGCTGGTACTTCTCAAAGCTGAGAACATCGAACAGAGCTAATCTCACGTAAAAAAAATCCCTCTGTTTTTTTTAGGACCACTTGAGTGGCGACATTCCAGGAGATGTTGTTCTACTTGTTTTGTTACTATACCTCATTCAATTGATCCACCTAACTGATTAATTTTATTGATTTCTGACAATCAATTAAATTATCACATGATCGCTTAGAATATGCGACAGTGTACTGGTATTTGACGCTTGAATGTTGTGTTCGTTACTGAACAGTGCAGGTATGCAAATGCGAATGACCTTCAAAACTAGTTTATTAGATTTAATAATTACAGTGTTCATGTTTGCATGTTCCACAACAATAACTGTGCGTGTTTATTATGATTAGAATTTGTTGTTAAACTGAGTCAAAGTCGGTAATGAATAGTTGTGGCAGAGCCAAAATAGCATAACATTAAAGTGCGTGGACACGTCATGGCAACTGATCTTTATAACATTGTCAGATGTGACAGATGTCAATATTGATACATATATGAATAATATTTGTTTAAAGACTTATCTACGCTCGGGGACGCATCCAATCACTCAGATTGATTCATCCTTATAAACCTGCCTTTGACAACCACCTGTCAAAGTTTCCATTAAAGAGAAGTAATTCATGACATCCAACAGCAATTATTTAAATTAAATCGTTGTACATATGTCATCGAATATAAATGATATATTCAAACTAGCCGTAACCCGGTGCGCTTCGCTCCGCGCACATAGTTATTCGGGTATGACAGAAAGGAAGTAAATAGTAGGAAGCAATCACTGCTGTTTTATTTTTTAACTTCAATTTCCATTTTTTTCTATCTGTCTGTCTGTCTATATCTATATCTATATATCCATCTATCTATTTATCTATCTATCTATCTGTCTGCCTGTCTGTCTGTCTGTTTGTCTGTCTATCTATCTTTCTGTCTGTCTGTCTGTCTGTCTTTCTGTCTGTCTGTCTGTCTGTCTCTCTGCCCGTCTGTCTATCTGTCTGTCTGCCTGTCTGCCTGTCCGTCTGTCTGTCTATGTGTCTGTTTGTTTGTCTGTCTGCTTGTATGTCTGTCTGTCTGTCTATCTATCTGTCTGTCTGTCTGTCTGTCTGTCTGTCTGTCTGTCGTCCTGTCCATCTATCTGTCTATCTGTCTGTCTGCCTGCCTGCCTGTCTGTCTATCTATCTGTATGTCCGTCTGTCTGTCTGTTTGTCTATCTGTCTGTCTGTCTATATTAATTGACCAAAATGATTTACATTCACATTTCACCTGAAATTACGAAATTTTGTATGACAGGTACCGAAACCACCGGTTGTCGAGTAACTGCACTGATGCTATGTAGTATTCTATATTAAGAAAAACGTACTCTGAAAATTTTACCAAATTCGGTTGGGTAGTTTCCGAGTCTATAAAAGACAAACATAGTACAATGTATGTATAGTGTACTCTCTCCTTACGGACACCTCTCATAACCGTACACCTCTTATAACCGGACAGATTTCAAAGAACGGAAGTAAATACACGATTTTTCATACCAAAAATTCTCCCATAACCGGACTCTCTCATAACCGGACACGGACACCAATTTTCGTAACCGCAATAGAATGTCGCTGTCTCTTAAATGGACAAAACACATCTACGTATGGCAAACTTTTTACGTACTTTATTTTTTTTTTAATTATGTTTTTCTCTTTACACTTTGCAAAGAAACGAAAAAAAAATGTAAACTGTGGGGTGTGCCTTTGCATTATCGAGTTCGCGGACACATGATTTTCGGTGGGGAATGCTTGAATGATAGACACACATATCCAGCATTTTGAGAGAAATTTTATATAATTTTTGCGAGTTTTGTGTAAAGATAAAAATGATTCTGCTGTTACAGTGAAGTGAAAATTTCTCTCTGGTAAGACAAATAATGTCGGAATATGGAAGTATATACTGTATTACTCGTCAGGGTATCCCGTCTTGTCCTAACGTACCTAAAATTGTCAAGACCCGCTAGTTTTTTCAACCATTGACGGCATATGCTGTCTTGTTCGCGAACGTGTAATCCAACAACTATGTGCATTTATAAATCTCGTTGCAGTTTTAAATAGGTTTGTATGTTAAGTGTATGTATGTCTGTAACTTTGCGGTTGATTGTCATAGACAGAAATTAGTATTTTTCTTTTTTAAAGAATGTCAATTTATTTTTTTCTCCAATAACCGGACACCTGTCATAACCGGACAAATTTCTCGGTACCGTCAGTGTCCGGTTATGTGAGAGTTCACTGTATTACATTCATTTTTATATATGTATATACATAGATCTAATAAGTTGACTCCAGCGCCACCTATCGGGTCCAGATTTTATTATAGAACTTTCTTTTTTGGCACTGAACTAACATACCTACTCATATTGTGAATATGAGCCTTTTTGGTCCATAAATATAGAAGTTATTAATAACTTGACTCCAGCGCCACCTAGCGGGATGAAATATACTTTACGACCTATTCTCATATCTACCAAATATACACACAAAAATTGCAAGAAATCGGTCGAGTCGTTTCGGAGAATCGCGACCACAAACACCGTGACACGAGATTTTTATATATCAGACAAATTTCAGTTGTAAACAGATACTGTTAGCTTTTTGCCTTTTTCTAGATAATACACAAAGCCTTTTATTTTTAGGACACACAGTATAAAAAAAGGCTTGTTTGGAGTAATTGCAATGTGAGCTATTTTCTATGTTAAATTTCCTTGCTGTATATTTTTCTCATGCTTCTTTGACGTTGTTCGAGTTGGGAACTTTTTTTTTCTGTAGTTTCAGGAGTTTTACATCTGTTTTTGCGTTTTTGAATTCTCAAATCTCATCCCTAAACCAACATAGCCACCCCAGTTCAGTGAACAGTGAGAGAGCGCACTCACCCATTCAGCAAAAAAAAAACAAAATGTATAATGTGTTCGTGGTTTAGAGTTAACACACACAAATGCACATATGCACAGTTAGGAGAAATGCGCATTGACCAGCTGTAATTATACATGCCATTTGCTATCATGTAGTCACTAAAAAAAAAATGGTAGAAAATAGAAACAAACCCTTGGAAAGCATTCTCTTCTCACTGACTAAGCTTTGCCTTTAAGAGGATTAACTTCTCTCAAAGCTGAAAAGGGTATTCGTTGATTTATAAATTTAAATTCAAATCTTCAATAAAAATTCGCAACACAACTGTGTACAAGTACAAATGCAAAAAAAAATCCGTTAAAGCCTATTGCAAATGGAATACGAGTACTCGTACCAATCATCGTTTTTTTTTTCTAGAAACCTAGTCACAGTTCCATTGGCATTAGCATTTGAATGACATTTGTGTGTGCAAACACCTGGTGTTCCACTTCCTGATTTGAAATTTACAACGAATAGCAAATTTCCCACATAAAAGTAAAAGTGTTCGAAATAGGGGTAGAAAATGGAACAGGTATACTCGCCCCCACCCCACGTTGTTTAGTGCTGCTCCAACCTCCGCGCCGCGCCGCCGATGGAAATATTAAAAAACGTGCTTGGCATTGGGAAAATGATAAGAGTGTGTCAGAAAATAGAAAACATTTTTCGATTGAGCCATTTAATGTGTTTGACCTTCCGTGGCATTCGATGATTTATTTACTAAAAGGCTTTGGCTGGCAATGGAGGCGGGGACTTAACATAATTAAAATGCAAGATGCATGCAAATCTGATCAAGTGCGGTGTTGAATTTTGAATTGATTAACTGTGGTTGTTTTTTTTGCTAGGCAGTGTAAACATCAGGTACAGGTTTGTTTACAATAAAACGAAATTAAGCGCTTATTTAGCGATGTTCACGGGAGTTTACCCAGTCTATTTAAAAAAGAGTATAGAAGTCCCCGTTCGATTTATTAGCGGCCATCACTGAGAATGTAGAGTTTTATTGTACTGTCAATATTTGAATTAGCAAATTTTATTTTGCCTCTTTACCCATGCAGCTGGCACAGGTGTCATCTCCATCTGCATTTGTTGTCCATTTTAAATTTGTACAATATGAATAATTTAGATCCAACACGTCATGTTAATGATGTACCTTGAGTCACAGTACACATTACTAAGGTTTTATAATACTCCGATCCAAAGAGTCAAATTTGTTCGCCACTTAATAACGAAACTAAAGAGCGGATTTTTAATTTTTTTAAAAAAGAACCCGCCAGTTGCGGAGGGTACTGCGACCTAGCTAAAAGATCTTTTGTACTGTATAGTCATAGTTTAGGGAATGAGCAGAGGATGAAATTGAGCAATTTCCCGGGAGTTCAGATTTATCGGTCCGGTTATGCCAAAGCATAAAGTTTTAGGTAGGCGGTCAGTTACCACGCAGATCATGTTCTGGGATTTCGCAGAGAAGATTGACTTGATCTGTGTGATCTTTGTAGTTCATCTCTCCTTTTTCCAGAAGTCTGACTGGAGTGGCGGAAGAGCAATAAGCGCTTCTACAGCAGCTGTCGGGCAGGTGCGCATAGCGCTAGTTATTGAGTTCGGTCAGTTCACCGCACTGCAGGTGTAAAACAACACCACAATTTCATTCTGAATGTGTTTTTTTTTTTTATTTCGTCATCTACTCCAATTTACAGTAAAGGCACTGTGAACACTGGTAGTGCCGAGGCATACAAGCATTTGTAGCTTCTGCAGCTTTGAAACGGTTAATTTCTCTTTAGTTTTGCTGCACCATACTATACGGATGAATATGTTATGATAGGTTGTATCATCATTGTGTACATATATAAGTATTTGTGTATAATGTATTGTGGTGTGGATTTGCTCTCGCATCTGTCAAAATTTAAATATGGCGGACTTTTGACTCGGAGTTATGTTATGCGTACCTACGACCTTGAGTTATCTGTCATGTGATTATACCTGTCATCTGGTTAGCTTTATTTGAAAACTGCCTTAATTCTGTCATAAAACTTAGAAATTAAGCTCTTGTATTATTTGAATTGAAATTGAATTGAATAAAAGAACTAGCAGCAGTTATCGGTGTTTACGAGATAGTTAAAAGTGACAGCTGTCTGTCGTTAATGACGTTTTACTTCTATTAAATCACTCTGTCACTATTAAGTGCTTTGGGCAGTTTTAAAAATGTAAACTTGTAGTTTTTTATACTTTAAGCCAAATTCTAATTTTGAGTGCAGCTTTATAGATAAGTTACAAAATGTCGGAAGACAGCGATTTTTGTGAAATGGTTTTAGTCTTTGCTGCCTATTAACACATTCGAATATTCCCAGTGGGAAAATTTGTAACTGCTTCCATGGTAAGTGCATATTTCTTTAAAGAAAATATTGAAAATGTAAGATCTTATTAAAAGTAACGTCTAGTAAGCGAATGTGAAAATCTGCATGCATCGAAAATCTCATTTTAAATATTATTGAAATTTTACATCGATGCCATTACTTATTCACTTATCAGGCGTTACATTTGTAAGATGTTTTTCTCTTCAAACCATTCCTGGAATGAAAAAACAGTTATTCGACTCAGACAAATCCAATCATGACCAACTCCGTCAGGAATTTTTTCGATGTTGCATCATTTGAAGTTTGTTATTGAGTGGTGCTAGTACTCTTCAGTAAAATTAATAATAATAACAATAATTTAAGAAGGTTAGTAAATGCTTAGACACCAGGATGTAGTAACTAATGTTTTCAATAACTAACTTTAACTGCTAAGTTAACTGATTCCCTGTAAGGCATATAGCAAGTGCTTACCACCCTAGGACGTAGTAATCAATGTTTTCAGCAATTATCAATCACCGCAGAAATAAGTGATTACCGGTAAGCCAGTTGGTAATCGATTCTGTAATAAGGAAAGTCAGCGCTGGTAGCTACCAATCAGCACTTACAGAATCGATTCGGTAAGCAGTAATTTCCTACTGGGTTGGATCGTAGATAAAGACACAGGGTCTAAGACAGGCGAAGAAACTTTATTAGCCTTGATAAAAACAAACTCCACATTCAAACTGCATTCCTTACGGGGCACTGTAAGTTCAAGCGATATCTCAGGAAGCTAGGTTTCTCAGATAAGGATTCATGCAGATTTAGTTAATAAATCTAGTGAAATACAGGAGCACATACTGAGGGAATGTGGGGCCCTAACCAAGAAAAAGTTCCAGTGTCTGTTTAAGTACCACCTTACTGCAGAGTATCTGCCACAACCGTAGCGCAAGTGGTTAGTGCGTCGGACTACTGAGCCAGCGGTCTTGGGTTCGAATCCCGTCGCAAACACCTAAAAAAATGTTCACAGTGCCCACCACTTCCGAATGCCTGACAAGCATTCAAGAGTATCATTTGTCATGTAAAGCTTCTCAACTCGCCGTTCGGAGACAGCAGAAAACTGTAAGTCCCTTCTATTCGTGCAAAAAATTTAACGCGCACACACAAATGGTTGCGGGAAGCTAGGCTGGGTTCTACCTAGGCCTGCTGAAGCCAAATATTATTATGTTTATCTGCCACAACTGCGAATTCGCAGGGAAATTGGTCTGGATAAGGTGTAGCAAGTTAGGCAATTCTCACCGGGCTAGATGTGACCTAAGCTCTCTCTAACCAATTCCAATAGGAATCTTGACGAGATTGATTTTCCTTTGTCTAGGATTTGTAGGGCGCCATAGACCTAAAAGTAATAGCAGTCGAATACGATTTCTACGATTTCTTTGATAAGTTTTGCTAAAATTTACTCCCTGATCTATTTTGTATTAAAAATCCTGTAACTTTATAGATCGCACTACCTTACCAGTAACCACTGCATCACATAGTCACATTTACGTAATTATTAACAGTTACCTAAGACTCGTTTCTCTGCGATAATATAATCTACATATTATGTATGTTATATCTAATCTTTCAAAATATTCACATAAGGAAATAAAAACACAAATCTCTAGTTCCGTGTACTCCTACACGCTTATGTTGCGAATAAAAAAAATGTCCCCTTACCAAACAATGAAGACCGATAAATTCACAAAAATATTCAATCACAAGCTATCGACTAATGCTGATCTATAATTTATTTATTTAATTTATTAACCACCACTCATCGGTGATAAAACCGTTAATATTTTATTGATTGTAGGACTTGTACTATTTTCTTGCTGTCAAAATTTACGCTTTTATTGCCCCAATCAGCGATTGACTTAACTTGATCAAAACATGTCGATTACTTAGTTGGAATTTGCCAATAAAACCATAGTCAGCCTCATACAATAATATACACTACGATTATTTAAAATTGTAACCAAAAAGAAACCGTTTAGTAATAAAATGTTTAATTGACCATTTTACACACGTTTCGAGTATGTTTACACGCAAATAGCATACGAGCTTATTATTGACTGATATGACAAAGTTAGCACAGATAATAATCTACTGTGACGTATCTGCGATTATCTGTGTAAACACAATCAAGGTAGTGGTGATGGTGATAAAGCGATTGTGGTGGTGGATTTTCGTTAAAGCGTTCGATAACTTTTAGTGGGGGGCGATGGTTAGGTTTAAGAAAATAAGTCAAGATCAAGTTATCAATTGCTGCCGAAGGTGTGCGGTCGTGTGACGGGTTAACTGTGAAAAAAAAATTGAAATAAAAAGCTGTTGTGAAATTGTATTTTATTAAAACAAAGTAAATATCTTTTTATCTAAACGAAGAGTTGTGAAATGATTTAGTGATGAAATCCATCTGATTTTTTGAATCCGAAAATTCTTATAAATATTTTGAGAATTTTAAACAAAAAAAGGATAATATTGATATAACGTTTTCGCTTACTCAACCTGTGAGTTGAAAGTATGTATTTCTTGATAAATATGAAAGTTTCAAACCAACATTTTAGCCCCCGTGATCCCCTGTAAAAAATGGGTTCTGCTCAGTCTAACAAATCAGTCCTAGTTTCAGTAACAACATTTTTACAAAAAATATGCTTCACAATGTCCTGATTGAAAAAAAAAACAAAACGAAGGGAAATGCCGTATATCAAGAAAATGTTTGGCACTTCACTATAGTAGTATTCAACACTTGGCTTTTTAGTTTAGTGACTTAAGTTTTTATATTTATTCGGATTTTTGTTTTAAATTCACTACAGTATAGTACGAATATCCTTTTATTTAGTAATTATTCTTTTATAATCTACACAAGCTAAAGGGGATATGAATACCCACCCTTATAATGTTTACACACAGCGCGAGCACATGAAGAACATGAACGAGAGACAGACAGATCGGCGTAATGATAGGAAACTCAGGTGTTATTTTTCAACTAACTCTATGGGTGGTGTCCAGGATAACTGGAGAGTTTTTGTGTATTATTGAAAGTTTTTGCCATTGTTTACCCTTGGTCTCCACTGGCCATAGTTCATTGCAAGAAACATTTTATGCAATTGAAATTTTCAATGGAAACCGCAGATTTCAAGAAATAATTTATTTTATAGAATCAATTTCTACTTTTATTTTTTGCAATCTCTGCGGAAATAAATCCTGAAATAAATTTAACAAGGACTTTCAATTAAATAAAACTGATTTGAGTTTTATGACTGATTGGCGAATTTCGCAAATAAAATCTGTTGAATTAATCAACTGTTTTAAGCAAATTGTTTGTGGAATGAGTATGTTGTCACGAATCCTAGAAGAAAGTTTATACCCGTTGCAGTCTTATGGGGCGAGTTGTGTGAACGTTTCTGGAAGCGAATTGTTTAGTCATTTTCCATCGAGTTCTGTTGTTAGGCCTTTGGATATCGCCGGGGAAAGATATTTGTGTAAAACACAGCTTTTTTGGACTAGAATATCACACTAGTCTAAGGATACTTCGATTGGACGATGAAAAATTCTGAAACGGTCTTCCTATTTTTGTCATAAGCTTTCATTAAATTTATATCCAGCCGCAGATGCCGTCGCCAATAAGTATGGGGTGCATACTTCCTGTCCACTTAATGATTTCGGGGTAGGTATGTATGTTTAATGATCCAGATGTTAAGGCTTCATATAATGAGCTATCTTTGTATATAACTACATCTGATGCTCTTCCGTTCCCTCTAACATCAATATAAACAAATCTGCTGTGTGCATCAACCACAGCTAACAAGATGACACTAAAAAATCCTTTATAATTAAAGAAATCAGATCCAGGGTTCGGAGGGGCTTTAATCCGGATATGTTTTCCATCTATGGGTATAAATGGATTAACCTAAAATCAAGGCCTCCTTTTTTCCCGGATTTTTCGATTTTCTCTAGTTCTTGCGAAGCCATCACGGCAAGAATTAATCGTCGCTGCTTCCTCGTATATTAAATATTTGCAAATGAAATATCCTGACAGAATTTGCCCACACAATGAAAAAATAAAACTTTCTGAAATGATGTCGGAAATAAATATGTCTCGTGGAGACTCGGTGTTATTATTCGCAGACATTTTTTCTAGATGCTCTCTATTATTGTTTTGTGCGATCAATTTCTTCAGCCATACCACCAGCTTTGTTTTGACTTAAAGAATTCACCCATAGCTACACATCGACATCGTAGGCTTAGTTAAAAAGGAGTTATGGGGCCAAGGCACCACAAAATACAAGGCACCATAGTGGGGTCATCGCGATCCGCTTCAAGGCACCCTAAACCGAAGCATTTCCGTCTAAACATTTGATTTGCAATTTTAATGATTGTGGCCAGTTTAGCCAGCCTCTTTCAGTATATCAAAGATGTAACTTTTTAAATATTTTCCAAGAGAACGAGCAATTGTATGACATTCACAAAGAATATGTATGTTCGACATTCTCTGGTGAGCCCAAGCCATTGTAGTATCTGCCTTTGTCCGTGCTTGAATGTCCCATTCTTCTGGCATGCTTTCTCGGGACTCAGTGTCCAGAAAGTATTCCTATTAGAGTTCTTAACGTTGCCCTTTTTAGTCCGACAATAACTTTGGTCCTTTTGTGGTTTAAGACTAGCCTTGGACACCCTATGTCCATCATCGATGTCATTTGTAATATTACATCCCTGTGACAGCTTTTGACATGATTAAATCTAGTCATTCGATGGTCCTGATTACCTTTAACTATCTTGGTCTCCGTTTTAAACGATTACCGGACGATTGACTGAGTTATAAGAATGAAATAAGTTAAAAATACAGATAACGTGGCATTAACGAGGAATTAATGAGGTGTTAGTGAGTTACATAGTTTGACTGCTGTTGCAAATATAAATTTGAATAACAATTGAAAAAAAATAAAAAAATTTAAAACAACCAGTAGCAGATAATAGTTAAGATAAGCGGATTTAAATAGATACGACTCCAAACGGCTTGAGTGTGCCTTTTGTTTGTTAATCTAATTTGTTTTATAGATATCAATCTTATCCACACTTTAAGTCCATAAACTTGAAGTGACATTTCCAAAGTTCAAACAAATCAGTGAAACAGTGATTCACAAGTGGTTGTCAAGTGGTGCTTGCAAGTACCTAATTTGGGTTTTGCTAAAACGGTAAAAGATCTTAGACTGTCGTCTTTTAAGGGCACTTTGCATTATATGGAATCCGTTTGCTTTAATTGTTGTTTTTCAATTTCGGGATAAGTTTCAATCATCATATTTGATTTAATTACCCTTAAAAATACTCAACAAATTGTTACTCAGAGTGAATTTAAAAATGGCTCATGCTCTTCAATTCCTCGCTACAATGCAGAATCAGCCTTGGTCCAGAATTTCAAAAATTGCGATTTTTACGATAGTGCATTCCGCGAGTTTCAGTGTGTGAGCTCTTTTTCCTACGTGCGGTAGTTCGTTCACAGTTTCAATAGTACAATATAATCCTATGTCCTATTTGTCCTATTTTCATAACGTTTTTAAGGTTTCCTGAAAAATTTGCTAATTGTTTGTGCCTTGGTCTAGTTCTGCAATGTAGCGATGAATTGTGTACTTTAAGTAGAACACGTGCAGATACTCTGGATATTATGAGGTCGCCCAATTAGCTGCTTTTTATAGTTTTTTAAGGCAATTTTCTTTCCCTAAAAACTACTTAGAGCCGGTTTTAAATGTTTTAAATGTTCTCTAAGAAGCAATTAACTTATATTAGTTGCATAAAATTGTGGCTATTTTGCTATGGAAATATGTGCTACTTTAAAGTACCGAACTCGATTATTTCGGCAATATTAGTCCATAGACCGTTGTAAACCTCCAACGGTCTACATACACAAAAGTCTACATAGACGAAGAGAACAATCCTCCTTACGAGAAGCTGAGGCCATGTCCACTCCAGATTTTATCATCATCGAAAGTAAAATAAGAAAGTCACCGTCATATGTTTTTTTTTTTATTTTTACTTTTGGCTTCGGCATCTTGCTCTTTGTATTTGTATTAATTGTTTTTTTTTTATTTATGTTTATCTGAGGTGGTGACAATCATTTGCACAATAAAAACAAAATTGATACCCAGTACAACCCAATTAATTTTATCTGTCACTTGTTATCGTAAGTAGTACGTCGGATTTCGTTTGATGTAGAATTACCCTAAAAATATATTTTCATTTAAATATTTTATTGTTTTTTTTTATTTCTTGGCACAGTAAATTTTTGTACATTAAAATTAGTAAGTAACACATTATAACGAGTACGTTCACGAAATAAAAGCAAGCGATAAGAGTATTTACACGTCTGCTCTCACTTTGTGATGAAACGTCATGGCATTGACATAACGCTGTGACAAGAATACACGTATGTATTTTGGTCACTTTAAATTCATTTTAAAAGTGAATTTTAAATCTACAAGTCACAGTATCAAATAATTTCTTAGTCCGGACTTATAAAAGGGTATGCATGCGGTGCCGTGACACAAGGCCATGTGACATAAAACCATATTTCAAAATATTTCATTACATTGCCTTATGACACTTTCATAAAGCCATATTTCGGGATATGGCCTTATGTTGCTTTATGAACGTGACTTAAGGCCATGATGGCTTTATGTCACCTTGAAATGGATTGTTTCCCTTACCTGATTAAATTTCAATCGGCCCATGAGCCGCCTTTAAAAGTTTAAAATTATTAAGACGGAGCATGATTTTATAACAACTGCAAATACTTATTTTTAATAAATACAATTATGTCAATTTAGGAGAAGGAAATTAATTAATCTTTAGCGGTTAGCAAAATATACCATAGTTGTGGTATTTTTAACAATTTGTCAACAAATTGAGCCATTTGCTGTTTCATCTAATGCTCAAAATCTAAATACCTAATTTTCAAATGTGAACTTCAGATTTTGAGCATAAGATAAAGCATAGTGAGAAATTCGTGCAAATTTTATTTATAAAATTTCTTTTCTCAAATTCTCCAGTACTAGAATTTTGCTTGTTTTCTTATTATCCAGCCTTGTACGTAGATTATGAAAAATTAAAGTTTGGGAAAAGGAACTTACAAAATTTTAGATTTTTGAGCATTTTTGAAAAAAGTCGTGCGATTTTATTAGTTTTATTTTCTCCAATTTTCAAAAACTAAAATTTGATAAGTTCCTTTTCCCAAAACAACAAAATCGTGCGACTTTTTTTAGTTTTATTTTCTCAAATTCTCAAAATCTAAATTGTTATAAGTTTCTTTTCTCCAATTCTCAAGTATTAGAATGGATGAAAAGGGTTTGGCTGCCTAATGGAAAACCAGAACTTTTTTTTTGAATCTTATCTTTCCGAAAATGTTGGACTTACTACTTACATATATCCCATCTTCGCAAAAAAAAAAGATTTCCCACCACATCGGGACATACATATGTACATTGATAAGTCCCTAATTCAATTTGGGTCTTATGTCCCACTGATGTCGGACTTATGTCGCTGCTCCGATACATAAATAGTGAGAAACCATATGGTCTTATGTCTCAAATCTATATGGTCTTATGTCGCTTTTGAATAGCGACATAAAGCCATAGCCTGAAATATGGTGTTGTGAAAACGCCATAATGCCATATTTTGAAATATGGCCTTATGTCGCATGGTCTTATGTCACGGCACCTATGCATGCATCTACCTAATTATGTTGCCATAAACCTGACACTTATAAATAAAAAGGTGTGTTCGTAACAGATCAGAGTTCTGAGTATGTGAAGAAAGTCGAACGTGATGACTCAATTGC
Source organism: Brachyopa scutellaris (assembly GCA_949775065.1). Lineage (NCBI taxonomy): Eukaryota > Metazoa > Arthropoda > Insecta > Diptera > Syrphidae > Brachyopa > Brachyopa scutellaris. The sequence goes on from OX459114.1 coordinate 15,082,116, forward strand.
CCTCTTCTGGGTGTGGAATTTAAAAGTTTAGCTTAAACACTGATTTCATTTAAAAGCAAACAACCTTTTTTTGACATCAGAACAACAACTGTCAAATAATCACTGCTTCGGAACTATTAGAGTTCTGTTTGAAATTTGAAATTAAATCATTGAACATCCCTATATCATGTAAGCCCCTTTTACCGCTCATATCAGGGTAAATCATTTCACCACGCATTTTATTTCCCATCACAAAAACTATTCTATTTGCTTTAATAATTCCCAGCTTTTTATTGTCGTGTCGATTGCTCTATGATCGGATTTTAGCGCAGCACAAATGGTCTTTACTTTCAATTTGATATCTATAAATATATCTATACCTAGAGGATGTATGCATGTAGGAGGTGAATTACCTAATCTACCATTGCATTGATACGAATTCTAAAAGGTGTAACAGAAACAGTAATGACATGACAGCTAATTAAATGACTCAAATGGCTAATCGCCATTAATCAACTTGGAATTTATCGTCTATTATCGGAAAGTGTATTACATTACGGTTGACATAGCGTATTGCGATTAGTTAATATCCGATGACTTAGAATGTGACGTACCTACATATGTATGTATGTAGATGTGTATGTAAATATACGGTAAACAGACACAATGTGTCACATGAAAATCATTGAGACAGCTTAAATGTGGCACATGACAAGTGCGTTGTATTAACAGTTATATTTTTATTGGGCTCTTTGAAAAAAGGAAAACTTAGTCCATTGGATTTATAACAATTTAATAAAGATTAGGTTGGAGTACAAATAATTGATTACAATGCACACGTGAATTAAAACAAAGAACAGAAAGAAGCTACTTTGTAGTAAAAATATTTAGTAGGGGATTCACTTGCTGTCGCTTGCAGGCAACTAAGTATAGTAGTTCTTTCGATAACTTTAAAAAGTAGTGACGTGGCTAGGTTAGTAGATAATAACTTGAAGGAACAATGGAAGTGGCAATTGCTCTCTAGAGAGTGCTATTAGCAGAAAAGAGAGGTTATCTGGTAAGGTTAGGTTAGTATAATATCAGGTTATGCAGCTGTCAATGTGGGCCTATCGCGGTGCCTAGGAGCCATCCTTAAGCGGAACTTAACTTGACTTGAATTTATCTCCAAACATCTGATTACCCTGCAGAGCTTAAGTAGGTACACATAATCTATAGAATCAAGTTGATCTACTTTGTCCACGTTGCCAAGAAAGTTAACTGTTTACTGCGACTGACGTTTGATATCCTTTGCAGCTCCTACATCATTTAGGTATCTGCATTCATCTGAATCTTAAATTCCTAATCTCTTTGAATGATTCTCTGGGAGAGGATGTCGGAAAAGGATACCAATAGCTGTTCCTAGGGGAATTCTTCTTAGTCTTAGTCAAACTGTCTTCCCTTAGAAGAGCCCCTATCCCATGGAACGGTTAGAAGAAGATTATGGGACAGAACCTCTTATTTCTTTGACGATTAAACAGAAAGATGTACTGCTTCAGATAAGATTTAGTTCAGCCGTTTTTTTTTATTAAGGGAGTGATCCTGCCGCAAGGCTGACACTGCGACCTAAAAGATTTATTATAACGCAGGACTGTGATTACTCCCAGAGGCAAACCATCTTTCTAATAAATAAGGCTAGTATATCCTTGGTTGACACATTTTTTTAATCATGAGGTCTAAGGAGTTCTTTATGTAGGGTACGCCATCTGACCTCGAAAAGTGCCGGGCAAAAAGGACGTGCTCGGCCGTCTCAACCTTCTCTAAGCAGAGTCGTCAACCGGTCTCACTAGACAGGCTTAACTTGTGTAGGTGTAAGCGTAACTGGCAATGCTCAGAAAGGAAGCATGTTAGACACCTAATGTCCTTCTTATTGTAGTTCAGAATTTCCGTCTGATGGATATACATAGATAGATAGATAGATAGATTTTATTTTCGTAATAAGTATACACTGGAGTTGTCCGCACAATTTACACAGAGATTCGATATTGTTTTATCTTTCTACTGAAGTATTGTCTAAGAGATTTAGTAAGATTTATATAATTGAATTTAATTGAATTTTTAGAAGGAAACTACGAAAAAATCTTCGTTTACAGTTTGGCTTGTATGAGCTCTAGGACATTTTCTAATGAGAGAGTCGAAGATTATTTTCCAATTTGTTAATTAAGACTGTGACTGTTGCTCGGTTTATGCCACAAAAGGGTTCCGGGCCTGAGAATTTGGCAGTTGAACCTGAACAAGGCAGCTCATCGGCAATCTAATTTTCTTCAATGCCTCTGTGACCAGCCACCCACCAATGTAGTTAGTTAGTTTAATTGACTATTTATTTCATAAAAAAGTATAGTTTCTAACAATTTTAAATACTTAGTCTATATGGTTTGGCTTGGGGCCGTCTACCAGATTGACATTATAAGAATTTTCTGATTCATTAATCATGTGTACATAAATTATTAAACAAATTTTAATTTTAATATTTATTCCTAAAAGTTTTCATCTATGATGTATTTTCTGTAGCGAAGTGCGTTTGTTGCATAATTGTACAGTCTATCCCAGCCTCGGTTGCCGTCTAAAATAGTCTTCGTTTCTTCTACCGTGAGTACCTGCGCTCCAAAGAAGATGCAGCGGAATTCTTTAAGGATGGGACATATGGCAATGAAATGGAATACGTCCTCCCGTTCTTCAAGGTTACAAAGGCTACACAAAAGGGGGAGTTCGGGGCGGTGCGGTATATAGTTAAGGCTCAACAGTTCACCTCTTATTTTGAAGATATTGCCTATCATATCGGTTGAGTGACTCTCAAGGAAATATGTTTTATCCTGCAGATGATGGTTCAATTTACTATAGTATGTTCTATACTGCGATGACTGAGCTTCTCTTACAAACTGGTCATAGATCCTATAGCCCGTTTTTCTAAGTAATGTGTAGAACTTATGCTTTAAGGGAATCAGCTGCTCATCAGGTGCAATGGAGATATTGAAGCCACATTGCGATGCTAGGTTTTTCCAGCCTTCGACACACTCTCCTCCGTTAAGCAGGATTTGTGTTAACACTATTTTCTGTATCCTTTCTTGCTTCATCCCCATGACTTTTACCACATAGTCGAGATGGAGCTTGAGCGTGTCTAGAAATAGGGGTGCTACTCCAGTCTCCAGATAAATCATGTAGTTGGGGGAGCTACTTGGTAATCTAAAAACTCGTCGTACGAAATAGCGAAGAAATTTTTCTACTGTTTCAAATGAACAATATCCCCATACTTGAGCAGCATAAAACAAGATAGATACTGCAGTAGCACGGAATATTTTCAGTTTCGAGCTGTGGCTTATGCTTTTATTGTTGATACAACAACCCCAGACTGAACAAATTGCCCTTTTCGCTTCGGCCAGTTTACTTTGCAGGTGCTTCTTCATACTTAAATTAGACGTAATCAGGACACCGAGATATTTATATTCACGGACAATCTCGATATGTTCTCCTTGAAACTTCCACTTTTCATTGCGGGAATATCTGCCACCACCGTCCCTGAATATCATCATCTTTGACTTCGATAAGTTTACCGATAAATTCCAAGTTTTGCAATATTCGTCCAGCCTGTTTATCATCAGCTGCATTGTGCTTACCGAATCTGCAAGGAAAACGATGTCATCTGCAAACATTAGAGCTGGTATTATACTTTGGCTTATCTCGATCCCACCCTTGACATGATCTGTTATATCGTTAATATATAGGATGAACAAAAGTGTACTCAACACGCATCCTTGCTTCACCCCCATTGCTGTATTAAATTCCTCTGAAAGGTTGCTTCCATCCCAGACACAGGCTATGTTATTTTCGTACATAGCTTTAAACACTTTGATGACCTTTGTTGAGATACCGTATCTGTAAAGTTTGTAGAAAAGCGCTTCACGTGGTATAGAGTCAAAAGCTGCACGAAAATCTACGAAGAAGGTATATAACTTTTTATGCTTCCTTTTATAACTCTCCGCTATATTTACAAGTGCAAATATTTGATCTATAGTGGAGTAATTTTTTCTAAAACCAGCTTGGAATTCGCGTAGGATCTTTTTGTTTTCCACCCACTCTGTAATTCTGTTAAATAACACACCTGCAAACAATTTGGTGGATGTATTTAAAAAAGATATACCCCGGTAATTTGCTGGATTGTTATAGTCCCCTTTCTTGTGTAAAGGAAAAATTATTGAATTTTGAAAACATTCAGGAAGATCTGCGGTTTCGAATATTCGGTTGAACTCATGAGTAAGCGCCAAAAGGAATTCAGGTGTACTATTTTTGTAAAATTCGAACGAAATACGGTCGCTTCCTGGGGCTTTATTCTTCTTGGAGTTTTCAATGACTGCTTTAACTTCAGCTACCGTGATTGGAGCATCCAGAATTTCGTCAAGACACATAGGGGCTGCATATTGGAAAGGTGGCGATATTTGGGCTGCGTTGAGAAGTATTTCAAAGTGCGCCTTAAGCTGCTCTGCTTGTAGACCTGAAGCGATTGCATTTCTTTTTCCATTAACAACTTTGGCGGCTTTCCAAAAATCTGCTGATGATCTCGATCTATTCAACAAGGCAATATTTTGTTGGTCAAAGGCTAGCTTTTTTGCATGGCAAAGGGTTTTAAAGCTTTTGTTTGCTGCTGCATAGAGAACTTTGAATGAGTGGTTACTGCTCACCCTTAATAACTTGAGAAAAGCAAATGACGCGTCCCTGGCTCGCATACATTCTCTATCAAACCATTTTTTCCTGCTGATTCGATTTTTATATCCGGGTGGTGGGTTCGACGGTGCAGCTTTCCTTACTGCCATCGTCAGGTCTTCAATTCGCAGTAGTGTACCAGCTTCTCTCAATTTTCCGAGTTCTATATTAAGGTTTGCTTTATACAGTTCCTGAAACTCCTCCTTCCATCTAAGCTTAGGCAATAGTTCGAGTGGGTTAGTGCTCGCTCTATTCATGTCATCGTTAGCCTTTAACGAGATTTCTAGGGGCATATGGTCCGAAAACGTTTTCATTCCTACTTGAAAGGCGTTAAGATAGGAGTACCAATTTCCCGACATAAAGCTGTAATCTATGACTGAGCATGCCGTTCCCCGCAAAAAGGTGTATTCCCCACAAGCATCTCCTTCGCAGCAACCATTTACTTCATTGTGAGTAGCTTGCGATTGCAGAGCATTGAAGTGGCACTTTACCAGTCTTGAGTCAAAGTAGTAGCTTTGAGTGCGGCTTGACTATCTGAGAAGACATTTATGTTAGCGCCCTTGATAACCCTCTGTAGATTGATCAAGGCGCGGAGCTCAATGGCATGGACCTCAGCTTGAAATACGCTGGGAAAAGTTCCAAGAAGCACAGAGATTCTAATAGTTTTCCCAAAGATCCCAGCACCAACGCCACTGGCAATTTTTGATCCGTCCGTGTATAATACTAGACTTTTTGCATCTATCGGCTGTTTGATCATGTGATACGTTACCCAATTTTCTGCCAAAGCAGTATTCAACGACGTCAGCGACGGTTCTGATCGGGAATATCGTTGATAGGGCTTAGGTGACCCGTAAGATTACCTTGTTTGTACTTATGAATAAGTTGTAGTCTAATAGCGCTTCTAGCGTCTGACTTCCTAATGAAATGTAATGGCGAAATGCCAATGCTTCTAGAGCAAGCCGGCCATTGAAGATTTTCAAGCTTCTTAGCTGTAGTCTTTTCGAGTCTATTTGCCCACCAGACTAAGCACCTGTACGAAATGATGGGTCTGACCATCGTGCCAACTAGTGCATAATTTTTGGGTTGAGACCCCAAGTCCTGACATAGTCGCGGCGACTGTATGGCACTAGTACTTCAGTTTAGGCGCATATCTAAGATAACTCCCAGGTATTTGACCTCACTGGACTGGGATACTCAAGTGTAGTGTCCTTCAGTATGATTGGACCTACGTTAGTAATCCTTCTCTTCGTGAAGGGTACTAGAACGGTTTTACTGGTTACGAGCTTAGAATCCATTGGACGTAGTAGCGGTTCCCTAGACCCTAGAGTGTCATTTGTGGACTTGATATTTTCACTGGATCTATATTTGTAATGCTTTTCCCTTTCTCAGACAATTTTTGGGATAAACACTCGTACTACTTTCGGACGGTAATCGTAAAGTTCGGATTCAGCCTTTTGCAACATAAAGGCTATCAGGTTGACTAATGAAAAATAAAGTGGAATTCAAGTTAAATTTGGGGTAAAATGGTGATGTCCAACAAAACCCTTTAATCTAAAACTATGCAGGTTAGGTAAAGGTTAGGTAGCAGTGGCTGCCGGTTACAAGTACCAGCACACTTAGGCCTATAGAGGCCCATTGTGATACCAAGGATCTTGGGGATAATTACCCCGCTACTCAAGGAAACTTTGTACAAAGCGAAGAAGCCTTCCAACGTCTTTTTGTGTTAGATCACTTAGATCATCGAGGAAGTATTCTCCTAGGTGAAATTTCCTACTACGAGAAAGAGCTGGGCACGAGCAGAGGAGATGTGTTGGACTTTCCTCCTCGTCTTCGTCTCTACAGCTCCTGCAGAAGTCATTCGAAATGACGCCAAGTTTAGTAGCGTGTTTGCCTATAAGGCAGTGTCCTGTGATGACACCGATAATCGTACTAATATGTAGTCTTTTTAGAGTGATAAAAGGTATCTAGAGCGGTTTAGATCTAATCTAGGCCAGATTTGCTTTGTAGCAAGGCAGGTAGTTACACCTTCCCATCTAGCGTAAAACTAAACTATGTAAGTCTACGGATGATATTTTGAACAAAGACTACATTTTAGATGAAAGGCACTTCCAGACTGTGGTTTTTTTCTGGCGCAAAACTTCATTGGCCAATCTAAAAATGTACCAAGTTCATGACAACAAGACTTACAAAGTTGTCGATTTTTTAAATATTTAACTACCTGAAGGGTACTGATAAAAACGAACACAATCCATCCAGTGTTGAAATTGTGACACAATCACTTCCCAACTTTCTGTTTACGGGCTTAATCTCAACGACTGCGCTGTCATTTATTACACCTACCGACTCTTATATGCATAGAACAACAAAGAAACCTTGCACTGAGATAAGGACTTTCAATGATGATTTTAGCCGTTATCTTGCAAAAATTAAGACTGGATCAGTAGGTAACCCCCACTCCAATGTACTCTTATCGAAGTGGTTTATAATTGTATGTTTCCCAAATCGACACTGATTCTGATTACTTTGTTGCTAATACCATTAAGCTTCTAGAACTACCCACCTGGAGACTCGATTGTTCTTCGAAGAATCCAACACAAGTCACATGTGTGGATGTAGATACTCGTAGTTTCGACTAATCTACAGATTACGAGTGATGAATTGTTTTACTTTCGATTTTTATTGTACCCACGTGCCTGGTTGTTAATTTTTATCAGAACAAAATGTACTAGAACAACACATTATACTGAATCCTCTCATTTTCGTTGCAGCCATTAACACGAGTCAATCTAAAGAAGGACATACGCACACAGTTAACAAGGACACAGAATGGCTGCCTGTTGGAGAGCATTAACCCGGCGAAAAATGCCCGATGAAAGTGAATCGAAGTTGGCCCGTGTCCTTACACTCTTCGATTTGACGGCTTTAGGTGTCGGCAGTACGCTGGGCTTGGGTGTTTACGTACTCGCCGGTTCGGTGGCATACGAACAGGCTGGACCCGCTGTTACATTATCCTTTCTCTTTGCTGCCATTGCATCAGCATTTGCCGGTCTCTGCTATGCAGAGTTTGCAGGACGTGTACCAAGGGCGGGAAGTGCATATGTCTATAGTTACGTGACAATTGGCGAGTTTGTTGCCTTCACCATCGGGTGGAATTTGATCCTGGAATATGTTATCGGTAAGTGGCAATTGGCGAAGGATTAAGTGGACGATTTAATTGATTTCCTAACTTCGTATAGGTACGGCTAGTGTGGCGCGAGGTCTGAGCGGTTATCTCGATGCACTGATGAACAATACGATGTCGAATACACTTACGGAGGTGATGCCAATTAATGTCAGCTTTCTGGGAAAATATCCTGATTTTTTCTCCTTCGGAATGGTGCTGCTATTGGCCTGTCTGCTAGCGTTTGGCGTCAAGGAGTCTAGCGTGTTGAATAATATTTTCACATGTGTGAATCTGGTGACTGTGTGCATTGTCCTTGTGGCAGGATCTATTAAAGGTGAGTTAGGAGAGAGATTGACGGGATGTCATAATCTAATGCGGTTTACTCATTTCAGCTGATCCGGCTAATTGGGCTTTGACTGATGTACCAGAGGATGCCGGTACTGGTGGATTTATGCCGTACGGAATCGCTGGCGTTATGGCTGGAGCGGCGAAATGTTTCTACGGTTTCGTTGGATTCGATTGTGTTGCGACCACTGGCGAGGAGGCCATCAATCCGAAGAGGAACATTCCGCTGTCGATTGTGATCTCGTTGATTATTATATTCTTTTCGTACTTTGGAGTGTCTACCGTGTTGACAATGATGTGGCCGTACTATTTGCAGGTGAGTTAGGCCGTGGCGGATGAAGGAAGACAGTTTTTTTTGATGAACCTTCTTTCTTACAGGATCCTAATGCACCATTTCCCCATGTCTTCCAAGAGGTCGGTTGGATCACCATCAAGTGGATTGTGACAATTGGTGCTGTATTCGCTTTGTGCACTAGTTTGTTGGGTGCAATGTTTCCACTGCCACGTGTTCTCTATGCCATGGGTAAGGATGGTATCATCTTTAAGTTCCTCGCCCAGGTGAATGGATACACCAAGACGCCCTTGGTGGCCACCATCGTTTCTGGAGTATTTGCAGGTTTGTCTAGACATGTTTCCATATAGCCATAAGGAGTTGAATCTAAACTTTTATTTTCTCTCTTCATAGCTGTAATGGCACTCATCTTCGATCTTCACCAACTCATCGACATGATGTCGATTGGAACCCTTCTGGCCTACACAATCGTGGCTATTTGTGTTCTAGTCCTCCGCTACCAACAGGACGACATTAAAATGAAGGAAATCAGCGTACAATGTCCTGTAATCATTCGACAACTTTTCAATGTGAATTTCATCAAAGAACCTAACTCGCTCACGTCGAATATCACTAAAATCGGAATCGTTGTCTTCAGCGTTGTTTGCATCATCACGTGCATCGTCCTGAAGGTGGTCGACATAAGCACAGATAATCCCGGCGGTATTGTGGCTATCTGCATTCTGGCAGCAGCACTCTTACTCATTCTCTTCTCGATTCAACGTCAACCAGTGTCAAGCGTTGAATTGACATTCAAGGTGCCCCTGGTGCCGTTCATTCCATGCGTCAGTGTGTTTGCCAACCTCTACCTCATGTTCCAGCTGGACCTGTTTACATGGATCCGATTCTTGGTGTGGATCGTTGTTGGTTATCTTATCTATTTCTCCTACGGTATCCGGAAGTCCGCACAAGGAAAAGAAAACAAACTCACCCATGTAGATATGCCGCAGCTGCAGGAGAATGGATTCAGTCAGATTTTCGGTGGCGAGAAATCGCATGGCGATGCTGTCAGTGATAAGCCGAATGGCAAACGTTACAGTGTTACCAGTCAAAGTTAGTTTTTTTTTTTATTTTGTTCTCGTATGTAAGCCTAGCAGTGTACTTAAAATGAAATTAGTATAATGACAGAATGTGTTTATAAGTTTTTTTTTTCGAACTCAAAGTTCGGGAAAAAAAACAAATAATTCACAAAAGTAACAAGATTTAAAATATATACATTATTACATTTTTTTTTACACATATAAGAGAGTATAGATTTCGATTAATATGAATTTATGGGTGCCAAGAGCCATTACATTCTGTCCCAAACTCGAATGGCCCATAAATAATTTTTATTCGACAATTTTACAAACAAATAGTGAGAAATAAAAATATATACAATTTTATACATAAATCAGTTTGTTTATACAAATTTGTTAAACAAAACAAAAATAAGAAATAAGAATTTTTTTGTGATATTATAGTGGAAAGATTTTATGTTTTTGTATTATAATAATATTATTTGTTTATAGTGTATTATATATTTGTATTATTTTTTTAATTATTTTTGGTTTTGTTTTTATATTTTTATTATGTTTTACAAAATTTTTTGAAACAGCCAACTTATAATGTTAATGTTTTTTGAAAACGAATTTATTTCTTGTTTAATATATTTTATTTTATAATGTTTTATTAAATTACTTAGTGTTAAGTGCGATTAAAATTTAAAAAAAAGAAACTTTCTATAACTGATTTATTTCTTTTAATTTGCAAAGAAAGGATCTTCTATCCATACTATAAGAAAGGGAATCAGCTTGAATGCTGTTTTTGGCAGTTTTAAGTCCCTTTTTTTATTCCCTAGTGTCCTCTGACGAACTGGCCATGATTGCGGAAGGAAAGAGTTATTAATCCGATAAGAGATGTCACACTTTTTAAGATTGACTACTAACAGAGATTACTGAGCTGGGCAGTAGATATTCATGCAGCAAAATATAAAATAGACATTTCTCACAACAGTAAACCTATTCCGTTAAGGGGTTAGGTCACCCTAGAGGTCGAAAAAATAGGCTTTTTTATAATTTTTTTTTTCAGAAATACCACAAAAGAAATCGAGATTTTAATAAGGAGTATTTATTATACATATCAATGACTGTATACAAAAAATTGTTTGAAGCGATTAATTTCAAAATGGCGGCTGTGCAGCGTTTTTCGATAACGTCTCCGTTTTTTAAGGGCCCACGGCCGGAAAGAAATCTGTTGAAAATTGTCTGAGTTATGTTTCCGGCCAACTTAAAAAATGCAGTTTTGAGATACACGCGTTTGAAGTTTTGATTAGTAGAAAATCATAAGGAAATTTTGCAATACCTTTAATTTGCGATGGCTGCGCCGAGCACTTAGAGATATTTCCCGACCATAATCTTTTGTGATATCATTTCTGAGGTCTTAGGGTACAATTTAAAAAAAAAACCATTTTTCCAAAATTCTAGGGTGGTCTAACCCCTTAAAGCGAAGAGGGAAGAGGGAACTGGAAAGAGTCTCTGGCCCATTTTCAGTCTTCGTCAGAGATTTGTGTTAGGTAAGGTGAGGTTAGGAGCTAGGAGAGTTGCAATTTCCAGAGGCCTTCCATTGTGACCTTCCATTGTGAATACCCTATTTGTGTATGTAGAAACATGCATTTAACAAAACCATTTCCATCTTTTAATAAATTTCTTTAGGTCTGTGAGCGGTATCTTAGCCAGGTCATCTAGGCAGTCGAAGAACAGTGCTCTCATACAAGATAGGCGCCATTCTTACAGAGCCGGACAACGGCATAGAAGGTGTGCTACAGATTCTATTTCATGTTTCTATTATACATATAGTTTCCGGTGATAACACTGACGAGTACATGGATTTGACTTTTTTTCATAGAAAGTAGGGATATTGTTCTTTTCAGGTCGACTGCGGGCCACATGTTGCGGGTTATGGTACAATTGCTAGTGTTGCGCCATCGGTCCTTGGCTAAATTAGTGGTGATGTGGTCTTTTAGATTTTTAGCTTTCTAGTGTTATATCCATATCAGAGCATTTCCTGGCCAGTCCGTCTTGTGTATCGTTCCCTTCTATTCGCACATGTACCCAGCAGAGTAACACTGTGTGGTGCCTTATTGCTCTAAGAGCCGTGAGACACTCATTTGCCCATTTTGATTTCACGGAAGTGGAGTCCAGTGCTTTAAGTGCGGCTTGGCTGTCCACGCAAATGGTGATTTCCGTTGCGAGTAGTTTCCTTGCTAGGACAATTTGTGCTGCTTTCTTAATAGCATATGTCTCTGTTTGAAAGATGCTCCAATAGTCGGCTAGCCGGTAAGACGGGTTTATGCAAATTCTTCAGAGAAGATACCTACTCCGGTACCATCCTCCGTAAAGATGGATGTTCCGGTGTAGGCGTTATCGGAGTTGTTCCAGATCTGTCTGTCTCCTTTTTGGCTAGGGTCATCTTTCTATAGGATTTCTCCGAGATTGACGTGCAGTCAAAGTGCATTTTACGATCGCACCTATAGCACGGCGGGGAGGTTAGAAGAGCACTCGCTAAATGAATACATATCTCTTTTCTTTTCTTTTTTTTTAAGAGAGGGGCGAAACAATAGAATTCTTGGTTGAGGAGAAAAACTTAGACCGTTTAAAATACCGAAATTTTGCAGTTAATGAACTTGCGGTCAATTTGTTATTAGTTTTTATCTCAATTTTTATGTGTATTACACAATAAAAAAACACTCAAATTCAAGTCTCTATCTTTATACTCACTATACAGTATTATTTACCTTTATATAAATGGTTTTAAGAATACTTTTCACTGGAGCCAAATCTATACACAACTGATCACTTCCAAAGATATCAGGTATGGATACCTTGAAGCTTGAAGTATCTCAAGCTGCTTCTTCTTGTAATCAGAGTAGGGTATGCAACCAACCTTTTGATTGAAAATGCCCAGTATGAGCGTATGTCCAGACGAACGGATCCTCCAGTTGCCACTCTCTCTTAATCTGAGAGCTCCTTTGGCTGCCATGTTTCTTATAGAGAGATCAATGGTTAGAAGGTGCAGAAGCATCTCAGGGCAAGTTGCGGAGTGAATTTGAGCGCACCTGTTATACCTAGACAGGTTATTCTTTGTACCATATTCAACATTACTCTTGCCGCGGTTTTAGATAAATTTTGTTTGAATGACACCCCTCTTCTATGCATGTGTGTACATATGTGTAAATGTCACTGGCCACCCATTAGCTAGATTCCTGTATCCCTCCATTTAGGTGTAACAGATATTTTGTTCTACTGGCGCTACTATAAGTTTGCCTTACGACTTATGCCGATCTTATACCAGTGGTCGCAGTGTTGTAGTCGCAATAGTTCTATCAGCTTGTTTTTTAAGTGGGCTAAGCCGTAGCCTTTGATGTAGTAAAGGACTTTGTCTACCTCGTCTCTGCTGTAACAACCAAAAATGACATCTCGCAGGAAATCAAACGAATGATTACCCTTGCTAATCGCTGTTTCTTTAGGCTAAGAAGGCAATTGAGTAGTAAAGCCCTTTCTCGATCGACTAAGGATACTCTATATAAGACCCTTATCAACCCAGTCTTGCTATATGAAGCTGAAGCATGGACTTTGTCAAAAGCGGATGAAGATATCTTTGGTCGCTTCGAGAGAAAAATCCTGCGTAAGATATTCGGTCCCGTTCGTGTTGACGGGTTTTGGAGAAGAAGATTCAAACACGAACCATACGAACTGTACAGCGACATCGACTTGGTAAAAAAAACTTGGCATTGGGCGCTTGAGATGGCTAGGACATGTAGAGCGTATGGACATTACGCTCCGGCTCGGAGCAGCAGAGGACGACCTCGCCTAAGGCGGCGCGCACAAGTAGGACAAGGCCTCAACCAAATTGAAGTGCGCAACTGGAGGCAGTTAGCTAAGGACCGGGCTAACCGGAAGGGGTTGTTGGTTGAGGCCTTGCCCCCCCCGAACTGTAGAAAGAAATAAGCTACAGCCAGCTACAGCAGGTTGAGGACTAATGAAGGGGTCGCTGATTCAGCTCTAGCTAAATCAGCGGGATCCGGACTAGTGGGATTTTATTACATCGTCCAGCAGGTTCAATTTGCTGATAGCTTCCTCAACTGTTATAGAGGTATTCAACGTTGTTGAACAGGTTTTGATAGCTACTTGGCTATTTGTTTAATTATTGCAATTTTCGGCGAAAGCCAAAAAACTGCACTTACCAGAGGTACCTTTTACCTGAGGCAAACAGAAAGATTCGACGTCTAAAAGGGCTAAATGTCCTGTTGTAATCATTTTTAACCTACTAGCTTCTTTTTTTACTCAAACTCGTGAGACAGTGTTTGGTTGCGATATGGTTCCACCTAGAAACAGCCAACCTCCATCTTGAAAGCCTCAAACCAACTTTTCCTTCAGCTGTTGTCTTCATTTTCAACAGGAACTATTATTTTAATGCTGTCCAACTCCCATTTCGGGATTGAAATAAAATCCCCTGCATTTTAAGGGACAACAAATAACATTACCCCTTCCCCTCATTGACAGTTCACTCTTCACCGTAACAACCCACGCGACAACTCCTAAAAAAACCCTTTAAATCCAAATTGATTCTATTGAAGTGAGATTATCACCGGCAAATCCTTTTCGCAGACAGAAAGGAAGTGTCTCCCAGAAACGACTCATTTTGAATACAAAATCCTAAAAGCGTCTACGTGTAGCCATGATGCCCTTGAATTCGTCGCCGTATTTCCGTTACAATGAATATCCTTTCAATTTATCCACACCCGTACAGAAACGAAGGGCGCCAGGTCAGAAGGGACTACATTAAGTCACACGTGCTTTCGTTTTTCAATTCGACTGTGCCATCAGGATGCTCTACCATTCAATGGAAAGTTCAAAGAAATTCAGTGAATATTGTAAAAAGAACTTTACTCTCCACTACCGCTACTGATTGTGATGCAAGGTAGCTAGCTAGCTACATGGTTGAATAGCTTTTGAACCTGTGGCAAAGGGAATACCCACCGTGTGTGTCCAGGCTTTGTACCAAATTGCCAGCAATTCATTCGATTTTTCTCCATCTCCTTTAGATGCACATCAGCAGCTGGCCCAGTAGCTACTTGGTTGGCCACAGCACTTTCCGCTGTGAGAAAGCATCCCATTCCCAGTGGCTATGTCCATTCCCACATGTGTGTTTAAGTCAAAAAGGTGAACCTTTGTTACATATCAAAGTGTGTGATGGTGGCGAGGTGCAGTACGGCAAAAGGATGCGAATGCGAGTCCTTCTTGCTGGCTACGTGTAACTAGTGCAGCTGGTTTCTTTAAATTCCTTGTGTCGCCCCTTTTTTTCGAGTGAAAAATTGGCTGTGGAATCAATTTAGCATCGTTTTTTGCGGTTTTCCTTTGTCGGTTTGGTCCTTTTAGATGGATTGAGCTTGGTGTAGTCTTCCTTTTTGTCCTGGGATTCTTGCTGGCTTTAGTTGGAGGTACGTGTTCAGATGAGAAATGTATTTAAGAGGATTCACTCTTTTTTTACCGGTGGGGAAGGAAGTCGTGGATTTGGAAGAATTTATTTAAGGTTATATATGCAAGAGTAAATTGACAGGGATGACTGCGTGGAAAAATAATGTAAGCGAGGTGGGGTGTTTTCGTGGTTCAAATGTTGAACTGGGATCTCATCGCATAAGACGACCGACCGACGGTTCAACTTATGCTTCGTATAACTTAAAATTAA
This sequence comes from Brachyopa scutellaris, assembly GCA_949775065.1. Taxonomy (NCBI): domain Eukaryota; kingdom Metazoa; phylum Arthropoda; class Insecta; order Diptera; family Syrphidae; genus Brachyopa; species Brachyopa scutellaris. Next base: position 15,097,397 of record OX459114.1, read on the forward strand.
AATGTTTTCTTAAACTTATTAAAATTGCTGCCAAGTGAGATTCACAATCAAATATTTCCTAGGAATCAAATATTTCCTAGGAAAATCTTTGGTAAATTTCCTATACATGTAGTTATGTACTTTGAAATCATCCACGTCTCCCGCACTGCTCTCCCGTTCGCCGTTCGTAGGCGGTTATGGCCCTGGCCAGGTACCCAGAGCGAGTTCACAGTGCAGGAACTTGCAAGGTTATTGAGGTTTCCTTCACTAGCTTAGAGCTAGTTTTGGGGCTTACAAACGCTTTAAGCGTGGGTTGACTATCCGAGAAGCTGCGTACGCAAGTGATGGAATTGACGAGTTCATCTATGGCCCTAAGAATTGCAAGTATTTTCGCCTGGAACACAGTCACCGAGGGTTCGAAATGAATTGATCTTTCGCAGGATCTGGACAGTGTATAATATATATTAATATGTGATCCATCTGTGTATATTACTGTGCCTCCTACCACGACAGTCACTGTGCCTTATTGCCATTTTTCATTTGACCATTATTGCCTAGAAAGTCACAAATATAAAGTAATATATATAATTATAAAACTAATTGCGAAGTTTTCTTACCCATGGAAAAGTTCCTTCCATCCAGCTCAGTAAGTTTCTTGAATCCTGGATAACACTGGCAAGAACTCTGTGTGTTAATGAATCTAAGTAAAGCGTCCTTTTATACATACATTTAATATGCATTATGTTCGCGAGATAAACGAAACAGCCCATCATATTGGGTCCCTTCCACTTTTACCTAGAGAGACTCCATAAACTGTGATTCGTTGTGTTAAACCTAGCATCTGTTCAAAAGGAAAATATTAGATCTTTGGGGTTTCCCCGCAGTGTTGTCCCAAGATCTCCATTCTTCTGCCAGCCATTGCCGGTCATTGACACAGTATATGTATGTATGTATGTGCCTCTGTCTCAACTTCCTCCAGCATAGTATCATCTTCTATAAGACCATCTTCCTTAGATGATACCCGAAATTCCCATAGCCTGTAGATAAGGCTACTACTACTATCTGTCTCAATATTCTCCAACTCATGGTGAGAATTTTGCTCTTAGTAGATTAAATAAGTCGGCTAATTTATTGCCATTTTAGCCTGCCTACAAAATTCCATGATTGACACCATCTTCTTACGTATTCTGCGGTAGCTCATTTGTCGATCACGTATTCTACCATTCCATAGGCATGTTCAGTTTCCTAATCTCATTTGTGACAAGATAAAGAGTCCTCCTATGTCCATAGATGGTACCGCACCTATGCCAGTTATTTTGGCAAGATTCTCAGACAAACAACTTTAGTATAAGAAAGGATACCGCCTCACATGTTCCATTCTATCTGCTTCAATTAATCATGACACCATAATATGTGGAAGAGCTATTGCTATTCCCCAAAATCAAAGATTTTTAGACCGCGTCTACTCCACTAATACTTCCGGCCATATCTTGCTAATAAGGATGTCCTTATTCGCCTACGTGGAAGATAACGATGGATAACGCTCGCTCATTTGCCTAGATTAGGAAATAATTCCACTAAGGCTTTTGTAGCGAAGAAGGGTGTTAGAGAAAATCCACGGAGATGCAATATAAGATTGTCATCGGTTGTATAGACTCTGTCGAAATTGGATGAAAGTGCACTTGGTTTCGGGGTTGTTTTCCCTATTGGCAACGGCTCTAGAAGAAGAAGAACTTTACATTAAAACTTTTTACATCCCCATCTAGATCACCCGGCCCTACTGCGCAAACACCTAGAGATTCTTTGCGAAAAGTCCCCAGGTCGAATTATCTCCAAAAATGGAGACATTGGTTGGCTGGCTCTGTGTACGGACTTAATAGCTCCATACAGCCAATTGGATTATATGAAAGAAAAGATTTACGAGAATAATCTCCAGTCTCGTAAGGGAACATACTCGGGAACAGATCTTAAAAGTAACATTATATTGCCCTTGACACGTTTCTATCTACCTTTGGGTGGGGCTACAGTTCGGGGTGAACCAGGGACTGCTTCTGAGATCATTTGTGTGCGTGTTATATTTTTTGGCAAGAATGGAAGGGACCTACAGTTTCAAGTTGAGAAGCTCACCGTGATAAATGATGGCCTTGCTTGTCAGACAATCGGACCGTCAAAAAACTTTTGGGTGTTGGCTAGGGTTTTTTTTTTAATACAGATCTGTGTCGTGGTGTGCTAAATACAAGCAGCAACCACAAGCAGAGATTTTCCAGAGCAAAATATGCATCAACAGGCTCATCATTTAGTGCTGGTGTTAGTGCTGGTGTTAGTGGCTAGGCTACAAGCATTAAATATAAAAAATATCTCGTTAAGATTAAAGTCAAGAAAGTTTACATTTAGAGTTCACTCATGCGGTTGATTGGCTTATGCATCCCGTAATTTGTTCTTTGATGAGAAACATGCAGTAACTCTATACTAAGCAAGTAATGAGATCCCCCACGAAAGTTTAATCCTAAGCAGGATAATCAGTCAGGTGCATCAATTAGACCTGAGAGCAGTTGATGCATAAATATGATATCATTATTGACCCTTCTTTGAGCCAAAGGTTGCATTTACAACAGTTTTATCGGATGCAAATATATGGGGGGATGTTAAAAGGATTGTCCCAGGGAAGACCTTTCAATGCGAATCGAATGACGCGTCGCTGGACGGCTTCAATACGAGTATTGAGATTTTTCTGATAAGGTGTCCATACTTGCGAAGCATAGTCGAGGTGAGGACGGACAAGACTGTTAAATAGTGAGAGAGTGACACAAGGATTATTAAATTCTTTACACCATCTTTTAACGAAACTTAACATTGACAAATGATACTCTTTGATTGCTTGTCAGACATACGAAAGAGGTGGCAACGGTGGAAAACTCTTTTTTAGGTAGTGGAGCCGGGCTGGGATTGAATCCGAACAGCATGCGTAGTAGTCCAACTCACGATTCCCTACGCCACGGTGCCTTTACACCACAAACTTGGAAAAAAAAAATTGGGAAACATTTTATCAAAAGATTAGGGTCTCGAGAAAAACAAAATGCCGGTCACCTAAAGGATATTATTTTCCATACTTGATTTTATAAAACATACCTAAGATCCTTAATCAAATCTTGGGTATTTTTTATTTTAGGGCCAACCTCACTCCTAATTAGTTGATTAAAGAAATGTCAAAATTCATGACATTTATGTAAAGTTCTTTTTTTATTTGCGGAATCCGCAAAAGTCATGTTTTTCGAAATGCTTACACATCAAACAGCATGAACTCAAATTACTAACTGAAACATTTACCCATTGAGTCCGTTTAAAAGTCCTTAATAAATAATTTTCATAACATTAAGCACACGCAACTTGCACTGGGTAGCATTTTGATATTGAATAAAATTACATGTGCTCAGCCCAGCGTACTCATAGTCCATTCAACTATCATGCCGTGCCGCCCACAAAATCACCCGCGCGGCGCGGCACGATGTAATCCTTTCGAAAACTTTCATCGATACTTTGTTACAATCATTTTAATTATTTATTACCTGCTGATTCTATTATTACACCAGGTTTGTTAGTGGTACAGAAAATGCAGTCAATGCAATGTCCTTAATAGCTGTCATGCCCGCCCGCGGGCAGGATGAAAGGCGGTTATTTTAAGTGGGCGCCTCGCTAAGCTGTGGTAGAGGATAGTTAGTGCGAATGTTGCACAATATCAATGGTGGCGCCATACCGTGTATAATTAATTTATGAATAATTTCCAATCAATTTAACAAACATTCGACGATGGGTGGCGCTGTTTTTCATGTTTTCCCTCTATAAAGGCACTTTTTACACTTGATAGGGTTTTTTGGGGAAAGCACACTTCCTAATCCTTGACCAGGCCAAAGACTCTTCCTAAATTGATGTGAATTTAAATCAGACACAAAAATTTTGAGGGCGGCTCACAGATAAGCCTTTATCGGTGCCGGTAATAATTATTATTATTGTTCAATTGTGCCAGTCAGGCATGTTGGCAAATTGCAATTTATTTACATACCTGATCCCGTGGGGATTTTGATGCATCTGCGAGTAGCTTTTTCGCTTAACTTGCTGGCAAATATGAAATATATAAATTGAGGGGGGTTCGGGTTAAAAGGTTGGGTGACACTACGTGTACGCGTATGAAATACGCTTTTATGACATTGGCCTCGCTGTAATGGCACGAGTATTTGCCCAGTAACCAGGTGCTGAAGCAGGTCATGCTCATTCATCATTAAACATGTTAAAAAAAATAGGTAAAATAAAATGGAAACCATTAACTGTGCTAATGTTTGCTTTAAGGCGTGGACACAGAGATTGCCGGACGATTTGGGAGGCATTCGTCCTGTGGAATTGCTCTAAAGTGTGCTTAGTGTAAATTTTACATATTAATTGGCGGTAGAGTTTAATTGTTTGTACTACGACTATAGGCTGGCTGAATGGCTCTTGAGTTTACTTTTAGTTGATGATAGTAGTTCTCGATTACGCACACTTTGACAGGGTGATTTTCATCGACATAACTTCTGGCAGCAGAGTCAAACTTTGAGCGTGTTTTCCTATGTTTGTCAGTTTGTTTCTCTTAAGAGTGACATTCACATAACCTCCAAAATGGGATGGGAATAAAAACATTTGCAGTTTTTTCTTCTGTTGTATTTGTAAGCGGAGAAGAAACCTTTAGAGGGTACTACACTCCAGGTAGTACAAACCCTAACTCCTGAGATCTCAGAATCTCGCCCTACGGAACCACCGTTTATGGGCAGGTTCTCCGCTTCTAATTTCCCTGTCCTCTTAACTTTTTCTAATTTCCTTCTCGGCAATGCTCGCCTTCGTTGTGGGTTTGTAGTATTTTTATAGTTAGTCTAGTTACCCTTCGATTTCACTATCTCTTTCAACTATGGTTTAGTGAACATTTTTTTTCTCCCTCCTGTCTTTGGTTTTCTTCAGAGAAGCGTATGATTTCCTCCAATATGGGGGGTATCCAGGGGATTCACTATGCTCAAAGAATGGAGGTACAATATATTCGATAACCGTAATGACACGTCACGTACCTACTGCGCCAATTGTAAATCTGATTCTCTATGTGTTTCCGTGTTTCCAATGTTGTAAGTGCCCCACGTCTTACACAACGGTACGGTGTCTGAGGAATTTGATGCCCAAAGTGGAGTACGTCAAGGATGCATACTGTCATACTGTATTGTTCCTGGTGGTTATCAGCGATTTACTCCGTGCAGCATTGACGGAAGGTAACAATGGAATTCGCTGGAATATGACATCTTACCTTAAACACCTAGACTATGCTGACGATGTTTGTCTAATTTCATATCGGATAATAGACCTTCACCAAATGGCCCAAAAACTAGAAGCAAACAAAGTAGGGCTCAAAATAAACACGGCCAAAACAAAAGCCCTTAGCACTAACGCCCAAGTTAACATTGCCGGACAGGAAGTCGAAGAAGTCGACAACTTTCTAAATTTAGGAAGTGTGGTCTCGGCTGACCGCGGTGGCACCCAACTGGACGTATGTAGTAGAATCGGAAAGGCTAAAGCTGCGTTCGGTATGCTATCCACAATCTGGAAAATGAATGTTATCAGCTTAAGAACCAAGCTGTGACTGTTCCGCTCTAACGTAGAATCGGTACCGCTGTATGGGTGCAGTACCTGGAAGGTGGACACCATTAACACGCGTAGGTTGCAAGTCTTCGTAAATAAATGTTTAAGAATCATCTTGATGAATTTTTTGGCCGAACCGGATCTCCAACGAACAGCTTTATAGGAAGACAGGTGTGGTTGACGGCCTATGCCCCCCGAGGGTTTAAAGCCTCTAAGTGAGTAAGTAAGTTTCCAATCTTGTAGCTATTTCCTCAGCGATGCAGTTTTTTTTGGCTTCATACATCTATGGTTTCGAAAGTTCGTGGATTCATTTCGCGTCTCAGTTAGGATCTCGATCTGGATCATATCGGCAACTTTATCTATACCTATCTTTTATAACGCGTCATTAACGGCCATCATAGGGAACCAGCAGAGGTGCAGAGGTTTGATGAAATTGAGGATCTCACTGATGGAGACTTTAAGAATTTCTGCGGCAGTTAGAATTTCTCTGTGGAAATGCCGTCTCTTTAGGGCACATATGTAGGTCTAGAATATGTTCCGCAGTTAAGTCATCTTCCACGCATAGACGACATTCAGTTTCCTAAATGAGACCTACATATTTTGTTAAGGTGATATCGAAGATGACAATGGCATGTTAGAAATCCCATTGATCTCTTGATATCAATCCTACTGAGGAGTAGGAGTTCTATAAATATATTTTTATAGTCAATACTCTCATGTCCGGGTACCCACCAAAGTTTGACTTTGTTTCTTTAAGAGAGGTCTTGGAGAGTATTGAAGCAGCTTAGGCCTGAGTTGGAGTCAATCAGGTTTGAGCCTAGTGCTTTATAGCTGCTTGACTATTCATGAGTACAGTGAAACCCGCTTAAGTGAAACCCGCTTACGTGAAACTCGGTTAAGCGAAAAACCTGCCTAAGTGGAAAGATTCACAAATTTCCGTGTATACTTACATACGAACTACCTCGCTTAACTGAAACTCGCTTAAGTGAAAAACCCGCATAACTGAAAAAAAAAATTCTTCAAAATTTCTATTTTTCTTTGGAAAACAACTAATTTAAATTCGAACAGAACAAAAAAATTGTAAGCTCGCGCTGAATTGTTTCATTTTATTTTCACCTTCACCACTGTCATCCACTTCTCAACATGACAATTTGCAAACGTTTACAACAGGTTTTTCAGCTGTTTAAGATCGATTTAATAAAATTTGTTTTGCTGTACATACGAGGTTTGCTTAACTGAAATTTGTTTCAGTTATTTGAGATCCGCTCAAGTGAAACTTATTTTTTACCTATCCGAGAACCGCTTAACTGAATTTTTTTTTTTTGATGGCGATGGCGCAATCTTTAATGGCATGAATTTTCAGTTCGAAAAACACTGGGACTATGTCCCATTGGTAGGGATATTCTAGTGTTTGGTACAAAAATACCATTACCCACCCCGGTGACCATCTTTGATCCATCCGTCTACCACTTGTTACCTTTTAGGGCTAAGATTGGGTTTTTATAGTTCCATGCTTCACGGCTTGGGATCACTGTATCGAAAATCGAACCTCCTACTGAAGCATAAGGTTTTAGGTAGGTAGGTAGGTAGGATTTACTTGGGCTGTGTGATCCATGTTTTTCATCTTCATCTCCTTCCGGTTATTTTATATGTAGCAAGGAACATTGCACTTTGAGTGAATGTTGCACAACTATTCCCAGGACAACTAGGTAATTAGTTTGAGAACGGGAAAAGTATCTTTTGACTGTGGAATTGCATTTTTTCTTAGGTAACCATAACAATGTGAAGAAATGTGACCGATATCCTTCATCCACATTCATTTGGGGGGCGGGGGAGAAGAAAAATAAATTAGTTATTCTAATTGAAAACTATCTCCTTTCGTCCTTGTCGCATAATAAGAGAAAGGAATGGTTTTGGTTGCACGCCAACTAATATTTGATTGGAAAATTAATATCTTCCCCATGCAACATTCGTCGATAGATTAAAATCGAATCAAAAGCACATTCAATCCATCGATTCCATATAATCCCCGGAACCCAACTGCTGCTGTTGTGGTGGCAAAAATTAGGTCAGTACCAGGCATGTTTAACCGCCAATAAATTATGGTAAGTAAGTCTTCCTATTTGATAGACCATCTTCCATCCTCCCCATTAGGACTCAGCAGAGGAAAATCTTTCAATTATGTGATTATTAGCTCAACAGGAGTTCCTTAAGTTTCCCATTAAAATGAAAGTCCATAATCTCTGAAATAGCCATCACTTCATCAGGGTCCTTCCATCCACATTTAAACTACACGTACTCGTACATACTCGTATTTCATAATGTATTCAATTAAGTGAGTATGTTTGTGTATTCAAAATGGACTTCCTATCCGAAGGAGGAGTCATTAAAAAAAGCTGTTATTTATTTTTAGATCCTTTTATATTGAACATCAAATAGCCAGTTAATTGCGTCGTTAATGTTTATTCTCTGTCTAAAGGATATGCGATTACGTATTCACATTCTTATCAGGAAGTCCAGCAGGAGTTAGAGCTGTACTTATTGAAATCTCCCATGTCCTGTCAGTTCATGATACTGGCTCATTTATTTGCATTTTTGGTTGAACCAAGGATCCCTTCTGTTGAGTTTTGCACCACGAATTTTTATTATGAAGCGACGGAAATAATGATTTTGTTCCATCCAAGAGGGTCTTTGAATTTCAACTGTCAGATGCGAATAAAGGTTTCCGGACTCAAGGGGGCAATGCGGTAGCCACGCCACTGAATGTCTACGAAGAATACTGCCGGAGACTCTTAGTTGTTCGGGAGTTATAAAATAACTGTTCTGTATCTGGATATCTGATGTATACATCTTCGACATTTCTAGGTTATCTGGCCAGTTACAGCATCTAACGGCACCGTGCGTCGGACTACTGAGCCAGCGGTCTTGGGTTCGAATCCCGCCGCAAACACCTAAACATTTTTCACAGTGCCCACCTTTTTCGAATGTCTGACAAGCATCAAAGAGTATCATTTGTCACGATTAAGCTTCTCAACTCGCCGTTCGGAGTCGGCAAAAAACTGTAGGTCACTTCTATTCGTGCAAAAATATAACACGCACACACAACTGGTTGCGAGAAGCAGGCCCAGATTCACTTTGAGCTGAAGCGCCAACTAAGTAAGTAAGTAACGTCATTTACTCAGTTCGCAGTAAGTCTGACTTTGAAAAGAACGCAAAGACCGTCACTCGTAAGTATCACGATAATCCTGTGACTGTCGTACGCATTGTTGACGTCTGCCATTGCATGGTGATGACATTTTTAGAATGACAGAAGCAGTATAATATTTTAAAGGGAAAAGTTTTAAAGCTTGGATTAGCTATCGGGTCTATAACTTAATTCGTGCGGTTTTTTTTCTTCAAAATTTGAACGTTTATTTAAGAAAAACATGTACAATTTGAAGCTATGACTTTTTCCCATCTTTCTGGCAATTTGTGAATCCCATCCCAAAAGAACTGCGCCGGCTTGGCAGCCAAGAATGAATTTTTGATATTCTGCTCTGATGTGAACCGTATTTCAATGAGGGCGTTCTGCATCGACCGGAACAAATGGTAGTCAGAAGGGGCAAGGTCTGGGCTATAAGGCGGGTGGGGTAAAACTTCCCATCCACTGTTTTCCAAATAGTTCTTAACCGGAATAGCAACGTGGGGCCGAGCGTTGTCATGATGGAAAATTATTGCCTCGTGTCTGGTCGCATATTTCGGGCGTTTTTCGGCTACTACTCTATTCAAACGGATTAATTGTGTTCGGTAGCGTTGTCCATTGATGGTTTCACCCGGTTCTAGCAGCTCATAATACAGCACACCCTTCTGATCCCCCTTTTTTGGCTGCCCAGGACGTTCATCGTCTTTCAAGCCAAAATCACCACTTTTAAATCGTGCAAACCACTTTTGGCACGTTCGCTCAGCTAGCGCATGTTCACCATAAACTTCCACCAAAATACGATGACTTTCGGCAGCAGTTTTCTTCATATTAAAGTAATGAAGAAGAACTCCCCGCAAAAACACTTTTCCAGGCACAAAGTTCGACATATTTGAGTGAAAAAAAATTATTGTTGTTTACGCTTCAAATGAATGACATATACTGAAATGACGTACAGTGACAGTAGCTTTCCAACGCATATTCCAATTGAATAATAACAATGGAATAATACAAGTTACGCCATCTCTTAGCAATCCGCACGAATTAAGTTATAGACCCAATATATTTGATGGTATAAGTATATGGTATAAGTCACCTGGTACTGATGGAATACATATATCTAGCCATACTGAAACAAGTAATTAGCCAGTTACTACCAACTCTGAGAAAAGTCTTCCCTACCAGCTTGCTACTGACGTACATACATACTTACGAGGGCTATTCGATAAGTCAGTGACTTTGATGCAAGATGGCGCTCGGATCGCATTGAGTTTTTTCCCGTCATCTTTGTTTCTTTCTAGGCATAGAAAAAAAAAATTAGACAGATCTGTCAAACATTGATTTTTTTTACGGTGATCGAAAGAACTTTGGTTTGTGTTATTTGCTCAAAATGGAAAAAAGTGAATATCTTTTTTTTGATAAAACACTACTTTTTGCGCGGTAAAACCATTAAGGAGACTGAAGATAGACTTAAAAAATATTATGGAGACTCTGCTCCCTCGCATGGGATGGTACAAAAGCGGTTCACTGAATTTCGTACGAGCTTAAAAGACACTGAGCGCCCAGGACGTCCAAATGTCGTCAGAATGGAAGAAATTGTAAAAAACTCCACGATATTGTCTTCTTGGACGATTGCAAGTCAAGGTTCGTGAACTAGCTGAGACAGCCATTTCAAATGATAGCCTCATTCGAGTCCTGCATGATCATTTGGGCATGAAAAAATTATCGGCAAGATGGTTGCTGCGTTTGCTGACGATTGATCAAAAACGGATTCGGGTGAAGTTTTCCAAGCAGAATTTGGAACTCTTCAAGCGTAATTCAAGTAAACTTTGTCGGCGGTTCGTAACAGCTGATGAATTCTGGATACACCACTATACGCCAGGATTAAAAGAACGATTAAAACGGTGGACTTCTTCAGGCGAACGTGCAAAAGCCAGGGCAATTCCCACGCCGCGGGTGTAATCTTTATAGGGAAAAACGATTACCGGACAGTACTATGCCAATTTATTAAAATTTCCTATTGATTATTTCTTGTTTCCTAATTTGAAAAAATGGCTCGGCGGGAAAAGATTTTCATCGAATGATGAGATTATCAATGCAACAAATGCCCATTTTAAAGGGTTTGAGGCTATGTCTCTGAAACTATTACTCCGATCGACTTGAAAATTAAGGACAATATTTTAGAGATGTTGTAGAAAGACAATAAAAAAAATCGTTTTTTATTTTGAAGTCGTGAAACCCATGTAACACCTTAATGTTTCTGGCATCTAAGTACACTCAACCCTATGCGGACGATGCTGCTATCAATGGATCATTTCATGTACTATGCACGGTCAATCGCCTCTTCAAACTTACGCTCTCTTCACGAGAAATGGAAAATGAACTGATGTGATCTAAAAGTCATAACAAAACAAATCTTCAAGGAAGCCAAACACTCGATAGCAAGCTACTATGGACAAAATACGTCAAGCTAAAGACATTCAGAGCATCTCAATCCTCTGGTAATCCAAAGGGGTTTTTCAAAACATGGGACTTATTAACGAAAGTCCTCCTCATATATGTACACGGCAATGATAAGACCCCTTCTATCATACGCGTCGGTTGTCTATTGGAATAAACTTGCACGCAAATTCAATTACTGCTACTCGCGCCAAACTCCAAAGAACAGTCTGTCCCGCCTGCTTGAGAGATTTCCATTGTATACCTGGCATTGGGCTTAACACGGTGATAAGCCTCTCTCATTGATATAAGATAAATGCTCCTAAAAATAGTCTTAAATAACAAAAACTCATTGAAACTCCTTTGAGTTTCAGGACACAAGGGAATTGCAGGTAATAAGAGCTCTACGGAGCTTGCTAGAAAAGGCTTTTCTTTCTGAACCCACGTTGGGTCTGCCAGCATCTACGGTCTGTGTTTCTGTTGACTTTTGGGTCTCCAGTGAGCGCAATTGAAGACTTGGCAATAAATGGGCACCGTCATCTCTGGGAAATCTGCAGCTTTTATTGCCATCACTCAGCAGAAAAGACAGTAGAGATCTCATTTCCGTTATTACGGGCCACTCCTGTTTTTACGTTCAGTTGCTCTCATAAGATTTTTTGTGAAGGAGCAGTCATTTGGCAAACCTAACTACCCAAGTGGTATCCAAACCATATTGATTTAAATCCCACTGCTTCCTTTTGTTGCAGAAAGTTGTGTTCAATAACTTTAAAGTATGTTAGGTCTTGTTTCCTGGATGCTCGATGAATCCTGAAGAAACTGAAAATTTAAATGACCAATTGGTAGAGGAGATGAGAGAGCCAGTAGGAATGGTGACTGAAGAAAGAATCCTATGGGCCATTGGATCTTTTCAGCCCTTCAAATCACCAGGCACCGATGGGATATACGATATACCCAATTATGCTGCAAAAAACCAAGCACCTACTGGCACCAACCTTACAAAGAATTTTTCAAGGTAGTCTTAGATGCGGTCACATACCTAAAGCATGGCGGGAAGTGAAAGTGGTTTTCATTCCCAAAGCTGGGAAACCGAGTCATACTACAGCAAAAGACTATAGACCAATTAGCCTTACATCCTTTATATTGAAGACCTTTGAGAAACTGATCGACGTGTACATACGTGGTAAGCTCAACTGTACGAATATGTCCACAGCACAACATGCCTACACTAAAGGCAACGGTGTGGAAACAGCGCTACACGATGTAGTTAGTACAATTGAGAGATCCTTACACGTCAAGGAATACACGCTTGCAGTGTTTCTAGACATTGAAGGTGCTTTTAACAATGTTGAGACACATGCTATCAAGAAAGCGCTGGAAGACAATAATATTGAACGCACCGTGACCAGACTTATAGTTAACCTTCTTAATAGAAGGCACATTAACGCTGAACTCGGGGGAACCCGTCAGACAGTAATGGCATCCAGAGGTACGCCGCAAGGAGGTGTCATATCCCCCCTTCTTTGGATCATGGTCATAAATGAACTACTAGTGAAACTCAGATACAGTGGAATAAGAGCAACTGCATATGCGGATGATGTAGTGTTGCTTGCTACGGGCAAATTCCTAAATACTGTGAGCGAACTAGTGCAGAAAGCTTTAAACACGCTAAACAACTGGACGAAACAATGTGGACTGGGGGTCAACCCTCAGAAAACCGAGCTAGTGCTGTTTACTAACAAGAGAACTATACCAGCCTTTAGGCTGCCGACTATTGAGGGCACTACACTTAAGCTGTCAGAGAGTGCAAAATACTTAGGACTCATACTCGACAGAAAGCTTAACTGGAAGCTGACCATTAAAGATAGAGTGAAAAAGGCATCAGTTGCCTTCTATACCTGCAGCAGATTCTTCGGGAAAAACTGGGGATCCAGACCACGAATAACACTGTGGATGTACTCTGCGATAGTTAGACCTATACTTACGTACGGTGGACTGGTCTGGTGGCATGCTGTCGCCAAAACTAGCAACCTTAAGATTATGACCAAAATACAGAGAATAGCATGCACTGGTACAACCAGCGCGATGAGGACAACGCCAACAGCGGGATTGGAAACAATTCTCAACCTTCTGCCGTTAGATCTCTATATGCAAGAAGCGGCAGCAAAGAGCACTCTCAGAATAAACCAGTCAAAGCACTGGAGACCGAATGCATATGGGCACACCAAGATACTTAGCAACTATCTCAGTGGCACCGTCAACTCAGACTACATTGTCCCATACTTGGATTTCAATAAACCCTTCTCGTGGGTCTTCCCAAGTAGAGAACAATGGGAGAACAACGAAGTATCAAACGAGTCTAAATCCATCTACACTGATGGGTCAAAAATGGATATAGGTATAGGAGCGGGTTGCTTCCCGGAGGACCTAAGAATTAACAGCTCCACACGACTCCCAGACCACAGCAGCGTTTTCCAAGCTGAGGTTCTAGCAGTGACAAAGGCTGCCCAATTGGTGTCAATGATGACAATATCCCGAGAGGATATCACAATTTACATTGACAGCCAGGCGGCCATAAAAGCATTAGCTGCTACACAAATAACATCTAAGCTTGTGAAATGTTGCCGCGAAGAGCTCAAGGTTCTTGGCACGCAGCACAACGTAAAACTCTGCTGGGTCCCTGGCCACAGCGGGATACCAGGCAATGAAGCCGCGGATGAATTGGCCAGAAAGGGCTCAGCCCTAGACATAGAGCAAGCGGATTACTCGGTTAAACCTCCACTCTGCAGCCTCAAGGCCAAAATCGAACAAAAAACACTATCTGAAGCAAATAGCAGGTGGAAATCACTAACTACCTGCGAAATATCAAGAAGGATGTGGCCAGAATATGACAAGGGAAAAACCAAAAAACTTCTACAAAAAGATAGGAAATCCCTGTCAATACTGATAGGAGTGTTAACTGGCCACAATATGCTAAAATATCATATGAAAAAACTACGGCTCAACGATGATGACTTATGCAGGGGATGCGGTGACGAAGAGGTTCATGAGGACATAGCCCATTTCCTCTGTCACTGTCCTAACCTCTGCCAATTAAGAAACAGAACCCTGGGACAATTCTTCTTCGAACATATCGACGAGCTGTCTGACCGTTCACCGTCAGGTCTGCTCAAGTTTGCCAGGAGATCCGGATGGTTGGAACCAAGCTACTGATATCACGGGTGGGAAAACACAATGGGTACCACAATGGGTTCACATGAACCTAAGTGTGATGATGATATAACTATCTTCATCAGCCCGCTTACCTAACCTAATCTAGGTCTTGTTGAAAGACAGACAGTTCTTCAAATAACAGGAGACCACTTCCTTCACATGCAAAATAGTTCTCTAGCCCTCTTTGTTTAAAACGCCTTCGATACAAATGAGATCGTTAGTTCTACTGAAAGCAAGGTTAATGATACTCGTAGCTATCCTAAGATTATTCCAACAAATTACATTGCATCCTCTACTTTCAGAGACTTAGTCTATTCACCCCTTTAAGCTGATAATATCTGTATCGTGTTGGTAATACATGAGCTCATCCCTTGTTGAACACTCTCTAAAATTGTTTATCGGAAAAATCAACATGTTCCACAAACAAATCCACTCCCCACGCCCACATAGCTTTTGCACCTAAACATAACATATACTCCTACATGGTATTCGTTGAAAACAGTTTTCATTCCAGCCGTATGCCACACCTAACTCCTCGTTCCTCCTCGTCCCTTGTTCCTCGAGGATAATGATTAAATTTACCATCCACTTACATAAATAAATCGAATTAAATCGATCCGAACGCGTCTATTTACGCAATTTAATAATGTAAATGCATTCAAACACTACACGAGCCACCACCACGCCGACCGCCAGGGGGCAGATTCTCTAAAACAGATTTTCACGTTTTCCCATCCTGGAGATACCCAGTACCCAGACCCACCACCACTACCAAACCGGTGCGTGCCTTCGAGGGATGCTAAAAATTATTTGAAAATCTAACATCCAATCTAAACACACGAGAAATCAAATAGAAAATTATCTGATTGGAAAATTTCTCCGTCGTCACGTCGCGTCGGTCGGTCGGTCGGACAAACGGCAGGCGGGTGCTGCCATTTGGTGAATCAAGGATAACGAGCCGGTTCTGGGTGCACTATTGCACGCACTATAATAACCTTTTTGTAATTAGCACGGCACTGCATGGCGCGTGGATGGTGGAGGATGTGTGCGCTCGCGATCAGTTGATTGGAAAATGAAATCCTTTAACCGACCGTAAATTGCAGAGCTTGCGGTGTTTTCGTATTAAAAATTCCTTCGAATTGGGAGTGCGGTGTTTTTCTGTTTGCTTTTTATTTTATTGTTTCTTTGTTTCGTTGTTGCAAAGGTTCAAAAGGAACCACATTTCAGTTGCAATTCATTTTAATGGGGTCATCAATTAAAGGTGTCGATTGGATTACCTTAATCGATTATTGCCGGAAAAGTTTACCATTTATGAGCTGATTTTTTTTACACAATTTCATTTACTATTACTCTTACATGTATGTAAGTTGTGGCTCAGTGGTTGGTATGTTGGACTACTGAGCATGCTGTTTTCGGCGCAAGACTTTTATTTAACATGGAGTAGCACATACACCCATTATTCATGCCGATCATGGAATCCGGCGGATCGTACAGTTAATCACAAAAGTAAGTATACAGTACGGTATACGAAGTTTATTGAACGAGAACAACCACTCAAATAAATTTAAATCAAATAAGTGATATGTATTTTTTTAGTAACTATTATAGGCACTTTATATAAAAAGTACAATTAACAAAAATACAAAACAAAGTAACAAAGATATTAGAATTAAGCAAAATTCATAAAAAAACACATAACAAAAGTAAGTATATACCCCAAAGCAAAAACAAAAAAAGACAAGATATTGAAGTAAAAAATGAAATTAATACCTAGCAGGATATCTTATAGAGTTAATAACAGCGTTTATTCTGGATCGCATTGAATTGACGATCTTTTGGGACACGTGGGGCCTATTTTGGGCCATTCTTCTTGAATAATGGGTTCAATTTGATTTTTCGTTCGAATATCATGTTTTCGTATTTGGCGTTTGATGTTATCCCACAAGTGCTCAATAGCATTCAAGTCTGGTTGGTGTTTTAAGCTGGTTGCATTCATCGTATTCTCCAACTACAGTAAAACCTCTCTAATTGGGACACTGATGGGACCGACTCTTTCCTGTCCCGATTAGGAGGTGTCCCAATTATAGAAGTTTGTACAAAAAATATAGAAAAACGCAACTACTTATGAAAAAACTGCTATTTTCAATTAAAACAAGTATGGAACGCCCTATCTCGTTTACAAAATCATACCTTATGGAAATAAAACGACATTTATTTGCTTGATATCCTGCTTCGATTTAATAATTCGTTGGACCTGAATTTAGCTGATACTAAACTTTTCTGCGAGTGTGAAGTTTTTGTTCCTCGTGCAATTTAACGATCTTCACTTTATCGGCTTCTCTATACTGTTTACTCATCCTGGAAAGACAATCAAGCCAACTAATAAACCCCAAACAATCACTGAAAATCACGAAAAAATTTAAAAAATGTATTGTATCCACACAAAAACAACTGCAACTGCACGGTACCAATATCTTATATTCAATGAAAATAAATAAAACGTTGCTCTGTTGTTTTTTGCTCCGATATAGTCACTTTTCTGTAAAAATATAACGGGTTAAGAATTTGTAGAATGAGATGCAGCTGCGAACATTTAGTGGAATTTTACTGTCCCGATTAGAGAAGTCACAATTGCTTTTTTTCTGGTCTAGTGTCCCAATTGAGAGGTTCAACTCGAATTGTCCCGATTAGAGAAGTCATATTTCCTGACTTTTTTAATGAAATGTACCAATTCGGAGGTTTGGCTCAATTATGAAGGTTCAGTTAAATTGAGTGTCCCAATTGAGAGGTGTCCCGATTACAGAGGGTACATTGTATGAAAACTTTTAGGGTTGGGAAATGGGTTGTCCCGATTACGGAGTGTCCCAATTAGGAGGTTTTACTGTATTTGAGAACTAGGCTTAGGGTCATTATCTTGCTGAAAGATAAATGACCCTGCCAATGCCAAATTCTGTGAACTCTGATCGAGATGGTTTGAGAGGATATTTAAATATTCAAAATGATTTATGTTACCTTCTACAAACACCAAATAACAAAAGGCAGAGGCCGCCATACACTCTCAAACCATTACGGAATCACCACCATGTTTTATAGTTCCAGCCATATTTTCCGGATTCAAATTCGTATTCAGTTTTCTCCTTACGTTGATGCGCCCATCCGAACCAAATTTTTAAGGTCAATAGAGAGCTCTTTCCACGCGGTGCCATTTCTGGTAGACGCATAGAAATTCGTTAACGAAATTATGTAAACTCAATAATTTCTACTCACGCTATATATTTCCAAAACAATTCAATCGAAAAAGAGCAGATTTATAACAACAAGTGTTTACTTAGCCGTATTTTGTACTCAAATACCATGAATGTATACTTACTTTTGTGACGTTGTTTTGGTATTTCGTCAAACAAAAGTTATTCTCCTCTAGAACCTAGGCAAAATATACCGTTATTTTTACTTTAGCGCAACTGTGCATATGTTAAACAACAGACATGAGGTCAGACGGATAATGGTTCAAACGAAATACACTGTTTTCTTAAGACTTTTGTTACACTCACATAGGTGTATACTTACTTTTGTGAATAACTGTAGGTACATGCTTTTGATTTCCAATTTTTTTTTAACTAACGAAGTTTTAATAGTGCAGATTACAATAGTTATCATTTTTATTAATGTCTTTGAGTTAAGTCTGATGGTCTAAGGCGCTTCAGTCTTCTTTTTCGGGAAATTTCTTGTAGCGGGATACAGTTGACTTCATTGTTATCGTGGATTAATAACCGGACTTGGTGTTGTGTGCTTGCCTGTTGTATTTCTTCCATTACTGTTGATATTTTAAGGTCTTTATGGATGTCGTCATTGGAAATATACCATGGAGCGTCTATTATCGTTCTTAATAATTTTGATTGAAATTTTTAAATCCCTACCTGAGGCATACCATGCTAGTTGAGAGCTACCACGACGTTTATTGAATGACTCACAATCTACACTGAGTTACAAAAAAAAGTGGCGCAGTCACACTTTTTGATGTGTTCTTATCATTTTGATAATATGCCGCTATGTTTTTGCAGAACGTTATTTTTTTTAGTTTGGTGGTATACTTGTGTGTCTTTTTGCATAATTTGTTTCCATTTTCCTTGTGATACGCACATTATATTTTTTTTTTTTATTTTTTTTTATAATCTACGCTAAAGGGGATATGAATACCCTTTTAATGTTTACACACAGCGCGAGCACATGAAGGACGAGAACGAGAGACAGACAGATCGACGTAGTGGTAGGAAACTCAGATGATAGGTTTCAATTTCAACTAAATCTATGGGTGGTGTCCAGGATAACTGGAGAGTTGTGTATTATTTTTGTATTTGCTTATGATTCACAGGAGTTTTTCCAGATGTTTCTTATTATAGTTTGTGCGATATATTTCTTCAGCCATATTCAACATCCTACTGCCAGTGTTATGCCTTCGCAGTAGGTTTCGATATTAACTTCTGAAACTGATCAATTTATTTTTATTTCGTGAGAAATAAATGCTTCGAAGACATCTGGATTCGAACCGTGAACCTTTCGCATGACAAACGACGACGACGACCACTACGCCACGGCCACCCACAACATTATATTAAGGAAAACCGCATCATAATCATTTTTTCATACTAGACGCAAGATTTTGGCTTCCGTGATCCCGTAAATGTTTTATTAAGTTAAATGTTTGGGTTCATTTTAATTTGTTTATTTATTAGTTTTTTAGTCATTCTTGTAAGAAAATAGACAAATAACGGCAGAAGAAGTCGCCAGGGCGCTGGCTTTGGCTGAGGATGAACGAAGTATGCGGTATGCTGCTGTTATGATCAGGAAACCGGAGACGACGATAAGAAGAGCCATTAAGGGGTACAGGGAAACCAACCCCTACACCCGGCGTCAACGCTCAGGTCGGCCCAGAGCAATATCTGCAAGGGATGATCGATCTTTGGTGATTCAAAGCCTTCGCGATCGGCACCAAACAGTGGTTGAGCTGCCTCACAGACTCAGATCCGTTAGAGGGATGGATGTGAGTGCTCAAACGGTGAGGCGGCGATTAGTGGAGACTGGTCTAAGAGCAAGAGGACTTGCTCGTGTATCGAGACTCACGGTATACCACAAGCAACGTCGGATGGAATTTGCTCGCCTTCACCAATATTGGACCGAGGCCGACTGGAGTAGAGTTCTTTTCACAAATGAGGTTTTGTCTGCGCTCACCAGATGGGCGTAGCAGAGTGTGGAGACGTTCAGGTGAGAGATACTCTTCGGTGACAGTTGTCCAGAGGGAACATTTCTGGGGAAGTTCCGTCATGGTGTGTTCAGAAATTTCTATGCACGGAAAAACGGAACTGCGCATCGCGGCAGGGTCGGTGAGCTCCAGGTATTATATCACCAATATTCTGGAGGAATATATGGTTCCATTCGCACCATTTATTGGAGAAAACTTCCTTCTGATGCATGACAATGCTAGACCACACGTTGCCAGGTGCGTTACCGAATATTTACAAGAAGAAGAAATCGAAGCGATGGCTTGGCCTGCGATGAGCCCGGATATGAATCCCATCGAACACGTTTGGGACCTGCTGGGAAGAATGATTAGGAAGCGACCTACCCTACTAGAGACATTCTGTGGGCTGAAATCTGCTCTGCTCGAAGAATGGGAGAATTTGGACGACAACATCGTAAGGAACCTTATTCAATGTATGCCCAGGTGGATTAAAACCTTTTTAGATGTTCGGGGAGCAAGTGCGCACTACTAAAGGAATGTTAAGTTCTGAAGCTTTTGCCCATTTTCGTTTATTCATGTTTCATTTGTAAGTTCTTCCAATTTTTTCAATTTTTTTTTTGCATGAATTTATTACTTATTTTTATGTAAATAAACAAAATAGCATTAAAAAAGTTTTTTTTTTCAAACTTATTCGAAATGATCGCAAAATTTCAAGGTGCGCCACTTTTTTTGTAACTCAGTGTATTTTAACAAGCAAACTCTAAGAAATGGTGATTTCGATAGCTATGATAATAGTACCCGCTTACTTACTTACTTACTTAGTTGGCGCTACAGCTCGAGGTGAACCTGGGCCTGCTTCTCGCAACCATTTGTGTGTGCGTGTTATTTTTGCACGAATGGAAGGGACCTACATTTTTTTTGCCGACTCCGAACGGCGAGTTGAGAAGCTCAATCGTGACAAATGATACTCTTTGAAGCTTGTCAGACATTTGAAAGAGGTGGTACCGTGAAAAAACTCTTTAGGTGTTAGACCCGGTCTGGAATTGAACCCGGGCAGCATTGCGTAGTAGTCCAACGCACTAACCACCATGGCCACGGCTACCACCGGATAGTACCCGCTTACGTTCAGAAATACTTTTGAATTTTTAGCACATTTTCTAGATTTTGCTTGTCATAAATACGTCACCGGACGGATGGGTTTGGTATATCAGACATTGCTCTACGTGCATACTCCTCCGTAGCTCCTCCGTATAAAAAATGATGCATAGGTGTCTTTGAAATCGATAAAAAGTTGGTGAATTTAAGTTATCACCAAAATCCTATAATCTTGTCGATGAGGATATTTTCTAACCATAAATCAAGCTAAGGATCACGATGATTTGAGGATTGTAGCCTTTACCGCATCAGAGTTTCGAAGGTTTGTATTTGTTAAGGAACTTGGATGCTAAAGGTGAGATAGTGCGATTAATCAGTTCGGTCTTATGAGATAAGTACACGCAAATGTTGGGAACATAAGCGAGCTATTTTTTTTAAACAAAAGATAGAGACAAGCTATGCCGCCAGAGCTGACAAAAAATAAACAAAAACTTAGAAAATAAGACAATAATTATTCCAAAATTGACACCTTGTACAATATAGCATAAGTCAAGCTCTTAAACTACGTTCAATGAATCTGCCCTTTGAATAAAATTAAAGATGCGGTAATCTTCAAACTGGGTATTAATGTCTGTTAAAATAAGTCTGGCTCTACTTATGTACAACCCTTGAAGAATTAAGTTTTGAACACTCAATCTGTGGCATTTTGAAATAAAACGATCCCTTTCATTGAAGACTGACCTTTAACTATGATTATTTTATAAATATCAATTCAGTTACAATAGTTCAGCTCACAAGACCCAGCCAAAAGGTACTCGAACATCCTTAGAAACTTCAAAAAGGGCCCTCAACTATCTAAGATTACTAAATTCCACCTCTAGTGTTCTTCTGAAATATCTTAATCTTTAAAGGGTAGACATCCAATCGTTAATATCTCATTCTAAGAAATCCCATGTAGTGCTTCCATAATTACTATCGACAGCCAACATAAGTGATACTCGAACACGTTTGGCATCTCTACCCCATCCATCTACATCATCGGTGCTAACGTCATTATCCCATTTTAATATCTATGACATCAGAACGCCATTAACTCATCCACTTATTTTGTCCAAAATATGATTAAGACAAGAACCTGACTTATTAGAGCGAAGCCTTCCGCCTTTCAGTCAATTGTCTTGAAATTGTTTCATCCCAAAATTGGCATCACTAATTAACGCGCGCTGGTGTATTTGAAGGCTCTTCATATCAAAAGCACTCGAAACTATGTAGTATCTAGATACAATGGAGCTGTAGATCTAGATGATCCATACAAACGCAATGGATCCGTAAGAGCAAAACAACAAAAAAAAAAAACATTTTAAAACGGACCTCGAGTACCATTGTTACGAGGGCATAATTAGTTTTTGTTTCGAGATATCTTTGCGTCTTTAAACGATATAAATACCCGGGGCAATTGCCAAATAATCATCATTCACTCACAACACCTTCCTAAGGGTATCGAGAGACGAATAACTCAGGCTTACAATGGTGAGTTTCCTTCTCCGGAACTGTCAAGGATCAAAGGATATAATCACTTCCTCTTTTCTTTGTAGAAAATCTTCGTGGTAGCATTCGCTATCTTGGCTGTAGCTGCCGCTGCTACACTCCCTTCTAGTGAGTATCTGCCCCCGGTAGATGAGCCATCGGTTGAATATTTGCCCCCAGTTGCTGATACTAAGCTCGCTGATGATGGCTACCGCTACAAGACCGTTCGTCGTTTGCGGTACAGGCATCGTCGTGATTTGTCCAGTGAATACTTGCCCCCCCTTGAGGAACCAACTGCTGAATACTTGCCCCCAGTAGCTGATACTAAAGTCGCCGATGATGGATACCGTTACAAGACAATCCGCAAGTTGAAATACAGGGCACGTCATCGTCGGGATGTTAACGAACTGCCATCGAATGAATACTTGCCACCAGTTGAAGAGCCAGTTGTCGCCGAGGCTAAGAGCGCCGATTTAGCTGATGATGGGTACCGTTACAGGACCGTACGTAAGCTCAGGTATAGGACTCGTCGCCGTCGTGAGGCTGATGAAGCCCCAGCTAATGAATACTTGCCACCAGTTGAGGAACCCGCCACCGACGCCGAGCCAAAGAGTGCTGAACTTGCTAGCGATGGATATCGTTACAAGACCGTCAGACGTCTGAGGTACAGATATCGTCATTAGGATTGATGATTAATTGATGATCGGTTACAAACACGGAATACGAACATATTGCAATAAACTATTCAGTAAAGAATACAACTTTGGAGGTTTTTATTTCATCATCCATTCATTTCATTGGTCCTAAGATTTTAAATTCTGCCATGATGACCGACTTAGTATAATTGTGAATTATTTATATTAGATGGCCGACTTAGTGTCGATGTGACTTCTTTATCTAAGATGGCTGACTTAGTATCAATGTGAATTCTTTACCCAAGATGGCCGACTAAACTGCTTGGTGTCATTGTGATTGCTTTCAAAGAATGTGTTTCTGTGAAATCTTTTTAAAGCATTTAGTTTTTTTACGGCAATTTTCGCCTTTCTTTGATTCAGCTGGCAGCATCAAGGAAACACACCCAAAGATCTCAGTTCTGACAACTGCCTGTCATTTGTCTTACAAAAACACAACACTCTCAAGTCACGAGTAGCTCACAATAGTGGTTATTGTTTGCATTGGGAGCTCGGTGATATCCAAATGGGTTGTCACTTGTCAGGATCAAGAAACATGATTAGTCATCAGCGAATTGGGCTTCATTCTTTTCGTTGTTCTAAACAGCAATGGCAGCAAACAATCCTGCTGACTCTCTACCAGGGACCATCCGTGGTAATTTTTGCATACAAGTCAGACGCAATAGCCTTCATGGTTAGGATTGCCGTTTGTGGTTCAACGAAAGCAAATTGATCTTATGGCGCCCTGCGGCTGAGCACTGGGTTTATGAATAAGCTGCAATCTGTTGCTGGTTTAGATTCGTAGATATTTGTATTATGTAGAAAATCGTAAAGCGCTTCCAAGTTCCTAACAAACAAAATAAAGAAAACAATATTATTGATCCAACATAATAAAACTTTACTCACAAAAAAAAAAAAAAAAAAATAGACTAGTGGTCTTTGAGAATCTGGGTGTCTTTTATAAGTGGACTTCCTTGGCTAACATGTTTGTTTCATTTGGGTTTCAGAATTGGGAAGATATGACTTCTTAGGGTGAAGTGAGTTTTCTTTCAAAATGGGGTAATAAGGTATTTCTTAAGTATAAAATAAGTCAGAGGACATTTTGTCAACAGGCAGCGTATGATCCTACGAAAATCATGGTGTTGGCCACCAACGATCTTACTAATTGAACGGGGGTTCTTTTGATTCAAATTGGAACTTTACACTTTACTATATGAAGACAATTGAATCAAAGAGAAAGACAGCTTATACCAAATTAGAAGGCGTTTTCTCTGTGAGTTCTTCGCGAAGTTAATCAGCAGATAGCTTGTAAGGAGAACTCTGGGTATTTTTAGCCTTCATCAGAAAGGTTGAGATGGCAAGATGAGCAGGATCAAAATTTAACAGGCGACTTTCGTAAGTTGCTAGTTTCTACAAAACTTGCTATGGATCGGTTTATCAGTACTAATCCATTGTTTCTGATCTGTTATTAGTCGAGTTCCACTTAAGAATCCCTCAGAGATTTACCTCCGCTGCCTCAGCAGAGATTTTTCAATTAAGTGGAACAACATTCTCCGCAGAGGAGAAATTTATCTGTCAAAATTAGTATTCTTCTTCAGTAACTTAGTTTTTCAGATTCATTTACTTGAATTTAATACGCAGAAATGAAAAACATGACAATTTTCTCACTTCACAGCATTTTGAATTATGGATTCCTTTCATGAAATGTTCAAAATAATCACAAGTTCGATTTCAGCAGAAAGAGTGAGGAGACGGATCCAAAAAGAAAATAGTCTCAGCAAATGCATACAAATCTCCCTTTCCTCAGTAGAGGAATCGTGTTCCACTTCCGGATCGCACGGAGATATCGGTGGGATCCGTAAGTGGAACTCGACAATTGATTGCACATTGATCCTCGTTTAGGCACAGAGCAAGCTCAGTGACCTTACTTATTAGCTACGATAGATAGAGCTGAAAATCATCAGCGTAGAGGTGAAAAGAGACATGCTTGCGTACAGAAGGCAAGTCGTTAATGTAGAAGCAGAATAAAATAGGTCCTAGTATGGATCCTTGAGGGACACCTTGCGTGAGCGACCAAGAAACAGGGTACTTGCCACCCACCACGACTCTCTGTGATCTTTTGCTCAGGTTGCTACCTACAAGTTTGATAGCCCTGTCACTAAAATCAAAGTAGTTCCTGAGTTTCCAGCACAAGATTTTATGATTTACCTTGTCGAAAGCCTTCGAGAAATCGAGTAGACAAAGCAGTGTGCCAGACGTCAGTACAAAAATGAAACATTTTTGATTTTACTGTTATCGGAAGATTTTTTCTCATTTTATTTAAGCGCGTTCCACTGTACAATCATTCTCTAAAACAAATTCATTAAACCCATTAAAAATCTTCAATAGCTGGCAATGCCATTACTGCCAGTTCAGTCATCAGTCATTCAGTCAGCTTCTCGTTAAAACCAAACGAATTAGCTTGCCATGGCATCTATACATGTGTATGTAAGTATGTAATCCCAAGTACCATCCGTTCACTTGTCATGAGCCAAATCACTTGGTAAAAATCACTCAACTTATTTCAATTGCCATACGAGTAAGTGCAATCAAACTCATTCGTTCACTCAAAGCCCCTACTTAGCAAGACTACTACTACGTTGGTATTCGTGAGTTCTTAAGTACGTTTTGGGGGAAAGAATCAATTAATTGTACCAATTTAAGAACTACACACACCATCGTAACAATCGCATGCTGTGTTGGTAGTAAAATTAAATTCAATTGTCATGCAAAATACAAGTGGAGCTTGATATTGTACGAGAGGAACGAATATAAAAACATGACAAGATAGTCTTTAAATGAATATCGTTCTCTCACTAATTACATTCTATAGATACTCTGTTGTGTGTCTTGTTACTGCTGCTACTTTGTTTCGAAGAAAATTCGAATATGTATATTTAATTTGTTAAATGAATGGTTGCTAGGTCATACGCAATGCCAATAGGGGTCAGAGATGTGTTGCGTATAGGATAGGACCGTACTCGTATCTGGAATTCTTTGCTAATTTAATTATGAGTTCAGATTTGATTAGATTTCAAGTGATTGCTGTTGGTTAATTAATGATGTAGTATAAGTGGCTGCTTTTCTTTAAGCGTTGACAAAACAGATGCAGCGGGATCATTTTGTCTGGTTTACTGTGCATTTGCTTCTAAGATAATATTCGAATTTCGAGAGATATTGGACCCATTAGGTTTAAAAATTTCGACGAATTGAGTTTATAGAAAAGAGCTGTGAAATGTTCCTTGTCTTGAAGGTTGGAATCTTTTGTCAGGGCGGGCTCAGTCTATTGAATCACTCAGACTTAGAGACAGGTCCAATGTTTTACCAGATAGAGAATCCTTTTCTAATTAGGTGTAGAGGCGCTTCAGTGGTTTTACCTTAGTTACTCTATCAGTACCGGAAATTTGCCATCTAATCCGGGCAAAGGCAGGACAATTAGATATTAAACGTTTCGTAGTGCCGTCGCCTTCTCCACAGGAATCGCAGATTGGCAACAGAAGAGAGGCCAAAAAGTTGCCTACAGTATTTTCTGCTAAGGGTTAGTAAAACTTGGGACCACTTACTCTTACTGCCTTTATCCGATGATCAATGAAAACTCTGACGCTGGCCCACTCAAAGTGACTTCAAGTCCTGAGAAATCCTCTTCTACCAAGTTCATCAGAGATCTCGCTTTCTGTTATTCTGGTGTGGGTTGGGATAAAATTCGGTGAGTTCTGCCTTCCGAGTTCCGACTGAATCCAATATGCATACATAGCATCTACATATAGGTAATATAGAACGTTTTAAATCAAGCTTTGCACCAGTGCAGTGCAGCGATCAAGTTTAAATTGGTTCCAGCCAATCGCTATAGCTCAGTCGAAAGAATTCCAATTCTTGAGCTAATAATGAGTTCAAAGTATCAAAATACGTCTAACCCTAAGGTGATAGGTACAGCACAGGTACTTACAAAAAAAAAACCGGTCAAGTCCAAGTCGTACTTGGGCAATAAGTTAACTATCAGTTATTTTTACATTCATAATATATAAAATATTTACGAGTATGTTAATAGATTTATGGACACAAATGTAAGTAACTTGATTAGATTAGGTACCTACCTATCTTATGTCCTTTCTCATCTGTTTAGAAGAATAATTATTATACATCCACACAAATCAACAAAAAAAAGTATACAAGAAATTTACGCATGTGCAGCAGATTTCTTTCTTCGTCTAGTTATTCGTTGAATTGTATTAATTTCGTGGAATTTTGGGATTTGTCTCCCTCTAGTGTTTGTACATAAACTCAATTTTTCCCAATGTAGTAAAAGTAAAAACACGTACATTATAATGTATGGGAAACCATCAAGATTCCTTTATGTGCTTAAAATCATTGGTTTAAGTCCAAGCTCAATGGTTATACGACCGGAAGCGAATTTTCGGGGCATATTTCTGGGATCAACCATTAAATTTTTACTCTCACACATACAAATTTCCCTATACATATCCACTTTTATTTTATTCCGATAGGGTTTCGTCACTTCTGGGTATGTTGTTGGGAGGGTGAAATTACAAAAAAATTAATATAAAAAAACTGTCGAACGTAATGCAGTCCGGATAGGTTTGAGTTAAGCCAGAACTACATCGGAACAAAAGTGATAAAAAGTAGAAGTGTGCACACACTGAAAGCTCACTCAATTCCAAGTGACCAATAGCGCCATTAACGGATGAAATTATTATTTGTTTGACATTTGAAAGCTCCAGGAAATGTATTTCTCTGCAACAATGCACATTTATTCGTTAAAAGTGGATGAATAATAAAAAGGAAAATTGGTTTCAAGCCTAAAATTCTAAAAAAATGTACGGAAATAATACAATCGGTATTTGCTTTCGTGAATATACGTCTAAAATCATCTTTTAATTTCATCGGAAATCAGCTGGTATGCAAAAAAGTGAAGAAGCGCCTTCTATTGTCGAGCATTTTATACGAAATCCAATTATAACTACTGGAATTGGTTTAAGTATTTGGTTGGAAGAACTACTGGAAAGCTTTTGTGCAACATCAACGCGGCGAGCATGCTCTAGCTTTAGCCGGGGTGAGTTTTATTTATTTGAGAGGAAATGATACAGATTTGCCTGCGATGGAGGAGTACAACATATTGTTTTGACTTCGTTGTACTTTTTATCACTTTTGTTCCGATGTAGCTCTGGCTTAAGTCTACATTTTTTTCTCAATATTTCTGATTTTGTTCAGATTTTTGTCGATAAGGCAGTGGGGGACAGCAATTTTTTAACGTAATTTTTCTTGGAAAGGTTAAGAAAAAAGTCGAAATTCAGTTTTTTAAGTTTAGGTCTGTGTTTGGGTCACTAATGATTGAAGCTGCTTGGTGTTGGAAGCCAGTAGCCAAGCATCACCTCAATACAGAAAGAGAATGAACATCACTCTTCGAGGTACAACAAAACACGGGAGTCCACTTACTTCAGTTCAATTTAATTCGACAAATTCTTCCAATTACATATTTGCCTTTTTTCTTTAAGCAATCAAACCAAAATCATCCTCTAATTTTGCTAGTTACAAGCAAATGAACATCAAAACACACAACCGGAAGTTGATTTATTCACTTCATTATGCAAATACACGAACCGAAGGAAGACGAAAAAAATCACGCTCATCTCTATAACTACTTAGTCCATAGAAGTGAATTCGAAAATTTGTTTCGGGAGCGAAAAAAACCACATTCTTCCATCACTCCATTTCGAGTCCGGTGTTCAGGCAAATAAAATTCACTCTGGTTTGTTGACTTAAAAGTTGCAAAATCATCCAAACCGTGACGATTTTCTACTTTCGTTGAGGTAACGGAATTCAATTCAATTAAGTACAACGAAAGGCATCAAGATCAACGAAGCCGCTGAAAATAGGCCTATATGTAGTTTCGATGTTTGGGGAAGAGTTGAATAACCAATGGAAAATATTAACTTTTTTTCTGTTTTTTGAACGTCCAGCAATAGAGACAAATATTTATCCACCAAAATCCCGTCGTACGATTCCGTCGAAGGGTGGGTAAATATTATTGAGAAAAGTTTTCTTAGTCAAATAGAAATTATCATAATGAAGTTTGAAAGAGACACGAAAATAAATAAATATATACGAATGGTCCAAGTACCTAGTTAGGTAGAATTGGAAAAGTTAAAAGTGGACGATGGTCAAAATGAAAATGGGAATTTATTGATTTAACGAAATTTCATTTCGAATTATTATTATTTGAGTGAAGTTTTAAGAGGCAAATAGTAAATGCTAATGGAGTTGAATTCATACCTACTCAGTTTCTGGGTAAAAATGTTGCAACTTTGTATATCATCCCATCTACTAACCCTAAGTCACCACGAGCCATTCATTTGGCAGTAGGTACTCACGGCATGCTTGCAAAATGGGTAATAGACACCGTTAGCGGCAAGCCAGATTTTGCATTCCGCCATTAACGTCACACTTTCGTTGAAATCTTTTGATTTCTCTGAAGTTTTCAATTGAAATGCCTACCAATCAAAATTTGACATTTGTTCCGCCATCTTTTTTGTATTTCCAATTTATGTCTGCCTTCAGTTTTAAGGCGTTGGGATTCAGTGTTAAGGTAACCAACCTGCCTGTAACACATTTTGAGCTAAGTAGGGATTCAATTCCTGTAACGTTTAAATAATTACACGGGTTTTAGCCATGAAACTCACTGATAAAATAATTAAAAATTAGACAAGGTAACGCCCTTTGATTTCACCTTTAAACGCCGCTATACTTTTTAGAAATGTACGAGAAATCAACACCAGTGGCCAAATCTTTCCAAAATCTCAGAGCTCAGTCGAGTCTAGTCGACTCTGTTTCAACTCAACTCGCGTTTATATGCATGTCAACTTGAGTTGAGGCTGAGTACAACTCTGCATGTAAACGTGGTATATGTACGTCTTCACAGCAAAAAAATTCCTTTCGCATCAGCTGTGTGCTGGATTTGAATGAAAATAAGGGGGATCCCCCGATTAAGATCCAGATGCGTTCCAAAAATAATCGTAAATTCGAAGTTTATGAGAAACATAGAAACGAAGTCAATACACGACCCGACATATCTGTCCGACATTGAAGTCTGCAGACAAATCGGACAGTAGAGATGGCATTGTTGGATGGTCTGTCCGACGGCCGCACAGTGGGGCAGCCTTTATATCACAACCGGAAAAAAATCAAAAAATGAAATTAAAGAGAAGACTAAACAAGGTTATGTTTCCGTTAGTATACATTGCAATGCATCAATTGCAAAAACCGTTTTACATTTTACATGCTTTTTCACTCCATACAGTCAAATTAAAAATAGCACTTTAGTTTCTCTTGCGACGCGTGTCTAAACAAGTGGTTCAATTGGCTAGGGTTTGCATAACTATAATTTCTGTTAAAATCACGCGAAAGCTTTATTTTAAATTGGATTCGATAGCTTCAAGTATGTGATTATTTTGTGTTTTTCATTTTGTATATAAACTATAAAATCCATTTTTTTATGAATTTCTGAAAACACGCATACAAATTTCAATGAAATTTAAAGTAAGTTCATAAACTTTTAAAGTAAAAGTTAGTTTCCACGCGTTTCCACGGATTTCAAAAATAAGATGAAAAAAATTTATTTTTAAAGACACGCCCTGAGGTCCTCAAGATTAATGTTAAAAAAAAAACTTCATGAAGTCAAATGTCGTCTTTCTATGCATATGTAGCTGGTTTTTATATAAAAAAAAAAATTTTCAGCAAAGCCAGCGCATCACAGGAATTAATTCCAGTTTTTGAGGTATCTTGCCCCACTGTGGACCGGTTCGGCACGGTTTCCACTCGCAAAAAAAAATCCTACCAAACTTCCCAATAAAACCAGAGAAAAACCTACCAAAGCAAAAGTAATGTCTTAAAATAACGTAAGGCTTTAACCAATAATAAATAATAATAATCGAAGTTGTATGTAGGTAAGTACTTAAATGTGTACGATTTGATTCAATTAGTCTCTGTTTTCATGTTTTTGAGTTGATTAGAAATTATTCAGTTTTTTATGTCAATTGTTAAACACCGCCGCAAACACCTAAAAGTTTTTCACAGTACCCACCTCTTTCGAATGTCTGACAAGCATCAAAGAGTATCATTTGTCACGATTGAGCTTCTCAATTCGCCGTTCGGAGTCGGCAAGAAACTGTAGGTCCCTTCCATTCGTGCAAAAATATAGCACGCACACACAAATGGTTGCGAGAAGCAGGCCCAGGTTCACCTCGAGCTGTAGCGCCAACTAAGTAAGTAAGTTAAAAAATGTTTGTTTCATAGGCTTAAGACTGGTAAAACAAAATCTACCAACTCGAATGAAAGCCTACCAACCTACCAAAGCTGAAAAAACCTACCAATTTTGGTAGGAATCTAACAAAACGGCAACCGTGACTGTACGTGTGTGGGGAAATCCGTCAGACTGCAGTGTTCACTTTAATTTTAATGCTAAAGGGATAAGGTCGTGTTGTGTTCACAGCTAAATAAATATACGGGTGCTGAAAATGTCAGCAAATTCGCAGTTCATCAACGAATTTATTGATTTTATTATTTATTTATTTATTATTAGTTAGAAACCCTGTACATTTATTTATTATTATTTATACATATTATTTACAATATTAATTTATACTTAATTTATTTATTATTATCTATATACCTACATAATTTAATCGCTAGCGCTAGAGCTTGTTATTCCTTCTGAGAGTTTATTTCTGCACCGATTTCAATGATTCTAACACTGATCGAAAGCTTTTCAACTGAAATTTGTTCATCAGCATATACAATCTTGAAAAAGTGCATACGAGTAAAGTTATTACGGAAAAACATTATTTCCTATATGTAGGACGTTGTAGGGTTTTTACATGCCAAATTTCTCGCACTGGTCCCCTAGCTTATACTTATGTCGTTTTCCTTTGGTTTTACTCGGGATTCACTCATTCTGAATTCAGTAGAACAACAAAACCGCTGTTTCCGTTTTCGCTTTTTGTGTGGATTCTGACTTGAAATCGAGAAGCGAAATTCTCTTCTCAGAATCGTAAGAAGAGAAATTTATGTGCCAAAGGCACGATTTCAGGAGAATTCGTTTTGATTCTGGACGCTCCCGGACGTCCAATGGAAAATGACATTAAACATCAATCGAATTATCCATTGTGTGTGGTGATGTCTGACAGACCGTCGGATCGTGTGTGGGCAAATAGAAATAAGGTCGGCAGACCGATCTGACCGTGTGTGCCCTACTTAAAATATTCAAAACAAGGGCATCCCATGAAATTTGCCAAATACCATTTTGTCCCAATTTTACTACTGCCTTTATTTGAAACACTACGAAAATTTATGAGTGCTTTGTGAGTTGTGTTTTGGCAACAACAGAATAAGAGCAAGGAGTTTTTCTTGGGAACGCATTTCCGATATTCCGGGGATTCCCCTATTAAAGAACATACTGTTTGCACATACATATGTGCATACATATATGTTACACATACACAAAATCAGCTCTGATTATTTTCAACTCTCCCTCTCTTTCCATTTTGTCCCAATTTAGTGGTGGCTTATATTAAAAAAAATTGAGTGTATGATTGAGGTGCGGTCAATTTCGGAGCTGCCCCAATTGGAGAGAGTCCCAATTAGGTCTGTTTCCGTCCCGTACCTATCCAAAACTGTGAAAATTGCCTTACTTATGTTGTTAACCTTGGCCAACTTGACGGAGGCTGGTTTCGCTTCATTGGATACTTGTGACTTCTCGAAAGGGGAAATGCTTGGCAAGATGGATATACTACTACTACAGTGAAATCTTTTTTAAGTGGACAGCCACGGGACCGGAGTTTTTTGCCCGCTTATGAGAGCTGTCCGTTTATAAGAATGAATTTTGTATCGGAAATTAGAAATTGGTTTCCGCAAAGAGTTGTCCGTAAAACAACAAGAGATTTCACTGTACATCGACACTCTTCGGACCTTTAAAGGTAAGTTGATTAGAAGAATTTATTTCAAACCAGCGTTGCCGCGAGCAAAATTAAAAAAGCGTCAAGAAAGGGGTCCCACTTATATTTGTATGAAAAAATGTAATTTTTCGAATAACCTTTTTTTAATTGCTGATCTAAAAATAAAAAAAATATTGGGAAAAAGAGTGGCTGAGTAAATTTGTGTTCAGAAAAAAAGATACATGCCCTTAGTTTCTTACCAAATTAAAAAAGAAAATAATAACATTTTCCCCCCATCTGGCAACTCCATTCGCAGTTAGTATCATTTGAGCAAAATCCATAAACCGTAGAATCTAACACTGGAAGCCATTGTTAGCTGATTGCCCGGAGCTACTATTAAATTCTCAAGATTTTTTTTTTTCTTTCTTTTTTGTTGTGAATAACATTGCACATATCACTCAATTGAGACCAATTTTATACGTCTACGCACATTCGTCTCTAGTGTTGGTAACACATTAAGCATTAAGCATTAAGCAATAACAAAAGCTCCACATGCGGGTATGGTAATCGTTCTTATATTGGAGCTCGGCGCAGCATTACTCGTATCTGTGTATTTGACCTACTCGCACACTCTGCTCTCGGTGTTTGGTTGTGAACAATGGACCACGTGAAGACGGCAAATACACGTATAATACGAATTAGACGGCAGCGGGAATATGATGCGACGTCAGACGAAACAAATCGCTCCTCTCAAGTTAAATTGGCAAAAAGATGAGGGTTGTCTGCGCACAGCACAGTCACAGTCTGGCCGATGTTATTGCCACTCAAGTTATGAGTTAATAGAAAGAACCACTCACAACGGAGCACAAAGGGGGAGGAAAGGTCGAGACACTGTATTTATATACATACATGTGGGTACATGTGCGATATACTCACTGAACAAATTAACTCGAAAATGTTGTGCTTGACTAGCGCTGGTTTCGGAATTACTTGGTGGTTGGTTGATATTGCTACGATTTTTTGTGTGTGATTTTTTTTTTACTTTTCTTGTCAAAAGCAAATGATTGTGTGGCTGATGATGATGATGATGCTGAGTATGGGTCTATTGTGGCTTCCGGTGGCGCAGTGGGGTCACCTTTTTTTTGTTGGTGACTTATTAGGTATATTTTTTAAAGGTTATAGAACTAAATTGTAAAATAAAGGTACATTGAGGTTTGAAGATTTCCTTTGGTCTTAAAGCATACACATTTAGATATTTTCCTATGACAAAAAGCGCATAGTAATCAATGGAATTCCGAAGAAATTCTAAAGATGAATGTAAAGGTGCGTCCAGACTGAACGAAACATTTCAGAAACATTTCAAAAATGGGAAGTTTTACCCATGTTTCCACTTGAAGCTGATGAACTCAAAATAAGTAGAATTAATAGCGTCGTGCTTCATCTACATGAAGATATTAAAAAAACAATAATAAGACAAAATAAAGGTGCCAAAGATACTTTTTTTAAAGTAGAGAATATTCAGAAGGCTTAAAGTTATTACAAGATCTTAAAATCGACAGTTTAAGTGGATACAGAAATTTTGCATGTCAAAGGATGACTTTGAGTTTCTTGTTAATTTGATCAGTTCTAGAATAAGAAAACAAGATATGAACTACAGATCGACCATTAGTGTGAAAGAACGTTTACCCAGGAACTCTTTGATTTCAGACCACCGGCACCGGATCTAGTTATCTCTTAATATTTTTTTGTCTAAATTGCACTTTAAGCGCATGAAACTTCTTGTCCCCTTCATCTTTTTCGCACTTGAGCTCTTCACAAATTTCAGCTTAAGCATCGGCTTTTCTGTTTTTGTTTTTATAATTTTCGTCTTGCGGATCCTCTTCGTTTCATACAATTTAATTAAAGTAATTGCTACGGGAGCACTGGCATAGTGGTCAGTGCTTTGGAGCACTACGCTACGCATATCCCAGCAAACACCCAAACGTTCTTTCACGGTGCCATGCCACCCCCAAATATTGGGCCACATAAAGGAAAAGAAAGAAGAATTGTATCCTCCACGTATTTCTTGTCATTTTTACTATTTTTATCTTTACAAAAAAACAACACTTTCTGCACGAGACAAAAAAATAATATTCCATCGCAAATGGGAAACGAAAAACATTTCAGAAACATTTCAAAAACATTTCGGAAGTGTTTCATCAGCGTCCACACCAAAACAAACATTTCAGATGAGAGATGCTGAAGTCGCATATTGGAACGATGTCTCTGTCGAATGTGGTGCATTGTAAGAAGGCATTGTAAGAAGGCCCTTTTTTCGATAAACCACATCTTCCCTCGATCAGGTACACTCTTCACATAATGACGACTCTTCCTTTTTCTAAAGCAAGACATTAGTAGAGAAGATCTTTCACCGTATCTCCGCCTTTTACAACAGAATCCTCATGCATCTTAGATAGGCCCCTTTAGTGAGTGATATCTAGAGCTTGCTCTAGGGCTTCTTTATTCCTAAAGTTCCTCGTTTTTAACTTTGCCTCGTTCATCTTTAACTGCACTTAAAAAGCCGCTGTTAACCATTTCGGTGTTGATACGAATTTGGTGGCTAATTCAGTGTTTCTTAAGACCCACAAACTAGTCTTCTGTTTGACATCAACGATTTTATTGAGAAGTAGATCAACAAAGGTTCATTTTTAGGTTTATTGTTCAGGCACTCTTCAACTGACAACGCGACTATCATGCTTAGCTTAGTTCTTAGTCGCAGACAACAATCCGTTCGGTTTTATGTAGAAAGGTGGTAGAGCATACTACTTGTATGTTCTTTGTCTATCCTCTGTCAAAGCCAACTGAAATAGATCTTCAAGTAGACTCTTGTCTTATTAGAATGTAGTCACAACTTTGTAGATACAAGGTCTGCTTGGTAACTTTTTATAGGCAAGTAAGTATAACCTGTCAAATTTTAAAAGAGGGAGAAACTTCACTAAGAGAGTGGAAAACTTGCAAGACGGATGCCAAACCATATTTTTGACATTTTCTGAGTATAAACCGTCAAACGTGACACTGCGGAGACATTCGCTTTTCGATTAAATGATATTTATACATCAGAAACTTACAGGTAGCTGTTTTGACAGGTTTCACCCACTTTACTGGAAGAAAAAGGTGGTGTAACAATTTGCAAGTTTCTCAATTGAGGGGGCATTCTTGACTCTCTCATTTGGCTCTCTTTTTTTACGATTTGCTGCCATTTTTTTTTGCGTTTCCAAACAGGAGTTTTGGAAAATTTGTACGAATTTCTACAAATTCGCAAGTTACACAGACCTTTAACTTGCAACGTCAGAGTGTTGTTCAATCGGAAATAGAAAAGCAAACAAAAGGGTTCTAAATAAAACTATTTTTATGTGATATTCTGACTTATATCCCATACCTAATACATTTCGTCCAAATTAGTCTTCAGCCGTTAGGCCTACTTACAGAGGGTTTTTTCCCAAATTAAGTCAAAAAATTACAAGTTAAGCTTTAAATTTTTCAATTAACTGTATTCTTTTGTTTTTCTATCTAAAAAATATCAAAACTTGACACTTACAATGAGTTGACGTCAACCTTATAACATTTGTGAACCTTTGAAAAAAAAAAAAAAAAAATTGTGATGCTCCGCCGCCGACGCGACCCCTTTTGAGTGTGCTCGGTCGCACTGTACATCCATTCGAGATGAGAAGAAAAAGATGCCAAACACATTTTGAGTAGAAAATTGTGGGGCTGCCGCTGCCGCTGGTGGTGATGACAGCGATTGCGATTGGCCGCCAACAGATACCGATACCGAATCGAGCGAACTCTCTCTCCTAACATTTGTTCGGTTTTCGGATGCGGAGATTGCCATTTGCCAATGTTGGGAATTATCGATTTTTCCTATTTCTCTGCCGTTTTTGTGAATGTGGATGGATGCGGAGAGTATAATACCAACAACGATTTCCATCTTAAATTCGTACAAAAGTTTTACTATAATATACGCCCTGGAATCTGTGTGCGGGTTGAACTTTTAGTTTTAGGGTGGTAGCGAAACGGAGTGGTAGTAGTTTCTTAGTCTTGGTAACAAAAAAAAAAAAAGAAAAACATTACAAAAAAAAAGTTTTAATAAAGGGGATGATTATTTGATTACCGACCGTATACAGACTCGTTTGTTAACAAAATTCAATCTTAGTGCCGCACATTTCATTTCATTGCTAATAATAGACAACCAACGGTAATTAGCGGAATTTCCATATGATAACACATTTGGGATTCGGATTCATCTAAACTGCGAGTATCTATAGAGAGTGTGTGTATCCGTTGATCTGGATCCGCAGCATTGTTAGTTTGTTACTATAACTAGTGGTGGCAGTTTGTGTTTTGTTTTTCGTGCCACTGCTGCGCATTCTATTTATATTGTACGCGCGTTCTAACTTGTGTACACTCGTATGTAAGTGAAGAGAGACGCGTATCTCACGAATTTCGGATGGCATTCGCGAGGCATAACATCGAGAAGCATCGTCTGATTGAGATGGTTCGCTTGAATCCGATTCTTTGGGATTGCCGCCTGCCACACTACAAGCGTTCGGATAAGAAGAAGGATGTCAAATGGTGTGAACTGGGACGAGCGTTTAATGTTTCCGGCGAACGTGTCCAAAGGACATTCACATCGCTGCGGGAAATATTCCGGCGTGAATTGAATCATGAGAAACTGCTGGGAGATCGCTTCACATCGAAGTGGGAGTACTATGATGCGATGAGTTTCCTCAAGGATGTGATACGTGAAAGGAAGTGAGTACCTACGAATTTCTATGTTTGTTTTTTTTTTTTTTGTTGTCAAATTAGATTTAAAGAGACGATTGCATGTCAAAACAAAACAAATCGTTGTTGTGCCTATTTCTGTTTGTTTTGTTATCATTTTTTTTTGTCGTCTATATTTTCTTCTTTTTCGTGGAACCATTATTGTTGGTTGGATTGGGATAAGTCCATGGAAAATTTGATTCACTGATTTCAAATTGAGTCAACAAATTTGGCGTCATACATTTATTGCTTATCGATGTAAACAAAATGTTTTTCGTAGTAAAACAGAAGGAAATGGTACTCGCATCTATGGTTGTTGTTGTAGTACCGATACTTCGGATGTAGATGCATGTGTTTGCTGAAAACAGTGATTTAGGGATAGATGGGGGGGTAGGTATTTTGGAAGGTTTCCATATCTGCGATAAGCCTTGACTGAGTGTACCTTCCTACACTTTAAAAATAAGTTTGACTGTTGAGTTCTTGCCGCTGATTTTGATAGTTCGTTGTGGTGGAAAACAGAAGCTAGAATGGTAGACAGTGTTGCCCTGCCTTTTTGGCGAAAACCACTATTTTAAACAATGCAGAAATTCTAATAAAAAATTCCATTTTAGCTTAGAAAATAAAATATCGTTATACAGTCAAGATCGGTTATAACGACCTTCAAGCGACCGACGAATTTGGTCGTAATAAGCGATAGGTCGCTATAACCGATATCAAGGTTAATTAATCTGTTTTCAAGTACCTACATACACTTTTTTACTTGTTTCATAATATTTTAATTTATTCCTTATCCTTTAGAATTGTGGTTATAGAGGAGTGTGTCTTTGACAAGGTCTTTATTTTGATCTCCAGCGTCCAATCTAAAAATTATACTTGCTTTCTCTTCGATTTTAATTTTTAATTTTTAAGATATGCTGTAACATATCTGAAATTCTATGTATACCCAGGTACATCGCATCTACAGACAAACAGTTTACCGTTTTTTGATGTGTAAACATCTTAACTCTCGGTATGAGCAAATTTTTCGCCGTCTTCCGTCACGCGTAACCAAACTTAGTATGAGTGCGTTCTCTGTCTATGATTATCTTAGCATTAGTGCATTCTCTGATTATCCGCCATCATACACAAACCTATGTTTACATTTCAGGAGTATCTGTTACTCATGCATTTTTTTTAAAAAAGCATTCGCGTCGGTTTTAGTCGTTATAACCAATAATTTATTTTTAAAAAAAGAGAAAAATCCGTCGTCGTAAATGATTTGTTTTTTAATAGGATTATAACGTTGTCGTTGTAAACGATTTTGACTGTTTGTACTAGGCGCTACCGTGTTGAAAAAGTTCCCGGAATAGCTAACTTGTGACGCTCTCGTTCGATCGTTTTGAATTAGTTTTTTGTTTTGTAATGTTGGTAGAACTGTCTTTGATATCCCACATTACATCAATAGCGTCATGGCATCACATTTGTTAAATGTACAACGTTGTGTTTCCATCGCCTTCAGTGCAGTCGGCGATTTTTCCATTATCTCTTCGCAGCTGTTTAATCGCGTACCTCGAGGCGATGTTTTTTTACTCAGCCGAATAGGAAAAACTCACACGGCATGGTATCAGGTGGCTGTTGGATGGTACAGTGGCGAGCAAAGCAGTGCTACTTTGAAAACACCATTTTCCTTAATATTTTTTTTTGTATTTATATTTTTTGCGACTTTTACTGTAATACTATACTTATCAACAATATGTCGTTCACGTGACGCCATATTGCAATGGTAAGCCCTCACTTTGGCGTTGAAATATCTTTCGATAGTGCATCTCATACTTTGTAAAGAGAGCAAAATAATAGCAGTGCTTATTAGATTTCGGTATACAAATTTTGTTTTGACTTGATTTTTGGATCTAAATTATAGAAAAGTAAGTTCAAACCTTCCACTTTTTATTTTTTATCAAACTGTAGAAAAACCGATTAATTTGATTCGATAAAAGTGGGTCGTGGAATACACTGCACACCATTGAAGCGCGAGCTAATTCAATTGCTCATAAAAGTCTTAAAAACGTACAAACAAACTCTTGGGTGTAACGCTAAAATGATAAGCAATGCTGTAAAATATGAAATTAAAGTTAAAACTCGCGGCCGAAACAAAATAGTGCATCCGTCAATGGTGAAACGTGTTGTAAGGTACTCTAGGACACATCTTTCTGCAGCAGTTACCCAGATGGTGGATTTGTTTTACTTGACATGTGGTATTCACACTTTTAGAAAACGGCTGAGAGAACACAATCTCAGTGCTCGAAGTCCACGATAAGTCCCACTTCTCCAGAAAATGCATGTATCAAAAAAGGCTGAGGTTTGCGAAAAAGCATTTGTCGTGCCTCCTAAGAAGTGGAGGAATATAATGTGTACTGATGAGACCAAAACCTTTCTACATATATGGCTGAAAAGTATCTCGACTGTATGTCAGGCATCCACCTAATACAAAATATGATCCAAATTCACAATAAAAACTAAAAAATTCGGTGGATCTAGTGCCATGATTTGGGGATACTTTTCATAGTATGGTATTGATCCAATATATTGGTATAAAGGTATAATGGTCCACCACTCATACGTTGATATATTGCAGAACATCATGTTGTCATATGCCGATGACAAAATGCTACTAAAACCGGTTTTCCAGCAGGACAACGACCCAAAAGGCACCAGCCGAACAGCTAAACAATGCTTTCAGGATAATATGAATGAGTTCGTGGAGTGACCTGCTCAATATCCCCATTGCCATTATATTGAAAATCAATAGGCCTTGTATAAAAGAGATAATGTACTGCACAAAAAACCAAAAAATAACGAGTTGTGTGGGGTAGTTTAGCAGTCTTGGAGATCAATATCACCCGAAAGGTGCCAACATCTTGTAGACTCTGTAAAACGGCTTTGCGCAGCTGTAGTAATTAATAAACGCCACGTTACTAACGACTAGTATATCCTTGAAAACACCTTATACTAATTTATCTAAATTCAGTATTTTTTTTTTACCTTTTCGATCAAGTAAGCTGGTGATGAAAGAGCACTGCTATTTTTTGCTCGGCCTCTTCTAAAGTTTTTTTTTCGACAAAATGCATTTATGTTAGTTTATTTTAATTAAATCAAAAACTAATAAATGTAGATAATATAAGAAATTAACTGATTTTATCCTACTGGTAATTTTTTTTTAAAAACTATTGCTTAATTTGTTGTATTTTTGATTAATGCCACTTCTTCAGTGGCACTGCTATTTTTTTGCTCGCAGCTGTATCTGTGCTCTTTTTGACCAGAAATGCAGCTTTTTTTTGCAGGAAATTGAAGTCCTTCAGCAGCAACTTTACAGCGACATATCTTAAGCCCAATTGATTGGTTGAAATGCCGTGAATGGATCTAATCGAAATGTTTGTCACCTCTGCTTTCTTTGTGATGGTCAATTTGCGATTGACAACTTTCTTAAAGATCGGCTCAAATCTTTGACTGACAACAGAACTGTGGCCCTCGGGGAGACAAGCACTGAAGGATTTCTAACAGCGATCCAGGATATCTGCTATGAAAATTTTGATTACAAAAATTTCGTTTTGCTCAATAATTTCTTGCAAAAGAATATAAATGGCGAATACATGTCCAAGTAGTTCATAGTATGGCGCCCAATAGATGCGAATATCTGAGTTAAAGCAGGACAACCAAATTCAATAATGATGTTGAGTCACTGCACGAGACGGGTGCAAATGCAGTGGCGGAAAAATAAGTATAGCACTTTTCTCCGACAAACATTCTAAGGACTTAGAACGAAAGAAAAACTCGAATGTGCTTATAAATACTTATTCTATATTTTCACTTTTAACTTAAAATACATAATTCAGTAAAAAAAAAAATTATCGTATAGCTAATCACAATCTTTATATATAAAAATGAGCTGTTCGTTTGATACATTAGAGCTCATAAGCTAACCATCCGATTGAGCTGAAACTTACACTATATACTTTTTCTGATGTTTGAAGTGTTCGTACATCAAAAAATTTCAAGTTTTCCGCTAGATGGCGCTGGAACTCAAAAAAATTTAAATTCACCGTACGATTAAGCTGAAACTTACACAATATACATATTTGTAATGAAGTGAGAAATATTCGTACATTAAAAGTTTTCAAGTTTTCCGATAGATGGCGCTGAAACACCAAAATTTCAAAACCATCCGATTGAGCTGAAACTTACACAATATATTTGTTATAAAATGAGAAATGTTTGTAAATCAAAAGTTTTCCGGGTTTTCCGATAGATGGCGCTGAAAAGTAAAATCTCAAAATAATCACTACAGCAATGCACGATGAAAATTGATTCAGAATTATATTTACGTACAATATGTTAATATGTATTCAATTCCAAGAGCTTCTTGAAAAACATTTGCAAATAAAATTCGTGCTTCCAG
The DNA here is from genome assembly GCA_949775065.1 of Brachyopa scutellaris. NCBI lineage: Eukaryota > Metazoa > Arthropoda > Insecta > Diptera > Syrphidae > Brachyopa > Brachyopa scutellaris. The sequence goes on from OX459114.1 coordinate 15,139,608, forward strand.
ATGACATCGTTCGGTACCAAAAGTTACTCGAAATAATTTCAGAACATTTTATGACAAACACTGTTCTCAATGGGTGTAGCGAAGCGCACCGGGAAACCACTAGTACAGAATAAAAAAATGAAAACACTTTAACAGGATGGAAAACCAGGTGGAAATATAGATACACTCATAGTCCAGTGTAATTAGTCATTATAATTATAAATGAAAAATGACGGAGCACAGTTATAGTGAATGGATTTGAATGATTTTTTTTTTGTTGGGTTTCTAATACAGGGAAAGCTATATTTGCGCACAAGGTAAAATTTTACTCATTTGCGCAAATCGAGAATGTGTGCAATTCGAATGCTTACAAAACAAGTAGGTTTAAAACTACTGTTATAATCATGTTTCAAAACTAAATGATACTTTAAAACGCTGTCAATTACATTTATTACACCCAATATTAAAAAAATCGACAAATGTGTGCTGCTTAAATTCTTACATAATGTTAATTTTAACGGCTATTACCTGAAATAACGGAACATTAAAGGAAAATATTTGGATGGTATGAATGCTCAAAGAAGTGTCGCATTTGCACTGAGGGCTCTATTTCCGCACAATTGTATGCGGAAACCGAGCGGTAGTGCAAATATTTTAACTTGTGCGGAATTCGAGCATTTACACAAAACGAGCTTTGCCTGTACCATAAACTAAAAAGTTTACCCAGAAATTATTACCGCTATTTTTAAAATGCGTAAATTTAAGCAAAAAATCAAAATTTCAGAGCAAAAAATCAAAAATCAATTTTTTTTTCTTACTATACAGCGTGGTCCGGTTTGGGATACAGATATTTTGGGATCAGAGTCATTGGTTCATGCTATGAAAAAAATCGTATGGGAGGGAGTGGTCTATCTTGAACACCCACTGAGCTACAGGGTGTTTAAAAAAGTTCATTGAAGTAGATACCAACAGTTATTCTATTACAACTTCTAGTGTATTAAACTTAGAGCACCCAAGGTTGGATTGTTTCATAGACAATTGATTAGTGGTTATCACAGTTCAAAACTGTTACTATCCACAATTTCGTTTTCGAGATATTGGCCTTCAAACACAGATTTTTATAATTTTTTTTGATCAATTTTCTCGGAAAGGTGTGCTTATAATTTCTTTTTATTAACATTATTTTTATGCGCCATAATGTCACCTACATTCACCATACAAATTTTTTCCCTTGGGCTTACAGTTTTCTTGGTATTCAGTTAATTTAGTCACAAGAACCTGTTAAAGGAATGTACTATGCTAGAGAACGATAGGAAGAGTTCATTCTTGTCAAAATCTAGCAAATGGGAGTCTTATCCACATGACAAAATGTTGCCCATACCATTACCGATCCTCCTCTAAAATTTCGACTCCAACAAGTTTCGGGCTCTTTACGCAGGTCGTGCCAATAAAACTCATTGCCATCGGGACCATCTATATTGAACTTTTTTCGTCGCTGAAGATGACTCTTTCCTATTCTGCAGTCCAAGACATAAATTTTTTTTAGCGAAGTCTAGTCTTTTAGTTTTGTGATGCTCCTTCAGTGCAGGTTTTGGCTTCCGGTTAACCCATTTTAGACTTTCACTGTTGTGCAAAATTTGTCGGAGCCGTCGAGAGTGATTGGTAAGTTCAAATCTTGGACGATATTTGCTGAACTTTTCTTTTTTTCAGAAGCAGTTCTAATAACGGTCCGCTTGACCCGTTCGGAGATTTTTTGAATAAAGCCCGTCCGCCTCATGGAGTTATATCTGTTTAAAATTTAAAATCTTCCAACAACACCATGGGAATTTAAAAATCTTCCAACAACACCATGGGATCTTTTGACTTTTTTCGCAATTTCGCGATTCAATCCTCTCGGTATCTGTAAATTTTAAAATGAGATCCCACAGTAAAGGTTTTAAATATTACCAGAACTATTTAGAATGTTACTTACTTTAATTTTTTACGCAGTAAAATGCAAGCAGTTTGAACCAAAACTTTATAAAAGAGCTGTGGACTTATACCTATTTCCTACCAAAAAATGCATTGGGCATGTCAAAAATGACAACGAACATCAAAATATATATTTTAAGGTAATAATATCAAAGCTGATAGCACTAATTTGGCAATACCGACTACGAGTTGGCAATGGTTCTACACCAGGGTAACCAAAGAAGAATTTAAAAAAAATTGCCAGAACAAAAAGGTTCCTATGAAAATAAATCAACTAGCAGGGGTAGGCAAACGTTCAAGCTATGTGTTTGACTTTTCGCTGAAATTTGTTACGCGTGAGTTACGAGTTCAGATGTTTTATACGATGAAATACAGAAACAAACAACATATTTTCCATATCAATTCCTTTATTCATACATTTAACACTACACTTAGTTACATTTATTGTAAACTAACATATAATAACGATATTACAGAAACGTCACGTAACGAACCGCACAGACTAATTAGTAATTACCAACTAACTCTGATTCATATTTTTACATAAAACACAAATCAAAAACAACAAATATGAACAGTTAAACAAAGCAGTACCCAAGTGCAAGACATCTACACTTGGTTTTGAACACCAGCTTCACTTGGTTTGGTTTTGATGTTGCTACTGGTGGAGTATGTACATAGTTGCAGCATGTAACTCGTGCTACCTACCCATTAGTTTTACTTGGAAGAAAATACATATAAATATGGACACACCATTAGAAGCTCACTAGTCAGAATGGATATACCAAACACCTTGCGAAAGATTGTGTCTAATTCACCAATAGAAGGTTGAGATATGTGACCGAAGAAGGAGAAAAGTACTATAAAGTCTCTGCGGGAGTCGCAAAAGGATCAGTACTGGGCCCCCTACTTTGGACTATCATGTACGATGGAGTTCTGCAATTAGCACTGCCACCAGGAGTAAAAGTAGGTCTGTTTTGTAACTGGTAATTTTACGTAAAATAACTTAAAACCGCCAAAGATCAGGAGAAGAGAGAGCCAAATAAGGTGTTAAAAATTCAATGAGATTGTCAAAAAATGTCCCCTCCTGCGAAATCGTGCAACACTTATTTCATGGAGTGACTGAGGGACATCTATCAAACAGCAATCTGACAATTTCTCAAATGTCAATCACTATTCGTTAGCGAAATAAAAGAAAATTAGTTTTTCGTGAAAATATTTAATAGTTAGAAAAGAAGAAGAGAGGATGATCTCCCACTTTTCAAATAATTTACTATTTGACAGATGTCCCAGTTTGATCACAAAAAGTTACCAAACAGACCTAGTAATCGGATTCGCCGACGATATTGCCGATGTTACTCATGCAAAGAACATTTGCGAGATACAGTCAGCTACTGGCTAATACCCGCCGGCCGCCGGAAAATTAGCAGATCACAAAACGGAAGCTATCCTAATAATCATTTGGAAAAATGTGTAATATGTGGACTTAATATCCAAGGTAGTAAGCTAAGTCTTCTTATATACTAGTGATGAGCATAAAATAACTACCAGTGAATTATTCACCGTGAACGAAAAATAACTGTTAACGTCTGTTAACGACTTGGAAATAAACAGTGAATCGCTAAATAGTGAATAGTTTCACGTCACAGTTTGGAATTCGCAAATAACGATTTCACAACAAAAGTCGCGGTCGCGAGTATGAACGTGAGGTGCGAGGCAGTGAATGATGCGTAGAACAAAGCTGAAACTGAATAATGATGCCTTGCGCACACAAACATGTATGTATAGTGTGTTATGTATATTGTTCGCTGGGTTGCATTGAGAATTGCCGCTGAAAAAAGGGATGAGGGTTGAACTTCGTAGCGGTTCTAAGAATTTGTGTGTGCTAGTTTAGTTCTGTGCATGCGAATATGTGATTTTAAGGAAATTTACATGCATTTGTTTGTTTGTTGTTTAGGACTACGTATTTACAAAAAAAAAAAAAAACTTTTAAGATGCCGCCAATTACAAAGCGAAGAAAAACTTGTTTTTTGTGGAATTTCTTTGAATTGACGAAAGTTTCGTAAAATGTAATATGTGCAATTTGAAAATGCATATGGAAATCAAGCATCCGCTAATATCATTAGTTTCTGGGGTAAGTTTATTTTTGAATTATTGCGTCGAAATGTTTTTAACGGTTAGTACGGCTAGTATACATGCAAACGTATGTACATGCATATTTACACATTATATAGTCAATAATTAATTGTATGTAAATTATATGTAGTTTTATAGTAGTTTATGTGGTTTCATAGTCGCATCGTCGTGAGTTCACGTTCACTGGTTATATTCACAGTGAATAAAAAATCACGTTCACAGTTATACCAGTGAACATAAATTCACGGCTTAGCCCAACTCTATTATATACACTACCCCACTTTATGTGGGGGCCCTAACGAACTGGAAGAGGTTGTTGTGAGGTTGTGCCTTGGTCCACCCCGGACTGTAGCGCCACCTAATTAAGTAAGTAAGTAATTCCTTATCTTGCCTTTTTGGCAATCTTGGGGTGAACCCACACCAAATAAAGCATAGACAAACAAAGCAAAAAAGCCTATTAGTAACCCAGTCCAAATAAAGCAAGTCAAAAAAACACATCAAACTAAACTTTGCATGGATCAGGCAAAGTTTTTGGGGTTCATTGTTTGGAAAGCACTTAAGCTCAGGAATTTACCGCTGGCGTTTTATGTTTTATTCGCAGGGACGGTTCTACTCCCCCAGCTATCTTTTTATTTTCCTATTCCATAACGTACCTTACCTCTGTACTTTTTGAGTATTGTAGTTATTTCAGAACGAAAGCATTAATTGAAATTTCCAATATCCTTCAACAATAACAAAACATTATTCTTTTCAGAACCAAAGACCGCTTCAGAAAAGATCTCAACGGCATGAGTAAAGAGATGCTAGATGAATACGCTTACTATACACCGCATCCGAGTAGAAATTGCCTAAACATACAACCGGATGTCATTATAAATGACTCACCTACTCCACCATTGCAGCCAGAGAATTTCTCATCACGTTCAACAACACCATCACTGTCTATCAAAGAAGAACTAACCGATCATGATGGTGATGATGAAGGTCACGGGGATTCGTCAAGAACACTCAATCTTCGAAAAAATCCCCAGGCCATACCAAATCAAAGCAATCGTTCTGGTTCCCCAGAACCAAAAACAGCTTCAACATCCAATAACCAAAAACAAAGTGCCAAAAATGTATCCACAAACTATAGTGCCAAAAATATCAATGAGGAGGAAGGAGATGACTCCACCGCAGTAATCCGACAGACGCCTCGAGAGATTCTCTACACAAAATTTGGAGAGTTCTTGTCGGCCCGACTAAATACACTAAATGAGACTGTTGCCAATGATTTAATGAATCGTATTTTATTGTTAATCGCTGAGAATTAATAGTTATAAGAATTATTATTATTATTATTAAACAAGTAGTGCCATAAAGATGTTTTTAAATTTGTACAGGGATGTCATAAGGAATATTTTACAATTTTATTCCATGCAAATGTAGAAATATCACTATCATGTATTTATTCATTCCTATCAACAATTTGCAGAAACAATTACGACAAAAATGACAATGACAGTAGTTAATTTTGAATAACATCCCTGTTTATAGTTCAATTCTATTACTTCATCATAGGTGTCAAATTTGCTGTCATAAGCTTAGGACTCTCATAAAATATCAATGAGGCGGAAGATGACTCCACCGCAGTAATCCGACAGACGCCTCGAGATATTCTCTACACAAAATTTGCAGAGTTCTTGTCGGCCCGACTAAATAAACTAAATGAGACTGTTGCCAATGATTTAATGAATCGTATTTTATTGTTAATCGCTGAGAATTAATAGTTATAAGAATTATTATTATTATTATTAAATATGTAGTGCCATAAAGATGTTTTTAGATTTGTACAGGGATGTCATAAGGGACATTTTACAATTTTATTTCATGGAAACAATTTGCGGGAACAATTCCAACACAAATGACAATGACAGTAGTTAATTTTCAATTACATCCCTGTTTATAGTTCAATTCTATTACTTCATCATACGTGTCAAATTTGCTGTCGTAAGCTTAGGACTGTCATCAAATAATCAAAAAAAAACCCCAACGACACTGCCGCCATAACCCAAATCACATTAAGACATTAACCAATTTATTACCAATCCACGAAGATACGAAGTTTATTCCTCCGCGGTGCACTTAAAATGCATCGCATATAGCACCGCACAATAAACCCTATTAACATCCTTTTTACAGATATTCATCGTACACCGGTTGCAGTTGAATCAAACCCACAGGCTAAACAGACTTGGTATCATTTTATTCAATGCACGTTGTCATTTAGTCCTTTTTACGATGAACTTTTTTGTCTCAAGGAAAATGTAGAAAATAACACAGAAAAAAAAAAACTTATAAAAGTCATTACTCTGTGGCCCGTCTGCATCGTAAACGAAATTATGACAAACCGTGTTCGGTGTCCGTTGCGGTAACACCTTTAGGTGAGGTTATAAATACGGTTAGCTTCCAGATGCCATTGGGTGGGATTTAATGTGACGAAAAGAAGAAGAAAACCAAAAAAACAACACGATGGTTTTAGTACAGGAACACTATCTGTGGACTTGTAAAATGGCCATAATCGATAAGTCGTAAATATAGACGCTTGCAGGAAGGAAAAAGTGAGATATAACATGAAATTTAGGATGTTGGGAGTTGCCAGCTTGATTTTTTTTAAGCAGAAATACTTTATGAATTCCTCAATGGTTATAAATAAAAAATATCAGAGTACAGTAGATGATCAATATTAAGGCAAATGTGGAAGCTACAATTGTGGAAAAGGTAAAGTCGCATCTGAAGCAGAAATTAAGGTGATGGCCACACGTCTTCTTTAACCCGTTTCATGCCAAATTGCATACATTTTTTTACTCTTTTCAATCGTTTGCTTTTTAGGAGGGTGGCCGTGGCGTAGTGGTAGTTGTCGTCGCTTGTCATGCGGAAGGTTCACGGTTCGAATCCTTGTGGTGTCTTCGAAGCATTTATTTCTCACGAAATAAAAATAAGTTGATCAGTTCAGAAGTTAATTTCGAAACCTACTGCGAAGGAATAACACTGGCAGTAGGATGGTGGGTATGACTGAAGAAATTGATCGCACAAACTATAATAAGAAACATCTGGAAAAAACTCCTGTGAATCATAAGCAAGTACAAAAATAATACAGAACTCTCCAGTTATCCCGGACACCACCCATAGATTTACTTGAAATTGAAACCTATCATCTGAGTTTCCTACCACTACGTCGATCTGTCTGTCTCTCGTTCTCGTCCTTCATGTGGTCGCGCTGTGTGTAAACATTATAAGGGTATTCATATCCCCTTTAGCGTGTGTAGATTATAAACAAAAAAAAAAAAAAAAGGTAGTCAATCAACCAAAACTTTCTAAAAAAAAAACATGTTCTATCGTAATTTATTCTGGCCTTTTCGAATCCGGGGACAGAATTGTTCTATCTGCCGCCATTTTTGCAATATGGCAGCTGAAAGCAGAAAAAAATGTGAAATTTCAATTTTTTTTCCAAACAATCGTAAATTTGAACATAAGCCACCTACAATAGGAGGCTAATACTTCGTATCTGGTGGCGTAATCGATTTTTCTAAAAGATAGGATAGGACCGATAAAGTAAGGAAATTTAATACGGCTAATGTAAGATTTAAGATGGCGGCCATAACCACGTCAAAAATGACGATTTCTACAAAGTCAACCGATTTGGACCAAATTTGGTACAAAGGGGTTTTTGGGGTCGCTGATCACGAATCTGAAGTCAGATTTGCAAAATCCAAGACGGCGGATCCAATATATCCAATATATTGGATCCGAAAGGGCAGAAAAAATTACGATAGAGCATGTTTCTTAGAATGCTTTGGTTGATTGACTCACTAAAAAGCGAACGATTAAAAATAGTAAAAAAATTGCATGAAACGGTTTAACTTAGTGTTGCATTGCTTCGATCGCCTTTTAGTGATTTTGGGTCATTGGGGCATTGATGACAGAAATTGTAGATTTTTCAAAGCCAGATTTGGCCAATAGCAAATCAATGGGACCTATACCGAACAGCTTGAACTGATCCTAGAAGCACATTCTCATAGGAAATCTTTAAAGATTCTCCTAGATGCGATGACGGAATTGATGACTTGGTTGGTTTGAGAGGGTAAGCTACAAGTCGTCTCTAAGGGCTCTGTTGAGATCTGTAGTTTTTGGGTCTGTGGAGGTTGTTGGTTACGTTAATCGGGAAATACCTTGGTCTTTTTGACGATTCATATTTTCTTGCATCAGATCTGTTATGAGTGGGAATCCTCACACTTTAAGTCGCAGCCTTGGTGTTGCTGGGCAGTTGCAGAGACAGTGTTCCAGGTCTTTGTAATTGTACAGATTGTCGTAGCTAGGCCAAGTACATGTTCGTTCCTTATTGAGATTAATCTGCGCTGTTATAAGCCCCACCATCATCGGTTTCAATTGCTGCTGGGCCATTCTACGATTGATCTGGCCGCCTTATAGGTTGCTAGCTCTTACCAGTAGTTGTTGACATTTTGGAGGATCCGTTTGCTCATGGCTGCATTGATACTTGTTAAGGTAACGCGAACACCTACCGGCAGACTGTGTTGAGATTCGCAAAGAAGTTGAGGTTTATTTTGCATTTCTTTACCAAAAATGATTTGGATGTGGGGTTAGGTTAGGAAGGGTGTGTGATCGTTCGAGCAATCATTTCCACTCGGAAAGCCGAAGGTCCATTGTGAATCCTCTCATAGTTTGGGAGTAAATCCTCATCTTACCAACTCGTAAGCCAGTTTGTGAATCTTAGAAGCTCCGATATCTTTAAATTTCCGAGCTCTGCTATGTCTGTCGAGAATCTATGGCCAAATATATGGAGGCGTTGTTCTTGGATGGCAGGGCAGTAGCATAATAGATGTTGGATCAATTCACTTTCCTCATCATCTCCGTAGCTTCTACAGATATCGTTGGGCACAGATAGCTATTTGCTTGTTATTGATGTTGGGTTCGTGATAGCGCTTATTGCTGCTTTATTCAGCATGGTTATCATGCCGAGGTTACTATTTTCACTCCCCGCTGTATGGCAGAGACCTAAAAAGACCTGTGCTGATCTGTGAAAAAAACCCAGCCACTGTTCCACCTGCTATATTTGAACCAACTCTATATAATGCTATGCCATTGGTGCTTGTCTTTCTTTCGTTTACCTAAGACTTTCTTGTAGATTAGGTCGTTTTGAAGCTATTGACACAGTTATAGCATATGTTTGTTCGACAGAATCTCTAGTATTTAGTGTTTTGAGGATTCGCCGACTCGGAGGAAACTCGAGTTTCAATGATCCTGCAGGACGACGGATTATTCTGAGGTTTGGTCATATAGATGGAAACTCCATTGCGTAGAACAGTCACCGGTTACTTAATCCAACGTGAGCACATTCCAAATTTTAATCAAGCAAGCAACAAGGGTGGTTCTTAAGCGTTTGCCGGGTTTTATTGCATTTATGGAGGTGTTTATGGAGATAACGAACGATACCGAAAAGACTGGGATTCAGAGCTGAAATGCACTAGTACTGATGACTATACTGTATTCCTAGCTAAGATCCTTGCAAACGGAAAAACTGTGGAGACTAATTTGGGTAAAGAACTACCTTCTAGAAATAGGGTTTCGATATTGAGGGAATCTAATACGGCAGTCATTCAATCTGAATGCTCTGATAGATTCGAAAGTACATGAATAAACAAATAAAATAGATACATACGCATCACTTAAAGCACTAAACTCAATGTCCTTGACTGCATGAAAGAGCTGAGAGCCTTTGAACACCTTTCATAGCCTCTGGTCATTATTGGCTATAAAAAGAACGATCTCCTAAGTGGCACAGCCCTATTTCGTGAACGTGCTTAGAAGATTAGGCTTCGATTCAAATTATTTCTATATACGCTGTGACTGATGAAGATTACAGATTTTGAGGAACAAGAAGGCCACCTCTTCAAAAGTCTAGATAATCTAGACTGACGGGTCCTAGCTGATAATAGTGTGGGCAGATAGATTGTGTGTACACACCTGGCTATTTTGTTTGCTGTTGCAACTGATACATCATAAACGTTGTCCATAAAAGTCCTCTCAAAACCTATGGACATTGTAAAAAAAAATCGGCCCCACTCTGGTCACCCTGTTAAGTGCACTTACAACCATAAAACCCTGTTGTACACGTTTTAACAAGAAGACAACCCTTATGTGCACAAATCGATGTGTCATCTGGAGTATCGGCCCCAATTTATAACGTATCCAGCCTATCAACACTTCTTCTCGCCTGAAATGTATCGGCCCCCTCCTGCGAGGAAGAGTGCCTACGATTTATTGATTTTTCCCTCATTAAAAACTCACAATCCATTTAACGAATAAGTAACGAAATGCTGACGACAATTAAGCGTATACCTGCAGGCCAGATGCATCTCTGTGCATTTTGGGCATGGACGTTTCTCTGATCTCGTGTACCATACCATCTGTAGGATATAGTCCGTCAAACATTTACTCCTCACCGGATGGAAGGATACCCATTTAAGAGTGAATAACGCGAGACGACAGATACTGTAATTCGTTTCGTTCACATACGAGAGTGTACATGCCACCGTTTTATTGAAAGGACGTGAATCGTGATGGCGTTGATGAATCCTTTCAGATGCACCATAGAGTGACTTTGAGAATTCCGCTTGTGTGACGACAATAACAACGGCGAGGACAACGACAGCGGTTAAGAGTTTGTGTAGTCAAGCAGAACAACATTCGGGATCGGATAGTGAGGCGAACTTCGATTACTCGTATAGACCCGATTAAAGTCTCACATCACACAAAGGCATAACAGGAAGAGAACGAGGAAGATACTCGTATTCCTTTTTTTTGGATGCCAATGCCAATCCAGAATCTACGATGAAATACCAAAGGATATACTCGAAGTGAAAATTTGTGAATGCAACGTCGCGCCGGCCGCCGGAAGTAAATTTATGAACGTGTCCTTAAGTGCTTTTCTCGATAGACATAAAATTCGAGATGGGGTCAGCAAGGAAAATGCATCCTATTTTATCCTAAATTCATCCTTCATATAAATTTGATTTTTTTTTTTGTTGAGTAAGGTTTCTCAGCTTTGAAGTTGGTGGGCTAAAGGATTAGAGAGTTACAGTCAAAGTTGCATGCAAACAGTTAAAAGCCTTTCCGTATTTTTTTGTTGAGTCCTTTGTGTGGCAATCTTTGTAGTTACAGTTGCAAGTATGCATAACTTTCGGCTGGAGAAAGGATATGCTCGTATGTTTCTCTATCTGTTGGGGATTTTCATTAGTTCAGAACTCGTATATTTTTTTTTTACTTTATGGCGGAAGTTGGATGTCCTTTGTGTGTTTTACTGACAAACATGTATGCATATGTATGCATGTAGGGATTGATTTAGCAGTGGCCTTCCCTTTTTTTTGTAGATAAGTGATAAGGCGTTAAGTCTGGAGAGACATTCTCATAAAAACGGAAGGGTTTTCCATTTTGTAAGCTGTAACAGTGAAAGTGTCCGATTTGGCACCTGGTAGGAGCAAAGCAAAAGGGGGGTCTTCGTAAAACTATCTAGTACTAGTTCCGATGGCAAAAAGACGATAAATGCGAACGTCTTGGTCTTGAAGAACCCCAATCCTCAACCGAAGAGATTCAATTGTCGCAAGTGTTAAGGCCGATAGATCCTGCATACTTCTAGGCATGACTTGCTGGATTCTTAGGCATTGCAGGAGCCTTCGGCAATGTCAAAACGGTAGCTGTGTGTATGACATTAAAAAAAAAGGTGCGTAGAGAGCTACGCGACAGAAGTGAAACTTTTACGCTATAATCGTGGACAAAGGAAGAAAAGTTTGTGAGAAAAGGGAGATATATTCATCTCGGCGGTACTGCAGAATACCGCGCTCACCCATGACAGGTAGAGCAAGCTCCTAGTACTCCGTTTTTTTTCCAGGAATTAATTTAGCAATGCCCTGATTGGGGATCTATCATATTTATCACTGTGAGCTTAGTAATAAGGGCAAGAAGCGATGACTTTATTCACCCACATTGCTCGAATATAATATATTTTCAGCAAAAAGATATTTTAAACTTAATGCACAGTACATATTTTGTTTTTGTAATTGTGTTAAACATTTCAACAACCAGCAAGTGTATAAGTTACTTACCCTCCACTCACCTCATATATGTATATAGGAAGGGAATACTATTCGAACTAAAAAGTGCATTGTATTTGTATCCTCTCCCTTTCCGCTGCTTTGTTTGTTAGCTACATCTACACTACATATTATTCCATATTCACAACACCACTCATACGCATACCTATCAGTGCTGCCAGACTTTTTTCAAGAAAAATACCACATGATGGATGAAAATTTACCATTTCCACCAAAAATTCATTTCAGAATTTCCCTTTTTTTCCATGGAAAACGGAAATTATTACCCATATCATGAAAATTTAAGTTAAGTTTTTTTTAATTTACCACGAAAAGGTATATTTACCACTATCTGGCAGCACTGATACCTAAACCATCTGTCATTCCTTCCTATACCACCACCACGTACGTAAGCCAACTATATTTAACGAAACCATTTGAAGCAACCGCCCGAAGTCGAGTCGAGTGAGAATTTGTGTGTTTACCGAAATGAAAACCCACTTGAGAATGATTGAATCGTGCAACCGTGTAACTTAAAATAACAATTCTTCGGTTGCGAACATGTTTTGTTTTTGTTATTTTCCGTAAATACGCATACATCCCACCATGACCAGCCTACCGCACACTCGATGGCACACTGATTCTGTTTCCGAATTCCTGGTTATCGATGTTCGCTGTCTCTGCTATGTTGAATAAAAACAAATGAATAAAATTGTTTAACAATGAAAATACATATTAATTTGTACTTACTACTTTGTCGCCTGTCCTTATTTATCCAATATAGCCTTACATCTAGAGGGCATTGAAGCTACCAATGCCCTACAAGTACTTTTTGGTATAGCATACCAAGCCGATTGTACTTTTTGCCACAACTCTTCCTTGGTTTTTGGTTTTATTGGCCCGATTTGTTCCTTAACAATCTCCCGTAAGTTCTCGATTGGATTTAAGTCGGGGGATTGCGCAGGCCAAGTCATGAGTTGTACACCGTTGTCGGACAGCCACTTCCTGGCTAGACCCAAAGCGTGTTTCGGGTCATAGTCTTGTTGAAATTTCCCATTCGGCGTAAGGCAGCATTATGTCTTTAGGTATGTTAACATAGATGTGCTTGTCCATGGTACCTTTAATCAAAAAAAGAGACTCGACTCCATACCACGAGAAGCAGCCCCACACCATTATATTACCACCTTCATGTTTTAATGTCTTAGTGGTATAGCGGGGACTGAGCTCGGCGTTACCAATCATATTTATTTTTGATTCGTCAGACCACAAGACTTTACGCCACTTTTTCCCATCAACTGGGCCATCCCAATGAAGGTGCGATTTCGCAAACAATATCCTATTTCTTTTCTGTCTCCTAGTTAGCATTGGTACTTTTCGCGATTTTCTACCAAAAGATTTCTTTCTACCAATCCTCTTCTTACCGTTGGAGACGAAATTGGGGTTCCTAATACGCACTGAATCGCCGCAGCAGACTTGAATGGATCGTGACTTGAGAGATGTTTGATTTGATCGTCCTCTTTTGGAGTCGTTTTGCGCGGTCTTCCTCTTTTTAAATGCGGTTTTTGGGGTAGCAAAGCATTATAAACAAAGTTTTGAGACCTGCCGATGGTTTTCGCTATTTAGCGATGCGTTTGTCCTTCATCTCTTAACTTATGAATAATGTTGCGTTCCTCGTCAGAACAATGTTTTGCTCGGCCCATTTTTTTTTTGTGTTTCCTTCGTGAATTCAAGCTAAAATTTTATGTTTCACTTAACTATTTTAACAACTCAAAACAAAATACTTACAATCTTATGACAAATATTTTGACTTTTTCGACTATTTACAATATTTCAAATGCTGACCCTATTTTTTTTGTCTTTTGTTCAACAAAACATACCGTCCACATTTATATCATCCAATTTGGGTCATAGAAAGTGGTTATTGAGAGGTTTCATTCCTGTGCACAATGACCGAGTTGATGTGCTTGTCTCTCGGCCACACTTTCACGTACGGCAGCAATATTTTGGCTGAACGACCACGCACTGATAACTTCAAATCTGCTACCGAATCAGTTTCTTGGCATCGATAAAAAAAATATAGACCACCTTGTAAAGTTTGGTATTTTGGCGAAATTACAGATAAAGGTTACTTAACTTCGAATGGAAGCATCACCAGATTCATTTATTTTTAAAATACCTATTTTACTAGGTACCCAACTGTTATAGTGTCACTGCTTAGGAGGAAAACATCCCGAGTAAGGCGAGGCTCACACTTAAACGCTTTTTTTTCGGATTGTAATCCTCTACTAAAATCCCGAATTACTCTACTAAATCCATATCTGGGCATAAAAGCTAAAAATCCCAATTAAATCTACAAATCTATCTACCGCCATGACGTCGCCAGTCAAATATTAAATCATATATCGTTTCGTAAGTAACCTAAACGTCTGCCCTTTAACCTTTGCCAACAGTAAATCTTTCGCAATAAAAAAATTCTATCTCTCACTTACCCCACGCCAGAGTGTGAGAGTATGTACGTCATTTCAGAGGAAATACTTCGATTATTCCACCCAACCCCCCCTGCTACCGAGGCAGACTCATTCGCATTCGCAGGACAACGATCCCTCTGATGCATACCCACTAAAACGTACCTATACTCGCCTCCACTTGACGCACGCAAGGACCACTTGAATCCGTGTGCAAGCACATGGAACATCAGCTTACACAACGGAAATTCTCTATGCCACCATCCTGCTACATTATGCATGGAATAATTTAGCATAAAGCGCTCCCCACACACACACACACACACACACACACACATACGTGTGTATGTCCGGCATGTTCGTTTGTCGTATGTCCAAATGGCATCCCCTTAGCTGGTAGTCAGTCCTTCAATAAGTAAGCAGCATTTGGAAAGTATCTACCTATAGGAACTCGCTTGTGTATTTTTTTGTGATTTCCTTTAAGAAGTTTACTCTCCCAGAAGAACAAAACTTGATACTAAAATAAAGGAACGCAACCATCCGAAGGAAACCGCCCTGCAGTCCTTAAAGAAAATAGTCATCGATGAGCCAACTTACTTACTTCCAGCTCCCGGAGTATATGTCAGTGAAAGACACATGCATTCACTTACCTTTCGCTATGCGGCGGATTTCGCTATTGTGCAATGTATGCATGCGCCCAACAACAACGGTAGTGCTCTTAGTGATAAGGACTTTGGGAATCGCATGCTCCTGTGGAATATACGAGCACAGACCTTTCCGGCATATTTAAATAAGTGAAATATGTGTGAGCTGTGAGTACTTTGGGGATATCCAGGGAATGTGTTTAAAATTGACTTGTATAGGAACTTTAAAGTTGCCTGCCAGACTAGCATACGAATACGAGTACTCGTATATCCGGTCGGTGAAGAGAAAGTGGAATCTGCATACGAGTATAGGAGGAGCGGGAGGGGTCCTTTTGGGAATTTGCATACTGACACGAAAACTGTGTCGGACTTTGTGAAACTAGGACAGACGATGGGATATGTTTTTTTTTCGTATCCATTGATTTACTTGTTTAACTTATCTTTTAGTGCGCGAGTAAACAAAGTGATATTGGGGGGAAGCTTTGCCATCCCCCCCATCCACCGGGGAAAACTTAGCTGGAGGAAAGAGATTTTTATTCATACTGAGATTCAATAGAAAATATGAGTTGAGTTATGATTTGCTTTAAGCAAATTGAGGGAATATACAAATCTACATATGTACATACATATGTGTTCGAGGGATACTCGGGACAGACCACCATATTGGTTCCCTTTTCGTCTTTCTTCCAAGATCCATCCTACTCAGTGAGACTCTCTGGGATTTCTCTACAGTTCTTCCCTGGTTGCGATTCCTTGTATTGACGCTATCATCTGTTTCTTTAAAGGAAACCCGTTTCATCCTGGGTTTGAACACAGTGATGCCTCAACATCTCAATTCTTTTGCCAGCCAGTTCCGGACATTGACACAGTAAGTGTGTCGCTGTCTCAATTTCCTCCAGGAATATTTTACAGGCGAGATTCTCATGACCTGTAGATAACGCTACTACCCACTTCAACGTTCTGTGGCTCATGCTTAGATGTTCATCAGGTTCTCTACCAGTCCTGTTTCAATTTCGCACCGATCAACTTCAAGTGTTCCGAGGGTAGGTGGAATTCTTTCATAGACACTATGAGGAACGCACGCGGGTGCTGATAGTATATTGAGGTTGATACTCCCTTTTATTGGTGGTTGAGCGATTTAAGGTATTTCAATGCCTTTCTTTAACAGCTTTCCATAGGGAATAATTGGAAACTTTTTCAACTGTTAGGCTTGCAAAGCAGCGGAGGCCAGCAGTAACAAAAACATGGAATGACTAACGAGCGCATGCTGCATCTCTGGTTCAAGAAATTTTGGAATGGAGATGAGTCGCTCAAAGCCTTGAGCCGCTCTAGCCTCCCCCTGGCAACGTGCCTGGTCAGAACTATCTTCTTCGATTTCAACTTTACAGGGCTTAGGTTTGATATGGTAGATCACTCTATTCTTATCAATAAATTAACTCATTTCTTCTTCTGCTACTAAAATAATCTCCTCATATCTAAGTGGAAGGAAACAGGCTGAGGGGGTCCTATCTGACTTTCTTCCCTTGACTAAAGGTGTTCCTCAAGGATCGATCCTGGGGCCTCTGCTATTCTCAGTATATATAAATGATATTTCTTCCGCTATATTAAGCTCATCGAAACACATTTATGCTGATGACATTCAGATTCACCAAAGTTGTCCCTAGGGGCTCATTGAGGATTGCGCTAGTAATTTAAATGAAGAACTTCAGCGAGTTTCCGATTGGTCGTCAAAATATGGTTTAGTACTTAATCCAGGAAAGTGTAAATGTTTGGTCATATCTAAAACTAAACTAGACCTATCATATTTTCCGGTTATAATGCTCAATGGCTCAAGTATAGAATTTGTTGATTCTTCGAAAAATCTAGGTATAGTCTTCAATAGAACACTAACGTGGAACAATCATATAAACTCCACGGTGGGGAAGACGTATGGTGTTCTTCGAACACAATGGACTGCTCAAAAGTTTACACCATTGAAAACACGACTGATACTTGCTAAAGCCTTAGTTATCCCTTTGCTTATTTACAGGTGCGAAGTTTTTTTATGCATGTGATGCTGATAGTAAAAGGAAGCTACAAGTAGCATTTAACAGCACCATTCGATATGTTTACTGTCTCAGAAGATATGACCACGTTTCACAATTTGCTAAAAACCTGGTGAACATGTCCTTTACAAATTATATTAAATTTTGAGCGATCATTCTTCTATTCGGTATCCTTAAAAGTAAGCAACCAACTTATCTGTACGAACAAATCCAGTTTCCGGCATCCAATAGATCTGCTTGCTTATTGCTTCTGCGATTTACATGTTTGACTTCTGAGAGACAGTTTTTCATTGCTGCTATCCATCTTTGGAATTCACTCGCACGTAACATTCGAGAACTAGATGGCGCACGACGATTTAGAAGGGAACTTCAATATTTCTTTAGAAATCAGAGCAACTAACTTCTCCTTACCCTTCCACATTTCAAGAAATTTCAATTCAAGTTTAGTTTAGAAGTAAAAAAAAATATAAATTGATAAAAATTGATAAAACTGTAATAGCATTAAAATTAAAACAAAGTTACATACTCTAATTTAAATTAAATTAATATCTTTAAGCTAAAATTTATTGTAAATTTAAATCAATACTGTTTATCTCTCACAGACTTAAAAGTGCACTCTTACTGTGTTAGCATGTACAAGATCAAATAAATAAATAAATAAAATAAATAAAATAAGTCTTAAGTGACACTCTCAGTTTAATACTTTCTTCAATTTCTTTTCGGAAGCTTTCCCCATTAGTATCTCAGCAGTCAGTATAGCTGGTCCTTCTTTTTTAAAGTTCTTATATGTATAGCGCTCGGCTTGTTTCCCCAAGCAATACGTTGGATTTAATATTTAGAGATGCAGGCTGCTCATTGGGTTACTAAGCTTAAAGCGCATACAGCTAAGCGTTTTTGCCACTCCTGGCACACAGTTTCCACGGCGGCGTCGCGTCGCCTCGAAAGTAATTGAGAGAGAATTTATTTCGGCAACATTCATTGATTCATCGCCAGAACTCTTACCATTCATTCAAAGTGCAACTTCAGGGTGTCCAAAAGTAGAGGTACTATGCAGGTCTCGAAGTTTGGTGAGCAGCTTGGCAGTCTAAAAGTGTTCCAAGTTCTCGGCTTCAAATTTCCTAGGCTTCAAATTAACTTGGGATCCATAAAGAAGGATCGATATTGAAGTTGAACGGAATAGTTTGTACTCTGGACTATCCCAAACTGGACCAAGCACACATTTCGCTTCGGTTAATTTTAAGTTGAAAATGGTTGCTTATATTCAGGTTAAAGGAAATCAAAACTCCTGGGTATTTACATACTTTGATTTGGTTCCTCTGAAATATCAACTTTTGCCTTTAAGAGAACGTACGTTTCTTGACTTCGTTAAGTTGATACACAAGTTCCAATGTCTTGTACAGTAAAATCTTTTTTAGTGGACAACCACGGGTCCGGTTATGAGTGCTGTCCGTTAATATTGTGGTTCTTAACCTTTTAGAAGTGAGGGACCATTTTACTAGAATTTTGTCTCGCCACGGACCACCAACTTTTTGGTGGAAATATAAAAAAAGTTATTAAATTTTTTCTATGAGAAAAAAGGCAAAGCAAATCAGCAAACATTTGTGAAAAATGTCTAATCAAGTTAGAAGAGAAAATTACAGCCATGTCCATATTATGTTAAATGTCAAAAATGACAACTTCATGGACGATTATTTTACTTACTGTTTTCCTAATTATGGTGTGTATTGGGAACTTATACAAAAACTGTTTGCCTTTTTTCCGATTGAATTTCGATTTCTTCCATTTGGGCTTAAATCTCTCAAAATTTCATGTATTTTCTGTTCTGACAACCTCACTGAACACAAAGCAGATCAGTTTCGGACAGAAACGTTTCTAACTGAACACAAAACCTTGTAATTTTCTGTATTTTTCTTCTGATTACATACTGTTCACCAACTGCTGAATACTATTAACAATGAAATGATTGCGGATCATTTTCAGAATACCGCTGTCCTCGGAGTCAGGAACATAGCGATTGAATTCATTTTTAAGTTTTGCAAATGGAGTGAAATATTCTTTTGTATCTCTCATTTAATCTCAGCACACTGTTCGTCAATAATTGGATTCGACTTTTCGAACGCAGAAAAGTTCTCTCTTTCGACTTTGCAAATGCAAACATATTACTCATGCCTTTCAATTTTATATTTCCTGACCCTTGCAGCTTCACTTAGTTGTGCGAAAAAATCCACTTAATAAGCAATATATATTTAACATTTGAACAGACAGAACTGATCTGTAACTCTTTGTTCTCCTTATTAGTTAAGAATATTTTCACTTCCTCTCTGAATTCGTACAATCTTGACACCATGTTTTATTTGGAAAGCCAACGAACTTCGGTAAGAAAAAGCAGCTTTTCGTAATCTGAGTTCATATCAGAGTATAATTTGTTGAAGAGGCGAATATTAAGTGCACTCTTCTTAATAGAGTTGACTATATATTTTGTAGCTGTTTTAAGGGTAATAGCAATGCATTCCGGGAGCGTTTCGGCAGCCAATGCTTGATAAATAAAATACATACAAGTAATTGGCAGTCATCAAAATAAGGACTAAATTTTATTTTGTCAATAATTTGTTCTTCAATGTCATTTGACATTTTTTGAATACGCGATTTCACTGTTGGACCAAAACCAGGTATAAAATACATATAATGAGATAAGCTTTGTTCGATGACTGCTCTGAGCAGTAATTTTGAAAACAGAAGGCGTTCGCGTACTTTTTGCAGCAAATATGTGTTTTCTGTCAAATTTCGAAGAGTGGGTGTGAATTTCTCCCACAGAAAGAAAAATTACGAAAAAGTTAACAAACACGTTAATAACAAAAAATTAAAAATGTATGTGATTTGACACAATTGACTGTTTTCATATAGGTACATACACATTCGCCCAAAGAAATTTCTTGTGGTAAAATTCGCAGCATGAGGAAATTTCTTACTCCCTCGTGAGCACTCTCTTTTACATAAAACTACGAAAAACTACGAATTTTTTGCGTACGCGAACGGGTTTTTCGTAACTTTTCGTAGTTTTGGGAGGGTACGCGAATGGGCCTAGCTAAGCACAATAAACGACAATGAAGTTGTCATTTTGACAACTAAAATATGGCTGCAATTTTCTGTGCTAACTTGATCTGACATTTTTCACAAATTTGTGCTGTTATGCACTGGCTATAAAGTAATTTTAGGATAACTTCGCGGACCACTTCGATTGCTTTCAGGGACCACCGGATAAGAACCATTGGTTTATAAGAATGCATTTCGTATAGGAAATTAGACATTGGTTCCCCAAAACGGTTTCCGTTAGTGCGAGTTGTCCGCTAAATAGGGTGTCCGCTAATAAATGATTTCACTGTAGTAGTTTTACAGCCTGTTTATCATTAACAGCATGCTTTCTACTGTGTCTTAGAGGAATGCCATGCTTCATGCCCTGTAATGCTTCACCCACATTTTCTTTTCAAAATCCTCTACTAAATGACTGAGCGAAGACAATATACGAGTTTTAAAACAGAAATCAAGGCAGATATGAAAATTTATCCAAAGCCTATGAAAGTTATCGCAGTCCAAGCATTTTCACAGATCGACAGGTCGTGTTCGGGGAAACTAACAACACTGGGTGTCGTCACTAGGACTCTTACTGCAATGCAAAAAAGTGTGAACACTAAAAATTCTCCCTTATTTGGAAAATTTCTCAAACTTTTCTTCTCACCGAAATTGCAATTCCAGGACTCTTACAAAAAAAACAAAATCACTTCCCTTAATTTAATAAGTTCCATTATGCTTCTAACAAACAAATATAAATTTGCAAAGCGCATTGTATACTTCCGCACTGTGCCGTTGTCTCATCTCGTCCTGAAATTTCATTAAAATCCCAATTTGTCGTTTCCCGCCCCTCTTTTAAAATTTGCGCTCTGCACTTCCACTTTAATTGGCTAAAATCTCCTCACACAGTGCAACAGCAAGTTTGCGCTGCTTCTGAAAGATTCAAGAATGAATCCAATAAACATTTTATCTCTTCTTAGCCTGGAGTGTCCTCGAAAATTCAATTACTTCCTTACCGCCTCGCATCCTTTCATCCAGATGATTCATATCTATGTGTTCCATTCTATACCGTCATCATTATGTTTTGCTGGAATAGATGTGCCTTACAAGAGTGCAATATTTCAGGGAAAAAAATCACTTGGACGGTGTAAGGGATTGTTTAAGTAAAATATGGACAGCCAATCCCGACATTCATCTATCCATCAGCCTAGACATCTTCGCAGCCAATTTCATTCGTTTAAGAGAGTGCAACGAGATGCCACTTCACCTGTATCCAGCAAGTCGAGTGCCATTCAACTTATGTTTTAAAAAGAAAGCATTCCTTTGGAAAATCATATTTCGCTTAAACAATTTAAAATCTCCCCTTTAAGATGAAGTCATTCTCTCGGCCCAATTAGCGCAAAAAATGTGTGCAATTTCATAACTAAGTCAAAAGTCGAGCGGTTGAGTCTTGTCGATGAGGGGGAGGAGTTACCTACCCTCAAAACTTCAATCAGAGAACTTAAATTTGCGTCCTCGCAGATCATTGAAATTTTAATCAGAAATCAGAAAACTATTTTCCACAGAGAAGGGTTTTATTATACATAGCATAAGGATGTACATACATACATATACTTGTAGGTACTATGTTCGTCTGAAGAGTCCTTGCAGTTGTTCACTACAGCAGAAGTCACTTTTCGTTCTCATTCTGATTTGTTATGCATTGAAAATGTTCCTTTACCCTATTCCCTCCGATGTTCTACTAAAGAGAGGCGAAGTGTGGTGAAGGGAGATGAAAAAAATCGAAGGATCCCTGAGGACATTCGTCTACGAGTAGCTATAGGATGTTTTGGAACATACGCGCGCTAAAAATGTAAATATTATAACCAGAGATTGGAAAATGCAAAAAGTTTTCACTAAAAGCGCTCGAAAAACATCATCATCGTATTTGGAAAACATATACATACAACATCCGTTGGTGGTAAGAGGAGTAGAGACGGAGTACGTACTCGTCCTGATACTGATACTGAAACTGACATAACGATGATTATTAATCTTGAATGTTTGCGATTTGTTGAGCGTTGAAAGTTTTCGAATTTTAGTTTCGAATTGATTTTGTTTTGGATGATTATTAAATCAGTGCGGGTTTTGAAAATTGGCGTACTACACAATACCGCTGTTAAACTGCTGATCGTACTTTCAAAAGAGCGAAATGAAAGGGGATACAGTGAGTCCAAGGTAAGAGTTGTAGGACGAGACATAGACCATGATGAACGTATTAATTGCGTCATATGCAAAGGGATTAGGCTGGTGAATATTATAAAACTTGACCTTACTTACTTACTTACTTAGTTGGCGCTACAGCTCGAGGTGAACCTGGGCCTGCTTCTCGCAACCATTTGTGTGTGCGTGTTATATTTTTGCACGAATGGAAGGGACCTACAGTTTTTTGCCGACTCCGAACGGCGAGTTGAAAAGCTCAATCGTGACAAATGATACTCTTTGATGCTTGTCAGACATTCGAAAGAGGTGGGCACTGTGAAAAACTTTTAGGTGTTTGCGGCGGGATTCGAACCCAAGACCGCTGGCACAGTCGTCCAACGCACTAACCACTTGCGCTACGGTGCCCATAAAACTTGACCTAGAATAGTTTTAGGCCTGCAAAGACGATAAGCTTCAGTTTCAATGCAAAGTTTCAAAGAGTTTAACCAAACGTTTAACTGGTCGAATTCGAACCCTAGTATCAGATAAGAGAAACAGGTCTCAGCCTGGGAATTGTAGACAAGCTTCACGTTATGCGAAGAAGCGTTAAAGATACTTAATGCGCACGGTGTGCTTGAAGGCCGAAAAAGTTTGAATAACATTTTTATTTTATTTTTTATTTTTTTCGGTTGCGCCTGGAGGTGCATCAAAAGATACCAATGGTTACCATTACCATTGGTTATGCCCGATTCATATATCTGACTTGGTTGGTTTGGTACAACCCCAAAGTTGTATACCATATGTCCAAGACGGTTTTAGCACTTGCTTATACAGAAGCAGTTTGTTATATGTGCTTAGCTTCGAGTATCTCCCGAGTAACCAATACATTTCTCTAAATCTGATTTTGAGCTCTTCGCGATTCTTTTTAACGTGTGGTTTCCACTTAAGTTTTGCGTCTAGGGTCATTCCTAGATATTTTGCCTCCTTTGCGTACGGTATTTCCACCGAGTTAATGTATATAGGTAAGTTCTTTCTTAGCGTGAAATTTACATGCGTTGATTTTGTCTCATTGAGGACTGACTATTCGCCAGGTTTTTGTCCATTCGAATACTTTGTTCAAAGCTCGTTTGAGTTTTCCCGTTGATGATTCGACTGACTCATCCGTTACGAGGATGACCGTGTCATCTGCGAACGTTGCTACAACGGTCCCTTCATCTTGTGGTATATCTCTTGTGTAGAGCAGGAACAGAATTGGGCCGAGAACACTTCCTTGTGGAACACCGGCTTGGATTTCTTTGAAATCCGAATATTCACTCCCGTGTCTAACACGGAAAAGTCTGTTTTCAAGATAAGATTCCAATAGTCTGTACAACTTTTCCGGTAAGATTACCCTTAGCTTATACTTTAGGCATTCGTGCCATACCTTGTCGAAGGCTTGTTGAATAAAATGGATCCCAAATCCCATAAATGGACATCAAAATCAGTTGAATTCAAAATCCTCGCTGCCCAATACCCTAATCCATTATTGTTTTCTATGTAATTTAAATTTTCTTTTATGTGATCAAAAATTACGTGAATCTTCAGTGTTTCAGAAAGATCATCAATAATTTTTAAAGCCTTATCTAATTCAGAGGTAAAACAACAATCAAATAATAATTTATTCATAGCATTGACAAAGGGCATCATTTTTAAAATATTTACCTTTCATATATTTCTGGATCTTCTAGTTTGTTTGTCAGCTTCTTTTAATAGCGTTCTACACGCTTGAAACGTGTCCCCGAGGTAGTTTTTTGAAATAAGATTTAGCTTTTTCGGCTACAGTAAAGCCTTTTCTCTACATACAAGAGCAACTATTCCTCGCCAGAACAAATGGTTCACGAATCATTGTAAAACTTGAAGCTCATCCATTGAACTCGTCGATGCAATCGAATCAATACAATATTCAGAAATAGATTTACCTCGTAAATTTGTCGACACACAAGCACACCGTGTGCGGTAGTAAAGTGTGTGAATTCAAATATGTTTGTCAAAGTTTTGTTCGAATCCTGCTCGAGAACTCGATTAAATAAATGAGCTTCGTCTAATAGTTCGATACAAGCTCGAAACATATTTACATATGTTTACAAATATGAACTGGAATTTGGTTATAACTTTAAAAATCTTGATCTATTCTTAGCAAATCAATTTGATCAGGGACATTCCAGGGCATTGTAAAGCCGACGAACACGCCAAACTAGGAACAACAATACCTGCTACTTAGAAGCTATCATTTCAATTTGACAGATTCAATAAAACCAATGCTTGATGGAGAAGAGGGCACACTTGCTTTCCCACCTGACAGATCTGGTCTAGGCTAGGATCCTAACCGCTCCAACTATCTCCTGTCTCTGAAAGGCCTACATTTAAGCACGATTATTGGTGTCCTCACAGCACACTACCTTATAGTCAAACATGCAACTAGGCTTGGGGTAGAAAACTATATCTAGGAGAATACTTCTTCAACGATCATAGTGTAGTGACCTAGCATAAAAAAATACTCGCAGTATTAGAATCTGCTTTCGCAATAAATTCTTAAATGTCGAAACTGCAATCCGCCAATAAATATGCTTCAATTATTTAACTGAGGTACAGCAGAATATAAAATTGCATACTTCACAGGAGCTTTCATTTCAAAAAGAAAAAAAAATACACGACATGGAATTACTGTAAGCATCAATTGACTTAACTAGTTCGAGGTCCTTTTTCTGGTTCATCTTGGCCAGTAGCCTTAATATAAGTAGTTAAGTGCTGAACTGTACCTAAAGCACTTTGTATTCGATATGGATTCAAAGTGGACAGCAACAGCATTCTAAATTTAGTCAAGCGGTTAAATTTGCCAACTTTTAACAGCGATGCTAGCGACAGTTTCTGAATGGCTCCCTGAAATTACGCCAAAAAGTGTTCTGGAAAAAGAGCCAAAATAATTGTGGCGTAAAGTTTTTGAAAAAAGAAAAACCAAAAACCAAAAAGGAAAATTCGCCAGAATACAAGGAAATTACGCCAAATTTTTGGAAAAAAAAACCAAAAAGTAAAATGGAAATTACGCCAGAAACAGTTTCCCTTTTTTGGTTTGGAAATAAGACCAGAAAAAAACTAATTTTTTCCGGCTGCATGTACTAGTTAAGTTCTTTTGGTTTATGAGTAGTACTGAATATGCCTGATAGGAGGGGGGGTCGCGCTGCCAATTCGTACTTTAGAATTTGGACACCATTATAATATTATATTATACTGATCACGTGTGAACTACAGTTATTATAGGTAGAAGCATGTGAATTACAGTAATTTTGCTACAACAATGCTATGTTCTCCTTATTTTGCGAAAAAAAAATATGCACATTGAGTAAACACATGAATTTCCTTGCCTTTTTACAATCTTTATATTAACTTCACTTTCTGTGAGGGCGGAATCTGGGAATCGATCTTACACCCACTTTCAGATATCCGATCGTCCTGAAATTTTGTACACGTATATAGTTCTGGAGACAATACAATATGTGCTATTTGAAGACGTTGTAAATCCAATATGGCGGACGCTTTTTTAACTTTTCCATTTCTGTGAGGGCGGAATCTGGGAGTCGATTTTACACCCACTTCCAGATATCCGATTATCCTTATATTTTGCACACGTATATAGTTCCGGAGACAATACAATATGGGTTATTCGATGACGTTGTAAATCCAATATGGCGGACGATTTTTTAACTTCACTTTCTGTGAGGGCGGAATCTGGGAATCGATTTTACACCCACTTCCAGATATCCGATCGTCCTGAAATTTTGTACACGTATATAGTTCCGGAGACAATACAATATGTACTATTTGAAGACGTTGTAAATCCAATATGGCGGACGCTTTTTTAACTTTTCCATTTCTGTGAGGGCGGAATCTGGGATTCGATTTTACACCCACTTCCAGATATCCGATTATGCTGAAATTTTGCGTATCCGGTGACAACTCAATATAGTATATTTCATGATCTTGTAAATCCAATATGGCGGACGCCCAAAGATGGAGGATTACCGTTATCTTCACTAAAATGGGTATCAAATGAAAGGATTTTACAAGTAGAATACAATTAGCTAGGTGACGTGATTCTAAATTCAATATGGTGGATGCGTATGGTACATGTCATTCGATCTCTCTGAAGACTTAGTGTCGAGCTTATCCTTTATTACTGCCGCAAGATCTGTGTAACAAGGCTCAGTTTAGAATATGGTGGGATTTTTTTATGGGATTTTCCCAATATTTGAGAGCTCCTCCTCCTCCTTCACATTTGCAAATTCCACGGTTTTGCTAGCCTCATTGTAATGCGAAATGAACTCGTATAGCAAACCGTTTATCAAAGGCTATGCTCTGCTATCACGTTAAAAAAATACCCCGTTGAATATTTAAAAATTAATATTCGTAAATGGGGAAAAAGTTCAAGCTACCTTCATACATGCATGCAGGTTTGATTACGACTCATGCGTACATTCAGGAAGTAAAGTTTCAACATTTATTGAAGGTCAAACTCACTAAAAACAAAACAGAACCAACCCGCCCCAAACAATCTCTTCAAGTTAATCAGTTAATCAAAATTCCATGAAGACCCTAAAAGGACACACACACATGCTACCAGGACCAGCATGAGTACACTCAACTGACATCTCGCATCAAACTCAAATAAAAAGGAAAAAAAGAAAAATATAAACTGGATGGCAAAATTGATACGAAATTTTATTTCGCATCCGTGATTTGTAAATGCGTATTCCTTGGCTTGTCAAGCAATTGTTACTACGTATATAAACTCCCTAGAGTCATAAGGCAGGAGAGGAGGACTACTTCCGTCGTCCTTGCGCCATCTTAAAATAAACGAAAAATATTGAACACATCATATACACGAGTACTACTCGATGTCACCTCGTGAGAGTCCTGCAGATTTCATTATTGATCGGGAGGTTTTTTTTGTATTCCTTTTTTGAGCCTTTTCTTTCCGTTCTCTTTTCCAGTGGGAGCATGCTTTCCTTGCTGTTTTGCCCCACATATTCTCTCAAAACAACGAGATCATAACGATTGCCATCAAATTTGCATAATGTTCCATTCATAACTGTTGATTGCAGGATAACAGACACAAAAAAATAAAATAAATGCCGAAAGACTGCATAAGGACATTTGTTTTGGTTTTTTGTTTTTTTTTGTTTTTGTAAGGCACGAGTAGATGCGAATTGAAGAAGGAGGCAAAAAAAAAAAAAAAAAATGCGGGTGTACCCCAAAGTTAGTTGATTGTTAGCGGCAGGCTCCTCGCGCATTTCGGGCCACATTTACAATTCATTATATCGGCAATCGTTAATGTAAATTCCTTCCAAGCAAGCAATTTTAATGGCATAGGGTTTTTATGGTCTCCTTATGTCTGTGCCCCGTTAAGAGATGAGATTAAGATGACAGCACAGTTATGTAGGTTATGTCGAAATGAAGATGAAGATGAGTTTTTAGAGTGTAACGGTATTTTTGATGCGATGTTTTATTGTTATACCATATGTGCTTGTTTCGTTTGATTTTGATTTGAGGATACAGTGCTGTGCAAGATGTTTTGGTCAAGCTCATTTTATTCTCTCTGGAAGCAAATCCTGAAACTAAGGATAGCGCGAGGGTCTTATCGCTGGTAAAAATAGGACTGCGAGCATTTAACATTTGACCTGACAGGCGGCTTTCTCAGATCTTACGATTTAAGAAATGCGTAAGCCAAGGACATATGTATGTACCTTTAGCCTTTATCAGAAAGATGGTTTGCCTGTTGCACTTATAGAATCCTACGGTATAGTAGATCTTTTAGGTCGGAGTATCAGCCTTGGGGGCAGTATCATTCTTTAAAAAAAACTGCATGTTTGGAAAAAGCGCGGAGAGAGACTCCGCGATGAGTGCCTTCGAAGACTTCCGCCAAAAGAGGAAGGAGTTATGATCTTACGAAAGGAACTGAAAGTGGAATATGTTTGCTCTTTTCAAAAGTAACGGCGCGGCCGGCGGCGCGGCGATTCAGTGGAAAGTGTTAAAAGTCAAATATAGATTTGTTGTCCAAAAGGATAATGATTCAATTAATCCTGCGAAAGATGTAAGCAACATTTTGTTTCCATTTTTTTTTTAAAGATAAAACAATGAACTTTCAAATAAATATTAATTATTTTCATTATTGTTCTTTATTTAAAGGATGAAATGTTATATGCCATCAACGTATTAAATAGCCCAGATCTGATCCCTATCGTAAATATCAGATCCATACTGAATATTAAAGCAGCCAGGAAATGTCTACTACTACTTACGAAAGGAACTGAAAGTGGAATATGTTTGCTCTTTTCAAAAGTAACGGCGCGGCCGGCGGCGCGGCGATTCAGTGGAAAGTGTTAAAAGTCAAATATAGATTTGTTGTCCAAAAGGATAATGATTCAATTAATCCTGCGAAAGATGTAAGCAACATTTTGTTTCCATTTTTTTTTTAAAGATAAAACAATGAACTCTCAAATAAATATTAATTATTTTCATTATTGTTTTTTATTTAAAGGATGAAATGTTATATGCCATCAACGTATTAAATAGCCCAGATCTGATCCCTATCGTAAATATCAGATCCATACTGAATATTAAAGCAGCCAGGAAATGTCTACTATAGATACCTGCCTTGGAAAGTTTACAGAAGATTTCCTGAGAATCCATACCCGCAAAAACATTAAACAAATTGTCGGAGTCTATGAATCACAGCTGTAATAAAGATCAATATATTGTAGAATTAGTCCATAGAGATAATAATACAATAAAAAAAGGTTAGTAATTTATAGAAAAATTTTACGCCCACTTTTCGCAAAAACCAGTTTCCCTCTTCACGTTTTCGTTTTCCTGGAATCCAAACAGGTAAAAAATTGTTTTCATGTTCATGTAACTGAGTAATGATTTAACAAATCCTAAGAACTATGAGTTTTAAGGAAACAAATTCGGAGAAAATGTGTTTGATCAATATTTTTTGCACATCACTGTATGTAACGGACATATGATTCGACTATGCGATTGTAACCAGTTTGAAGGGCTTTTAATAAGGTTGAAAATTCGAGTTTGATTTGATTATAGGTTGACAGGGAGTAAGTCTTCAGAAAAAGAGCTAGAGACTTAATGCATTTGAATTATTTCACCACTAAGGATGTCAGGATATGTTAAGAATCTTAACTCGAAAGTCGTGAGGAAAAGTGTGTAGATGCGACTAGAATACGAACTGGAGGTAGTAGTTTCTTTTTTGGAGAACATATTTTTTTTGCAGGAAGAGTATTCACTAAGAACTAGAAGGTCGAAGGAAGAGCTGATCATATCTATATCTTCCACGAGAATTCTTAAAGGGAGACACTTTATACAGACTACCATAAGTAATACTGAACCGGAATTTATTGTTAAAAACAGGTGGCTAATTATCTGCGTCAGTTGCGAAAAGTTAGGCTGCGGTTAAGGCTTCGTTTAACTACTTCCAAAGGAGTTCAGGGATACCTCCTGCAACTAGATTAGAAGGTTGACCTCCTTGAATCCTGTTTGAGCTTATCACAGCTTGCTAGGTAAAGTTTAGAGGAAGGATTTTCAAGGCCAAAATTTGAGCCAAAGGGCTGCCTTCAGCTGCTTAAGTGCTAACCCTGTTTGCGATTCCTGTGCAAAGCTTTTGTATTTTTCAAATTAAATAGGACTCTCACCTGGTCTACAAATATCGTGCTTTATTTGGGTGTACTCGCTCCAAGAAAAAAAAAAACCCGAGTCATCCTTTATCCTTTATTAATTCCGATCGTTCGATACCCTTTATCCGACAAAGAAAGAGGAAATAAAAGGCGCAAAAGGAAAACGGTCCACTGTTTCTAGTTTACTTAATTTGTTTCAATATGTATTGAACGGGTTGGGCATGAAATCCCGCCTCACAAAATCCCGACTACAAAATTCCGACAACAAAATCCCGACTGACAAAATCCCGACTTACAAAATCCCGACTGCCACACAATTCGCGCGCGCGAATTTTAAACTATTATTTTCTCTAAAGTCGGTATTTTGTAAGTCATGAACGTGCGGCCATTTTATTTTTTTTGGTTTGTATGAAAATCTTTATATCCCTTCGCGGAACTATTTTCTCATTCTTATAAGAACGATTTATCACACGGCTCAGTACGTTTGGATAACTAGACATGATGAGAATCAAAAATCGCTGTTCTTTTTGATTCTCATAAAATAATATTCACCACAAAATACTTATTTTGAAAGGAAGTTGTTTCGACACTAACAACCTCCTCGCGATGTCACCCTGAACACTTCACTAAAAAAAACAAAAAAACCGACAATTTACCAAAACACGCACTATGAATAAGATACAAAAATCGTTTGGTTAAGTGCACCGAATGAGAATCACAAAGAACAGCGCTTTTCGATTCTCATCAGATGCACTTAACCAAACGATTTTGCTAACAAATTCGTATTGTGTTTTGGTAAGTTTCTTGGTTTTTTTTTTCGTAGTGACATGGTGGGGTAGTGGGCGAACACATTCTTTTAAGAATGTGGAAAAAAAATGATAAGAGATTTAAAGATTCAATTTTTTTTTCAGCAAAAAAATAAAAAATTCACTGCGAAACGAAAATCCCGACAAAGTCGGGATTTTTTTACAAGAGTTCATTTGTCGGGATTTTGGCAGTCGGGATTTTGTGAGTCGGGATTTTTAGAAATGCGATTTTTTTTTGTCGGGATTTTGTATAGTCGGGATTTTGAAAGTCGGGATTTTGTGCCGTTCCCGTATTGAACTATGATGTGCTCTTTGCAAGCTTCTTCAAAGTGAGATGGATAATCTGAACTCAGATCCACCCAGTCACAGGTGGACAGGATACAAAAAAAACGGCCGCAAGATAAAGAACCAGCGACCATCACTAACCCCATCTGTGAATTACTTCGACAAATCCTTAAATCTCCGAGCCAAAAGTGAGTTCATTTAGTATGAGCCACTGACTGCTATAAAACATAAAATCTCAAAACTTAACTCGTCCTTAACGTCCGATTGGTTCTGAAGCGTTTTGTCCCACTTTGCCGTGAATAAATACAAATTTCCCAGCCACGACCAATCGGACAGACGAGTGAGCTCGTAAAAATAAAATTAAAACTTCCTCTGAAAGTGATGCCAGCTCACTGTTTAAAAAGACAAAAGTTAATTCATACAATTTACCACAACAATGACTT
The DNA here is from genome assembly GCA_949775065.1 of Brachyopa scutellaris. Classification (NCBI taxonomy): domain Eukaryota; kingdom Metazoa; phylum Arthropoda; class Insecta; order Diptera; family Syrphidae; genus Brachyopa; species Brachyopa scutellaris. Next base: position 15,171,503 of record OX459114.1, read on the forward strand.
TTGCCAATTACAACGCGATTACCAACTTTCAATAATAATCATAACCGCTTAACTATCTGTTCATATACAGAATTAAAAATAAATATGTATAATAATACACCGCACAAACAAATAAGAACTAAAGAACGCTACCGCAGTATACATACTATACAATGTTTACCAAAATATTGTTATGGCAGACACAAATTCACCTTGGAACTCAATAACATGTGCGTTAATTACAGGGAAATATCTCATTAAAAATAAAAATTAAATATAAAATTCATATAAAAATTCAATGCAATTGCATCCAGTAAAAGAAAGCACCACTGGAATCAACTGCGTAAGTAATTAAGCGCATTAAATGTCATGCATCTGGTTGGCAAGGTGTACAGATGCACAGCAAGGACACCCAACAAAAGTCCTGGCACAATTCATTTATAAAAAAAAAAACAAAAAACAAAAAAATATTTATAGCTCGCGGTAATGATGGATTTTGGGCGATTAATTTACCTATACAGCTTTGGCCAAATGTATTGGGCACCCTATACAATTCTTAATATCTTCGAAAAACAGAAATTTAAATGAAATGAAAAGAAGCAGATAGGATAAATAAATAGTTTTATTAAGGATAACTAGTATTTAGTCACGCCGCCTTTAGCCTTGATGACTGCAGCGACTCTCTTGGACATAGTGCTGACTAGCTTGCGATACTCTTGCGAAGAAATATCACTCCACTCTTGATGTAACACATTTTTAAGTGCTTCTTTTGATGTTATGGTGTGCCCCTTGATCCTACGCTTTAGAATACTCCATAGATCAGATTAAGATCCGGGGACTGTGCAGGCCACTCGAGAAGGTCTATGTTATTGTCTTCAAACCACCTCATAGTTAAGGCTGATATGTGGCAGGGTGCATTGTCTTGTTGGAATTTGACATTTTCCATGTTGCTGTCGCTGAAAATGTTCGAAATGGCAAGTTGAAGTACATTTTCCAACACATTTATGTACTTGCGAGAGTCCATCTGACCATCACACACATGCATTTCACCGACACCGCTGGCAGCCATGCATCCCCAGATTATAATACTACCTCCACCGTGCTTTACAGTCGGTACCACGCATTCTGAGCGGTACTCTTCTCCAACCCTTCGCCTCAAAAAGTCACACCAGGCAGGGGTGCCAAATATCTGAAAATTTATAAAAAAAATGGTATTCAAAAAAGATCAATTTATCTACGGATCACCAAAATTAGTTGCATCTTTGGTATTTAAATTGAAAGTGATCCATAAATGAAACTTACCTTCAAGTTAAATTCATCTGACCACAATATTTTTGACCAATTTTCGTCAGTGAAATGCACATGTTTTTTCGCCCACTCCAAGGGTGCTTTCTTGTTTTTTCCTGAGAGCCACGGTTTCTTCATTGCTTTGCATCCTCTAAGTCCAACTTCCCCAAGTCTTCAGCTAGCGGTTCATGAAGTAATTCTTATTCCCCGATCCTTCGGCAACTCAGAAGCAAGCTCAGAAGAGGTTTTCTTTTGATTTTCGAGCGAAGATCGTATTAAAAATCGGCGCCCCCGAGGCGTGGTAATCTTTTTTCTTCCGGATTTTTCGAACCAGTCTGGCTGTACCTCTTAATTGCGTTTTGCTAGGGACGTTCCGATACCGCCATGGTATCGATACTTTTACTCATTACTCGTATCGAATCAAAGTATCGAAACTACTCATTTACTTCCATAAAAGTATCGAGTATGTACTCGTATCGAATCAATTGTTAGTACTTATATTGTACCTAACTTATGGAGTATGGAAAGGTTGGTGGTGGTGGATACATATAACTAGAAACAATGAAATCACAGATGAAACGGCAAAACAGTAGGCAAACGTTTGCACTGACGCAATGAAGACATTCTGTGTCCTCTATTGTTTCTTTGTTGCCTTGATTTTCATATGGTTTGAGTATGTATGTTGGAAAGAGAAGTTTATAAAAACTTGAAAATTGTACATCTTGTAACATAACGGAATTCAAGTGTTCCTGTCCCTTATAAATGAAAATATTTATACTTGGAATTGGAAATACTTGTTACTTGTAATCTGGCTCCGATACCAAGTAACTACTCAAATCAAAGTATCGAGTACAAAAAGTACTTGGATCGAAACAAAAGTATCGAGTATATACTCATATTTACTTGTATCGAAACGTCCATACGTTTTGCACTGCACAACATGAACATTTCACTTCTTTTGCTATTTGAGTTTGATTTTTGCCTTCTTCAAACAATAACTGTTTTTTTTTACACGTTCTGCCAGACTTAGTTAACTTGTTTTTGGTATTTTACAACAACAATTAGTAAATTTCACTATTTTGAACAAAAAAAGGCAAATAATCACGCGTCTGTCAATTTCGAGCAATGGTCGGAAAAAGCGCATGAAACCGCAATCGCATCATAAAAGTACATTTTACGTACAAAGTGCATTTTTTTTAAAATAAAAAAATCAAATTATGCCATAATTCATAGAATTCAAACGAATTACTTGCGAGAAAGGATTTGGCAGCAAATAAAAAAAAAGAGGTGGCCAAGGCTGTATATATTTTTCTGTAACAATTTTTATAATTTTTGTATTTTTAACGAATTTGAGTAACATTATAGCGAATGTGATACACAACATCTGTTGTACTCGTATATCTGTAGACTGATTACACCAACAGCGGATTGTTTAAATTGTATCCTAGAAGAAAGGATAATGGTTCAGGTGAAACTATTAAATTTTAACAAAATAAAAATACTGTAATTAAAAGGTTTCCGCGAACTTTTAAATTCGAATATGTAATTAACAATTTCTTTTTGAACCTAACTTAATTCTTTGAGCGCAGCTGGCATAAATTTGAACCACACATTGAAGACTTTCCCCCTCTTGTTCTTGACGGCAGTATTGTTCCTTATGTACATAAAGTTAAAATAAAGTATAATAGTTGCTGTGATGCTACCTCAGATACTCAGAGAAACATATATTCGGGTTTACGTAGTCTAAGATCTTCATTACAGCTTCTGCTACTACGAATGAAAAAGCGTTAAGTAAAAAGCTTATTAATATCATTTTCCAGCTACAACTGCTTCATTTATCCATGTCTAGGTTATGAATGTAAACGGAAAATGAATGTAGCTTTCAATGATTGCTTGTGCTTCATTTATAATGTCTCTAGGAATACTAGTGCTTCCCATGTCAAAATCTCTCTATTAGGAATAAAGGTACGATTACATGACCATTTTTTCAAGTCATTTAAATGACGCTGTGACGTAAAAATCGCGTCACAAAGCCGTCATTTTAATATCGTTCTGTGTGATAGCCATTTTTGGGATAACATTTTCGGCGTCATCTAAATGACTAGGAAAATGGCAGACCAAAGGACATGAATTTTGAATCATTAAAATGACGGGAAAAAATGGCCGTGTGATCGCTTTTTAATGACGCCTACGAGAAATGACTTAACTTTTTGGCTGTTGCGTCATTTAAATGACAGCCTCCAAAAAATGACAAGGCACGAAATTCATGCCATGTCATTTTTCTATGCAAATGACAAATGACGCAGCACTTAATACGATATCTGCGCTTTCATTTGGATTTTTGAGCAAATAGTTTCGTTTTCCACCAGATTGCGCAACGTGGTCGCCTCTTTAACATCTGCTAATTGTCAGCAACTTGTCTTAAAATTACCACCCAATAAACAATACGAGTGGGCAAAGAGTTCCGCCAACATCAAACCCCTTCCCACAATCAAAGACTTCTCAACTTGGTTAAGTGATTCCGCTAGAGTCGTGTGCCTAATGCCGTCTTCAATTCCCGCTATTGCAAAAGGTAATGAACAGCAAGGTCGACGAGTAATGCATGTCAACGAAAATAGTCAAAAACCAGAATTGAAATGTGCCCAGTGTGGAGAGGACCATTTAATCGCCAACTGCAGGATCTTCAATCAATCGCTTATTATTCATGCCCGCTACAAGGGAGAAGGTAAAGGCTCTTCAGTTATATTTTTCATGATTGCGCAAAGGATACAATAGATATAGAAAATTCTGTGGTATCACTGGTTGTCGCCGTTATCATAACAAAAGTTTTATGAGGATACATACAAGAACCCAGCAATGCTAACGAACCCACCACATAATGCTACCAATCCATTGCTTGATTGTCGATTGCCAGAAACTTCAAGCAGCCAGATATTTAAGATTCTAAAGGTCAATTTGTACGGACCAAACGGAAGAATCGAGGCCTTTCCAATGTTCGACGAGGGCTCTGCAATCACCAAATTGGAGGAAAATATAGCCAAAAGCCTCAGCCTCAAAGGTCGGCCACAGCCATTGACTCTACAGTGGTATGGCCAAAGGGTTACAACGGAAACATTGTCGAGGGTCAGCTTGGAGATAGAAGGACAGGAAAAAGCCATAAAATTCACCACTAAGAATGTATGTACAATACGGAACTTAAACTTGCCACAACAAACATTCAAGAAATCCAATTTCAAGCATTTCGAATTTTTACCACTTCAAGTCTATGCCAACGTCACGCCAGTTATATTGATTGGCTTAGATTATGTCCACTTAGGAGTTTCTTCGACCATTGTACAAGCTGATAACTCTAATCCTGTAGCCGCCAAAACTAAACTTGGTTGGGTTGCCTATGGCTAATTTTGATCCACGCATTTTGCTGTAAATCTGTTTCAGGCGCTAGCTCCACTGGGAATACCCTGAATAATGCGTATCTCGCTCCAGTCTTAAATCTCTCCAAAATTGTTGGCACCCATCAGGCTCAGGCTCATACATATTGAATTTTTTCTCATCACTTAAAATGATGCATTTCCATTGATATTCTCAAAACTTGGAACGTTCTGAAAATTCAAATCCTTTTGCTTTCCGCTTTTTTGGTATTTCAGATTGTTATCATTTTTAGATGATGATAAAATTTGACAATATTTGGGATGAACTTGTCTCTGTTTCTGCTTCCAATCATGGCCGACCGGATCTTCGATTTTTACAGAAAATTGCATGGTCGCGAGGACCAACATTGCAGTAAATGTTCATCCTCGCGGTCCACGGGACAGCGAGCTGTGGTATCGCAACTGTAACAGACTAGTTTCAGAATACAAGGACTTCAACTGTTTGACTCTCTAAAAGCAAGCAATCAAAATTAATGTCCTAGGTGATTAAGGTTATAAAAGGAGGTATCGACTGTCCTAATTCCTCTCCTATTTTTCAATCTAAAAATGAATGTCCTTGCTCGAATCTTTAGAATCGAAACCGCATACCGTGCATGAAAATACCATCCCCTTAAACGCATTACGGCGAAAAACTCTTTAATTGTACGTTGACGTTAGTTTTAATTCAAGGACCTGCTGCAGTAGCGTATACAGATTTCGGTTGCCACACCACAAGTACTCGTACGATAAAGGACACATTTTTTTCTTCCTCTTCTTCTTTTTTATTGTTCACAATGCTGCACATTGCACTTACACTATCCGCAGTCCGAAAATTCATTTCGTAGTTAGCCACACACTCTCATACCCGCAATCTTAGCAACACAAATTTATACACTCCTGGAGGATTTAAGTTATTTCTCAGCGTCCTTTCCCCTAAACAAAAGAATCCCTTTAAACCCCCCAACTTTACATAGAACGAAGATACATACCTTTAAACCTTATGACTTTAACGCCACCGATAACCGCACATGTCGGCTACGCCGCGCCGCCTCCCCACTGACTCATGGAACCCCATCCATTCCCTATCAGCACTAAATGCAGGATGTCTCTAAAAATGCGATCATAAAAACGGGGAGCAAAAAAAAAAAAAAGACACAAGACACGGCGCGCGGAGAGGAAAATGAGAAAAATGTTTTCGGAAATGGGATCAGTGTTTTGCCTACCGGAATAGGTATATAAAAATGTCCTTCCTGGAATAGGTATCACTACACGCCACCAGGTGGATGTGGGAGGGAGTGAGATGGTGGGATACATTGTCCTGGCTTTTTTTTGTTGTCCCCAATGCTAATGTATGCAAACTTTTTAAGTGCGACATTAAGGATGAAGGTTTTATTTTCATGCGCCAGCAGCAGAGGGGTTGGACATTATGCCACAAAAAGGATACGGGAAATTCTTTATAATATATCGTCTGGAAAAATGTTGATTTTCCGCTAACGTGGTGTGTGGTAAGAAACCGGAGGGTGTTGCTTCTATAAAGCTTCAAGTTCAGAATATTTTACAGAGAATGGGCGTGTGACGTTGAAGTTCCGAGATGGGTTGACACCACATCGACGAGGACGACAACGGGCGCAGTCACCTCGTTTCGTTTTCTGACCTTGAAAGTCAATTGCGGTGATGTGATAGCATCTGGGTTTGTGCGTGAATGTCGTTGTATTTCATCGGCGCGACGACGGACTTCATTTTTCTGGGTTAATGTTGTACATTTGGTGGAATTTGTTTTTTTTTTTTTTATGACATCATGTCTGAATGGCACAACTAGTCCATTTTAAGGCGACCCTTCATCCTTTTTTTTCCGCTCTGTTGACGAGACAAGCGTGGATAATTTATGGAAAGGCTGTTAAGTGAAATATTAGAGGACGTTGATGGATGTCCCATGTCCATGTTGAATAAATGATGAAATGTGAAGGAGCTAATAGAAAATGGCACACAATTGCCATGTAGACTGGTCGAATTTGGCTAGTTGTCAAAAGGCGATAAGGGTTTAGTGGCGGCAACAAATAAAACCAAAAAGTGTCTGAAAATGTGACATTTGGAGCGGGTTGTGCATGTCTTGAGAAAAGAAGTGAATGCGGATTTCAATAATAGATGCGTCTGTTGTCTAACGAGAAGTCAGTCTAATATGCTATGCTGGTAATGGGTATAAAGCTGCTTAAAACAAATAGGTATAAAACAATTCTTTAAGATGGAAACACAACCAGGCTGCCTTTCGCTACATTTTGGGACAGGGAAAAAGACATTACTCACATAGGCGAGGTGGTTGACACTTTACATTTATAGAAACCCTTTTTATGTACCCTAAGATGAAGGGACTATTCGAAGACCAACTATACTCAAATCTTTCAACAACTTAATGCAAACAGTTCTGCTATACTTCTTCTTCTGGTTTGCGATGATCTTCGACATTCGGTGCACATTTATGGCTTGTAAGTTTCGAACAATTCTTTCAAGGCTGATGCTGAAGAAGTCGCATGACTGTGCGCCACCTTGTCTGAATCCTTTTTTGACATTAAAGCTCTCGGTGAGCTCATTTTCGACCTTGATGGAACAGCGAGTTTTCTCCATCGTCGTCAAGCACAGACGGACGGGTTTGGCAGGGATGTCAAAACTAGATATGACTCTATACAGTTCACCTCTCCGGATGTTTTCATAAGCGGCCTTGAAATCGATGCACAGGTGGTGAGTATCGATCTGGACTTCTTGTGTTTTTCCCAGGATCTGCCTTGGCTCTGCTATAACCAGAGTTCGAAAAAAAACACTAACGTTCCGTACCTTAGTGTTCTGTACGGTACACTCCGAGAACAGTACATTAAGCGTAGTGTACGGAAGAAGAACACATACCCTACGATCTCTCATAATGTTTGCGTATGTGTACACAACCGGTATACACTACGTAGTGAACACGATGAGTAAGAAAATAACGCTACGATAGTGTTCTGTTCTTCGTACGCAAACTCTATCTTTAATTTTAGTGGTTGCGTACGCGATCACAAATGCTAAACTTACGGTACGTTTTAGTGTTCCCTTGCATTGTATGGATGGTATATGCATGGATATTTGTATGCAATATGAATGGATATTTTTTGCATTTTCGTGTTAGATTATTAAAAAAAAAAATCCGATCAAGTGCAAGTTATACTTGCGCAATAAGTGTTCCGGACTATGTATCAGTTATTTTAACTACATATGTACACATGTACATACATTATGAATGTCATAGATTTATGTTGATAGATCTATGAACCCTTTTTTTTACGATACGATACCTACTAAAGATATAATGATACATTGTTCGATGCTCACATATGTACGTACATACATATGCACTTGTATATCTGCAGACACGAGTAAGTACATATGTACATAGTTTTATGGCATACAGCACATTTCAATACAAACAAATTGACCAACATTTGTGAAAAATAAATTCAAATATGTACCTACATACATAGATAAATGTATACCTACACAAATTTAATAAACTTGATCAAATTACCTACACATGCATGTACATATATTTCTGATGTCCTTTCTCATCTGCTCAGAAGAATAGTTATACACACACACACAAAATAAAAGAAAAAACAACCACAAATATACATACATATGTTCGAGTATGTACATATATACATGAAATGAGCGCTTGTGCATCAGATTTCATTTTTCGTCTCGTTATTCGTTCAATAGTATTAACTGCGTAGAATTTTGCAATTTGTCTTCCTCTCTGTGTCTATATCATACAAAGAAAAAGAACACTAAAATGTACTGTATATTTAGTGTTCATACAAAGCAAAAGAATACTAAACGTACCCTACGTTTAGTGTTTGTGATCGCGTATGCAACCACTAAAATTAAAAATAGAGTTTGCGTACGAAGAACAGAACACTATCGTAGCGTTATTTTCTTACTCATCGTGTTCACTACGTAGTGTATACCGGTTGTGTACACATACCCAAACATTATGAGAGATCGTAGGGTATGTGTTCTTCTTAGGTACGGTACGTTTAGTGTACGGTTTTTTTTCGAACCCTGGCTATAACATCAAAATATTACATTTCATCAGAAATTAAACAATTGCTGTTTTTTTTGGGTTATGAGGGCAATTGAGTAGTAAAGCCCTCTTCCGATCAACTAAGGAGAGACTATACGGGTGTCTCAGTTAAGAGGTAAAATCCGTTTACTGGAGATTCCTGAAGTTCTAGCGAACAAAAAATCGTGCGGCAGGGGGGGTCTATTTTCACCCCCCCCAAAGTTATAGCCCCTCAAAGTGGGGCACCTTCGATTTGGAGGTATAACCACTTTAAATGATATAACTTTTGAACTATTACAGCCACAAGAACAATTTTCAACAATTAAACTTAAAATTGTGAAAATTTGTTGCTCTACTTTTTTACTTAAAATGCATTTTTCTGAAAACTTTTGCTTAATAATTTCTTATTTTTTTTTTTAAAAAATTTGTATGTTTAACCAATTCTCTAAAAATTATGTAAAATAAAAAGTTATATCATTTAAAGTAGTTATATCTCCAAATCGAAGGTGACCCACTTTGAGGGGCTATAACTTGGAGGGGGGGCGAAAATAGACCCCCCCTGCCGTACGATTTTTTGTTCGCTAGAACTTCAGGAATCTCCAGTTAACGGATTATACCTCTTAACTGATACACCCTGTATAAGACTCTTATCATCCCAGTCTTGCTATATGGAGCTGAAGCATGGACTTTATTGAAAGCCGATAAGGATATCCTAGATCGCTTCGAGAAAACAATCCTTCGTAAGATATACTCGGTTCCGTTTGTGTTGATGAGTTGTTCCACCCCGGACTGTGTGACCTAAGTAAGTAAGTAGCACAGTTTCCCACAAAACTCCACCTACAGTAACAAAAACAATAAAAGCCAGACCATGCCATTCTTCACATAAAATTGTCCTCGAAACGATGGAACTTTATTCAGTGACTAACCCTGGAACTTCTAAGATGAAGGTCGTCAATTTATAGCCCCAGGTTTCAAAATGCAAAACTACTCAATTGGAGAACATTTCCCCGCAATATCCGTAACGTAAGTCAATTCGAAACCTCTCAAAATACACCAAACTTGTATCTGTCCCAACAGAAGTCCATTTTACTTTACAAAGTACCTATACGCACCCATAGACACTTTATTTGTCTACAAAAAGCAATTTACCAAATGTCTAAAGCAATTCACACGAAATCATCCACACACATCCACAAATTGTCAGTTGTGCCAACAAAACGACCATAAAAATCATTCAGTCACTTGGACAAAAAGTGAAAATGTATCTAAAAGTACCAAAACTTACACCAACAAAAAAAAAAAAAACAAAGAAAGTGTCTAAGCACCAACTGCAAGGACAATTTGTCAAGCGAACAGCATGTTTCGAATTGAATTAAAGTTTTCGTATACACACACATACACACCAAAAGCAACGGTACCTACGGCTCACTTACCTAGTTATTTACGGTTGCGTTACTGGTGGTTTGGTTTCATTCATTCAACTATTCAGCTATCCAGCAGCGTCATTTTCATGTTCATTGCCATAGCGATGGCCGATGGCGTGTTGTTGTCATTTCCTGCCAGTCATTTGGTATCTGCATGCTTGATGCAACAAAATGTTGTACCGTAAAAGTTTTCCATTTCTTTTATTACCCTACACATGCACAGGATATACAATAAAACTACACAAGTGCCTGTCTTGTCTGCCATCCTAATGGTATAGAATGTTCTTGATTTTGTTTAGACGCGCTGTGACTTCTTGGAAATGTTCTTGAAGCATTCAAGTGCTATGGCATTTGAATGAGAAGCCAAGTAACGGCGCGTTCCGTAACATATTGTAAAGTATAACCGTAGCACCAGTATTCACTTGCAGGAAGAATGACACTTAATTATACTTTAATGCTTTTGTAAAAGTTACACTTCTTGCTGTGAGTGTTTTTGAGTGAATCAGCGTTGCCAGGCCACAATATTTATAGTTGGGAGATTGAATAGTTCTCGTGACTAAATTGACCTTATATATACCTGCAAAACTGTAAGCCCCAGGTAAAAACCTGGTAAAGTGATTTTATAGGTGACGTTATGGCGCATCAAAATAATAATAGTGAAAATAAAAATGATTAGCACACTTTCCCGAGATAAATGCGATTTTTACAAAAAATGGTTAAAAGAAATCAAAAAAAATCTGTGTTTGAAGACAAATATCTCGAAAACGAAAGTACAGATGTTAAAAGTTTTTAACTGTTATGAACATTCATCAAGTGTCTATGAAACGAGCCTTGTTTAGTTGCTCTAAGTTCAATACACTAGAAATTGTAATTGAATAACTGTTGGTACCAACTTTTCTAAAGGATCTTTCTTAAGCACCCTGTAGCTCAATGGATGTTGAGTGTTGACGATAGACCCCCCCCCCATACGATTTTTTTTATAACATGAACCAATGAATGAATTCCCAAAATATCAGTAACCCAAACCGGACCACCCTGTATAATTAATGTCACTGGTGACGTTTGATATTTTGACATTTTGTTATAAGAAAAAAAACTCTAACTAGCGATACTTTATCACTTGGTTTTGAAAAGGAGCAGTGTTCCCATTTTGGCATTCAAACGCGCCTCCACAAGGAAGGTAATCACTTTCAAAATGCATGTCTTAAAAACTTTAAAACGTTTAAAAAGGAAAATTCCCAATTTTTTTGGCGAGAAAAATAAAACGTAAGAAGCTTTTACATTTTCCTTAGCTGATGGCAGCACTGGTACAAAGATTTCTTTAGAGAAAAAGTACATACCTTCACCACGTACGTAGGTGGGAGTATCATTATCTTTCAGATACATTTTGCTGAAGTTTATGTTCACGTATGTAAGACTACAAAAGGAATAGATAAACTAAACGATTGAATGTGACGGTAAATACAGTTTCGTCCTCCTTCTAGTCATGTTGTCGGTTTGAGAAGAGGTTAGATACGAAAAGGAGAATAATAATAGACAGGATTTGGCGACGACGACGACAGACAGACAGAACAGATGCGGATAGATAGATTGCATTTCTGGTGTGGAGAACTTTATAACGGATTCGGCATTGAATTGAATTGAATTCTCTTTGTGGAAATAGTGTGGAAATGTTTTTCTTTGTGTCTGACTGTCTGTCTATCTCTCTTGGTCCATCGGTATTATCTGGTATTATCTTTCTATCGATTTGGTGTTTGTTCGATTTAAAGTTTTCTTTGTTTTTCGGCACTTTGAGTTCGAGTTTAATTAATTTCTTTTTTCTACTTTGGAAATTTGTGTTTTTTTTGTTTTTACAAGGCTTTGTTTTATAGTTGGGAGGTGATTGGTTACACAGGAAACTTGTGGGCACAAAATGTTTGAAGGAATCGCCTTTGAAGTTGACATTTCATTTGTTTCAGCGGCTCCTGGTTCGGATGAGTCTTTCGGTCAAGGTATCTAAGAAGGGTCTCCGACAGGTTTTTAATACAGTCATACACCGGCTTGTATTTGGAAGGGGGGTTATCTTATAGAGACAACAAGCACGTAGACCTGTAGGCCCATTGTACTTTGAGACATACACCGGCTTACAAAACAAAATAACAATTTAAAAATGAACAAGATTGAAGTTTCGATATCATCTGACGAAAATGCTGATACTGCAACACTGCGGATGCTTTACGTAGAAAATATTTGCGGATAGTCGTGTGTTTTCATCGTTGAGAAATATTTAAACACAAATGGCGAAAAATTCAAACTTTGGGTGAATTTTGGGGAAACCCTTAAGCATATGTAGTAGTAAGTAGTAATGAAAACTTTATTTAAAAGAAAAAGTACTTAAATTAACTATTACAAATTCATAAACTTAAGTTTAATATGGTTTCGCCCAAGGCCGTCTACCAGATTGACAATTCGTTAAATAAATTTTGCTTTCATAATTAAATATTCTACATAAATGTTTATTTAGAAGTCGCCTTCAATAATACGCGTTCTGTAATTAAGTGCGCTTGCAGTGTATCTATACAATGCTTCCCAACCAAGTTCACACCAAAGTATCTCACACGAAACTCGCTTAAAATGGGACATCTGGCAATAAAATGGTATACATCCTCCCTTTCTTGTAGGTTACACAGGTCACATAGAATGGGCAGGTCAGGACGGTGTGGGATGTAATTTAAATTGATTATTTCACCTCTTACTTTAAAAATTAAATTAATCATCTTCAGCGGAAAGCGATTAAGGAAGTACGTGTGTTCTTGAAGTTTATAATTCAGTTGACTGTAAAGCATTCTATGTTGCGAAGTTACTGCTTCCGTTTTACATTGGTCATACAAAGTGCAGCTTGCTCTCTCTAATAGTTTTATAAAAATCTTCCTTAAGTCAGCAGTGCTAATGTCCGCGCCAATGCTCACATTTTCACCGATATTATTCCCCAACTCCTCCCACTTTCTGATGAGATTTCCCCTTGTTGATATAGCTTTCCTGAGCACTAGTCTAGGAAGCCGTTCCTCTTCCATTTCCAGTACTTTTATGACATATTCAAAGTGCAGTTTAAGCGTGCCTAAAAATAGGGGTGGCACTGTTGTTTCCAAATGCAGCATATAATTTGGTGTGGACTTTGCTAACCGGAAAATGCGTTTCAGAAAATATCTCAGGAATCTTTCAACCTCTTCAAACCGGCAGTACCCCCAAACTTGTGCACCATACAGTAGTATAGAGACAGCAGTCGCACGAAATAATTTAAGCTTAGACCTGTGATCAATATATTTGTTATTGATGCATCGGTCCCATACTGAAGAAACAGCTCTTTTTCGCCTCGGCTAGTTTAAGTTGGAGATGTTTTTTCATACTAAGATTCGCCGTAATTAGTACGCCTAGATACTTATACTCTCGAACTATTGAAACAGTCTCTCCTATCGCCACCAGCTCTGAATATCATAATTTTAGATTTCCAGATTTCCATTTTAGTTAACAGACAGATTCCTAAGTTCACAATAACTCTCAAGTCGCTTGATCATTCGCTGCATTCCTTCAACAGATTCCGAAAGAAAAACTATATCGTCGGCGAAAAGTAGTCCTGGTATCTGCAAACTTCTAAACTGAATTCTTCCTCCGATAGCCTCTACAATATCATTTATGAATAAGATAAAAAGTAGCGTGCTCAGAACACAGCCTTGTTTGACTCCCATGTGCGTTTCAAAATCCTCAGATACAAGTTCACCATCCCATACACACGCGACGTTGCTTTCGTACATCGCTTTCAATAAAACAACAATTTGGCCAGAGATTCCCATATTATACAGCTTGTAAAAAAGTACTTCGCGTGCAATAGAATCAAAGGCCGCAGGAAAGTCGACGAAAAAAGCATATAACTTCTTGTTCCTTCTTTTGTAGCTCTCCTCAATATTATGTCATAGCTAGGTGGGTTGGTGATGGTAGGTGGTGGTTGACCTGAGTCCCTTGGCAGCAGTAGGCACGCTTGCGATCGCACGGCGTTACCTCGACGGTGGGGTGGGATCTTGCTGCCTCCCTATGCACACATAATTTTCGTGCCTGGATCAAAATTTAATTGGGTATCGTAGAAGTAGAAGAAAAAATATTCAAGAGAGAATAGGCAAAGATAAGAGATGACAGAGGTATATGAACGAACGAAGCTGATGTTGTTTCAGGTGTTGTGAAACATTGCGGACATGCCCTCCCCTATGCACCTGATGAGATCAGATGCACCATGACTATCCCTTGTCCAATTTTGTTTAGGATAGTCCCAATAGATACCCTTGCGAAATATCTACCGGATCACAACCTTAATAGCTATGAAGTTAAACGCGTAATGGCTTCATATTATCATATGATCAAAACTTAATATTTATTAAATTTGAAGAGTCAAAGTTTAGCATTTCACTGTTTAGGGCTTTTTGCTTTAAGAGATTTCAAAAGTATATATGGTTTTAAGTATATATATAACTTAATTAATTATCATGTAGAAGTGCAAGAAACTATGTAAAATGTGAGAAACTATAAGTAGGTATGTATAGGGTAAATGTGTTTATGTGCAAAACAATAGGTAGTAAGTAGTTATATGATTTTGCTTTTAATCCACTTCTTATGCAATAGGTTTATGTAGGTAAAGTAATAATTATTTTAACGAAATTTACGGGTTTAAGTATAAGTATAGCACAATGTAATTTAACGAATTTTAGAAACGTATATGTATATTATATGGATATAAATAATTGCCAAAGAAATTTAATACTTATGCAAATAATTTGTGCATGTACTTACAATTTTTCCATACGGCGAAAGTTGTGGCCACAAGTTTCCTTCGTTGTTGAGCAGATGAGTATGATGTATGCGTTTGTGTATTATATATTAAAATTTATAAATTTCTTAGGCAATGTTTATAGATTTATAGATTAGATTTTCTTTTTTTTTTCCTTTTTTTTTTTTTTTTACAACTTATATAGATATGAATAGCAAAATTATTTACACTAACTAATTAATATAATCACTGTCTTATTAGGGCAAGGATTGAGGTTAAGGTAATATAGCACGTAAGTAATCGAAGTAAAAGGAAACACTACACTATGGGCACTTGTTTTAATTGGGGTTTTTCTGCACTTGATCGGTGTGTGATGAGGAGATGATGGTACGGATGGTGAATTGATACAGGCTGGAGGTTAAATAATCCCGAGAGCACGTGTGTTATCACTAGGTCAGATCGATTTTTGCGCACGTTGTCTCCCTTTTAGCGTAAAAGTGGAACTGCGTGAGAGCACGGCGTTGCGAAGATCGATATTACCGATGGTAGCACAGCAGGCAAAATCGAGATGAAAGAAAATAATAAAGACTGCGGACGCTCTCTTTTCGGCTCCTGCTACATATTATATGTACATATATTTATGTAGCTAGGAAAATGTAGGCGCAACCGAACATGTAATGGGCGTCCGCAGATATCTGTGGACACCAAATAAAAATTAACACTTGCACTAAAAGTATAGAGTGTTACATACCTTTCGTTTTATTTTATCGATGTTTCTTTCGTTTTATGTCTGATGGGTGCATGGACCTTAATTCGTCAATCCTGTGACCGCAGCTGTTTATTTGGACTATTTTTGCGTTTAAGATGTGGAAATTGATATGTGGGTACGTGTATTGAATATATATTCGTACACATATAGATACGTATGGGGGTATCTGTACTTAGTTACCTAGATGCAATATCACTGCAGAAGGAAGTATTATGCGAAGTTATGTAATAGCAAAAAAAATAATTTGGATGCACCAGCAAATGAACACGCTTACCTCAGATCTTTAGCTCCGATGGTATGGAGTTTATCCAGATGTGGACGATTTTGGGGGATTTGACCACCCTACCACGATCACTGTCTATACGCAAAAGAAAGTCTGCACGCCAAGAAAGTGGTTTCTGAGCGTGAGTACTATAGTTCAGTGGTAACCAAGTTTGAACAGTGGTACAAATTGTATTGATTCTAGAGGTATGTTCGTTAAATGTCCGGTTTGTGTCAAAGCTATGGGGAATCGACAGTTCAATTTGAAACTGAACGAAATTCAATTTTTGTTTCTTTCGGTTTAAGGTGTACGCTACAGAGTCATGAATTTTCGATTAAATCTTTACGTCGAAAAGACATGAAAAACGGATGGCTTAAACCTTTCCTGCTTCATCCTTTCACTTTGTCTCGACCCATGACCCTGAACTTCAAACTCTAATAAGATGACTGAAACTAGGCAGGTGTTATCTGCGAAGATCCTTGGCGTGATACACAACTCTCTTGCCATCAGCTTTCTCAACCTCGAACATAGCGTTACCAATTTTTTTCACAACTCGGCATTTCAGGAACTTGTAACAAAGTTTTGCATTAAGACCTTTTGATGCATCGCTAAGAACAAAGTTCCTGTGATACACCTCATCTCCTGGCTGAAACAATCGCTTGGAACTACGGAGATTGTAGGTTTTTTCGTTCCTGCAATACGCTTGTCTCAAGTTTTCTTTGACTTGTTGCCTTATGAGTTCGAGTTTGTTGTGATTTGGCAAACACTCCAGCTCACTATCGTTTAATGCCTTCACATTTCGAAGCAGTTTAAACATGCTGGCATGGGTAATCATATGACGGCCATAGAGGGCGAAATGTGGTGTCATTCTAGTGGACTGATGTACTGAAGTCCATAGTGCTTGTTGGATTTCAAACAAGTGTTTGTCCCACTCCCGTTGGTCTTGTTTTATATAGCTGCGAATTGCTGAGAGGATTGACTGATTGACTCTCTCAGAAGCGTTTGCCTGTGGAGAGTATACAGCATTCCGAATATGTTTGCAACCGTATTTCGAAAGAAAATGCTGAAAATCTTTTGAAACAAACTGTTGTCCGTTGTCGCTATGCACAAACTCAGGCACTCCGTATTGGTTGAAAATAGTTTGCTCCAAAAATTCAATGACTAACTTCACGTTTGCTTTGTGCATCGGTTGCAGAAACACACACTTCGAAAAACCATCTAGCACAACGAAGATAAATGCTTTTCCACGTTTGGTTCTTGGATAAGGACCCATAAAATCTATATAGATTTTTTGAAATGGTCTATCCAGTTGCTGTTGAGCTACCATTGGAGGTCTTAATGTTTTGTTGGCGGCTTTAGTTTCTTTGCAAATCGAACAATTTTGTACAAAGGATCGCACTTGGCATGTCATGTTCGGCCAGTAATATAATCGCTTGACTCGATCTAACGTTTTCATCATACCTCCGTGCGAACAATTCGGTGGATTGTGAGAACTTTCAATGATGGTCTGTGTTAACCCTATGGGTATCCACAGCTTCCATTCACATTCCGTACTCAGCGAATCGTTTGCTGAAAAGTTTCGTTTGTAGACAAATTTATTGTCAACAACTTTTAGGTCCGGGAAATTAGAAGTGTTACTCGCGATAGTAGAAATCAAGTTTAAATAATTCGGTGAAGTGAACTCAGACGAATTCAAGTCGACTATCGCATGAGAACACGAATTTGTGCTAAGTTCCTCAGCGAAAGCTCGAGACAGTGCATCCGGTACGATGTTTTGTGAACCCTTTTTGTGCCTTATATCGAAGGTATACGCTTGGAGTTTAAGTGACCACCGTGCCAGTCTACCACTTAAGTCCTTTAAGCCCATGAGCCATTTTAGACTCGCATGGTCCGTCACTATCGTAAAAGCCAATCCCTCGATATAAGGTCTAAATTTCTTAACCGCTTGTACGGCCGCGTAGCACTCCTGTTCTGTAACGCTGTAGTTACGTTGACAAGCGTTCAGCTTTTCAGAGAAAAACGCGATAGGTTTTTCGTTCTCTTCTTCATCAAGCTGATACAACACTCCGCCTATGCCGTAGCTAGAAGCGTCACATTGGATGATAAACGGCTTTTTAAAATCTGGGTTACTTAACAACGGAGTAGATATCAGAGCTGTCTTTAAGGTTTCAAAAGAAGTGATCGCGTCAGCAGTCATAGCAAAGGTTTTGCTCTTTTTGAGTGTATCTGTTAAAGGACAAGCTATTGCAGCGAAATTCCTTATGAACCTCCGGTACCATCCGCACATTCCTAAGAATCGTCGAACATGTTTTTGGGAAGATGGCACCGGGAAATTTTTAATTGAAGCAACTTTACTTGGATCAGGCTTAATATGACCTTGGCCAACTATATAGCCTAAATATCTCAACTCCCTAAAACAAAAGTGTGACTTCTGCACGTTGATAGTTAGGTTCGCTTCGTTCAAACACTCTGCAACTTTATCTAAAATGGCAATATGCGATTCAAAATCCTTGGAAATAATCAGAAGATCATCTAAGTAGACGAAAACTTGTTCTCTAAGTGCACTGGGGATCACCTTATCCATCAACCGACACATCCTTTGGGCTGCATTACACAATCCAAAGGGCATGACGGTGAATTGATATAGTGGTCGTCCTGGCACAGTGAAGGCCGTTTTCTCCCTAGATTTTTCATCCAGAGGGATTTGCCAAAACGCGTCTTTAAGATCGACACTACTAATGTAGTATGTCTCTTGCAGACGGCTTAGCATACCCTCAATATGCGGAAGGGGATACGCATCCTTCTTTGTGAGGGAATTCACTTTCCGAGAGTCTAAGCATAACCTGTTCTTACCAGGCTTCCTGATTAAAACGATTGGTGAACTCCATGAACTAGAACTCTCTTCAATGACTCCCAAAGAAATCATGCGATCCAATTCCGTATATATCAAATCCTGAATAGGTGGTGAGACAGGATAATGCCTTTGTTTCACAGGCTCAGCATTACTTGTATCAATGATGTGTCTTTCCAGGGATGTTTTACCAAGACCAAGTTGAGAAAAGGAAGGAAACTTGTCTATTACATCCTGTAGTTTCATATTTTGTTCCGCACTTATATTGTGTACTTCTGGTTTCTCTCTATTCCTTTCGTAATCCACTGGCTCGGATAGTTCGCTAATGATATTAGGCGCGATTTTAAATGTCTGCCAAAAATCTATCCCGAGATACAGGGGTTGTGAAAGCGAAGGTATTAGATACAAATCAAGTTTTTCTGTTTGACCGCTGTAAACGACTTTTGTTTGTATTCGACCCATGATCGGTTGAGCTTTTCCATCCGCTGTTTTAATGTTCGAAACAAAATCAGTAACTGGTATTTTCAACCTTCTTACGAAATCTATACAGTTACTTCCTAAGCATGAGATAGTCGCACCACTGTCCAAAAGTCCAGTGATCTCCTTTCCCAAAATTTCGACGGTAGCATATGGTCGCGGATCGAAGTTCGAATTTAATACACAGCTGTTGATCATTGATTTATAAAATTGTCGTTTTTTGTGCCGACAGTGAAGTCTTTGTAATTTACGTGAAGTATCCGTGTTGATTTCACTCAGTTTAAAAATCTTTGATCGCAGCTCTGTATATCTTCTTAATCGTTCATCATACGGTTGGTTACGAAATTCATTACGTTTAAGCTGGTTAAGATGGGTCAAGTTATCTCGTTTTGAAAATATCTTTGAATCATTATTTTGTTTTATTTCTACTACTAAAGGAAAATCTGGGTCAGTATTTGTAGAAACATCTACTTTGGTAACTCCGGGAGCGTCTGTGTCGAACGAGACTCCCCGGGAATGGTCAAGTTCGGTTTGAAGTTTTCCCGACTCGAATTACAGTTCCTGCAATTCAGCACTGTTACATCATCTGTACCGCAGCGATAACAAAACAATTTGTTTATGGGCGACCGGCAGTTGATAAACAAGTGTCCTAACTTTTTGCAATTAAAGCACTTGAGTGTCTTGGAAGTGTTACTGTTACTCACAAAGGGTTGATGTACACTTGTCACTGCCGCAAGATTGTATCCATCTGCGCCTATGTCAACGTCATCACCCACTACTTCCAGTTCCAATTCGTGAACTCTATAGGGGGGGTTTCGATTTTGAACGGGAAATCTCGATTGTAACATCCGCTCTACTCTCCTACACTCATCTCTAAACTGTTCTAAATTGTTTATTCTCATGGGATAGATAAAATTCATCAGTTTAGTACTGATGTTAGTTCTGAGAATTGTTATCAGGTCGTTATCTCTCATTGGTTGTTTAAGCTGACTTTTCAGATGTAAAATCGAGTTAAAGAAATCTTCAAAGGGTTCTTGAGACATCTGTTTACGGTCCATTATTTGTTTTACAATCTCGAAATCATTTTCATGGCTTCGAAATTGTTTGAATAGCGCTAGACGAAGGATAGACCAATCACCTCGGGGATTATTTCGAAGATACTGCCAGTACCAGTCCTGAGCAGCACCTGTCAAAAGATGATGGAAGCTTTTGATCACATCTCTCCATGAACAGTCGTGGTTACTCTTCAGCACCTCAACTCTAAACACGAAGTCTTCGATGGACATCCCTTTCGAGGTACCATCGAATTTAACTCCCCATCTATCAAGTTGAAGTGGTTGACTTTCGTTAACACGAACATTCCTATTCTCATTGGTATATAGTCTATTTAATGGGAAATTATAATTTGGGTGGAAATTTGAATTAACCCCGTCTTCTGCATAGTGATTCGAAAAGTTATTAGACGCTTGACTACAATTTGGCAATATTAAAGGATCATGGGTTTTGTTTCTATTGGGCAACGCTGTAGCACCAATTGAATAGCCAAATGAATCTCTGTAGTCATTCGCAGTCGCGTTTGTAGAAGAACTATTGTTATTTGCATTACTGTTTTGAATAAAAGCATCTGTCATGGCTTTCTGCACATTGACTTTGATCAGTCGATCTAACGTACAGTTAACAACATCTACAATATGTACGTCGAGTTGTTTCATCCTCGATGAATTACTAGAAATAAACTGAGTTGATTGACCTTGTTGCATGATTGGCTGATTTAATAAATTGCTATTAGCATTTCTTATGCTTGTACCTTCAGCAACATTTGAAAAGTTGTCAACAGAACAGCTGGGTATATAAAAATCATTCGCAACATTCTGACTTGCGGCTTCAGCTCTTCTAATCGAGTGAGAAACAATTGGAATAGCGCTAGCGACACTCGTTACGGTTGTTAGCTGACCTAACTGAAGCGGTTGTAAATACAACATTCACTGGTGGCTGAGAGAGAGTCGTTATACTCGAATTTTGGGCATTGTTTGGATGCTCGTCTAAGTTCTGATAGGAGCGATTAAGAGACATGTCTGGGGTTACTGATGAATTGTTATCAACTGCTCGTATGGGTGAGTGTTGTACAGGCTGTGTCGTGTTGCCAAAATCAGAGTTGCGTGGACGAGAGGTGTTGTGGTCCCGCAGATTGTAGGTATTCTGATGGGGGGCAAGAGGGTTTTTAGTTTGAATAGTTTTTTTCTTCGGAACAGCACCGGTTGATGTGTTGTTTTGATTACTCATTATTTTAAGAGAATAATTTGGAAAATGTGTATGGGCAAGGAATTTAATAATGGTTGAAATAAAGAGAAAACTGAATGTTTACTAAGGTTACAGTTAATACAATTGCTATGTAAGATTCGCGATAAGGTGTGATCGGTTTCTTTTTGCAAGGGGATATCAGCTGTTCGTTCATGTTAAGGGGAATGTAATGAAAATAATAGAAAAGGGGCAGGTAAACTGGATTGACGTTATATGTTTCTCTGGACTATGCAACTTGTTATCATCTAGTGATTGATAAACTGAGAGGTTGATGACTCAGAAAAGCATATGTTGTAGGCGAACTCCTATGGCAGCATAATCTAAATTATCACGTAGCATTTAACACGGTGATACGATATATGGACTCATAGGTGTGCTTCCTACACATAGTCAATTAAAATGTTGAATCCCAAGTGCAACGATGCTTAAATTACTATTAAGTCAGCAATCGGACTCCTTGGTTTAACATAATGATTCACCTGTTGAAAGGAAATAAAAATGAATGGTTCAAGCTGACGCAAGAAAGCTTGCTTAGCAAAATATTTGTTTTTGTTTGTAGTTACTTAGGTGGAAATAGTAACTTGTTTTATCTTATTGTGCTTATGTTCGTGATCAGTGTTTGTGGATAAGGGTGTAATCCAAAATTGATTCACGGTGGGGGTTACTGAGTATGTCGCTGCCCCACAATGGGCGCCAATGTATGTCATAGCTAGGTGGGTTGGTGATGGTAGGTGGTGGTTGACCTGAGTCCCTTGGCAGCAGTAGGCACGCTTGCGATCGCACGGCGTTAGCTCGACGGTGGGGTGGGATCTTGCTGCCTCCCTATGCACACATAATTTTCGTGCCTGGATCAAAATTTAATTGGGTATCGTAGAAGTAGAAGAAAAAATATTCAAGAGAGAATAGGCAAAGATAAGAGATGACAGAGGTATATGAACGAACGAAGCTGATGTTGTTTCAGGTGTTGTGAAACATTGCGGACATGCCCTCCCCTATGCACCTGATGAGATCAGATGCACCATGACTATCCCTTGTCCAATTTTGTTTAGGATAGTCCCAATAGATACCCTTGCGAAATATCTACCGGATCACAACCTTAATAGCTATGAAGTTAAACGCGTAATGGCTTCATATTATCATATGATCAAAACTTAATATTTATTAAATTTGAAGAGTCAAAGTTTAGCATTTCACTGTTTAGGGCTTTTTGCTTTAAGAGATTTCAAAAGTATATATGGTTTTAAGTATATATATAACTTAATTAATTATCATGTAGAAGTGCAAGAAACTATGTAAAATGTGAGAAACTATAAGTAGGTATGTATAGGGTAAATGTGTTTATGTGCAAAACAATAGGTAGTAAGTAGTTATATGATTTTGCTTTTAATCCACTTCTTATGCAATAGGTTTATGTAGGTAAAGTAATAATTATTTTAACGAAATTTACGGGTTTAAGTATAAGTATAGCACAATGTAATTTAACGAATTTTAGAAACGTATATGTATATTATATGGATATAAATAATTGCCAAAGAAATTTAATACTTATGCAAATAATTTGTGCATGTACTTACAATTTTTCCATACGGCGAAAGTTGTGGCCACAAGTTTCCTTCGTTGTTGAGCAGATGAGTATGATGTATGCGTTTGTGTATTATATATTAAAATTTATAAATTTCTTAGGCAATGTTTATAGATTTATAGATTAGATTTTCTTTTTTTTTTCCTTTTTTTTTTTTTTTTACAACTTATATAGATATGAATAGCAAAATTATTTACACTAACTAATTAATATAATCACTGTCTTATTAGGGCAAGGATTGAGGTTAAGGTAATATAGCACGTAAGTAATCGAAGTAAAAGGAAACACTACACTATGGGCACTTGTTTTAATTGGGGTTTTTCTGCACTTGATCGGTGTGTGATGAGGAGATGATGGTACGGATGGTGAATTGATACAGGCTGGAGGTTAAATAATCCCGAGAGCACGTGTGTTATCACTAGGTCAGATCGATTTTTGCGCACGTTGTCTCCCTTTTAGCGTAAAAGTGGAACTGCGTGAGAGCACGGCGTTGCGAAGATCGATATTACCGATGGTAGCACAGCAGGCAAAATCGAGATGAAAGAAAATAATAAAGACTGCGGACGCTCTCTTTTCGGCTCCTGCTACATATTATATGTACATATATTTATGTAGCTAGGAAAATGTAGGCGCAACCGAACATGTAATGGGCGTCCGCAGATATCTGTGGACACCAAATAAAAATTAACACTTGCACTAAAAGTATAGAGTGTTACATACCTTTCGTTTTATTTTATCGATGTTTCTTTCGTTTTATGTCTGATGGGTGCATGGACCTTAATTCGTCAATCCTGTGACCGCAGCTGTTTATTTGGACTATTTTTGCGTTTAAGATGTGGAAATTGATATGTGGGTACGTGTATTGAATATATATTCGTACACATATAGATACGTATGGGGGTATCTGTACTTAGTTACCTAGATGCAATATCACTGCAGAAGGAAGTATTATGCGAAATTATGTAATAGCAAAAAAAATAATTTGGATGCACCAGCAAATGAACACGCTTACCTCAGATCTTTAGCTCCGATGGTATGGAGTTTATCCAGATGTGGACGATTTTGGGGGATTTGACCACCCTACCACGATCACTGTCTATACGCAAAAGAAAGTCTGCACGCCAAGAAAGTGGTTTCTGAGCGTGAGTACTATAGTTCAGTGGTAACCAAGTTTGAACAGTGGTACAAATTGTATTGATTCTAGAGGTATGTTCGTTAAATGTCCGGTTTGTGTCAAAGCTATGGGGAATCGACAGTTCAATTTGAAACTGAACGAAATTCAATTTTTGTTTCTTTCGGTTTAAGGTGTACGCTACAATTAGTCAGGGTGAATATTTGGTCTAAGGTTGAATAGTTTCTCCTAAATCCAGCTTGAAATTCATTCAATATTTTCTTGTTATCAATCCACTGCGTAAGTCTATTGAAGATTAAAGTACTAAACAACTTGACTGACGTATTCAGGAAAGAAATGCCTCGATAATTTTCAGGGTTGTCGTACGATCCTTTCTTGTGTAGAGGAAAAATTATTGTCCTTTTAAAGCTTTCTGGCACACTCTCTGTTTCAAATAATCTATTGTATTCGTTGGTTAATGCGGACAGAAATTCAACTGAACAATTTTTATAGAATTCTGCTGGTACTCGGTCGCCTCCTGGTGCTTTACCAACTTTAGATCTTTTGATTACATTCTGTACTTCAAAAACTGTAAATGGAGTATCTAAAAACTCATCTTCAAAAAGTGGTGCCGCAAACTGTGGTAGAGGTGAAAATTGTGGAGCGTTGAGCAAATTCTTAAAATAGTCTCGGAGTTCGGATGCTTGTAAGGATTATGCAATTATATTATTTCTCCCGTTGATAGTTTTGGCCGCTTTCCAATATTCTGCGGAGGATCTCGATGAATTTAAGACGGCTACGGCTTGTTGCTCCAGATGTTTCCTTTTGGCAGAATAGAGAAGTTTAAAATCCCTATTGGCTACTGCATACATATTTTTGAAAAATGAATAATTGTATTTCCTTAAGAGCCTTAGAAGCGAAAAAGATTTTTTCCTGGCTTTATGACAAGCATATTGTAACATCATCTACAAGTTTCTTTCCATAACAGGATCACATATCTCGGAGTGTTTTAAAGACGATCCAGAACGTTGCTGAACCCTTTCGGGACGGCTGTCGGGGTAGCTTTATTCAGAAAAGCCTTCAAAATAAACGGTTTAGCACAATAAACCTGACGTCTTGGAGCTCGAGGAAAATTGTGATTTTTAGGGATGTTTATACTTTTGGTCGTACATACACCTCGTGCCAAAATAAACGCCGCACTATGAAAATTTTATGCTTTTATGACTTCTGGATGCATTTTTATCATTTTTATAACAGGGTAAATTCGTAAACGTCAAACGACGATCACGTCATATTTGCGATGGTCATTTGCAGTGCTGTGACGTAAGTGTATTAAAATGAAATCGAATCGTTGCACGATGTTTTGCCATCAGCTACAGTGGCAATATGTTTTCGAATCGTTGACGGACGTATCAAAACGTTTTCTAATTCTTAATCGTGATCATCGTCATGCAATTGACGTTTACGAATTCACCCACACATACGTAGGTATAATTGCAAAGTTTCGTTGAACTTAAGAAGAACTAAAGAATTCCGCGATGGTTTTAAACGAAGCAGATAAAGGTCGTATTCTTGCTCTTCACGGCAAAAATGTATCGAACAGGCACTGTGAGGCGTCTTTTAAAAAAATCTACCTCGACGGTCAAAACGGAGAGGCAACCTGGAAACGGAAGACCGAAAAAGACGACAGCACGGCAATATATTATTTTGGAGCGCATGTCAGTCAAGAATCGCTTTGCAACAGCCAAGGAATTGAGAAAGGAGCTGAACGAGACATGTGCTACTGATATCAGACGCGAAGTGTTCAGCGCCGGCTAAACGAAGTGGGTCTTTAAGCCCGTCGACCTGCGAAGAAGCCACTTCTATCAACAAAGATGAAGAAAAAAAGATTGGCGTGGGCTAAAGAGCACCGGGAATGGACCGCTGACGATTGGAGAAGAGTCACATTTTCTGACGAATCCAAGTTCAATCTCATCGGACCTGATGGAAAGCAGACAGTGCGAAGGAGAGCCAATGAACGATATTTGGACGAATGCTTACTTCCGACCGTGAAGCATTCACCATATGTCATGGTATGGAGATGCATGACAAATTGGGGTCTTGGACGCATTCTAATGTTTGATGGTTCTGTGAACGCAGAAAAATATAAAGAAATCATTGCTGATGGTGTTGTTCCTACAATAGAGGAGTTATGCTGCTTCGTCGCAAATCCCATCTTTCAGGACGACTCCGCTCCCTGTCATCGTGCTCGTTCGGTAAGTAAAACTAAATTATGACTTAAAATCTGCGCTGTGCGCTCCTAACCTCGTCTAATTATTATTTTCTTTCAACAAATAACCCTATTGAAAGAAGACATTGGACTGGAATCCCTAAATTGGCCCGGAAATAGCCCTGAACTGAATATAATAGGAAGCTTGTGGTCAATTATGGGCCGCAAGGTACGCAACAAGGCCCCTAAAATTATTGCAGAGCTCAAAGTAGTAATAAAAGAGGTATGGACTGAAGACATAACAGCACAAGAAATCGAAAAACTTTATGACTCGATGCCACGAAGGGTTCAAGCGGTCATAAAGGCTAAGGGTGGTGCTACGAAATATTAGGGAAAAACTAAAACCGTTTTTCTTGTAAAAATGATCTAATTAGCTCAATTCAATGTTCCTTTAATTAGATTAATAAAAAAAAAGTGGAAAAAACTACCGTAAAATATTTTTATTTATTTTTCTTTATTGCTGAGTCATATTTGGCTTCAGCAGTCCTAGGTAAAACCAAGCCTAGCTTCCCGCAACCATTTGTGTGTGCGCGTTATATTTTTGCACGAATGGAAGGGACCACAGTTTTCTGCCGTCTCCGAACGGCGAGTTGGGAAGCTTTGCATGACAAACGATACTCTTGAAGGCTTGTCAAGCATTCGGAAGAGGTGGGCACTGTGAAAAACTTTTTTAGGTGTTTGCGGCGGGATTCGAACCGAAGACCACTGGCTCAGTAGTCCGACGCACTAACCACTTGCGCTACGGTGCATTGCTGAGTAGAACGATAAATATTCCTATTTTCTACCAGTTTTTTGCTAGAGTCTACCTACTTTCGCTCTTTTGTATTATATGTGGGAAATTTGGACACAAATTTGTAGACGATAACGATAACGAAGGACAATCCCTCCCTAATAAAATTTCAGTAAAATACAGTACTTTTTTAGAAAATATGCATGGGTGCGTCGTTTTTTTTTGGCACGGGGTGTAAATGGACCAGTCATCCCGAAAGGGTTCTATCGCCTAAATTTAAATCTTCTTGAGGTTCCACTGCCACTTACATACATATATCGCCCTTATCAACAGAAATTACTATTTGCAAGCCAAAAAGATTTCGAACCGACAATTCTTCATCACATCAGAAGCTTTTAAGTTGGTAGAGCCAAGACACCTACGTCTACGAGGTCATTTTCATCTTGAATCTGTTTAGTTGAAGGTTCTTAAATGTCCCCGCTGTTGGGACACTTCTGGACTCAGTTTTTTCCAGGAGGCTTGCAAACATTTCGCTAAACATATCAAGCTTTTTCTCTCAAAAATTCTTTCAAGCTTAAATAGTCTTTAGTCGTTTTTATTCGAAATCTTGCGTTTGCGAATATTTACGTCCAAAATGGACCACAGATTTTCAATAACATTAAGATCTAGAGACTGGGCCGGCGACTTCATAACGTGGGGACAATTATAAATTAGCCAAGTTTGGACAATTCCTGAAGTATGTTTCGGGTCATTGTCTTGGTAAGACCGAAAAGTGTCTTTTAAGCCCAATTGCTCAGCACTTTGGAGCAAGTTGTCCTTAAGTATGTTAGGGTAGACCATTTTATCCATTGTGCTTTCAATAAATTGAAGCTTTCCGACACCCGCTGCTGACATACAGGCCCATACCATAACATGACCACCTCCATGTTGGCTTTAAGTGTTTTTTTTCCTGCAGATCTGTATTTGGCTTGCGCCATACATAAGATCGCCCATCAGATCCAAAATATTGAATTTGGACTCATCATCAAAAATGACTTGCTCCCGGAATCTTGGGTCCTTCCCAATGTGCTCGTTCGCGAATTTGAAACGGCAGTCTCGATTTCTTTTTTTAACGAAAGGCTTTTTGCGTGCGATTCTTCCGTGTTAATTATTATTTCTCAGATTACGTCGGATGGTTTCTGCGGAACAAGACTTTCCTATCATATTCTCCATCTCACTAGCCAATTTTGGCTATAACTTGGGGTTTTGCTTCACTTTTTGTACGATATACCGTACTAAATATTTTATTTGGAGCATTTGTTCCTTTATTTATAACACGATTCTCGAACACAAAACGATGGATTATAGCCTTGACCGTGCCATCTGGCATATTAACAATTTCGGCTATTTTCCTACGAGAAAGTCCATTCCTGTAGTGATGGGGGGTCATCTCACGCTGCTCAATTATTGTGCGCTTCCCATCGTCGTAACGCGTGCTACCTTGTTGAAAACTAACCGAAACTGATAACTCTATTTGCGAATGTAACAACTAAGAGAAAGACACAACAAGGACCGTTATCCTCAATTTAGTGCGATCGCAGCTGTCCATTTAACACAGTGGGTCAAATTAGTTGTGGCATTGAAAAATTGAATTAATTTGGTTTTTCTGAAGTATGATATGAAGTTTTACAATAAAATTCATTAATTAAACTATTATATTTATGTTTAACTCTCAATAAACCTTTCTGCGATTTTACTTTGTTTTTAACTTTTTTCGCTAAGAAGCCATACTCGTTTAAATTTGTAAATAAGAGGTGGGTCAAATAAGCTGTGATCCACTGTATATAGCATCGACGCCAACACACAAATTTAACCTAACCTAGCTGCATCTTTAAAACAGATTTAAGAGGAGCATAATCAAGCATAAAACAAGCCCTCCTAGTTTTGTTCATTGCAGGCTAACCTCTGCTTTTTTAACCGATTTCTTCTAAATTTTTGCTTAGTTCCCTTGGCATAGGTAACCGCTCCAATCTTGTGTCTGATTCCCATGAATTTCCAGCTAGCCTGCAACGCTTAATCATCAAATAGTCCTTTTACTATCTGCACTACGTGCTTGTAGGTTCTATTATGCCTTGTGCTAATCCTTTGTTTTTGTTGTTTTTTGCGTGAGATGCAAATGGCATCCACATGTTCCCATATTTCCGACTCAAATGGCCATGGCATCCACCCACTAGCAACGCCTTGCGTTTAGTTGACGCAAATTCGACGACACCCACCCGACCATTCCAAAATTCGTTTACCTGTTGAAAGGTCCTTGTCACAAAAACACTACTCAATTTTCCCAATGAAACTGCAAACAACCTCTATGAGGCAAATAAAAAAAAAAACACAACAAAAAAAAAAAACATCCTCAATCCAAATTTGCATTGCAAAGGATCCTTGCTCTAACCTTGTTTGCCATCGGAAGACACTTTGAAAGATTCACCCCGTTTAAAGGTACACACAGACACATATCCTTGTCACCTTTCAAAACCGGATGAATAACAAACAAAGAAATCCAAACCGATATGGTGGAGCATGTGTGCCCAATAATTCGTTTTTTATGACAACACTCATTGGCCCACAAGCAACCGAGCAAGGACAATAGTCAACAGCTACGAGTACATGCATACAGGCATACATATACATATCTGTTCGTTGTTTTGCGGAATGCACGCAAAGGTTTTTCCATTGCACAGTGGCATATCCTTCTTTGCCCGATCGAATATTTGAACACAAACAAGGATCTAAAAAAAAAAAACGATGGATTTGCGAAAACGCAAACTTAGAATGGCCCAGTTTAAGGTCACGTGTTTACCTTACAGATAAAGATACAGCATACAGAGTATCTCACATCTGTAGGTATACCAGGATCGGGCACCTCTATCTCTCTAAGTTCTTGCATCTTGTATGGAAATGAATTTGCATATCTAAACCGTACACATGCTGGAAAACAGAGAAAGAGAAAAACAGCCAGGATATTGCAGAAAATGTAAAAATAGTTTCGTTTTGAAATATATCTACAGATTCCTGCTGAAGAGGATGATTCCGCCTTTGGTGGTGCTATTATCCGTACATCCTCGAACACGATATCATCCCGCCAACCGAATGAGCAGAACACAAAAGAAATGTTTTCGCATTAGAGGATGCATTTGTGTAGGTTGTGGTGGTGTGGATGTGGATGCGGATTCCGTGAGTAAAAGGAAGCAAATGAAAACTGTAAACAAACTCCATTTCCTAGTTCGATGTCAAAGGTAAATATTGGACAACCAAACCAGACACACATATATAGAAACAGAACGAAAGAGAAAGACTAAAAAAAAGCAAGCGCAAGGATGCAAGAAAAACTTCTCGGACATCTGTTTGAGGTTTTTCTTGTGTTCGATATTCACAATACGCCAAGGATGCAACATTAGTTACCTTGTGGTCTGGATAAATACGGGTACATTTCTATTTTCTAAAAATAAAGCAAAAAGAAAAATCGCCTGAAGCTGGAAGTACCTACATATACGAACAAAAACTAGGAAATGAAAAATGACAATCTTCCCTGTGTTTCAAACTTGGAAAAAAAAACCATGACAAGGACGAAATGAGAACGGTTCCGATAGTTCCATATTTGTATTATGACATGGAACACAGGGATACCTTGTTTTTTACGCTATTTAAAGATTCTTCTTTATACTTGAACAAATAGTACCTATAGTGGTATTGAAGTTTGTACCAAATATTGACAAGCATCTACTTTTCTGTTTTTCTGATATTTACTTGTGTCGGTCCTGGTTCATGCTCCCTTTATGGGTGGATATCTTTTGTAGTTTACAATGGAAGTAAATTTTTTATTCGTTAGCAATTAACAATTATTGATTTGCACGAAGTGAACGAGCTTTGGTTGACGATGGAAGCTACTGTTTTTTTTTTTATTTTTATAATCTACACACGCTAAAGGGGATATGAATACCCTTTTAATGTTTACACACAGCGCGAGCACATGAAGGACGAGAACGAGAGACAGACAGACTGTCAGATTATTCCTCTAAAAAAAAGCGATCCCGGTTTTCTGTAACATCACTCGAGCAAATATTGTTGAATTAAGGAAGTCCCTTCTCGAATCTGGTAACGGTAGTCAAAATGACGAAGCATAAGTTGGACATTTCGGAGCGACAAACTCCACCACGCAGCAATCTGAAGCGAATTTACAAATTTTTGATAGATTTCCATGAACGGGTTCGTTAAATGTTTTATTAGTTTGTTTTGCATGAATGCGCAAAAGTGAACAAAAACTAAACGCGAAAGCGAAAAACTGTTATGTTATGGTCGTACAATACAAGTTCCTTGTGCTCGCACAGTTAGGTACGTCGACGTACGCATCCATTTTATTTATTTATGTTATTTTATTTAATACTACGTCTACACCAAACGAAACCCCGAGGTTTCGGCAAATTCATCCAAATCTCCGAGGTTTCGCCAAAATAATTGTGACCAATTGACAGGACACAGGTAAGTTTGCAAGAGAATATTTATTTTATATAATTTGTTAATCTTTTCAGGCAATGGGCAACGAAAAAATACAAAAAAAGAACATTTTGGTCGCCAACTGAGGAATGTCAACAAATAATTGTTTGCCTAGAGATGGGCAATTGCGAATAAAAACAATCGAATAATTCGATTGTTCTCCGCTATCTGTCTCTGTTATATTTTTCCATATTTTATCCGTTTCTCTTATATTTTTATACTCTGAATGAGTAAAATAAAAGAAAATCGGATTTATTTTCATTTTCAATAGCATTTTGACATGCGGTACGCGGTCAACGTAGCTTGCTGCGGTACAAAATTGTAAGCCACCTCAGTGTGTGGACCTATATTTACGGCAATAGTATTTCATACCATTATACCGCTACCGCGTAACGCTCCGATGTGTGAGCTCCTTTAGTTGACAGGAGTCGATTGTTTTGGGCGATAGTTCGATTGTAAATGAGGTTATTAAACTTAAATTGAAATTGAAGAAAATATTTTTATTTTAAATATCAAATTGCATGCGTTCAGATTTCAGATCCAAATTAAAAAGTCACACTGGTACCACGATGAATAAATTGAGACATACATTTCTACAATCGACCAATTAGTATACTCGCCTAGTAAAATAAATTTTCTGAAATACGATTTGATAGTTATTCGATTGTTTTCGGCTAGCACCGAATTGTCTTTTTATTCGATTATGAAACTAATTCTCAATCGGCCATCCCTAGTTTTTCCAGCCACTTCAAAATTGACAGCTGAAACCTCTTCAACTCGGTGTAAACGGGTTACTGATGTTTCGGTGAATGTTCATCGAAATCTCGAGGTTTCGACTCTGGTGTAAATGTACTATAAGCAAATCGATAACAATGTGGGACATTATGTCTTATAAAATACTAGTGGTTACCCGGTGCGCTTCGCTACACCCATTGGAGACAGTGTTTATGCCATAAATGTAATGAAATTTTTTTGAGTGACTTTTTGTGAATAGTAATGACTCTGGTGGAGAATCAAATGCTGACAACTCTATTTGAATGTCAGAAAACTGCCCAATACAATAATATCCTAAAAACTCAAAAACTTACCATCCGATTGAGCTAAAACTTAGACAATATATTTGTTATGAAGCGGAAGTGCACGTAAATCAAAAGCTAGATGTTAGCTATCACCGCTATCACCATCTATCGGAAAACTTGACAACTTTTGATTTACAAATATTTCTCACTTCATAACAAATATATTCTGTAAGTTGCAGCTCAATCGGGTGGTTTTGAAATTTTGGAGTTCCAGCGCCATCTATCGGAAGACTTGGAAACTTTTGATCCACGAGCATTTCTCGCTTCATTACAAATATATGGTGTAAGTTTCAGCTTAATCGTACGGTGAATTTAAAATTTTTGGAGTTCCAGCGCCATCTAGCGGAAAACCTGAAATTTTTTGATGAACGAGCACTTCGAATACCAGAAAAAGTATATAGTGTATATTTCAGCTCAATCGGATGGTTAGTTTATGAGTTTTGAGATATCAAACGAAAAGCTAATTTTTATATATAAAGATTACCATCCTTTAGGTTGACGGGAGATAATAAAAAAAGAGAACATTTCAATTACCACTAAACTAAAGCTAAAAAAGTTATACATCATTATGTGAGTTGTACATATGTTAATTTATACCCTTATTATGGTTAGCGAATCAAACTTTCGATATAAAGAGAACTCTTTTGCGAATCACCCTTATCGTGATATTAGGTCTGTTTGGTAACATGCTAGTTTTGGAAAGTTCTACGTAAACTACATAGAATCTGACAGTTTCATGGCTCTCAATTTTTTTTATTCTCATTTGGCTCTCTCTTTGCGATGAATTATCTGCAAGACCAATTGCTCGGGGTGGGCCGAGCCAACTCTGTCAAACTAGCCATCTGACAGTTTGCGAAATATCATTATCTTCACTGTTAGTGGAAAACAAAAACAATTTGATAGGTTTGACCAAGCGTTGTTTGAAAAGCGTTTGTTTACTTTTGTGCAAGTTTTCTGTCTTTGAGAGGAGTTCTCTCTCTTTGAGAGGATACTAGTATTTGACAGATCTCAATTCCGTGTGCCAAAAAAGATACCAAACACACTTATTATGTTCGCAACTGTCATTTTATTTGCTTTTTTTTTTGTTGTTGCAGTTTTTTGTTTCACAGGCGAATAACACATTCGCTAACCATAATACCATAAAACGGGTGATTCGCAACAGAGTTCGCTTCAAATCGAATGTTCGATTCGCTAACCATAATAGGGCTGTAAGCTTAATTATTTCCCAAATAACTGAAAAGAAGTGATTTAAATCTCTTTGTGCATCTGACTCTTCTCAACTCAATTGGCAAAGAGTTCCAAAGGTGAATAACATGAATAAACAACTATCGTTCAATAGGTAGATAGTAGCATCTAGAAGGAATAGGCGTGAAGGACCTTGTTGATCGAGAGAGATTCAGCTTATTGTACAGGTAATCAAGCTGTTGAATTTCCAATATTTTGATGCAGGTAGGAAAGCGAGCGAAATCTTAAGAGACAGCAGGCACAGATACTTTCTGAGAAGGCCGGCACGTGGACGTTTCTTCCTATATTAAAGACATAGCGAGCAATGTTGTTGTATAGAACATTAAGGGTTCGAGTAGCCACAGAGTCCACATTGCAAACAATTTCGGATCCATACAACAAAATAGGTAGTCAAATCGTCTTAGCTAATAGTAGTTTAGTTGTTGCGGGAATGACCCGTTGGGACACACCAAGGACGAAAGATTTAAAAGATCGAAAAAAGAATTGGTAAGTAAATTTAAGGATAATCCATTAGCCACTATGCACTGTTGCCTTCCACTTAGGTAGGATTGTATGAATTTACAGGACTCTTAGGAGAGCCCGAAATTATTTTCTAGTTTTGAACACATAATTGCGTGGTTAACAGTGTCGAATTTCTACTATTTTTCTACATTCTATTACATACATAAGTTGGGTCATCAAGTAGTTTAGTTATCATCGACCATGTTTTTGCACAGAATTTACAAAGTGAAGACCTGCGAAAGCTAAGTTCCTGTGAATGCTAAAGAACGTGTAGGCTCAAACACATTTTAAGAAAAATCTACGATTAGCTTTACAATAAGATACTGCGGTGGTTGATTAGAGCTGATTGTCACCGAGTACGACTCCTCAACAACATAACCTATTTTCTGGAGAGTTCGTCTAAATCTCAGAAGAAATGCCTTTCCAGAGGCTAGAATCAAGTCGATTGCGCATGCAAAAACAATCGAAGTGCACTTAGTACAGTTTTGAGCTATGCATATCATAAGAATCCCCACATTGTGGCTGAATTCCAAATTCCAAAACGCAGACCTAACTCCATAATCTAAAGAAATTTATATAAATTGTAAGTTCGGAACTCGGCTTAAAAGTCAATTAATAAGGAAACAGTTATAATCGAAAAACTTAAATGCACTTAGTATCTTTTTGGACGGGGCTCATCGAAGTATGGTCGAGTGCTGGGCTGTGACAGAGGAAGTGGAATGTGTACTTAAAGAAGATTTTATCGGCACGGCTTCTGAAGAGCCCTGGTATGATAGCATAGCATATTGTAGTAGGATTGAGCTGTGAGTACCGTGGTGCATTGGACTACTACGCAATGCTGCTCGGGTTCGATTCCAGCAAACACCTAAACGGTTTTTCACGGTACCATCTCTTTCGAATGTTTGAAAAGAAATCAAAGAGTATCATTTGCCAAGAAGAGCTTCTCAATTCGTCGTGCGGAGTCGGCAAAAAAACTGTATGTCGCTTCCATATTATAACATGCACACACAAATGGTTGCAAGAAGTAGGCTCTGGTTCACCCCGAATTGAAGCGCCACCTAAAGAAAGACAGAGAGAAAGAAGATAGGACTGATATAGAGCCCCAATTGTAGAGCAGGATACTGCCAGTTTGTAATTTTTTTTATTATTGCGTAAGAGTCTAGAGTTTTCCATCTTTAATTGAATATTGGCTTTAGTTGGACGCTCATGTTGCCCATACATTTCACCCAAACTGTCCTGTAAGAAAAAATGCTTTTAGGCTTAAATATTAATACTCGTAGAACTAGCCTGTATTTGGTACCCTTGTGTGTATCAACGCAGATCCGATGAAACAAATTTCTAATTCAAAATTGTACATCCTGAATGCAGGTTCAAAGATCGGGTACTACTAGCTGAAGGATAAGTGGCTGAAAAAAGGTATTTTTCTGTAACAAAATTATTATATAGAAAGAGGAAAATCGTGGAGAATATCAAAAGGATCCATTTGACTTATTTTCTTAACGTTAAAGACAAATCTAGCGTACCTCCGATTTAATAGCCGCGTTTTATTATCACCCAAGATCCAGATTGGATCATTGGTGTGTATATTCATTACAATAGCTGTGTTTTATTATGCTGATCTGATCCGAATCAGATCATGAATTATATTGCACACCTTTTTAGCGCAGAAACAAACATTTACTTACTTAGTTGGCGCTACAGCTCGAGGTGAACCTGGGCCTGCTTCTCGCAACCATTTGTGTGTGCGTGTTATATTTTTGCACGAATGGAAGGGACCTTCAGTTTTTTGCCGACTCCGAACGGCGAATTGAGAAGCTCAATCGTGACAAATGATACTCTTTGATGCTTGTCAGACATTCGAAAGAGGTGGGCACTGTGAAAAACTTTTAGGTGTTTGCGGCGGGATTCGAACCCAAGACCGCTGGCCCAGTAGTCCAACGCACTAACCACTTGCGCTACGGTGCCCAGAAACAAACATTTAGCGCGAATATTAAACCACGCAGTTTGATGGAACGTTGAATTTCAAAATCCAAGTGATTTCAAATATTTATGACAAAGTGGACAGTAAGACAAGTCACGTAAAACAGCAATATGCCCCAAAATATTTCACCTTCCGGGCTTCTCAAAGTCTCCTCAATTTAAACCAGCTTTAAACGAAAAACAATATTTCGCCTGTGATACCAAAATTAACATACCAACCACAATATGTTATCGATCGATAGGAATATCAGAAACTAGGTCACTCCATATACCTACGCAGTCCCTTTTGCAAGAAGTCACCAAGGAGTACGAACCTTTTATATCCTTCACCTACCTACCAAGAAAGAAAAAAAAAATACTCCAGTAACTACCAACGAGAAAAGGGTTAAAACCGGAAACAACCCCTCAAATAACAATGAAAATTCCGTCCGTTAACATTCTTCACGCTCGTTCATATTGAGTAAGGAGTTCGCATACTCAAAGCCAGATAATCTCAACAAAAAGACAAGATATGTTCCATGAGACGACTGGCTATGGGCAATCAGCTGCTGACTGATGGTTTCCTCATCCAAAAAACCAGGTTCATTCCGAAAATAGTTCAAACCAAATGGGCGAAATCTGTGTGCCAGATGTTTCCTTCTTTTTTTCCCCTTCTCTCTGTTGGGAGTATAGAATTAGGACAGGATGAGGAAAGAGAATAGAAGTAACTGAACAAATGTGCGTCTATCGAATTACATGCAGGCGAAGCCAGTCCCAACACAATAGAACAATGATCATCCCTTAACAAAAATAAATAACGAACAACTGAAAAGTGAGGTTAATTGAGAATCTCAAGTGGTAGCAAGAATCACGGTTTAATGATTTTCAATCTTAAAGAAACATTTTATTACAAAAAAAAGAAGAAAAAGAAAAAAAAAAAACAAAACGTTAATACATGATACACCGTAAATATACGACAAAAAAATGGCATCAAGAACTTATAACCTACTTTGGCATCACTTTGCTTCGCTTCCGAAATTCACATTGTTTTGTGTCTGCACGAGCAGTATCAGAATCCTATTCATCAAATTATCCGCCTCGGAGTCTTCCATACTGTTCAGTTTGGCCGTTATGAAGCCACAGAATTTGGAATTCAAAACCTCACGTACGGTAGGTTGCAATCTCATTGGGGATTGGTCATAGGCAGCACCAGCAGCATCGTCATCACTGGAGGAATTCCGACGTTTCCGCTTCGATGAGGGTGACGGTGGCGAGTTGTCTATGATTAATGGATATGGGAAATCTGCATCGATCGCTTCCAATTCTTCAACTTCATTGCCATTGGTAGTCCCATTGGCTGAATGATGCTGTTGACGATTGTTGTGATGCACCTGGTTGCTATCTTCGGATGTATTGTCATCCATGTCGTCGTAGTTTCCGTTGAGTGTGCTCGAAATACGATTGTCTGGATTAGGATCGTGATCTATTTCGGTTTTTACAAAAAAACTGTAGTCATCGTTGATGCTGGACATAGATGAACGATTGATGCTTTTGTTGTTGTTGGCGCTTTTATTATGACCCAAACTGGTGTCGACAATGGTTGAAGTGCTCCTGGGGAAGAGAATAGAATGGAAATTATAAGAAATCGTAAATAATGTGATAGCGACTGCAATTAATATAAAGTTCGTATCTGCTTCTTGTGTTTGATATGGAATTATATCTCAAACTGCACTGAAACTTTAAAATGCTGTCACGGAATGAAAAAAGACGGAGAAATGTGGATTCCATATTCGCATGAATAATCAATTTAATGATTCTCAAGAGGGGCGGAGACGACAAGGAGCTACAACAGAGACTGCTAACAACTAAGTGTCGTGCAAACCACCCAACCTACAGAAAGTAAAAACGGTTTGAGTCATATTTAGTGCAGCGACAACACGATCTTTGAAGAGTAAAACAACAAGATTCTTGTCAAAGAAACAGTATGCCAATAACAAACTCCAAGCACCTTAGATCTGGCTATAAGCCCTGAATAGAGCCAATTCGGTTTCGAAGAAGATAGTTTTATGACAGATATCGTATAAAATAGGAAGTACGCTGCTCAAAGAGGACCTACAGTCTTATTTCTCAGAACCACTTGTAAAAAATAATGAAACCAATATGGGGACTGAGCTGCAATTGCTGCGCTGTTGATTCGTTAATCTCTAGAACTGGTATTTACAAGAAAGGCAAAATCTTCAACAAATCTCTCAAGATGATGAGCTAAGCAGAATCATAAAAGAAACTAGGATCAACGAATTACCTGTATACTTCTGGATAAACACTAACAAATAACATATTTCTGGAGGTCTGTCTTTGCCGAGTCTGTTTGATTCTATGTGGTCTTGGATTGGATTTGCTTACTGAGGATGTCCGGGAAAGAATAATGAGACTTAAGTTAAGTCATGAGGACTCCATTCCTTCGGATACATGAGTGTTGTCCGCTCTAAAGTTAAGGAATTTCGGTCACAAGAACTCGTTTACAGATGTCACAGAAGACAGAATCTGCATTTCCAAAAACGAAGCAATCGTGGATGTTTAAAAAAGGGACTCTGAATGGACAATGTCTGACGATTTTTGATCCTTTAAATTTAGTTAAGTACAAGTCAAAAGATTGCCAATATTAGGTCTGTTCGCGTACTTTCCCATTACTACGAAATGCTACCAGAAGTAGAAGTTATGAAATCCTGTTCTCGTACGCAAAAATCTTGAAGTTTTTCATTGAAGAGAGTGCTCAAGACTCAAGAGAGTGTCAATAATTTCCCCTCAATTGAGAAACTTGCTAAATGTTGCGAATTCTTGCACCAACTTTTTATTTTGGGTGCAGTGGGTAAAACCTGTCAAATCAGCCAACTGTCAGTTTGTGAAATTTCATAATCTTCATTGTTAGTGGAAAACAAAACCAAATTGACAGGTTTTACTCACAAATGTTGGCGTTTTTTTAATAGGTCTGTTTGGTAACCAGTTAATTTACGTAAATTAACATGCAACTGTCAAAAATCAAGAGAAGAGAGAGCCAAATGAGAGTGTCAAAAAATGTCCCCTCTTGCGAAATCGTACTAAATCGATTGCATGGAGTCATCTAGGGACATCTATCAAACAGCAATCTGACAATTTGTAAAATGTCAATCACTTCTTGTTAACAAAATAAAAGAAAACTAGTTTTCAGTGAAAATATTCAATAGTTAAAAAAGAAGAAGAGAGGATTTCCCCCACTTTTACTATTTGACAGCTGTCCCATTTGTAGGTGTGTTTGTTATCTTTTATTAACACAAATGGCACATCTGTCAAATAGAAAAAGTGTGGGAAAATCCTCTCTTCTTCTTTTTTAATTATTGAATATTTTCACTGAAAACTAATTTTCTTTTATTTTGTTAACAAGAAGTGATTGACATTTCACAAATTGTCAGATTGCTGTTTGAAGGATTTGCCTCGGTGACTCCATGAAAAAGATATAGCACGATTTCGCCAGAGGGGAAATTTTTTGACACTGTCATTTGGCTCTCTCTTCTCTTGATTTTTGACAGTTGGATGTAAATTTTCATAAATTAACAGGTTACCAAACACACCTTGTGTTAATCAAAGTTACCAAACACACCTAATTTGTTTGCGAATTTTCCACTCTTTTCGAGGATTTTCCCTCACTTTTCAAATTATTTATTATTTGACAGGTTTTACCCTGGGTTTTACCCACTTGACCCAAGAAAGTTACCAAACAGATCTAGAGTGAGAAATATATGAAGTCTGGCAAATCTTCCAAATCACATACAGTCGACTCTCGATGAATAAAACTCTTGTTAACATGAATCTCTCGTTAAATTGAAGTTTTTCTTTGGTCACTTGAAAATCTCTCGGTAAATTGACCAAATCCTATGTATTTATCTACACTCGTTAATTTGAAGCGATTGTGCTGGCTGTTTCCCACACAATACGCTAAAAATTAAAGTAGAAAATGTGACTATTCGATAATTTCAACTAACTAATATACGTAAGCAAAAA
Organism: Brachyopa scutellaris; assembly: GCA_949775065.1. Classification (NCBI taxonomy): domain Eukaryota; kingdom Metazoa; phylum Arthropoda; class Insecta; order Diptera; family Syrphidae; genus Brachyopa; species Brachyopa scutellaris. The sequence goes on from OX459114.1 coordinate 15,212,186, forward strand.
ATCAGAGGAATAAGTTGCTTGTTCTAACCTGTATACTTTTGTTGACAAATGATACATTTTTTTCTCTACATAATTCAGTTTGCATTTGTCCGTGATCTATGACGTAATGTTGCTTGACTCTACGTTGCAATGTTGCATTGGTTAAAAGTTGTGAAAAAGAATTAGACGACATTATAAATATGCGATGATTTTTTAAAAAATGTGCAGGCTCTCGATAATTTTAAATGTTTATTATTTTCTCTCGATAGTTACAACTTTCGTTAAATGAAACTCTCAATAATTTGAACTTTTTGTCAGGTCCCCACAGATTCAATTTATCGAGAGTCGACTGTACTGTACATAAATTTTTAATATTTTGTTCAACGCGTTCGTTTGCTTTTTCGCCAGTTCCATTCGTCCCCTTAGTTTAAAGCAGAATTCAAGTTGTTAGGCTCGTGCGTGATATTTGAACTTAAACAGTTCCGAACCTCAAAGATACTTTTCTTTATTTGATCAGAGTAAATCTGAATGCACTCTAGGATAGGATAGGAAAGGATAAACGGTCCGTTCAAAAGGATACTAAATTTTTTAAAGTGACCGTTGAGTAGGTACTCAAACTGTTTCATATGTAAACAAATAAGAGCGATATAAGTATGTACAGTGGAAGTCGCTTTATACCCGAACCGTCGTTATAAATCGAACGATAGCTGAAGGAAAAATGGTCGTTATAAGCGACTAGTCGTAATAAGCGGCTGGTCGCTGGTCGTAATAAGCGAGGTCGTTATAAGTGACTTCCACGGTATATCCTGTTTCGAAATCGATGTTTGAATTAAAAGTAAGAAACAAAACCTCGTCGTACGTGTAGACGCACAAAACCATGACACAGCATGCTACTTTCTCAAAACTAGGAATTGAAAAACTGGCTAAAAACAAGTAAACATGACTTGCTTTACATAGAACCCTGCATTGTTCAAAGGATTGGGTGATAAGGTAAACAAACAGATCGACCTAATCTTACTATGAAGTCATGACACATGTTTCGATAGAAGAAAACAAACGTTACATCTGTAATCTGTTCTAAAATGACCACCACCTGCTTAAACCTATGTACATATTTGAATGAAAATCATGTTTCTCAAACGGTAAATGACTAAGCCACCGCGCGCTGTTAAACTAGGTCAATCTCGTTATAATCAGTTCAACCAAATTGTCTCTGAATTAATCAAACAAAAATTCTAATTAAAAAATTGTTTACACACACGCCACTCTATATATATACTTACTTCCTCTCGCGTATGACTTCTCGCAGAAAATCCATCGCCGTATAGAGGCTCCATTTGGGTTGAAATCCTTCGCCCATTGTCTTGACCAGTGCCAACTCCCTGCGATATGATTCACGAAGTGATTTAAATGCCCTGGCCACCCTACGCCCGGGCACACCAAATTCATTGCCAATCGTTTGCCATGCACGGGATTTCTCCTCCTCGGCTCCCTTGAAATTTGGCAAACGTGAATCCCATAATATCGGATTATTGTGAACCATTTTGATGAGCTTCAGCTTATCAGAGGCATTTCGACGAACCACTTAAAAAAAAGAAGAAAAACAAAATTGTAAGTTTTGTGTTTTCTTTTGTTTCAAAAAAAAAAAAAACTTACTTTTACTCATAACTAAATAACCGTTCAAATGGGGCGAATTAACAATGACAACAACAACATTCAAATAAACATGTAAACTGTAGTTCTTCCTTTATACACAAAAAATTACAATGACAACAACACTGACGACGCACTTCAATATTGCACTCCACCACTCACTCTTTTTCGTTTATTCGAAATCAATCTATTTTTAAGCCTACAAGCCAAGCGCTACCCTCACGCAGTAGCGTTTCAAAGCCAACTAAACTACCACCCGGGATCGCATGGTGAATGGAATCAAACCGATCATTTACTACCCTATATACAACACACACGAACACAGGGGAAGGCACAAGTAAAACACCACCACTTTGGCTGTACATAGCGATTTCGTTATACCCACACAAATGCATCTAGAAAACCAAGCTAAGAAGAGCGATGTTTTTGCCGAGCTAAGAACCGAAACAAATCGCATGATCAGAGAAGTGGAGTATGGGGGACGAGGCGATTGGACCAACGGAAGTGGAAATTTCCTTTTGACAGCGACTGTTTAGTGACATCTTTAATTTTGGACTTCCCCCTCATCCGCTGGTCTTTATCAGCCACCATCATCATCATCATCTTTAAATCTTATCTCGGTCTTAAAGAAAACATAAAAAGACAATGGTAAGATGAAACGTCATCATTTAACTAGAACGGTTCTTTGTCGTTGGTATGACATTTGACAGAAAAAATGAAGTAAAACCGAAAAAAAAAAAAAAAAATTGGTCTACGATATGACTAAAGACGGCGGAGTGTGTGTGGGCTTGTTTGGCAAATAGTGTTATCTCGCTTCGGCTTAAAACTGCGCTCCAGACCAGAAGTACAACGCGAACAGACCGTTCTCTATGTACTCGTACACGGCCAGTACCCCGTGTACATGGGGTTTATTATTATTATCGGGGAAGAAACGGCATACTGTGGTGAAACTGAACTATTTTCGTTCGACAATTTGGTGGTATATGGAAATGGAAGTGTGAGTCAGGCAAACAGACAGACGGACGGCAATCGCATATGACGACGACGACAAAGACGGCGGCGCAGCAGCAAGAGTATAATCATGGCTTTAATGTGTACAAAAACAAATATGCACTGGTATTCGAATACGGCTGCTGGCTGTCGGTTGGGCTGGCTATCGCTTCTCGCTTGTGGATTGTGGTGGCTGGTCTGGCACATTGCAAGCTGGTGTGGCTCTTTGTGAACTGGGATTTTGTATTTTTGTATTTTTGTTTTTTTTTTTCATGGAGGGATCCGTTCCGTGGTTCTGCTTTTTTTTGGAAGAAATTTGAGCCGCACAGCGGGTAGGGGGTAGTGATGGTTAATTGAATGTAGACCGGCAGTGGTTGCGAAGAGATTAGGGCCCAAACAGTGTTTTTTTTTGTTGTTGTTATTTATTTCCTCTCATCGTGGTTGTAAATGAAAGATAAGGAATTATTTTTTATGTACCTACATGCCTACATAATGTACTCGTACCCGTCATTGGTGTAATGGCTATGTTCACTATGGATAAGCATTAGGAAGTTGTTTACCAAGACATTTGGTAGGTTTACATATGCTGTTTATCGGAAAAATGTATAAACAGTATTATTGGCTATGTTGGTTGGTTTATCGGTCAGGAAGTAAGTAGGTGTCCACAGATATCATTTTTTTTCTTTAAGATATTATTGCTCCCCTTTATATTTTTTTTAGGGACTGGTTATCGAGTGATAGTCTTCTGACAAAGAAGTTTGAAAATGAACATTTTGTTTACTTTAAACTAGGTTAAGACCAGCGAATGAGAGTATTCCCCCAATTAATTCATAAAATCAAAGTTAGCTTAAAGCGTTTCAGAGCACTTTGTACGAACAATTAGTCCTACCACTGCTAGACTAGAGTAAAGCTCAACAGGGTTTTCCGCGAATTATTCCAAGCCAGTTCCCTTGGCTGTGGTTTCGCTAGATACATAGTAGGTACAGTCAAACTTCCCTATAGCGAATCCGTGCGGGACCAGAAAATCACTTCAGAAAATTCGTTGTACAGAAATTAGGAATTTTTTTTGTATCAACTTCTATTAATAGTAATCAGTAATTTTAGTTTGGATTAGGTACCAAACTCTTCCATTTATCTTCCTCAACAAAATTTTCTAATCCATTTAGAGATTCAAACACATTAGTCGGTACGTTACTCCTCATCACCAGAAACCCAGAAAGGTTCGAAATTTGTTCACTGAATACAGGCAACTGCTGCCAAAATTGATGCTGATGGGACTTTTTTTCTGTTTTTCTGCTGTTATTTCAACTTTCGGGGAATCCCCTAATTATGTCTTACTTTTTTCTCGGTACAAAGTTTTGTTAATGTGCGAAACAGAAAATTATTTGAAAAATTCTTTATATGGAGACAAAAACGCATGAGAGTTTGATTTCCAGCTACAAAATTTGTTCGTTGTACAGAAAATTCAGCTGTATGGAAATTCGTTATAAGGAGAACAAACACACACTAAAGTGCTAAAAGTAGAACGAAAAAGCTGCGTACTTGAAAAACATTCGTAATAGGGTGAGCTTCGCTGTATAGAAGTTCGTTATAGGGAAGTTCGACTGTAGATAGGGACAGTTAGAATCTCGTTAATACAAATCAAAAAAAATTCTTTCAAACCTAAGAGGAGATGAATATGTCATGCGAAAGCAAACTAAACGTCAGTAAATGCAACGAAACGTCTTTGTATTAGGTCCGTTCGCGTACGTTCCCAAAACTACGAAAATCTACGAAAAATAACGAATACCCGTTCGCGTACGCAAAAATTTTGTAGTTTTTCGTAGAAGAGAGTGCTCACGAGAGAGTAAGAAATTTCCATGCTACGAATTTTACCACATGAATAATAATACAGTGGATTCCGCTTTATTGGGACGGCGGATAATCGGAACAGTCGCTTAACTGGGACAAATGGTAGGGAACAGAACAGAACAGTTTGGTTTTTGATGTGTAAACATCTAAGCGCGCGTTAGCAAAATTTCTGCTGGAGTAATTCCGCGATTTTGGGGAGAAATTCCGCGTTTCGGGGACGGAATTCCGAACGGTTACGAAATTTGGAACTCAAATTTCATAGCAGCGCGATGATAGGGATATAGTGATTGCTTATGTCCCTGGTCAACTTTTATATAGGTATACACTTTTTATCCCGGAAAACGGCATGGTTTTCAGAAAATAGTGAAAATACTGCATACTGGGAGGGAAAATTATAGTTATACAGCCCTAACTTAATAATGGCTTATCGGATTGAAAAACAAAAAAATAGGTGAAACTAGTAAATTTGTCGCTGATTCATTTGAGATATAAAGCATCCTCCTGCGTTGTCCTGAAGCTGAGCAATGTTCAAAACAATTATTGAAAGCATCGCCCACAATTTTCTTTCAGTGCTGACCACTGCCAGCAGTCGGGCAGCAGTGGGAATCGTTGCCATAGTGTGTGTGTGAGTAAATGTGCGCGCTCTAACATGATCATAATGCTTTGCATTTCAATGTTCTGCAATCATTATCACCATTTGCGGCTCTCCCACTCAACCAATCTTAACAAATGAGGTGTCAAAAGAAAGGGAATTTTCTAGAGCAGTAATTTGGATTTTTAGTTTATAAATATTCTTAACAATCTCGCATGTAGAAACCTGAAACCTATTTACGAATAAAATGGCTACCTACTGGCCTCTAGTGTCCTAGTGGCTTCTTGTTCCAAAAAATTAGAGCTACTTTTCGTGATAGAGATCCTGATAAATATTAAAATTAAGTGTAAACAAATTGTTTATACGATGTTTATAAAATCAGACATTATTTTCTTTAGACACCGCATTTGTTAATGTTACATTGAAAGAATATTTTTCCGTAATAACTTTATTCATATGCTTTTTTCAAAATTATTTATACTGATGAAGTGTTAGAAACATTGAAATCGGTGCAGCAATAAACTCTCAGGAGCAATGGAGTGGATTCGATGAGTATAATATATGCGATGTTATAATAGTTATAATTTACTTTGTTTCCAATGAAGTGGAGCTACACACCCCATCCGTGTGATGTTTACACATAGCTCGGGATTGTTGGATAGGGATACAGTTGCATCATTTTTTTACTTGATCGTCACATCGCATTATTGGGACAGCTGTTCAATTGAGACAAAATGGTTCTTGACCGAAGTGTCCCAAATAAGCGGAATCCACTGTATATGAAAACTGTCAAATCTGTCAAATCACACACATTTTTAATTTTTTGGTGCTTAGTGCGTTCGTTTACTTTTTCGTAATTTTTCTGTCTTCGAGACAGACCCCCACTCTTTAATCACACATAACATATATGTATATATCTAGTGCAAAAAGTACGCGAACGGACCTATTATGGTTAAATTCAAAATGTATTCTGTCCAATCAAAATCGATCTGCAGAGATCGGGACGGGTAGGTAGATACCTTCTATGCAACTAATTTAACCGTTCGTATCGAATACTATTTCCAAGAACTCGTTAAGTGCCGTTTTGTTGACGCATGTCATACTAAAGGGGTTTTGTTTATAGGAATATACATATTTCTAAATTAATAAAAAAAAGAGAGCTGACGGTTTCGTAGAGCCTAGCAAGTTGGCATGTACATGTGTACATATGTGCTATACAAATCCAGCGAAATTAGAACTTCCTACCTACATCCATATGTACAAATGTATATGTTATGTATTATACCTATACAGCCAAACTGTACTAAAGGCACTATGAATGAAGCCAGAACTACAAATTAAAAGCCACATTCGAATGCCACCTGCTGGCAAAGAAAAACATAACCCCTGTTTTAGTGGGAATCCTATGCGTAGTGAAGTAAAGTAAGATTTTACATTCAATACACATACAACAACCCACTGCGCTTCGCTTTCAATAACATCCGCAGCCGAAGTCAAGTGTCGATAAATGCTTAAGTTCGATTGCACGTTCGACTGTTTGTCTTTGTTTTGACAGCTAATGTCACCGTGAGCAAACACATAGTACCAAATTTTAAAAATAAAAACTAGGCAACTGCGGATCGTTTTATTGGGAATTTTTCACTTCACTATTTATAAATTCCCAATAAAACACGGCTATAGTTAAATGACCACGGCTATACTTGGAGCAATACCGTTTAGTTTTCTCTTGTTTCGTAATTTTTAGTAAGTGTTCCTTAGTCGGGTTTTAGTTTTTTTTACAATTTTACAATTGTTTAGTTTCAGAAAATATGTAGAGTGTAAGTATGTAAGCAATGTCGAGTTCGGCCTTACAAACCGTTTCATTTGATACTCATATTAAGGAGGTCTTACCGATAACGCTAATCCACCATCTTGGTGCGTCCGGCATATAGCATTTTATATGACTTCACTTGGGGTATCGTATTCTACTTGTCAAATCCTTTAATTTAATACCCATATTAAGGATGTAGTAAAAATAACGGTAGTCCGCCATCTTGGAGCGTCCGCCATATCGTATTCACTCACTAAACCCTTTCATTTGATGCAATTATCAAGGCGGTTGTAATTGAATTTTCTGTGACGTCACATAGCCTTGGACGAATCCAACGACACCTTATTTGTTGAAACCCTTCCTCTTGCCTGGTCGGGTAAAAAGGATTCATGCCAAATTCTTGAAGCTCAAAATTATGGTAAATAGAAAAAAAGGTTATCTATAAATCTTCCTGTAACCGGATATTGTGCTTTTGCTCTTGTACTATAAATAGACTGTTTAAAATATTTGTGGGACGGAAACAGGAACACATACCACTGCTCTAGTTTTGAACTGTGTCACATCGAAAAATCACACAATAAACTGGTTGCTACCTTGAACAGAGGGTTCTCTGCTTGAAGCATTAAAATATTGCCATTACGAGGTGCAATCTTATGACTTTTCCCGGTCCTTGAGCTTCGCAACACTAACGTCTTTGGTATTTAGGAATTCCACTTTATCAGAGGAGCTGCAATTAGTCTTCACAGGACTTGACATAAAAGCAGGAATCCGACCATTAATTTCTATTTAACAGTTAAATGTAAAATTTTTGATTGGCTCAAAAAAAAAAAAAAACCATTTACTGTTTGTTATGTATGTAGATGTTATGACCAAAATTAAACGGAAACCACTAAGCAAAGCGAATAACAGGAGTAAATCATTAACCTCCTGTGATGTATCAAGAAGACTGTGGCCAGAATATAACAAAACGTGAACAAGAAAACTTCAGAAAAGACAGGAAATCGCTGTCAATGCCGATAGGTGTGCTAACTAGCCACAACTTGTTACGATATCATCTGAAGAAACTACGCCTGAATGATGATGATATTTGCGGTGATGAGGACACAGCCCATTTCCTCTGTCACTGCCCTAACCAGAACTGCCAACTTAGAAATAAAACCTTAGGCAAATCCTTCTATCGGACGGATCCTCATCAGTCATACTTGAATTTGACAGGGCGACTGGATGGTTGGAACCTAGGAATTAATACTACGGGTGGGAAAACAATATGGGTATCACAATGGGTCCACATGCGGTCCTTAGTGTGATGAGGATGTAATCATTCTTATCAGCCCCTCTAACCTACTGGGTGCCGGGGCACAGAGACATTCCAGGGAATAGTAAAGCGGAGGAACTCGCTAAATTAGGAACAACAATACATACCTTTTCTTCCAGATAAGATAAATATAGGTATGCGGTATTGCTACTTACAAGCTATCATTCAAACTTTACACAGTCAATAAACCCTAACCTAACGTTAGATGGGAAGGCGGACCCCACTTCCCCTACCACAAGACAGAACTGGCATCTAAACTGCTTTAACTGCCTTCTGTCCCTAAAAAGACTACATATAAGTACGATTATTGGTGTCATCACGGGACACTGCCTTACGGGCAGGCACGCAACTAGGCTTGGCATCCTTGAAGAAGAGGAAGAGAGCCCAACACATCTCCTCTGTTCATGCTATCGCGCCATATACGACATATGGCCTGACAATACTCGTATAAATCCAGTAGACCATTTTTGGGCTAAGTCCCCATGATCTATTGAACATTCTACGGCATTGCCAGATTATGTTGGTGGCCTTAGTTGTTCTTGCAACCTAGTGGTCTAGGAAGGTTAGTTTTGGGTCCAACAGGATACCCAAGTATTTCACCGTACTAGAAGGTTTGAGCTGGGTGCCTAGGAACGTAGGCCATCTTATAGGAGGCCTCATCTCAGTCTTGGAGGGATTGACCGATAATGACTGCTCACGACACCATGCTCCAACAATGCTAAGAGCGGATTGCATTCACTCACAGAGTGTTGGTAAATTGCTACCACTGACAATGATGCATACATCATCAGCGAACCAAATGTTGGATATCCTCCCTCGTTAAGTCTTCTCAGTAAGGAGTCAACTAAGAGGTTCCACAATGTGGTCGACAGGACTCCACCTTGCGCAAAGCCTTTTACAGCTTGCACTGTCTTGGAGTAACTACCTAATGAATGAAGCTGTTGTTGATCTGCTCTTAAGCATCGCTAGGATCCAACCGATGAGTATCGGGTCAATTCCTTTTGATCTTAGTGCAGATTCAATAATTCCAAAGGTGGGATTATTGAAAGCTCCCTCAATATCGAGGAATATAGCGAGGCTATAGTGCTTCCGGCCGAGAGCGCGTTGCACCCTGCCGGTCAGCTCCACCAGCGCTGTCTCCGTCGACTTGCCTCTTTGATAGGCATGCTGACTATCATGGATTGGCGCTACACTTAGCGTTCCTATCTTAAGCCAGTGCTACCTTACCTAGGTGAATACTTCTTCAACGATCTCAGTGACCTAGCACAAAATGACTTACAAAGCTCTTAATGGTTCTCATGAGTAGCGGGGAGCAACATCCCCAAGATCCTTAACAATAGGCCTCTATAGACCTAGGTGTGCTGCAAATTGTCACTGGCAACCGCTGCTACCTAACCTAACCTAACGAGATATGTAGACGTTTTACACCTCATAAAATTAAAGAATACTTTTCTCTGCAGTAGTTGAACAAATTGTCAAAAGAAGCAGTCCATGCCTGTACTTTCTTAACTGTTTCTGTTTTCAAGCATAAAAAAAACCCAAGATTGGATCAGATGGTTACCTGAAAATCCATTGTTCCGCAAATTCCGAATTCGACTAATTACCTCAATTCGCATATTTTGAAGGATTTCTACCTAAAATCTATTTTGGGCCTGTTTAGGGATTTAAATGTATCTACACACATATCCATAAAATTGTGGCTAAGGTATTCGTCCCTTTCCAGGTATCTCTGTATAGATGCATGACAGCAGAATCATATTCTCATTACCATTACCTGGTTTCGTATTTAAGACCGGCTCATATATCCATGGGTCACAATGAATAAATTCAACGACAATTGAGACCAATAAGCAGACGTGTATAGAACATACTCGTAAATGCGGGAAAATTTTTACAAAAAAAGTATCGCAGCTGCAACCACTTTTAACCGTCTTCATTCGTTCGTGGTGTGTTCTAAATAAAAATTCAAATTTACCCAAATGACGGCACTTGAAGTCGACCACCGAATCGTCGGTACGACTACGTAGATACGAAAAAAAAAAAAGACTTCAGCCAATGTGGACATTCAAAAGTGCGCATGTGCAAATGATTACCCGTAGTCGACTCGCATTGTCTGTCTGTCTGTCGATCCAGAAGTAATTTTTGTTTTGTCTGTTAGCCAGGTCAATTCTTTCCACACAGCCGTAATCAATTCGCTTTACCCTCACACTCACCGCTGGGACCGCCGAAGTGATCGAGTTCATTATTCATTGGCGATCACAGAACAGCCGAAGCCGAGGAATGATACGAATACGATTCCCACCCTAATCATATGTGTGGCTATGGCTCTGGCGATGACGACGACGAGCCGACGCGACGCGACGACCAAACTCAAGTCGACAGCAATTTGATGGTTCTGACTGAAATGAAAAGTAAATCGTAGGTGATCGTCTTCCTGCGTCAACTGGCACAACTGTCGTTTTGTATAGTTGTCACTCTTTTCGAGAAGCTACGCGACGACGGGGTCAGCGGACGGGTAGGTGGCGGCGTTCGGGGTTGGTGGTTGGTGAGATACGATTTTGCCGTTGAGTGTACAAATTTATAATCCACTGGGACAAGTTTATTGCGCGTGCACACAAACACAGATAAATGAGGGATTCATTTAGTATATAGGTACTTGCGACTATGCCAGGTCAAATTGTGTGGCCATAAAGTAGTGCATATGTACACAGTACAATCGAATGCGGATCGGACCATATGTACACATGAAATTCGTTTGCTAACAACATTCAATTGAATTCGTTTATACTCGTTGTTATGAGCAGAGAAGGGCGTTTCCCCCTTGTAGTCGGTTGCGATGGTGTTGTGACGATGAACGCGGTGATAAGGCTTAAAAGATTTTTTTCTTTCTCTCTCTTTAGAGATGAGGATAATAAGGGTGTAAGATGGGAAGTATAGGAGGGAAATTGCGGTGTTTATACGGGTAGATGAATGCTTGAGGCATGAGTCAAGCGTTTGGAATCGCCGATAGTTGGATTCTCGAACAAAAATGTGATAAATGGAAAAAAAAAATACTTTTACGCATAGGTACTATGACTATCGTGCAAAAATATAAAATGATTTTATTTTACCTTCCACGCTATAATATATATTATTGGACAATATTCTATAGGTACATCGTACATGTACTTATGTATTTATTGGTGGTCATTAAAATAGAGCCATCTCTCTGCTACTAGGAATAGCTTAAATTCTTAGTTAATATTTAGTGTTGCCATATAGCAGGGATAGTTTGCACATTGATAACATACGAGTGGGTGCGCAGCCATTGGGCACTACCGCTAGCAAGCATATTCGTGTCATTTTCATGTCGAATTGGTGCATAAAAAAGTTGCCGAAATGAAATCAGCGAAGGGGACTTCGGTTCGAGATCAGGAATCCTATTGCAACGAACATTTGAGAACTTGAGATTGTGCTCCCAAGGCAATCACAGAAGGAAGGAAACTACCAGCCAGATGATACACTAGACTCTAGTCTCTCTCTAGTGACTAAAGACTATACCTTTTACTTTGAATGTCAGCATGAAAGGTCACCCTGGCTTTGTTAATAAACAGAATAGCCGCTATTGGTGATTATAATTCGACGGATTTGCATTGCTATCTTGAAAAAAAAAAAAAATAATTAAAAGTCAGCAGAATAGATAGAATTTAAAAGGCGAAAGGTTACCGTTAAGATATTCGACTTTTGCTTCATGCAAACTATAGTCCTCGTCAATATTTTGTTCAATTCGTCGATTCAATTTTCTGACTCGTTTGTATTTCTTTTTCGCAACAGACGCACTCATACGACTGATACCCATAATTTTTGATATACAGTGAACTCTCTCATAACCGGACACTGACGGTACCGATAAATTTGTCCTTTTATGGGGAAACAAAATAAATTGACATTCTTTAAAAAAGAAACACAATAGACATATTTGATTTTATAAAGAAACTAATTTTTATGTGATAAACACAAATTACCGAAAAATACTAATTTCAGGCTATGACAACCAAGCGTACAATTACACAAAATCACACATACACTTAGATAACATACAGATCTATTTAAAAAATACTACGGGATTTATGAATGCACATAATTCTTGGATAACACGCTCGTGGACAAGACAGCATATTCCGTCAATGGTTGAGGAAATTAGCGGGTCATGACAATTTTAGGTACAGTGCTGTGCGAAACATTTGCAACTCCAAATGCTAACCCATAAAACTGTAACTTTAACTTTCTTTAGAACAATTTACGGAATAGAGTTATATTATTTTATAAACCTTATTTGTCCTGACCAATTATACATAGAAAAAACAAATTTTTTTTGAGTGTGTAAAAAAATATGTGCACATGTATACAAAAAGTACCAGTATTGACTGTGCAAAACATTTGCAACCAAAGGCATTCCTCCTTTTGATTTAGACTAAGTTTTCATTTTGATAACGGTAAACTTTATTTTTGTCTGTCATTTCATGTAATACTCTTTATCACAGATTTATAGCTCATTTTGTGAGTTGGCTTCATTGTTGTAAGCGCATTAAGTGTTATTAAGTAGGGATCTTGTAAATAATTGTAAAAATGGGTGGAAACAAGTATGGCTCTGAAATCAAATGAAGAATTGTATTTGATTATAATAATGGAATATCGCAGAAAGAAATATGTATAAAATATTCCATCCATAAATCTACCATAAGTCGGATAGTTAAGAGCGGAAGTGTGGTAACACTCCATAAAGGAGGACGGACCCGTAAGACAACGAAAAAAGAAGACCGACAAATTGTCAATTTTTTCCGGAAAAATTCTCAGGCGTCCTCAAAAGAAGCTAAGGTAAGCCTCCAATTAGACGTTGACTCGTCTACAGTTAGACGTAGGACCCTAGAGGCTGGTCTTCGGAGCTACAAACCAGCAAAAAAACCATTTATTTCCAAAAAAAATCTTAAAGCCCGAATTAACGACCCCAAACATACCTCTAAATTGGTCAAAGCTTGGTTCAGCGAGCAAAACATTAATGTACTGCAATGGCCACCGCAGTCCCCAGACCTTAACCCTATTGAGAATTTGTGGGAAATAGTAAAGAGGAGAATTGGAAGACAAAATTTCAAAAAAAAAAAAGAAGAACTTCTCGCCGAGATTCAAAAGCAATGGAAAGCGATTTCTAAAGAATTTATATATAACTTAATTGCTTCAATGCCTAAAAGATGTGCTGCGGTTTTAAAAAGTAAAGGCTATGCCATTAAATATTAGTAATATGTACTGTAAACTAAAAAAAAAATAAAAAATTGCTATTAGTTGCAAATGTTTTGCACAGCTAAAATCTTTATTATATTGTTAATTGTTGTTTTTTTTTATGTTGAATTGAATTAAATGAATTTTGTTTCTTTTCGTTATTTAATATATACATATGCAAGAAGTTAAATCTCATACAAAGTTTTTCATTTAATAAGTTTTACTATTTTTACTAGTTTTACTAGTTGCAAATGTTTTGCACAGCACTGTATGTGAGGACAAGACGGGATACCCTGACGAGAAATACAGTCTACTTCCAGGTTCCGGTATTTTTTCTCCTACCAGAGACAAATTTTCATTTCACTGTGACCAGGGGAATCATTTTTATCTTTATACAAAATTCGCACCTAATAATATAAAATATCTCTCAAAATGCCGGAGATATGCGTGTGTCATTGTAGCGTTCCCCACCGAATCATCAAATCATACACACACACACTCCAGAGTTTACATTTTTGTTTTGTTTCTCTGGAAAGTGTAAAGGAGAGTGGAACCAAACAAAAACAAAATAAAGTATGTAAACATTTTTCCCATACATAGATGTGTTCTGTCCATTCAAGAGAGAGCGACATTCTATTGCGGTTACGAAAATTGGTGTCCGTGTCCGGTTATGGGAGAGTTTTTTATATGAAAAATGTATTTATTTCGGTTCTTTGAAATCTGTCCGGTTATAAGAGGTGTCCGGTTATGAGAGGTGTCCGTAAGGAGAGAGTGCACTGTACTATCACTTAAAATAACTTCTTTATAATTTAAATAAACAATAGTAGTTTCAACGTCTTCCCATTTTAAACTATTTTTTAGTGCCATCCAATAAAAACATGAATGCTTTTACTTTACACCATGGTTAGGTACATCTTGTTGAAAACAACATAAATTCATTTAAGCTGTTGAAAATTATTTAAGATTCATAAAAAAGGAGACTTTCAAAGAAAAAAGAGAACAAAAAAGATCCTTACAGAAAAAGATAGTGTAAAAAAGATCGGAGCTAAAAAAGAGAACATGTCCTCTTTTAAAGAGATACGATGGATGGAATTCGACTTATCGAAGGTGACGCCAAATAATCTCTTCGAGTTATCAAGACATTCGAGTAATAGAAGTTCGAGTTATCAAATAAAAATTACATGTAAATTTCAGTCTTGGCGCTACGAGAATTGCCAACCAATTTCATTCGAGTTATTAAATATTCGATTTATCGAAGTTCGACTGTATATAGATTTGTTTATGCGATCAATATCTTCTTCTACTGCTAGTGTTATGCCTTCACAGAAGGTTTAGACATCAACTGCTTAAATTGATAGATCTATTTTTATATCGTGAGAAATACATTTTTCTGAAACATTCGAATTTGAACAAGCGACGACGGACGATCACAACCAGTAGTGTTTCTTTCAAACCCAGACTCTGCTTTGCTCCAAAAGTCATATCACCCTGTCAGACAGATTTGATTGTAAATCAAAGATCCACAGTGCTATACCATCCATGTCAAATGACTAATCCACTCCATTGTTAGCGGTATGTATCTCAAACATCACTCAAATATTAACCCACAATTTGTATAATGAAAATGATGCCAGAATACAATTATTTCGGTCTGGTAAACAAAGCCACTTGATTAAAATCCCCAAACATCTTCTACATAAATCTCCTTACAAAGTGCATAATTAAATAATAAAAAAAAAAAAAAAACAAAAACATCCTTCAAGATATTTCTTCTATCCCAAAGGACAATCAAGATACATAGCTTCCCCGCATCATCCAATGTTTAGTGCAAGTAGAAAAAAAAAGTAAATCCCCGAAATCCTTCTGATAATCCGAGCCGAGCCGTCTGGCAGACACAATTATAATCTACCTGACCTCTCGTCATTTACTCGTATGTCCTTGTACTTTCTCTCATCCATGTGTGTGTCTATCTTCCTACAGATTGCATTAAATAAGTAGGATACAACATGCGACTGGTATTAAACACCAATTACACACTAAATGAATGTGAACAATTGTGTACATTTTAATTAACCTTTTTGTGTGCTGGGCTGGCCGCCCCTAACTCCACTCCTCCCTGCCTGCTGATCCGATCCTGAAACTCGATTGTACAAGGATTAAGTAATTTAACACACATGTACACGGTGTGAGTATAGCCAAAGTAGGTCCTTCTCACCTCCAGGATATCAACGGGTGGCACAATCGAACAAAAAAGAACCAACTGCATGTGTTGCTACTGCTGCAGCACCTTAGTCTGATATTCCCAAGTAATTAGTAATCCACTTGATACATTCGCAAGGATACATAAGGACAACAAGATACTTGCATTGGGTTACTAACTAACATATGCGGATCTCAATTGCATTAGAAATGTAATTAAGGTATTTGCTGTTTTTCTTTTTTGCGTGAGTGGAGGGCACATCGCGTGTGTTAATGGAATCAAAACTTAATTCCCCGCCTTAGAGTTTAACGGATGCACATATACACATACCCCCAATGGATGTATGTATGGATATGTGAAAGTGCCACTTCGGAGGTGGATTCAAACGTATAAAGTGTTTTGCTGTTCAATGTTCAGTGCACTTTGTGCGCACCGAGTGAATGAGGCTAATTGATGTCGTTTCCAATTCCATTTCCACTCTCGATGCAAGTTGATTTCGAAAGCAGATTGAAGTATCCATCCGATGCGATGCCAACGAGGAGGGTTTATCTTTTATTTTGTTTTTGCCAATTAACCGATTGGTGGAAGTTGAAAATTTAAATGAAAATTTGTGGCGTGCGGTTTCGTGTCCTTGTGTGTTTGGAAAATGTTTTCTTTTGTTTTTGTTATTAGCTTGGAATGGGGTGTCATGGAAAAGGATATTGTGGGTTAAATGAAGGTTAAAATTGAGTTTTGATTTACAAAATGCTGTAATAATATACTCGTACGTATTTAATTAAAAATATAACAAAGTTTAAAATAAATTCAAAGTGTAAATGCGGACGCATACTCTGCCCCAATAGAATTGTCAGTACAGGGAAGATGGGATGTTTGCCTCTCAGAATGGTTGCTATAGCTTACATAAGCCTGTATTTTTTTTAAGCTCCAGTTGGATACCGTAGTTATATTTGGCTTCAGCAGTCATAGGTAGAACCAAGCCTAGCTTCCCGCAACCATTTGTGTGTGCGCGTTATATTTTTGCACGATTGGAAGGGACCTACAGCTTTCTGCCATCTCCGAACGGCGAGTTGGAAAGCTTTACATGACAAATGATACTCTTGGTCTTGAATGCTTGTCAGGCATTCGGAAGAGGTGGACACTGTGAAAAAGTTTTGAGGTATTTGCGGCGGGATTCGAACCCAAGACCGCTGGCTCAGTAGTCCGACGCACTAAGCACTTGCGCTACGGTGGCCACTCCATACCGTAGTATGCATAACAAATCTCTGCAAATCGGCGAGCAGTACAGTAAAACCCGCTTAAGTGAAAAGATTCACAAATCGTCGTGTATACTTACATACAAACTACCTCGCTTATCTGAAACTCGCATGTGAAAAACCCGGATGACTGAAATAAAAATTCTTCAATCTTTCTATTTTGCTTTGGAAAACAACTCGTTTAACTGAACAATTTAAAATCGAATAGAACAAAAAAAATTTGTAAACGCACGCTGAATTGTTTCATTTTATTTTCACCTCCACCACCGTCATCTACTTCTCAACATGATAATTAGCAAACGCTTACAACACGTTTTTCAGCTGTTTAAAGTCGATTTTATAAAATACGAGGTTTGCTTAACTGAAATTTGTTTCAGTATAATCTCGGTAATCCGGACAATTAAAAACCAAGCATTGTCCGAAATATCGAAATGATTACCAAGACACCTACTGCTAAGCTCATGTTTTTAAACCTTTATTTTTTTTATTTTTTTTATATGTATGTTTATGTTATAAACATTTTTAATGATTTTGAACAAAATTTGTAATTTTTACTTGTCGAAGTTTTATCGAAGTTTTCTTTTTATATGCAACATCTCTCAGGCCGACAAGTTTTAAAATACCCCCAGCGCTAAAATCCTGCTCTTCTACATATTTAATATATGTGTTAAAAGCAGATATAGCTGCAGAATGCAAAATGTTTCGGTCTTGGATTTCAACTTAATTTTCATCGCAGCTACTGCTATCGAGATCATCCGTGACGCCATTCAATCACTGATCGATTTCGCTGTCATAATGAATATCCGGTGCTATTTCGACTAATAAGTCAGCTATTTCCGTTGAGCTACTGGAACGTAACATTGCAAGAGGTAGATCATCATCTGAATCCCATTCTTCGTCATAAAGAATTTTGTTGAAACATTTCTTAAGGACACCTTCATCCACCATATTCCAAGCGTTTGAACACAAGATAGCAACATCTGATAGTCTGCATTACACATTGGTATAAGAAAAAAATAGAACTTTGTTTTCCATAGGAAACCGCTGTTAATTTATAAAACCGGGAAATCGCCGTAGAAATAGCAGACAAAAAAGAATAAGAAAAAATAATTGTCCGGATTTATGAGGTAAATCATAAGCCAACTGTCCGGATTACAGAGTCAACAATAGAAAGCAATTGAGTGTCCGGATTACCGCGTTGTCCGGATTAGCAAGTGTCCGAATTAACGAGATTGTACTGTATTTGAGATCTGCTTAAGTCAAATCTATTTTTCACATATCCGGGATCCGCTTAACAGAACATTTTTTTTCAGTTATCCGTGGTCCGGTTAACTGAAAAACCCGCTTAAGTAAAAATTTTTTTTTTGATTTTTTGTCGTTTCACCTAAGTGGGTCTTATTGTACTCGTATGTTATTATTTGCTGATTCCAAAACAACACAAATTATTGAACATTATGTACAGTGGCGAGCAAAATAATAGCAGTGCTACTTTGAAAACACCATTTTCCTTAATATTTTTTTTGTATTTATATTTTTTGCGACTTTTACTGTAATACTATACTTATCAACAATATGTCGTTCACGTGACGCCATATTGCAATGGTAAGCCCTCACTTTTGCGTTCAAATATCAATCGGTAGTGCATCTCATACTTTTTTAAGGGAGCAAAATAATAGCAGTGCTTATTAGATTTCGGTATACAAATTTTGTTTTGACTTGATTTTTGGATCTTAATTATAGAAAAGTAAGTTAAAACCTTCTACTTTTTATTTTTTATCAAACTGTAGTAAAACCGATTAATTTGATTCGATAAAAGTGGGTAGTGCACACCATAGAAGCGCGAGCTAATTTAATTGCTTATAAAAGTCTTAAAAACGTACAAACAAATTAAGGAACTCTTGGGTGTAACGCTAAAATCATAAGCAATGCTGTAAAATATGAAATGAAGGTTAAAACTTGCGGCCGAAACAAAATACTGCATCCGTCAATGGTGAAACGTGTTGTAAGGTACTCTAGGACACATATTTCTGCAGCAGTTACCCAGATGGTGGATTTGACATGTGGTATTCATACTTTTAGAAGACGACTGAGGGAACACAATCTCAGTGCTTGAAGTCCCCGAGAAGTCCCACTTCTCAAGAAAATGCATGTATCAAAAGGGCTGAGGTTTGCGAAAAAGCATTTGTCGTGCCTCCTGAGAAGTGGAGGAATATAATGTGTACTGATGAGACCAAAACCTTTCTGTATGGCTGAAAAGTATCTCGACTGTATGTCAGGCATCCACCCAATACAAAATATGATCCAAAATTCACAATAAAAACTAAAAAAAACTCGGTGGATCTAGTACCATGATTTGGGGATGCTTTTTATAGTATGGTATTGATCCAATATCGTGGTATAAAGGTATAATGGACCAGCACTCATACGTTGCTATATTGCAGAACATCATGTTGTCATATGCCGAACACGAAATGCTACAAAAACCGGTTTTCCAGCAGGACAACGACCCGAAAATCACTAGCCGAACAGCTAAACAATGGTTTCAGGATAATATGATTGAGTTCATGGAGTGACCTGCTCAATATCCCGATCTCCATTCGATTGAAAATCTATAGGCCTTATATAAAAGAGATAATGTACTGCACAAAAAACCAAAAAATAACGAGTTGTGGGGGGTAGTTTAGCAGTCTTGGGGATCAATATCACCCGAAAGGTGCCAGCATCTTGTAGACTCTGTAAAACGGTTTTGGGCAAGTGTAATAATTAATAAAGGCCATGCCACTAAGGACTAGTATATTCTTAAAAACACCTCATACTAATTTATTTAAATTCAGTATTTTTTTTTTACGTTTTTGATCAAGTAAGCTGGTGAAGAAAGAGCACTGCTATTTTTTTGCTCGCCCTTTTTTAAACTGCTATTTTTTTGCTCGCAGCTGTACGTAGGGAATCACAAAAGAGACCCTTAGTTGATTGAATAATAAAATACAAAAATAATTTTAACTTTAGATATAATCTTCACCTTTTTTTATTTTCCCCACATGATTTACATTTATTTTAATACATTTCTTCATCCGATGGATCCATCTTTCAAAACAGCTTTCAAAATCCTCTTTTTGGAGCTTTTCGATTTCGACAAGCTGACTTCTTTGAATATTTAAGGTGATGATTTAAAATTCGTGATACAGCCATGGCATTCAAGCCCAGCTCATCCCCTATCATCTCCTGTGTCATCCTGGCATCTTCGTCAATTTTAGCCTTCACCAGGGCTACATTTGTATCATCGCGTCGATCGAGGATTTGGGCCGACCTTCACGAGATGCGTCCTCCACAGAAAAATGGCCAGTCTGGAAGCTTCGAAATCACTTTGAAATAGTTATCTACAAAAGATAGTGCATTTATTCCGTATGAATTTTGGCATTCGTGCAGAATTTTTCCTGGCGTGAGTTGACGTCGAAATCCGAAGAGAATGGCAAACCGAATTTCTTCCTGTGTTGGCGGTGGAACTTCAACCGAGCTTACGTCACTAATTTTTCTCTTTCTGGTCTCCATTTTTACCTATTGTTCTGAAATTTTGAAATAAATATTAGGCGTGTTTTTTTTGTAACCTGTATAGGCTAAGCATGTTTCAGCAGCATGTTTACCCATGTTAAATACAACAAAACCTTAGCCTGGATAGTTATCGAGTCTTATTTTTACTCTGAAAGCTTTTTCGAAGTCTTTATAGGTTTCAAAAAAAAAAAAAAAACCGATTGTAAGCTACAGAAATGCATTTTTTTTTTCAAAAACTACAAAATTGATTCCAACTAAGCGAACTTTTGTTATACAATAAAGATAATTGTTTACAAAATGGGTACCACCTCGATTTCGATGAAATTTTAGTATGATGTAGAAGCATATTTACATTCAATGTTATACATATATCGATGAGCTTACGAGATATAAGCACAAACTCCAAAAAAAACTATTAATTTTCGCACCCAACATATACAGTCACTCCAAACCAAACTCGGACACCTAGGCCATCGTTGTTCCAACACTGAGAAACAAGCTTTAGATGCAACTGTAAATAACAAAATAAACATTTTCAGTTATGATTTTTGTTGTATTTTCAATAACAGAAAACAAAAAGTTAATTAATTAATTTAAACAAAAACAATGAATAAAAACAAAAGAACTCATCGATTTTAATGCACAAGCCAAACTCGGACAGCAACGTTAACGTAAATACATAGTATCGAAGTACTCATTTGTTTAACAAATCTTTTAAGTATTAGTTGTTTGTTTGTAAGCCTTTACTGTTTACTATCATTTTTAATCTTGTTGGCATTGATTCAATAAGTTTTTTTTTTTTAAATTTGGGTCGATTTTTTCCCATTCTTCTAAAAAAATGTTTTTAAATTAATTGTTAATTGGGATGGGATTTTTTCGGGTCCTTTCTTTGAGTTGTTACCACAAATTCTCAAAAGGATTTATGTCTAGAATTCGTGGTGGAGTTTGCATAACGTGGGGACAATATTGTACAACAGCAACAAGGGAACATTATGGGCCTTGTGCTTCGGGTCGTTGTCCTGATAAAATTGACACCCATGTTCAAGTCCCAATTTTTCCAAACTAAGAGTCTGAGTTGCTTTTAAAATATCTAGATATATTTTCTGGTCCATTTTTCCTTCGATAAAATGCAGTTTCACTCGACGTCCAGGCCCAGCAGCTGAAAACGACCCCCAGACCATCACTGACCCGCCACCAAATTTGACTGTTGTCCTCAAATTGTTAAAAGGAGCTCTTCGTTCGCTTTTATCCCTATTATTGGTTTACCATCAGAGCAAAAAATAGTAAATTTACATTAAACAATATATTTTTCCAGAATGAAAGAAAAAAAAAATTTTTCCAAAATGAAAAATCTTTATTTTGATGCTCTTTTGCGAACTGCAGTCTTTTTTTTATTTTATAGACTTATAAATGGCTTTTGTCTAGCTCTTGGACCATTAAATTCGGCTTTTTGAAGAATATTTCTAATGGTTGACGGACATGCTTTCTTTCCTAGTTAGATTTATGCATCTCTAGCACTCAAAAAAGGATTAGTCTTCACTTTTGTTTTACCAAGATGCGTTCTTCTGCTTCTGTAAACATTTTATTGTGGACTTTTTTAGCTTTATTTTCGAAATGTTTTATGTTACGGTATCGCTTGTTTATATCTTGGACCGTTGAATGGCTTCTGCAAACTATTTTAGCTATCTCCCGCACAGATTTTCCATTGCTTGATTGATTCACTGTGTAACAAAAATTTGTTTATGTTATTTTTTTGTTAGTTTCTGCTTGCTTATGATATTGCAAGCACATTTTGAGTATTCATTCGTTCTAACTGTTAGCTTTATGGTAACGGCATCGCGAAATGTGTTAACGGAGATGCAAGCAGAGCAAGCCTATCATTCGACCTCTGCAAGCTAATGTGAATGGTCTTAGTTGAGAAAATAAATAAAAATGATTTATTTAATTATGGAACAGTCGTGCTGACACCGACAACTATCGTACGAAAAGATGGCCGCTAAGAGAAGCCTTTATACTATATCTGATGCAAAAAAAACGTGATGTTCCACCTATTGGTAGATTCAGGAAAAGTACTTATACCCCCGCTTCAAATCAAAGGAACGTGATGCTTGGACAGCATTCAGGGAAATAAAAGGAGGAAATATTAAAATAAAAAATTATGTAGAACTAGTAGAAAACTTAGTGGATAGGTTAAGTATATTACGATGCAGGATGTCGCTATAACTACATGTTCTTTACTCTCATTTAGATTTTGTTTTAGTGAAAACGTGGGAAGCATTAGTGAAGAACATGCTGAGACGATTCTCTAAGACATCGCTGCAATGGATGGCCGGTCCCAGGGCAAATTGGATGCCAATATGATGGGCGACTACGTCTGGGGCCTAATGAGGAACAATTCCGAAATCCACAATAGGAAAACGCGAAAATTTCTGCACTTCTGAAAACATAGAGAAGTGTCAATATTTTTTTTGGTTAGATATAATGATAAGTTATTAAAATTTGGAGTAAAATTTTGAGTTAAGTTTTTTTTAATATTTTTTTTTTTAATTTACAAAAGTGCGAAAATGCTCAAAAATGCAAACTTTTCGTTCAAATCCGGAGGCAATAGTTAAAACTTAAGAAGAACTTTTGGCATTTTTGAAATGAGCTGACATATACCAAGCATAAACAATCCAAAAATCTACATAAACAAACATTTTTTGAAATTTTGTTACACAGTGTTATTATTAATTAATTATCAGTTCCCGAAGCTCAGTGGATGTTTGTCCTCTTTGTATTCCTATTTTGCCAAAGTAATGATTTTATTTTAGTGACAGAAAAAAATTTCTAAGAAATTATAATTCCCCTCATTACATTCAGCATGAATTTATATGCACATATAATATTTGGATGTTTTGAAGGCAATATTACACCGCTGTCCAAGTTTGGCCTGTGCACTAGAATTGTTGAGTTATTTTGTTTTTATTCATTGTTCTTGTTTAAATTAATTAATTAACTATTTGTTTTCGGTTATTGAAAATACAATAAAAATCATAACTAAAATCTTGTTATTTATAGTTGCATCTCAAGCTTGTTTTTCAGGGTTGGAACTTCGATGGCTTAGGTGTCCGAGTTTGGCTTGGAGTGACTGCATCTTGCGCAAATAAACATTCGTTATAAAAAGCACAAAAAGCGAAAAATTGTTGAACTGCATTGTAACTGTTTCTCCAGAAAAATAAAAAAAATGGGAAACACAAAAACCAAACAAATTCATTAATTGGTTCTCAAAGCATAAAACCCCAAAGCTCTTTCACAAAAACTACAGAAAAAGATGTAAAGATTAGCTTTGACTTAATAATGGTAACACTGTTTCAATGTTTATATTTTCCATAAAAACATCGATAGAGATGGAGAAATATCGATAGTCAGTGTCATCGATAGTTCTCGATAGTTCGCTTTTGACTATCGATAGTTATCGATATGGATCGATAGTTTTTTCCTCTTAAGGGTAACATTAAGAAAAGTTCAATGCACCATATCCTTACATAGTATAAAGCAAAGTCCCGATCGTTGTCATATTACGTTTGTAGTAAAGGATCTCAAGAACCGCTGAATAGATTTTAACGATTCTTTTGGTATAAGATTACTAATTTCTCGGAGAAGGTTTATCAATTTGCTTTGAATTAGATAAATTGTTAGTTTTAGAGTTTAGGAGACTTCAAATGAGAAAACGAAAATTCAATTTAAAACAAACGGCTATTACTTCAGAACAGCTTCTTCCATGTGATTGATATTTACTCTCAGCTTAATTGCATTCAATACGCAGATTTAAAGACCAAAATCATCTGTACAGTTACTAGAAGCTGAATAATAGTACAAAATACATTCCAGTCGTTTTTATTTTTTAATTTTTTTTCAAGCAGAAGCTGAATCACAGATTCACAGCACTCAGTGACAATCGTGTGGCGTTGATGAGGAGTTTTTTTTTAATTCTCTCATTGCACCCCTTTCGTATTTCTATCATTTGTTTTTGATTTTTTTTTCAAAGCATACTGAGTGACTTTTTATGTGTATCAGAGCACTCAGTGGCAATCGTGTGGTGTTGATGATGAGTTTTTTTTTGTAATTCCCACATTACATTCATTTTCGTATTTCTAACATGCGTATGCGTAGTGGGTTTTTGATTTTTTTTTTTCAAAGCATACTGAGTGACTTTTAATGTGTATAACAGTCGGAGGCGTAGCACACAGTGGCAATCGTGTGGAGTTGATGATAATTTTTTTTGTAAGTCGCGCTCCTCCGAGACGGCTCGACCGATTTTCATGAAATTGTTTGTGTATACATATTTGGTAGGTAAGGTATGAGAATGGGTTGTAAAGTATATTTCATCTCGCTATGTGACGCTGGAGTCAAGTTATTAATGACCAAAAATGCTCATATCCACAATTTATTTTGGTTCAGTACCAAAAGAGAAAATTATATAATAAAATCTGGACCCGATAGGTGGCGTTGGAGCTAAGGTTATTAGATATATATATAAAAAAATGAATGTATGTATGTACAATGTACATCTTTATGTTTGCTTTTTAAAGACTCGGAAACTACTCAACAGATTTTGGTAAAATGTTCAGAGTACGTTTTTCTTAATATGGAATACAACATAGCATCAGTGCGGTTACTCAACACCCGGCGGTTTTGGTAGCTGTCATACAAAATTTCGTAATTTCAGGTGAAATGTGAATATGAAACATTTTGGTCAGACAGACAGCCAGACAGACAGCCAGACGGATATAGATAGATTGACAGACAGACAGATAGATAGCTTAACAGACAGACAGACAGGCAAACAGACAGACAGACAGAGCATCCGATTCTTTGAACTAAATGACAATGTATGTATTGAAAGTAACACTATATTTTTTGGACACGGGCGAAGACGGGCGGGACAGCTAGTTAAATATAAATAAGCTTTTCTCACAGACATAGAGAGATAAGATTCTAATGTCGTTTTCCGTTGGTTTCACTCGGGGGTTCACTCATTCTGAATCCAATGGAACACCAAAACCGCTTCTGCTCAATTTTGAAGTTTTTCCTTATGTTTTCGCTTCTTGAGTGGATTCTGACTTGAAATCGAGAAGCGAAATACTCTTCTTAGAATCGTAAGAAGCGAAATTTATGTGTCAAAGCAACGATTTCAGAAGAATTCGTTTTGATTCTGGACGTTTCCGGACGTCCAATGGAAAATGACACAAGTTTCTAGGTTCAGTCGTCATAAAATGCATACCTGCCTACGTACATATGTATACACAGAGAGAATTGAGACACCAACTCCTTTTTGTACGTTGTTGACTCATTAAATGGGGAATCCCCTTATTAAGTTAAAACCGCTTTGTCAGTTGACTTGTTAGATCGGGTTCCTCTGTGATACTTTGTACATACTCTGTTCGTTAGGTATCGACAAGTTAAAGAGATTTTTGAAATTCTATATTAAATGGTTTTCGATAGTGGAAACTATCGATTATAATCGATAAATATTTAACTATTTAAATATTATTTGAACTGCGTATCTTACTACTAATAGTGTCCTTGCGTAGAAGCAAAACATCCCGAGTGCCTACTCCTCGTGTGAGCTCCGAATCGTACTTGACCGCTTTTGTTAGTTTAACCGGTTAAGTCATCCTTTTCTATCCTCATTCCTAGGAACCGGACTTAGCTACAATAGTTAAATGGCAAAGATTTTTGATTCATCTCAAAAACTGTCAGCTCACCGAAATTATTCCAATACATTAAACTACAGTTACCCAAAATAAGAAGAAATAAGAAGAACTACTAGCTTCTGATTTTTATTATCTTCTCAAATGGCTGTTGTACAACTTCTAGGTTTTGGTATGTGAATATTTTTCTTGTTTTCCAATAACTTATACCTACCAAAATACTTAAGTCAACCGAGATCCTATCAACTTTCTTTAAACGGTGCACCAATTCGAATCGTAAAACGTACCGAAACTATTCATCTCTTTCTGGTTTGGTTTTTTAGAAAATCCTCGCTTTGATGAAGAACTTCCAAAACGGTTCTGGTCGACCGAACAGAAGATAGAAGTAATTTAATACCGAACTGAAAAAAAAGAAGGAAGTTAGCCAAGGAATTTATACCCATTCAAGGATATCACAAACATATTTAAACTGTGGAAACGGAAAGGGGGTTAAAGCAAGCGCGAGGAATTGTTGTGTGCTTCGCAACTAAACTGGAATGTGATGCTTTCCTTGTGGTATTTCGAATGGGAATTGAAAAGTTGTCAGTGGTATGTTTTGTTATAGTATGATGGAAGGTTTAACTGGGATGCGTTCTGCAATTCAATGAAAGACGAGAACTGACTCTAACCAGAATGAAAGGAAAGTACTTTATTGGAATTACGATGGTATTGCGTTTCATAAAAATAGCAAAAAAAAAAAAAAATGGCTGGACAATATCCACTGAATTGGAATAGAATTGTTTTGCTTTGAAGTTATCACAAAAGTTGCGGATACTTGATAGTGCGATAGTTTATCTATAAAACCACTTGGATGTTATAACTAAAAGGAGATTATAATCCTCCATTTAACTGCAGGAGGATATAATATCCGAGACTCAAACCAACCAGCAGTAGCTTCTTCCAAACGTAAGAGATGGCGTAATTTCTTCTTCGTTTTATGTGTGTTGCAACTGCACCCGAGCTATATATGTTACTGTTCCCTCATCTTGTATCTCCATTTGAATAAGAGATTATTCTTATTTTCGGGTTTGGAGTTTCTTCAGTTCTGATCAGCGAATTCTTACGCCATCTGGAAATGGTAATGTGGAGCTCCGAAGATTCAAACCTAGCAACTGCAGCTACCCTTTTTGTTGGAAGATTTAACTCTAACTTAAGTTTTAGGGGGACTTATCTTAATTTTCGGCAAAGTCGGGTAAAAATGACTTTAGGTGTAGCTGCACGTAACACTTAATACTACATGAAGACTGGTCACACCCAATTATTCTTATAAATATGGTTCAAGCTATAATCCTTCGGTCAACAAACTTTAAACAGCATTAAGACTGAGTCTATGTTGATAAAGGCTAACGGATGCTACTTAGCTCTGGACGTGTGTCCTTTTGCTGGGTATTAGGCCGAAAATATGATAAGATCAATAAAGTTCTTAAATAATATTATTCATCGGTTAATTTATGTTTTAATTTCGTTGGAGGATGAAATAGCGAATCCTTGTCCTTACTACTGCAACTGACTGGTAGTGAAATAGACGCACATGAACAAGAAGTGGGATTTAAAGTCTTTCTTTGAAGTAAAAACTTCTTATGTCTCGCAGTAGAGATCAAAAGATCTGAAGAACTTCGTTATTTTTATGTTAAAATCCTGCTCCATAGCTGATGCGGCGACCTGAAAGAAGATCACAGGATACCATAAATCCAAGAGGACATATATTTTTCCAATAAAGCCTATTATGTCCTTGGTAGATGTATTTTTCAATTCGTGAAGACTAAGAGACTCTTTATGGAAGATAAGCGTCTGACTCTGAAAAGTGCTGGTCATTCGCAGAAGACGTGCTCGGCCATTTTGACAAATTCGACGCTAGGTCTCGCTAGACAGGCTCAACTTGTGGTACTATAGATTACAGTAATCTGATAGGAAGATATATAGATACCTAATGACCTTCTTATTATGGTTAAGAAGTTCATTAAAAATTTTGTTAGTTTGGCCTCGAGCCTTTGAACATTTAAAAATCACTTTGACCAATAAATCGAAACCAACTCATTCATTGCACACACACCAATATATGTACACCTCATGACCTATTATCGAGTATTGATCGTTACAATAGTAGAGGCCTCATATGCCAGGTTTTCAGGGTTTCAGGGTCACTAAAAAAAGAGCTTAACCCATTTTAGCCTAACGTTACATAAATGTAACACTGGATCACCTTATTTGTTTAAAACAATTACTATTTGTTTTCATCGACTTCTGAGTTTAAAGTTTATGCAATGTAAAGTGTAAAGGATTCTAAAGAGAATAACACGAAAATACTGCATTTTGGTTGTGATTTTTTTGACAATAGAAGATTTTTTACATATTTGAATTTGAGTTGATAGTAAAATGGGGATGAGCGGAAGGTTAATTATTTTAGTGAACTTACTGTATATTGTAAGAAAAAATATGAATGTTGTGTTATTGTATAATATGTATAGAAGCAAATACCTGAAACAAAAATATTTTTTGGAAATCCGTTTGCCTGATCGCTCGGGTTTTTGGATGCCGTTACATATATGTAACGTTAGTCCGCATATAACATAACATAATTTGTGACAGAAAATACATTTATGTAACATAAGTCCGTATGCAGAAGGCTTTGTATCTGATTACTTTTTGTATTATTCGTCTTGGTAGGATAAAACAAAGAGGTTACAACGGAACTGGAACCATCCGGGAAAATTGCATTCCGGCTTCCTGTCAGTTAAGAAATAAAAAGGAATTGAAGAATGGAAATCGTGGTACAATTGAATTGTAATTCTGCTGAAATGGGTTGACAGTTCCATTGTGAGTGTTGCGTCTATACTTTTGGGAAAAAATCCAGTTACAAAAGTGTCCACATATTTCCGGAAAGAGCATAAGCTATGGATCTTCCACGACCCTATGCAATTGCATGGTATAATGCTAACATGGGTGGCACGGACCATATGGACTGAAATGTAAACAACTACCGAATAGGTGATAGAGGGAAGAAATGGTGGTAGTCCATTTTAACTTGGCTTTGACTGATAGATGTTTCAAATCAAAACGCTTGGTTACTCCACAAAAAAGCTGGCTCCAATTTACCCGGACTTCAGTTCAAACATTCGATAGCACGGTTTTATTGGCGGACTCTTGGTGACCCGAAACCTCCTGATGGTTTTCGTAGACATAAAATGGAAACCGAACATGCTAATGCTCGCTACGATCGAGTGGATCATTTGATTATTAAGATCCCCAATAAAAAAAGATGAAGTGGCCACCGTAGCGCAAGTGGTTAGTGCGTCGGACTACTGAGCCAGCGGTCTTGGGTTCGAATCCCGCCGCAAACACCTAAAAAGTTTTTCACAGTACCCACCTCTTTCGAATGTCTGACAAGCATCAAAGAGTATCATTTGTCACGATTGAGCTTCTCAACTCGCCGTTCGGAGTCGGCAAAAAACTGTAGGTCCCTTCCATTAGTGCAAAAATATAACACGCACACACAAATGGTTGCGAGAAGCAGGCCCAGGTTCACCTCGAGCTGTAGCGCCAACTAAGTAAGTAATAAAAAAAGATGAAGATGTGCAGGTTCGCTATGCAGATCACACTGTACTACAATGTGTTCTAAGTGCTATGTAGGCTTATGTGTAGCTTGCTTCCAGAAAAATCATTACATATCTTTAAATTTATGAAATAAATAAAAATAATACTGAAATAAAATGCACCGTGGTGTAGTGGTAAGTGCGCTGGACTACTACGCAATGCTGCCCGGCCCAACACCTAAAAGATTTTTTTCACGGTACCACCTCTTTCGAATGTCTGACAAGCATTCAAAGAGTATCATTTGTCATGATGAGCTTCTCAACTCGCCGTTCGGAGTCGGCAAAAAACTGTAGGTCCCTTCCATTCGTGCAAAAATATAATACGCACACACAAATGGTTGCGAGAAGCAGGCCCAGGTTCACCCTGAGCTGTAGCGCCACCTAAAGTAAAGTAATACTGAAATAAAATACATGATTTGCTTGCATGTATACAGTCTTATTATTTATTATGCGATGTTTGTGGTATCAGGACTAACGTTACATATATGTAACGGCCTAGTGTGACCAAACCTTATAAAAAAAAATTTAAAAAAAAATCTGATCTAGGTTTCTGCACACAATACAAGCCGCGCCTTAAAATTTCAGGTTTGTATCGAATATTTTGGACTCTCGTCATTAACGGGTTAATATTGCGAGCACATACTAGGGTCTAGATTGTAAGTGGAGTCCGGGAAGGCTGTATGCGAAGACCTCTTCTTTTTTTTGTGGTGATTACGGACGTCCCCCTCAATTTGTTTAAGATGATTATAAGTAGTGGAAACCTACTGGTTTTAAACAAATTGAAAATATATTTTCCGGGTACAGCATGGCATTACAACCATGCCCGCTCAAATTCACGGTACGCAAAAACTAAAGAGAAGACGGTTTATAAAAAATCTTGCCAAACAGAGATTACATTTAGGCCGTGTGTCAATTGGGCTAAAATTTTATCTTTATGTGAACACTAGTGCACTACATTTGTCTACCGACAATCGATTGGGAAAACCGAAACAAATACAAAAGCTCTCGTCGTCTCTCTCATGCCTTCATGGGTATATACAAATGTCAAAAATTAGCCACGGGATAATTTCTATGCAGCTTTAGAGCCAGCTAATTTTTAAAGTCTATATTCACCAAACAAGTGTCAAAAATTGGCCAGTGGATACAAATTCTAACGCAATTGGCACATTCCCTTACCCTGCTTGAATGGTGCGCAGTATAAAGAACTACTGTCATACATTTTGATAGATAAATGGCTGGATATTTTCAAATCTGGATTTTCAAATGTAGATGCTTTTGCCAGTCTACCATCGGAAAAGCCCAATGTCTTAGGTATTGAGTGTTTTGGACTCCGGATTTCGAAGCTCAATTCCAAGAAAAGTATCTCCCTCCACACGTTGGCAAGCAAGCAAGACTCAGACGCAGAATTTATTTAATTTCAGAAAATCCGTTACCACTTCCAGGAATCTGTCAAATGTGTGCGTCTCTGTTTCTTTTCTACAAACAAGAAAAACCGCAAAACTTGTTCATATCCAGCCAACCCTTGCATCCTTCGGGAGAATAATTTCTGATAATATTCCAAAATTAGCAATATTGTGACAAAACCGATTTCACATCACTTAACATGTTAATCTCGGTCCTATGCACATCCCTATTCGCATCCTTCGATCATTGCTAAGGGACATTTCGTGGTTTTCCAAAGTCCTCCCACCCAAACCCCACTTTCGATTCTTTCATGGTAATGAGGAGTTGCCTTGGCTGAGAGCCGTGTACGATATCCATCGTCAAAATCAAGTCCGTACTCACTCCCAATTGAAACTGGAAGGGATGACAACAAGTGCATGTGGTCAATCATGGTCAACCGTGTGTATAGAAGTCGGTGTCATTTTCCACACACACACACATACACTTTGGGAACATAAAGTGACATCGAACGTCTTGGGGGATGCGAGATGATATCTCACCACAGATTTGCGTGTTTTGAAGTCACAACCAGAAATAATATCCTTAAGGGATAACGGGCGTTATTTTATTTCTGTTTTTTTCTTTATCTTTTGTTTGGCCGATAACTGACAAAATGAAGTGTGACAAGTGCGGTTAGCTTGATGTGGCATACCCGTATACCGTATATGAGTGGTTGAGTACTTGAAGGAAATTTTTTGTTTTCCTAGGAAGTATCTGCCCTCCAACTGTCTATCAATATGAGAGCGCACTTAAAGGACCTAGATACTCTACTTTTTTTGAGGGGGTGGTGGTTGAATGTACCCCAAACAGTGGTTGATTTTTTTCCTTATTTCTCATTTCATTTATTAATTTTTTAAAATATTTTGTTTCGAGTGTAGAACAAACTTTATAAGATTTCGAAATTCATATTAAAAAGGCAAGGGAACTGTGAGATGGAACGGTCTTGCTTTCCATATAGATTTTGAAATCTTATCTTGGTTTCATTATTTACTGGATTCGAATCTGGTTGGAAACCTATTTTAAATTACAGATTTATAGTCGACTAAATAATACCGTTCAAGTAATGAGAATTGAATCCCAATGTTTGCCTCTATGTCAACTTCCTTTTAATATAGATCCACTCAGTGCTGCCAAACAGACACTAAAAGCTGTCAGAGAAATGTAAGATTTAAAGTGGGATCCAGCAAAGCTATGTTGTGGCCCAAAAACACTAACCCGATGTTGTTTTGCTATAGGTACCTACATACATATCTTTGAAATGAAAGGACATAATTTCATAAGTTTTTTAAATATTTATGTTTTTTCGATCAAGTGGGTACCGCCATTGCTGATGACCATTTGGGCTCTTTTACCGCATTTTTAATCGTTTTGGTGAGAACTTCGGGCGATAAGTTCTCGCACTCTTGTCCTGATAGACCCGTGATATTAAAAAACCTCAAAGAAAGATGTCTTGAGTAGTCGAATCGGGCGATCTTGCTGGCCAGTGCAAATTGCCAAAACGAGACATTAGGTGACTTGGAAACGCATCCTTCAAAATGTCTACTGTCACGTGAGATGTGTGCGGTTGCACCACATGTCCTCCAGTCGCAGTGGATCTGCGGCAATAAAAATTCGTTGATCATGGTCCTGTATCGCCCACGAGCCACAGTAACTTCATCTGCGACATCTTCAACCGCAGCGGTGATATTCTCGTCGGAAAGGACACTATGAGGCCTCCTCCGTCACGTGTTGTTACAGTCGCGGCCCTGCTAAATTCTCAAGCCCTATATGTGTTCGATTCATTTGGATATACATTTGGATATACAGTACCGAGCATAGAGAGTGCAACACGAAAAAAAACCCACATTTCTATTATTTTCTTCCTTATTTGTCAATGAAAATAATCAATAAAATAAAAAGCGTCTTCCATGAATTGTTTACCAACTTGTGGGCAAAAAAAAGAACATATAGAACTATTTCTTACAGGTACAGAATCCGAGCAAATTAGCATTTCCAAGAAAGTGTTGAAAAAAACCCACATATTTTCTTGCAGTAGGAGACAAATCTTTTAAATATTTATTTATTGTTTATGTTCATACAACTTGTACATTTTGTTATTCTGAGGCAAGTTCATTAACATTTATACAATTAAGTGGAATATTAATAGTTTGTAGCGCCTCCTTTATTTTTATGGCCTCCTTAATTCACTTAGGCATTGAATCCAGTAAATTTGAAGATGTCCCATGGATATTTCCTTATCCCAAAATTCTTCAATTACTTCATTGGGCATTTTCATCGCGGTAGACATTTTGCTATTTATTTCCAATGCCATAATGTGCCAGAGATTTTCGATGTGGCTGAGGTCCGGTGAATAACCTGCCTAGTCGAGTGTGGAAATTCCCTTATCAATCATTAATTCTTTCATCTGTAAAGAAAGTAAATTTTATTAATTTTTATTTCGTTACGTAGAAGGGATTAGAAAAGAAATAAAAAAAGAAAATAGCTTACCAGTTTGGAACGATGGCACGGAGTAGAGCCGACTCAAAAAATCACATCGATGGCCTCTAAAAAATGCTTTTTAATTGACGATAAAACTGATTGACTAAGATATTTTTGTAAACTTCCGAGCTTACAGTTCCTTTAACGAAGCATAAATCTCCAACTCCATAGTAGGAAAGCCATTCCCATATCATTTGGAACGCTGAATCTTTCACTGTTCTCTCAAGGCAATTTTTCCTTAACGGCTCTCCAGCTCTTCGGCGCTCGTACTGAATTCCATCGGAGCCATAAATGTTGAATTTGCTCTCATCGGAGCATATGACTTGTGTACAATGCATTTCTGTCCACTTTTTATATTTTTTTTTGCCCAAATTGGCCGAGATTTCTTCATTTTAAGACTAAACATCGGTTTTTTTTCTCGGGTGGACGACCCATTAAGCCAATTTCTCTAAGTCTTCGATGCACTGTATGCACACTTATGCAATTGCATTTGACTCCACAAACTCTGCTCTTATTTGCACAGCTGTTTGAAAACGGTTCCTGAATGGCATCCGGTGTAAAACTCGATCATCCGCGGTAGATGTCTAACGAATGCCTTCTGTACCTTTTTGCTATTCACCTGTGCTCCTAAGTATTTTTTTTAATAATCTCCTAACAGTCGACTTACTGCAACCAACCTCTTTAATTATTTTAGCAATAGTCAACTCTGCCACTTCAAAACGTGCAATTATTTGATTTTTTTGGTCCTCCGTCAATTGCTGGTAATTTGGCATTTTTTCAAAATTATTAATTTTTTCACCAACGCTAAAAACTTAAAAAAACAAAAATGACTCTGAAATACTTGCAGCACACTTATATGTATGTATATCCAAAAAGGATGAATGGTATTAAAAAAAAAACTTCTACTTAAAAGTAATTAAGGATTATTCTGTAAAAATGGGTTCTATGCTCGCTTCTGTACATGCAAATGCACAACGGCGAGTAGATTATGGCTGGTCTAGTATACGAGGGCGGCGCGCGATCCGATAAGTACTTAGCCTACAGAAGAAAAACAAAAATTTTGGAAAAGTGGCGATTCATTTCTCAACATAGTCTCCTTTTAGCTCGATTCTCGATACACTTGATCCAGCGATGCTCCAATTTCTTTAACCCATCCAAAAAATAGGTTTTCTCGAGGTCTGCAAAGTAAGCCTCCGTGGCGGCGATGACCTCCTCATTCGACTCAAATTTCTGCCCGGCGAGTGAGGTGTGAGCCGGTGCGTTGTCATGGTGTAAGAGCACTTTTTTCTTCGCCAAATGGGCACGTTTTTTCTTAAATTCGTCATCGAATCGACCCAATAATTCGGCATAGTAGAGCCCTGTGATCGTTTTGCCCTTCTGCAGGTAGTCGATGTTGATCACACCTTGTGAATCCCAGAAAACGGTGGCCATCACCTTCCCGGCCGATTGGACAGTCTTCGACTTTTTTGTAACACGTTCGCCGGGTAAAGTCCACTGTTTCGACTGTTCCTTGGTCTCTGGCGTGTACCAGTGGATCCATATTTCGTCGACTGTCACGAAACGACGCAGAAACTCCTTTGGATTGCGCTTAAACAGCTTCAAACACTGCTCTGAAGTGGTCTCACGGTTGCGCTTATTGTCCGGAGTGAACAAACGCGGTACCCAACCCATCGCGCCGACAGCTTTCTCATGCCCAAAATTTCATGGAGGTTATGACCCACGCGGTCTTTTGAGATGCCTACTGTTTCAGCTATCTCGCGCACCTTCAATCGGCGATCTGCCATTACGAGATCGTGGATTTTTGACACGTTATCCTCCGTTGTAGCCATTTTCGGGGCACCTGGGCGGGTCAAAAACCGATGTGGGACCATGTTGAAGAATCGAATCACCGACCGATAATGCTCTTTTTCCATTTTTCTAAAATTCGCGGACAAGCTGGCTTCCACACGTTGTCAAAACAAAACTACGAGTTCGAATCGGCTGAAATTTTAACAGTAGACCGCCCTCGTTTAAGGGATGCCTTTTCTACCTCATCATATTCAGAGGAAAGCAAAGGTCGTCTTTGGTAGCAACATCTCGCTGCATTCCACAATATTTATTGTGTAGCTTCATATGGATGGAAAATAAATGAAATCTGATCATCTGAAAGTAATCTTGAGAATTTGTGGGTGGCCGTGGCGTAGTGGTAGTCGTCGTCGCTTGTCACGCTGAAGGTTCACGGTTCAAATCAAGATGTCCGAAACATTTATTTCTCACGAAATAAAAATAAGTTGATCAGTTTCAGAAGCTATTATCAAAAACCTACTGCGAAGGCATAACACTGGCGGTAGATTGGTATGGCTGAAGAAATTAATCGCACAAACTATAATAGGAAATATCTGGAAAAAGCTTCTGTGAATCATAAGCAATGGCATAACTTTCAATAATACAAAAAACTCTCCAGTTATCCTGGACACCACCCATAGTTAGTTGAAACCTAACATCTGAGTTTCCTATCACTACGTCGATCTGTCTGTCTCTCGTTCTTGTCCTTCATGTGCTCGCGCTGTGTTTAAGCATTATAAGGGTATTCATATCCCCTTTAGCGTGTGTAGATTATAAAAAAAAAAAAAAAAAAAAAGAATTACTTCTCCATGGACCTGAAGGACATTCATAAGTAAAATTGAACTCAAAATTCTTCAGAGATTCCCATGACTATCTGTTTCCCACAATGGACCCAACTGATGATCTAACCACCAATATATCTAAAGTGGTGTTTAGTGATCAGAGGATTACGATTCACCAAAGGAATATCGTTTAGAAAAAACCAACATTTCACTAATTTCCCACCGGCTTATCAAACTTCTTTTAAACATGTTCCAATCGTCTAAAATAATTGGTGCTCCCCCACTTTGCATACAACTTCGATCCAAACCATGAGATATTCCTTTCATTTAAAACACCAAAGCTAATAACGGAAAAACTGCATTCAAATTTTCAATAACAACGGAACTTGTTGAGAAGTTTTCCATTTCCAAGAGTTTTCTTCTCCAGTTTTTCACCAATTTTCACCCCAAAACAAAGAGTAACAAAAAAAAAGTCAAGACAAACTTCCTTCAACGATTTGTTAACTAAGCAAGTATGGCACACGCCACATCCGACAGCGCTACACCCACCCAGACAGCCCAGTTGGCCAAACCGTCATCGCGTCACCGATTCCTGCACTGCATTTCCCAATATTTTTTTTTATTCCTTTTGGAATAAAATTAAATTTTCCGCGATAGAAGAAGGAAAACAAAAAAAACTT
This sequence comes from Brachyopa scutellaris, assembly GCA_949775065.1. Classification (NCBI taxonomy): domain Eukaryota; kingdom Metazoa; phylum Arthropoda; class Insecta; order Diptera; family Syrphidae; genus Brachyopa; species Brachyopa scutellaris. The sequence continues at coordinate 15,249,166 of OX459114.1, forward strand.
TCCCTTGATCCTTGATGCGATCTGTTTCGCGGGAGTTCTCCGTTGTCGAAGTCGAACTTTTTCCAAAGTTATTAGCGAGAGTGCGTCTTCCTCGTCGATATTGGGTTGTTTGGGAGGGTTGGGTTAGAATTTTAATAATAATCGTTTAGTTGCAATTAGCAGGGAATGAGGGTGAAACAGACGAGTTAGTAAAAAAAAAATTACCATAAGCACTTACACGTGCACACTTGAGAGTGGGTGATGTGGCTGAAGCTGGAGGAGCTTTGACTGTCCAACTTTCGCGATGTTTTCACCTAATGTATTCCTGTAAATGGATTTTATTTGCAAATAGGATAATCTGTGTAATGCCAGCATGTGGGTGAGGTCCTTGGAACTATTTAATTTTCATTCAAAGCCACCTCTCGTTTGGAAAATAATGACCGTCAAACACGATATGCAGTTGAAAAGGACTTCAATCCTTCAAATCTTTTATTTTTTATTCCACTATATTGGAGGCTTTGCGTGTGGTCTCGAGTTTTTAACTGTTCAAAGAGAGATTTGGCATTTTAAAGCGCATTTTGTTGTAATTAGTTAAGTTGTTGTTTCATGGTTTAAAAGGGTACCAACTAAGGTTTTATATATGTATGTACATAACGACCTTCACTTTTGCAATGAAAATTGTTTGTGTGTGTGTGTGATGGTGGGTAATAAACTTTTATTGATTGTAAAACGCATCAGTTAAAAAGAGTGTGGGGCGTGTTTTACGATTGTCTGTTGAGTCCGTATGTTAAAAGCTTAAGTGCCTTTCTGTAGATTTGGCCATTAGAAGTTGAAAAGGAACAATAAGAAAGATAAAAAAGCTATAGAAATACCAATAAACTGAATGGGAATGGAAACAATTCGACACGAAGTGTAGGTATAGGGGCAAAATAAATTCAAATATTTGTTTAATAAACTTCAAATGATATGCGCAACTAAATCTTCGTATTCCATCGGTGATAACCTTGTTTTCATTGGAAAATCCTTAAAATTTGCAAAGATCCTTTAAACTTGCAAAGATAAGGATGACTTATAATAGTTCATGCGTTTAATATACACTGAGGTACAAAAAAAGTGACGCACCTTGAAATATTGCATTAACTTCAAGTAAGTTTGAAAAAAAAACGATTTTTTGTAATACAGTTTTACTTATTAATATAAAAATAAGTAATTCATGCCCCAAAAAAGAGGAAGGACTTCTGTCGAAATAGAACATAAATTAACGGAAATAAACCCAATCAACATTTTCTTCTTCTTCTTTTGTTCCGGTAGCTGCTAACGCAGCAACACTTTAACTCCTCCTGGGGCATAGGGCGGCAACCAGGTCCTTCCATCTCTCTCTGTTTGCAGCTCGATACCTCAGCTGTGTCCACGATTGCAAATTTTCGGATTGAGCTTTCGTCAAAACAATTGACCTCCATGTTGCTCTTGGCCTACCATCTCGCCTTACACCTTAAGGGTTCCATTGGAAGCACTGCTTCGTTATTGTCATCTGGTTTTCTCAGTGTATGGCCAATCTAGCGCCATTTTCTCTGTTTGATGTCAACATCCACTTTTGTTTGTCCAGTCCTAAGCCACAATTGATTGTTGGAGATTGTTTGTGGCCACCGGATCTTCAGGATGTAACGCAGACAACGATTAACAAAAGCTTGTAATCTGCTCGAGATGTTGGCGGAGCATTTCCACGTTTCGCATGCGTAAATCAGTACAGATTTTACATTGGATTCAAACAGTTTTAACTTAGTGCGAAGCGATATTTTGCTTGAGTTCCACACCGGAGAAAGGATGCCAAATGCACTACGAGCTTTGTTCAGTCTATTTCCGACATCCAGGTCCGTGGTCGCCGTGGCCGTGGTAGTTAGTGCGTTGGACTACTACGCAATGCTGCCTGGGTTCAACTCCTGGCCGGGTGTAACACTTAAAAGGGTTTTTTCACGGTGCCACCTCTTTCGAATGTCTGACAAGCATTTGTCACGATTAAGCTTCTCAACTCGCCGTTCGGAGTCGGCAGAAAACTGTAGGTCCCTTCCATTCGTGCAAAAATATAACACGCACATACAAATGGTTGCGAGAAGCAGGCCCAGGTTCACCTCGAGCTGTAGCGCCAACTAAGTAAGTAAGATCCATTCCACCATCGAGTGACACGTAACTACCCAGATAGTTGAACTGCGTGACTTCTTCTATGGTCTCCCGTCTAGTGTGCATAATTTTTGTCTTGTTGGAATTTATCCTTAAGCCAGCCACCTCCTCAATGTTGTTTGCCAAGAAACAGATATCATCAGCGTAGTCCAAATGGCTTACCTTATCAAACGGGTGAACATTGAATACCAAGTCTCTCGTTTGTACCCACCGTGGCAGTCATTACATCATCAATTGCAAGTAAGAACAGAATCGGTGACAGTACGTCTCCTTGTCTCACTCCTTGCCGCACTTCAAATGCATCGGAAAGCCGACCGCTGTGCAAGACGAAACACCTTGCGTTGTTGAACGACTCTTTAATTATAGCAACAATTTTTCCAGGGATGCCTCTCATAGCAAGAGATCTCCAGATGCAATCATTTTACGTTTTTATTATTTTTTTCTAAAGAGTCCTCGTTCCTTTAGTAGTGGGTATTGTCTCCCCAATCATCTAACGTAGCAGTAACTAGCCGAGGATAAAATTTAATACGATGAAGTCATCCAGATTGTTCCATTCCCCGGGCAGAGCAGATCTTAGGCCGCTGAATGTCTCTGAAAGGGAAGTCGATCCTAATCTTTTCCCCCAGCTGGACTCAAACGTATTCAATGCACAGGGCAAGCCATCACATCGATTTCCACTTCTTGCAAGTACTTGGTAACGCGCCTGGCTAGGTGTGTTCTAGCATTGTCACGCATCAGCAAGAAATTTTCCCCAATTAACAGTGAGAATAGAATCACATATTCCTCCAGGTTCCAGGATGTTGTTATGTTCACCGATCCTTCCACGATGTACAGCTGAGACTTTCAGCGCATTAAAATTCTTGCCCACACCAGCTACAAATCCACACTCTGCTACATCCATGGTGACCGCAGACAAAACAGGGATTCATCAGTAAAAAAGGTCTGTACTCCACTCGAGTCCTGTCCGATTCTGGTGTAGGTGAGCGAATTCCATTAAATTCCATCCTGTAGGAATTCTTGCTCTCAGCAGAATTGCTACTAATTGCCGGCTCACCGTTTGAGCATTTGCAACTGTCCATCTAACGGTTCGAAGTCTGTAAGAAAGTACAAACGGTGGTATTTGGTGATGATGCCGAAGGCTTTCAAGTACTAAATATCGGTCATCCTTGCAGAAGTTCCTCTGGGACGACCTTAGCCTTGACGCCGGGCTTAGGAATTGGTTTGGTGTATATTACTACGCCACTTATTTTGTAATTCAATGTGTAAGGTGTTGGCAGACCCCGCACCGTGTTGGGTCCCTTCACTTTTCACACGATAATTGTTCCCTGAAATGAAATCAGTTTCATAATCCCAAGATGTCCTTTTTCTGCCAAAACTAGTTCCCATTTCAATGTCCTTTGCTTCTTGCTAAGAACTTTTCATTGTTGCCTTCAATCGCCACGTGTCCTCTCACTCATCATTTTTAGATGAACACCCATTGGACACGAGTATATATTCTAATAGGTACACGTGGTGTGTTCATATTTGTTTGCCTTATTTGTCTGTCAAAGACTGATATAACCGCTTATTAAAAAATTCAAAAATTTCCATTTCAAAGATACTTTCTCCAACCTCACTGTACAGTTTCAACTCGTCTTTAAGGGTGCATTTTAATGCAATCATTTTGACACCAAAACACGTTTCTCTTTTGCTTTGAGTCGAAACTCTCTGAACAACAAGGAAATTGACCGCAAAACATTTTCACTTTGACTTTAGGTCCTTCAATCAAGCAACCAACCGACGGATGTCGAACCAACTAAACTAGAAAATTGCCACTACAACTTCTTGCACCAAGCAATGCAGGACTATTCCTGGGGTTTTACTTTTTTCACTTTTCTTTTTGACCAAAAAAAAAAGTTGACCAACCATCCAAGCCACACGAAGAAAAACTTGCACGAAACGTCATTACGAAAACTTTTGATTGCGTCCTGAAAACTGTGAGCTAACAAAATATTTTATTTATTTTTACAGCTATATATGTCCTTTGACCGCTTCAACATTATCTTTGAGGAAGAATAAATTACCAGGAGAGAAAGTCCCTGAGAAAGTCCCTGCATTTTTTTGTGCCTATTAAAAATATTGTTTTTTTTTAAATCATTATTTTTTCGAGCCTGGCAATGCTGTATTTTGAAAAGTTCGAATCTGAGCGCTAAGCTAAGTTGGAGTTGGTTTGTAGCTGTCAAATGGAAAAGAAAAAGGGTAGAAGGCTCGGTTGATCCATTAAAATTTGTAATTTCTAACATTTCGTTAAGTTTGCAGATTTTGGGATAGAATCATGAACAAACGGATGGTAGTAGATGACAGATGACGTATATTTTTAGACAAAGAGAGAGAGAGAGAGAGAGAGAGACAGAAAGAGAGGAAGTGAATGTAGTGTCTTTAGGCCGAAGTATAATAGTACAATGAGTGTACGTAACTGTGCGAACACAGATAATTTGTATTGTACCATAATAGCTTTTCGCTTCGATTCGTTAAGTTTCGTTCACTTTTTCTCACTTGAGGGAGGAACGAACTCATTCGCTCTTTCGTACGAAAATTTGACATTTGATTTCAACAGAGCTGTGTAATACTCCTATTATGGGCAACTTGAGCAATTGACAGTATTGAAGAAAACTTAACGTAGAATTTTGACGGTAAGTTCCGATTGCTTTCGACTATTATAGTTGAGCTTTTATAATAGGCCCGCTCCATATTGTGCAATGCGACCAAAATAATTATATTGTGCTGAATAGAGAGAGCGGGAGAGAAACCCATTCTTAAGTGGTGGTTTGAAACTTAGATGATAATTTTTTCTCTACCCCATAGGTGGCGTTCCAAACTAAGCAGCAAGATTTAGTACCTACCAACTTTAAGCACTCGGCATTGTCCACCTACGTTTTTGGATGCTACGTAAGAGCTACCAAGAAAATGTCCGACTTCGTGGATTTCCAAAGATAAATAATTAAGTGTTCCCATCTCTAATACGCCACAACAGTGCTTGAACCCGGGAGAGCACCATATAACGGAACTCATCCAAAAAACGATTAACTACTACTTGTAACTCGAGGCCTAATCGAAATCCACCGTCAAGAACTAGTCCTGTTACTAGTGCTGCTGTTGCTGCTCATGCTACTATTGTTAACGATTCCCTCTTGGTGTATTATCAGAATGTGAGTGGAATGCGATCAAAACTAATGGACTTTTATACTTCTGTCTCTGATTGTCCATACGCCATCGTCACTCTCACGGAGACTTGGTTGAGCGACAACATTTCCAATACTGAAGTTTTCAACGAAGATTTCAATGTGTTCAAGAAGGATCGAAGTATGAGTTGCACTGGACTTACCAGAGGAGGTGCAGTGCTGTTAAATCGGTTAAATCTGAGTAGGCAAGTTACTCTGAAGGATTCATCAGGTCTTATTAAGCAGGTTTGTGTTCATGTTGTTTTTCCACATGTAAATCCTAGTCATCATGTTGATATTAATATTTATTTTGTTGTATATATCCCTCCAAACTCTCATATTTATTTTTATAACTCTCATATAGGTAACATTCAAACATTAGTAAGCAAATTAGATTGTAATTCATATGTTATAGTCTTAGGTGATTTCAATCTTAGTACTGTAAAATGGATATTTTCAGAGGGGGATAAAGCTTTCTTACCTTATAATGTAATTAATGGTAGAGAAATATTAGTACTAAAGGGTGATTTTTTAAGAGGTAGAGAACTTTTTTTAAAAAAAAAACACAAAAAATTCGAAAAAATGAATGAAATATTTATTTGAATCGATAGTTTGAACCTTGCAATTTAATGTTTAAAGATAACTTCATGCAAATGTTGACCGCGGCTGCGTCTCAGGTAGCCCATCCGCTGAGTCCAATTTTGGCATACTCTTTCACACATATCGGCCGGTATCTCACGAATGAATGCATGGATGTTGGCTTCCAGTGCGTCAATCGAAGCGGGCTTGTCCCTATAGACATTAGCCTTGACATACCCCCACAAAAAATAATCTAATGGTGTCAAATCGCACGATCTAGGCGGCCAATTGACCGGCCCGAAACGTGAAATTAACTGTTAAATTAATTAATTAAATTAAATTCGGCGTTGTGGTAGGTCGGCTGGCTTTAGTTCTTGCACCAGCTGTATCTTAAAAGGATTTACGCCCAAATCCTTCCGCAAAATTTTCCACGTAGTGCTGTAACAAAGGCCTAACTGCTGGGAACGGCGCCGAATCGACATTTCGCGGTCTTCTGTCACACTAGCTGATACGGCCGCAATATTTTCTTCACTACGCACAGTACGTAAACGTGTTGGTGGTTTAATGTCCAACAAAGTAAATTTGGTGCGAAATTTGGTCACAATCTTCCGAATAGACTGCTCAGAAGGTCGAGAATGCCGATCATAAAATGGAAGCAGCGCGCGATGAACATTTCGAACCGAGCACGAATTTTGATAGTAAAATTCAATAATTTGCAAGCGTTGTTCATTTGTAAGACGATCCATGGTTAAATTGCAAACCAAACTGAAGCTGTTTGACAGTGACACAAGGTACTAAACACACGTCAGCTGTCAAAACCAGTGTTGCCAAAACCAAACCAGCTAAAAAATCACCCTTTAGATACTATGTCTGCTTTAAGCTTTGCGCAAAAAAATAATGTAGTTAATTCCATTGGTAGAATTTTAGATCTTGTCTTTGTCAATGAAGACCTTGATGTAACTTTGCCTGAGGATGACTTTCCTCTTCTAAATAACAGTGTGCATCATAAGGCACTATGTGTTTCTATTAATTGTACATTTTTTGACGCAGTTCTTCATGCAATCCCAGAAATTATCTATAAGTACGATTTCTTGAAAGCTGATTACCACAGCATCAATAATTATTTTTCTAATATTGATTGGAATTCTTGTTTGTGTCATCAGGAATTCGATAGTAATTTTAATGTATTTAAAAACTTAATAGATTTTGTGATATCTAGATTTGTTCCAATGAGGCGCTTGAGAAGAAGTAATAAGCCAGTCTGGTACAATAAAAGCTTATCTCGTCTAAAAAACATTGTCACCAAAATGTATAAAAAAAGCAGAGTCGACCTTGGTTCTCGAAGTAAATATATTCGCCAACGTAGGGAATATGAATTTTTAAAAAAATGTACGCATAGACAATATGTATGGTCCCTGGAAACAAAAATCAAACAGGATTCGAGCTGTTTCTGGCGTCATGTCAATGTTAAAAGGAATTCCTTTGGTATTCCTGCTAACATGTGCTATCGTGGGGAAGTAAGCAGTGATCTTGCTAAGATTTGTAACTTATTTGCTGCATTTTTTTCAATCGAATTTCGATGTGGCCTCATGTGAATACTTCAGTTTGTATGTCCCTGTTAGAGAATGAAGTTTTGAGTGCACTATCACATCTTGATAATAGTTTAAGCATGCCTCCTGATAATATTCCGGCAGTGTTCCTAAAGAATTGTAGATCCTACTTGTCCAAGGCCCTACAATTAATTTCTAATCAATCTCTAAGCGAAGGTGATTTTCTTAATTGTTGGAAAAGTTCATTTATAACTCCTATACATAAAGCAGGTTCTAAGCAATGTATAGAAAATTATAGACCTATAGCCAAACTACAAGTTATACCGAAAGTATTCGAATAACTTGTTAAAAAAAAATTTATGAAACTCTTGAAAGCAGTATCTCCATCTTTCAGCATGGATTTGTCAGTGGTAAATCAACTGCAACCAATCTAACAATATTTACTAATCTCTGTGTCAGTAGTGTGGAGAGAGGATATCAAGTAGACGCCGTGTATACTGACTTCTCCAAAGCATTTGACAAAGTCAACCACACAGTATTGTTGAAGAAATTAAGAGCTACCGGTATGCATTCAAGTTTGCTTAGCTGGATAAAAAGTTATCTAACAAATCGTGTCCAGTATGTCAAAATTGGTTTCAATATATCTGATACAATTTTCAATCACTCTGGAGTGCCCCAAGGCAGCCATCTGGGCCCACTCTTATTTCTATTATTTATAAATGACTTACCGCCAAAAATCCAACATTCATCATGCCTCATATATGCTGACGATTTAAAAATATATAAATCAATTAAAACATTGACCGACTGCATCGAACTTCAAAAAGATTTGGACAGTTTATTAAACTGGTGTTCTCTAAACCGTCTTCATCTGAATATAAATAAATGCTGTGTCCTATCGTTTTCGAGATCCCTCTGTCCAGTTCTCTTTGAATATACTATTTCGAGCACTACGCTTCAAAGAGTATACAGCTATAAAGACTTAGGCGTCATATTCGATTCAAATCTAAACTTCAGGATGCACATAGATTATATAATCTCTAGGGGTAATAGTTTGCTTGGTTTTTTGTTCAGGAATTCTAAGGATTTCCGATGTCCGTACACACTGAAATCGCTTTTTGTTACCATCGTTCGTCCCATCCTTGAATACTGCTGCATAGTCTGGTCCCCATTTTACAAAAATGCTTCGAACCGTATCGAAAGAATACAGAAAAGGTTTACGAAATATTCACTTCGGAAGCTAAATTGGACATTGCCTCTACCACCTTATAAAACACGATGCAATCTTATATCACTCAAACCTCTTCAAACTAGAAGAATCTATTTACTTGTCTCATTTGCGAGAGATGTTGTAATTGGACAAATTAATTGTGCTCCCTTGTCATCTTTGTTTAAGCTTTATTCACCAGCTCGATCCTTAAGACCGAGGGCTTTTTACTTCTTCTCAATACCTTTTCACTCAACAAACTATGGCTGTAATGAGCCAGTCACTAAAGCCTGTTATTACTTTAATAAATATGCCGATATAATTGATCTAAATTGTCCTTAAGAAATATTCAAAAATGTTATCATGAACGGAATTGTGTATGATTGAAAGGCATTTATACTTATGTACATATATGTATATCTATATTATACTAGGAACATTAGCTTTAAGAAAGTAAATTATACCAATAATTGTACTTATAGACTATAAATAAATAAATAAATAAATAAATAAATAAACCCGCTTCGGCAACATTTCATAAAAAAAAAAACGCAATCAAACCATTCTGGCTAAATATTTCATTTAAATATTTTAAATTCAAAATTAAATAAAACTACAAACAACGTCAGAACTAAAAAAAACTTTTAAAAACAAACCAAAGGAGCACCCTCCTTCGCCATGTCGGCCTGTTTCAATAATCAAGATTCCCAGGCTCCAAAACCCTCCATCGTCAAGTCGGTCTGTTTCAATAATCAAGATTTCCAGGCTCCAAAACCCTCCATCGTCATGTCGGCCTGTTTTAATAATCAAGATTCCCAGGATCCAAAACCCTCCTTCGCCATGTCGGCCTGTTTCAATAATCAAGATTCACAGGATCCAAAACCATCCATCGTCAAGTCGGTCTGTTTCAATAATCAAGATTCCCAGGCTCCAAAACCCTCAATCGTCAAGTCGGCCTGTTTCATTAATCAAGATTCGCAGGACCTAAGAGAAGCCTATGATCCTTGTTCGCAAATAAAACACCCGGCAACAAATAACATTTGCAACGGATTGCCATACATATCGCCATGTCTTACCTCGTCCAACTCAGAGTACACAAAAACTCTAGAAAAGGACTACGAAGATCTACAGATGGCCTTCTTCGCCTTAACCTCACACGTTGCTAAAATTCAATTTCGCCTGAGACAAATCGTTCAAGCGCAACCATGCGAACGGGACGAATTGATTATGGATCTTGCAGAGGTTGCTTTTTGTGGCATCGATGAAATAAAATATGAGAATTTGCCACGAATGAATAAGGATCTGATATGTTTGGGCAACATTCGACGACGACAAGGACATCTGATTGAGCGGCTACGATGTCAGATGGCGTATCTATGCGATAACAGCGCTTCCACTGATGACGAGTGTACTGAGAATGATGTGCGATGCAAAAAGACGAAGAAACGTTGTTGAATAAGGAGTAGATACAAAAAAATAAAAGCCCCGCCCCGAGGAAAATCGCCAAATTTCCAAGAAACCAAACAGCGACAGACTAGAGAATGTTATTTTCGTTTATTTTGTAAAATAAATTGGAATTTTAATTTTGAAGTTCAAAACAACTCAAAAGAGTTGAAATCATCTTTGTTATCTTTTACAAGGAGACCGCCCCATTGATATTCATGCGGAGAGAGCCTTCGAATTAAAGGATATCGTCCATGAGGTTTTGTCAGATGTCCTCAATTAGAAAATTATTCACAGACTGCGCAGCAGCAGGGTGTCCCTAAATACACAAAATCTGCAAATAGACATCACGTAGCGCAGGAGTTCCCAAACTTTTTCAGTTCGCGGCGCATTTACAGGTTTAGTATTTTGGCACGGCGCCCTAGTCGAAATATGTGTACAATGGCACTAGGCACAGAAAATGAAAATGGAATAAAAACAACCACAATCTGAGCCTCAGATACTAAGTACATATGTACATACATATGTATTTACATATATTAAAAAAGTAGTTTTATTACAGACAAATACCAAAAAAATTTACCACTGTGGTAAGTTAATCAATGCTACGCGTGAGCTTCATACGTTTTTTCAAAGCGCAGAATAAGCCTTGACACTGCCACCCTAATTTTTTGTTTCAATTGATCTTTGAGCGATATTTGCTCTTTATTACAAGTACAGCTGAAAATCCGGCTTCGCATAAATAGGAGGTAACAAGGGGAATTCAAATCCTTATAACTTTTGAACTTAGAGTTGAATATTCATTTTCTCCGTTATCCAAAACTCCACCAAATCGGAAAAATGGAATTTTGCTTTAAGGCTGTTGTCGCAAGAGCGTTCAATGAGACTCTTTTCTTCTTGCGAAGTGAACTCTGTTGGAGCCTTAACATGGAAATGATCTTCAATCCAAGAAAATTGTTCGACATTATCTTCCGCAAAGTACTTTGTAAGCCATTTAGCGAGCTTCGAAATGTGTTCTGTTAAAAGGGACAGCAATTCTTGTGAGAAAACAAGCTTATTAGAGACCGCATATTATACAATTCCGGGAAAGATCCCATGTCCATGTGAACTATTTTGCTTCTTGCTTCTTTAATAAAAAATTTTTCATTTTGCGACTGACTTTTTACGAAACATAAAGTAGTTGCTCCTTGACTAATGACTAATTTATTAAAATTTAAGTTTCCTTTTATAGTGTTATAAGTAGCCCTGTCAACATCGTTATTCTATAAATAGCCAATCAAAAACTTCGTTTCTTTTTTCATCTAGAGTCCTTTGATGATAGGACTCTGATTTATGGAAAGTATTTTTAAGTAAAGCATTTTATCATAGTAATCATTAAAAAATTATAAAATTTTAAATGCAGCATTCTGTCTTTGACAGCTGCGCCCTTGTTTACTCTCGCACTTTGGGAACACCTGACGTAACGGATTGCTTGAGGATAAACACTAAACAGTCATCAAGCAACAGCGGTGACTGTCATATGTACATACACTGAGTTAAAAAAAAAGGGGCGCACCTTGACATTTTGCGACCATTTCAAATAAGTTCGAAAAAAAACTTTTTTTAATGCTATTTTGTTTATTAACATAAAAATAAGTAATTCATGCAGAAAAAAAAAATATATATGGAAGAACTTACAAAAATGAAACATAAATTGACGAAAATGGGCAAAAGCTTCAGAACTTAACATTTAAGATTTTTTTTTTATTTTTATTTTTAAGAATCCTCGTTCCTTTAGTAGAACGTATTTGCTCCCCGAACATCTAATAAAGTTTCAATCTGCCTGGACATACCTTGAATAAGGTTCCTTACGATGTTGTCGTCCAAATTCTCCAATTCTTCGAGCAGAGCAGATTTCAGCCCACTGAGTGTCTCTGGTAGGTCAGGTCGCTTTCTAATCATTCTTCACAGCAGGCCAAGCCATCGCGTCGATTTCTACTTCTTGTTAATATTCGGTAACGCACCTGGCAACGTGTGGTCTAGCATTGTCATGCATCAGAAGGATGTTCTCTCCAATAAATGGTGCGAATGAAACCACATATTCCTTCAGAATGTTGGTGATATAATACCTGGAGTTCAGGGCTGCCGTTTTGTTAATTCTAATGGGAGTATTTTAGACGATTGCAGGGGAGTATTTTGTGTCTGAGAGGAGTACAAAATGGAAACAATACAAATCAAACATTAAAATTTAGTATTAGCTTGTTAAAACTCTAAAAGGTAACTATTTTATTTTGACTATAGCCTCAAGAATGTTTTTTAATGGCTGATGGAACTAGGTAAAGGGTGCTTGTTATGTTCCAGGTCGATTTTGTTTATCCGCATATTTGGACTTGGCCGGCTTTGTTAATAAACAGAATATCCGCTATTGGGGCACCGAAAACCCTCAATTGATACACCAAAGACCACTTCACCCTCGAAGAATAACTGCATGGTGCGCCGGCATCATTGGGTCATATTTCTTTAAGGATGCTTGACCAATACAATAGTTACTGGTGACCCCTACCCCTATCGAGACATGTTGGAAAACTGTCTTGTGCCTGAATTGGATCAAAAAGACATACACATAGCTCGATCTACGATCCAAAATTTATGAGAAATTGAGAATGTTTTCCGTCAAAAAGTGCTGAAATAGAGTGGCTCCCACGATCCCCTGATTTGATCTCTCCCGAGTTTTTCATTTGGTGCTCAAGAACAAAATTCGAAATAAAATTGCCTTAAATAACACCAGACATCTGCGAAATTATTATGAAAAATGTGCTGAAAAGAGCCCGCCTTAGCGCCATGGCTAGAGCTAGCTACTTGACCAGCATCAAATTCCTTACATAATGTTAAAGACCATATATATTCGATCAAGAAAATATAAAACTCGGCCTGAGACATAGAAAGCACCCTGTATATGGATTTAACACTTGGAAAATGAATTCATTCAGTGATATTAAAAGTTATCGTGCTAGTATTGTAACAAAGTACTATTCACTGAAGAAAAGGTACTCAAATTACAATTTTTTTGAAAAAATTGGAAATATTCAATAGGGAGTACAATCATGACGAGGGGAGTACGGGAGTACAGTGTTTAAGAGAGTAGTACGAATACTCCCTTAGTACTCACTTCGGCAGCCCTGCTGGAGTTCACTGACCCTTTCACGATGCACAGCTCGTTTTTCCCGTGAATAGAAATTTCTGCCCACACCATGACGGAACCTCCCCACAAATGTTTCCTCTGGGCAACTGTCACCGAAGAGTATCTCTCACCTGAACGTCTCCACACTCTGCTACGTCCATCTGGTGAGCGCAGACAAAACCTGGACTCATCTGTGAAAATAACTTTAATCCAGTCGGCCTCGGTCCAATCTTGGTAAAGGCGAGCAAATTCCATCCGACGTTGCTTGTGCTATACCGTGAGCCTCGGTACACGAGCAAATCTTCTTGTTCTCACACCACTCTCCACTAATCGCCGCCTCACTGTTTGAGCACTCACATCGTCCCTCTAACGGATCTGAGTCTGCGAGACAGCTCAACCGCTGTTTGGTGACGATCTCGAAGGCTTTGAATCACCAAATATCAATCATCCCTTGCAGATGTTGCTCTGGGGCGACCTGAGCCTTGACGCCGGGTATAGGAGTTGGTTTCTCTGTACCTTTTAATAGCTCTTCTAAGCTCTAAGTGTGACTGCGCCACTTTTTTTTGTAACTCAGTGTATTACCAAACGTCACAAGCGTTCAACTAACGAAGCACATGAACCACATGCTGTTTATCGGCAAGCGACAAAGACCCGCCTACCTGATATAGGCATTGGATTGACCCCAAACAAACATATGTCACCTCCTGGCATCCTTAAGGTGACCGCCCTTTTGGTTTTCGTAAAACTCCAATCTATTGATGTAACTCTCCATCCCGTTTGTGGTATCAAGGCCAATATATAGGACTTAACGTTACTTTTATGTTTCGCAAAAGACGGGGTTATTCTTACAAAGCTTTTCTTTCAGAATACCCCATAGGAAGAAGACTGGAGCTGTTAGGTTAGAACGAAACAGCCAACTCGATTTTTTTTTGATCATTCGAATTGCTGGCTGTATGGTAGTAGCACGGGATAGTTTACCCAGCTGCGGATGTAAAATGTTTTCGAGCATAAAGCTACGTGCAGACGATATGTTCACTGAGCATATTTGTATGCATATTTGAGTAAAATTTTGTCCCAAAAGTGATCATATCGTGTGCACACCATATTTTTGTGTTCATACGTATGTTCGCGATGCATATGCTCACAGTTGAACACGTCGCGTCGTGAACATACGTATGCACATGTCGCGTTCATATCGTGGGCACACTCTTTTGGGACCATATGAACACTATTGTGCAAATTCGGACATTTCAACACAGATATGTTCACGTTGTCCCATTTGAACACTTTGGAAGTTTCAACTATGTGCATATGCCAAATGTATGCTCACTTTGCAGTGTATTTGTTGCTGTTTTTGTTTGCAATTTGATATTTAAAAATTGCGTTGCCACAAATTTCTATTTAAATTCGTTGAGTGGTTGACGTTTTCCTGGTTTAATTAATTTTTGTAATACCTAATACCCCGTCTCCACGAGAAATTTTTCAGGACATGTCCTTCGACTTGACACACAAATGTCTCGTGGGGACCTCTAATTTGCAGACATAACTTAAAACCAGTCCGCGATGTCCGCATTTTAGTTTTGTCTTCTCGGCGAACTGAAAACCAGATTTTTTTTTTGACATTTGCCAGTTTGGCAGGTAGATTTTTATTCTTTGGTATTTCCATAGAGTAAACATGCTGGTTGGGTAGGTAGATTTTCATTCTATGGTATTTCCGTAGATTATTTCACTGCTTTTGAAGCGAGAAATGCGCGTTGTTTCTTTCTCGATGACATCTTGTAGAATGAAATGTCTTGGCATGATTTGCCCAGCGAAGGAAAACAAAAAAAACCTGTTCCTAGTCAAGATGAAGTTTTGACATAAATATGTCTCGTGGGGACGCGGTATAAGATTTTGCGCAAGACCCATCTCGCTTCTGATGTTTGATTCAATTTTTTTTTCCAAACGCTGCGCCGCTTCCGTGCTAACCTTCGAAAAAATAAGTGGCCAATATTATACTCAATATTATATTATTCTTTTCTGCGTTCATTTTATTGTTAACATTTTATAGTATTATGATTTAATTTTTATATTAATTAACAAAATGTGTCAACATCAGAATAAACTGTTTCTTCATTATGTTCATATTCGTGCACATATGCACCAAGTGAACATATAGTGTGAACACCAGTCATATGTCCAGAAAAAATATGAACACAACGCATTTGAACATACAGTGGTGGTAAGCTAATTAGCACACCCATTGAAATTTTTCTTTCTGGCGACAAAATGCATTAAAAAAGTTTATTAACGCATTCGAAATACAAATATGTATTTAGTTTTATTTGAACACACTATTATATTTTACGAAAAATAAAAAACAAAAATAGAAAATGTAACTATAATTTCGAGAAAAAAAAGCCAATGATCAAGATCAATACTTTATGGACGTGTTATTATGTGAGGCAACTGCTCTCTAAAATGATACTTAGAGAGTCTGAAAAATAATGAGAACAACTTAAAAGTAATTTAAATGTGATTTTGGCTATTCAGATTTACTTAATATATGATTGTGTATCCTTTCTGAACAATAACGGCAGCATATCTCCTGCTTAATGACGTCATTAGGTCAGCACAGACTTCAGGAGGAATTTTGTACCATTCTTCCCGAAAAGTGGTCCATAACGCGTTTGCCGTGGTTGGTTTTAACGCCATTACATGTCGTTTGAACATGACCCATAAATTTTCTATTGGATTGATATCCGGGCTTTGTGGGGTCAAGTCAGAACGGTAATATCGTTTGCATCAAACCACTCCTTAACTTTGCGGGACGTTTGGCATGGGGCATTGTCTTGCTGAAACACAACTTGCCGATGTGTTGCAAGTGGAAAATCATCATAAAAATGTACCAAATTGTTGGCCAATATGTCTGGTACATAAGCCCATTCATTTTTCGTTTAACTTGGACTATTGGCCCCACAGTATTCGCGGTAAAGCAGCACCATAACATCACGCTGCCACCTCCATACTCAACTGACTTCGTAGTGTACTTTGGGTCCAAATCCTTGTTGTGAGGATGTCGTACGTAGGTTCTGCCATCGGTTCCATACAGATTAAATTTGGATTCATCACTTCAGATGACAGAATTCCAGAGAAACTGACTATTGAAGATATGGCATTTTCCGAAATCCAGCGGTTGTCTTCGATTAGACTATGAAACCTTCGGTTTTTTGAGACTCTGGCATCCTCGAAGATAATTTTGCAAAAGTTGAGCTCTAACAGTCCTAGCTGATATATTCACACAGCAATTTTGGTGTATTTGAGCTCTTATTTCCATTGAAGAGGCGAAGGAGTGCCTAAGGGTATGTCTGACTATCGGACTATTCTCATGTTTTTAGGTCTTTTTTGACCTGGATTGTTTCTGATTTGCAAAAATCCCACGTTAATGGTAATGCTTATGTGCATTCTGTAGTTTTTTTTGGTGAAAAACCGATTAATCTTGCAATTTCGGATATGTTCTGCTCTTTTTGGTGTAAATTCGGAATCTGATTTCATTGTGCCTTCATTGAACTCTTTTTTTCCCACATTTATTCTCAAATCTTGAAAAAATAATGGACAACTAAGGGAGATTCGAAGAAAAATAGCTCTGATCACAGAATTGGAATTTTTTCAATAAAAACTTACTTGAATGCTTGGGTGTGCTAATTAAAATGCCACAGTAAAACACAAACACTTACGGTAAATGTTATATAGCACGGAATCGTATTGCAAAACGATATATTTTTTTCTCGATTACGTTTTGTCATTGATGTACGTATTAAACTCTTAAGCATTTGTTCGCTTATAAGTAAAAGAAATTGCAGAAAAAAACATAAGTTTGAATTTTCATTGGGGTGTGCTAATGAGCTTGCCAGCGCTGTATATGATCACTTCCAAAAATTTGCAACATTGGGACAAAGATTTCATATCTGCACGTAGCTTAACTCTATCATCGATATTTCCAAGTCCACTTAATATTTTGGGTCCACCCTGTACAATTAAAAGTTTAACGGCCGATTTATTCACATTAGTACTAAGTCTGTCTAATATACGAACCAGCTAGCTCTGGAGCTATCTCTAGTACTCGGTATCAACGAAAAGCTAGTACTTGTGCATTTCTTCAAATTGCTAGTACGAGTACTAAGTTCACGCAGCCGTATTAGCAATCTAATAGTACGTCTAAACTGGTATAAAATCGATTTTGACACTACTTTGACTTGTGAAATTACATTTTTATATAATTTCGGCCGACAACAACAAAATTTCAAAAGCGCTTTTTTCTATCTAAATTTGGCAGATTGGTAGCATGGAAATGGAAAGTAATACCACGGGGGTTGGAGTTTAAGGGCCTAGATTCTAAAAAGATATATCAGTGGAGTTATGTGGATATGTAGTTATATGGATATATGGACAACGGCAAGAGCACTGTAGCCAGTCCAAGACTGGATGTATGTTAAATTCTTGAATGTGTCAAATTGACACAACGAACAGCTCTAAGGTTCGGGAAAATGAACAGCGGATCAGTCTTCTTTACGAAAAGACGTATCTTCGGCTTAGAGAAGTTCAAGTTTTCGAGGTCTTACTAGTTCCGGTAAATTGTTCACTGATGGGGAAAAGAAAATAAAAGATGCAGCGACGAACTGTACGTAGAGTTAAGTAAGACTTTACCTTAGGTTGCTCGAGAATTAACCTGACTTGTTGGTTGAGGTGAACATATACCAAAGTTTCTCCTGTAATTCTACTTAAAACACAAACTACTTCCTCAAGTGTTGAGTTAATCCAAAAAATAAAAAAACACTGCTGCACTGGTTACGCAACTTTGCATAAACCTCCACAGCCTCATCTCGCTTGGATCGAATTTAATTGGGTGGCCTATAACAACGGTTCTGTTCTTCTGACACAGAAAAAAAAACTTTCTTTAACGCGGTTATACACAAGATACGAGTATCGCTCTTAGAAAGTTTCCACCCCCACCACGCGACATGATGGAGTCCTTTCGAATTGAGAACGAATCTTCACGAACTGCTATCGTCGTCGTCTTTATTTATTTTTTCCACTTAAATTTCTTGAATATTCCAGGTAACGTTAGGTATTATGTGTGGGTCTGTGTGGAAAATGAAAACTTTCTTCTTCATCTTCCAAGGATCATTGAGTTGCGTCCTGCTTCTTCGTGTTTTTTTCCCCACTGTTCTCAAGACAACGAGTAAATTGTAAGCACTTTCGAAAACACACGACAACTATGACGATGCTGATAATGCTAATGAGGATGATGACGATTATAACATACAGAATGATACTTGTATGCTCAAATAAAGTAAAGGATATCCACATCCTCCCAACACTCCAGTGGAAAACCTGAAACAAAGATACAAGATTTTTGGTTTCGAAATTCAAGACGAAAAGGTGAATGTTAAATGGATTCCCTTCGTACATATGGCTTAAGCAGGCGTGTTCCTTGGTCTCAGACCATATTTATCCTTAAGGATAAAGTTTCCATATTTGTTTTTTTTTTTGCTTTGCTTTTTTGTCTGCAAATAGAAAATCTCATTTGAAATCGGAGTTGTGTTTTGACAGAAGCTGTTTATCCTTTTCTCCTGCTGGTGCTGGTGCGGTGGCCTCGGAGACAGTTTCTTGTTGTTGAGATGAGATGATGATGGGTTTTTACCGGTTTTTGGTGCAGAAAAATGGTACAAGATCCTTGTGTAGGTCTTCATGAATGAAGAAATTATTAGGAAAATGTCAAAAAAGTTTCATGTCGGCATGTCAAGTTAAGTAAATTGGATGTTATTTAGAAGGATTACACAGTCTGTCTCAAGAAGGACAGTCACTTTTCTTATTACAGAATTCAAGATGAAGAGGGGTTAATTTTCTTTTGACTACTGAGGGTATAGAGGGTTTTGTATTTGGAAATTACTTTTAAACGATTTTTTTTTTCTAAACACTTTAAATACGTTTGGTAACCGCGTAGTGGCGTCTCTGTAAAGAAAGAATCAAGTCTAAGTGTTTGAAGGTTCCCCCATAAATGCACAAATGTTGATCGTAAAAGTGTGTAATAAGCCTGGCGAAATCCGGTTCTCTAGAAAATAGAAGATTTGGAGGATTACGTATTTTGTATCACGAACAGGATCATTTATTTGGTAGACCGAGTTTGGAGCTGGAGCTTACAACAGTTGAAAAATCACCCAATATCTTCCAAGCAAAAAGTATACTAAGTGGTCGCATCTACATCCTTTCGGACAGGCAAGCGGCTCTTCAAGCCGTTGAAACGGTCTAAATCTCCTCGAAAATGTGGAAAAAGAACGATGAAGGTAAAAAGCTCACATGCTGTATGCAATGAAGAGTAGCTTGCCGCCCGTTCACAGGATGTGAATACTGCTGAGTCCAAGGGTTTATGAATTTTGATCGTGGTGAAGACAAAGTGACAAAAGTCAAGTTACCTATGCAAAGTACGCTTCGGGGCTGGGAAAAGATATAGAAATATAGATAGAGCGGAGAAAATCTTAATTTATCCATTAGCTACCGATACTACCCGAAAAAACACTGGGGCACCATCGGGCCGTACTTCTTCAAATATGAAGAAAATTGAAATGTTACCGTCAATGGTGCCCAATAAAGAGATCAACAACTTTTAGTTTCCGAGAGTGGCTGGTCTGCAGGAAATTTGGTTTCAATGTGGATGTTGCCACATATCATACTGCCGGCGAAATAATCGAGTGTTCCATGACAACATTATCTACAGAAATGGATCTGTAGCCTGGCTTTCAAGATCATGTGATTTGATGCCGCTGGACTATTTTCTGTGGGGGTTTTTGAAGTCGTTGGTCTACGCAGACAAGCAAATAATGATTCCAGCCTTTGAAGCTAACACCGAGTGCACCAGTCATGGGATTCTGCCTCAAATTCTCGAAAAGTAGTCGAAAGGGTTTCCAGAGACTAGGTAGGTAGGAGCCATATGCCTGAAAGATTATTTGCTCGATTTGTTATTATTTTATTTCAAGTTCAAACAACTAAGGAAGCTATTAAGGTCTATAAAAAACATAAGCGTATGTCTAAGTCAAGTAAGTCAAGAAATGCCAGCATTGTAGATATCAAATGGATAAAGTAGAGGAACCGGGAACCTCAACAACTGTGCCATGTGGCTTATAACAGACAAGCTGTTACCCGCCAGGCGTTCGCCGTGCACTAAACCAGTTGCGTTACTTGCTTATAGTGTGATAGAACAAAAAAACCGGATCTTACTGGATTAACAATTTTTCTGGACATTTTTCGGGATTTTCCTTCATAGTGTCCTACCTTGGGCCAATACAAATCCATCAAGCGCAAAATCGTGAAAATCACACACCCCAATCAACAGATCGAGAGCTTAGACCACCAAAATTGTAGCAAACAGTGCAGGTCACTGGGAAAATCGCTACCCAGACTTAAAGGTAAGGTATCCATTTTAACCCCCTGTTTGGTGCTGAATTAACCCTACGAAGGCAAGACATATTTTCCATAAAAAGCAGGCGTGATATGCGACCCCTACAATGTTTGTAAGATACAAATCAAGATCTACCGCAGCATGCTGTGACCCTTGACTAAAAGTGAAGCTATCAATGTGAGAAGATAGAAAAGAAAAGAGAGAACATTCGACGAGATATATGTATTCGAAATGGACAGATTTTTCTCTAGTGGGGTGATATATTACCTCACTTGCCTTCGAAGGGTGAAGATTATTTTTGTTAGCCATACCTACCGCTTCAGTGCGAACTGACTCAGCACAGCAATTAAGATATTTGGCAAAAGTTCATTTGCTCCAACAAAAATACTGGTTTTTCCCCAATCTTTTTTTTCCCCAAAATTGTACGTACATCGAGAGTGACGGCACTTGCACTGCAACAACTGTCGACTTAAGACGAACAAATATATGTATACGGTTAAGGGTAGCTTTGACTAATTTCTTTATTATTGTAGTCATTACGATTATTACATGGCCCTTCGAGCCGGATACTTGCCGCGGTTGCAAGAATGCAAAATCTTTGCGTTTTCCTGTATGTATGCCAGGTAGCGCAAACTAGGCAACTACATATTTCCTTATTAAGTTTCTCAACTCGACATGATGGTTTGGGCTTGGGCCGATTATATATATATCGAGCATCCCAAAACTGATCCAAATGCCACCCCCAGCTAACGCCTTTTTTAGACAAATTAAATTCTCTTTGCGCCGTTTTGCATTTAACTTTTTGATATTCACTCACAATCCAGCTCTGTCTTGTCTTTTGCGGAACAGAAAGTTTAATGTATCTTATAAGTTCACCAAAAAACTCTCCGAACCTAGACCTTTGCTCTATTTCAAAGATCAACAATCGTTTTTTTAAATAGCATTCCAAATTATTATCTTTAAGATTTCTTTGAACTCAAAGAAGCAAAGAATAGAAGAAAAAAATTTCGCGCAAATTTTACTCTCTGTACACTCCATTGACCCATAAACATCTAACAGAAGAATAACGAGTATCTACTTCGACTCCCACTGAAAAAAAAAAATGTAATTAAAAGGAAACGATGCGAAAGACGTCCATCTTAAAGAAATTAGTAGATAGGCATTCGCTGAATTGAAATTCGTTTTAAAATTTCCATTCAGTTGAAAGGGAAGACGGTTTTTTTTTTGTTAATTTCTCCTCACAAATTGGACACTTGAAGTCGAATGAAAAATCTCTCAACCACCCTCCCCTGGATGATGGTGTTCTGCGTTCCATTTTTCGTTCAGAATGGTTATCCTAACTTCAAGTCCTTGTGTCTATTTTCTTTTTGGAAATATTCTTCTATTTTGGCTTCTTTGGAAATATTTTCTGTTTGTCTATCAGTAGGCCTAGGTACATACATACATACATAGAAACCCTAAGAAAGGTGGGCTGGGGGTACGGATATCTCTTAGCTATTCATCGACAGCTTGGGGCGTTTGGCCAGTATTCCTTTGAAGTACATATAAATTACACAGTCTGTTTAATTGATAAAAAATAAGAGTGCAAATTCAACCCCAGGCGTTTTGTCAAAAAAAAAAAAAAATTAATGGCAATCTAGGCACCAGCAGTCGTGGACTTAATTTTTTTTGTATAGCCTACTATTTCATGGATATCTGCTGCTAGAAGATGTAAGGGTGGATCCTGTTTTCTCTTAACGCACTTTTCTGATTTTTAATTAAAAATAAAAAATGACTTGTGCTCACATCATCTTAAGTGGCGATTGTTTTTCAATTTAGCGTGCCTTACAGCTATCGAATTTTTAAACAAGTGAACGGTACACTGAGGAGTCCGAAGAGATGTCTATCCTACCTATTTCTATAGCCAAAGCGTCGCGTCTTAGTAATCTTGCAGGTTCTACAAAAAAAAAAAAAAACACTCAGTAAGCCTTACGTTCATTATGCTTAAGACCTTTGAGAAGCTATAGCCAAAGCGTCACGTCTTAGTAATCTTGCAGGTTCTACAAAAAAAAAAAAAAAACACTCAGTAAGCCTTACGTTCATTATGCTTAAGACCTTTGAGAAGCTAATCGACGTGCACATATGCGCCAAGCTCGGCCACATGAATATGTCTACGGCACAGCATGCCTACACTTAAAGCAAGGGTATGGAAACAGAGCTGCATGATGTAGTCAACAGCAGCATTGAAAGATTTCTATACTACTCGATATTGAAGGAGCATTCAACAATGTCGAGACACATTCTGTTGAAAAAGGAAGACAACCATTTTGAACGCACCGTAATAAGACTTATTACGGAGAAACTCGTCAAAAAGTGATAGTATCTAGAGGCTCGACGTACGGAGGAACAGGCTTATGGAACAACCGATGAAATCGAAAAATTTCTAAAGTAGAAGAAGTTGACATCTCTCAAGCTTTCGACAAGATTCGGCACAATGGCTTGAAGCATAAGACAAGGCGGGTTTTACCGGAACACCTTCGTGTTAAGCAAGACTTCTTCGTGTTAAACAAGGAACTGAATATTCCGAGTTGCTGCCGGAGTTCCACATGGCAGTGCCATTGGTCCTTCCTTTTTCCTGCTTTACACTCGGGTCATACCTCAAATTGGAGGTAGCTATATACATTCGCGAACGATACGGCTATTCTAGTAACGGAAAGTTCAATCGAGTCAGCAACTGAAAAACTCCAACGACCTTTGGGATAAAATTTGCGCATTGCTCTCAACGAGGCCGAATTTACCAAATGGTAACTTTACTTATAAGAAACTAAACAATCTATCCATTTTCATTAACTCCGTACAAATACCGTATGCAGATGAAGCTTAATATCTTGAAATGACACTAGATGTAAAACTTGTACAAGCCTTAAGTTAAAAACAAAATGATTTAGGGAAAGGTATTGCCTACTACTACTTGGAAGACATTCCAAGTTAAGTATATAAATGGTGTCCCAAAATTCATGCCAGATTCGAATTTTTCGCCATTCATTACAGTTCAGGGGCCGAATAACCACCACACGTTATCGAAATGTGACGATTTGGCATTACCGTTAACGAGTATCATTTTACTTAT
This sequence comes from Brachyopa scutellaris, assembly GCA_949775065.1. NCBI lineage: Eukaryota > Metazoa > Arthropoda > Insecta > Diptera > Syrphidae > Brachyopa > Brachyopa scutellaris. The sequence goes on from OX459114.1 coordinate 15,273,009, forward strand.
CATTTACTCGATCATTCGATAACGAGTCCTACTCACTCACTCGTTATCGAGTGCAGAAATTCGGCCCCCGAGTTATTAAAAATGGAGTGCTACACTGCCATGGGAAGTGATCATCGATTATGACAACCAGATACTTTATTTTTTTGACCACTTCAACATCATCACTTTTTGCTGTCGTTGGGCAATCTTCGTTTTGATGGTACATATATATATTTTGATAGATGCTTCGGGTTGGCGTGGCATGGGGATTGCGGATGTGCATCATGATCATCTTAGTTTTGACAGCATTTATAACCAATCCTTGGTTGTGGCGCCATTTTGAATCGTTATTAAACTCATCCTGCATTCTTGCTACTGCAGTTTCAATGCATTTGTGTTTGACGATAATTATAGCTATATCATCCGCATAGGCAAAGGTTGTAGTTTTTTTTGGACACACGAAGAAGGATTGGTCCCATTTAAGAGCCTTGTGGTAAACCATTCAAGCTCGGTCTTTTCTGGCTAAATGTGTTTCCTACTTTAACCCTTATTGTCCCACCCGACAGGTAATTTTTTATCCATTTCGCTAGGATCCATCAATGAACATGACTAGGACGTGGTGGTTTAGCTTTAAGCCTGTTCTTATAGTAGATTGGTCATTTTTTATGGGACCTTACTCGTTATATTGTGGTTCGGAGCATTTTCGTGTAGCACACATACATTGTAGGGTAGTTGTCAGATATGTCTGTTTTAATAATAGCCGATACAATACCTGGTTTTGTAATACTAACAAAAATATGGTCAATAAGTGTCGAAGTATTTGCCATTATATTAACCCGAGCATCTTCATCCTTTCAAAGTGCAACTAACCCAAGAATTGAAGTCCATTGACCACGCGACTTATGTATGTCGTGGTGACCGAAAATAAAAAAAAAACTTTAAATACTTTTGGTCGGCCACGGGCCGTTAATACTTTATTATATTAAATTGATGTATACAAATACTTCGATCTAAAGTAATCCGCCGTCCTTAGCGTCGCTGCAATTACTCTTTGATCATAAACGTATAACTAAGCCCCGCTTGTTCGTAGCTGTGTTGTATTTATAATCGTTGATTGCTGATGTTGCAGTCTGGTCATTGGGTCGATCCAGTTCAATGGCTTCGATGTTCTTTGCTGATGTTGCATATGTTGGTTGACTGTTGGTTTTTGCGTAGACTGTTGATGTTGCATATGTTGGTTGTTGCTTAGTGGCTATATCATATGTTACTCCTCCTCGGTTTGAGTCAAAATTCTCCTGAATTTTATAATTTAATTGTTTGTTGTATATTTTATTGCAAAAGTAGGTTAAGCCTATTGTTGAACAAATAATCATTATAATCATGCTTAAGTTTAAAACATATGATATATTTTTATGAACTTTCAATTCTTTTATTTCTTTAACATTTTCAAAATTATTAAAAATAATGTCATCAAAAGTGATAGCTTTTTCAAATGAAGTTTTAAGATTGTTTTCGGGGTAAAAATATTTTTCTTGAACAATTTTTTGATTATTATAAAAAACTTCTTTTAACAAGTGTATTTGACAATTAAAAAAATTAATGAGATAATTATTATTTAATACAATTTTTCTGTTGTCACAATTGTGTTTTAATTCTTCCTTATATGCATTTTTAATAATTATAGTTTCATCATCTATTATTTGGATTTGAGTTTCATTGTTATATCTTAATTTACAATTCTTATTTATAACACAATGTTTGCTTGGTTTTAATTCCTGTAGCGTTACATCATTTTGGTATACATATGTATTATTATTTATTTCTATAATATATTCATTTTCATAATCTATTTCAAAATGTTCATTATTAGGTACTGGTATGATTAATTTTTGTTCTACTGAGACATAATTTCTTGGAACTTTAATGGCAATTATAATGAATTTATTTTTGTAATCCAGAATACCCATTTTAATTAATTTAAGTTTATGCAAATCAATTTCATAATCATTTAATTCTTCTAATGTTAATATACTGGGGTGCATAATGTTGTGTTTTGCTGATACAATATTATCTTGAATTTCATTTATTTTACTTTCTATGAATCTTAACTTGGTAATTTGGTCTAAAAATAATTGTTGTTGTACAATTTTTGAAATGGAATTTTCTATTTGATTATATGTATTTAGTATAGTTTTTCTATCAGCTAAAATTATTGTTTTTAGTGTTTCTATTGACTCATTGAAATGTTTATTAATTTTAATTTGGTGATTTATTGTTTCTATTGCATTGTGACTATTTTCTCCTGCTATCTTTAAATAATTCCAGATATCGTCTCTATCTTTATTATCCATGGTTCCGAAGAGCCATCTTTCTACGTTTCCTACCATATTTACTAATCCCCTTCTTGATCTTCTTTGTTCTTTAGGTGTAATTGATTTAATTTTTGCTACTAGTGTTTCTATTTCCTTAATTATCAAATTTTTATTTTCAATGTTCAAATGTTTTATATTAGTTCGTATGATTGAGACTGTATTAAGTATTTCTTCTGGGTTTATTATGTGTAAAATAGTGTTTGTTTGGTTAGTAATTTCTAAATCTTTAATTTTTATTTTTAAGAACCCTGTTTGTTCATTGATTACTGTTGTTTGGAGTTGTTAATAGTGTATTGTCGGTGTTAATAGTGTTATGAAGAGAAGTGTTGCCTGAAAATTTGTAAGGTCTTTTAATATTGGTTACATGTACGTTGTCAAGGTTTTTGATTTTATATCTGGTTTCTTCCTGTGTCTAACATGTTTGTAATTCTTTATTGGTCCTACTTGTCTTTCCTCTGTGTAAGTTTCTCGTTTATCATTAAGTTTGTTAATTTTCTTAAGTTTAGTTTGTCGGACTCTTTCACTAAGTACTGCTTCATCAACTTCTTCTTTAGCTTTCCTAGGTGTAGTTTTTATTGTGGAGTGATATCTGTTGTTATAATTATCTAAAACTATTTGCAATTTCATTTCTACTGATAAATCTTTTTCTTCAATGCCTGTAATTTTTTCTAGAATTGTTGAATGTAATCTTTCAACGTCTGAATTTCCTGTATGGCTATTGGGTTTTGTCAAATGTATTTCGACATCATTTCTATTAAGAAAATCTAAAATATGTTCGGATTTGAACTCATTGTCTGTTACTATTTTCTTCGGTTTCCCAAATTTTGAGAAGTGTTCTATTAAAATTGCCTTTTTGCTTCTCCAATTTCTATCGGTTATTATATATCCTACTGCAAATTTTGTCAGTTTGTCTATTATTGTTACGAATGCTTTTTTTTCAATATGAAATATATCTAAATGTATGATTTGATTTTTATGTTCTGGGGTCTCTGTTAAATGGTATTTTGGTTTGATGGGTTTTCTATCGTATTTGATTTCTTGACACTTTTTGCAATTATTGATTACTAATTGTATTTGCTCTTGAAGTTTAGGAAAAAAAATTTTGTTTTTCAGTGTATAGTACGTTTCGTTTATTCCGCTATGCATCGACTCTTTTGTGTGATATAGAGAAATTTGTTTATGAGCTTCCTCCTCGGTTTTGATTTCGGCTACCCTGTTAGTACATTTAATGAATTTAATATGTTCGCTCATAGAAAATAGTTGTATTATAACCTGTTGGACTTTATTATAGTCGTGATCTTCGACTTCGGAGTATATGCCTATTGATCCTTTCTTCATAAACCTAATTAATACGTCTATGATTTTTTCTATTCCTTCAAGAGGATTAAGATAAATAATTCTACGTCCGTGCAGGACTTCTATTTCGTTTGTTACTATACTATACGTTAAGATTAGTTGAGTCCTATATTTGTTAACGATTTCTTCCTTTATACCTATATGATCTAGATGTTGTTCTTCGACGGAGTGAATTGTATCTGTTAACTCCATATTAGATTCTGAGTCATTATCTTCATTAATCTTAGGTGAATGTTCTATTCTACTAAGGAAATCGGCGACTTTATTTTCTTTTCCTTTTAAGTACTCTATTTCAAAGTTGTATTCTTGAAGTTTAAGAATCCATCTTTGATTTCGTTGTGAGAATTCCTTTCCTTTGTATTTGCTATTTAGATATTTAATAGGAATATGGTCGGTTATAATTTTAAAATGATTTCCATACAAGTATGGTCGAAAATAATTAACTGTATAAACAATGGCAAGAAATTCTTTGTCCGTTACACTATATTTTTGTTCGTGCTTGTTTAATGTTCTAGATACAAAGCAAATCGGGTGTCCATTTTGGGAGAGGACTGCACCAATGGCATAATTGCTTGCATCAGTTGTAACTACAAATGGTTTGTCGTATTCAGGATATTTCAGTATCGGGTGTGAGCTTATTAGAGTTTTAAGGTTTTCAAAGGCTGATATATATTGTGGATCTCTAATATTAATTTTTTCATCTTTCTTTAAATATCTTATCATCGGATACGCAATTTTGGCATAGTCCCTGATGAATTTTCGGTAGTATCCTGTCATTCCCAAGAACCCTTTTAGTTGCTTTTCTGTTTTTGGCATGGTTAAATTTTCAATCTCTTTGATTTTATTGGGATTTGGTTTAATTCCCTCTTTAGTCAAAATATGTCCTAGGAACTCCGTGTCTCGTTTCATAAAACTACATTTGTCTGCCTGTATCTTAAGGTTATGATCTTGTAATTTCCTAAATATTTTTTCTAGTGATTGAATATGTTCTTCTAATGTTGTGGAAAATATTAATATGTCGTCCAAATATACGACGCATATTTTATTGATAAATTCACGCAAAATGTCATTCATTAATCTTTGAAACGTTGAGGGTGCGTTCTTAAGACCGAACGGCATCCTCACGTATTCATATAAACCTGCTGGAGTTACGAAAGCAGTTTTTTCGATATCTTCTTCGGCTACTAAGATCTGATGGTACCCTTTGGCCAGATCTAATGTGCTAAAGTATTGCGACTTTCCTAACTTATCCAATATACCATCTATATTGGGGAGTGGGTATTTATCATCTATGGTTACTTGGTTTAATCTTCTATAATCGACAACTATTCTGTATTTTTGTTTTCCTGAACTATCCGATTTTTTCGGAATAACTATTATTGGTGAACTATAACGGCTGTTACTTTTTCGAATGATCCCTTGTTTCTCCATTTCTTCCATTTGTCTACGTACTTCAACTTCGTGTTTTGGCGGATATCTATATAATTTAGAGTTTATCTGTTGGTCTGTTGTGGTTTTTATTGTGTGAACTATTGTATTAGTATTAGTCAATTGATCTCCTTCTTTGAAAATCAATTTTTTATATCTGCTCAAAAGCTTTTCTATAGATTCCTGTTCTAGTTTGTTAAGATGATTCGTTTGAATATTGCAAACTCCACTTAATTCTAACACATTTACTTCTTCGAGTGGTATGGTTATGAACGGAAGATGCTTACCATTCAGTAAAATAATTTCTTCATTTTTAATATCTATGGCTTTTGTATTTTTCCCTATCCAATCCATTCCGATTAGGAAATCGTATGGCTTGTCTAATGCTATTTTTGTCCATTTCATTCTTGCGTTATATGATTGATCAAACTGGTTTGGACATTTTGTTTTGACTTGTGACGTGTTACTCCTTACCGTACCTTGAATAGTGTTTATTTGAATTGGGGTGTCTTTCATGTGTTCATAAAGGTTTGATGGAACTCTATTCGAATTTAAGAGACTTATAGTAGATCCTGTATCGATCATCGCTATAAAATCTGAATTTTCAAAAGTTAACTGTATGAATATTTTTCTTTTGTCCGAGGCTAATTGATAAAAAACTCGGAATTTTCTATTTGGTTAATTTCTTCCCTTTTGCTTAAAGCATCTACCTCCATAGGTTCTGCTCTGTATTGCCTCGATCTGTGTTGGCCTGAGTTTTGAATGTTATTCATATTATTGTGGGGTCTGTTTTGGGGTTGCTGATAATTCCTAGTCTGTCCTGATAAATTGTTGTTTCTAATTTGTCTTGTATCGTTGCTTCTATTAAATTGGTTTTGGTTAGTGTAATTGTTTCTATTATTTTGATTTTGGTTAGTGTAATAGTTTCTATTATTCTGATAAGTTGGAAGGTGTGTGTGTGTGTGTTGGTTTCTGTGTGGATTTATATGTGTTTTTTCTAACCGTAAATTGTATTCATCTTGACCTACGTATTTAAATAAAATAGCCCTAATTTTTGATATACTGTATTCATTATAAATTTCTGCTGCTAACGCTCCTGCCGTAACTTCTTTAATTCTTAATACTAGTGCACTATTAAGACAATTTGCTATCTCCATACCATTTTCGTTGAATGTCGCACATTCCATAATATTATTAACAATATATTGTATCTTATCTAAGAGTTGACTTATAGTAAATACCTTGATGTTGTTTATACTTCTTAGAATTGATCCTTGGTCCTTCGTTGGTCTAAAGTGTATCTTCAATTTTTGTTTACACTCTTCCCACGTTGTTGGAGTCTCTGCCGCCAGGTAATTTTTCGCTGGTCCCGCTATCTTTTCATTGTAGATTATGTTGAATACTTGTTGGGTATATTCTTCTTCGTATTCCCCCAGGATTTGTTCCACTGTTGCGATGAAGGAGGGCAATGTGCCTTGTTCTCCCGTAAATGCTTGTACATATTTGATTTGTTTTTCAACAATCGTCCTCAAGTTTTGAGCTCCGTTTTGTCTGTTTAGGATTTCCGTCAGTGTCATTAAACACTGCTCGATTGTAGGTTGTGCCATGGTTAACACTTATTGGTTTGTTTCTACACACCGCGTTAAATTTTGCTTCACAGTGCTACGGTACTACTTTTCAATGTTAACTAATTTTTTTGTTTTTGTATGAATATTAGCTTCTTTTAAGTCACTTTATTATAATCACACTTTAACTAATTTTGTGCTTTTGTATGAATATTAGCTTCTTTTAAGTCACTTTATTATAATCACACTTTAACTAATTTTGTGCTTTTGTATGAATATTAGCTTCTTAATAGTCACTTTATTATAATCACACTTTAACTAATTTTGTGCTTTTGTATCACTATCCTCAATTTCGTCGGAATAGAGGACTACCGACTGCGCCACTTATGTATGTCGTGGTGACCGAAAATAAAAAAAAAACTTTAAATACTTTTGGTCGGCCAAGGGCCGTTAATACTTTATTATATTAAATTGATGTATACAAATACTTCGATCTAAAGTAATCCGCCGTCCTTAGCGTCGCTGCAATTACTCTTTGATCATAAACGTATAACTAAGCCCCGCTTGTTCGTCGCTGTGTTGTATTTATAATCGTTGATTGCTGATGTTGCAGTCTGGTCATTGGGTCGATCCAGTTCAATGGCTTCGATGTTCTTTGCTGATGTTGCATATGTTGGTTGACTGTTGGTTTTTGCGTAGACTGCTGATGTTGCATATGTTGGTTGTTGCTTAGTGGCTATATCATATGTTACTCGCGTGGCGAAGAGATTTTGTCGAAGGGATTATGGAATAACAACAAGTGGATGCTGATCTTTCGAACAAAATTATCTTCAGCGATGAGGCTCATTATCATCATGATGGCTTTGTTAATCGTAAAAATTGTTGAATTTGGGATTCAGAAAATCTACTAACGCATTCACAACGTGTCACAAAATGCGGGTGGTCCGGCAATAACAGTTAATGGTGCTCGCTGTAGCAATATGATAATCCAGTTTTTTGTGCCTAAATTGCAAGATATGGATGTGGACGACATGTGGTTTTTAACCAGACGGTGCCAGATACCATATAGCCTGAGAAACAATTCGATTGCAGCATGAGTAATTTCCTGGTCGTGTAATTGTTTTGTTAATCAGAACTGGCCGCCTAGAATATGCGATCTAAGACCGTTGGTCTTTTATGAAAAAAAGGGACACAATAGACCAACTCTGATCGCGGTGCTAGCGGACAACTCTCATCGTCTCTAATCATAACCGTCTGACTTTTTTCTTGGGGTTTTTTTGAAATCCAAGCTTCCTGCCTCACCCGAATATTCGTTAAAGATTAAGTTTCTTGATAAGGCAACTTGGTTGTAGTAAACAAGAAGAAAGGAGGTATTTTTTGTCTATGAACATTATCACCTACCCACGGTGGAAAAAAAACTTTGATCAAAGTATGTTTTATGGTCAATACTGGTCTTTAAACATTTACAGATGTACAATGTGCTTGTAAATCTATAGCACTTTTAGATTTTATACCAATACCCCACCCAATACAGCCTCACATTAGGTAAATAAATTCTTTATTTCTCCTTCTGTTAAACATAAATGGCGCTGACCTAAGCATTATAGTTAACAGTGCAGTAATATGGAACTGTGCAAGTGCAACAAAGGACATTGCCTAACAATGCGTATGATATATGTACACGCGGAATCACTCATATGTTTTTGTTGATAATATCAACATTTTGCCTGCTCAGGCATTAGTTGTAAAACAACATCCGGCTCGAAGGATCATGAACCATCGTGATTTTTGAAGTTCAATGAAACGAAACAGCGACAAACTTGTCTACAGGATGTCCTTTGTTTTATTTTAAAATAATTCTCAACTGTACACTAAGTAACTTAATCAGCTTTATGTAGCTTTTCACTTCAGGATCTAAAGATTTAGTCCCGATTCGTACCAATGTATCACAATCTACTTATTCTTTAATCTGCAACAATGGAAAAAAGAAACAAAACACCTAGAAAACCCTTTAACTGACTATAAAAGTACAAAATTTACAGCATGTCCATCGCTAAAACAAAAACTAAATTCCCATGTTATCCGTTTGTACGATAAAACCACTGCTGTGCTTGTCCAAAGGTGTCCGCGTACAGTTCAGTTCATCGTGCTCTATAGCTACGCAGAAAAAAAAACAGAAATCCCTGCTATCACTCATTTTATTCACTTCCAATGGTCGTCATCGTCCAGTTACATTACACTAGAAAAACAATCCGTAAGCTAACTCCGGCTGTGTGAAAAACGAGTACTCGTAGAAAAAGCACAAATGATTCATGCGAAAAACGATAAAAGGATTAAACTTTACACATAGCCCTCCGCTGGACCTCAGTCGGCATTAGCCGTTGGTGGTGTCCTGTAAGTCCTTCTCCCCGTATGATGACATCAATAACAAATGTTTGAGCATTTAAATTTAATCCACACCAGAGGGGGTTAGGCGCTATCCACTAGAAGTGAATCTAACACTTATTACCAAAATGATAGCGCAGCAGACTGGATGGTAGTTGCCATTTATTTTTATTTCTCTTTGTTGTTGTTGTTGGTTGTGGTCCTATTCTATCGAGAGTGTTGTTTGATGATGTCCTGTGAACATGATGTGCAATGTCCCCATTTCAATGGTGACAGTCGATAGGGGGCCTATCTGGTGTGTAGGTGGCAACAAAATTCTTGTCATCAATACAATTTGCTTTGTCGCAGGAGTAATCCTCGGGTTTGTGTTCAACAACGAATGGGATAGCGAATGGCAGGGTGTCCTGCGAAGGTTTTTTTTGCATTCAAAATCGCACTTCAGTTGGATTTGCCAACGTTAAAAAAGTCGAGGTAAAAGCACTCGCAACGCGAGATGCTTTAGCAAATCGGATCAGGCGGCGCGGCGTTGGGGCTCTGGGTGAGTAGTTTTTTTTCCGACCATTCTTACAGAAAAAAAGGAGAAAAAATGGTCCTTTGGACCGTGAAAGGTTTTCGATTTAAATATGTTGATAGGGATGAAACTTTATTTTTGAAAAACCAAGCACTGGCGGGATCCTTTTTCCCGCTTTTATTTGAAGCGCTTAGGGTATGGAAATTGAGGACTTTGGGACTGCATATTGCAGTTCGATGCAGTGAAGCAGCGATAGGCGAGAGACATCAGTCACTCTTGCTAGGAAACACAATAGGGAATGGCAGTGTATCCTCATAGGGAAAAATGCATCTATACTGTGTACGGGGATTGAATAGATGGAAAGCGTGTCACAAGGACTACGAAGATACAAAGCCTCAGTCGAGTTTTACGGTATCTATTTGAAAGTTCAGTCGAATCAATTTGTCCGACAAGTTCATTCACCGCAAGTAAAGGTAAATGCATGCATATGGGTTAAAGGTGATAGAAATGACCCATCTTAAACTAATAACGAGAAGAGTCACGTGTCTTTTTTTTCAAGAATTTTGAAAGCAATTCGCAGACTATGATGCACTAAAAGGCGGGACAACTGCTTGAATATGAGATCGGTGCCAGGATCCAATTGTATCATTTCTCGCCGCACAAGGTTCAGCTAATACAAACAGCTTTTATGCAATTAGATAGAATTATTGGACCCTTTTTCTTGGACAACAAATATGAAAATGATCCAGGACAATTCAGTAGCATATACAGAACATTAGCGTGTCCCGTCGTTGTATGAAGAAAACAAATTTCTCGAATTTTTTTATCGAAAGGGGTAGCAAAAGTTCCATTAGTGCAAAAATATAACACGCACACACAAATGGTTGCGAGAAGCAGGCCCCGGTTCACCTCGAGCTGAAGCGCCAACTAAGTAAGTAAGGTAGCAAAAGTTGCGTATTAACGAGTAGATTCTGAATTTGTGCTTACTTTTTGATTTGGACATGACTTTTGGGGCTCTACCGAGGCTTAAAAATCTTGAAAGAGACTATATTTTTTTTCCTTTTTTTCATTTTATTTTATTATTTTAATTTATTGATTTGATTTATTAAATTAAAGTTAAGGTTAAGTAAGACATATTTAAGCGTCCTTTTGCTTCGTGATTCTATTTTATTTCTTATAAGTCCTTCCCTCGTCTTTGCTCCGATAACACATTGGCTTGCTTCGGTCACAAATTTGATGCATCTTTCGACACTTTGCGTGTGACAAGAAAATTCCAGTATTTTCAGTTCTTTTCTTTGCACCAGCAATTGCCAATTCAGCTAGGCAAGGTGGTGGAGTAATTTGACATTTATGCCAAAAAATTATGTCCATGTAGTCCGTAGCGTTAAATTTAATGTTTGGCGGCTTAAATATTTGGTTTGATGCATGGGTTTGCCTCGCTTTTATAATTCGTTCTCTGGTATTGACCATTTTGTCGAAGAGCATTGTCACTAATGTGGAAAAAGCGTTTCTCTCAATGACAGGATCAACGATTTATTTTAAGTTGTCTGCTTACCATCATGAAAAAGAGATGAGTTGAAAAATATGTTGCGGGCCGGGCCATCTATCAATAATGGTCATTTTTTTTAATCGAAAACCACACTGGTGCATAGTGCATACACTTTCATTATATACATCACAAGAATTTTAAGATTTTCAGATGGGTTACTCGAACTAATGTAAAGTCTAAGTAATCTTTTTGCAGTTGTGACCCATCTTGAAAGTGCCCAGGCTGTCGATTTGCTAGTCCGGGAGAACAGTAACCTGTTTTTATAGCTTGACACATTTTGTGGTGACAATTCATTCGCATGAGGTTAGCACTGTAATGGTCGGCCTAATTCCATTTCCATGTCGCGAATTATCCCTTCTTTCCAGCCAGTATTGGTTACAGGGCCGTCACATCCAATGCAAGGATTTTTTTTCAAATCAAGTCCCTTGTTTTTGAAAAAATTAAGCATTGAGTTAATTATTTCCTTTCCTGTACTAGATTTAGGAGTTATATGGCTTAAGAATATGGATTCCGGCTCTGCAAGAATTTAAATATGCTCTTCAAGAACCTCTCCGATAGTATCGTCCATCATTCTCTTCGGAAGTAAGAGTTTCATCTCTTCGCCTACCAAAATAAATACTGCGAATTACGATATTATCGCAGTGGTTTGATAGGCTTTCTCTTGATTTTGACAAAGCTCGACGTATTTTATTTTTATCAATAACTAGAGTCTTATAAATGTTTTCAATTATTCCAACATCCTGGAGTACTGCTCAAGCAACTGCTGCAGCAAATCGTACGGAAAGCCCATATCGATCACAAACTCTTGCTACGGATGGTGAAGCAAGTAAATTCCGCTTACCTGATGATGTTGACGTTAAAGGCTCTGATAAAAAGAGCTGTGGCTGCACTGCTTCGATAGGATGAACTGTATTGACTTGCTCTGTTTGTTTGCTCGTTTAAATCTACTGTATCGGAAAAAGTTGATACAGTAGTAGATTCAGACTACCTAATGCACTACGCTTTCTATCTAGTCACTTTTGAATTTTTGTGTTTCAACCTTGTCAATAGCACCGATCACCATTTTTCTGGCATTTCTCTGGTCCACTAAAAATGATCTTTCACTAAAAGGCACTTTATTATCCTTTACACAATGACAGTCATTAAAGGAATCACACTTACAATAATGCAATGTCAAAGAATTTTGTGTTTGAAAGTGAAAGTAAATATTTATCAAAGTGTATTTTCATTATTTGTAGTATTCGACTATGACACACAATTGGAATCGTAGCATTCTTCCATATCTTTTCGATTTATGTACTCACAATTAGGGATGAGCGATGTTCATCGATGTTCACAAAACATCGATGTTAAGAGACTAAACATCGACTACCGATGTTAGTAAAAGAGAACCAACTCTTAATTGAAGATTTTGAATATTTTTTTTTAAATTGAAGACTTAAGGCGCCTAGTGACAAACAACAGAAACAGGAACAGGAAAAGAAACAGAGCAGAAAGTGCTTTCGATTTGTCGTAAATTCTGTTTCTGTTTGCGTTGCTCGCTCATTTACAAAAACCTGGAACAGATCTTCAGGCTGACGAGAAAAACACCTCAGTTTATCTATAATTTTTCGTCGGCTGAAAACTTTTTTTTCCATTTCTCCCTCTTGTCAACGCAAAATGAAAGCATATAGCCAATTGCGGAACAAATTGATGCTGGCAGAAACAGAAAGAACTCATCTTGACTTGTTTCTGTTCTGTCGCCAGACGGCATTTTTCTGTCGCTAAATTGTATTGCTACAAAAAAAAATATTCTGTTGCTAATTCTGTTTCAGTTGCAAATGTATGGGATGCTGCTTCTGTTCCTGTTTCTGTTGTTTGTCACTTGGCGCCTTTAGCATGTGTTGCCTTATAAGTGCATATGAGAAATTGAAACATTTTGCGAATTTTGAACTATTATTTCCTTAAAATTATGGATTTTTAGAGCATCGTGTTTTATTTTTTCTGAATCTTGTATAATTGGGATTTTGAAAGTCGTGATTTGTGCCGCTCTCATGCAAGTATATTGTTTTTTTACGTCATTAGTCGGCATTATATAAATTTTATTTTATTCATTCTAAAACATCGATGTCTTGGATCATCGATGTTTGGAATTCGATTATTATCGATCATCGATGTTCAGTCAGCGATGTTAACATCGATGTCAATATCGATGTTTTGCCAACATCGCTCATCCCTACTCACAATTACAAAAACTTCGGAATTAGATGGATTCCTGCCATTGTATTTTGTTTTGAGATCACTTTGTATGAAAAGTACATATTTGATTACATCTTTTACTGTTAGTAACTTACTTTTGTTTAGTTCACTAAAGGGGCCGAAAAGGGAACACATTGTTTCTTATCGACGAGGTCCAGAACTCATTTTGATTTTAAGGACTGAACCGAATAAAATCTGTAAATTTCAATAACGGCTATACCTCCCATGTGTAAAGATTTTATTCCCAAACTGTCTTTCATACCATATAGTTTCAGTTTACATTTGATTTTGGTAAAGTGCAGTTGTAAATATTTATAAAAGATGAGTAAAGAGCCGCAAAAAGATCATCGACAAATGGCTCGAAAATCCTTCGCGACCGAACCATTTTATTGAAAAAAATTTGAACTTATCACGCAGTACAATTGATTCTGTTATAAAAAGATATTTGGAGACGTTGACTATCAAGCGAAAACAGAAAAGTGGAGGAAAAAACGGAGCACATGATAAAAATTTGGACAAAAAAATAGTGGGTGTCATCGTTAAGAACCGGCCCATGTCATCCAGAGATGTTGCTCGAAAATGTAGTACCAACCAAACAATGGTACAAAGATGTAAAAAATGGGCTGGTATAAAAACGCGGAAAAAACAGGAAATACCAAAAGTTACCGAGAAGCAAAAAAAGGCCATATAAACACGAGCTCGAAAGTTATACGACTTGATTGGACGCAAAAAAAGCCTGCATGATTTTGAACGACGAAACCTACGTCAAAGCCGACTTTAGTACTCTTCCAGGTGATCAGTTTTATAATTATTTTGAAGAAGAGATTCTCCCACAATCAGAAACATCGATTGGAGTGGAAAAGTTCGGATCGAAATATCTCGTATGGCAAGCGCTTTGCCAATGTGGACACAGAAGCACACCGGTTGTTAAAACTGGAACAATAACCGCGGAAGTGTATATCAACGAGTGCCTGAAAAAACGGTTAATTCCGTTTGTAAACAAACACGAAGGTTCAACATTATTTTGGCCAGATTTGGCCTCAGCTCACTATGCTCAAAGGACGTTAAACTTGCTTGTGGCTAAGAACATAGATTTTGTCCCAAAAGACATGAATCCACCTAATGTCCCACAGTATCGTCCCATTGAAAGGTACTGGGCCTTAGTTAAGATGAAATTGAGGTAAAGTGAACAGTGTGCTAAAGACCCTAAAGATTTTGGTATTAAACGGAAAAGAGCATCCAAAAAGGTCACGGACCTAACTGTCATCAACCTTATGAAGGACATTCGAAAGAAGTTGCGAAAAGAATGGGATCCAAAATAATTTTTCTGATTTCATTAACCGTAAACAAATTCAAAAAGATATATTTTTTGAAGCAAATAAAAATAATTTAAAGAAATTATCACAAACGATTTTTTTTGTGGTATGAAGTTTCCAAATTTTATTCGTTTCAGTCCTTACGTTTTAAATATTAAAAATGTTAAAAAATAAGAAAACAATAGTTTTTTTAATAATTTCAGCGACCGGTAGAGGCCCAAAAGTACCATTCGATTTCTTTTTAGTTTTTTTTCTCGTAATATGCTATTCAATATGCAACTTTTGCGAGGTCTTTCGTTAAGATACTCCAAAGAAATGTTGACGGGACAGCCTACTGAACATGACAACTGAGCACTTTCGTAGGCACGTCCAACAGTTCTTCTTAGCCAAGCTGAAGAAACACTATTTTACGTTGGAATTTATCTGAAAGAATATCCTGCGAATAGTGGAATGCTTCGGTGCACATTTTTTTTTACTATTCGCAACATTTCAACTATTTTTTCCACATTCGGCAACCTAATTTCTTTTATTATTTTTCGATAAATTTTGATATCGGAACTCAGAATTTGTACCTAATTGCTCAATGTTGCCGCTAGGGCTAGTAGAATGAGACACACACGAAAAGAGACAGTTAAAATGTCAAAATTCTCGAAAAGGGAAACGAAGCCGACAAAATGTTAATGAATTTTGGCGCATTCATATCTTTATTCTGCTACTGAAGAGTGAATTTGTATGGGGAAAACGAAATTCATTGAAAAAATCACAGTATTCAGATTTCGCAGTTTTCCGCTATATAAGAGTGAGTTTGTATGAAAGAAATCAAAATTGGCATCCAAAAATGTCCACTATCCAGGTTTCGCAAGATTCTTTTATCCGCAGATTCCACTATTCACAAGTTTTACTGTATTATATTTATTCCTAATTAAAATCATATGGGACACCCTGTGGTTAGCTGTCACGCGATCTTAAAAATTGTCATTTCGCTACTGCTGTTATAATCGTCGATGCTTTAAATGCCACAACGTGTTGATGTGCGTACCTAATGATGTGATACCATCCCTGTTTAAAATTAAAATCACGTAGCTTCGTGATACGTACTAAGAAATTCAGTTACAAAAACTAAAACCCGACTACGGGAAAAACTAACTAATAAGTACGAAACAAGATGAAACGAAACGATGATTTTCAGAATATAGCCGTCGATCAAATTTGAAAATTTCGCAGGGAAATAAAATGTTTAGACGGAAATGGTTCCAGGAGATTCCCCTATGGTACCTGGTGTTTTGTGATGGCTCAGTGTCATAACGCTATTTAACGTAATCTAACATAACCTAGCTATAAATTTAGATTGTTGCTATTTTTTTTACCGGCGGGTGGAGTTTTCTAAGAAATCAATATAAAAAAAAGTAAAATCTATCAAATGTCATCCCTGTTTAGGAATGGACAATCTGTCGTTTATTTAACTTAACTTTAAGATCTTTGCTTATTGTTTTATCGTTCGCTGTAGTTTATTTAAGAAATCATAATAAAATGCCATCCCTGTTAAGTAGCGAGAAAATCCACATCTACTCATGTTAGTTTTAAAAAATAGATCAAAATAAACTCAGTTACACATGTTCTAACTAATGATCTGAGTTTTCTTAGGAATTAATATAAAAAGGTAAGTAAAATCAAAACTTCAATATGGCATCACTTGTTAGGGTGGTGTGTATTTTAACAAAACAGAACCATTAGCCGTGTTTTATTATTCGCATGATCCTAATCCGATCAAGTGCTTAAAATGAAACGATCCAGATCATCTCAAATTTTAACTTTTATAGATTGGTACAGCTGCTTTTGTACTTTGACATTTGTCATAAATTAAAACAATGGACGAAGAAGCAGAATTAGATTTTTCTTTTCTTTGGCTTTTTCAGCTTCGTCCACCTTGAAATTGATTTGAAAAAATGTATTATCCTCCTCAGACCCAAGCTATGATCCAGTATGACCATGTGTTTGATGTTACTTATGGTCACTCATATGGCTTATCTGAGAGTAAATTTCGACGTGAAAAAAAAGTGGGGTGGGGGGTTCCCGAGAATGGGTGGTATCAAATATGATACCTTGGAAACCCAATCCTATCTATCCTATCTAACCAAAAAAACTATTTTTTAGGCAAACAAAAGAATTATTTTTGATGGAAAAGTTTGAAGCAATTTCTTTTCTTTGTAAAGCAAAGATATATTTTGCATGTCGACACCTGGCAAATGTTAGTTGCTAACATCCAGGTAGTCGGCATTTCGAGCGGGAGCTCTGATTATCATCAGCCAGTTCTCGTAGATGGCGACAGTTCACCAGAATCGAAGGATGCGGTAGCGGAACAACACTTCGATTTCTCCCAAAAGCTTCCAAACATTCACTCGATTCTTCATGTGCAGGCATTTCAGATTCACTGTCCTCATTTTCATACTTCGAGCTTATTAATGTTTTTGCTATTTCCTGCTTGAAAGCATAGTAATCCAGTATATTTGTTTTTACACAAACCACATTCCATTGCCTCTTCCCTGTATTCCAACCATGCTGCCGCTGTCGAAACATCAATAAAATGGAAAATAGCACGCACTCTCCATTTAAGTGTCCTTGCCCTCATCGCATATTTGCCAGCTACCCGATCAAGGAGATCTATTCCTCCCATATTCTTGTTGTAAGTTTCAACAACTGCTGGTCTCCTTATTTGTACATATACTTTGTTCTTTTTGTCCCATCTTCTACACTCACCAACTGGCTTAATGGCATCAATCGTAGAAGCCAAATGAATGCACTTGCTGTCGTGCCACTTGCAAATTACGATTTCTTGTCCACGAACAACACAATCATACGACCCTCGTCCAGATCGTCTGAGGTTAGGTTCTGACTTTAACTTCAGTTTTTTTGGGGATTCTGAATTTCATTAAAGTTCCAGAAGCAATAATATTTCCGGCTAGCAAGGTCTCCAACAAAAGAACGAATGTAAAGTATCTGTCCATGTAGATGGCAGTTCCGATTGGCAACGTGTCTGCTAATTTTAGAACCATTTTCCCACCGACATCAAGCTTCTCTGGCAAAGGATATAGCGAAGACTATACTGTTGTTCCTTTACCTTCATACATGTAGAAATCCAGTGGAATACCACTCGCTGAACAAATGAGGAACATTTTTAAGCGGACTGGATGTAGCTTGTTTTTGACAACTTGTCACATCTGACACTTTCCTTCGAAGGGCACGTCTATAGAAATCATAGTAGGACGTTCATTTTGTAAGCAGCCCATTCGGAACCTATCAGCTATCGGTCTTATTTTCCAAAAAACGATAATTTTCTTTCACAGACTAAAAGGGGGTGCCATCAGCAGCAGCAAAATAACTATTTTCACATTACACAAAATAAAAACACAAATAAAACAATAAATAAATAAATAGTTGATACGCGAAGCAGGCGATTCTACAGTTTTCAATTAATATAATCTCTATATTTACAATTCGACAATTGTAGATTTTTCTTGTAAAATATTTATTCAAAATAGCATAGTATTATTATGCTAATTTATCGCACCACACTTATCTATGCGTAAAAAAAAAGTATTAATGAAGACTTAACATTTTACGAAAAATCTAAATTTTTTATTCAAATATTTGTTTCCCACATTGGCACATAACAGCAAATTGTGGGCACATTACAGCAATATATGCTTTGTTTTAATAAAGTGATTTTGCGGAGCGGATTTTTTTTAATGACACATGATAGCACATCTTGAGCACATTACAGTCATAAAAGTTAAGTTTTTTGAATCATTTTTTTTTTTACATAGCACATAATAGTACATTTTGAGCACATTTTGACACTTTTTTTTTTCTTTTAAATTCCAAAATTGTCGTGTCAACTTTTCGGACATATTGCCACCCCTGTTTAGGAATAGAACATCTGTCCTTTTTTTTAACTTAACTTTTACATTTTTTCTAATTTTTCTATCGTTCAATGGAGTGTGTTAAGTGTTAAGAAATCAATACAAAATGTAAAAACTGAACAATTGCCATCCCTGTTAAGTACTGGAAAAGTCCACATTTTTAATTTTAAAAAATATTCATAAATAATACCAGTTACACATGTTCAAATGTACTTTTGTCCATTTGCCTAGTGTAAATGCTAAAAGTCCTTCGAAAAATGGTAGTTTTCTAAAAACAAAACAAAAATATCCCTTTTAGTCGTTGTTATTTATCTCATCTCTAAAAAGCCATTGCACATAAAAAAAGCAAAATATCCCCAAAGTGGAATAAAAAAAAAGAGAACACACATTTCAATTCACATTTTGATTTATCTCACAAATTTGCATATATCGTTGAAATAGTTTAACCGAACATACTCGTATGGCCCAGGACAAGGAATGAAAACAGCGATTCCCAAACAAATCTGTATAAAGGAATGTTTACCAGGACGAATGTTAAACCAGCTACAAAAAAAGAAAGAAAGAAAATAGAAAGAATCTCTGAGCTGAGCATGAATTTGGAGTTCACACATTTTTCTTTTTTTTTGCAAATAACGCATTGCTGGGTATTTTTCCCGTTTCCACACGATTATGAAGAATTTTTGTACGCTCGCCTTTGTGTACATACAAAATACTTTCAATCCTTAAACAACAGTATGATAAAGGGAAACAAAAGCGTGACCTAATTTGTCTTAAGCCCTGCACTGTGGGGGGTTGGGGATGGCGCAACTTTTCACGCCTCAATGTGTTGTGTTTGCTGTGTGGACGAAATAGTTTTCGCAAGTTTCCCCCTCCCTATCGGGATATTAGATTTCATTCCAGTTCAGCATTTGTAGTACAGTAATTCTATGACCCGTTGAAGGATGAAAGAAAACATTATTTCTTGTGGAACAATGAATTTACTATGTATATTTCGAAATACGACGATGTTCGAATCCTTGAATATATTGACATTCTGATGTTTCTGTTCGGTGGTTTTGAATGATTTTATTTTTATCATTTTATCCTTCTTTCCCGCTGCTTTGCGCTCTGCATGCAATTATTGCGGTTGAATTAAAATTTAATAAATTCCATTTGGACAAATCGATTTCGAGGTCAGCCAGCATCGGCTAATTAAATGCAAATACACACACTAATGGGTGGATTATTTGCATATTTTGACTTGCAATATAAATCGTTATAATCAAAATGTTATTCAAAGGGATTACCAAGTTAAATACCAAATGTGAATTTTTGTGGCGGAAAATTGAGTACAATTACCCATTTTTTTAGCCTGAATGAGGTTGAAAACGCTTACATTCGAAATATGAAAAGTTCCCATAAACCACATATAAGCCAGAATGAAATTCCTTTAGTCTGTATGTCTACTCGTACTCGTCGTACTCGTTAACTCGTACACTAAATCGGATTGAATACTCTTGCCCCCGATGAAAAACGGGGTGCAAAACGACTGATGGGGGCTGTCGAAGTGTGATTGTTTTATTTTTAACATGATATCTCCCAGCCGTATATAGAACAGCGAACGACACCGGTTGTTCTAGCTTGTAGCGCCTGCAGGCAGGTGGTTACGAATACGATAAAAATGAAAACTTCAAAAAGTAAAGAAATACAGTAAAAAAAAAAGAAAAAGAAAATCCACTCGAAAAGCATTTCCCTTTAGTTTTTCTCGTTTCTGTTTTCGTACGCATTTTCTAAACAAAAACACACAACAAAATCTTTTGTGATGTCTATTTTTGCCGGGTGTTCCATACACAGAAGGCGATAAAGAGAGATAGAGAGAGAGAGAGTCTAAAATTGAGAGATTTAAAGGAAATCTCTTCGATGTGTGGGTAAGGAAATAGAATTGGAAAACTTTCACCAAAGCTTTTAAGAGATAGCTAAGTGTTACGAGCTATTCCACCGAAAGAGAGCATAATTTGCAG
Source organism: Brachyopa scutellaris (assembly GCA_949775065.1). NCBI lineage: Eukaryota > Metazoa > Arthropoda > Insecta > Diptera > Syrphidae > Brachyopa > Brachyopa scutellaris. The sequence goes on from OX459114.1 coordinate 15,293,628, forward strand.
CAGTTAGTGGTTTGAAACATATCTCCTCTTTTTTTTAACACGCAGTATGGTTTTTTGTATGCCTAGGTCATGATGACACTTGAGAACTTTTGTCGAATTACAGTACATGGTCTCTGAAAGGAAGGAATAGACAATTTATGTCCAAAATTACAAAAACAAAATCCTTTGCACTTAGAAAATAATTTAAGCAAATATGGAAAAAAAAACCCAATGTTAGTTTGAACCAGACTGATGTTTTCCAAAACGCAACACTATCTTCATAGTATAATATGCCCATATTGTTACTTCCATATACATACATATGTACAAACATATGTACATATACACATGTACAAACATATAAATACAAAATGTCCGATTTAAAAAAGAAAGGCACTCAATCAAATGCCACGCCATCTGTTGGTTTATTTATAAAATGTCTACAAAAAAAAGCTATTTAATATTTTTCCAAAGTTTTTGACTTAATTGAAGAGATTACATATATTCTGATTATTTTTGGAATTTTTTTTTAAATAGCTGGCTTGTTGGTAGCCCTTCCTGTTAGACCCATGGTGGTATGTCTTTGATGGTCCGGGGTTCTAAAGGGTTTTTCAATGAGAGCGCTACAAAAGTTTTTTTAAATAAAACAAAAACGGTTCTGGATATCAATGAAATTCTTTATTCCTGTGAAAGTACGTTCGATGCTATTATGTATGGAACTCGATTTCTTTTGCATGGCTTGCAGAAGTCCAGACGCTGAACCCAATTTTCGACGGTTTTCAAGCATAAATCGGCCGATACAGCTGCAATTTCACGTTCGATATTCGTACGAAGTTCATCAATCGTCGCTGGCTTGTTGGCATAGACTATAGACTTGACGTAGCCCCACAGGAAATAGTCTAACGGCGTCAAATCGCGCGACCGAGGCGGCCAAGCGACTGCACCATTTCGTGAGATAACACGTTCTCCAAACTTGGTATCCAATAAATTGATTGAGACATTCGCTGTGTGGCTTGTGGCTTGTGGCGCCGTCCTGTTGGAAACACATGTCCTCCAAGTCCATATCATCCAATTGGGGCCAAAAATATTCGGTTATCAGTGAACGGTAGCGATTCCCATTCACAGTAACGTGTCGGTCTTGATCATCACGGAAGAAGTACGGCCCAATGACGCCGCCGGCCCATAAACCACACCAAACCGTAATTTTTTCGGGATGCAATGATGACTCATGGAGTACGTGTGGATTGCTGCCTGACCAATACCGCATATTTTGTTTATTGACGAAGCCATTCAGCCAGAAATGAGCCTCATCGCTGAAGATGATTTTTCGATGAAAATCCGAATCATTTTCAAGTTGTTGCTCAGCCCAATTCACGAACATACCACGCTTCTGGTGGTCAAGCGGCTTCAGTTCTTGCGTCAATTTAATCTTGTAAGGATGTAGGCCAAGATCTCTTCGCAAAATTCGCCACAACGACGTCACAGAGATGCCCAACGCTTGAGAACGACGTGTGAGAGACACATTTGGGCTTTCTTCAACTGAAGCCTCAGCGGCAGCAATATCCTCGACACTACGGGCACTTCTTTGTCTCACTGGCACGGAAACGTTTTCTACTGTGCCTGTGGATTCAAATTTTTCCACTACTGAAGAGAAATGTCAAAAGAGCGGCAAGAAATATGGCGTCGTTTGCTGTCCCTGTCGCTCTACTTTTGTAGCGTCCCTGTTGAAAAACCCTGTATATATTTCGTGAATGATTTTTGGATGGCTTTGCTGGTACTTAGTGCCATCTAGCTGGAACCAGAGATCGTCCAAGTTCATTTCTTCAGTTTCTGGTAAAAAAAGAAATCGGCGATCTCCGTCTTTACCTTCGAAGAAAACTGGGCCAAAAAAGGTGCCACTGCACTCGGTTCGAGTAGTGGCTTAAGCCGTACATAGACCAGTATTGGTCCATAGTGATTCCACAACTTTCCGAGCTGAGTAAGTTAGGCATTTTGGTATTTATTTAAACAGAAAGCTTTATTTAAAAACAGTAAATGCTCCAGTGTTTCCTTAGTTTCCAGTTCATTGCAATTTCTGCAAGTGTCCGTCGAGACCAAACCTAACCTGCGAGAATGGTGTCCAATTAGACAATGTACGGTAATAACACCAGTAAGTAAACTGTAAGCTATAATCTATTTTGACCATCTCAGTGGTTTAGTGCATATATCATTAGCTCACCATACCGAGGTTGTGGATTCAATTCCCACCCAGGGCTTGGTGACTTATGTGATCCTGTTCGGCAGTACAATGGACCAGTATTAAGTCTGAGTACTCCGACAGACAAGACAGTACCTGAAATCTGTATAAAAAGAAGCTACAATCTAATCTGGATAGGATAATGTGAGAGTCATTGTAGTTCGGCCAGAACGAGGAAGAAAGCTGACTCCAAATGTTATCGGCCGATCTATTAAGCTCTGCATCAATATCATAGAATAAGTCCTAAATGGGTTCTGGGTTCGCGTACTTACGTAAGTTGTACCCCTTGTTTAGCCAGTTCATCAGCTGTTTCATTTCCTAAAATCCGCTGATGTCCAGGGACCCAATATAAGTTTTCCGTCTTTTTGGTTTCTGCTGCGTTCTTGTAGTGAAGTTGAGAACCGTTTTAGATTTAATTATGTTACTATTGAGTGCCTTGAAAGCAGCCTAGCTATCCAGCCTTGCAATTCCTTTACTTTTCCATGGTATGACACAATGACTCTTTCAATCTTCTGTCTGCTTAAAAGAAACCAGCAGATGGTCCACCGGCGTTAGGCATTTTGGGTTTTTATTTCCTAGTCTGGGTTCATTTCATAACAGGCAATAAAGTCCAAAATAACAAGTGGAAATATTTGAAAAGGAAATAATGCCCGAAAAAGGAAATATCACCCAAAACTATTAAGACAAAATGAAATAATACCCAAATAAAATTAAGAATCGCCCAAATGGCAGTGGATGGGACGCCCATCAGTGCGGTTTCAGGCCAGGAAAGTCCACCATAGACCAAATTTTCACACTCAGGCAGATTCTGGAAAAAACCCAAGAAGTCCAAATCGATACCCACTACCTGTTCATCGATTTCAAGGCCGCCTATGACAGCATCTGGAGGGATGAACTGTATAGAGCCATGTCTAGTTTTGACATCCCTGCCAAACTCATCCGTCTGTGCAGGATGACGATGGAGAAAGCTCGCTGCTCCATCAAGGTCGGTAATCACCTCACCGAGACCTTTGATCTCAAAAAAGGATTCAGACAAGGTGATGCGCTGTCATGCGACTTCTTCAACATCATACTTGAAAGAATTGTTCGAAACTCACAAGCCAACACACAAGGAATGATCTTTCAAAAGTCCGTTCAACTACTTGCATACGCCGACGATATTGACATCATTGGTAGAACACAGCGAGCTGTCATCGGTGCGTTCGCGAGTATAGAAATGGAAGCGGCCAAAATGGGTTTAGCGGTAAACGAGGGCAAAACTAAGTATATGCTGTCAACAAAAAGGGACACCCAACATCGACGAATTGGACAGAACGTCACAATAGACAGCTACAACTTTGAGGTAGTAAAGGACTTTGTCTACCTCGGCTCTGCCATAACATCAAAAAATTACATCTCGTCGGAAATCAAATGAAGGATTACTCTTGCCAACCGCTGTTTCTTTGGGCTAAGAAGGCAATTGAGCAGTAAAGTCCTTTCCCGATCGACTAAGGAGACTCTATATAAGACCCTTATCATCCCAGTCTTGCTATATGGAGCTGAAGCATGGACTTTATCGAAAGCGGATGAAGATCTCCTTGGTCGCTTTGAGAGAAAAATCCTTCGTACGATATTCGGTCCCGTTTGCGTTGACGGGTTTTGGAGGAGAAGATTCAACGACGAACTGTACGAGCTGTACAGTGACATCAGCCTGGTCAAAAAACTGCACATTGGGCGTTTAAGATGGCTAGGACATGTAGAGCACATGGACATCAGCGCTCCGGCTCAAAGCTAAAAATCTTGAGTATATTTAAACAGATTTAAAATGTTGTCAAAAATGTTAAGACCGTCTTAAGCGATAGTTGGCTTACTCCAAAGGTAGCGTATTTGCGATCGTGTTGTCTTTAAAAACTGATGAATTCTAATCTCTGTTGTTTTGGGCGTCCGCTGGGATTCGAAATCATCTCCGATCAAAATCAGATTGACTTGAGTGTTGATAAACTCGTCGTTTACTATGAATCTATCAATGGTGACATTTTGCCGCTAACGATGGACAGATGGACAGACTTACATCCGTTTTTAAAAAATGCAAGTCACTTTTCTTGCCGGGTTTTAAACTACTGTAAGCTTCCCTTAGCAATCTAGGTTGAATAGTTTAGATTAACAGGTTCGGTTTTGTAAGCGCTTGCTATCTTTAAATTGAAATAAAACAAAGTGTGTGTGAGGTATCATCGTAATTTTTTATTCATTTGAAAGGCCTATCGATGCCATTATGTATGGAATATAATATCTTTCAAATGTTCGCCGCGGCTTCTCCGGGTGGCGCACATCCGAAATGTCCAATTTTCCATGACTCTGGCTGAATTTGACCGATGGCATGAGTTATGTCGGCTTTGAGGGCCGCTGTGGTTTGTGGATTATTCGCATAGACCTGCGACTTCAGAAAACTCCACAAGAAAAAGTCTAACGCGATCAAATCGTACGATCTCGGTGGCCACTTCACATCACCTCCACGTGGGATGACCATGCCCTCCAATCGCTCGTGCAGAATTTCCAATGTGGCGTGAGCTATATGGCACGTAGCGCCGTCCTGTTGAAACCACATATCGTTGGTGTCCATATAGTTGGTAATCAACGACATATAGCGCTCGCCGTTGGCGGTGATGGCCTGACCAACGTCATTCTCAAAGAAATATGGACCGATGACCCCGCCAGCCCAAAATCCACACCAAACAGTGACTCTTTCAGAATGCATTGGACGCTCTTGGCTCTCATGTGGATTGGTATCGTCCCAAATTCGACATTTTTGTTTGTTGACGTACCCATTCATCCATCCAGAAATGGGCCTCATCGCTGAAGATGATTTTTCGATGAAAATTAGGGTCAGTTTCCAACTGCTCCAGAGCCCATTCAGCGAACACACGTCGTTGTCTATGGTCGTTTATCTTCAGCTCCTGGGTCAGTTGAATTGTGTATGGGTGCAGGCCCAAGTCATGACCCAAAATTCGCCAAGTTGTGGTCTGTGAAAGATCGAGTTCTTGTGAGCTACGCGAAATCGACTGCCTCGGATTCTCCTGCACACTCTTACGGACAGCGGCGATGTTTTCGGCAGATCTTGCGCTTCGTCAACGTACGGGTGTTTGTTGATCGTTTACTGAACCAGTGGACTCAAATTTATCCACCACACTGCTAATAGTCCTCTCGGAAGGACGATTATGGCGACTGTAAAATTGGCGAAGTGCGCGGAACGTTGCCCGAACAGAACACCCATTTTGAAAAAAACGATTTTATTATTTGCACGTGTTGTTGAACGCTATATCTGTCCGTGGTGATTTGGCAAAACAGACTGAATAAATGACAGCCAATTTGACAGATATAGCTTCAAGCTTCAAGACCACTATCAACTGTCAAAGTTCGGAAGTCCCTATTGGAAGACCCTTTAGAAAGCTTTCCTTTTCTCAAGATTAGTGGGAGCATTTGGATGCAATTTTTACCACAATCTATAGAGCATGCCTTGATATCAATTTAGGCGTTTGAAAAGTTCTATTGAAAATATTATTGAAATGGACCGTTTTCTAAAATGAATAATCTGAGAATAACAGCGCTTAATTCCTATGCATCCTGAAAGTACTGAAGCTCTTTAAAAACATTTTAAACGACATCCAGTAGGTCTTAGGGCTATAGTACTTTGAATTTTACAGACCGTCTTTAAAGAAAAACGTTCCTCCGCCATCTCCTTCAATATTTAATATATGTATATACATGCCAAAGGACATGAAATACGCCAGACGTATAAAATGTTTTCTCAAAAAGATGCAAATCAATGTCCTCATTTAAATTTCAATAAAAATTCGGGGAAAAGTCAGAAATCAAAATACACACACACATCGACTTAACCAACAACTGGCCATTCATCGAATTCTCTTCTTGGATGTCCTGTGGGCAGGATAGAATGAAAAAATGCTTTGTATCCTTTGAACTTTCAAGGATGCACAGCAAATGCACATCGGCTATTAACCCGATTCTATGCCCGCTATCACCCTTAAGAGAGAATCGAAACTTGGCACAAAAAACCAAGGGAAATCCTTACCACTCTCTCACTGCCAGAGCCAGTCTGCACAAAAAAAGAGCAAATGTGAGAGAGAAAGCATATCCAATCCAACTAAGGAAAAGCACACGCATCCACTTTTCGCAAAGGAATGAATGGAAATCGAAAATCGTGCTGTTGTAGGGAAAATGTCTGCGCTACACGAAATCATCATCATTTTCATTTTATAATTTTCCTTCTATTATTTTTTTTTTTGCTTTCTTCTCGGTTCTCGTGCAGAAAATGTGGCTCGCAACTAGCAAGCCGCAAACCGTTTCAGTTTAGAACGAACGATTTGGGTGCTAAGGTCAGTTCTATCGTGCGGTCAGAACGTGAAAGGTGTGTATCTCACTTGATTTTTGTGTTGGATATGGGTGGATGAAGAAAATCAAATGAAAATTTCATCTTCTTAGTCAATTTCCATGACACAACGTTGTTTTGGTTTTCTGTTTTCGGTTTTCGGTTCATTTCTGCACATACCAAATCCAAAGTGAAAATCTCGGCGAAATGTCGAAATTTGATCCTTGTTCGGTGATGTGAAAACTACACACGGTGTTGTACGACGAGAGTTTTTAATTTTTTTTTTTTGTACGGAAAATTAAAAAAAAAAAATTACTCCTTTCCGAATGAAAATTAAAATTGAAAATCTGTGACGAGTGACAGCGAAGCTATAAGTGACTTGACACACTACGGTGTTCGCATTCGAGAGGAAAAAAAATATATACATATATTGACGCAATAAAATAAAAATACAACAAAAAAAAAAAAATACTGAAAAGTTAAAAAAAAAATACATATTTGTATGTGTAGATTTTTTTTTCTAAAAATATTTTATTTCTTCCGACGTTTCGCGATGTTTAGTCGACAATTTTCTATTTTTTTTTTTAATTTCAATCTAAACATTGCAGGACTGTTTGTATAAGGTTTTTTTTTATTTTGCTCAAAAGCAAATGAAAATCGGTCATCAGAAAATCTGTTCCTTGGCATGGTTTTTCTTTAGTGCGATGACTTAATGTTATTTTTTTTTATGATTTTTTTTTTCAGGCGACACCACATTGCGTTTAATGTGAAAATATTTTATTTTATTAGCTTTTGGATGTGAAGGAGAGAGCAATAAACTTTAAATAAATTAGATTTTGACATTTGCCAGATAAAATAAATATTTCAGGTTAATAGAGATAAATGATATAGCTTTCTGGGCATAGGCTTAAATGGGCATTTATATAGATGAAGATAAATTCAGTTAACAGCTCATTGGGAAGTGGGCTATAAAAAAATCATAATCGTGGCGTTGACAAGAGGCTGTTTTTATTTTTTTTAAATATGAGTCAATTGAGGGAGTTCGAAAGGGGTAGATGACTTATGACATCTTTTTATGAATTGGTTGAGTCATTAGGAGAAGATGGCGTTATAGTCGGAGGTAGTTATATGCTTAGCTACGCGAAATCTGTGGTAAGGTTAATATAGGTCTGTTCCCGTATCTGTCCAAAACAGCCGAAATCAGTCAAATCCTGTTCCCGTACGAAGATTTTTCATATGTTTTGACAGAAGAGAGTGTAGTTTTCGGCTGTTTTCAACAGTACGGGAACAGACCTTATATGTATTTCCTGAAGTATCTTGAAGGTAGATATCCCTTCAAGACTGCCCTATTTTAAACGAACGAGTTTTAAAAGATTCTCGAATTTTTTTTTGTTTCTCGAGAAGTTTCTTGAGAAGTCCTCCTTAGAAGATTTCCTTAGTTTCAAAACATATGTGCGAGCACTTGTGTATTTCGAAAACGTTGTTTTATTTTGAAGGAATTGTGTTGTGTTGTGTTATGGTGGCAGTGGTAGAAGTTTAGCAGTAGTTTGCACTAAAAAAATAAACAAGTGGAAAGAGTACACTTTTCCTAGTCCACTTTACCTAATTTCTTTGTTTTTTAAAGAGCTTTTAAAGACCAAAAATATTGAATACGAAATTCTTGCGAACTATTTCAACCTGAAATACAGTACAATCCCGATAAATCGTAGTGCCAAGGGACCTACAGCTTATTTCGAATTATAGAGGTTTTCGAAATAGCGGGGTTACGAATAATTGAAAATGTTTTCAAGGGACCGGCAGTTTATTTCGTATAAGCGGGGTTTACGAATTAACGGGGTACGAATAATCGAGATTATACTGTATCTGAAGGAATGAGGTATGGAAGAATACAATTTGTAAATTTAATTTTGAAGATTATCGCAAATATGAAAAGTAATATGTTCCTCTTCTGTTATTCGTAATTTTGAAGAAATTTGAGTGCTGGAAATGTCGAGCAGCGGCATGTGTATTTTTAAATATTTGTAATGACGTTTCAAAAGACTCAGAATCATTCCTTTACCAGTTCTTTGTCGTCTTAAATCCGAGTTATTTTCCGGATGCACTCAGATTCGGCTACGCTAGTATTCTAAAAAGTTCAGAAGTCAAAATTGTTGGTGAAACTAAAAGGGGAAAATTGAATTGAAAGCACAGAGGTTTCGTCCAGTGAAGATGAAATCCTTCTATGTACCTAGGTCTTGGTTTAAGATTGTGATAGATTTTAGTATTTTGACTTTTAGAAAAGGAAGACTCTTGGGAGATTTGCGTACGTATTTTTTTTTAATTTTCATTATTTTGTATTATTATTGACTTTTTTAGAAACAAAAGATAAGCAAAGCAAACAAATAAATAGTTAGGCAGTAGCTGGTAGTTTAGCTACTTGTAGATTCCACTGAAAGAAAGGTTGAAACCGACGCTAAAGGATCGTACATAAATCATTTTTAAAGATCGCCGTTAGGAGTCTGAAACCTTAGGACATGGTGACCATGGTTGTGTCCCACCTGAGACGGTGTGATATTCCAAAATGGGGAACAACCAACACCTTGCGTTCTCCCCGCCCAGTGCAAAGTAAGACGACAAACTTGAAAACTGCTAAGATTTTTCGGGTCACTACTTCTACAATACTTTTTGAGAAACGCCAGCTCTATCAGGCATGGAAATTCGTAATATCATCCGAGGTAACTATAGCAAGGGCCGCCCCATTCCGACGAGCTAGTTACAGGAGGGAGCAGGTATCCCTCCAGCTTCAGCGACCCGAACACCCTTCCTTCTCAGTGCCCAAGGAGTCCTGTGGTCTTGGGATCTAAGGCTACAGCACGTTAAATCTTCTGCGCCGCTCGCTGGTTCCTCAGCTCCGTTACAGGGCTTGGTTCGAGTTTGTTTTGTACCTTTGTGGATGGCACAGCGAATTTTGATATTCTGACGTTTTTGAGTTAAATTGGGACTATGAATGATGTGGCTTTGAGCCAGTCAAGGCTTAACCTAAAGAAAGATTCTGCATTTGGATTAGTTAATCTCTTTGATAGTGACTCAAATATTTTTATATCCTCATGAGTCAAAGGAGGTAAAACAGTGAAAATTCGACCGAAAATGCGTAGGCAAAGGCAATTGCCGGATTGCTTCCATTAGGTAAACGGCTTTCCATCAAGTAACAGCTGGGTATGTGAGCTAGCTAGGGATATAATGTCTTCCGACGTGGTTCGACTAATTTACAGAATAGTGATTCTAAGCTTGGTATTTTCATTGATCTTGATGCTGGATATAGTGAACCTTGGGAGGAGTCTTTGCTTCATTTAGTCGTAGATATATTTAGAATATTTTAAAGCTCATTTAACTTAATCCAGCAAAGATATCAAAGTGTCATATCGCCAGAAAAAAAAAGGTTCTTACTTTGGAAATATTAATATCCGAATACAGACTTCTTTAGCTGGAAGCCTCTTGTAGAAACTAAAAATGAAAGGACGTTCTTCTTTGTAGACTGAAAGTGGGGTGATGTGTGACTGTCTAATCAGTGGTCATACTCATAGCGCCTTAGCATTTGGCTTTAACAGGCAAACTCTGTAGTTTCCTCCAACCTACTATGTAAACATTATATCGCCCTTCCTTATTTTGACAGGAATCTCTATTTTGTGGATTTTGGGTACCGTACCGGACAAACATATGTCCTTCTTTCTTCTTTAGCTGGCGCTACAGTTCGGGTTAAACCAGTGTCTACTTCTAGCAACCATTTGTGTGTGCGTGTTGTATTTTTGCACGAATGGAATTCATTGCTCTATTATCCAAGAAAATCTTCCCTTTGCATTGTTCCTTAGCGCGAGTTTAGATCTGACGAGCAGTTTCAGTCCTTTCTCCCAGCAGAATGGCAATTTTTCAGTGCTATTGTTTACCGCTTTCGGATGACTGAAACTTGACACATCTTTTACGATACTTCAGCAATTTTAAAAGTTTCCAGCTTCCTGGAGTAAGATTTTTCAAGTTTTCTGGCCCCCGCTTGATGAATTCTAGGGGCCTTCAAGCTGAACCTTCTTGAAGTGATTGATCTGCCTAGAAAATGGTTATATTTTGATATGAGAGTATTTACTGGAATCAGCTGGTAGACCAATAAAATCTTTTAGCAGGGAACCTTCCAACAAGTAAAGAAAGATCACGTCGTAAGGTCCACTGCAATGTCATTTAAACTAAGGCTACCAACGATAATATTTGAATTTGGCATTTGAAGACAGCGGAATTCATAATCGAATCATTAACAGCAGTGTAAAATCTATTGCTAATTAGATCTTATTAACCAGAATAGCAATCTTACCCGATAGATATCAGTAATTGGCCGGCTCATCCGGGTCGAAGGACCATGTAATATCTACCGCTTGTTAGATTTTATTGAACAGATACCTTACCACTGGCGGGGGGGAAACCTGTCAGTAATTGGCCGGCTCATCCGGCTCGAAGGACCATGTAATATCTACTGCTTGTTAGATTTTATTGAACAGATACCTTACCACTGGCGGGGGGGAAACCTGTCAGTAATTGGCCGGCTCATCCGGCTCGAAGGACTATGTAATATCTACTGCTTGCTAGATTTTATTGAACAGCTACCTTATCACTGGTGGGGGGAAAGCTGTCAGTAAGTCAATGACCGAACACTTTAATGGTTAAAATCGATCTATATTTATTTTCTTTACCTTAATGACTATTTATACATTAGTTATGGTTACTACTACTTAACCAACGGTCAATAATTCCATATTGCTTTGGTTCGGATTATGCCGATTCAGCTTTGTGGTTCTGCTGTTCCGGCTTTCGTCGATGTGGGTCATATGTTTGGTGTAAGTCGCGATTGCTTATTATGTGCAAATTGCTTTGTCACCTGAACTTATTGTTGCCGGCCTTAGGCATTGTTTTGCTGATGTTGGTTGCTGGCGCTTATTGCCCGTTTGATCTGATTGATTTGGTTCAAACACCACCAGTATAGCAACGTTTCAAACCGCACATTTGCTAGCCTTAATCATATCGCTGTCTTCAAGAGTACGTCGTGAATCTTTATGAGCTAAAATGATCGTTTGTGGGCCGACAGTGACTCTAGAAATTTAGAGAATTCAGCGATACGTAATTGCAGCCAGCCTCCATGGACACATACATGTCTTCGGATACTGTTTACGCATTCTTTAGTACATATTTGAAATCGTCCTTAGGATTTCTCTTTTATTTCCCCCTGATTCCCCTTGGATATCAGCTGTTACCATAAAAGTATTTGAAGTATCTATTCTCAAAACGACGTAGTTTTCAATTAATATTCTCACTTCGAGTCTTCAAAAAAAAATCACTTCCAAAACTCCGACAGCGTGTCAGTGCCTTATCTTGTTCCTGTGCCTTTTAATTACCAACCCACCCCTTAGATCTTATTTCTAACCCTCAAAACTCTGTTGCAAAGGGAGTTTCTTTAATAAAACACGTTCCATGGCTTGTTCATCAGTTATGAAAAGAGCACGTGCCAAACTTTTTTTTTTGCCACCTCTGCAAATACTCACTTGTCAGTTTGGGTATTATTAATAAACATCCACATCAATAGGCATCGATACAAAATAGCTGATGTCTATTCCATTTAACCTTCAACAGGAGCATCATCTTTCACGAATGTCAGTGGTGTGGTGAGTGAGTTCCTCCTTCCTTCCGAAGTTATTGACATTTTTCTTCATTATTTTTGATGGTCTGTTTCTTTTATGTTGACACATGTATGTGAAAGAGAGACGAACATTTTAAAGCAATTTTCATTTAGTAACAAAGCTAGACACTAGACAGTTCTAACGAACTGTCAAAGGGAACTTTTTGAATGTCAAAATAATAATCACTTTGTCCGTGTATCTTAACTTTGAATAAATGTTCAGTTCACAGTCGCACTTTGTCTGTGCTTCTTTTTTGTTTGTCACACAAATAAAAAGAAATGACAGCCATGACAAAGGTTTGTTTCGTTTTGTGACATTTCAATGCTTTTTTGTTCATTTGTTTTTTTTTTTAAGATTTCTAGGAAATATGTAGTCTGAGAATTTTATTCACTCAAAGCACAGTTTGGCTGAATTCTTATAAAACAGCTACAAGGTAAAACATTAAAAGAAAAAAAAGTCGAACAGTTCTACGACCCTCTGCCAAGGTTTATATACAAACTCCTGCCATGCCAGAATTTTCTTTTACTAAATTTATTTATATTAAATTTTTAATTTGTCTAAAAACAAAAAAAAAATAAATATTTCCTCTCATCAGCTGCATGAGCGCATAAAAATTCTCAACAAATGCATCCAACACAAACCGTGGTGAAAATCTAAAGAAAACACCAACAACAACAACAACAAGTGGAAAATCTCTCAAAATATCGTAAAAAAAAAAATAAAACAGAAAAATAAATTTTCTGCAAAAGAGAATTAATTAAAAAAGAGCAAAAAAGAAAAACGGTTTTTTTTTTTTGGTTTCTCAAAAATAGATCAAAAGTTTGTTTATTCTTATTTTCTAAATTTTCTTTCGTAAGAAAATTCGCCTCAACCTCAATGTGTGTGAGCTCAATGTGTTTTTGGTTAAGTGAAAATTAAAACACACACATGTGTGTGAGTGTATTATAAGAAAAAAAAAAGTTATAGTGAATTAATTTCAAACCAGATCTAGTGAACTGAAGTTGTCCAATCAATCACCAAACTGTTGCTGGCAAAGGGTAAGCAAAAAAAAAAAAAAAGAAAACAAAACAAACAAAAAATTTATTAAAACAAATTTCCATGAAAACTCCACACCTCCATATGCTACCTGTTGTATTTTGTATATATTTTTTTTTGAGGTTAGGAAAATCCGGAAAAAATGGTAATAAATTTTCCTTTCTCAAGACAGGAACGCACCTAAATGGCTTCGATGAAGTTTCCGTGTGGCGTGTGAGTTGTACGCACATTAACATATAGTCGAGGGGGTGGGCGGGGTGATGGAAAATCCTTAAATTTCCATTAGATTAGTGATGACTAGAGTTTAGTGTGGTCGCTTGCCTAATGTCAATCCTTGCCGTAATGGCATGTAAATTACATACTCACATGGTTTGGGTTGGGGCCACAACTCACATGTAAGAGGGACGACCACTGAGTCGTCGTTGTCGACGTCGTCGTTGTCGGTTGATGGCGTTTTGGGTGGCTGGGGGTTACGGCAGATGGGGGTGATTGAGTGGGTGGTGACATTATGTAGCCATTATGGGTTTATGTCATTGAGATACTTTGTATTTTTTGTTTTTGTCGTTCTTTTGAGGTTAATACTAAATAACTGAAAAACACATGTTGTGGCATAATATTTTATAAAATGTGTTGTGAGGTCGGGTGCGTTTGTGTTTTATTGGATAATATCCTGTGGATGAATTAATGGTTGTTGGCATTTTATTTTAATCATACGACTATAAAATATTAAGTTTAACTTTTTTTTTAGTTTTCTTGTGGTAAAATGGAAATAAATGGCAATTTGTTTGTGCGAATGATAAAATGGACGAAATTCGCTAAACTTTATTATTTTATTACGGTTAAAGTGGGTAATACTAGTTTAGGATATCTATTTGCCTCAATTCGTATAATAAATGGAAAATAATATTGGGAGTTGGAATTAACTCGTAGAGTTTGACCAGAGATGGCGTAGGTAGTAGGTGGACTCTTTGTGTATTACAGACCTACGCAAAATATTCCGTAAAAGAGCTGTCATTAGGCGTCAGCTGTCATTTAGTTGGAGCGTGAATATCAACGCTTTGTACTTTATCTAATATGTCGAACTTTGTTCCGGATAAATTGTTTTATTTTAATATGAACAAAATGTATCGTATTTTACTTACTTAGGTTAGGTTAAGGTGGTTATCCCCATCACTCTGGTCGGATTCGCTTAGACACTTAAGGGCCATTGTGTTACCACATGGAGTCGATTCAATTATCGGTACTCCACTACTTCTACTCCTATGTCAACAACACAACGTTTTCAAAGATGGTCACCCATCTAAGTACTAACCACGCCCGACGCTGCTTGATTTCGGTGATCAAACGAGAACCGATGTTTTTTTTTTCATTTTAAATGCATTTTTATTTGTTAATTCAAGTATTTTTTGCATGCTAGACAAAAAGTGCTTAAAACTAGCTTAACTAACCTAACTATCTTACTCTAACTTAATGGCCCCACACGGGCACTCTAAGCTAAACTTAATACTTATACTATGTCTTTCGACGTAACCTAACTTATAATTTAGAATTTTAATTAAAGATACAATTTTAGATCTAAGAAAAGTTTGAAAAAATACTTAGCAACAGGCTTAAAAACTACCTTAAATAAAACTTACAACTACTTAACCTATCTTAACTCTAGCTACGTACATAATTAAATACGTAATTATTTTTTGTTTTTTGTGCTGTGTTATTTTAACGAGAACCGATGTTTTCAGCGCGGCGTGGTCATTGACATTATTTACTTACTTACATACTTACTTACTTAGGTGGCGCTACAATCCGGGGTGGACCAAGGGCTCAGCTAACCGCCTCCAGTTGCACACTTCAAGTTGGTTGAGGTCATGTTCTACTTGTGCGCGCCACCTTAGGCGAGGTCGTCCTCTGTTGCGCTGACCCTCTGATGTCCATACGCTCTACATGTCTTTGCCATCTTAAATGCCCAATGTGCAGTTTTTTGACCAGGTCGATGTCGCTGTATAGCTCGTACAGTTCGTGGTTGAATCGTCTCCTCCAGAACCTGTCAACGCAAACAGGACCTAATATCTTACGAAGGATTTTTCTCTCGAAGCGACCAAGGATATCTTCATCCGTTTTCGATAAAGTCCATGCTTCAGCTCCATATAGCAAGATTGGGATGACAAGGGTCTTATATAGAGTCTCCCAAGTCGATCGAGAACGGACTTGACTACTAAATTGCCTCCATAGCTCAAAGAAACAGCGGCTGGCAAGAGTACTCCTTCGTTTGATTTCCGACAAGATGTCATTTTTTGAAGTTATAGCAGAGCCGAGGTAGACAAAGTCCTTTACTACCTCCAAGTTGTAGCTGTCTATTGTGACGTTCTGTCCAATTCGTCGATGTTGGGTGTCCCTTTTTGTTGACAGCATATATTTTGTTTTGCCCTCGTTTACCGCTTAACCCATTTTAGCCGCTTCCATTTCTATACTCGCAAACGCACCGGCGACAACTTGCTGTGTTCTACCAATGATTTGAATATCGACGGCGTATGAAAGTAGTTGACCGGACTTTTGAAAGATTGTTCCTTGTGTGTTGGCTTGCGAGCTTCGAACAATTCTTTCAAGCATGATGTTGTAGAAGTCGCATGACAGCTCGTCCTTGTCTGAATCCTTTTTTGACATCGAGGGTCTCGGTGAGGTCAGTACCGACATTGATGTGGCAGCGAGCTTTCTCCATAGTCACCCTGCAAAAACGGATGGGTTTGGGAGGGATTTCAAAACTAGACATGGCTCTGTACAGCTTATCACTCCAGAGATGCTGTCATAGCCGGCCTTGAAATCGATGAGCATGTGGACTTCTTGGGTTTTTTCCAGGATCTGCCTAAGTGTCATCGTATTTTGGTGGAGGTTTACGGTGACCATACTCTACATAGCTGAGTAAACGTGTCGGAAGCGGTTTGCACGTTTCAAAAGTAATGATTTGGACTTAGAAGACGAGGAACGACCTGGACAGCCGAAAGAGTTCGAAGATCAAGAATCGGAGGAATTTCTCTATAAAGACCCATGGCAAGCAAGTGAAGAATTGTCTGAATCGTTGGGAGTTGACTTGTCAATGGTAGGAAAACGCCTTAAAGCCATGGGAATGATCCAAAAGTAAGGAAATCGTGCCCGAAATGAATTGAAACTAAGTTACGTCGAAAGACTTTTTTTTTTTTCAACTTGTGAACAGCAGCTTCAACGGAAGGATATGAAGGAAATTATCACTGGCGATGGAAAATGGATCCCTCCGCTGTATTCTCCAGATGTTGCTCCTTTTGATTATCACTTGTTCCGATCGATGACTCATGACCTGTCCGAGCAGAAGCTTACTTCTTATGAAGGTTGCAAAAATGGGTCGATTCGTGGATAAGGCATTCTTCCGACATGGTATTCGTATCCTGCCAAAAAGATGTGGGAAAAAAAGCGATGGACAACACTTTGAATAATATAATTTTTTCAATTTAATTTTATATAAATAATGTTAATGTAAAGATGTTTAAAAAAAGCTTTAATGAACTAAAAAGTAAAAAAATAATTTTATTCAGTGTCACCAAAATGTGACAATTAATTAAAGCTTTGGGCGCCTTTGATGTATACAATGGATGGACTTAGTTGTAGGCTATATTACTCTTGCCACAGGGTACCTAAAATAATCTAGTGCTGTCGGTAATTCACAATGGTTGTTAAGAATCTAAGAATGAAGAAGAAGCTAGTCACCAAGGAAGTGTTGCCAGCCCCAATGATCAACAAGACGGCGATTTGTTAAAAAAAAAAAACCTTCCTCAGAAGGTGAATCCTGAAATCATCAGCCAGTTAAACCAGGTCTTTCCCAGGATGACTAAAATCAGCTCCGGAAAATTTTAAAGAAGCTTATGGAGACCAATGGTGAGAAATTTCAGCTCAAGACGAAGCCGGCTTTCTTACACCGCGGAGCCAGAAGAAGATTATTTGCGCCGCTGGCGACACTTTGGAGTTGGTTCTGTTTTGTCCAGCTATTTATCCATTTATTGGTGCTTAAGACTATGGGTTCGGTTGCAAGCTGCTCCAAGAGGCTCAGAAACAACCCAGACGACTCTATTTCACCGACCACGACAGAAACAAACAAAAAAGCCAAGACGACGCCTCAAGTTATAAGTACTGGACGTCAAGTTGCCATCGTCGACTACGGCAACCCAGAGCGGAAACTGACTTCAGATCAGTGGAGGCTCTTAGAAATAAGAATCCTCGATGGCGTGAATGACGCTATACTGAAAGGGTTGGGACATATCCCACATTTCGGTCAGCTGACTACCGTTAGAGGTTTCAAGGTTATGACCTGTGAAGATGAATTTACCTTCACATGGCTTAAAGAATTTGTCCAAAGAACAGAAGCTCCATGGCTAAACGCGAACCTTCGTACTATTGAACGAGGGGAGCTCACTCGCTTAGCGCGACCAAAAGGACGATTATTGATACCTGGCCCCTACATCCCGAGAGAGAGGATCGAAAGAAATCTCCAACACCTCAATACTGAGCTTTTTAGCTCTGATTGGGAAGTTGTAGAGATGGGCGAGCACACGAATGCAGGTACAGAGATTGTGGTTATGCTCAGCCACAGGTCGATGCCACTACTGCGCGCCATTAACTTCAAGGTCCGCGTCGGGATTACGCGATGTAAGATACGACCAATTGGAGTGTCGGCAGTTGGTGACACAAGAAGAGAGGCTGGTCAAATAAAGCATGCTGAAGATAGTGCAAATAAACCTGCACCACAGTAAGGCTGCAAGCGCCAACCTTGTCTACCTCATGGGGGATAGACAAATAGACATCGCCCTCATACAGGAACCCTGGGTAACAGGTGGCAAAATAAGAGGGCTGCATTCGAGAGATTTGGTACTTTACACCACCACACAGGTAAAGACAGATTGTAGAAATAGAACCTGTATAGTAGCTAGGAAAAATATTAACCTTCTTCTACTATCCACTTACAGTGATACAGACCAGACAGTCGTCAAATATGAGCGTAGAGGGCTTCCCCCACTTATATTTTCAGCCATCTACATGCCATATAATGCAACCACTGGACCACCTCCAAATCTAACCCACTCACTCGTGCAAAAAGCTAAACAAGAGAGATTGGACATTGTGATGGGCTGCGATGCCAATGCTCATCACACGCACTGGGGTAGTACGGATGCAAACTTACGGGGTGAGTTACTTTTTGAGTTTATTATCTCTAACAACCTAGTTGTGGCGAATAGGGGTAATGAACCAACTTTTGTGATTAGGAATAGGCAGGAGGTCTTAGATATCACTCTTGCCGGTAACTCTACCACCCTTGAAATTAAACAGTGGAAGGTATCGAAGGACGAAACGTTCTCCGACCACAAACTGATAGAATTCCTCATAGAAACCAACAAAGAACCTCTAAAACAATATAGGAACCCCAGAAACACTAACTGGGATCTCTTTTGTGAAAAAACAAGGGTCTCGGCTGCAGTTCTACCGCACGATAGCATACACTGCCCCGCAGACATAGATAGGGTAGCCACTGAATTGTCTGACATTCTTGGCGATTCCTATAAATCAGCATGTCCCCTTAAGACAATGAAAAATAGAAAGACACCTCCGTGGTGGTCTAAGGAGCTATCAGGTATTAGAAAAGAAACTCGCAGACTTTTCAATGCTGCTAGAAGAACAAATCTGGACTGTGACTGGGCAAATTACAAATCCAGTCAAAGAAAATTTAAAGCTGAAACACAAAGGGCCAAACGCTGTTCATGGCAATCCTTCTGTAGTGATATAGAAAGCACAACAGAATCAGCCAGACTACGTAAAGTTCTCTCTAAGGACCCAACCATATTTGGTTCCTTAAAGAATTCTAATGGCGGTTGGACAGAATCATGTGCAGACACGATACAGCTTCTGATGAGTACTCACTTTCCGGGCTGTACAGTCTTCGATTGCGCATCCGCTCAGAACGCAGAAAATGGTACGGTTATGACCGTACCTCAAGAAATAATCACGGTTGAGAGAATTCAATGGGCAATAAGCTCCTTCTCACCCTATAAATCGCCGGGTATCGACGGCATCTTTCCAATGATGCTTCAAAAATCCGTGCACAGTATATCGAACATCTTATTGAATCTCTTCATAAGCAGCCTTAAGTACGGATACGTACCTAGAATATGGCGCGAGGTCAAGGTGGTTTTTATCCCCAAGGCCGGTAAGCCAAGCCATACAAATGCTAAGGACTTTAGACCTATCAGTCTGTCCTCTTTCGTACTTAAAACCCTCGAAAGACTCATTGAGATTCATATTCGTAGCAGGTTGAGTACCAGAGACATATCTCCGGCACAACATGCTTATACGAAAGGAAAAAGCGTTGAAACAGCGCTTCACAGCGTTGTTGGTACAATTGAGAAGTCACTCAGAGTTAAAGAATTCACACTTGCTGCTTTCCTAGACATTGAAGGAGCCTTCAACAATGTCAAAACGGAAGCAGTGTGTGGGGCATTAAGAAAACTAAAGGTAGACGAAACACTTATTCACTGGATTAGATCCATGCTTAAAAACCGATACATAAACTCAGAGCTGGGCGATGTACAAATTAAGGCTATCGCCTCAAGAGGTACACCGCAGGGGGGGGTTCTCTCCCCACTACTCTGGGTATTGGTAATGAACGACATCTTAGTTAAACTTAGATACAGCGGAGTTAAGGCTGTTGCATACGCCGATGATGTGGTGCTACTAGCAGCAGGAAAATTCCTCCCAACCATCAGTGAGCAACTTGAAGGGGCTTTGAAAGCACTAAACAACTGGACCAAACACTGTGGACTTGCGGTCAATCCACAGAAAACTGAACTGGTACTGTTCACCAATAAGAGATCTACTCCGCAATTTAAACTCCCATCTATTGAGGGAACTACCCTTAAGATCTCTGACAGTGCCAGATACCTAGGGCTAGTGCTAGACAGAAAACTAAACTGGGGACTTAATGTTAAAGAACGGGCAAGAAAGGCGCAAATAGCCTTTTATACTTGCAACAGAATATTTGGGAAAACCTGGGGACCCAGCCCTAAAATTATCCTCTGGCTATATACAGCGGTGGTTAGACCCATTCTTACCTATGGTAGTTTGGTCTGGTGGCATGCCGCCTGTAAGACCACGAATCTAAAGTTAATGACGAAAGTACAAAGAATGGCCTGCATTGGTTCAACAGGAGCGATACGCACCTCACCAACAGCGGGACTAGAAACCATTCTGTACCTTCTTCCCTTAGACCTATTCGTGCAGGAGTCCGCAGCAAAAAGTGCCCTGAGACTATCACAGTCTCAAAGTTGGAAATCCGACCAAACAGGCCATGCGCAGATTTTAAATAAATACATGAGTAAAGTAGAAAACACAGATTACCTGATACCTTATCTAGACTTTGATAAACCATTCTCCTGTTATTTTCCTAGTAGAGAAGAATGGAAAGCAGATCAGGTGCTCAAAGATAAAACCATCTCCGTCTACACGGATGGCTCTAAAATGGATATAGGGGTAGGAGCGGGTATCTTTTCGGAGACGCTCAAATTATCCATATCAATCAGACTTCCAAACTTTGGCAGTGTTTTCCAAGCGGAGGTTCTGGCAGTAACAATAGCCGCTCGTGAAACCGCATTGAAGGTGATACCGCGAGACGATATCACATTTTTCATTGACAGCCAAGCGGCAATAAAAGCAATTTCTGCCACTGAAATAAAATCGAAGCTTGTACGTTGCTGTCGCGAAGAGCTACGGGTTCTTGGCGCACAGCACAAAGTAAAACTATGCTGGGTTCCTGGACACCATGGTGTACCGGGTAATGAAAAAGCTGATGCACTTGCTAGGGCGGGATCGGCTTTAGGCATAGACCAAGCCGACCCTTCAATTCACATCTCACTATGCGCCATCAAGCAAAAAATAGAGAGTAGAACGCTTATCAGAGCAAACGACAGGTGGAAAACCCTCAACTCTTGTATAAACACAAGAAAGATGTGGCCAATTTACGACAAAAACAAAACGGATAAGATATTAATGAAGGACAGAAACTCTCTGTCCAAGCTGGTAGGCATAATAACCGGGCACAATATGCTTCGGCACCATGCCAGCAAACTAGGTCTTAATGTTAGTGATCTCTGTAGAGGATGCGGTGACGAGGAAGTCCACGAGGATACACCCCACTTCCTCTGTCATTGCCCAGGTCTCTACCACATAAGGCATAAAACTCTGGGTAGACATTTCTTCCAGGACATAGAAGAACTCTCCGGATTCCCGGTAAAGGACATCTGCAGCTTTATTAAAGCTACGGGTTGGTTTGACAATCCTTAATCGCCGTCATCCAAACGAATAAGGAAACAACACTTATGGGCATCACAATGGATCTGTATTGATCTAAGTGTGGCGCCAGATGGGCATCCCTCGGCGTCAACCCACTAACCTAACCTAACCTATGGGTTCGGTTTAAGTCTTGTATCGCACGCGTGCAGAATATGGTCGATGGCAATAAAAACCCTTAAAGCCACAAAGATAAACTACAATGATCTGCGATAGTAAAAAAAATATTGTAAGCGCGATGACCGGGGTCAGTTAGCCTGGTGCTGTAACATACATAGTCCTAGCTATGTCGCATATGATGTAGTACCATTTCGATGAAACTTCATATTCTCCTCTTTCATTTCCCTCCAAGAAGTCCTTCAACATCTCTCTAAATTATTTTCTCTGTTATAATTCCGTTACTCACAGCGCGATCGCATGAAAGACAAGACAAGAGAGACAAACAGATCCGCGTTCAGACGTGCCTTGCCTGTGACCTTATCACCCTTCCTGCACTTAATCCGCAACATCAAATAGTATTTGTTTTTTTTTGATGCAAAGGCTCTCTTGTATCTATCACGTGTGGCTTCTTATTTCTCCAAAGCAGCAAATTCCATTGACGTCAAAATGGGTTTTATCGCTCATAATTTGTTTCTTGTCAAAACCACAAAGTATGGCATTGGCATACTATTTTGTGACTTTGTTTTTGATGAGTCACCATATGGCGCCAAATGTTGCCCCAGAGACTACCGAAAAATGTCATGCTATTTGCGTAGTGCGTCATTTTGTTAATATTCCCGGTTATTGCTTTGCAAATTTCTATACAACATTCTCCAATACCTAATATCTGCCAGTGTCCAAAGTTGCTGAGTTGTCTTTGTACCTAGAGTCGCACTATAATGGGACTGTAGAATGTATTTGATGTCGGAGTGAGCGATTTGGTTTAACATCATTATGGAAACTTGCAAAGTGACCGGAATGCTAGAGCCCCTTTTCCCAATCTTATCTCATCGCTCTAATCAACTTCTGTCAACAAACTTCTGGCAGAGAAGCTGGATTATAAAATTTAAGGGCTTTTCACATTGAGAACTTCTCTTCCTGCCAATCATGTTCAATGGAATCAGCTTACCCCAACCATCACAAAACCACAACCTTGCACGGTTAAGGTTTCTACAAATAAATGCTGATGCTCCGCAAGGTTCTGGTTTGTCACCGATACTTCTTCTCATCTTCTTCATTATTTTCCGACGATTCACGGTTCATGGTTTGAAACTCTCAAAATAAATGCTGGTGTACCTCAAGGTACTGGTGTGTTAACCGATGTTTCTTCTCATCTTCTTTATTACTCTCCGACGGCTGACGATTTAAAACTCTTTACATAAATGCTGGTGTATCTCAAGGTACTGGTTTGTCACCGATGCTTCTTCTGATCTTCTCCATTATTCTCCGACTTTTTCCAGTTCCCGGTCTTAAATTCTCAAAATAAATGCTGGTGCTCCTCAAGGTTCTGGTTTATCACCGATGCTTCTTCTCATCTTCTCTATTTTTTTTCCGACTATTCACGGTTTACGGTTTGAAACTCTCAAAATAAATGCTGGTGTGCCTCAAGGTTCATCTTCTTCACTATTCTCCGACTTTTTCCAGTTCGAGGTCTGAAATTCTCAAAATAAATGCTGGTGTACCTCAAGGTCCTGGTTTGTTACCGATGCTTGTTCTCATCTTCTTCATTATTCTCCGATGGTTCACGGTCTAAAATTTTTAAATAAATACTGGTGTTCCTCAAGGTTCATCTTCTTCAATATTCTCTGACTTTTTCCAAATAAATGCTGGTGCTCCTCAAGGTTCTGGTTTATAACCGACGCTTCTTCTCGTCTTTTTCATTATTCCCCGAAGGTTCACGGTTTGAAACTCTTTACATATTATTCTCCGACGATTCACGGTTCACGGTTTGAAATTCTCAAAATAAATGCTGGTGCTCCTCAAGGTACTGGTTTGTCACCGATGCTTAGTCTCATCTTTTTCATTATTGTCCGATGGTTCACGGTCTAGAATTTCTAAATAAATGCTGGTGTTCCTCAAGGTTCATCTTCTTCAATATTCTCCGACTTTTTCCAGTTCACGGTCTAAAATTCTAAAAATTCATAACAATCTCCGACGATTGACGGTTTACGGTTTGAAACTCTCAAAATAAATGCTGGTGTTTCGCAAGGTTCTGGTTTGTCACCGATGCTTCTTGTCATTCTTTTCATTAATCTGAAATTGTCTGCTATATTTCGTCCTTATTCACCTCACTTGCAGCTGTTAATAAATATTCATTGGACTGGAATTTAAACTTTAATTACAGCTTTGCGAGGTGGTGCCTACAACAGAAACCCTTACAGATTGTCCAAATAACTTAAATTTTTAATGATCCATTAATTAGTTCTAAATTCATTTGCATACAAATAAAAATCAAGGTTGAATAATTCACATTCCATTGGTGAATGGATTGGATTTGCTTCAAAACAAAAAAAAAAAAAAAAAAAATAACCAGACTGTCTCTAGTCACCATGGAATGGAAAAAGTTATAAAAAAGATCCCAACGCTTTTCCACGAAAAAAAAAAAAAACAAATGAAATCACCTCAAATATCATACAGTAGCTCTAGCTATATTTATATTACTTAAACAATCCAATAGATACTCATACTCGTATCTGTACTATAATACATCCTGTTAGCGAGACAGACATCTATATCGGCTATCATGGCACACACATGCTGTGCGCGTCTATTTTACATTAAAACAAAAACCATTTGGGCCATCGCGTCGCCATAAAATTGTCGCTCATAAATTTTCCATGTTGATTTTGAAGTTTAACTGTTAAATAAAAAATAAATACGGATATATAGTATATATTTATGAATGTACATACATATCTGCGAGTAGAACTAGAACTCATTCGCTCATCAAAATTCAACTCCGCTTTGTCGTGCCCTGTGTGGTACGAGTGTACGCGCGAAATTTAGTTCATCTATTAATAAATATTTATTCACCCGCAAATTGTTGATCACAATACATTCACACCTATGAAGCAGCAGCAGTAGCAGTAGCATCGTCATCATCATCATCAACATTGCTGCCGCCGCGCCGCAGCCGCCATCGTTGTTTTCGTCTCTGACAGTGCAGATAGAAGTTCCATTGGCCAGGTGCCAAGGGCGGATACTGTATATTTAAATTTATTTAATTTTTTTTTAAACAAAAAAAAAATCCATTTAAGTTTGTACCTAAGTAGAGAACTTTCCCTGTTTTTGTCGGCGAATATTCAGCGCCACCGACACGTCCAATAAAATTTAATTGCAATTCAATTGCTTGGAAATCGTACTTTGTAATTAAAAATTGAACTCAGCCCACCCACCTTTCCAAAGGACGTCACTATCACCAGGGAATTAAAAAAAAAAACAATAAATACGAAGGTACTAGTGAAAGTTTCAGCAATTAACTTGGAGCCCTCCAGCGGCCAGGGTAGGTAGCAATTTAATGATGGCGGGCTTCGGTTTGTATATAAATATCTCTACACGCACACAAGAACCAACTCAGCCATAGCCACCGTCTTCGTGTCGCATATTAAATTCGTGTTAACTGAAGGCGATTGTTGACTAATTATGCCGAAAAGTCTTCAATATACGAGCTAAGGGCTGGTATGGATTAATTGAGATGACAGAAGACCATTTTCGAGGTGATTATAAATGTAACTCCCCTTTGTTGGTCTTCGGTTAGTTCTGTTTTTTTTTTTGAATGAATGAATGTTTACCTGGCACGATATCATGACCTATTTTTGGAGAATTTCAATTCGCCCTTGAGCGACTTTTTTTTTATAAATTTGGAAAATAGATAGACAGTCGGGAAGATACAAAAACTGTGACCCAGAAAAATTGGGGGAAAACTTATTTAAACGACTTTTTTAGTTTACATTGAAAATATTGCAGAATGCTTATGCACTCAGAAATAAACCCTTCTGTGCGCAGATTTGCTCTGTCAAAGCCCAAAAAAAAAAAGCAAAACAGAGGGGAGTTCTAAGCTTTGATGTTTCTGAAATGAATTACAGTCGACTCTCCCTATGTCGAATTTTCACCGGATACCAAGATTAGTTCGAGTTAGAGAGAGTTTTGGAAAAACTCGAGTTTTGTGCTAAACAAAATTCGATTTAATTGGTGAAAAAAGATGCCAATAAATCGAGAGAATGTGTTCGAGTTAGAGAGAGTTTTGACTTAGAGGGATTTTAACTTAGAGAATGTTTTTTGTATGGAAAATTAAAGGAAATGATAAAATATGGCGAAAAATTCGAGTTAGAGAGAAAATCGACATAGGGAGAGTTCGACTTAGGCAGAGTCCACTGTACATTGTACTCTGATTTCCAAGCGTTTCTAACCTATTCTTTGTTTCAATAGTTCTGAAAGTCAAAATCCCTTATCATTGGTAATTTTTCGCCGCAATTTTTCATTATGTTCTCAGAGCTTGGAGCTTGCTTTGCTTCGAAATGAAAAGGTACAGCGGAAAGGTTAGAATTGAAAGGTTCTTCAGGTCTTGCTCTATATTTTCTTTCTAAAAAAAGCTGGCATAACTCTTACTTACTTACGTATGCATAGTTATGTGGCGATACAGTTCGGGGTGAACCAGGGCCTCCACCAATAATCCTTTTTTTAATAATAAACTGGATCCTGACCCAAGGTCTATTGTATCATAGGGTTCTGATTAGTCCAATAGGAAAACCACCTTTCTAATAAGAGCGTGTAGGTCCTTGGTTGACGCATTTTTTAATTCATAAGGTCTTGACAGTTCTTTGTGTAGGGTGCGTCGTCTGACCACGAAAAATGCCGGGCAATCACAAAGGACGTGTTCGGCTGTTTCGACCTCTTCCAAACAGAGTCGACGATCGATCTCGCTAGACGGGCCTAACTTGTTCAGGTGGTATCGTAATTGATAATGGCCGGGGAGGCAGTTTGTAAGATACCTAATATCCTTCTTATCGTGGTTTAGAAGTTCCCTGTGATGGGTATAGGGATAACAGTTTGGCTTGCCTAAGCACCGGGACATTTCTCCAATGAGAGAGTCGGAGATTGTGTTCTCAATTCTTAACTAAGGCTGAGATTGTTGCCCAGTTTATGCCGCAAAAGGGATCTGGACCTGAGAATGTGCCAGTAGAGCCATAACGGCCCAGCTCATCCAAAGTTTGACCTTATTGGGAGTAGCTAGGGATTGTAGAGCATTGCGGCAGCACTTTACTAGTCTTGAGTCGACAGAATAGGAGCTCAAAGCTTTGAGTGCGGCTTGGCTGTCTGAAAAGACATTTATGTTAGCTCCCTTGATGTTGATGCCTCTCTGTAGGTTAATCAACGCGCAGATCTCAATGGCGTGGATCTCAGGTTGAAACACGCTGGGGAATGATCCAAGAGGAACGTGGATTCTAGTGTTGGGCCCGAAGACCCCAGCGCCAACATCAGATGCCATTTTTGATCTGTCAGTGTACCGTCAGTGGGTCCTCCGTTTGACCACGTTGTACGTTTCCCAGTATGAACTTCGATTTATTCACTTATCATAAAGTCAAGTCAGCGACGTACGGTGCAGAGCATGTCCTGATTGGGAATGCATTTGATAATATTTAGGTGACCCGTAAGGTTAACTGGTTTGTACTTACGACTAAGTTGAAGTTTAATAGCGCTTCTAGCGGCTGACTTCCTTATGAAGATCTGTAATGGCGATACGCCAATTATAATTTCTAGAGATGCCGAAGGGCAGGTGCGCGGTTATACCAAGACACGCCAACCGTTGAAGCTCATCGAGCTTCTTGACTGTATAGCTTTTCGAGAACTTTAGGACACCAGACTAAGGCTCCGTACGAAATAATCCTTTAGAGTGCGCATATCAAGTTGATTTAGGTTGTCCTGTGCGTTTAAAAGGTTCTGACCTGCCAGTTGCCGAGGACACTGCGACCTAAAAGACCTTTTGTACCGTAACGTCAGTTTAGGGGACCAGAAGAAGTTCAATTCTTTTGATGAAATTGCAGATCTCACTGGTGAAAACTTTTAAAATTTCCCCGGCAGTTAGCATTTCTCTATGGAAATGCCGTCTCCTTAAGGCACATAGTTCCATGCAGTCACATAGAAGAGACAACATTCAGTAACCTGAATGGGACCTTTTTTGTGAAGGTGATATGGAAGATGGCAATGTCCTATAAGAAATCCCACTAATCTCCTATCATTCCTGATGAGTAGGTGTTTCTTGGAATCATTATGGAAGTGTTGGATGGCTCGTTTAGCCTAACGAAGACCCTGGGTATTTTCCCAACGGGAGACAAGCATAGGAGTCAGCCGAACTTTTTTTAGCCAGTTCGTCGGCTTTTTAGTCTTGGAGGGTATTGAAGCAGTTCAGGACTGATTTGGAGTCAGGTGTGAGCCTAGTGCTTTTATAGCTACTTGAATATCCGTGAGTATATGAGTAAGGCTGAGGATATCTTTCATTATAGATTCGATGATGACGTCAGCGCAGACTTCAATGGCATGAATTTCTGCTTGAAATACAGTGGTACTTTTTTCCATTGGCATGGATATCCTTGTGTTTGGTCCGCACCCAACCTGATGTTAATCTTTGATCCATTCGTATACTACTTGATACCTTTCAGGTCTGCGATTGGATTTTTATAGTTCACGGGTTTGGATCACTAAAGCAGCTGTCGGGCAGGTACTCTTGGCGCCAGTAGTGTCGAGGCATGCTAGTCTTTGCAGCTGAGAAATGGTGGATTTTTCTTAAGTTTTGCTCCACCAAACTACGGATGAGTATGTGATGATCGGTCTCACTCTAGGTCTTACCGTACATAAAATGTGAGACGCTCATGGTTTTTTAATCGAATACTTTGCGGATCCGACGCCATTGGTTGCTTCGTAACTAGCTTCGTTTTACGTGGTTAAGTAGTTAACCTTATGCACAATTCTGAACCTAGTGGACATAACTTTGGTGGGTGAAAATACATAAATACTTACCAGGGAAATGCTGGAACCACAGTACTTGTACGTATTCTACCCGAGAAAGGGAGCGGCAAGACATTAGGTGAGACTTAGTGGTAGATTGGAAGCAGGCTAGATTTGAAACACTTTAACTGTCGATGGTGGCTTAAAAAGTTTGCAAGTTAGTAGATATAATGAGAGGTGTCATTGCAGAGGCCTTTCTTAGAGACAGCATACATGCAACATGAATAAGCATCTCTTTCAAAGATTTGCGACGAACCTGTTACGAAGTCAAAAAGAGAAGAAGAGTCCCTTTAGAATCATTCATTTCGAGGTAATTTTGGTGGCTTTTTCGTAAATTTAACGCGATATCTCGGCTGCAACTTGACAGATGTTGGTTTGAAGTTGATCCAACCTTTTGGTTTTCTTGGGGAAGATACGACTTTTAGCGTGGCTTCACAAAAATAAATCCAACTACTTTTAATCGCACGGTCTTGGTGGATATTTGATGCCACCTGAACGCATAATAATGCGTTCAAAGCAAAGCATTCAACGCTGCACCCGATATGTAGAGAGCTGCGACGTCTTGGTGGAACTACATGTCCTTGATTTGGTGCCAGAAATACTCGATTATCATGTGCTTATAGCGATTGTCTGTTACAGTACGATCTTCATTAACTTCGAATAAAAAATTAAGTTAAAAAAACTAAACTACGGGAAAAACTTAGGTACTAAAAAGTCCGAAACTATATGCTCTGAACATCATCGTTTCATTTCATCTTGTTTCGGACTTTTTAGTTAGTTTTTCCCGTTGTCGGGTTTTAGTTTTTTTTAGCTTAATTTTTTATTTACAACTTTTTAATTTCAAAAAACATATAAGTAGTGTGTAAGTAGGTAACCAATGTCGTGTTCTACACGCCAAACTATTTCATTTGATACTCATATTTAAGAGGTCGTAAAGATAACGCTAATCCACCATCTTAGTGCGTCCGCCATATTGAATTTTAAATGACGATACTTAGATTATCGTACTCTACTTTACAAACCCTTTAATTTGATACCAATATTAAGGAGATAGTAAAGATAACGGTAATCCATCATCTTGTGGGTGTTCGCCATATTGAATTTAGAATGACGTCATAGCGTATTGTATTCTACTTGCCAAGCCCCTTTATTTGATACTACTATCAAGGCGTTTGTAAAGAAAAAGAAAAAAGAGTTAA
Source organism: Brachyopa scutellaris (assembly GCA_949775065.1). Taxonomy (NCBI): domain Eukaryota; kingdom Metazoa; phylum Arthropoda; class Insecta; order Diptera; family Syrphidae; genus Brachyopa; species Brachyopa scutellaris. Next base: position 15,323,481 of record OX459114.1, read on the forward strand.
TCCGCCATCTTGGTTTATGCGTCTGCCATATTGAATTTTCTGTGACATCACATAGCCTAGTACACTCTCCGAATCTAATGAAACCTCATTTTTTGAAACCGGTTCCATAGTTTAGGCTGTACGAGGTGACATCCTTACATACAAACAAACAAACTCAGCCTGTGAAAATCATAACCCTTCCCTTTGCCTAGTCGGATAAAAAGGAAGATCCAATGATGCCGCTTGACCACAATGGTGTCTCATGAATCTCATTTGGATTAACCTCGCCTATTTGCGAAAATAAGTGTTATTGATATACTCAAAGGAGTGGAAGTGTATCTTTTTAATGAAGAAGATTCGAAGATTTTTTTTTATAAAATCAGCATCAACCCAATCTGCGTATAGTCTCCCATGTCCACAGCCCAAGTCCTGGCGCAAAATGTACAAAAGGGAACCAGAAGCCAAACCTGTTAACCTTTTCGACATATTTGTCTAAAGGCTCCGATCCATAGAATCCGTCGACTTCGTTCCGTTGTACTTTGAAGTTGACGTACTGGCGGATAGAGCCGTTCAATAGAATCCGTCATATATCTACGTAGAAATGTCAACGATTCTCTTCATTCTCTCTATGCGTCGACCAATGAAAATGCATAATCTCAATTTGTGAATGCGTGAACTTCAGTATTTGAACGTGTGAACTTTAATGCGTAAATGTGTGTACTGCCAAATTATCGACGCTCGACGAATGTAAAAAGGAGAAAGTAGACCTACTTTATCCGTTAAAGTTCATGCATCCGTTGGTTATGGGCCATCTCCCATATAAATGTGTGTATTCCATCGAGCCGTCACTTGAAAATGAAGGAGCAATGGATCGACGGATTCTATGCGTCGGGGCCTTGAGTTTTCTTTGTATCTAAGGTTCACATGCCCTCTTGTTAGTCTGCCTGCGCCACGGTCTTCGGTCATAGGACGGTTGACTCTTTTTTATAAACACAGCCAGCGGTTGGTAGCATGTCTCCATGTGATTTAGACCGACTGTTTGAAAAAATTCACATAAAGTCAGCGTTCTTAGGGGTTACTACCCTTTGCATGCATAAAACCAATAATTATAAAGCAGAATTGAACCAAATTCCAGTAACTTTTGCAACTCAATCTGCGTTCTCAACTCAAAGATACACACACTTATATGTAAGAAGAAAACTCAAATAGTTTCCCAATAATTTTTGGCCAGCAAATCCTTCCCAACCCCAGTCACACACCATGACCATATAATGGTTGCCTTCATTTTTGCCCATCGAACGTTGGCGTAGAAAATGAAATACGTGTCGATTAGATTATTGGACTACCACGAAACTTCAACCCCCACCCACGTCCATTTCAAGTGTGTCCTTCTGTCAATCCACCCTCTCGAGTATGTTACGTCCGATGACCAACGCCCTCTAGTTGTTCCTTAAATATTTGAATAGTTACACTGGAGGACATGAAATGAAAGAAAAAAAATCCTTCCCTTTCCAACAAAAGGACACGCTTAAATGTTCACCATTTTCACCGAAAAAAAAATGAAGCAAACACAGGAATAAGTATTTCGCCTCAAAGGAGTCAAGTTGTTATTTTTTGCGCTCCAATTCCAATCTCCGGTTCCACTTGACGATTTCAAATCTCAATATAAACGGAGTCTCGGGTGGAAATCTTCTCCCAGAAACACCCTCAAGAGAGAGGAAGAAAGACGACAAAGAAAAAAGTCCTTGTCCCATTTTGAAGTCTTAGTTTTGAAGTTGAAAATGGTAAAAGATTTTTCCTCCTTTTTTTATAGGTCATTTCTCATCGGCAGAGAAATGTGAGAATATCACAGGACTCCTAGGACGACCGACGGCTACACTGCGTGTGATGAGTGAATGAGTCCACTGATTTTATTGATACAATGTTATGTCAATTTGAAAGAGAGAATTCCAAATCAAACTAAAGGCAATCATAGAAGGCGAAGGATGGATGGGGGCGGCAGAAGTGAAAAGGATTCTTTTCATTATACTCGTACATTGCCTAAGGATTTTTAGATAGGTAGAAGAAAACTGAGGACGTTTTGTAAGAAAGAATCTTTTCAATTGAAAAATTGATTCTGTCTCTTTGGGCAAAAGTACGAGAGTCGTATTTGCACATACACTCCTTTCGAAATTAAAATCAAATTCACAGAGTGTGTTTATTTAATTCGAAAGGACCAAGGCGAAATACGAAGATGTACATATCTGCTATAGAAAGAAAAGTTTGCATTTGACTGAAGGACATTTTGCTTAGAATGTGTTTCGTTTTGGATGAAGGAATACCTTTGGGCAGAGGATGTCCTTAAAAATGTGAAACTATGAGGTTAATTCCTCAAAAGCTGGACTGACGATGACAGTTACAAAAATGCTCAGTAGGTATAGGTAGCCAGAATCGTAGGTACTTGTGTACAGTTTTGTTAGTTGAAAAAGTGAGTTTACTTTCGAATGGGCTTTGGTGCCTTTTTTTCAATTGAATGGACGATGTGCCAATATATTGACAGAGTCAAACTGCAGAAGCTTCTTCTATGTTTGGCAGGACATTTGCAATGCTCTCAATCTTCTTAAGGGTTTCACCAAGTGGAACTGAAACTATCTGTTATTTGAATACGAACTTAAGTACTCACGTAAGTATTTTCTATTTCCCTTTGTGGATCCTAAATATACATGATTGGGCTCTGTCCAACGACGACTCCTTCTTTTCTGGTTATTGGGTAATGTGTTCTCTTGGCATCTTGTCGTTTTCTGTCATTGGATGGTAGTGTCTATTGGTTCTGGATCTTTCTCATGCTGTCCCTTTCTGCAATTACATATGGTATAACGACACAGATTTAACATGAGAAAGGACCAATCGTCCAATATCTATATTTTAGACAAAGTATTTGGCTGTCTGGCTCCATCATAGGTCGATATCTGTTGAGGTACTAATTGTATACCACTTATTTTGAGTAAAATTGCGACTTTCTTCCAAATAAACGCTCAGCTGTTTCCAGCTAAAACCTACAAAAAACATAAACGCATGCAAATATAAAAAAAAATTATAATTTGCTATAAAAAGCGTCTCAAGTTCTTATTCCAACTTAATAAGCACAACACGATGGGTTGCTAGAAGCTTCGCCCTCTATGAGTTATTTACACGTAACATTAATTGTTTTTAGCAGTAAGAAGAGTTGAAGATAGATGGCGTTATCAAAGCGTCAGCCTGGCCTGGTTCCTATAGATCCCTGAAAGATTCTTCTAACAATGAATCGGACTTGGCTTCTTTGGAAACAAAATTGAAACATTGAAGTCTTTGACGTAGAAGCGAAAAATGCCTAATGGCGGGCAAAAGTGTGCTTAGACTCACTAATTAGGGCTATTTCAGGAATAGAAACAACGGTCATAGTTCTATTCATAGTGAATTCAAAATTTGGGAACTGCAATAGAACAGATGACATCTGGACGTCGTAATACCATCGTGCGAAATGATGTACTCGTTGAGAGATGGCTGAGGTCAGTGATGGGAAAATTTGGAAGAAAAGTGGTAGAAAAAATCCAAAAGTTTCGCATTATGAATAACTGATTTATTTTAACAAAATAAAGAAAAATATTTTAAAAGAAAAGTAACACAGCACACTGTATTTAAAGAGAGTTAGTGCTAGCAGAGGGTAATGTGCTTCCATACTATTTTCCACAACACATTTTCAGATTGATGGACTGCACTTAATATGTAATCCTTTCGACAGGAAGATCTTCTGTACCTACTCGTACCAAATGAATGGTCAAAAATGTACTGGAAATGTATGCATACACTAAATAAATTTAATAAATTAATTTTGTTACAATGTTCTCTGACGCATCCAAGAAAAAGGATATAAAACTGCTCCCGAATGAAATAAGGTGTCAAACCTCCATAAGTGGAACCTACTCAAGTCGAATTTTTTATAACTCGAACACATGTTTCAAAACTTAGACCCAAGTCTTCAATTTCCCCACGTCTTACACTCCGTAAGTCGAAACCCTCTAAATCGAACTTTGCGCTATGTTTCATCATGTTACTTTCGTACAAAATTCTTTCCATATCGCATACAACGCTGGCTTTGGTGACAACTCATTATGGATTGATGAAGATAGCACTCCTTTGGCGCAACTTCTCACATCGCCAACTACCACTGCATGTCAAGATGATATAAATTTGCTTTTTAGCGTTTGCTCTTTAGCGCGTTGGTGTAGATGTAGAGAATCTAAATATGTAGATGCATGTACTTCAAACAACAATAACTAATTTTTTAAAGTCAAGGAATAATTGTAAACTGCAAGTCTAAATAAAAAACAATCACTAATACATATGTACATGTCTTAATTCACCTGAACATATTGTATACATACTCTGTTTTCTGGGTGCTCTAAAACTCGAACATTCCATAAATCGAAGACATTATTTGATCCTGTGACGATTCGTCTTATGGAAGTTCGACTGTATTTTAGGTTTCTGGAAGGTTCAAAACTGATTATCGCTTATGCGCCGATCACGCTAACACAAACTTTGGAAGTTTAGTTAAGAATGGAAATAATAGTTTTTGGCACATACATTGTAAGTTATTGTAATTTCTGAAGACTGAACCAAATAAATTGAATAAATACGTTCTAACTCTCACGTGTATTAATTTACTGAGAATTTTTATTTACGTATTTTTTTTAACGTAAATTTTTAAATGTATCCCACCCTAGCCAGCAATTAATCTGGTCTCTTTGGCCACACCATCTTTTATATTTTGCATTAAATTCCATGAAAGAACAATGTCATTAATCATAATTTTTTTTTTGTTATACTCTATTTGCCTATCAATTTCCTCCACTCAGCATTATATAATAATAATATTTGGCTTCAGCAGTCCTAGGTAGAACCAAGCCTAGCTTCCCGCAACCATTTGTGCATGCGCGTTATATTTTTGCACGAATGGAAGGGACCTACAGTTTTTTTGCCGTCTCCGAACGGCGAGTTGGGAAGCTTTACATGACAAATGGATACGCTTGAATGCTTGTCAGGCATTCGGAAGAGGTGGTCACTGTGAAAAACTTTTTAGGTGTTTGCGGCGGGATTTGAACCCAAGACCGCTGGCTCAGTAGTCCGACGCACTAACCACTTGCGCTACGGTGCCCACACTCAGCATTAAGATCTTCAATATTAATGGAAAAATGTGTAGTGTATGTGAAAAGTTAAAAAGTGGTAGAATTAGAGTTAATGTTGGTAAGATTTGCAATATTGTAAAAAGTGGCAGAAATACCACTTAAGTGGTAGAAGTCCCATCACTGTAGAGGTAGTACTCCGCTCTCACAGCACAATGACATCATTGTCTATACGGACGGATATTAACCTTACAACGGCAGGGGTTTTTGAATTTACTCAATAAAACCAGATCTAAATACTTCCCTAAGACTTCCGGACGACTGTAGCGTCTTCCAGGCAGATTCTAGCAGTTTTGAAAGCTGCTGTTCGTTCTTGCATGAAATTTTTTTGGGAGCCTTTTCTTTGAGACACTGGAAAAAGCTGGGCAAATTGATCAACAACCAAATTATCAAGTTTTGCGTTTCGACTTAGGCTCGATCATAGGATGGTCACAGGGATCTCTACATGCTCATTATGCTGGCTGGTGTTTTATAATGGCCTAGCCTCAAAGCCCTTTGAACTTAACCTAACCTAACTTCCAGTCTCAAATGTTTTGGGTTTCTGTGATTTTCAAAAATTTACTGACCACCAATTTGTAGCAATTGATCCTAGATGTATCGGTACAGGGTAACGCCTTCATGGTCAATTATTTCACATTGGAATTAGCTTCACTTAAAGTGGAACTTAAATTCACTTTCAGTTTATAAAGTTAGTTGCATTCAGTGGGAAATAACTAGCATTTTGTTGTACAATATCTTCACTTTATTTGGGAATTCAAATTGTCTTTTGTTGTTCATAAAAGTGCATTTATTTCCCACTTTCCGCGAAGTAAATTCCTATCTATGGCAATTGCCCGTAAAGTTATTGCTCAATACCATAGTAACCAGCACTAGATGTCTAAAATGCTTTACTCTTTTAGAAGAAGAACTTGAGTTCTGAAAACAAATTAAGTTTTGCACTTGAATTATACTGTGAAACGTCTAAAAGACGCCGTCAATTCAGTTCACCTTCGATTGTGGTCATTCCAGGGTCCAGTCTCATTCTCATTCCCATATTGTTTTCTGCGTTTGTTGATATAAATCATTCCATGACATCTGTCACACACAAACACAAATCACTGGTGACGCCATCTAGTCATATTTGCGGGCACGTTCGTTGGGTAGATACCATTCGACCCCTTTTATGGATTTGTGTCTCCAAAATGTCACAAGTACTTTATATGATTGGAGAAAAGTTATTTTGAAGTTATAATCTCAATTGAAAGCCTACCTTTTAATTTCCTTTCCCAAAGAACAAAACATTGAACATGTTTTCCAATAATCCTTTGCGTAGATAGGTATTTTCTCCCACCAACTTTTCCAACATCAAAAGAGTTGAAAAAAAAAACCAAAATTGTTTCCAGATAAATATTCTACCAAATCATGCGAAATTCAATTAAAATTCACTGCGTTTCACCATGTAATCATCTATAATTATAAGGCACTGGCAAAGGGACTGTATGTACGCAAGACCGCACTCTCCACCATCATCGTCATTGTTTAACCCCATCCGATGGGCCACGCGACTCCGGTACGGTTTAATTATTAACCAACCGCTCACCCCATGATCCTTGATCATTGTACCGAGCGTGTACAGCCATATTGCAAATCATTATGAACTGTGAACATGCCAAAGTGGTAGTAAGGACACATTTTTTTTTTGTTAGCTACCTTCTTCCGTTGTCCTTTTCTGATGGCATGGCGGTTCGGGGTGAATTCAATTTTCATAGGAAATGTTTCCAATTAAACTTTTAAGCTTAAGCAATAATTAAATGCCCAAGTTAAGGGAGGCAATAAAGAAGGTCTACCCACTCCCGGCAGGCAGTTTTGATCGAAAGAAAGCCCACTTCGCCCACCAGGTCATGACCTTAAACGAAGGAAGAACAAACAACTCGATACTCGAACTATTCACTATCAATTGGGAATTCGCTTGTAACAATCGCTGGGCAGGTAGCAGGGGATGTATTTAAACAGGACTAATCGAATGATAGTAGATAATTACGAAACTCAAATGTAATGTAATTGGGCAGCGGGGGGTTGAGGGGGAATCCCCGCGGAAGACTGGATGAAATTACCCATTATTTGGAAGTTAATTTAATTCTTCCATTCTACTCACCTGGCGCTAATAGTGCTTCATCCCCTCTATCAGCCGAAGGGTAGTTTACATTCAAATGCTACTCATTGATGTAATCGGTTTTCGTGTTGTTTTATAAAATTGGAAATGTTTTCGACGGGGGGAGCAGCGTCGGGTATTCGCTATTTGAAAGTTATTACACGAGGATTTCGATTCCGAAGCCGATGCCGAATACCGCCATTCGAGGACAATTTACCGAGTCTATTTGTAAAAGGCGGATGATTATAGCCGACAGCGAATTACATTCGAAAAGTTTGTACAGGCTACAGACAGTGATGGGGCACACGTAGGTACGTACAGTGTAGGCGGAATTCCAACGGACTGAATTGACTAACCCTCCGGAGTCTACACAGTCCAAAGCTGGCTGTATTGTTGGGGTAAAATAGAATAAGCAGAGTTTTGTTGGACATCGGACACTGTCTGCATTATTCACTGCCCCATTCATACGAATGACAATGGACGATGCTCTGGAAAAGGAATGACATCTGCTGAATGAGGAAACGAATTTTCGAATTAATCTCTTTGAAGATACTTATGTCAACGGTTCGCTCAGAGTGATACGGAACCAGGTTCTCGTTAAAACAAGCATTTGGATACATGTAGTTGGTTTGGTAAAAGACATTTTAAAAATCCACTAAAAAATGGGTTCTTAGTTTATATACATGCATCAAAAAAGGTCTGTTTTTAAATCCCGTTAAGCTTTTTGGAAGTTGCGAGTTCGTTTTTATGAAAACCTTGGATTTTCTTAACTGTCCATTTAGAGGCGATGAAAATTATGCTCATCGAGATTATTTTCACCTCCCATCAATACAGATAAACCTCTATTATCCGGAACTCCGATAACCGGCAACCTCTATTAACCGTATTTTTTCACAGAATTTTCATTTTTAATTTTGACCTCTATTATCGGTTTGTATACTCATATCCATTTGCAGAAGACATCTTGTTATTTTGCAAGTTGCGTCTTAACGGTGTGTGCTGCTATTTGGTCTTAAAGCGGGTACACATCATCCAACAAGAGTGTCAGTGATAGATATGATGCTGTGCAAAACTGCGTGACGGGAGTGTCACTTAAAAATTATGCTCATAATCATTTTTGCTACTGCGTGACACTCAGCGGCCATTTTTGTTTTTGCTCCATTTAGTCATTCAAAAAGCAGACAGGTAGAGATGGGCGAAAAATGCTATGTCATACAAAACCAATAGTCTGTACACTTGCTTCATCACTCAAGAATGACATCAGTTTTGTGTGACCCTCTTATTGGATGGTGTGTACCCGCTGTTAATGTATTTAAGAGTTTAACCATGTGAAAACGGGCCAAAAAAGTTCTAAGTATTTATTTGTGAAAAAATTACATTATTAAAGCCGATTATCCGGAATACCGTTGGTCCCGAGCATTCCGGATAAAAGAGGTTTATCTGTAACTGTGCGGGCTCAATTTTTTTGTCCGAAACTAGAGGGCACGCACATTTCTTTATAATATTCTCGATTGTAATAGATGTAGTCTGCGGCGAAGCTTGGTTTAAAGGTCAATGAGGGCAAACCAAGTATACCTTACCTATGCTGCAAACGAGAAAGGAGACCCAACACCGACGTTTCGGACAGAACTTCCCCATAGACAGACTTGGACGTAGTCCAAGCACGTAGACCTGTAGGCCCATTGTACTTTGGTGAAGTATCACCCCATTAGCTGGGTTAGAGATTTGTTGCTGATCGATCTAAATCTTTGATTGAGATTGAGCTGCAGTAGATCAACGTCCCGTAGGACGTAGGTAGTTGCCTAGAGTAGCCTTTCTGATCCGAGCAAAGGCCGGACACTCGCTAATGAAGTGCGCAGCTGTCTCTTCTTCTTCCAGGCACATCTCGCAAAGGCCCGAGCTTCTGATTCCAATTTCGTGCAGGTGCTCGTTTAAGGGAGTGAACGCAGTGACCAGTCCGGTGAGGATTTTGAGGTCATTTCTACTAAGGTTCTGTTTGGCCTGGGCGCATCTACTAACATTTTGGCCTGTCGGCATGACGTTAGCTCGTGCCAATGGTTATAGCGTTGTAGTCGGAGCAGTTCAAGAAGCTTGTTTTTAACATAAGCTGAACTGCAGCAAATAACAGGCTGAGGACCGATAAAATGGGTCGCTGATCCAGCTCCCGCCAGAGCATCAGCTTTATCGTTTCCCGGGATATTAGAATGTCCTGATTGATTCTATCTAAATCAGCCTGCAATATCCTTGCTTTAATCCTCGTCAAGTAGTCTTTATGTTTATACAATGGCAGAGGATGCCTTAACTGACCTTTTACCGTTTATTTGAATAATGATTCCACAGTCGAAATTACCTCTTGGAGTATCCTGTTAGCACAGAGTGAACTGGTGTCTCCTTTTGGGAGACGGTGAATGGGACAGTAAGGATGCAGTGCAAACAGAAGTAAAAAAGTTCTTTCCAGTATTCGGAGACTTTGGGTATTTGAAAGGTGTATGGGCCCTTCTTAATAAATAAAATTTTAATTTTTAATTCTGCGTCGGAACAACAACAAACTTTTCGTCTTCGATGTGCCGCGGAAGTTCGAAATTGGCGGAAAAAATCGCGGGATTTTAAATTAAAAATTTAGTGCTCCGTGAGATCATAAAGGTTGGCGACCGCTGTCTTCTAAGGTTCAAGATCTCTTTCTTTGCAAACACCATCCCGATGCTAGGGAAGGAATCTACAAAAGTCTATTGCCAAACGAAAAGGTTCATTTATTTTTTCCCCACACTGGAGAGTGTGTGTTTTTGGGGTATTTTCAAAACAGTTCAAAGCAATGTTAACACATCCTTCAACGAGGCCATTATCATGGGCCACTACACACTTCTATCGCTTTGTATCCCTTTTGTTAAATCCTGTTATTCTTCAGTTTTACAGTTCTATGGAGAGAAAGTAAATGTAAATCGTAATCGATTCGCAGTCGCTTTAGAACACGCGGTAAATTTCATTGAATCCTCGCTCGACGCGAAATGCCTTTTAGTAAGACACACACACACTGACACTTATTGCATACTCACCGTGAATAAGTTTAATTCTACTAAAACGTTATATCGTGTGTCATTAAAGGCTTTTCAGTTGCGCCAGTGGCCCGCCGCGCGCCGCCGCGGTGGGAAGGGGATTTTCAAATTAGTTTGATGAAATTTGCATTAGCATGCGATTCATGTTAAAAGTTTTTGAATCATTAATTGGGTACAATTTTCTAAAACCACCCTTCTAATCGTTAAGCTAGGGGGTGGCACAAGCCCCAACCAATCCGTCATGCAGTCGAGTTCGAGTTACCTGCAATCACATATTCTAGTTGCTTGTATACCGTATCCTCTGTATCCTGTATCCCGTATGAGGAGACTTGGCATGCATTGCAATGTGGTTGATTTTATTTCTCTAGTTCAACGGTAAAAGGTTACAAGGCGGGTGTACGAGACATATACCGTTATATACTCGTATGAAAATGTTGTTCGCGCGTCAATGCTGATCAGGGATTAGTGTCTGCAACAACATTCTGATTGAACTGCGGTAAAAGTTTCGATTGATTTTGGTGTATAGTTCCTCTGGGGGGGTGTCTACTGCCACCGCGTGTTGCCGCAGTGTGTAGCTTCTGTCGAGATACACGAGCATTGTAGAACAAGAGTGATGATGGCAAGCACTGGCGTGTTAAATTGAAAGACACGATTAATATCCGGCATTCCTGGGTGGGTGGATGTAGTAAGTGTTATAAATGTGTACACACACACACACACACGAACATGTGGAGTTGAACACCATATGTTCGAAGGATATTTGCAAGGATAAATTATGTTAATTAGGAATTTTCGTAACGGGAAATGTTTCATGTGGAAAATAATGATTCAATGCGTGAGTTGATTTCACCTAAAATGTGATTAAATGGGATTTGTACGGGATTTTGATTTGTTTAGAAGTTTCTGCCGCCGCCGCCGGGAGACATTTACTTACATAAGTTGACAAGTTTTGGTTATGGGTTCTAGATACATAGGCGGAGTAATAATAACATGGCAGGATGATGTGAGGAAATAACTCTCAAGGCCGAGATTCTATTTTTAAGTCAAGAATGCTTGATTTAGAAAACGTTTCGGGTTCGGGGAGAATGTTTATATGCCAAAAGTCATCAGGCCGATTCTGACATTTCGCCTGAGACACTTGGGCCTTATGTCCTCTTTCGCAGCTGATATGAGTCATACTTACTTACCAACTTATATAGACTGTAGCGCTAGTCCGGGATAGACCAAGGCCTCAATCAACAACCCCTTGCAGTGAGCAGTTCCGCACTCACAGTTGGTTGAGGTCCTTTTTTATTTATTCCTCTTAACTTATGCGCGCCACCTTAGGCTAGGTCGTCTGCTGTTGCGCTGAGCCTCCGGTTTGAAATCGAATACTCCGCGGCCGGAGTGTTGGTGTCCATTCGCTCTACATGTCCGAGGCATCTTGACTACACAATACGCAGTTTTTTGACCAGTTCGATGTCGCTGTACAGCTTGTATAGTTCGTGGTTGAATCTTCTCATCCAAAACCCGTCAATGCAAACGGGACCGAATATCTTACGAAGGATTTTTCTCTTGAAGCGACCGAGAACATCTTCATCCGCTTTCAATAAACTCCATGCTTTATATCTATACAGCAAGACTGGGATGATAAGGGTATTATAAGATCGAGAAACGGCTTTACTCCTCAATTGCCTTCTTAGCCCAGGGAAACAGCTATTAGCAAGAGTACTCCTTCGTGATTTCTGATAAGATGTCATTTTCTGATGTTATAGCGGAGCCGAGGTAGACAAAGTCCTTAACTACCTCAAAGTTGAAGCTGTCTTTTGTGACGTTCTCTCTAGATTGTCGATGTTGAGTTAAATCCCTCTTCGTTGACAGAATATACTTTGTTTTGCCCTCTCCTATCGCCAAACCCATTTTAGCCGCTTCCATGTCGCACCGGTAGCAGCTCGCTGTCTTTAACCAATGAACGTACTTTCCGAAAATCGTTGTTGGCTTATGAGTTTCGAACGATTCTTTCAAGAATGATGTTAAGGAAGTCGCAGGACAGTACGCCAGCTTGTCTAAATCCTTTTTTGATATTGAAGGTCGCGGTTAGGTCACTACTGACGTTAATAGAGTTGCAAGCTTTCTAAATCGCCATTCTGCACAGAGGTACGAGTTTTGCAGCGATGTCAAAACTAGATTTGACTGTATACAGTACATCCCTCCAGATGCTGTCATAGGTGGCCTTGGAATCGATGAACAGGTGGTGGGTATCCACTTGGACTTCTTGGTTCTTCCCATTATCTGCCTGAGTGTGAATAGGTCTATGTTGGACTTTCCAGGCCTAAGACCGCACTGATAGGGGCAAATCGCGTTGTTGGTGAAAGGTTTCAGGGATTCACACAATATGACAGATAAGATCTTGTAGGCGATGCTGAGCAGACTGATGACTATGGGATCTCCTTTCTTAAGGATTAGGCAAACGAGGTTGAGATTCTTTTCACCGTTATACAGTCTGCAGAGTAGTTTTTACATATTCTTAGCACCGATTGTGATTCTACTACAAGGTTTTCTTCGTCACCTTTACAGGTTTCTGTACGGAATATAAGTCATAAATAGCTTAAAAAACGGGGTTTTGACGAGGGGGAAGTGGTCCTAGACTACAGAATACGCAAATATATATACGTAAACACATGTGAATACCATGAATACGTACAGAAAAGTTCCTTGAATACACTGATAACTTGCCCCTCGGGTTTTGACCTGTTCGTGTCTATTTATGTCAAACCCGCTGTTTTGGGCTTGAGCTCTCTATTGTTGACTTTAAAACAATTCTTTCTCGGAAATTGTCTTTTCAGATTTTGATTACTTTTTGGTCCCATTTTCAACTGATAGAAAAGGTACAACCATGGCTCGGTCATAAAGTTTAATATGTATCACTAAAGATGGCAGGGTATAGGCAGATCCTTTAAGTGCCTTAAAATCTATCCTAGAGCTTCTATGGGTTAAGCAAGGTTGTAGTTCTCGTCGAAAGTAAGCCATTTATATCCCAAATGGAATGAAACAGTTCCTCTAAACTTCCTCCTTTATCCCTGATTACATTTACTTGTATGCGACGTCCTCTATTTACTACAATTTCCAATTGGATTCTGTTGCTTGAGTGCTAAACCCCATGGATTACTTTGCTGTCTATTCGAATTACTTTGAAGCTTTCTCACTATCTTGAAACATGTCCCAGCAGCATCAAATGCTAATCTAACTTCATTAAGAAAACATACATAAGCCAGTTGCCACGGATGTTTAAGTACGCCCTGCGGAGAAGTGGGCGCTGACAAATTCACCTAATACCTTCAAAATTAAATTTAATTAACCAAATCTCTGCACAATCACTGCAATATTACCCGGCCCTCTGGGGAGGAATATAACAATAATCTGCTACGCTACCTCCGAATACCACCAACCACCACCACCTTAGGTATAAACTCTAAAATCCGCACCAAATAATCAACATTCTCATCTTCCGCACCTGCAGGCAGCACTTCCACTACACTACACACACACGCACATGGGAGTACGTAATAGTCAGCCTCCAATTATCACTATATTACCGTTAATGTTGATGTGTCCCCAAAATAGCTTTTGTTTTTGGAGATTTCGCCTGCAGTTTCCTGTGCTTATGTACACACACACAGTCACCTGCCGCAGATTAACCCAAAGTAATCGCCTGTCGGACGAAAAGCGGAACATCAGAACCACCACTGCAACTACAACTACTATCACCCTTAAGGGTGGATCTAAGTGGGTATGAGTGGGATGTTAAAGTGTAACTTGAATGCACATACACAGGCACATACCTACAAAAGGTGGAATTGCAGCAATTAATTTCACGCAAAACCACGACGAATTGCTTGGGATGTCCTGGAAATAGTTTAAAAAAAATAGCAAAACAAAGCAACAACAACAACATGACATCCTTCCCCGGGGGGCCTTGCACTTCAATAATAATGTCACTAACAGCACTACCATCATCAGTGACATTAGTAGCACCCCAGGCGATGACAACCTTTCCAGTGGTCATATTAATGTCTCCCAAGGATACTCGTATCTCCTGTTGAATGCCAATCGTAACGTCTACATCTGTAGTGAGAAATGCAAAGATGCAACTTGGAGGTGATTTGAGGTACGATGAATTACTCGTATTTATGTCCCCATCCACTAATTATCGCCGCAATCTAATTCCCACAGTGATTTCCAACGATGACGATGGATGCCAGGACTACCCTATATGAAATTTCATGATATCCTTAGCATGACCCGATTTATCATCTCGTAGGTATCGCATTCGTCTTCTTCTCCATCTTGAGTTATTAGAGACTATCTTTAGCCATCACCGAACAAGGGTATCGCTATAAACTGTAAAGAGGGTGGCGGTTAAGTGCAATTGGGGTTAAGTACGAAAAAAAAAAAAAAATATATTACAGATAAGTGAAAAGAGATTGGAGAGCGATTTTTATTGCCTTTGGCAAAGGAGATAACTTGATTCAACAGTTCAATTGGCTTGGATGGATGGGTAACTAGAAAATGATACTGGCCAGAGAAGTTGATGTCATGTTTTATTGATATTGTTTGAAATATATATAACAGCGAGAGGAGAAGAATAGGTACAAGGATAATGCAGTTGCTCATCATACCGACGCACAGTGGTTCCACCGTAGGCCAAAAGTCGAAAAATGCAGTGTAAAAGTTTTCACCCAAAACCATTTAAGCTAGCAGAGTACAACCCAAAGTTAAAATTAATGAGAAAAAAAAAAATGATCCGTTAAGTCAAACCCGTTTAATTTTCATCTCCAAAGCGATATCTTTGCAAGCCCACCGCATTTGAGTTTTAACCTTTAACTGGGTAGGTGGGGTGCTGACAACACCCCAAGCCCTTATTTTTCAAAAATATTATACTTTGCGACTGACAACACCCGTTGTCGGCATAGTACCTTCCTGTTGTTTTCTATTTTTCAGATTCAGATGGTTTTAAAAAAGTTTGGTTCCACAAGTAAGTCGAGACAGACTGTTCAAGCTACAAGGGTGCTGTCAGCACCCCACCTACACAGTTGTGTAATTTTTTTTTAACTGGGTGAATTTGTTTAGTTAATTTGAAAATGTCATTTGAGAAAGATCAGGAACGTATTCAGCTGTTATTGACACTATATAAGTGAAGATTCAAGTAAAGAGCCGGACTTAATTGATACGGATGTTGGCGAATTTGTTAACAACATTTTTGTTTCAAATATTAACACGGAAAGCACTATTTTGGAAAGGACGACTAAAAACTCTATAAAGGGGTCTTAAAGTTAATTATTTTAACATTGTTTTACCCCAGAACGATATCATAATGACAATTTGACTATAGAACCACTTACGAGAGAAAAGATAAGCGTAATAAAGTGAAATCATGATGGGTAGCTGTCAGCACCCCACCTACCTACTTACGTTACTATTACTCACCTACCTACTTAAGGGTTAATGCTCTGCAAGTAAGCGTCACTGGATTTTCTTTTATACATCTACTTTCGTTAGTGCAAACATTTTTGTTTAGGATGGAACTATTAGTAGAAGGTAAGAGTTCCATTCTTTATTTTATTTAAGGTATAATATGTGTAACTGTACTATACAAGTGGTGGCACTATGAAAGTGGGGGAAAAAAAATTCAAATAAAATTGCGTTCTGTGTTTTTTTGTTAAACTTTTAACTATGTTCCCCCCGAGACCCCCTGACGTATTATGTATTGCCAGAAAGGTTGATTTCTGTCCTTTTTAATGCAAGTTGAATCAGTTGCGGAAATTTACGGATTTGCTTTAATGAACTAAAAAGGAAAAAAAATAATTTTTTCCGAGTCACCAATATGTGACTATAAATTAAAGCTTGGGGCGGCTCTCAGGCTCGAGGTAAAATTTGGCTAAATGACAATGACGAGTTGTAATTAACCCTAATCACCCCAGGTCAATTATTTTCCTAATGCAACCAGGTGGTGACTCAAAGTCACCATATTAAGAAATCAGCTTAAAACATTAAAATATAATTATTTAAACGAATATATCTTCTATATACATATGTACAGTGGCGAGCATATAAATAGGAAAATTCAGTCAACATAGTTCAAACCACCATATACTCGCACTTAAGGAAATAGGTTGGCTAAGATGCGAAGTTTATCCTCAAAACAGATTTTTTAGAACTAACTGTAACATGCATAACATACATATTTTGGTTTACGTTTCACGGTACAGATACAAAATACCATGCCAAGTGTTAAATTGGTACGAGCACATAAATAGGGAAATTATATTGTTTTTAGTTTGTACTCAACTTCTGTGTGAAAATGTTTAATTTTTAATATGTAATGTTTACATAAATATTGCTTTGTTATTGTCTAGTCATAATAACTCGATTTGTGATGTTATAGGAATGGCACGGGGCAAATACATAACGGCTGAACAACGGCGAGAAATTTGTCGTTTAAGAAGTGAAGATATTACACTCTCTGCAATGTCGAACCATTTAAATATATCAATTAATGTTTGTCATCGAGCTTTGGAACAGGTCAAACGCTATGGTAGCAGTTTTAATAAACCTCGCGCTCCCAGACCACGAAAAACTACACCGCGTGTTGGTTGGATAATGCAGCGCCTTTCTAAAAACGGATCGTTTCAGGACCGCTGTTGACATTCACGCTGAAATTTCGGCACAAGAAGACTTGAATGTGAGTGTACACACAGTCGCTAAGCGGTATTTGGATTAAGAAAAAGCCGATTATAAGTAAAAAAATCGCAAGGCTACATTTCTGTTTCCGAAAGAACGTATGAATGGCGTTTTAAAGTTCTCCAAGAAATAAGGATTTTTCTTCATCTATTAAGTTCATTTTTTTCTGTAACTGATGCTATGAGATACCTTCTAATATTACACCTAAAATGTATACTGCTAAAAAAATAAAATTGATAGTTTTCCAGTTGTTTAAAGTTTTAGCAAAACACACAGAAATTACTGTTTTTGGTTGTTTTTCCCTATTTATATGCTCGCCACTGTATATAAAAATAATGTAAAAAAATGTATAGTAATTCATCAATTGAGAACGGCTGGGCCGATTTGGTTTTTCAGTTGTTCGTAATTTTTTACGGTTTTTACGAAAGAAAATTTTTAGAAAACCTTCCGGAAAAGTCGGAAAATTGTAAAAACCGAAATGTATAGAATTTTTTGTGCAATTGTTCGAATGGAAAAATATAAAATTTTCAGTGGCAAACTCGGAAAATCCCGAAAAACGCGAAAAGTGTGAATTTTTTTTTCAACGAAATTTTGCATTTTATCGCATGATTTGATGTGAAGGTGGAACATTCGTTGTGAAGCTTGGAAAATTTCGGATAATTGTGAAATTCATTGTGATAAAAGCCGTTTTGCGTGCATTTTGGATGGAGAAGTAGTTAAACGAAATAAATAATAGATGGCGCTATGCTGCGATCAATGCCACAACCCGATAGATGGTATTGCTGTGCGCAATTTTACAGGTATCCTTTTCGCCTTTTGTCATTTTCTGTTGAGCAAATGTGCTATTTTTGTAGTTACAATTGATTCAAGTTTTGCATATTATTACACTGATTCTGGATAGCCGTATATCGCGCATCACATCCGCAAACGGTACAAACATTACGATCAATTGAAATTCAATGCGATATTTAACAATTCGATCATTTTTTCAGAAAATGAATTTTCTTTTGAATAGGATTAGTCAAAAACGACTTTGTTGTTTTTTAGGGAGAGTTATTTGCTTGACTAATGCCTCCTATGAGACGATTAAACCTTGGACGACGTACACGAGACGATTTGGTGGGGCTATGATATTGCTCTCCGGAGATTTTCGTCCAACGCTTCCCATCATCCCGAAATCTACTGCTGCCGATGAACTTAATGCATGGCTGAAATCGTCGTCTTTGTGGCGGCATGTCAAGAAGTTGAAATTGACCAAGAACATAAGAGTCGCATTGCAGATTGGCTGCTGAATTCTCGAGACAACTGCTGGCGCTTGGCAATGGCCAAATTCCTGTTGATGTTTCGACTGGATTGATATCGTTCCCGGCAAATTTTTGCGAGTTCACATCGTCGAAGGAGGAACTCATCACCAAAGTGTTGCCCGGCATTGCACAAAATTATAAAAATCTCGATTGGATTAGTGAACGGGCAATACTAGCAGCGAAGAATAAGGACGTCGATAGCTTGAATTTCATTATTCAAAGTCAAATCGCTGGAGAACTGCATTCGTACAAATCCGTTGACAGCGTGACCTACGAGGATGAAGCGACCAACTATCCGACGGAATTTTTGATCTCGATTGATGTGCCAGGAACTCCGCCGCATAATTTACAGCTGAAGGTGGGAATGATCATAATCATGTCGCGGAATCTGAATCATCCGAAATTGTGCAACGGTATGCGGTTGTCCGTCAAGAAACTGATGAACAATGTGTTTCAAGCGACGATCATCAAGGGCAAATTCAAAGGAGAGGATGTCCTTATCCCACGAATACCGATTATTCCAACTGATCTTGCAGTCCAATTCAAGCGGATTCAGTTCCCCGTGCGATTGGCTTTTGCGATGACAATCAATAAATCGCCAGGCCAATTGTTGGAAGTCTGTGGGACTAATCTCGAATTTCCCTGTTTTTCGCACGGTCAGCTGTACTTTGCCTGTTCGCGTGTTGGCAAACCGTGTTCGTTGTTTGTTTTTGCGTCGGAAAACAAATCAATAAACATTGCTTATCATATCGCTCTCTACTGATTTCGATTCTATTCAAACAAATCACATTGGAATTTAAACTATCCGTGTTTTATTATCGCTCTGGAGTTTATCTGAAGGCGTTAAATTGGGGTGAGACGAAGTTCGCCGGGTCCGCTAGTTTATTTATATTAATAGAAAGATTACTTTTGTTGTGCATTTGTATTTTGATTGACATGCATTTAATTTTAAAAGTAATATGCTAGTGTGGCACATTATTTCTCAGAGTGCTATCGTAACGAATATTCTGATCGTATTTGAAACTATTTTTGTATACTTTTTCAACGAATAATAAATCAGGAAAAAAATATATAGGCACATTGAATAAGATGTTCACAAATACTGCAAAGGTATACCAATATCCTTCCTTGAATCACAATAAAATCAGAAGGATTATAATGGTACTACAGTAGAATCCGCTTAAGACGCTCTTCAAGGGACCGAAAGAAAATAGCGTCTTAAGCGGGATAGCGCGCTAAGCGGGAAAAACTAAAAAATTACATCCAGTTAAACAAAAGGTTTTTTTATGACAAAAGTTGAAATTATACATATGTATGTATTAGTACATTACTTTTATATGGGTAATTACATACATGTGCATTTGAACTGGCCACTGAGGTTTCGGTAGTGATTCTTCTTCAGCCCCTCCTCCTGGTTCAACCATTGCAGCGCTATCACTGATGAGTTCTTCTAAATTGCGGACACCAGTTGTAACTAGGTCATCATCAACAGAAGCTTAATCAGGAAACTCTTGTAACTCTTCAATATTTTCCGATGGGATATCAGAGTCATCTGGGCTAGGGTCATCTGCCCAACAGAAAGAAGCCAACCTTACTCAAACAGTTTTTGATCACATCTTGCTAAATTTCTTTCCATGATGATTATACATTATGTAGTGAATGGAGCCGAAGACTGACAAAAGTAACGACCACAAAAACGACACGCCTTATATGGTTTGTTTGCGAAAAACAAAAAAAAAAACCTATAAGAGCGGCGGTGACCGTGGGAAAAACATCCAAAAACAAGAAAATACGAATTTTGGCGAAGTGTATCGTGTCGCTGTGTGAGCGTATTAAGCGGGAAATAGAGCGTATTAACCGGATTTTTTTTCATACGAATTCTAGTCGAAATGAAGGGACTGGAGAAAAAGAGCGTTAAAAGCGGGATAGCGTCTTAAGCCTGAGCGTCTTAAGCGGATTCTACTGTATTTCTTCCCGTTTGTTGAAACTTACAGCTTTGGTGACTGTGAGTCACCACTTGGGTGGATTAGGGAAAAATTTTAAAAAAACAGTTTATTTTTCATATGGCAATGCATATAGTATTTCCTCACGGAACCAAACTCAGGGAACCTGGGTACAGTAACATGTTAAACTTAAGTGAGGTTTTCTATTAAAACTGAAAGGGTGACTGAGAGTCACCGGGTGGGCAGATTAGGGTTAAACAGTAACAGTGACACAAAATTTGCTCTGCTAATTCTTCGTCCTCGTTGCACATCGTGTATGTGTTGTCTTGTGCCTGAGCGCCCCAAGCTTTAATTTATAGTCTCGGAATAAAATTATTTTTTTACATTTTGGTTCAGCTTGTTTTTAAAAAATTATTTTTTTATCTTTATCTTTATATTTTTTTTATTCCAAAAACGAATAAAAAAAGAAGACCAATAAGCAATACCGGTCTAATGAACCAAATAAGTTTTGGTCCGAATATCGAATTCCAAATACTAATAAACTCACGGCGCGGTAGCGGCTGATGGCTGACGGCTTCACTGCTTGGATTTATTTGTGGTGCTTTGAATATTCAGTTGTGGTTCATATCATGCGTGGTTAATTGCAAATGCATGCCTAATACAAACAAAACCATAGATATTAATTATCACTGTGAATTCGGTTCGAATATGCACCGCATATATAGTCGTACATATGATATTTCAATTAGTCAATATTCAATTAACATTTTAATCGAGATTGATTTAGTAGTTCGGTTTTGTCGTGATCCTCATTCGTAAGCGGATATCCATAGCAAATAAATCTAAGATATATAAATATGTATGTATGTACTTCATTAATTGGATACATTAATAATGACCTACTTACGAGCAAGGCGTTTTGTTTTTGGCTAGTCAGTAGTAACTAGTAACTCATAGAGAATAGCATGTACTGGAACAACCAGCATAATGAGAATAATGCTAACAGCGGGATTAGAAACACTTCTTAACCTTCTACCTCTTGATCTTTACATGCAGGGGACCGCAGCAAAGAGCGCTCTCAGGTTAAGCCAGTCAAAGCACTGGAGATCGAATGTACAGCAAGATACTTGGCAATTACCTTAACGATGACATCAATTAAGACCACACTGCCCCATACTTGGATTTCGAAAAACCCACCTCGTGGGCCTTTCCAAGCAGAGAGCAGTGGGAGAAAATCAGGACGCTAAGTCCATTTACACTGATGGGTCAAAGTTGGACATTGGTATAGGAGCGGGTTTCTTCTCGGAGGAACTAGGAAAAGGCAGCTCCATACGACACCAGACTACAGCAGCGTTTTCCAAACTGAGGTTCCAGCAGTGACAGAGGCCGCCCAATTGGTGTCAATGATGACAATATCGCGAGAGGATATCACAATTCACATTGACAGGCGGCCATGCTGCTATGCAAACAATATCGAAGCTAGTTAAGTGTTGCCGCGAAGAACATAAAGTTCTTGGCACGCAGTACAACTTTAAACTCTGCTGGGTCCCTGCAGCGGACAGCGGGATACCAGGTAACGAAGCAGCAGATGAATTGGCCAGAAAGTGCTCAGCCCTAGATAGAAAACAAGCAGATGCCAGTTAAACCTCCACTCTGTAACCTTAGGGTCGAAATTGAATAAAGATTAGTAATTAAAGCAAATAACAAGTGGAAATCACTAACCACCTGCGAGGTATCAAGAAAATTGTGCCCAGAATATGACAAAAAGACAGAAAGTCGTTGTCAATGCGGATAGAAGTGCTAACTGGCCACCACACACTTAGATATCACATGAAAAAACTACTACTGAATTATGATGACATTTCCAGCGGATGCGGTGATGAAGAGGCACATGAGGACAAGTCCATTTCGTTCAAGGGACTCAATTAGAAATGAAAGCCAAACCACTGACTTACACAGGTTTTGTTTTTGTAATTTTCCTCAAATTTGCATACATCCCATTTTGACCAGCCTACCACAACGCCGATGATGGCAGAAGGCAGATAATGATCGTGTGGCCTTCACCAAGCCTTGCTATGTGTATATATGGAAAATATGAACATCGAAACAGTGTTGCCATTATTAAGTGAAAGCAAATCGTTACTGCTTTTAATGTGGTTTTCGTCAAAGTGTTTTGAGATTTTGTGTTTTTTGAGAACTAATAAATGAATTTAAGTATATCAAGGTATATATCTAGGATAGAGCCTTAAGTCTCTGTATCTTCATTTGTGCGGCAGCTTTTTTTTTTTTTTTCCTCGAGATTTCCCAATTCCTCTTTATTGATTTCCACGCTTCAAAAATTAGAAAAAAAAAACGGACCATTCCCCAAACAGCCCAAAACCCCAAAGGAAACTGAGATTTCTAATGAACAAATCTTAAAAACCGTCCAAAAACGCATCCAAAAAGTACCATTTTAGGTGAATTATTTATCCTCCTCTTTTATACCACTGATAAGTAGAAAACCCTGCAAAAGGACGTCCTCCCAAGCTCACTTCCATTACAATGAATAATAATCAATATTTTACCCACCACGTGTTTACCAAAAACAGATTTTACTCCCCAAAATACCCCATAATCCTTTATCACATTATGCCAACCAATAAAAGCCACAAAAAAAATTATTCTTATCCTTATTAAAGTCTAAGATCCTTAAAATTAATTCTAATTCGATCCCAAAAATCTGGACGAAAAACTATCGCATAACCCACATATGGGTCTAATAAACTTTCTACTTTATTATTTTATATTAATCCCTTTCGGGGTGAAATCCTTACACCCACACAATGGTAACTTTTTCTTTCCTTCTTTACTGAACTACTTAACCTCAACACCTGTCAGGATTGAAATAAAACACAAATTTGCCATGCTTTGCAACAAAGAGGTATCAGGACAAGCAAAAAAAGAAGGATAAGCCAACAACCAGAAAAGTAGAAGCAGGGTCCTTTTTAAAGCTACCAACGGTAGGTAGTAGTAGTAGTAGTAGCCTTGAAGTGAATTCGAAGAAAATGTTTTAATAATGACCGAACAGACTTTTTACATCAAAATGGCATTGGAAAACCCCTTTTTTTCCACGCTCCCACTCTGGTAACCAGGCCACCAGTTCAGATGAAGATAAAATACTTTTCTACAGGATTAGCATAAATTTGAAATTAGGACTAACGCTGCTGTTTGTTCCGCAGAAGTTCCTTCCCAAACCAAACATCAGAATTTCAAATTATCACACAATTGAAGGCTTTAGATTGAGACCGTTAGAAGCGTCGGATATAGGCGCCAGGATTAGGGCCAACCAAGGATAAGACAGAAAGAATTGAAGCTAAAAAAAGGGTCAAATCCAATATGATGTTCGAAGAAACTCGTGAGGAAAATATTTTCCAATACACTTGACCTTTTTTCCAAAAAAAAAAAAAAAATAGCAACAACAAAAAATAAAGCCTTAAAGATATACGGATACGTTATTTATGTTTTGATGTTGAAAATTTGCGGTCTTTAGAACCGCAATTGAATTGCGTAGCGGATCTGTTGATATCATATGGTTGATTGCACAGAATGACAGATTGTGTGATTAAACTTCTATCGTTTCTTCTTCTTCTTCTTCTTCTTGTGCGTTATGCTCTCTCGTTTGCTTCTGCTTCTCATCTTCGGCAGCGTGTTATGTTTTGTGTTTCGGTTCAGACAACCGGAAAAGTTTTAATCAATCAAGATGTATGGGTGCGTGTGTGGGTGGATGCTTAATCCCATCGACTCAATTTTCCGCAGTGCTGTTTTCGGCACACTCTCCGGATGGGTGGATGGACATGGACAGTGTGGATAGCAATAAAGATTTAAATGAATAATTTATAAGATTTTGAGTGAAGTTTTTCTTTTTTTTTTTTCTAAATCTTTCTTCTTCAGTTGTTACATCGTTAAATAATGGGATTCTGAATCCATTTCACCATCTTTTCGATTCGATGGTCATTTTGGCTGTGGCATGGTGTCCGATGTATCTCTGGGTTCAGAGTTGGGTGTACATACAAGAACTTCGTTAGAAAACAATCAAGCTAGAGATACATACGTTCAGTTCATTATTTGCTATGCTATGCTTAACTTAACATCTTGTTCCCAGTTGTTTCTTTTACAGCATCGTTAATTTCAAAAAAACGCTGTGAAGAAAAAACGCGACGTAAACACAACGCTGTACCTTTCACAAAATATCATGCTATGCCGATAAAATGCGGTGGAAATATGAATGACAGTTCTATCAACGAAAACCAATGCAAATCGGTCGAACGAGAGCCCCACAAGCTGCCGCTATTCCCGGGAACAAGGTGGTAGATATTGCGTCGTGGGATTACTTCTTTTTTGCAGCAAAACCTTAATTTCTTTATTATTAGAATCTCAAGACCATATTTTGAACTTTTTTTTTCATAAATTCTGGCAAAGATCCTCTTAAACAATTTACGGGACAAAACGGAGTTCGAGGTGCGAAAAATAAATGGAACGGCCACATTAATTGAATGTGGCGTGTTTAAAATTATAGGATTCTGAATATAGCCATCTCTTATAGAGAAAATTTCGGAAAATTAAAAATATAATAATAAAGCGTTTTCCAATAAAAGTTTTCATTTAAAGATTTATCAAGAGGACACGTACTTTTATGAAATAAGATTTAATTTTTATTTAACCTTAGGATAGCAACAGGGGTGATACATCACTCCACGGAAACAAAAAGCCCTTCATTTTATATATGTATATCCCGGTGTATGTTGTCTCTCTTCTTTTCTCTATTTCCAAATTGATAGCTACGCTTTCAGTCAAGGAATGGTGCGGTAGGTCCTAATTTTTGCTTTACAGACATTGTTGGGGTGACACATCACCCCTGTTGCTATTTATGTAACTTTTTTTTTTAGGATTTTGTGTTTTGAATTTCATTATTTTTCACTTAAAAATGGCCTTTCGGTCTATTGAATCAATGGAAAATATATAAGTTTGCCCAAATGATTCTGATGAATCACCGAAAATAATGTTGCACAATTATAGTGCCAGCAGAAATATTAGACGAATTCCACTTCGATATTTTCTTGGTATGTTAGATCAAGCTGGGATAAATGCAATGATACTTCGTATTGCTGATAGTAAGCTAGCCAAATACTGCCGAAAGACTTTTTTTAAGCAGTAAGTCTTCCAACTGAACCTCAAACAAGGTGCCCATTATAAACAAATTTACATCGAGAATGTCTTGTAATATTCGAAACGGTCTAGGAAACATCCAGGAACCTAATGTTGGACAACCACCTTTAAAATCAAAGAAGCAGTTAAGATGTGTCATTTATCCTTGAAACCGAGACAGAAAAGACAAAAGACATGTTGTGCAAAGTGTGAGTTGCCAACGTGCTCAGTGCACCGCAGGGAAATTTACATCAATGTGTTTAGTGAATAAAATTATTTTTTTTGTAAATTTAATTTTAAGTTATGATACAAGTAATTTTTGTCATCTATTAAATAATGCGTTTTCAGATATTTATTTATTTAAAGATATTGGGGTGACAGTTCACCCCTATTGATATTGGTGTATGGATAATATGTGTTGCTATCCTAGGGTTAACTCGATAGAAGTCTATTACTGCTCTATTCCATCGAAAATGCCCCGGATGTTGCCTTTGAGTGCTTCAATTGATTAGGAATCATTGGCATACACCTTCTCTTTCACATGGCTCTAAAAGAAAAAGTCGCACGGTGTTAAATTGCACAATTTCAGCGGATAGTTTTGATTACCATCTGAGAAATGACTCGGCCAGGGATCTTTCTAGGAGCTTTTGTGTGACGTACATAGTGCTATCTTATGGGAAATAAATATCGACCACATTCATACCTTCAAGTTCTTAAAAAATTCATTGATCATTGTTCAATAGCGCAATTAATCCACCGTAAGAAGCGCACCCGGTTTGTTCTCTAAAAAATCAGATCCAATGATGCCTTCTACCTAAAGACCACACCAAAACGTAACATGTTATGGATAAAGGGGCTTATCGACAATCATTCTTGGATTTTTGCAAAGCCTTGAAGATGGAAGTGTACTTCATCGCTCAGAAGGATTTTTTGGTGAAATTCTTGTAGTTGGCTTTAAGAATTTAAGTATAACGTTGAAGAAATAAATAAATATATGGCGTCAGCAGTCCAATACAGAACCAAGCCTAGCTTCTCGCAACCATTTGTGTGTGCGTGTTATTTTTTCCACGAAACTGAAGGTACCTACAGTTTTTTGCCGACTCCGAATGGTGAGTTCAGGAGCTTTTCATGACAAATGATACTCTTTGATTGCTTGTCAGACATTCGAAAGAGGTGGCACCGTGAAAAACTTTTAGGTGTTTAGCTGGGATTGGACCCGGGCAGCATGCATATGTAGTAGTCCAACGCATTGACCACCACGGCCACCACTAGAAATACTGGTATCTTGAACTATCGGATTGATAAAGGATACTATATTTTGTGAGTTCTTGGCCGAATATACCATTAGTCTCGATACCATTACACACATAATTAAGTTTCTGCATCATGATCTATGTAACTCTGTGGAAGACTCAATAGCCATTTAATGGAGTCAGGCAACACTTAAGACACTGAGCTTGCACTCTTATAGACTTGGATCTTAAATACAAGGCTGTGACAAAGGGGAAAGTGGAACAAGAACTTCAACTTTTTCGACTGAATTGCTTAGTTTAACCGAAAAGATATATAGGAAAATACATTTTAAAAAAGTCTGTCGAGAAATTTGTCCATAATTCTTCAGTTCCTTCCTGCTTCAGATGGCGTACCTTGTATAAGAAATGCCTTGATCCTGAGGTCATTAACAAACAAACTTTCAGTTGTAAAATAAACTGTTTACGGGGTTGGTGGAACGCCTCTGGCTTTAATTTTGCAAAACGAAACAAACAATTTAGAGTTTAGACCAATGGAGCAACCAAGATTTTCTGCGACATTTTTAGCCACACTCGTCTGCAGTAGATCCAGCTGCCAGAATATGGATTACAGAACTTAATATTAGAGTTGTGGCCAAGACGTCAAAGGTCCATGCCGTGATTTTCATTCATAAATCTAAAAGAGACTCCAGATGGGCTAGCAATTTACAAAATTGGGCCAGACCATACATAGGAGTAGAGTCAGTGGAATCAGTCTTCCCTATATTTAAATTGCTCACCACAAACCACATCCGTGGGAGGAAAATCGATATTTGTTGAGCCAACAGAGAAGCCACTAACGCTATAACAAACTCTGACCGCAAAAATATTGCTTGTTTTATCTGGAAGGTGTGGTTTTAACGGAAAGTATAAAAGCTGGTGGAATAATAAAATAAGTGGAACTAGCTCCTTCGGAAAGAAAATGTAGAATATCAACAAACCGAAAGAAGATTTGGAGGAAGCGAACATCGTCGCAGAACAAGTTCCGAGCTAAAGGAGAGCAGAACTTAGATCGATGATCTTAACAAGAAAACAGGAAGCAGAAGGGAGCACACATCTTCAACCTGCTATGAGTTATGAGTGTGCTAAAGGCATTGCTCCATCCAAAAAATAGCGAATACAAAACCTGCTCGTAATCCTTTGAAAGGTCGATCTCATTGTATCTTGTTTGTGCCTAAGAGTTGCAGGATACAATATCTTTCTAGGCTTAAGAGACAACTTCTCAGGAGCCCTTCCCGGTTTAGATTGGATTGACAGATCAATTTCTAATGACCGCAATCTCCGTGATGTAGGAACGCTTTTTAAGTGGGCTCCGTTGTTTGTAGGAAACCAACGACATTCTAAATATCTTTTAGGAGATAATACTATAAACGAATTTCTAACATTTTAACGGTCCATTCCGACTTTTCAAAGCAACACCTCTATGTGTTAAGTCACCTTAACAGCTTCAAAGCTCTGTCTAAGCAGAACACAGCATAATTATTCACTAGAACCGCTAGAATCTTCATCGATCTTAAACCCGTCAGTGACGCTGTCAAAGGAATCCTGTGGAGTACCTGTCTTCACATAAATTTAATGCAAAATGGTTTAATTTTTTGGTGCTAAGAACGCTTCAGAGCGGCTATACTTCTGCTCCAAAACTTGCGAGATATTCAAATTCTGAAGACTGGAAAACGTATCCTCGACATTCGTAGTTCCTCACGACACTTGTTGATATCTCTAAGGTCCCATGGATGGCAAAATATTGAAACTAAGCCTGGTACGTACCTACAGCCTGCGAGTACTTGGGATGGACCACGAATAAAAAACGAAGCTAAATACCAGTTTCAACAGTCGAAAAAAAAAAACACAATCCAAATCGACCGAGTGACCCGTAAACAAAGTCTGTCTTAGCTTAGTCTCTTCATTTCCACAAGAGCCATTTTGGATTTTCAATCAGCTTACTTTGACACTGAACTAGCTATAGCTTCTACACTTGACGAAAGAGTCTGAGTTTTACTATCTGAGCCTCTTGGTCCAAAGATAGGTCCACTTTCGAAAACGATTTTTCGAAAACGGCAGCAAAGCTAGTGGGTGCTGTAATTTATGTCCTGGGAAACATTTATGTCGCCAAGTTTTGCATCATCATTTCCTCCTCCTTTAACTCTGCACCCTGCCTTTCTTAAAACGCCGAAAGTCCTCTAAGTAAGTACGTCCATTACCGCCCCCTTCAATTTCTCTATGAAAATAAACTTAACTATAAATTTTCTTGTAGCACCCAACTGTACCTGCGGATAGCGCCGCCTGCGGGTACTGTGTGTGCGGCTTTGTGCCACTTCATTTCTCTCGAAGAATTAAGATAATTGAAACCGGGGTGGTAAATTCTTCTGTCACATATTAATGAGTGGTGAGAACATTTCCCAACCCAAGGCTCAAAGAAAAAAACAAAAACAACAACCAAACTTGAAATCAACAACAGCACAACACCCACCGACCAACAACAGAGCAATAAATCCTTGCCTCAACGCAGAACCCCACAGGCGTTCAGACTCCGGCTCGAATGGGTGAGGTCGAGCGGTGAGCGGAAAGTGGAAAGTGGAAAGCAAAAGAAAAGAACAGCAGGATGTGAAAAATTGAAGACTTCACAATGATGAGGGTGAGAATATTTCGAGCACCAAAACCAACACACAAAACATAACCTCAAACATACAACAAATATCCCAGTTTTCCCATTGTCCTGCTACCACCACCCACTCAAGAAACTAGAAGACACTTTTTGACCGAGGAAAAATATGCAATTTCTTGTTCCTTGCAGTGTCCTGAGGGATACAATGAAAATAGAAAAACAACAAAAGTATAAAAGGACATCTGCATTTGACAGATGGGGGTTAACGTAGCATACCAGTGCGGTGTGGCAGGGCAGCATCCATTGTTAGTTGATGCACTTTCCTCTAACACACACACACACACAGGACTACACCCATACAGTCAACAACAGAGAATCCTGAAAATGTGAACGATGAGGTGTGCAAATATTTTGGATTGTGTCATTTGCACATTCGGTGCCGCATACAAATGAAAAGAAAAGGATTTCGAATAATTAGAGCAATGGCAAGCAGGACTTCAATTTATTATCATTTTGTCATCGCACTGGAAAACATTTCACCTGAGATTTTTTACCCCCCAACCCGTTCACACACATTGACAACAGAAGAAAAAAAAAAAAACATTTCTGTGTACATTTACGCTCATCTGTGCGAGAATTATTTTTTGTTGCACTGCTCGCCCCAATTATTAATGTGAAACATTTTGTTGTGTTAAAAAAAAAAAAAAAAAAAAAATAAGCACACTGCACACATTAGTGCTGCTAAGCTAAGTGGGCGGAGAGGGAGAGGCGGCAGGACTGCCAGTAGGTGACCCCATTATTGTGCATGTATTTGTGTTTGTTTTGTAAACTTTAATGCGATTTGAAGGTTTTGTTTATGTGCGGCTCTCATATTTTCTGAAATGAAAACTGGAAAAACTGAACCGAGATAGTGGCGGGATGTCCTTGCCGACAGCAAGTGGGTGTGTGAGTGTGTTGATTTTGGCACACGAGAGGGATTTTATCTTAAGTGATGACATACGAGTATATGATGCAATGCAACTGAAACAAATTAACTGAAAGCTTCTATGCTTCTTAGGGGTGAGTAATTTGTTGATGTGACATCTTAACCCTTAGGCGGCAGGAGGTTTTTAGTAAAATCATTAGACTGCCTCTTCCGTATACCGTTCAAATGCTGTTTAAAGAGCATCGATCGTGCTATAAAAAATATTATGAGACTTTTGTTAAAAGAGTGTGTCGAAGTTGAAAAAGATTGGGGGGCCATATGCAGTCTAAAGGTTCGTTTGGGTTAGAATAGGAGGGTTTTTTTTATCCATGGTGAACATGTAGAACATGCAGTTAACAGAATCATTCAAGCACTATTTTAGCCAGGTCCTCAAAGAACCGTGCGCCCATAAAAGAAAGGCACCGTTTTTGGAGTGCAGATCTATGACTACGAGGGTATGCTACAGATTCTTTTTCCTTGCATCTTCTACAGAAGTCGTTTGTAAGGATACCTTTCTGGCCATGCTTCTTATGGTGCAGTGTCTTACAATGAGTTGGATTTGACTTTTTCCAGTGAAAGCAGTGGCGCTGCAAAATTACGCTCATGAAATAATGCCCTAAAGATAAAATGAAATGAGGGCCCAAAAATGGGGACAGCCTATTTTGTTCGTGGAAATTAAGCCCAAAAAATTAAAATACGCCCAAAAAAATAAATGAAATAAAGCCGCAAAGTATTTTTGTATATTTTTTTTACATGTACAGTCGAACCCGAATAATATCACATCGCTTAGAAGCACAAATCGCTTTATATCACAAAATGTTTAAGCCAGATGTCTTTTTTACATAATTCGTATTGGAATTAAACCTCTTTATAGCATCTCGTTTAATATCACAACCCGCATAGAGTCATTCAAAAATTAGCCTGACAAAATCATTTCTTCGTAAATTTGTCCGCTTAATATCACACATTATTATGGCAAATGCAGTTGCCGTACATATTGGCTTGTAAGTATAATTTTATGTGCTAGTGTAGTCAAAGCTAATACATAATAGAGATGAAACTCGTAACTGCAAGTTCATCCTCATTTCTGTGCTTATTGTAGTCTGTTTCAAATAATGTTTCCGTTTCTCCTGTTATATAACTCCGAAAAAGTGAAATCTACTGTTTCCTGTTCCCAGAAAATGTTTAGACCATTTCTTCTGTTAGTTTACTTTTTATTATTAAAAACAAAATTAGAAATGGAACGCTAATATAAAAAATCAGCAACAAATAATCTATGGTGTAAACCCAAAGCAATAACATTCCTGGGTTGTTGATTGGCACTACAAGTCCACCATGACAGTAGGTCTGTTCGCGAAAACTACGAAAATCTACGAAAAGAAAAGCTACGAAAACCCTTTCGTTTACGCAAAAATTCGTAGTTTTTCGTAGTTTTTCGTTAAAAAGAGAGTGTAAGAAATCTCCCCAGCCTGCGAATTTTAGAACAAGAAATTTCTTTGGGCAGATGACATGAAAACTGTCAAATCACATACCATATATTTAGCATTTTTTGTTGTTCAACGCGTTCGTTTAATTTTTCGTAATTTTCCTATCGTTTCCTAATTTCACCCCCACTTTTCGATATTTGATAGAAAACACATAAGTATTTGGTGCAAAAAGCACGCGAACGGACCTAGTGCCATTGACATTGATACTGCTTTGAAGTGCTTTTTATTAATATCACAATTTGAAAAAAGTAAAGTTAGCCGTTGCCAATTTCCGTGATTTTAGGTTTTCTTGGTTATGTAAACTCAATATAAGCCCATTATTATATATTATCTATTTAACGTTTACATACTTTGTATCTAATCCCAATTCAAATTGAATTCAGGGAAAAAGACAAAGTATGAACAGAAGTTTGCAACGCAACAAATGTTTTTTCGACGAACCTGACAAAAGTGGACTATATTATACGACATACTGAAGGGAAACGACATATCAATAAAATTGAATCAGCGCAACAGCAAATAATGTAGTGTCAACAAACTTTTTCCTAATGAAATAGACATTTTACTAAAAAACCTCCTATTTTAGAGGTTTTAGGAAGAAATTTTAAATCTCCTGTTACTTTGGTAAGTCCAACAGAAGATCTCCTGTTTTTCACATTTTCGCAATGGCAACACTGGCTTTTAAATCCTGGTGGACTTTTGACACCGTGATTTGATACGACTATACCTACTTGAGCTTCACTTTACATTCTCTGTGTACTTTTTCTTAGGACTGTCACTTATTGGATTCTTGATTTCAGTTTCAAATTTAAAAAGGTTTTGTTGCTCTCTGAATAAAAATTGTTTAGTTTTAGCCTTATTCTAATCAAAAATCAGCAGGATGAACTTCTGTGCCTAATATACAGTTTAACCTTTAGTTATATTTTCTTTTCCCGATAAGAGCACAGCCCGCTAATAGTCACAAAGTTTGGCTGCCCGGTTCATGTGATTATATCCGGGTTCGACTGTATTTGACACAAATGAAAATGCACCCCAAAAATTTAAAAGAATACCTTCATTGTAAATTTAAGTAATCAGTAAATACAAATCGCGATTTTGTTAGTTTTATTTTCTTAAATTCTACAAAACTAAAATTTTATCTCAAATTTTTACCTTTTATAATGAACAGGGCTAATAATAAAAGATTATAGTACATACCTATTTGAGAATTTGAGAAAAGAAACTTATAAAATGTTAGTTTTTGAGAATTTGAGAAAATAAAACTAAAAAAAATGAAATAAGGCCCAAAAAAATGTTCTTGGGTCTAATTTGATTCTCAGAAATTGGGGCCTTAGTTCATAATGAAATATCATCCCAATTCTAAAAGTGAAACAATTCCCCAAAAATGAAATAACACCCAAAATATGTCATATTTTTGTCGTTATTGCCTGCGAGTATAATTTTGGGACTTAATTTCAATTTTTTTTGGGCCTTATTTCCTGGAGCGTAATTTCGCAGCGCCGAAAGCAGGGTTGTTGAACTCGAATGGAGATTTTAGCGCCATTCCGTTTTTGTGTCGGTCATACAGTGTTGTTGTTTGAGAGCTGTCATTTGTAAACATTAAGGTTTTGTCCAGAAGGATTACACGGCTGCACGGAAATTGTGAAAATCCACTACCGAAATGGTGAGTTTTTTGCGGAAACACGATTCGAAGATGTTCTCCATTTCTCGGTCAACCTTATGCATTGTCAAGCTGTACAGTGGTCCTATTAATTAAGAAATCAGAGGCGATCGGGTCAATTTAAGCCCAAAGGTCAGAAGACACCTGTCCGTGCACGTGCAGCTGGGTCTGATGAAAACATTGCAGCAGTTAGTGAGAGTGTTGACCAGAATCCTTCCACCTCGATTGGCCATCGTTCTCAGCAATTGAGACTTTCACGAAGCAGTTTACAGCTAATTTTGACTAAAGACTTGCATTTGCATGCTTGCAAGATTCAGTTGGAACAACATTTGAAGCCAGTGGACCATGCGCAGCACGAAATGTTCGCAAAATTGATCTTAACCTGGCTTTACACATTCTTTCTTTTACCCGGTGTAAAAAGAGCTTTTTAAATAAAGACGGGGTTTTTTCAAATGTCAAAATATGCGTTCTTAATGGGACACCCTGTATAAACAATTTTTTCACACCTGAAGCATTGTTCGTTAAAATAATTCCAAAGAGTCTGACAGATATGGCCGAAGGAGTAAGCGTCGGATTCCAGGAAGATCCTTGTGGCTGCGTTTCCCACAAACATCTCTAAAACCTTTTGGAAGTTCTTCGTCAGTATTTTGAAATTTATGAAAGGAAGGTAAATTCGTATATAGGAAGCTCATTGAACGGTTGGTGCTTAAGCTTGCGGAACTGGAACTGGAAAATTTAAGCTCTGCAGATAGGCAGTGTTCTGTGATTCTTTCATCAACCAAGCCATCAACCATTACAGTCTTTGGCTTCAGCTCTAGCTCAGTGAGGTTGTTTTCATGGTCGTTCCTTATTGTACAGTAACTAGAAACCATACGGAAACTTTTCATCTAATGACAGATGATGTGGCACAGATATACATAGGTACTTGCTGCGGTTTTACAATGTCCGCTTGGATTCTTAAAGAATCCTTTAAAAAATATCCTTTATCTCTTTTAATTTGAAATGGACGATGGACTTTAATACTACAATAGACTATTACTTGACATGACTAAACCACTTCGCCAACACACACACACACACACACACTCATAGATGAGACTCTTAACCACTAAAGAACCAATTCACCACGATTCCCTGGTATACAATGTTCTCGAAGGTTTACATTGTAAAAATCAAGGAAAATTACGAAGGAAAATGCCAACCGGACCATGAACAAAAAAATAATAATAAATACATGGAGAACGAGAGGGAGAGAGAGAACTAGGAGAAAAAAAAAACAGAAACGATTGAAAGGAGCGGCCCTTCATACTTCGTTTCATCTTAAGCCACCGGAAGAAGCTGCAATTGCCTGTGGGAAGAGATAAATTCTGACGGAAATATCGCATCAAGGGAAATCTCTGTCCTGGCCACATCCAAACCAAAACATCCTTTCTCCTTTGCATTAGACGAGCAATAGCTGCAGAGTGCAGTAGCCGTAGTTCGTAGTATAGCAGCAGCTGTATTTGAAAAAGGTATTAGAAGGATTGAAGTGGAGGCAGGGGAGAGAGCTGTGTTAACTGGCCCATTCGTTCGGTTTGTCCATCTGTCCGTTATTCTGGTCTCGTCCTTTTAGCACAAATAATCCGACAAATTGGCTGAGAATCAATTTACTCGGGTTTTTCTCCAGATATTACACACAAACATGCTGGCAAACATATGCGTATGTATGGTGTATTGGAAGGAGCGTTCCGTTCTAGCTGCTGCTTCATGTGAGCGCAGGATACGAACCAGGATAACTTTCTCAAGTGCTAGATGTACGAGAAGAATTGCGTGTAGCAGTTTACATACACATACTCGTATATATGTATGAAATTGTATGCAGGTACACTCTGTCACTCATGTGAAGACCGAAGACGATGAGATTGAACCTTTTTTTTTATTCTTTATGCAACTGCAGAGCGGGTTTGTAGTTGAAATCCTTTTTTATTTCTACAAACCCTTCACTCCTGCTTCTAGGTGAGATAGGTACTTGTACTGCTTCCTCGGTAATGGAAAATTGATTTCTGTTTTTTTTTTTTTTTTTTTATATTTTTCGTCCTGCTTACATTTCTGCGAAAGGAAGGAAGAAATCATCTTGTTGAGGGGCTTGCCTTCAATGAAGCGATGGAAATGCAAATTATTTCGAAGTCCTTTTTATGAGGAAAAATGTCACGTACGAGAGTTTTTGCAGTTTTCAAACAAATTTCGGATAAATCATCTGGAATTAACTATAAATATGAAATTTAAAAAATAAAATATCGAAACAAATTAGCAGAGCAACGTTTAATCCAAATCCGCAAACTGGAGTGATCTCATTTTGAATTTTTGGTCATTTCTGGGTGTAACCATCCAGTGAATTTAACTTGAAATCCTTTCCCACCGGGTATAGTTAGTTCTTCAGATGTTCTGCAAATGCTGGGTTGTGGTTGGTTTATTGATGTACACTTTCTCCTTCAAGTATCCCCAAAGGAAGAAATCGGGAGGTGTCACATCAGAGGATCGGAGGGCGCCTCGATATCATCACTTTTTGACATTATCCTGCGGGGAACATTTCTCGCAAAATTTGCATCGCAGCATGAGTTCTGGGTGATGTGGCACCATCTTGTAGGGACAACATGTTCTATAGGTCTAATTGATCCAACATGTCCCGATAGCGGTCATCAGTAACTGTTACAGAAAGATGGTGCCAGCCCAAATAGCACACAATGCAGTCACTGTGGTCTTTGATGTACCAATTGAGGGTTTTCAGTTCCCCAATAGGGACTATTCTGTTTATTTTAAAGCCAAGTTGAAACGTGTTTCATCGCACATAATGATTTTTTCTGCGAAATATGGTGGTCGTCTATACTTAGCATCTACACACATTGTTGTGACGTTAGCTATTCCATATTCCATTCCAAATTTTTATCCACTACTCTCTGCGACTGTCAAATGCCAACTTACGAATGTCATCCAAACAAACAAAATAGACATGAAACATAAAACGCACGCTGTACTTTCATAAGTCACCTTCCAGTATTTGCTGAGAGTTTAGTACCCCATTCAGTAGCCTTCAAGGCTAGGGTTGGCAAGGGTTGGTTACTGTAATTTCATAAAAATGACAAAGAAATGTCTAACTATCAAGACATAATGTACCCTATTATGAGCACGTAAGAGTGGATTCTAAAAAGGCTAAAATGAATGACGAACGCCGTTAAGAAGCATCAAGTTTTTTTGTTTGAGCTCCATGGCTAAAAAAAAATTGTAAATCTTGTGATTTTCGTGGTATTATGTGGTATTCAAGTTTCAAATACGTAATGCGATGGAATTACATAGTACCAAAAAATGGCCTATCGGTGGTTCTCTTCTTACCTAAGTTCTTTCAGTTTTTATGCTCTTGTTGGCCTTCAGAGGTTCATAAAATAGTGATGAAAGCTAAAAAGAAATCAACTTTTATTTCTGTTACCCTGAAAGCCTTGAGCCAGGAAAAGGTTTTATTCAAACGATCACCGCCCGGAAGCAAAAGCAGGCTTTTACGATTATGTGTCGATACCACATATCCTCTGAGATCAACCCAAGCCTCTGTGGCTGCGTAAAAATGTCAAAACAGAAAAAATTTAAGCCCACAAAATGATTCGATATTTAAGATTAGAGCGCCATTTGATTGATTGAATTAGGTGGGACTAAGTACCCTTATCAGTGCAGCCACATTGAGCCCTTTATGATGTCCTTGCGTAAAAGTTCGCACATTTATTAATAAATTAGCAAAATGACAGTTAAGGTAAGGCTTACCTAGGAAACATAGCCACGACCTAGCTAAACAGTTATAATGGCATAGGATATGCTCTGCTGTTTCATCTTCGTTGCACAATCGACAGATATTGCCTTGAGTAATACCCATTGCCAGAAGGTGTTTATTGACTCTACTATTTCCTTAGAGTAACCATGTATATCTACCATCTGGCCCATTGTAGGACTTCCTTAGTTTTGTTATGGAATGGGGTTGGTAAAAAGATTTTACCCTTTCTATTACCTTTCGTTTTCGTTTTTGTCCAGTCATTACTGTGTTTTTTTGTCAAACCAGGTATTAATGCTGATTTTCATAAAGCTAAAAGGAACACCATAGAATTGTATTTATCGTAAATAATAAAGCAAAGCCCAATTCGTCTGCTTTTTCATTGCCTTTAACCCTTAAACCCTACCCATCCGTGGAGAACCACTATTACTACCCTGGGGTCCGGAGGACCCCAACATATTTATGTTCTTATTTCAAAAAAATAAAAAAATATTTTAAATAAAACTATTTTTTATTAAGATTACACACTTAATCTAATGGTTAAAATATCTTGAAGATCAGAATCGGGGCACTCCTGGCACACGGCCCGGCTATATTCGCCGCAAATGGGGTTTCGACATCTACCACATCCGATTTTCGTCCTCCGGTCAGATTGCACATTATTTGTCCATAGTAAAAGCAGCATTTGACTCAACTAATGGCCGTTGCTTTTTTGAAATATCTCTCAAGAGAACCTGGAGATTCGCAGGTAAAGTTGGCCGAGTAAATCGTTCTTCAATTTGTGGCATGAGGAGGTCATGTGCAAGTATAAAGCAATTTTTTGGGGTTGATTTGATGGCATTATTAGGAGTAGGTACATATTAGTTAACACCCAGTGTGTTGAGAATAGAATAAAACATAGCCAACGGCCATAGTTTGGTCCGCCTGCATACACTATATGTACCTGTGACAGATTTGGTCTATCAAAACAACACCACATTACATGCATAGTCGACAATAGGTTTTGATATTTA
The DNA here is from genome assembly GCA_949775065.1 of Brachyopa scutellaris. Taxonomy (NCBI): domain Eukaryota; kingdom Metazoa; phylum Arthropoda; class Insecta; order Diptera; family Syrphidae; genus Brachyopa; species Brachyopa scutellaris. Next base: position 15,361,810 of record OX459114.1, read on the forward strand.
GATTTTGGCGGACAGTATTTTCAGTTATTATCTTTAAACACTTATAAAACAAATAAAATGTATTTAATTTATCAACTTACCAATCAATCGTATTCAAAAAAAAATACGAAAACTTGAAAATACTACAGTATTCCTACCCTGTGGTCCAGAGGACCCGGACATTGTAATTAAAACGACTGTACCGCACATGCACATATGAATAATTGCCTACTGACGTTGTTTGAGATTACATTGAATGGCGGCATAGTACCTAAGTTTCGTAGTTTTAGAAATATTCACCAAAGTTTAGTTTGACCTTCTGTGTGCTGGCAGTGTTATGAACAGTTTGAAGCGGTTTCCGTTTTTGACTATTTTTGAGGACCTCAAAGGCCAGTAAGGCCGATCTTATATCGGAGAGGGTAGACATTCATCTGTTATTAGTACAATGGTCAGTCAGTCGACCACAGCTGTACTCTGAAAATCATTGTTTCGTTTCATCTTGTTTCGTACTTTTTAGTTGGTTTTTCCCGTAGTCGGATTTTAGTTTTTTAAACTTAATTTTTTATTATCATTAACATCAACTTCCTTGCAATAGTCAGCTACGAGTTTCAGATCTCTCTGGAGGCGATCTGAGATTGATTAGATTACAGATAACTAGAATAGCGATTTGACTGGCGTATCCTTGAACACTGAACTCATTTACTACGATTGGCTATAATAGTGGAGAGAAAACCTCGCCTTGTGGATACTCTTTCGCAGCCATGTTAGGCGCTGCATACAGTGAAGTCTTTATTTTTCAATCTGCTAGCATTTACATGTGGTATTGTCTACTCCTGGGTTTTAGATGCATCGAGATATCTGGGCATGATCGGTGTTATCCAATGTACCCTCGATATTATCAGAGTCCCAAGTTTTAAATAAAGTATCCAGTGTTTTTCGCTGCTTGACCAAATCACCTTAAGCAGCCTTTTATCCCCCCTTTTGAACCCGCAATGTGCTGTAGGATAGACGGGTTCAAATATATGTACTTCCAACAAATACGACTTATAGACCTCGAAATGTCATCTTAACGTGTCCTTTGGATGAGAATTACTTGGCTACACAATCATTTTCCTCCTTAGAATCTCTATCTCCTTCACCATCCAGCAGCCAACTCCGAATCCGACGGAATCAAATCCTTTGAAAGGAAATGTGCTAAAAATAAAACGCCTTAATATCAGCCATCTGCAAATAACGACCCATCATGTCCAAACAAACTTGGAACAAGCTAAAAACCCTCCATAATCACATGTCGCATTCGAACAACTTCCTTCACTTCCTTGTCGTGTAATCTTTGTCCCACTTAGCAGTCTTTTAATATCCTTCTCACCCGGTTTCTTAAATTCTCGTTTATACATATATACATACTCGTTCTATCCGTTATCCGCTATAGCAATGAGCCGTTCGTAAATGCACGACAATAATCCTTATACCGTTGTTCACGTCTTATCTCTGCCCACCCAAAACATTTACCACTTAATTTCGAGCAGATCCAAACTAGCTGAGTGTGTCACCCAACTGGTCGTGCAATCAAAAATTCATCAACCCCTGTATACCCTACTAAATCCTTTCCTCTGAGAGATCCTGTGATATTTGATTTTTTTTTTGTGTCTCTCTTCCTTTCTCCAATAATTGTTACATTCGGGTCATAAAGTAATTTTCGGCTCAAAGCGGTAAGTCCTACAAGAAAACAAAGTACTCGTTCGTACATTGACCGCCAGCGGGCCGAATACTTTCTTTAATAATGTCCTTAAGGGTGCAGAGAACACACACCCAAAATACAATAACGCTCTATCAAGCACATTTTGTCATTCAATTTTGTTTTTATTTCTTCCTTCCATCGCCATCGCATCGGGAGGGGTAGGACTTGAGAAAAAGAAGTTCTGGAAAAGTTCATTTCCTTCACGTTAAATGGCAGCAGTAGACGCAGAGTACCGGGACCAGCCCATGTTCTTATCATAATATCAGAGTGTGTGTGTGTGTGTGTGTGTGTGTGTGTGTGTGGTGCGGTTCGTATTTCGATGTACCATTTGCTTCAAGGAATTACTGTCATCTTATACTGCCCGGTCGTTCTGTCCACCGAGAGATATGAGAGACAGATATTTCTGTGGCACAAGTCCTTAATCGTTACTCCTACACCCGAGTATAACGGGGCGTCTATGTTTGCGTTTTCTCAGAGGCTGTATATTGGTTGTGTGTATTGTTGGGCGCCATTAACACAAAAAAAAAGGATTTGTCGGTCCGTTCATGTTTCCGTTCTTATTTTGTATCTGTCGAGTAGCCAAGTGCTCTCTCGCTCTTGTAGTGGGTCGAAAAGGATTCTTCGTCGTAGTACATAGTTTTCACTTAATGCTTCCAGAACTTCTTGTATGGATTTTCATATTTCTATTACTGCCTCGACCGCTTCACTGCTGTTGCTTCTTCGTGACGTTAAGTAGTTTGAAAGTGAATTACAGACACGATATGCGGCTACCGAATGGTAGAACATTTAGCTGAGATTTTTCGCAAAGGATAACCGAAATAGCAGGGGCAAATGGCACAAATTACCACCGCAAAAGAGGGGATAATTGAAATAATTTTACTCCAACATGGGGCGAGACTAGAGAAGAAAAAAAAAGTGGACAGAAAAAAAGTCGGTTAAGTCAGCCAGGTTGACTGGAAAAGGGTTGGTTTGAGCTCCTCAGGCCGTTACGGTCGAAAAATTTCATATTAATGTGCGAAAGTAGCCATTTCGGTTGGCAGCAATAAGCTTGATATTAATTTAGTAACATCTGGAGGATGGAGGCGGGTTTATTTGTCCTTGGTTAACCATATTTATGCTTGAAAAGATACTCATGGATTACAGTTTGTAAGGAGGTCTTAGAGAGTCCATGAATATGTGGTTGCTCCAAGTCACTATAGTCCATCGATATGGAGTTTTGTTTGGTTTTGGCTTTTCGGGATTTTGGATTTTCGGGTTTTTTGATCTCGGGATTGTGACCCCAACCCTGCACGCTTCCATACGTCGCTTCAAAGAATATCGAGGTCCAAGACCGGGATGATAAGCAGAAGACCTAAATTAGGCCCAAAACAGGAGGACCAAGCTATATGGTTAATAAGTAAGCGGAATCGGCTTAGAGATGCAGAAATCTGTGCAAAGTTCAACGATTCGCACTCAAAGCAGCTGTCAGCTACAACGATAAAAAGGCGTTTAGCTACCGCAGGCCTTCACGGTCGGGTAGCAGTAGGAAAACCTTTATTTCGATAGCAAAACAGAGTTAAGATTACATTGCGAAAAAGAGTACCAGGATTAGATATCAACCGATTGCTCGAAAGTAATGATGGGAACTATCGAATAAAAACAATCGACTTATTCGATAGTTGCAAAATATTCATTTATTCGATAGCTATCGAAAAATCGTTCATTACTATTTTTCAGAAATCATTCATTCAAAACAAAACAATCGACTAAAAAAATTATTCGAATAAAAAAGTTATTCGAATAAAAAAAACGTTCAAATGAAAAAATAAGTCGAATGTTTCTCTTTGGATACAAGTAGTCCGATAGTTTGAACGAAAAAAAAGTCGACTTATTTTTCATTTGAATAAAAAAAAAGTCGAATGTTTCTCTTTGGATACAAGTAGTCCGATAGTTTGAATGAATGATTTTTTCACTCGTTTGGACTTTGGACTATCGGTTGACTTCCGTGCATGCATACTTTTCATACCTGACTCCGGCGATGGGGGCCCGGATTAGTATTCGATTGTTTTTGTTTTTGATTGTTCAGTATCATTGAACGGGTTGTTGTTTACCGTTTAAAAGAATTTGCATTTGGTTTTTTTACTTTTAGGTAACTAAGAAGTCGTTTCATTTATGAATTTTTGTATTGAATTTAAGTTTTACTTCATGAATAGACATATGTATATAGAGGATTATGCCTCCTGGTGAAACCGCTTGAAAAAAAATCCATATTGGAGCTCCTACCTGAAATTATGGGGGCGGTGTTCTGGAAACGGACGTGTGAAGCATCGTATGTGTGAAAAAAAATATAGTAGCAAATCGAGCAAATCCAGCATCCCCCCCCCCCCCCCCCCCCCTCTGGAGGTTAACAATATTGGGAACTATCAAGAAGTTGATCGATAGAATGCCGAGATTGATAGCCAAAGTGGCGCAAATTCGAAAACAAAGAGTTTCATATGCATTTGTCTGACAGAATATCAGATGTTATGGATGGTAGTGTATATCACCGCTCGGGTTTGACGGCAGCTGTCTTCTCTTAAATGTCACCGTGTTTGGTTCCGGGAGAACTCTCTATCTTTTGTATTCAGTATTTCGAATACTCCTATATCTTTAAAAGATGAATGCATGAAAGTTAGTCCCCCACCGAATCTTGCAATATAATTGAATTTTTTAATTAAATTGCTCTGTTTAGAGACCTCGTTGCCGTTGTTTTCCAACATAAAAAGTCTTGAAAGGAGGTCTTTTATAATCCAACCTAATTTTTCCGGTTCCCATCTTGCCAAGATGAAGCTTGGGAGACAATTGTCACAGTTCTGCTGTGAGTTCCTGCTACATGTTGTTCCAAAACTCACCAGGACCGCGCTTAAATGTTTGGTCTAAAATTTTTTCCTTGACATGAGCGGTTTGCAGTTTTATCATTTTTAGTGGAGTCCGCATTAATTGGCTTGCGGTTGGACAAAAAAGACTGAACATGCTTTTCTTGGGATATGATATCCTATAAAGCTGCGCCGTGATAGTATGTTATATAAGAGTTATCCTTAGTCCTACATATATTAGGATGCTTACAGCTTTTGGTTAAAGACTTTCTTCGAGTTAAAAAGGGTAAATTTGGACGGCTTGATTCCTTACATGACAATCCTATTGACAACTTCGAATACTCTTCTCTTTCCAGCTGCACAATATAACTTCCTTTCTATGAAAGAGTCATTCAAAAAGGGTATCCACTTGTCCTATTTTGAGTATCAAAAAGTCATTGATCATTATGAGAACCGTATAGATAAAGCACTCTTATCCTTCTTTATATTTACACACACACAGAAAAAAGTATTGGCACCTGCTCAAAAATTAATAAAAAAAAAAACTTCTGAAAATTGTTTGCAACATTGTTAATTTATTCATTCTTTAACAAACTATATAAACAAATTAACATTAGGATTCATAAATAAAAAAAAAATCAATTACTTAATTCTTCTTCTTGATTTTCATCAACTCAATATTTAAACAGAATTTTAAGGGCTTAATTACAGCCTTTGCTGATGATAAGGCCTTCTCCACCAGTTGCAGCTCCCTGCTCAGCCTAATTTCGGACATCAACTCAGACTTGGACATTCTAAGGCGCTGGTTTGCCATCCATAGAATGGTCTTAAGTGACAAAACCACACTTATGTACTTTAGTCTTACAGAGTCCCATACCATAGATGATTGTGATTTATTTTATCATTCTCCTGATTGTCTAAAATTCAAATTCAATTTAAGTGATAGTAATTCATTTGATTCTAATGCACCCTGCTCGGTTCATTGTTTTCACGTTAATTTTGTCCAGTCCTTCAAATACCTCGGAATAAAGTACTTATTATGTTGCTCTAGGTAATTTTATAATCTAAGCTTGTATTGCTCACCAAAAATTATTAGCTATGATCTACTATGGTATTGTTCACTCAAAGCTTCAGTATGGGATAACTTTCTGGGGTGGGACTTATATGAACAAGATTAATCCAATTCTTATTTCCCAAAAACATATTGTGCATATTATCTGTAAGAAACATCGCTTCCATACCAGCTTCATACTGTTTCAGGAGCTAAAAGTTCTACCTCTATGGCATCTCTATTACTTTAAAGTTCTTAAAATATTTTTTTTTAAGGAGTGGTTACCTTTCAGTTAGAACAAACTCCAACATTCTGGTTAATATCCCTGCTTACAATAAAATACATTTTAAAAAATTCTTTACTGTAGTAGCCCCCTCAATTTTTAACAAATTACCTTTCTCCATCAGAAGTCTAAGAAAATTGTCACTCCTACGCAAAATAAAGTCCTGGCTTTTTAATCACGATCACACTCAAATTGAACACATATTATCTTCAATCAGCTAAAAAAAAAAAAATAAAAAAAAAAAAAAATAAACATAATAATAATAAAATCCTCACCCTGCACACAACTAGGTTTGAATTCATGTTTGCCACTAGCTCTTGCTTTCAGCTTAGCTAAAGAGTGTCTCAGACCTAATTTTGCTGGGTTTTTAAATATGATTTACTTTGAAGAACACTGTAAATTTTAGTATTAGTATTATTGTTATACACTAATGGTTTTCTATTGTTTATAAGTTATAACGCTAATTATTTCAATTATTTTTGTAACTCATTAATGCACACAACTGGGTTTGAATTCATGTTTTTGATGGGACACTTGCCACTAGCTCTTGCTTTCAGCTTAGCTAAAGAGTGTCTCAGACCTAATTTTGCTGGGTTTTTAAATATGATTTACTTTGAAGAACACTGTAAATTTTAGTATTAGTATTATTGTTATACACTAATGGTTTTCTGTTGTTTATAAGTTATAACGCTAATTATTTCAATTATTTTTGTAACTCATTAATGTTTTTCTCTGAGGTGATATGGTGTTTCCGAATCCGTTATTCCAGTACATCCCACAAATGTTCTATGGGATTCATCTCTGTAGATTGCAGTGGCGTTTTTGAAGTATATGGATTATGGTATAATATCCATTCACGTATTATGTAGGCAGTGTGCTTGGGATCGTTGTCTTGCTGAAAATATAAATTACCAGCAAGACCAAGCTTTTCTGCACTTCTGATCAGATTTTCTTTCAGGATATTCATATAAACCATTTTGTCCATGATACCGTCTATGAATAATAGCTCCCGAACACCTGACGCCGCCATACACCCCCAGACCGTCACTTCACCACCTCCATGATTTACTGTTGGTAACGTGTTTTCTTTGTCCAAGGCAGTATTTTCTCTTCGCCATACTAGCTACTCGACTGTCGTTCCGAAAAATATTGAATTTACTTTCATCAGAGTAGATAACTTTACTCCAGAATTCCATTTCATGGTTAACATATGACTTTTCAAATTCAATACGCTTACGTTGGTTAATTTTGTTTATGGAAGGTTTTCGTCTGGGTACCAGCCTCGTGGATGATATTTCGAACCGTTCTAGGTGTAACTGTTTTATCAAAATTCTCAACTAACTATGCTACTATTTCCGAAGAAGTTCTTTTTGGGTTTTTCTTTATAATTTTCACCACGACTCTCTCTTTTTTTTCGGTGAGCTTCTTTGGCTGGCCACTTCTGGGGTGATTTTCGAAGGTTTTCGGGCACAAAAGTTTTATAATATTGCGAACTGTATATCGACTTCTCTTTACTATTTCACCAATCTCGGCCAATGTTTTTCCTTCGAAATGAAGGTCTAAAATAACTTTTCTGACAGCCAGTGCAGTTTCCTTTCCTTTGCCTGTCATCCTTACTCTACGACGCTGCGCTCTTAAATGACAATGTGTAAACTTTAGCTCATAGTAGTAACTTTCCAGAGAGTTTTACAACGGGAATTCATTGTCGCAGGGACAGAGAACTCCCGTTATCAGTCGATTTAAGCAATTTATTTTCATTCGAAAATATGGAGTCTCATTTATCAATTACTAGCTAGCCCTCGTCGAAAACGACGAACATTTTTACAGAGCTGTAAGAGATGTAAGTTAAGAAAATAACTGTGTGAATCATATTTACCAATAAAAGCTCAGTCTAGTTAGAAGATTCAATGCCTACCTCTGCAGATAAGTAATTCGCTTTTAATAAGTTCTCGTTTATTCTTTTCGCGTGCTTTTATGCGCCGCGCCCTTTAAGCCCGAAGTCCAAAATGCGCACTCTTGCCCCGAACGACTATACCCACTTTCAGTCCCATTATTTGCTGTAGGTCAAAAAATATATGTTTGAAAATTTCGTTGCACTTTTTAATGATTTTAAATTTTTCCCTTAAATTTATTTATAAGATGGATTATTTATTTTTTTAACATAACCTAATTCATACGCTTCCACTTTCATACCGAATTGTATTGCAAGAGCAGCAAAACATGCGAGGGAAATACATAGGTACATAATATGTACATACATGTAAACACGTTGACGTTCTTTTCACATTGCATCGTACTTCTTATTGCTATTTCACTTTTAAACAGTTACTATATGAAAATCGGTAATACCGATCGACTGAGAAATATTCGAAAAATACCTAATTTCAGAAAATCAGTTCAGAAGTCAGGTACCGTTGTATAACTTTTTAGGCAAAAACCTACGACATTTGATAGTATGTGTCTAGGCTAATCTAAATATGAAATTTTAACAAAATCGTTGGAGCCGTTTTCGAGAAAATCCCATTTTTATAAAATCGGTCCCAAATGAAGTATAGGTACTCTAATTTTTGGGGCCAAAATGAAAATTCCAAATTGGCCTTGTGGTATAGTCCCACAGACCCCAGATATGAAGTTTCAAGCAAATCCGCCCAGCCGTTTAGGCTACAGTCCGAGATACAGCCGTGTTTACAGAATGAGCGTTACTGCTTTATTATATAGGTATGATTTTTATTTTTTGTCTATAAATTTGAATAATTATTTTGAAATTAACATCATCAACAACTGGAGGGTCATACGTATACTTATACATTCTTATGAACAAACTATTAAGCGAGTCTCTTCTAAATAAACGTCAGAAAATCACTGACATGATACACTTTAGAACCAAACTCAGGGCATGAATACTCCTAAGCCACCGTATATAGTTTTGTAGGTAGCTACGCCTTCGATGAAAGTCCTTGCTGGTCTCTGTCTGACCCTTGGAGCTGAAAAGCATATCGTTTCAACTGACTTATGACTAAAACTGACTCGGTATGACATTTGAATGCAAAGGTAATTTGTAAAATTATTACACTCTTCTCCCCCTTCCTGGTGGTAATTTTTCCCATCTGCCAATTTTATATTATTTCAAAACATCATCCACGTTATCTTTTCTTTACCGTTCTCACTCCAATCATCCTTTTTATTTATTTAATTCCTTTGAATACGACCCTTCATCTGCAGAATTAAGTTATTAATTTGTTTTCCGTACAAAAAAGGGAACACAAAAAAAATCATAAAACAAAAGATAACAATTAAATTCCATTATCCTTAAGTTCATAAACTTTAACCCACACAAAAAGAGGATATTGAAGTTTACCTACCGCCCGACCCCCTGCTCAGCTATTCACACAGAAAAAAACTGAAAAATATATTAAAAAAAAAACACCGCTCTACAAAGAAATTGTAAAGGAAAGTGCTAGGATAACGATCAAGTGCACCACTAATAACAATTGATCCTTAAACGCGCGCTCACTGCAAAAGAATCCCACTTTTGCAAATTTTTTTTGTTGTTTTCCCTTTTGTTCTTCGAATCGACTCGACTCGACTCGCCTCTCCTCTTGACAAACGCCTCCTTTAGCTGTTTCGATTGAGCAAACAATTCACCCACTCAATAAAGAAAATTATTAAAAGATTTACCTTGAATCGTTTCCCCAGCTACCAGCCGCGCACCCTCCTCATTTTCATCGCTTGGGGTAGAAACAGCACCGTAATTCTCCTGAACGAAGGATATGGAAAAAGACAAGAACAAGTCCTTCGACTTCTGTTCAGTTTGAGTGGTTTTTCTTCTTATTTTTCTCCACTGGGTGCTTGTTGTATTGGGCCAAACAGGGACCGGAGGATAATGGATGTACGATTTTAATTGTTCTCCTTTAACCTCAAAAGCCATATCCAATCGGAGCCATGTTAAGGGGGGGGGCCAGTTAGGGTGGTAACAAAAACTACACGTCATCATCAGCTTTATCGTCAATAATAATCGTTACAGTAGTGGGGCCATGAGGTTTTTCGGGAAGCAGGAGCAACTTTTCTCGCAATTAATTTGCTGGGTTTTTTTCTTCTTCTTCTTCTTTATCGTTTCAAAGGATATAACAGGAAGGGAATTATATCTCAATTATTATTTTTATTATTTCTTGTGCTAAGAGAACAGCCAAAAGAATGGCAGGGAAGTGTGAATCTCTGTTCCCTTCATAAGGACTTGGCAACGCTAAGATGCAACCCTTGGAGCGATGTGTTGCATTGCACCGAAATTTAATTCGATGCAATCGATAGACGGGACGAGAAGTGGAGTTGGCTGTGTTTTTTTTTTGCCGTATGGCGCCGCGCCGTTTCATTTGAGCAAAGTTGCTTAAAGGAATAAAAATGGTAATAACGAGTTCTTAATGAGGATGTTCAGTTTTATAGGGGCACGGCACGAAATCTGTTTAATGTACTATAAGCGAATAAAACGATAAGTATTCTCATGATGGAGGTTTTTGGAGTTTCTACTTGAAGTGCCTCTCGCTACCTGCGGTAATAAAATTAAATTTTTGTTTTAAGTTCCGCAAAACTATATGAAATGGAAGTTAAGTCGTTTAGTCTCCTTCGAACCTGAAGCCTTTTGGCTGTAAACTTTTTGGACTAACTTATTTTGATTCAATTTTAAGTATTCTAACAAAGAAGTTTCGTCTAGTGCGTTCATTTCTATTATATCGTTAAGAAAAAACATTGCAAATGTTTTCAAAAAATCGTTATCTAGAAAAGAAATTAAAGTTTTTCATATGAAAACGATAAACGTTGACACCTCAGCAGGCTAGGTTAGGTTCCAGTGGGTGCACAATAGACATTTAGGTCGCGGTGTATCTCGCACTTCAATAATAATAATAATAGTTCTTCGAGTGGCTGAAATAGCAATTAGAACCAATTAGAACTTTCAGGATGTAGATGAACATACATCGCTTACCCAAAGGATGTTGAGAGCGTTTGGAATTTAGACAGACCTCATCTACATATAACTAGATCATCGAGTGGAAATACAACATTCCAGGGGCCCTACTCTGTATTTCGTAAACATTTCCGAAAACGAATATTTTGTACTCTCTATTTTGAAAGCGGAGTGAAATCTACTACTTTCGGACTTACAATTCCGAAAGTGCAATTTTGGTATCTGGTAACTTGTTTCCTAATGTCAAAAACATTGAAAAACGGAAAATTTGTTTCTTCAACTATTTTGCTAACAGAAGGATTTAAAAGCACCTTAAAATGCAAGTTTTTTTTTTAAAAATCGTTTACAGCGAATCTTCAATCGAAAGTTTGCATACTTACTTACTTAGTTGGCGCTACAGCTCGAGATGAACCGGGGCCGGCTTCTCGCAACCATTTGTGTGTGCGTGTTATGTTTTTGCACGAATGTAGAAAGTTTGCATACAAAAAAAAAATAATTAGAGATTTTCCGTTTTATTTCGCTCATTTCACTTCTGCAATAGAACTTGATGCTGTTTGTTGTGCCATGCTAATGTAATAATCATGTCCTACAGTTCTGTGTAAAAAATTAAGACCAGTAGGATAATTTTAAAAAATATTAGACTTCGATCTTAAGTAATTTGAAGACTGTTTTCAACATAGGTACAAAACCTTTATCTGAAAAAAATTAGAACAAAAGTGAACAAAAATCCTAATCGTCTTCATTTTTTTACACAGGAATGTATTTGGTGCTGATAGCCTCCTTGTGTTAAAAACTTTAGAGTAATAGCTACTTTTAAAATTAGAGGAACTCTAGTGGATCTCAAAGGAGAAGGAAATTCATCTCGTATGCAATTCAAATTAAAATTCACCATTATTCCGTTTTCAACGTTTACTTGTATTTTTTCTCAGTTAATTTGACAGATCTCAAAAGGAATACAGTGAACTCTCTCATAACCGGACACTGACGATACCGAGAAATTTGTCCGGTTATGAGAGGTGTTCGGTTATAGGGGAAAAAAATATGGTATTAGTTTTATTTTAGTAATGAATTAATTTTTATGTGATAAACACAAATTACCTCAAAATTCATATTTCTGTCTATGGAAAGCTTGAAATTACACATACATGAATACATCCACTTAACATACAAACATATTTAAAAAGGGAAACGGGATTTATAAATACACATAGCTCTTGGATGTTCGCGGAGAAGACGGCATATGCCCTCATTGGTTAAGGAAATTAGCGGGTCATGATGGCATATACCGTCAAAGAATTTTAGGTATGTTAGGACAAGACGGGATATCCCGACGAGAAATACAGTTTCTATACTTCCATATTCCGGCATTATTTTATTCTACCAGGGACAAATTTTCACTTCACTGTGACCAGCGGAATCATTTTTATCTTTATACAAAATTCGCATAAAATAATATAAAATATCTCTCAAAATGTCGGAGATATGCGTGTATCATTCTAGCGTTCTCCACCGAAAATTATGTATCCGCGAGACCGCGAACGTGATAATAACGCAGTTTACATTTTTATTTCGTTTCTTTGCAAAGTGCTTAGAAGAGGAAAACAAAACAAAAACAAAAAAAAGGATGTAAACAATTGGCCATACGTAGATGTGTTTTGTCCAGTTAAGAGAGAGCGACATTCCATGGCGGTTATGAAAATTGGTGTCCGTGTCCGGTTATAAGAGGTGTCCGGTTATGAGAGGTGTCCGTAAGGAGAGAGTACACTGTATATCGAAAGCATGGAAAAAGCATCTAGTAGTATTTTTTACATTCCGAAAGTGTTACAGAGTAGTACCAATATTAAAAAGCGACACGAAAAGAAATTTCGAATAGAATTGACTTTCGGAACGAAATAGAGAGCCTCAGGTCCGAGATTGCTGCGGGAAGGTCTACTGCCAAAGGAAGGGCATTCACAGGGGTTGGGTTCACAATCCCGAAAACAAAAATCCCGAAAATCCAAAATCCCGAAATCCAAAATCCCGAAGATCCAAAATCCCGAAAATCCAAAATCCAGAAAAAAATCCCAAATTGTATAAAATGGAAAATTTGCGCAAATTTAGCATTTTATATAATTTTTCGGGATTTCGTTTTCGGGATTTTTTTTAAAAATGAAAGTAACAAATATTTGTCCATTCCCGTTGGCGTTAGTGTTGTAATATCTTACTATTCGCAATGTGTATTCAGTTGTGTTGATTGCATTCAGTGTGATAGCTGATAGATTAGATTTTAATTTCAGTTAATGGATTTTAGTTTCACACATTGGCGTATATACTGATCGCTCTTTTGGATGAAGAGCAAATCCGCGTGAAAACATGTAGGTACTGACATTATATCGAAAATAATTTCCGGTAAAAAACAAAGAATAAAAAAACAAAATGTAAAAAAAAATTAAGTGGAACATAACGAGCGTACTGGAATAAGTTTTTTAATAAGAATTGCGTTCGATGTGAGCTTGTAAAGATATTGCTTCGTCATAGATCCCTGCTTGAATGTTGTTTGTCAATAAGACTTGAACTGTTTTGTTATGTTTTATTTATTTGAAGTTTGTTATATTGTTTAATATGTGAAATAAATTTTCTTTTAATTTCTTTTCCAACAAAACAAATTTTATTTTCTTTTTCGGGATTTTGGCCTTTCGGGATTTTGGATTTTTGGGATTTTGGATTTTCGTATTTTCGGGATTTCGGATTTTCGAGATTTCAGGCTTCCGTCATTTTGGTTTTCGGGATTGCCTCCAACTCCCCATTCACAGATTATTTGTTCTGCTATTATTGTTTCTTTACTTAGAGACCAGTAGCTTTACTTCGGATCAGGGTTGCCGTGAGCAAATTTAAAAAAGCGTCCAAAAAAGGGGTCCAGAAGCAAAAAAGAAGCAGAAGCAGAAGCACTTATATTTTTATGAAAAAATGCGATTTTTCAAAAAACTGTATCTTATTGCTGAACTTAAAATAAAATAAATATTGGGAAAAAAATAACAAAGATAAAAAAAGCATGTATGCAGAACGAGTGTTTGGAAGGGAAATTCTGACTAACAAAAATACTTTGTTGATTTCATCATTGTTGGAACAAAATGGGTGTGTTTTAAGAGTAAAGTACCATGTTTTACAGTTAAAGAAACATGAAATGAAAATAAATTGAAAAAATGGTTTCAAAATGCGTCAAAATCGGAGTTTTATTGAAAAGTGGGCTCCCGGATCCCATCGCAGAGAAAGCGTCAAAATGACGCAAAAGCGTCCCAAACGGCAACGCTGCTTCGGACATCATCTGCATAAAAGTGGCCAGTAAAATGCGGAAAATGGACAAAATGGATGCGGATTCTTTTGTGACACTCAGCTTCACTGGTAGAAGTGCTATAAAAACTCTCTGAAATCTATTAAAAACAGATTTCTCAACTTCAAGTAAATGATTTTATGGTTTACCTCAACCTTTGAGAAATCGAGTTGATAAAGAAAATTGATATATCCTTTATAATAACCTTGCCTTATGTTGTCCAGAATGTTTATCATAGCAGTGAAAGTACTGTGGTTAAATCTAAAATCATATTCTCGAAATTTCTCAAGGACTTGTAACAAGCACGGTAAAATGCTTATATGTTATGTGCTTAGGACTGGGGAAGGCTAGTGGGGCTAAGTTGGCGGACAAGACAGTTGAATTCTGAGAGATTCAGAGCCTGTATTAGTCTAAAGAAAAACAAACTCCGCATCTCAGCTGGGTTCCTTATGCGGCATTGTAGCATAAACTCAAGCAATATCTAAGCTTGTAAAGTGTTGTCACGAAGTGCTGAAGGTTCTCGGCACACGGCAGAATGTAAAACTCTGCTGGGTCCCTGGTCACAGCGGGATACCAGGCAACGAAGCCGCAGATGAATTGACTAGAAAGGGCTCAGTGCTGGATAAAGAACAGGTGAACGGGACGATTTAGCCTTCACTCTGCTACCTTCGAACCAAACTTCTGCAAAGATCAGTAATTGAAGCAAATAACACAGATGGAAATCACTAACCAGGTGTGAGGTATCAAGAAGATGGCGGCCAGAATACGACAAAACAATAACAAGGAAACTCTTACAAAAGTACAGGAAGTCGTTGTCGATGCTAATAGGAGTGTTAACTGGGCACAACACCCTAAGATACCACATGAAGACGTTACGACTAAATGACCACGATATTTGTAAAGGATGCGGTGATGAAGAGGCACATGAGGATACAACCCATTTCCTCTGTCACTGCCGTAACTTCTGTCAACTAAGCAGGAGAACTCTGGGCAAATTCTCCTTAGATCACATCCACGAGCTATTGGATGGATCACCATCTGACCTGCTTGAATTTGCTATGGCGTCGGGTTGGTTGAAACCTATACAGTGACGCCACCGGAACACATTAAGGGTATCACAATGAGTCCACATGGACCTAAGTGTGATAAGGATGTAACCATTCTCGTCAGCCTGCAAACCTAACCTTACCTACTTGCTGGTATACTTTCAAAAGATCCATATACACAACACCTCTGGCAAGGCCCCAAAACTTATAGTGCTTTAAAAACTCAAACAAAATGAAAGGTCATTCTCAGAAAATACTTTCCATTCACCTCCCCAAAGTCATGCAATTCAATCCACCACCGCTAAAGAAAACTTGAATCCTAATCTTGTTCAAACAAAAGCTTGGATGCCTCACTCAACAGCTTAATTAATTGTTAGCTTTAGCTAAGTACTCCTTTGATTATCCAACGATAAGATTAAAACTCACCTTCATTTAGAGGCATGGCCACTGCCATCACAACTCTTTCATGCCGCAAGGTGTCTGGTGAGACAACACTTGATGTCTTTTCATTTTGGATTACCTGCCGTAAACTGCAATAAGCTACTTAAAATGAAATCCTCCCTTCGCCACCCCCAAAGAAACACTTTTCTCTTTTATTTGTTGCGCCAATGAAATGCGATTACGTTATCTTTCGAAAGGATCGTTGTAAGCGTGTTGTTTTTTGTTCCCCAATCTTATATGCTACGTGAACAATAAAATAACGTTGCACCTTTGCATTCACACTCCTACAATACATCCTTTGAGTCCCTTTTATTTTGGCTACTCATATTTATACTTTTGTGTAGTTTTAAAGAAAAACACCCGGTCCTTTGCAAATGCGTAAAGGGTAATTTAGCACTCATGTGCTCACATCCTTACGGGAAAATAAATACATGCACACATAGGAATTACTATTGAGACGCGCATTATTGTGTCAGACTGTACAGGATGGATGCATATCCTGCCACCTAGTGAAATAAAACTTTCCATGCTATTTAAACTTTTTAAAGGGATCTATTTTTCTTTATAACAAGGACTCGTCGCTCTGTGTACAACTTTGTCTTGTAAAATTGAAAAAGAAAGGAAAGAGGAACGAATATGAAAAATATGATTAAATAAGTAAAGCACACATAGAAAATGAAGATGGGGTGTACTTACAGTTAGCAGGATGATAACGTCTCCTACATTTAACACAATAACCGTGCAACACGCACGCACATGAAGATCCTTTTATGTTTCAGCGTTCCGTCTCAATCAAGTGAAAACTTCCGTAGCACTTCCGCTCCGCTCTATGCCATTGCTTTCTGTATTTAAGACGGATCTAGGACATTCCAACTTCACAACAACGGTACATGAGAGAATGCTGTTACTTATTCTTGTTTGTTTGGTGTTTTTTTTTTGTCTCCTTACAACTTTTCCGCTAATAGAATGAGTATGAGTAAGGGAAACAAACTTTGTCGTTGTAATGATTCTGTGCAGGGTCCTTTTTGCCTTTCAGTCAGTTTAGTATTGTTAGCTGTAATGTTGCAATGTTTTCTTATTTTTTTTCCTTCTTTCTGTTTTGCCTTAAAGAATGTCCTTTGAGCAAAGTTGGAAATGTCTACTGTGTTAATATTTTTTGAAAGTCCTTTCTATGAGTTTGATTTGGACAAACGGTTTCCGGGGTATACCATGTTTCTTCTTGGAGGGATTGTAACTGTTGAATGACAGTCAAATGAATGGACAGTTTTATAAGATACAAGGAGGACACGTTTGAGGATGTGGTCTAGAAAGGTAGCAATCTCTTTTATCCGCTCAACGAGCTTCTAGTTTACATAAAGTGGAAATTCTTGCGAGCAAATCTCTATAGAATCTCTAAAAGATGTTGTTGTGACAAGTAAGAAAGGATTCTGGCCACTATTAAGACGCAGGCTCCGATTTAAACTCTACAAAGGCAGGTGTCGATATTTCTGCAATCAATTAAATTGAAGAGAAAGGATTGCTTTAATGTTCTTCTATAGAAACATTTTAGAAGCAGCTTCCTATCTATAGAGTGAGCCCGTTAAAAGGAGCTTTATGAAGGGTATTGCAGAACCAAAGCCAGCTATCGTCAGAACAGTTCCTACGATAGCTTTTTACTTCTAGTTCCAGGAGCCTTTCCTGTGCCGCTTTAGTCTTTGCAAATAATGTTTTCACCGGCCGCTACTGTGATTGAAAATTCACTTCGGACCTTAGGGTTTAAAATGTTTGTGATGGATAAACAACCTCTGCCTTGACTGGTGTCGTAAAGTTGAGTCTTCAGATACAGCATTCTGAAAACCTCAATATTTACTTCTCTCTCCAGGACATCGGGGCCTAGTGTCCAGTTTTGTTAAGGGACATGTACATATATTGGGAACTAGTCTAGAGTATCAACAAGCGCCTTAGAAATGTCCACATCAGCGCCGTACCTGCGACTCTGGGATTACGAAGGATCGAACCTTTAGGCTTGAGACCTATGCTCAATAAATTAAAAAGAGTGATTTAAAAAAAAAAACTTTGTAAAAACCCCATTTGAAGTATTATCTTAGACCTTTTAGGACTGCTTAAATTCTTAGTCAGCAGCGTTACCGCAACCGACATATTGTCCCATACAGGTCCTAGACGAAGCAACACTCCTCTCGTTGGTATTCCTGTTGGAACTGGTTAGAGAGAACCTCGCTCACACCAAGCCCAGCTGGGAATTCCATAGTTCATAGAACATCATCCAGACCAATTTTCTTGAGAAATCGCAGCAGAAGACCGAGTGCAATGAGTGGCAGATTTTCTACTGTAATTGTAATCTGGTATCTACCCAAAGTTAGGTTAGGTTAGGTAGCAGTGACTGCCGGTAACAAGTACCAGTACACTTGAGCCTATAGAGGCCCATTGTGATACCAAGGATCTTGAGGATATTTACCCCGCTTCTCAAGGGAACCATTTGAAGCTTTGTACAAAGCAAAGAAGGCTTCCTACATCTTCTTGTGCTTGATCACTTAGATCTTCGAAGAGGTTTTCTCCTAGGTGTAGTTCTCTACTACGAGAAAGGGCTGGGCATGAGCAGAGGAGATGTATTGGACTTTCCTCCTCCTCCTACAAAAGGTATCTAGAGCGATTTAGATCTAGTTTAGGCCAGATTTGTTTAGTAAGCAAGGCAGGTAGTTCCGCTTCCTATCTAGCGTTGGTTTTATTGACTTTGTCAAGTTTGAGTGCTAGCTTATAAGTAGCGAGTGGCGAGTTGCGTAGAATAGGTATTGTTGTTCCTATTTTAGCGAGCTCATCAGCTTTGCAATGCCCTGGAATCTCTCTGTGCCCCGGCACCCAGCAAAGGTGAATGTTAAACTGCTTAGCCATCTCTATAAGAGATGAACAGCAGTTGGGGGTGGTCTTAGAAGTGAATGAGACTGATGCCAAAGATTTCAAGGCCGCCTGACTATCCGAGAAAATGCTATTATATTTATTGGATATTACATTCCTCTTGATCCAGGACAGTGCTTCCGAAATCGCCATAATCTCCGCTTGAAACACGGTACAGTGAGGCGAAAGGAGAGATTTAGTATCTACCCAAGCACTTAAACATTCCACCACTGTATGTTCTGGAGTTTTACTGGACTCATTGCAAAATCTGCATCAGTCTTCATCCGATAGACCTTGCGCTTACAATGTCCCATAAAGAGCGCGGAGTTTATTTGTATCCAGGCTTATGCAAGCTTTGAATCTTTTTAGTTAGTAATTACCCAAAGAAATGTTCGCCTGTCTTGAACTCTAAGTTTTGGACCAGGACTCAGTTCTAATAGTCTTCTCCTGTGATCGGAGATCCTCCCTTATGATGTGTTTTCCTATGCCGCAGAAGCGTTCAGGACCCACGAAGGGTGTATCGGTTTGTAAGTTTGTTCACCTCTTTATTACCTTCTATCCCCAGGTGTCAAGGTACGTAGTACATGGTCACATTGCTTTCTTCGCTGAGTCTAATAAGTTTGCCTATGCATTTCTAGATTTCATGATCTGAGCTCTGATTACCTTGATAGCTGCTTCGCTGTCGGATATCATTGCTATATCGCATCTGCTGTAGCGTTAATCAAGGTTGAGTTGGACTCATCTGTCAACAGCGCAGATTTCAGCTTGAAATATACTCGTGTAGCTGCGTTAAGTTCCGGGCCCAAACACTCCTGCCCCCGTGCCTTCCTCAGTTCTTGAACCATCCGTGTACCATTTAATGTTGTGAGGGCTCAGTTCGTAGATTCTAAATTTGTTGCTCCAGTCTTTCTTTTTACTGAATTTTATGTCGAAGATTATTGACCAGTTAAATGTCCTGATATCATCGTCTCTGGTTAAGGCCAGAAGGGAAATTTCATTGGTCATTGTATCATGGTCTTTATGGCTAATATATTCCATTTTCCTATTCCTTCTTGGCCATTTCTAGAAACGTCCGATTTGCAATTTCATTCACTACAAAGTGCAGTGGAGTAAGCTCGAAAGTCGACAGCGTTAATACCCAAAGGGGTTTGAACTTCGGGTCTTTTATATGCACATTCCATTGAGAGTATGAAATAAAGGCAAACTATCTTCTTCCAATTGACGTTGCATCATTACTTACGGCCTATCTAAGCCTTGAGACCTAGCTACGCCTATGAGCATAAAAAAGGGCAGCAATAAAAGAAGAAATAAAAACAATAACTAAATTGATAGCCGTCTGGAAAATAAATTTAATTACCTTTTAACCATAAAAACAAAAAACAAAATCGTCCCGATAAAGGACGTTAAGTGTTGCCCCACCATCGTTCTCCAATTGAATTACTTAAGTTCGTATACGCGCAAGCCCCCAAACTACATTGTAATTTACTTAATTGGAATTCTAAATAAACTTTACTACCACACCCGAGGGCTATAAGAAAATCCTATTAAAAAAAATATACAAAACCTTCCTAAACTACGAAAGCTTAGGTGGGAAACACAAAACAAAAAAAAAAAAAAAAAACTAATTCCCCTCTCCCCATATAGGCGTCAATTGAATACGAAATTGCTTGGATCCTGTCACCAACCACTGGGAAACAAATCCACGCTAAGCGAATCACAAATTGAATCTACCCATTCTAATCCTATATTCAAAAAGGATAACACTACATAGAAGGACTTTGTCTGCATGAGAAATAGGAAGGGATGGGGGGGGGGGGGGGTCCGAAACAAATTAAAACGCGATGCAAAAAATCACCAAAGTTAAAACTAAAGCCAAAGAGAGACTGTACAATCACTGAGCAAAGTATCTGATATCGGCAGTCCTAATTTCGGCTTTCAATTTCATTATCCTGCCTCCATTATGTGTTGGATGCGATACGTGTGTGAGTGTATGTTCTACAACGCAATGCGCTAAATGAAGTGCATTCTAAAAGATATTTCCTTTATTTTTTTTCGGTCTATACATATGTATGTACAAATGTTCAAATGTTTACTCCAAAAATTATGTAACGACGACGCTAGGAATACCAAAACGAGCAAATGGCAACCGCGATATTTTTCCAAAACAAAGTGGCATTCGAAACATTTTCTAATGTCGGTCGGTCGGTCGGTTCGGTTGGGATGTTCGAAAATATATTTTTTTTCGACTGTTTTTCTTTTTGTTGTTTATCCGTTTGTGCCAATGAAAACAACATTGAGAGCAAGGAACAGCAAAAGAAACAAAACAAAATGATACAAATATTGGATCGGGTTTTGGAATCAAAGAGGATTCGCTGCACTGGCAGTGGTCAGTGATGGAGAGGGCCTTCGTTCCTTTTTGATGTTATTTTCAAAAGTCATAGTTCCGGCGACCGCATGCAATTTTCATTTCAGTTGCATCGGTGGGATGATTTTTTTTTTAAGTTGTTGCTGAATCAGTTTTTGGTAGGCGCTTGTTTTTTTTTGATTTTTAGAAGCTTTTGAGAGGTTTTTTGTGGCGAACAGAAACAGTGTCCGACTTTCACAGAACCCAGTGGCTTTGAATTTTTAAAGGTTGCCGTACCTACAGCCGATTGGAGGGATTATCTTAGAATCTGAGATAGAACCTAATCGTTGGAGAATTGGAGAGCAATTTTTACCTTCTAAATGTCCTTTTAAGTTCCTTAAACACATATTTTTATTCAAAATGATAGAACCGTTTTCAATATAATTAAATTATCTGATTAGTGCATAATCTAAGTATACCTCCTAGAACCCGGTTAATGAGCTTAAATCGCGTGTCATTGCAATCAACAGCGCACCGGTGTTTTTCTTTTCTACGTGACAAACCTTATTCCACCATTCTCCCCACAGGATTGCTGTTGGTTTGGTACTACTACTACTTCGCGGTGCTAGCTAGCAGATCATGCTGTACGTCTTTAGTCAGTTTCTTCTGCTTTTATCGCTCTTCTTAGCTTGTCATATTGGAACGTTGTAAGGAAACTACAGATGACCATCAAATTCTCTTCCGACTGCAACATATGTTATGTATGTATAGCCAAGGAGCGACATCGGGTTTAGGAGAGTGATACTCCAAATCGCGAAGTATGTGCAGAAAAAATACTGAGTTCTCCATGTCGTCATCTTGATTTGGACATTCCTCAGAGAACGGTGAGCTGTCTTGTCCAGATCTATGCAGGAATTTTCGGCAACCTCCGTGACCAGACAGAAACCGCGTATGGTGGCAGTTGCAGTCTCCATAATTTCAGCTAATCTAGTCGTTGAATTGCATGCAAGTCCACCTGCCAGGTTTAAAATACCAGCAGCTGATGCTGCATTTTCTTCTTATTTCATCCTCTTGATTTCATTCGACTCATGTTGACCCAAGGCTCTCCTGCAGTAAATTCTCAGCATTTCATCTGCGAGGATGTCGGTGAAGACCAGGATAAACAGATATATAAGGTATGCCAACTTACTTTGACGTTTGATATGTGACGTCACGATATACCGATTTCAGGGATGAATAAGTTTATTTTTTAATAACATGAAATGGTTTTATTTAACTTCCCGTCTTTTACATTTGTATGGATTAAACAGGCCTTATTTAAATGCTTAGTTCTAAAATACATCCTATATTTGAAAAACAACTTTTTTGCTTTTATGTCTAGTGGTACTGATTCTGTTTTTCTTTTTAAGTGCGTTTCTATAGAGTGATTTGTTGTGAACAAATGTTTTTTATTGAGAAATATAAAAATACTTTCAAGTGCTCTTATCTCTTCCAGAAACTGTTTGGTTTAGTTTCTTAAGCCCACCTTCGGATTGCTTATCAACCCAAGTTTAGCTACTGGAAGAGGAGTCGAGGTCGTCATAATCGTCCTAGCAGATCAACAATTGAGCGTCTAGTGGAAAAATTTGAATCCACAGGCACAGTACAAAATGTTCCCGTGCCAGTGAGACAAAGACAGCTGCCGCTGAGGCTTCAGTTGGAGAAAGCCCAAATGTGTCTCTCACACGTCGTTCTCAAGCGTTGGGCATCTCTGTGACGTCGTTGTGGCGAATTTTGCGAAAAGATCTTGGCCTACATCCTTACAAGATTAAATTGACGCAAGAACTGAAGCCGCTTGACCACCAGAAGCGTCGTATGTTCGTGAATTGGGCTGATTTTCATCGAAAAATCATCTTCAGCGATGAGGCTCACCTCTGGCTGAATGGCTTCGTCAATAAACAAAATATGCGGTATTGGTCAGGCAGCAATCCACACGTACTCCATGAGTCATCATTGCATCCCGAAAAAATTACGGTTTGGTGTGGTTTATGGGCCGGCGGCGTCATGGGGCCGTACGTCTTCCGTGATGATCAAGACCGGCACGTTACTGTGAATGGGAATCGCTACCGTTCAATGATAACCGAATATTTTTGGCCCCAATTGGATGATATGGACTTGGAGGACATGTGGTTCCAACAGGATGGCGCCACAAGCCACACAGCGAATGTCACAATCAATTTATTGGAAACCAAGTTTGGAGAACGTGTTATCTCACGAAATGGTCCAGTCGCTTGGCCGCCTCGGTCGTGCGATTTGACGCCGTTAGACTATTTCCTGTGGGGCTACGTTAAGTCTATGGTCTATGCCAACAAGCCAGCGACGATTGATCAACTTCGTACGAATATCGAACGTGAAATTGCAGCAGTATCGGCCGATTTATGCTTGAAAACCGTCGAAAATTGGGTTCAGCGTGCGGACTTCTGCAATCGTGCTCGTGGTAGCCATGCAAAAGAAATCGAGTTTCATACATAATGGCATCGAACGTACTTTTACAGGAATAAAGAATTTCATTGCTATCCAAAACCGCTTTTGTTTTATTTAAAAAAACTTTTGTAGCGCTCTTATTGAAAAACCCGTTACATATATCCGGCAAGGTTGTGAAGAGAATCTTCTCTTCCAACAATGAAATATCTTCATCTTGTTCTTCCTCTGGTGGAGGTTCAAATGAGTTACTTGCTGTGGGATATATTATCTTACCTAGTATACAAGAACGTTATCTATATTTTATTTCTAGTGGTGTTGGGTGATCGTGTAGGCCTCCCTCAGACCTAATTACACCCTAGAAACGTTCAAAGTCGTCTTGATTGAGTCTATTTGTTATAATATACGTTATACTATACTTAAATCTGGCATATTCTAGCAACATAATTCCTTTTTGAAAAGGGAGTAGTGAACGTCGAGTAGTACATCGCAAATTCTGCATTATTGCACTAATTTATCGACTATGTTGCGTTGTACTTCTGGAGCCAATCCGAACGCCTTGACCCTTGCTCTTGAGTCGCTGGACGAACATTTTGAATTAAATATGTAGAATCAATCATTGACGACTTTTATAAAATCAGAACATTCCAAGGCATTCGCTGATACAATTTTCCCAAGGGACATAGTACATACATTTTCTTATGGTATTTATAAAGCTGAATTTATACAAAAAACACAATTATATCCGAAGTAAAAAAAACAAAATACACAAAAACACAACTCTCCTCTTCAGATAATCGGTATAATGTGACGTCAGCATTCAAGAAAATGGCGGATTCAGAGTGTTCAGTTGGCATACCTTACATTCTGTTTATCCTGGGTGAAGACCATCTTAGCAAGATCAAAGGCTGATTCATCGGGGACAGTTCGGAGTCCGATGATAGTTTATATATTTATGATACGAGTATCTTTCTTTCTCCTTTGTCCTTAATGCTCTCGCGTGTATTATGGCGTACAATGAAAATTGGATTCATCGTTTTTAAGCTTAAGTGTAAGAAATTTGAAGTAGTTGCAGGTACTCGCACTTATCCTTTATTATGGGAAGCATAACTACTTGCCCAAATATATCCCCAAAATCGTTGGTATCACAATTATTAACCTCTATAAAACTAAGAGCAATACTGGTAGCTACTGCTACCTAATCTAACCTAGGGTCTTCTACTAAGGGTTTTCATTTTAAAGTAACAGAAATTCTTGCCCCTTAAGAGTGCGAATATTTTGATTTAATTTTGAAGTACAGACTCTATCATTAAGTGGAATACGATACTTGATAAATGGCCACCTCGCCGTCTTCTACAAATTTTCATCCTGTGATGGAAATTTTGTATGAACTCTTCCTATCCCCGAGCGTTTGAATTGTTTGTGGAACATTGGCATATAAACCTTAGCTTTAACGTCTTTAGATTTACAATAAATGGGTGAACAGATACTTCATAGCGAGCGAAGAGGGTAGGTAGAGGCACGATCTTTACAAAATACCTCCGTCAAATTTTCGAATGATTTGTTTGTATTCCTGTATTTCCATTTTCCATTTTCTTGAACATTTTAGAAACCGGTCAAAGGATGAGCGCGTTATACATATTTGAAGAGTTAGAGAAAAATCGCGAAGTAAAACCTTCGGTTTTTACTAAGAGAGTCACATGATCTGCCAGAATTTCCAAGCACCGTCAGTTCCGAGGAAGTCGAGGCCGCGCCTCTCAAGGTAAAGGCAGGTAAAGCTGCAAAACCAGACGGTATATTCCCAGAGTTTCTACGGCATAGCGGCAAGAACTTCAGGAATTGGCTTGCAAGGTTCTATTCAAACATAATTGAAACGAGACATTTCCCAACTGCCCTGCTCAAACCGCTCTACTAAGTGCGCTGTACAAACTATTAATGAGAGAACCATATATAATATAATTCAACCGGCTATCGATGCAATCGTACCCATCGAACAGGCGGGCTTCAGACCTGGCCGAAGCTGCACCTACCAAGTATTAGCGCTAACGACTCATATCGAGGCGGGCTTTCTGAAGAGACTTAAAACGTCCGTAACATTTATAGACTTATCCGCTGCATATGATGCAGTATGGAAAGATGGAGTACCCTATAGGTATAGGTATACATAGGTAATAATGTTTTTTCTTAATAACTTTACTCATATGCAGTTTTTCATAATTGTTTATACCGTTCAGTTGGTAAGCTTTCGATCAGTGTTAGAATCATTGAAATCGGTGCAGAAATAAACTCCCAGGAGGAATCACAAGCTCTTGCGCTAGCGATTTAATTATATAGATTGTATCTATCAATAAACTTTAAATAAATAAATAAAATAATAAATTTAAAACCGAAACTAAAATTAGTCCTTAACTATAATATAAAAGCCTACACCCAAGCTATGCCCCTTTTTTGTTACATTTCGTCGCGAAACTCAAAGTTACTACAAAAAAAAAAATCTTCGCATTGAACGTTAGGGTGGAGGTGGGAAAAGTCGGGTAAGAAGCCTTTGAATATTGCACCTCTTCTCGGAGCCACAATTTTTATACCACCCCAACAAAAGACTAATAAACGAAAGCTCTTTCAAAACTAAAAAATTCTTATTCAATCAAACATCAGAAGCCTTTGCAAAAGGGGTTCAAGTTCAAAAGAACACACCTCAGGGCTGTTAGCCACCTACTACCAAGTTTTTTCCTCCATCATCATCATCTCCACCGATCCATACCCAATATTGAACTTTTCTTCATTCTTTGCACAAAATACATCTAATGACATAAGAAATACACCATCACTTCACACCATCTCTCGTGTGTGTTACTCGTTTGTGTCAAACTGCCAAACAAAAAAAAAAATCACACAAACTACGAATAAACCATCAGCGCCAGCGGATGAGAAAAACGTTCGAGTATTCTCGGTTTTTCACAACTCACACCTCTGCCCAATAATAACAAACAATCGATCAGAACACACGAACTCACTCTCACTTAACACAAAGTACAGAAAAAAAAGGAAAAACACACACGAATCGAGTATCCTGCGAGGCGAAAAGAAGAAATCGAAAAGAAAAAAGCAAAGTAATGAAATCCTTGTTTACACCCCACACAGTAGCAAAGCACACACACACACACACACTAATGGCAATGTGCGAAGATGTAATATAATTGACAGCACACCGCAAAAGGCTGGGAAACAGCAACATCAAAAAATATCCTTTTGCGTGGCACACATCTCGATCTCAGGGACATGGTAGCCGAAAAAAAGGAGCAAAATAATCGAAAAACAATAAATTTTCCCACAGGCTAAAGGATTCGGATTTTCTTCTACCACCAACCTGGGTCGGTTGTTTTGGTTTAATTTTCGCCACACTTCCACTAACGGTATCTCACGCAATGCGAGAAATTTATTTCTCTGTTTCATTCTAGATACGAATGGCATAGTTGCTTTGCTACTTCTAGGCCAACGAAGCCGAAATGAAATGAAAAGAAAACACCAATCAGTGTTTTGGAGGAGGAATGGACACTCTCACAGGAAATGGGAAAAAGAAGCAAGCAACAGTATGTGTTACAGTGGAAGGTGGTAACGTGCCTTGAGATTGTTCTGGATGATTAGGGTGTCCTGGAAAACAGATAATAGATAATTTCAGGGTACCATACCGTGCAGCTCTGTTCTTGAACTCTGGCAGGTATTCATCTGTAAGGTCAAAGAAAACCAGATACTTGAGACATCCTGGCTCTCATTCGAATAACCGAAGGCTGACATGAAAACTTGCTTTAGGATTGCAAAGCTACACGAGGGACATATGGAAATAGCCGAAACAAGGACTCAAAGGCCTATGTGGTGGCCAGGAATCTCCAAAGAAATTGAGGAAAAAATAAAGAACCGTCCAGAATGCCGTTAGTAGCCTCAGCATGGATTCGTTTGAACTCGAAAATACATACGTCGTTTGTCGTAACTGTAGAGATAGACTGTTCTTCGGGATACTTCAAAGTTGAAGAGTTAAAACGATTGCGTATGACAGGGAAATCGACGGAACACCGGAAGAAATCTCGTTGGGGTGGAGCTGATAGTTGATCTGAGAGAGCAGAGAGTCTCCATTTTTTAAAATATAAGCTCAGTGTATCAAGGTTCTTGGTAAGCGTTGCTTCCGTGTAGGTTGTGTAGCTTTAGCGATGTCGTCAGCGTTGGTAAATTTTCTTGATGAAGTTGCTGGAATGTCATATGTGCATATGTTGAAATGCAATGGAGCTAGGACTGAGCCTTGCGGTAGACCGTTGTATAGCTTTCTTGGCCTACTGTGCGTGTTATTTAGGAGGACTCCAATCCAAAAACGCAACGTATTATATTATACTGTCCAAAGCAACATTGGATTTTCTTTTGGAGACGTTACTGCAGTTGCGAAATATTTCACAACCGTAAGTAAGTCAAGGGATTGGCAGAGCTGTAGCGTGGTTTCAATTGGGATAAACAAGCGGAAAACCCACAGCGTAGTGGTATGCCGCGACGTAAGTTTTCCCTATAGCCAGATTGACGTGATTATCTAAGATTGAAGGTCACACCTAGGTTTTGCACTGGTTTTGTTTTTTTTTTGTGTTTCTTTTCTATTTTTCAATCGTGATGACAGAACAGAAAGTTGGGGGTTCTTGGTATTCTGGATTAATTTTGATCATATAAACATTTAACAGCTCTCCTAAAATGTGGGCTCGTTATTTACGATATTTTGCTCGTAGGCTGTGTCTATCTGCTTCTCTGTGGAGTGAGAATATGCAGAATTTTGTACTAAGTTCATAAATTCTGCTGCTAGAAGATCACCATTTTTCTTTTTTTGAAGTGAGTCTTTTAATGCAGCACCAAGCTTGTAACGAAATGTAACAAAAAGTGACATGTTAAGCACAAAGAATATTGTATGTATTTATGTGGTCGAGTGATAATAGATAATAAAATATGGTACTTAGCTTAATTGCTCTTATTTCAAAGTATATCTTCCACAACGGAGCTAAGTTTGTAGCAAAAGTGAAACAAAACAATGAAAATCCCCATCTCTACGAACTGCTGCCTAGTTTTAGGGTTTTAGGGTAGGTAGTCCAAAATCACTGGATGAATCCAATCTGAATCTCAAAACAAGTCAATTTCATTTCCCTTCATAATTAAAACCGACTTACTTGCGAAGACAACTGCTTGTCAAATGAGGCCACTTACTCAAAAACTTAAACAACCACCTTGCACAGGATGCTGCAAATAATGCTGCATACTTTCTGGATCCTTAGTACTGAATGTGGTTTGGAAAATATCTTTAGATAACAACTTGGCAGAATATTTCTGTGGTCTAAGAACTTCTCAAACTTTACTGGACCCAAACCCGGTGACTTTGTTGCAGCAGGAGCAGCAGCCAGCTCCGCCCCCCCAGAAAACCACAACAATTTCATCATTTTAATGTCACTATAATGAAAATGACTTTCGGGTGTCTCCTCTCGTCGGCGTCGTTCAAGCCTTGTAATCCTAATTGCTGACTAAACTTCAAATTCCCCCAACAAAATACACAACACAAGCGCACTTTAGATACTCTTGCAGGGTACTCGTCCATTCTCAAGCTTCTTGGTGAAGTTTCCTAAGAATCCATTACATCGACAAGGATCCAAAGGATTCTCCGCGTTTTGTATTGTATTTGCTGTCATATCTTCGTCTTGTAGCAGAACTGAACTTCTATGTGTGCCCAGACAAAGAGAATTCGGAAAGTCTGTGTACGTGTATAGTTTACCGTGAAGAAGCGTTTCGGGGCTTGGCATCCGTTTGAAAAGCGGTGAATCTAAGTAATTGCTTCTTTGGCACACCATCATACTGGTAGCCAAAAACAAAAGAATGTCACCCAGGAGTGTGCAGACCCGCCCAACCACCTGGTGGTCCAACGCCCTCTGTGTGTTGTGTTGCATAACCATATACCTCATTCTGCTGCATCGCCTTGTTACGGAATACTCGTACAATTTGCATGGAGGTTGGATGGGACTTTTGTGTGTTGTGGTCATGTGGCTATGTTACTTAGATATCCTTGTTAGCTTATGCGGGCTTAGAACTAAGCTCCTTCCCTCCTATACTCTGGAGGAAGAAAAATCCATTGCCAGGATGGATGATGGATGAACTTTTAATTGCACGAACGTCAGTTGTTTTGTGTTATTTCTCTCTTGGTTCTCAGCATAAAGCAGGACACGACACAAAATGTCGAAAAAGGTGCCCGACCGACGGACTCCTGTCAGATAGTTACCACCTACTCCTGTATACCGAGATAAACAAGCCGAACGACTGCAACAAGAAAATTTCGCCGTCCATCAATGTGGTGGTGAGGTATGTGGGTGTTGCAAAGGAGATGACGGAAATCTCCGCATTCAACGAGGATAGAATCAGGATGCTCATCAACTTTTCCGCTTAATCACTGGATAACAGGCGTATCGCTGTTAAGCGAAGTGCGGTAAGACCGTACTCTTCACAAAAACAAGAAACAGATGAACAAGAAGACGAGGAGGGGGACTATGACAGAGAATATTTGAAATATTAACAAATTGCGAATATAAAGTTCACGAACTGTGAACGTTCACTTTTTTATCCTAATTTGAGGGTAATTTGAGCTAACGAGGTGCAATAGTATTTTTTTTATTGTTTTCCTTCTTATTTTATCCTTAAATGTAAGATGTCCTTTTAGTAATCAAATATTTTTTGTTCTAATTTCAGATATCAACAGAAATGCATTTATTCGGATTGTTTTAGAGGTAAGTTCAGATGCACTTGGTATTTTTTTAAGTCGGTGGTAACGAACACACCCGTGACACTGTTGGATAAAACATTTAATACACAAACTTTTGAACACAAAAGTTAAGTTTATGGATAGACACTGACCAGGATCCTTCAGCGCGACACTTAAATCAGTTTTGATCTTTTGTAACGCCCGTCCGATGTTATGTTCCTTGATTGCGTTTATAATTTGCCTAGGGGTTCCTGAACCAGTTCGAAGCTTTCGTGAAGATGTTCCTTACCGGTTTTCTGGAGAGTTCCTCTAAATTAAGGGTGTCCAACCTTTTTGATTCACTGGCCACATGGGAAGAAGACATCGTGTTTTGGACCACTAATACAGGGTGAGGCAAAAATACTGTCATAATGTGAATGTGCCATAAGGTCCGTTCCCGTACTTTTTGCACCAAATATGTGTTTTCTATCAAACTTTGAAGAGTGGGGGTGAAATGATCACAAAGATAGGAAAACCACGAAAAAGTAAAAACGCATTGAAGAACGAAAAATGGAAAATAAATGTGATATGACAGATTAGCCAGTTTTCATATATATGTATTAGCCCAAATAAATTTCTTCTGTTAAAATTCGTAGTATGGGGAAATTTCTTACTCTCTCGTGAGCTATCTTTTTTACGAATTTTTATGTACGCGAACGGGTTATCGTGACTTTTCATAAATTTTCGTAGATTTTTGTTGTTTTGGGAGCGTACGCGAACGGATCTATAATTTTGGCAAAACGGTGTCAAATGTCACTGTGCTTTTAGATTTATGTTTAAGGCTAATAGAGAATTTGTGGACAATAAGCAATGGAAGGATACACACCTGAAGAACCTTGAATTATTGTTACTGCTTATATGGCCAGTTTCCTGTCTGTTGTCTTAACGCAGCGTGAAATTCGTCTTCATTTTCTTCGTCGTCCTGCACCTTGTGCGCGAACAATTAAGCATTTGGCTAAGCGTCTCGTGCAAACTGGGTCCGCTAGAGATGTCGCAAGAAGTGGCCGGCCCAGTATTGGTCGTTCGACCGAAAATATCACTGCTGTGGCCGAGGACGTTCGAGAGAGTCCACAAACATCGACGAGACATTGATGCTCACAATTTGGCATCAGCAGACGTTCGTTGCGTTGAATTTTTATGAAAAAACTGAAAAATATTTTCACCAATGCTCTATATAACTTGGTTAACGAACAGAATGATTTCGTATCCAATGCAAACCGAGCGCCGAAGCCCAAGCTAAAATTGGGTTTCTGCGGCAGGGGGAATCCACATGAAATGCACTAAGATCCATTCCATCCAACCGAAGTGACTGCTTGGTGTGGCACTTGCAGTAAAAAAGTGATTGGATCTTATTTTTTTTAAGGACGCCGACGGTACCACCAAATAGTGAGCGCTACAGACAGATGTTAAATGATTTTATTCCGCAAGTGGCTGAATCGGGTCTCAAGCATTGATGGTTACAGTAGGATGGAGCAGCAGCTCACACAACTCGGGCGACGATGAAGATTTTAAATCACCAATTTTCGGGTCGTGTGATCTTACGTTTAAGCGATTTTAACAGCCGTAAAACGAGCACAAATGTGCATCAACTCAGGAGGTGGTCATTTAACCGGTATCATTTTTTTAATATCATCAATCTTACACCTTCTAATAAACTTTTTGTGAAAACATTATGACATTACTTTTGCCCAACCCTGTCGTTTAGCTGTCGAGCGAAAAAAAAGTAGTTATCATGTTTGGGTTATTTAAAATTTATTAAAAACAGAACAGGAAATTCATTTAACATTGTTTTTTACAATTGTTGTTATATAATTTTAAGAAAAATATCACTTAAACCGCCAAGTGACAAACACCGGAACAGTGTACCTGAGTGAGCAATGTACACAGAAAGAGAATTGACTACAGAACGAAAGACATTTCTGGTTCTGTTCCTATTTCTGTTTTTTGTTAAATGGGCATACTTCAGTAGTTTTTAAATATTTTTGGGCCGCGGGTTGGACAGCGTTGCTCTAAATCTTGAAGAAAATGTTTCCCTGGATTATTATAGCGAGTGTGGTGTGGTATTGGGCAGTGACAAAGGAAGTAGGGTGTGTCCTCTTGGACTTCTTCATCGGCGCAGTAATTATCGTGTAGTCTTAGGTGTGATACCGTAGCAGGTTGGGTTCGGCCTAACCTACTACTATAAAGTATCCTTGAGTAGGATATCCGAAGCAAATGAGATTTAACACCGAACCAAAATGAGTGAATCAGTTCCTTTGACGGACCTATGTTTACCAATCTTTTACTAATTTTTGTTTTTCAATGAAATTTTACTTTACTTTTCAAAATTTGTGCAAAATTTACAAAAAAAACATTAAAAGTGTTGGCGATCTTTAAGAGTTGTCGAACTTGAAACTGAAGTATAACACAGACAAGTTGGGCAAATGAGCCCAACTTTAATCGAAAGAAAAAATAATGAAAAATGATTTCGGGCACATGGCCACCACGGGAGCGCCACACGAACTGTGTCCTGCATTTTCGACCAGTTTTTCGAGCACTAGCCAGTATTCCACGATGTTGGCTTCAAAACTGTAATCGTTGTTGGCTTATACGCATAGATAATGCTCCCATCTCCATTTATTCAAAATACAGGATAAAATGACCAAACTTCACAATCTTACAGGATTTATTTTGTTCAAAACAGGAGTTTTACAGGATTTTGCCTTTTAACAAAAAAACAGGGAAAAAAGAGCACAATTTTGGGATTTTACCTTTTTTTTTTTGAAAGAGACTTTAAAGACTTTCCGCATATTTTTTTATTTATTAAAAAAATAAAATAAAACTAAAAATTAACACGGGATACAAATGAATGTCAACTGTCAAATTTCGAGTCCAAATTCTAACTGTCATCATCTGAGTCATTAACGATCTGTTCGGTGCTTTCACTTATTCGTACATTATATTTTTCATTCGATGCAATTGTGCGAAGCACCTCTGGAGTCGATTTAATGAATTTATGAAATTCTAGGCATATGGCATTTTGATATTAGTTTTGACCGTAAGAATGGCTTTGAGAGTTTCCACTTTGAGTCGGGGTTTTTCTTCGGTCCATATTTTGTTTATTGCGGCGAAAACTTGTTTCACTGAAGCAGTGTGGCGCAGAAAAGACACACGCAACACAACGGCAAAGTAAGTGTGGTGAGTATTTTGAAGTGCAATGGTGAAGTTAATGAAAAGCACACAGAATAATTCCGAATTCTGTGAATTTTGAATTGGAAGAGTTCAGGGTATAAATTAATTTTTAGGTGTAGTGTTTTGTATGAAAGGCAGGATTTTGTATGAAAAAACAGGATAATCCTGCGAAATACAGGATAAATGGGAACGTTACGCATAGACCAAGAACTTGAAATTAAAACCCCCACAGAAAATTGTTTGGCCAGGCCATAAAGATCCATTTCTGAAGAGAATATTGCCATCGAACACTTTCTTCAATAACTCGATGATTTTGCCGATAGTATGCCATGTGGCACCCATCCTCTTGAAACCAAATGTCCTGCATTTGGCACTTTTGGAAACAAAAAATCGTTGTTCATGGCGTTCATTGACGGTGACATTTTTTCGACATTTTTAAATACGAATGACATGCAAAGCAGACCATAAAGAGCATGGGGTGCATCTGTAGCTGATGAATTTTGGCTCCAAATGCTTATAAACAAAGCCACTGAGCCAGAATTGAGCCTAAGAACTGAACGATTTGAAATTTTGTAATGAATTTTTATGTTGGAAATAAATTTTCACTATTTTATAACGCTGCTCGGGCGATTTGAAAATCATCCTGAATAAAACAATGATGTCTATTGTCAGATTGACTATAGGAAATGTTAAAAAAAAGTACCTCCTAAAAAAATCCACTTTGCATACGAGCAGTTCAAAGTCAAAACTAGTCCTACAGAGTATTTGAGTTGCAAGTTTTAGCCAAATCTATTCATGCGTATTTTGAGTGCTAGAACTCCAAATTTTGAGACAAGTTTTCAGACTCGAAATTCATAAAATCAGAAAATACTGGTTCTGGGAGCATCAAAACGAGATTTTGCTCTTTTTCCGGCTTCTTTCATGCTTTTCCCCGAAATCTCTGTAATATTTGCGTTCCATTTTTCCAATTAGCCTATTCGAACGTTGAGTCAATTAGCTATACTTATTTAGATGTATCGCCTCTCTCAGTTTATTACCCTATTGAAATTTCTGAAAACGTTGTCCAATTTAAGCCCCCAATTTTAACCCCGGATCCGAGTTTTTTCACGGTGCCACCTCTTTCGAATGTCTGACAAGCAATCAAAGAGTATCATTTGTCACGATTGAGCTTCTCAACTCGCCGTTCGGAGTCGGCAGAAAACTGTAGGTCCCTTCCATTCGTGCAAACATATAATACGCACACACAAATGGTTGCCAGAAGCAGGCCCTGGTTCACCTCGAGCTGTAGCGCCAACTAAGTAAGTGGGTTAACCTTCACATTGTCGTTATATATGTACCTGGGTATAGATCCCGATTTTCAATTTCGAATAAATCCGAGGTTTATTAACCGAATCTAAGACCGCTTCTGCCCAGTGACTTCTATTGTAAAATGGAACTTTTTTTTTTTAAAAAAAGAAATGTTCATTATGTTTTTGGCATTTTTTACTTTTTTTCGACCACCTTGATGGCATATACCAGGGTATAGAAATTACTTTTTCATATGTTTTCTGGAGGAACTGTCAAAAATGTTACTATGTTTCTTTTTAATTTTGTTTTGCCTGTATACAGATCGGTTACTATTTCTTAAACGTTACAATTAAATAGCAAATATACATACGTTTATGTATACATATGTATATACATAGTATACAAACATTACAGTAAAATTGTTTGATCATATGGATCGGTGAGGGTTATTTATTGCTATGAAGTTTTGAATTATATGAAGTGAGGAAAGCATTACATTATGAATGCACATATTTAGTTATTGATTTTATTGAATTCTTACATAGGATATGTTGATATCATAGATACATAGTTACTAAATCAAGGTACACAAAAAGATAGAAATAATAACAATTTCAAAATTGAGTGTGGCATTCTTTACGTTTGGCTTTTGTGAGGATGTGCACTTGGCAAACTTTTTTAGAGTCCGTATAGCACATAAATCATTAGGAATGAGAAGACCAGGGACATCTTTATCTATCAAATCATTGGGAACATTCCGCGGTTATCGTAGCTCTTAGACTGAGATACCTAACCTAGTATGCACTCTACAACACTTGTTGTTCCAATGTGCCTCATAGCTCTTGGAATTTGAGCTCTTTTATTGATGGGATGGAATGCAAAAGTGTTAGCAAAAAAAAAAAAAAAAAAAACGGGCCAAGCGCGAGTCAGACTCGCACTCAAAGGGTTCATTATTCTTTCTTTTTTTTATAATACTCCACTATCACACAACTGAACGAATTTTTAATATTACATAAAACAACCTTTTTCAGTTGTGATTGTAAAAAAAATTGCATACTTTCAGATGCGAATAACAACTACAAATTGACTATTTAACGTAAATCTGACCTCTGGTGGTCGAAGTAGAAAATAATTTTGCCAACAGAAACTCAATATTCAATAAAAACAGAATGAAAAGAAGTTTTGATTTGTTTTTTTTAATGATAATAATGATGAAGATAATATTGTTATTGTTGTGCGCATATGAAAATCTATCCGTGACATATTCCAATTCCAACTAGAAAAAATGCTAAGTAAAGAATATGCATTTGCAATGTGTAAATTACTTATGTTATTTTTAAATATTTACAAGTGTTTTTGTACTGAACACAGAAGCATTTTGCTTCGTTCAAATCGAAACCGAAGATTTGTTAAAATTGCATGGACGCTCGACTGCAATTGCAATACCACTACCACTTCCGAGTGCTGAAGATGTAAAACTATTTTCTCCAACTGATGTGGACTATATATGCTTTTAAACTGCACACATTTTTTTTAATTACGTTATTAATAATATTGCATTATTTTATTTGTCCGATATACGTCTTTTTGTTCATTTTCCACCTTTCGTATCTCAACATTTACTCTCAAACAACTGCTTAAACCCAGTTGTTAGTTTTTGACAGCTCTAGCAACCAAAACATAACTGCGTTGTCTACCATAATACCAGAAAAATTCCCACACAACTCTAGAGAGGATTCGCCATCTTGGTTTTATGTTGACAGGCAACTCTTTTTCTCAGAGTTGTGTTCAGTAATACCGAATTTCAAATTTCAACCAAATTTCAACTCAACTTAACAAAAGTTGTCTTACGGAATAGGGGCATTAATTAACGTCCCTTGACACAACTGCGTTGAATTGTGAAGCAAATAAAGCACGACAATACATGAATCACCCAAATAACAAACATTTAATTGAAGAAAAATAAAAATTCCATATAAAACATATGAAAGTTATATTTCTATACCCGGGTGTTTGCTGCCAAGATAAGGAGTTTTTTAGTGGCGACAATGTGAAGGTTAAAATATAGGATTCGTTTGGATAAAACCTTATTCTGTATAGGAATAATTAAATACAAGCCTTTTTGCTAAGAGCTCCACCCTTAATAAATCACTTATCGCTTCTCTCTTCGATAATCATATTACGATTCACATCAACAGTTTTCTATCGCTTTACAGTCTCTTTGTCATCGCCTTAACAATCCAACTCGTGACTGGCTGATCTTCTGTTGGGATTGTTCTATTTATACTCAAACCAATTGCTGCCGATTGTTCTAGGCGAAAACCTTCTAGACTTGGAATTCTCCACTGTGGAATATTCTCCATCTTGTAATGCTGTAGATACACAACCCGCTGTGGATACTAATACGTCGATTCCCTCCTAGATGGCGCTATCCCCAATCGGTTCAGTACTGCATACAACAATAGTTTTGAAACAGATCAAAAGTATACAAATCATCACCTTTTCTTGAAAAAAAAGGTGGTGAGACCACAACTTTCTTCTCTGCAAACTTGTATGACTAGGGTTTTCTTTAGGTCACCTTAGATAGCTTCCCTCGTATTAAAAAAACAGATACCAATTTGTTACCAATTAAGCCATTTATCCAAACAAACTATGATAACAACTGGTGTCCTACAAGGAAGTCACATTGGTGCTCTTTTATTTATTTATTTGTTAATGGCTCTTTTGATTAAATATTCGATTTGCCAGCTTCTTGATTTCTGTTACGTAACAGCGTTTAAAATCGTACTGCTGCATACTGGTGTGTTTGACTTGATAATATATAGAATCTGAATTTCAAAATGCCAGAACAAATTTATTTCCACAACGTCTAACTGTCGTTGTGAGGTAAGTACACTAGACTACTACGCAGTGCTGCCCGGGTTCAATCCCAGCCCGGGTCCAACACCTAAATGTTTTTTCAGGGTGCCACCTCTTTCGAATGTCTGACAAGCAATTAAAGAGTATCATAGATCTTCTCAAACTCGACGTTTGGAGTCGGCTAAAAACTGTAGGTGCCTTCCATAACACACACACACGAGCTGAAGCGCCACCTAAAGTAGGGCTAACTGTCGCAATTTTATCAAACTTAAGTTTAAACAGAATTTAAAAGGAACAATTTAACGGACAAAATTCTAAAACTTCACTCAGTGTTTTTATGATGCATGAGCGGGGTGGGTGGCTGTGGCGTAGTGGTAGTCGTCGTCGCTTGTCATGCGGAAGGTTCACGGTTCGAATCCAGATGTCTTCGAAGCATTTATTTCTCACGTATTAAAAATTAGTTGATCAGTTTCAGAAGTTAATATCGAAACCTACTGCGAAGGCATAACACATAACACTGGCAGTAGGATGGTGGGTATGGCTGAAGAAATTGATCGCACAAACTATAATAAAAAGAAACATCTGGAAAAAACTCCTGTGAATCATAAGCAAGTACAAATATAATACACAACTCTCCAGTTATCCTGGACACCACCCATAGAGTTAGTTGAAATTGAAACCTATCATCTGAGTTTCCTACCACTACGTCGATCTGTATGTCTCTCGTTTTCGTCCTTCACGTGCTCACGCTGTGTGTAAACATTATAAGGGTATTCATATCCCCTTTAGCGTGTGTAGATTATAAAAAAAAAAAAAAAAATGAGCATGAGATTAATTTGACACTTTTTCGCGTAGGTATCGATTGTATCAAATTTGGTGCTAAAAACCTATCAATATTTTATTCGAATTTCGAGTTTTGAAATGTCAAAAATACTCGTAGTTGTCGATTTTATTTTGTATCTAGGATGAGAGATTTAAAAAATGTAAACAAAAAAATAGCCTTCCGTGTATTCCCACCTCAAGAAGAGATTAGGCCGGTAAATTATAGGAAAAGAAAACTCTAAAGCTATTATCCTGTTCTCTTATCCACACTTCCTTGCTATACTGCAACTGAAAATACTTGGCTTTTATAGCTTACTTCAACAAAAGAAAAAAAAGGAGCAAACAATTGGGTTGAGGATTTTTTTCTATTCTTTTGGTTGAACTTTTTCAACCCCAAGAATAAACTTCTCCCAAGTTGCAAGTGCGCTCATACCTCATTCGGTGAATTATCGAACGAGCCACGAACATGCTCATTTAAAGGATACAAAACAAGATTAAGCAATGTCCTTAAGCACACATACATATAGTCGTATGAATGGAGTTTTTCGCGATTATCCTTGGGTGTATCCTCGAAAATAAGTGTTACAACTCCATATTCGATCTGAAACTAGGATTAACTATTATTGTTGCTCGGTTGGATGTGCGGTTCTTTTTTGTTGAGCATCGAAATAGGTTACAGTGCAGGGTGTATCTATGGAAGGACTTTCTGTATGCAACCAAACCAAACTCACTAGCGTAATGGAGCAATTTGTTGTTTTTTTTTTTTTTTTTATGGAAGGGAATTTAATGCTGGACAATTTGTCAACGAGCTGATAGTGATTTTTCACACTTTTCTTGTGGGTCCTTAATTGGAATGTCTCCGTATGGTTTGGTCGTATACAAACGTATTGTGTTGTAGGTTATGGCTGTTTTCTTTGTTTTGCTTTTGGGGGAAGCGGCTGCTATGGAATCACTTAGGGAAATGAATTTTCTACGAAGATTTTCCGACAACAGATGCGCAATTGTTTATGGTTATGGCACCGAGATGGATAGTGGTGGGCAAATAAGGGTTTGGGGGTTGATATATTAACGCATGCATACTGGTCGTTTATGTATCAGAATAGAGTGGAAGGATATTTTAAGCAGGAACAGAAAAAAAAAATCGGATAAACTGGCCGAATGACCATAGAGACACAGAGAAACGGAAAGCATCATATATTTCACGATGCTAGTTGCTGGGCATGTGTGATCTAGTCGTTACGTAAATGGCTTGAAAGTTGCAAATGAATTGTATTCAAAATGGAGTGAACTGTTATGTCTGCCTTTGTGAGATAAGAAGGGAATATTTTTTTTAAAAGGTTGGTTGATTTACGAGTACATACAACTTGGGAGGGTTTATAGTCATATTTTAAGACCTTCCCAGCTGACAGTACAACATTCGCCCATGCCAATGTGTTGTATTTAGCGGGAGCGGGAGGAACGCATGGAGCTAGTGTCCTTTATAAGTACTTACTTACTTACTTACTTAGTTGGCGCTACAGCTCGAGGTGAACCTGGGCTTGCTTCTCGCAACCATTTGTGTGTGCGTGTTATATTTTTGCACGAATGGAAGGGACCTACAGTTTTTTGCCGACTCCGAACGGCGAGTTGAGAAGCTCAATCGTGACAAATGATACTGTTTGATGTTTGTCAGACATTCGAAAGAGGTGGGCACTGTGAAAAACTTTTAGGTGTTTGCGGCGGGATTCGAACCCAAGACCGCTGGCAGAGTCGTCCAACGCACTAACCACTTGCGCTACGGTGCCCAGCCCCCCCCTTTTTAAGTACTCCGTGGAAACAAAAGCCGCGCATTTTCAAAAATCGCTAAAAACAGGCTTAAAAAAGCCCATCTTGATGAGCCATAAGAAAATAGAGATATTGAGAAATACTTTTCTCATCCTTCATCCAAGTGGTGCTGGAGCAGTGAAACGCACAGAATTCAGGAAGTTGAAGCTGCCTCTATAGATCAACGAAAGGAATAAAAATAAGTAAGTTGAAGCAGAAATTGGTCTGGTTTTTTACCGGGAGGCATAACCTTCTACTCTGACAAATGAGCTCTGATGAACGGATCTTCAGAGGAAGGTCACGTAGAAGAGTCTATCGCATTGGGCAGATTCACAACTGTCTTCTAGGTAGACCTACACTTAACAAAAGATGGAGAGGCAAATCCATCTTCATCTGCTCTGACAGTCAAGTAGCTAGCAATGCCTGCTCATGAACATTTATCACCTCAAAAATAGTGGGGCAAGCTATCAATTAATTGAACCAGCTTGGGCGATGTAATAAGATCACACTGGTTTGGGTCTCGGAGAAAAATGGTATCCTGGGAACCAAAAAATCTGATGTTCTGGCTAGAGCTGTGGATAAGCAAACCCCTTTTATTGGTTCTCAGCCTGCAATTGGCTGCAGTTCAGCGCATGTTAAGCAACTAGTGTGCCACAGTACTACAACAACTGGTATGAGATCAGCATATGAAGCCAGTCCAAAATGTAAGTAGATGTGTTCAAGGATAGGACCTAAAAATCCTCACGCGACTGATAACAGGGTTCACTTCCTAAACAAAATTGGTTTCAAAAGCTCGGACCTTTGTGGAATAGCCTTGAAGATGATGACACTTCATTAGTAAATGTCAAACAGTTGTCAGGATCAGAAAGGCCACCCTAGGCAATTATGATCTACTTGAGCTCAATCTTATGCAATTGCTAAGTAACCTGGAGGTGGTAGGCTAAATCAACCATAGACTCATTCTAAAAATGTTGAGAGTAATAAAATGCTTCGAGGAAATTGTTGCAATTCAGGTGGCATCCTTAGGGGTTCTCGATGGGACTACTTTGGTGCATAATGTTTTGGGATGACTCGGTCTCTCAACCCCTCTCAAGCTAACCTAACCTAACATTATGCAATTGCGATGCTTTGAGAAAATGACGGGCGTGTAGCTCAGCAACAAATCACTTACTCAGCGAATAGGTAGACTAACACCGAAGTGAAATGGACCGACCTTCCCCCCTATAGATAACCTCCCTAAAATAAAAATATATATGCAAGTTCAAGAATGAAGCCTGGTGCCACTTACATATGAATGTATATCGTTGCTAAATAAATGTAATTACTAACGGTTATCCTATGTTTAGAGTTCAGGACTTTTTGACCCCTTATTACCTTTAATCTAAAAAATGCAACACCGGACAACACAAGCTATGAACTGCTGTTAAGGGTTCAGTCATGGGAAATCCTCGTTGTCCCCGGCAGCCCCTTCTATCTCGAAAATGTGTGTCACAGTTGTCTTAAAAATGGTCCAAGGTTTCTTCTACAAAATCTTCAAATTTCATCACTTTCTCCACTCAGTCCTTTCACGATTAGGTGTTTCCTATGCTTACAGTGTCTCATTTGGAATTCTTTTAAGGTTTCCAACCTTTTTTTCTTGATTTTAGACAATGCTTGGACCGTTTTTGATTAAATTAACCCCATCCCCACCCCATTAACCCCATCTTGGCTTTTAGGTTTAATAAGTCAGTTCATCGTCAGCATGCAGGACAGTATAAAAGAATGGGATGGGATGACGAACGCGTTTTTAAATGTTTAAGAGCTCGGACCGTCTTTTCTAACGATATCATCGAAGGTATTGCAAAGCCAGTCTTATGCTGGTAACAGACAAATGGGCATATAATCCGTGCACGTCCGACCAGAGAGATCATCATGTCATATTTCTGCTATTTAAAAATCGAATTGCATGGTTCCTTACCTAAAGACTTACCACTGGTCTAGAGACTCTGGACTAGGTATATGTTTTTTTTTTTTATCTACGATGTCTTTATTTCTGCACTGCTCTTTTGTGAGAGAGCACCGTGGTGTAGTAGTAAGTGCGTTGGACTATTACGCAATGCTGATCGGGTTCAATCCCACCAAAAGACCTAAACGCTTTTCACGGTGGCACTTCTATCAAATATCTGACAAGCATTTAAAGGGTATTATTTGTGATGAGAAGCCTCTCAACTCGCCGTTTGGAGTTGGCAAAAAACTCCTTTCATATAAAAATATAACACGCACACCTGCCAGAAGCAGGCCCTAGTTCACCTGGAACTGTAGCGCCACCTAAAGAAAGAAAGAAAGAGGTCCTTTTTAAACTAAGAACTCCTCAATCTGAATTGGCTCACTAAGCCTCCTTTAACTATGGGAAAACTTAATAAAATTCTAGACAAGATTTTCCCCAAAAGAAAAGGATTTTTTTTTATTTACTTTTATTTTTCCCAGGATAAGGGTTCACTCAGTTTGGTAGTAAATTGAACAAAGTCTACCTTTAAAGTCAGTAGTTGATAAGCAGTTCCGTTGCCCACACCTTTTATTGAATCTCAAACCAATTTCACAGAAACTGTCCCAAATCCTAAACCATTTCCGTCTCTGATGAGGGACACTGGGTGGAAATCCGTCACAAGAAATAAAAAGAAAGCAAACGGCCCCTCAAAAAAAGGGAATAATCCAACTTCCTGCCCAAAGGACTACAGACATCCTTGACATATCTTATACCCCCGAACCAGAAAACCTATGCAAATGAGCTAATAGCAAACTTCGATTGTGAACGAATAAGGTTATGTAGTGATATTTACATATTATTGTTTTTCTTAAG
This sequence comes from Brachyopa scutellaris, assembly GCA_949775065.1. Classification (NCBI taxonomy): domain Eukaryota; kingdom Metazoa; phylum Arthropoda; class Insecta; order Diptera; family Syrphidae; genus Brachyopa; species Brachyopa scutellaris. The sequence continues at coordinate 15,404,740 of OX459114.1, forward strand.
TTCGACACGGCGACAAATAAAATGTCAAAATGTGTGACTAGAAAGTTGATTCGAACTCACATTCACATATGTATGCAGAAACATCCATCTACGTTGAGTAGGGTTAATTTCCTAGGAGCTAGAGGAGGTAATAGAGATAAGGATGAAAAAATACTGTTCCACATACGCCCCCGAATTTGATTTTGGTTTGTACCCCTCAAACATATGGCTACGCGCTACAGGCTATCGCAATACTCATACATGTTCATACATGTTTTCTTTGGGAGAAAGTCATAATTTGCAAATCAGATAAATTTAATTTGGGGTTAGTTGAGAATATTTGACTTTTATGCTTCAATTTATTTGACAGTTGAGTGTTATAGTTTTGAACGGCACGTGTGCTGGAATTGAAATCGTGTAAATCCAGACGAAATACGTTGCAAATATGACAGTGGATCAAGTTTGAAGAAATAGTTGAAATAGTTGTTGTAGCGAGGATTGAAGGATTTCAATTTCAGTTGAACAACCTTAATGAAACATTTTTGCCAAATAAATGAGTTTCCAGATATAAAGTCTATTAATTTTTCAAATCCATATCTTCTATGTATATACACTGCTCCCTCGCTTTGCGCGACTTCTTTTTGCGCGGTTTCACCTTTGCGCGAAATGCATTTGCCTACCAAAACTCGATTTGCGCGGCATAAATACATGCTAACATTTCATTTTTCAGGAACGCAACACCCTATTTTTTTTCAGTTGTTCGTAATTGCCAGGAGAAGGTTTTTACGAAAGAAAATTTTGGGAAAACCTTCCGGAAAAGTCGGAAAATTTGAAAAATCGAAATGTATGGAATTTTGTGTGCAATTGTTCCGGAATGGCTTTTCGATTGAAAAAATATAAAATTCTCAGTGGAAAAGTCAGAAAATCCCAGAAAAACTCGGAAAATTTGAATTTTTTTTCAACGAAATTTTGCATTTTATCGGATTTGATGTAAAGGTGGAAAATTCGTTGTGAAGCTTGGAAAATTTCGGATAATTGTGAAATTCATTGTGATAAAAGACATTTTGCGTGCATTTTGGGTGGAGAAGTTAACGAGATAAATAATAGATGGCACTGTGCTGCGATCAATGCCACATCCCGATAGATGGCGTTATACGTGGACTTAGGCTGTGTGCAATTTGACAGGTATCCTTTTCGCATTGTCATCTTCTATTGAGCAAATGTGCTATTTTTCTTGCAGCAATTGATTCGAGTTTCGCGTATTATTACACTGATTCCGGATAGTCGTATATCGCGCATCACATCCGCAAACGGTACAAACATTACGATCAATTGAAATTCAATGCGATATTTAACAATTCGATCATTTTTTCAGAATATAAATTTTCTTTTGTTGTTTTTATATAAACGACTTTGTTGTTTTTTAGGAAGAGTTATTTGCTTGACTAATGCCACCTATGAGACGATTAAACCTTGGACGACGTAAACGAGACGATTTGGTGGGGCTATGATATTGCTCTCCGGAGATTTTCGTCCAACGCTTCCCATCATCCCGAAATCTACTGCTACCGATGAACTTAATGCATGCCTGAAATCGTCGTCCTTGTGGTGGCATGTCAAGAAGTTGAAATTGACCACGAACAGAGTCGCACTGCAGAACGACCCATCCGCTGCTGAATTCTCCAGACAACTGCTGGCGCTTAACAATGGCCAAATTTCTGTTGATGTTTCGACTGGATTGATATCGTTCCCGAGTTCACATCGTCGAAGGAGGAACTCATCACCAAAGTATTCTCCGGCATTGCACAAAATAATAAAAATCTCGATTGGATTAGTGAACGGACAGATAGACAGACAGGTGGACAGACATACAGCCAGACGGATAGACAGATATATAGACAAACAGACATATATGTATATAGATAGATATATAGACAAACAGACAGACAGATATACAGACAGACATTTCATATTGATTTTTGTACATTTATGAAATTTATTCATTTCGAGTATTTATTTCACCTAAAGAAAAAACTGATTTTAATTCAGCGTATAAGTTGACACAACATTTATTAATTTTGAGGCGGTACGAAGTTCGCCGGTTCAGCTAGTTGTATATAAATATGTTTGCTTTCCATGCAGCCTCAAGGATCTGTTAAAAGAAGCAAATCTGATTATTTTCGTAGATATACGGGTATGCAGGTTGATGAGACAAGAAAATATCTGAGGAAAGGCAAAGAGTTTGAAACTGTAGAAGGTGTTCAAAGATTGCCGGATACAATCTCGCGTAACTCGGTCAAATTTCAAGCAATCCAAAAACTTATCAAATTACAAAAAGCGACATTAAGTTTCCTCTTAAATACAAAGCTACAATTTGAATAAACTTCACAATCATATATTAGGACTGGAACGGTCCGAGTTTTAGCTAAGGTAGCCCAGAATGTATCACCCTATTGGAAGACGGATGATCACTTTTGCAAATGGCGGCAACTTTCAATTTTGTTTTGATATTTTTGAGGTAAACAGATTCAAGATACACGCCATACTCATCATGATCGCGAAATACTCGTGACTAATTTTCTACGGAATAGTTCCTCAGTGATTTTGGCGAAGACCGTCCTTCGCCAACTAATCAAACACTAAGGCGTTTATCCTCGTGCCTCGAAGCGTATGGGACAACACGTGACAGAAGAGGAAGTGCTTGTGCAATTTGTTCCTTTTTTTTCATGCCAACTTGTTAATATATTACTTAAGCATATTATCTGATTGATCCTGCTTAATTCACTGCAACCAATGCGTCGGTTGATTCTTCAAAAGTGGAAGCTTTTGTGAAGCACTTGCAGTACCATATTGGGTGTTTGATAACTGGTGTATTTGCTTTCCTTTTTTTTAATTTTCTGTGTGAACTTATAAAATAAATTAGATTAGAATTTGTTGATAGTGGTAAGTAGAAAAATTGTAATGCAAAATTTTTAAGTAATTTGAAGTTTTATGTAGATTTAAAAGCTCTCAAAAATAAGGCCTTTTGAGACCAAAAAATAATTTTACTTTTCTGTTTCATAAAGGAAAAGTTTGGTTTTCCCGCCTTTTCCGGTTATATAAAATAGCTTAAAATTTACCTTAATAGTTGCTTATTCAGGAATCACCATAAACAGTTGCGAAAGTTTGCGATGTTGCAAGATATCGTCAAGTAAAGTTTGTATGTAAAATACATTATAAGCGATGAGACATTTTTTTTTTCATTTATAATTTATTTAAAACAAATTAAATTTTTTTCTCTTTATTTTTTCTTATCTTTTTCTTATTTTTCATATTTTTTTTTTATTTTTTTTGGATTTTTTTGTAATTTTTCTAATATAGTAAAATTTTACAAAATTACGTGTTAATTTACTAGAAAATATATTTTTCACTTGTTTTCTGATAAACTTAAACAATAATTAACTATCAAAAACAAAAAAATAATTTTGGCCATGTTTTTTTGGAAAATCCGCCTATGTTCGCTGTGACTGAAGATGTCGCGAATGAGCCGTCAACATCGAACAGATGACGTGCCACGCAATTGGTCGAGCTTTTATTGCTGCAAATTGATGAATGTGAACTGGAAGACATGTGATTCCAACAGGACAGTACAACCGCACACACAGCTCCCGCGACAATAGACAGATTTAAGGATACGTTTCCGGGTCCATTAATGTCTCGTTTTGGTGATTTGGACTGGCCGGCAAGATTGCCCGATCCTCTATTCCACCAATATGTCAAATGATATTGTTTTTTAATTCTTGAATTGTTACTGTCTTATTAGCATAGACTTTACTGTTGAGATAACTCCAAGGCATGCAGATCAATGATGCCAAATCTCATGATCTCGGTGGCCAATTGAAATCGCTATTTCGCGAGATAATACATTCGTGGAACTTCGTGTGCAATAAAGTTATTACTACATTGTCTGTGTGGCATGTGGCACCGTCTTGTGGGAACCACATTTCGTCCACATCCATATCATCGAATTTAGGCCATAAAAAATGGTTCCTGCGAAGTTAAACTCCTGCGCACGATGATGAGTTGATGAGCTTGGGCTCACGGTTAGACGTACGAACACGCACTGATGATTTCACATCTGCTACTGATTAAGTTTCTTGCTTATAGGATTCGAGTATCTATCCATGACAGATGACAATACAAAACTTTTATGGTGAAATACCCTTTGTATGCTAAAAATTAAATTCTCGCGGCAGATTCCATTCATAGTCCAACTTCTATCCAGATTTGTCCTGTTAAGAGTCATAAAAAGCGATTTGTTGAATATTGGTTCTAGGCACTTGTGAAGATGGTATTTTCTCCTTAAGATAGTCTACACCTCTTTACCCTCTTAGGGTTGGAATTTCATATACCCATACGAATTCTACTCCATTCACTTCCGTTTGTACAAACAAGTATTTGTGTATCGAGGGACAGTACGTGGTCTTTCGGATTCAGAAGTGTTTTAGACCCCATTTTTTGGCGAAAGTCTTTTTATACAAGACCGTGTTATTTACTTACTTACTAAGGTGGTGCTACAGTCTGGGCTGGACCAAGGGCTCAACCAACAACCTCTTCCAGTTAGCCCGGTCCTTAGCTAACGGCCTCCAGTTGCGCACTTCATGATGGTTGAGGTCTTATTCTACTTGTGTGCGCCACCTTAGGCGAGGTCATCCTCTGTTAGAATCGAATATTCTCCGGAGCGGGAGCGTTGATGTCCATATGCTCTATATGTCCTAGACATGTCTCCTTAGTCTCCTTTGTCGATCGAGAAAGGACTTTATTACTCAATTGCCTTCTTAGCCCAAAGAAACAGCGGTAGGCAAGAGTAATCTCACGTTTGATTTCCGACGAGATATCATTTTTTGATGTTATGGCAGAGCCGAGGTAGTAGACAAAGTCCTTTACTACTTCGAAGTTGTAGCTGTCTATTGTGAAGTTCTGTCCATTGCGTCTATGTTGGGTGTCCGTTTTTGTTGACAGCATATATTTTGTTTTGCCCTCGTTTACCGATAAACCTTTTTTAAGCGCTTCCATTTCTATATTCGCGAACCACGTGCTGTGTTCTGATGTCAATATCGTCGGCGTATGCAAGTATGTAGTTGAACCGACTTTTGACTAAAACTTCACACCCAACAGTCATTTGCAACATCAGCTAAATAGTGCCCATTTTATAACAGAAAAAACACTATAAGACTTCTTCGAAAAAAAATCACATAAGCCTCAAAAACACACGCCAACTGCCACTTAAAAAACAAGTAGAATATTCAATTCACCGGGAAAGAAAGGTAAGAAAAAAATGTAAATCTCAAGTACCGTCCACTAACCGAACCGTAAAAACTTTTTCTTTCCAGTTAACCTAAGTACCTGCCATAAGCCAACACAGCTTTCCTTTACTTATCCTGATTGAAACCACAATTGAATGTCGGTAGTCCGAAATGGGAGAAACCAAATACCCAACACCCGACACCATTAACTGTGAACTCAGCCAGAAGAGAAAATACGAACGGTATTAAATAGTTCGTAGCCATATTTTGATTTGAAATTCTGACGACACGATTGTGGTTCAAAAAAACTTCTTTACCCTAAAAAGAAACACCGTCATCCTCATCACACACCGGTCCACCGGTTCAGTGTGTTACTTTGCAAAATTAAACACTCCTCTCGTCCTTGGAAAAAAAAACATCCTTATCTATCGAAGCATTTTAGGTAAATTCAGTTCTGACACAGAGGGTCGGTCATATGAACCGAACCCAAGGTAACCCGGACCCGGGCATCTTCTAACCGATTAATTGTGCCTCACCTGCCGAATGCTTACCAAGAAGGACTCTTACCGTTCAAAAAAAAAAAAAGGATGTTTCTTGGTAAAATTGAATAAAGTTTTTTCTTTCATTTTTCACCTGGCTACCAGTCGAAGTGTCCCTCAACGGGTGGGGGTGAAGTTTCTTAACTTTATTTGATGCTTCGACGCCTACATAATATAATTTTATTTTTTTATTTAGTGTAATTTTTTGTAAACACTTTCAATAGCCTACCTTGGTTTAGGGAGGGTCGGTGTTTTTTTTTTGTTTAAGCCAATTTGCAAATGGTCGACTGTCTGCGGTATGGTTTCATCCTTTTCTTCTTTCTTTTGAGTTGCGAAGGACTTGCACACACACACACACATACATTCAGACAAATTGCTTGTGTCGACTATAATGTTGTTATGCTTTGGCGGCAATTTATGCTGAGTTCATCAGACGATGACGGAGGCTTTTTTATTGCAGGTCAGGACATTGTCAATATTCTTTTTCGTCATGTCATGGGTTTAGGTTTGAAGGCTTTCGTATATGGAGCATAGCATTTTATGACAGCTCAACACAGAATGACGGATTTAGGTTTGGGTTGTTTTCTTATTTTTTTCGAATTAACGTAATGGGAATATTTTTTTGCGGGAATTCGATCTATGGTGGCGTTATGGAATTATGCGTACGTGATTGGTTTTGACACCACATTAGATCGATTGAAGAACCCTTTTAAATGTTAACAAGATAAGGGGATGTGACCTTCAGTCGAATAAGGGGTATATCTATGTATGCATCTAAAGCGGGTTAGAAAGTGTAAACGACTTCGAAGAAAATGAAAAGAAATAAAAAACAGGCTTTTAATGGTTTTAAGGTATGAGGCTTTAAGCTGTGAATGGAAGCAATTTGTAATGAGTTCGGCTTGTCCTGGAGCTTTTTTAATATTCTCAGCGGTCCAACGCTCAGTAACATGGAGCTAGGGCTTTAAGTAAACACTCGCAGTAAAAAAGAAGAGACTTAGTGCTTGTCAGCTTGGTATCTGGAATGTCTAAGCGCATATCAAAAACTGTCTAATATTCCTTCGACTATTATACCTTTAAGTAAAAAGCTCTTTGGTGCATAATTCGAGTGTGTATGGATTTCTTGAGGTGGTGGAACATCTAAATTAGTGCTTCCAGCCATGGTAAGGTATTTGGGACCCGACTTTGAAATTTAAATATCCGGCAGTTGGACAGTTGCTTTGTAAATGACTCCCGGCTTCTTAAAGCGTTTTACCGGGCTTAGATAAACACCTAGACTTAAGTCACAAGACTGCCTTCAATGCATTCAAAAACGAATAATGGAGCACTTCGTCTGTAATATGTAGTGGCGAGCAGTGATTCTAAGATGTGAGCTCCGAAAGACAATCGAATGACGGTTACAATATAATTCACCGGAACTGAAAATCCACTGGTTTTATCGGCGTTTTCCCTTGACTTAGGTATTTATTTTTCATAACCACTCAGTGAAATAGCTACGTCAAAGCACAATATAATATAGTATAGTTTTGTAGTCCCGTCCATTTTATTAGGAAAACGTGATAGGTACCTGAGTATATCGAGAAGAGCTGATAAAAGCTTTAAGCGATTCGGTCTTTTTAGAGTTGATTGCTAAAAGCTATATTGGTGTAGGTTAGTTTAGGTCATCTAAGTCATTTTCTGGTGATAAAAGTTCCGCTTTTATAATAATAGTAATAATATTTGGCTTCAGCAGTCCTAGGTAGAACCAAGCCTAGCTTTCCGCAACCATTTGTGTGTGCGCGTTATATTTTCGCACGAATGGAAGGGACGTAAAGTTTTTTGCCGACTCCGAATGGCGAGTTAAGAAGCTCCTCGTGACAAAAATGATATTCTTTGATTGCTTGTCAGACATTCGAATGAGGTGGCACCGTGAAAACTTTTTTAGGCGTTGAACCCGGGCTGGAATTGAACCCGGGCAGAATTGCATATTAGTTCAACGCACTCACCATTACACCACGTTGCTTTTACCGTTTTAATTTTCACTCTTTAAGACGTTGTGCGAGTGTGTATCGATATCGATCCATATTCAATAACCCCGTAGTTTTTTTTACTTATCAAAAGTCATCGCAACACAATAGTTGAATCTTGGAAGTTCAACAATGCAGCGAAATTTAAAACGACACCTCTTGTTGGATGGTCCTATATGTACATACATATACATACATATTTCAACCATCAACCTGTTGCGTAGGTATTTCAAATTAACCAAAAAAAAAATTCACACTTTGAGCACACATTATTAACCATAAAATTGCAATTATTCCAACTTTTATGGACGGTACTATTTCCCCCTATCGTGTAGTCTGTAGTAGATGTAACGCGAAAAAATGTACCGTTATGTTTTGGGTATGTTGACACATGCTCATTTTAGTCTGGGAAGTGTTTTTTTGTGGTTGGACATAGAAATAGCACACATTGAGACATTAACAATTATTTAACGTATTTTTGTACAATTTATTTTAAACATTGTTTTGTAAGACAAACTAGTGTAAAAATAAGGAGAGGTGTGCATTGTACTCCAGAAAAAAAATAGTTATACACGACCTATACAGAAATGGGAAAAAGACTGCTGAAATAGCTGAAATAATGAAGTGCTCTAGGAAATTGGTATATAACGCAATTCAGCTTATACAAGAAAACCCAGCTTATTCAAATAAAAATAAGATCACGACCCGAAACCAGGAAAATCGACTTCTTCCACTGATAAAGCCATTGTCCGCAAATGCAAGAAAGATCTCAAGTCATCTCGGCAAATATCCAATGAAATTAACGAAGAATTTGATGTTAATATATCGATCCGATTAGTTAGAAGAAGATTAAACCACTCCAATCAAAAAAGAATATAAGACAACATTTAACCTTTGCAAGAGCTCAGTGAGGTAAGGATCTACAATTTTGGAAGAAAAGTTGTGTGGAGCGACGAATCCAAGATAAATAGAATGGGCCAGATGGCAGAACGATTATTCATCGTCCAAGAGGCCAAGCTTTAAATTCCAGATACACCCAAAAAACTGTTAAGCACGGTGAGGGTAATCTAATGGTCTAGGGTGCGTTTTCTCGGCACGGAGTGGGACCTATTACGAAAATAAATGGCAAAATGGACAGGTTCCAGTATCTCAATATCTTGAAAAATACTATACAGTCCTATACTTTTGAGTTTTTTGAGTCCATTAAATTGGATTTTTATGCATGATAATGATCCGAAGCATAAGGCCAAATTAGCAAAGGAGTGGTTTTCCAGTATAAAGTCCGGATCTTAACCCTACAGAAAATTCGTGGAATGATGTTAAGGTAAAGATTGGGCAAACAAATTAAAAAAATAACGACGAGCTCTGGAGTGGCATAAAGGAAGCTTGGCATTCGATCCCAAAGGAAAGATGTCAGAAGCTTGTTGAGAGTATGGGACGGAGGTGTCAGGCGGTAATAGATAATTCTGTCTGCAGAACAAAGTACTGAATAGGTAAAATAAAAAAAAAACAACATTTTAAATACATTTTTAAATATATCAAAGTCTAATTTTCAGAAAACGAATCTTGTGCTATTTCTATGACCAGGACCATTTTGTACTTCTTCTTTGCATTTCTTTCTGAATTCATTTTTATGTTCTTAAATACAATTTTTTTAAGTTACTATTTATCAAGTTTTCAAATAACATTAAATTCATCAATTTTTTTTTTTTTAAATGTATTAAAATCTTGTATTCAATCTGGAAACTGGGTTTGTGCTATTTATGTGTTCACGGCTGTAGGTTTGACGAACTGTCAAATTCCGTCTGACAAAACATACAATTTCATTTGACGACAGACATAGTACTACCTCGGTAATTGAAGCTTACAATCTACTGAAATGGAATCGACACGTCTTTATCGTCAAAATTTTTTCTCCTAATATTTCTTAGGAAATAATTTTAACTCTATGACAGCAGAAGCATTCAGCAAAGAAGCGACGGAAAAATTCGAATTACAGAGTACCAATTTTTGTAAGTGTTCGAATTACAAAATACGTAATGTAAAAAAAATAGGTGTTCGAATTAGTGGAGCGTTCGAATTAGAGAGTACCTGCTCTATTTCATCTCCTATAGGACATAATTTTCTATCAAAAATAACAAAAATTGTCTTTAACTCACCCTGTAGACGAAAGATGAAACACCACGAACGATTGGATTAATTTCCACTCATTAAAGTTAGACTACGAGTTGATTAAGGATTTCATTGAGTTAGGAGGCCATTACCTTGTACAGGTCTAATTTTTCAAATTGTTCTCATAGCGTGTCACCTTCATTAAGCAATTGTAATAATAAAGAACCTTTCATGAAAATTAAATTACACTTTCATGTGGGGGTGCAATCAAGGGTTTCAATGCCAAACAATTTTCACCCTCCCACCCCTCCCAGCCAACTTTATCGACTCGTATATCAGTTCGAAGAAACAACCAAATTAAATCACAATAAACACATCAAAGTGGAAAACAATACCTGATTTTCCAGCCCGCAATATTGGCACAATATTGAATTCTCTTTTACCGTTAGATGTTGGCACGCAAATATGTATGTAACCCTGTCCGCCCTTCAAATGTTCGAGTACTCGTATTCATTTCGTTTTTCTTTTTTTTACATTTTTATCCAATCATTTCGCAATTTGCCCAAAACAAATAAATTTCCAGCCAAGCATTCATCACCCGTGATCACCAAATCTGCTTTACATATTCAGCAACCCCTGAAAAAAGCAAGATTTTCAATCAAACTTCCAAATGTTTTCAAATTCAGGTCGTTCCTTCAAAAAGAACCAACAGAAAAAAAAAGAAACAAAATCATCATCACCATTGCTGCCGCGCTACCAGCAACTTTGTGCGTTTTTTTTTGCTCCTTTTTTTCGGGGGGGAAATCTAAACACACATCGCCTGCTGCTTGCTGTATCCAAATTCAAATGTCAACAACAAGAGAACGGAGGCAACAAATAAATTTAAATTCAAAAGAACTTCGACATTTTGGTACCAAATCGCTGAATACCTCTATTCAGCGTTTGCCATTGTTAGAAATGAATTTCTGGCAACGATGTCAAAAAAAAAAAAAAAAAAATCAAATGCATGTGTGTATGTGTATGTAGGTACATTGATTTTGAAACGATTTCGTAACGAGTAATACTTTGTCAGTCACACGCTCTGGGGGTTAGCCACCGAATGGGTGGCATAACCAAAGAAATAGCAAAAAAAAGCACAACCCCTGTTAGCTGCCATTTACCCTTAGCTGAGCAGCACAACACTCTCGCTGACTCACTGGAATTTTCAGTTTCCACTTGCGCTTCCATTTTCTTCATCTTTTTTTTTTTGTTCTCTTCGAAGCTTGTTTTTTGACGATGGAATGGAATTTCTATACCATCATCCGTCAAATTTTGCCATCCTCCAATTTGTCTAGAAAGAGCGAAACCACCCTCGCCGGCGGCGCGGGTGAATCGGTTGCACCTAGTTTATACAAAGCAACATCTGTTTGGGAAAATTTTGTGTCCCGGTGAAAAATGTTGAAAATGTATTTCATTTCAATTTTTTATTTTTTTTTTTTAAATAAATTTGAATTTTTTTTTTGGCGTTGTGTATCGAAGAATAGTTGAATGAGTATAATAGTGAAGGGGTAGAAGGAGTGTGGAACTAAAGAGTAAGTGACAGGTGATACGTAGGTGGAATCGTATTTCATTAATTTTCAAAATATCAACGCTGTCGGTGAAGGGGTTGTGGTGGAAATGTATAAATGTTCAGTACTCGTGAATCCAACACCCAACATCGTTTCTAATGTATAAATCAAAACTACCCTATGGCAGTTACCCCCTGCAGTGCCGTGTTGAAGCTTTCCTCGGAGTTTGAGTCGTTATAACTAAAATTCGTTGTGGAGCTTGTTATGAATACGTTTGTTAGATCATTAAAAATATTTCCATTTCAATTTGTTTGCCTGTTGGAATTCCAGGAAAATGGGAATTCAGAAAGATGGAAATTCGGTTTGAAACTTATTACTGTAAAACAGCCGCGATTCATCGATATCGACGGATACCAAAGGTGTATATTCCCAAGGAATACTTTAAATAAACTTTGCAAGGTAGGTATCGGCACTGGAAGATTCCTGGCTGTTCTGAGTTTTATAATATTATGGTCCAGATATTTTCGATGGACTTTAGAACTGAGCTGTATAAGGGCCAATCTAACAGGTTGATATAATTTTCGGCGAAGTACCTTTCGAACTTTAAATAAAAAAAATAGTAATAATATAAATAAACAAGTAATGTATTAAAAAGATATTATTTACTTGAATATTATATTAAATATTATATTATTATACGAGGGCAAATCAAAGTATGTGTATGACTTCGACGAATTTTGTGGTCGCCGAGGCCGTGGTGGTTGGTGAGTTGAATGCATGCTGCCCGGGTTCAATCCCAGCAAAAACACATAAAAGTTTTTTCACGGTGCCACCTCCTTCGAATGTCTGACAGGCAATCAAAGAGTAGAATTTGTAATGAGAAGCTTCTCAACTCGCCGTTCGGAGGCGGCAAAAAACTGTAGGTCCCTTCAATTTCGTGGAAAAAATAACACGCACGCACAAATGGTTGCGAGAAGCTAGTCTTGGTTCTGTATAGGACTGCTGACGCCGTATATTTATTTTATTTTATTGATATAACACGGAGAAAAAGAAGTTGTTGAAATTACCGAAAACGACAGTCAAATCAACGTTTTCCGGCTTTGATTTTCAGCTAATAGCAAAAAATGTTGAATTTACGATTTTGCTTAATTGTTGAATCAACTACTAATCTGTTGAATTTAACGCGTAAAGTGCATTCGAAAATAACAATAATAATAGTTATATCAACATAATTATATATCAGTAAAATAAACTATTCATTGTACTCAAAATCAACAACCAGTTTGTTGAACTTGATTTGATTATTTGACTTTTTCAAATTACCAATCTTTGCTCATAAGCATGCTTTGGTGAAGGCCACTCTTTAAGAATTTGAGCAACATTTGAACTCAAAGCTGGACTTATTTCCTTTCTTCTTTGCTCATAATGTTTTTTGTTTTTAAAGTTGTATTACCTAATTCTTCAGACTTTCTTTTGTAGCTTTTGTTTTTTTCTTGAAATTAGACCTTTCTCTCAACTTTCTTATTGCATTTTGATACTTGTTATATAAAGCTCCCCTTGGCTGAGAAGTCTCAGATCTTTCCATAAAATATGATGCCTTATTTTCATTTGGAAAAAGTCTTCAGTGCTGCAGCTGATATACAACCTACATTTGTGACATACACTTTTGCAGTATACCGATGATATTTAAATAAAGCATTTATAAAGATTATTTACATACGTGTTAATTCATTGTATTGCAATGGTTTTTCAAAAAATTATAAGTATTTCACCAGACACTGAACACTTAATAAATTTTTATTTTTCACTTTGTATCTAAACAACACGCCCGAACTCTTTAGCGCTTCAAAACGTAATGCGTGTAAAGGCATACACAAATGGTAACCTAACGGTGAAAGGATAAGAATCTTACAGACACTTCGGTAGTAACAACTGACATATCTGTACATTTTTCGGATTCAACCACTGGCACAAGCCAAAATCGGTAAAACCAACAAATTTCTTGTATGTTATAGGAATAGTCCTGCACAAATGTAACTGAAATCACAGTAAGATCAACTAAAAAACTAGTTAAAATTTCGTTTTGGCGGAGAACGTATTTCGATAAAAGCAACAGATTCTCCGTTGATTTTACCGAGCCAATTATTACTGAAAAATATTCCAAATCAACCAATTCTTCGGCTAAATTTACTTGAAAAACGGCGATTACAACAGATTTTGCTGTTGATACATATTTTTGGAAGTACATTCTTACCGATTTGCTTTGGACAACTTCGAGTTGTTGAATTTACAATTTTTTTTCTCTCCGTGAAAGTTTTATTCAATTAAAATAAAACAAGTAACAAATAAAAAAGTAATATAAATTAGTTCATGAGAAGGAGTGATCTAATGAACGGAAATCATGTTTTCAGAATTTTTTTTAAATGCAAAATAGTTGGTCTATATGTCAAAATTTTAATTTTACCACTGTGTGACGTCACCTTTGCTGTTGATTACTGCTGCTATTCGTCGTTGTATATTATCTACTAATTTTTGACAATCTTCAGCAGTAAAGTATTGCCAAATTTTAGTAATTTTATTTCTTAGATCCTGAAGAGTCCTGGCTGGTTCTTTTTGTAGTTTCTGCTTCATTTTGTGCCAAACAGTCTCGATAGGTGAAAGTCAGGGCCATTCCATTACAGGAATGGCTTCAGCGGATAACCATCCCATCGTGGACCTAGCTGTATGACATGAAACGCCAACTTGCTGAAAAACATAGTTTCCTTCACTTGATTGAAGTCGTGGTATTGATGGAAGAAGTTGCTCTTGCAGAATATCTTGGTACCTACTTCGCAGCTTTAACCGAACCGTCAACGAAACATCAACAAGTTTCCAACACCTCGTCCAGACATGCATTCCCATACTATGAGAGATGCTGGGAACTTGACAGTTCGTTTCAAGCAATCTTTATGAAATGCTTCTTTAGAAGTCCGAATTGCACGTTTGCGTTCATCGTCAACGCAAACCTCAAACCTGGACTCATCCACCCAAATAATGGTCCGCCATTGACTTACTGTCCAGTTTTTCATTGTTTCGCCTACTCAAGCCGTCTTTTCTTATGTTTAGGCGTCAAAAGTGGCTTTTCCTTCGCCTGAGTTTTAAATGCAAGAAGTTATTTTGAAACACTGATGACCGTGGCAAATTCAAATTTTTGGCAATTTTATAGCTAGATAACCCCGTTTGGAAAGCCTTAATAATCGGTCCCTGAGATCTCGCGATAATGCAACACCACGCGCCATGGTTGCATAAAAACTGTAACCAACTTGCATAAGTAAAATGCTAATGCAAGAATAAAAATGCTCTCTCAGGTTTTTCGTAACAGTTTACAAGATCACTATTAAAATAGTACTAGACCAACTATTTTGCAGAGTAGACCAGCTATTATGATCTTATTCTATCTCAGGTAAACTGTAAATGCTGTTGAATGTTTTTTTTTTGTTTTTTTTTTCTTTTGCTTCCAATTACTATTTTTATATCGTTTTTCAAATAAATAACTACTACAAACCAATTAAGGTGTTATTGTGAATGGCCCGCTATTTCGGTAGCTGTCACTTTTGAAGCTTTTATTCTTTGACATTTGGCAAGTAGAAACTACGCCATTACTAAAAATGGAACGATACACGCTTCAACAACGCATTGAAATTATTAAAATTCACTACAAAAATGGTGAAAATCTTGCAGTCACAGTTCGCAAAACTGAAGCATTTTTTGGTCGTCGTGAAGCACCTTGTCGGACCGCAATACAGAAATTGGTGGAAAAATTCGAGCTGTTGGGACAAGTTAGTGATGTGAAGAATAAAACTCGTGCACGTCGCTCAAGAACAACTGAGAATATTGCTGCTGTAGCCCAAAGTGTTGAAGAAAACCCAGGTTTGTCCATTCCTCGTCGTTCTTTGGTATTGGGCATTCCACAAACGTCATTACACCGTATTTTGCATAAAGACTTGGGTCTTAAGGCTTATAAAGTTCAGATTACACAAGAACTCAAGCCGGCCGATCATCAACAACGTCGTGTCTTTGCTGATTGGGTCCTTGAAATGCATGAAAATGATCCGGAATTCCATCGAAAAATCATCTTGACTGATGAGACCCATTTCCACCTCGGTGGCTACATCAACAAGCAAAATTGTCGCATCTGGGGCTCGAAAAACCCAAGAGTTATTGTTGAGAAGCCTCTCCATCCTCAACGTGTGACTGTTTGGTGCGGTTTATGGTCCGGCGGGGTCATTGGACCTTACTTTTTCGAAAATGAGGTTGGATCAACAGTTAAGGTGAATGGATTGCGCTATCGAGAGATGATTAATGATTTTTTATGGTCGGAGTTGGATGGTATTGATCTGGACAACGTTTACTTTCAACAAGACGGCGCTACGTGCCACACAAGCAACGAAACCATTGATCTTTTACGGGAAAAGTTTCCGGACCGTGTTATCTCTCGAAGAGGTGATCACAATTGGCCACCGAGATCTTGTGATTTAACACCTTGCGACTTCTTCCTTTGGGGCCACGTGAAAGATAAGGTCTACGCCAACAGCCCAGCGTCGATTCAAGACCTCAAAGATAAAATTCGTGAGGCTATCGAGGACACAGGGCAGCCACTTTGTGATTTGGTTATGGAAAATTTCATGAAAAGGATATGGTCCTGTATGCGTGCTCGTGGTGGCCATTTGGCTGATGTTGTTTTTCATTATTAACGGCATACCTTCCTCTTTATTATGAAATAAACATCCGATCATTTATCTCAAAAACTGGCATTTTTCTTTGAATACCAAAATAACAGCTCTTATTGGAAAACCCTTTATTTTGCATTTGAGTCGTACTATCAGGACCGCGAGATATTAAATAACCGTCGAATAAGGTTGGAAGGAGGACAAGCGCTTTTGCTAGCATTTATTTAATTTTAATTAGAAGACAGATAGCCTCCAGCCAAGTGAAGAACTCGCAGTGCTCCATATGTTTTCTCCACGACACGAGATATGTAAGAGTTCACTTCACGTACCACGTCGGAGTTTGGTTGATACTTACTCCCAAATTGCTTATTGTCTTACAGTATTCGAGTCTGGAGTCAGTCAGACTTGTGGCAGGAAATCTGCCCTCTGAACGGGTGCGCTGAAAGTCCTGCTTTTATAAACTGTGCATGGAACTCCTAAAAAAATATTCGTGGGTTTTCTTGGTCCAGATCATTCAGAAAAAATGAAATCATAAAATTGAATCATAAGCAACGACACAAATTATAATAACTCTTCAAATCAACGACTTCTTCATTAACTGAATCGATTCGGGTGCCCAAAGTTAATCTACAGGTCCTTTCTAGAACATAAGATTCGGATCAGTGCATACATGATGGGTTCCATCATCAGGTAAGGTACCGCCTCATTTGATCCTAATGGCATGTCTAGCATCTGGCTGCAAGACTCCTAGCAGGATTTTCATTCGCAGCCCATTAGAGAGGTCCTTTTGTCCCTTGTAACTGTATGGCTAATTCAGATCCAATTTATACAAAACCAAAATGTGAAAATTTTCATAAATTTTTCCCCGAAACGTTGGTTGCCATCATTTAATCAATTAAAAAAATTTAAAAAATAAAATTTAATAAAACTTACACCCACACACAGAAAAAAAAAACTTTCACAAAAAAAAAAACAATTAGGTCGTCAGCGTATGCTTGGTTTGCTGCTGAATAATGTGTAGGTATGCACTCTGGAATAACAACAAAAGAAAAAAAAAACTTTTAATTAATTTTTTTCCCTCCCAACAGAGCGAGCACAAAACAAAAAGTGCACAGCGAATAAAACAATAAATAATTTCAAAACTCCACAAACCATCACGGTTTGGAGCACACTTGCACCAGTGCAAAGGATTAACGGTTAAGAGGAGGATTTAAAAAAATAAACAAATTACCTAAGCCTACGTGCACATGGAGGGGGGTGGGAAAAAATTGCATGCGCGCACTTTAGGGGTGCAAAAAAAAACAAAAAAAAATACAAACGAACATTTTGTTGCAATTTTAGAAACTATTTCGCTCCGCGTAACCGGAATTTAAATAAATATAAGCTCTTGATTGGCATCCAAACAAGCACACACACGCACACCGATGTGATTTCACATATGTATGTAGGTGTTTTTGCCTTTTAGTTATTTAAATTATTTATTTTTAGAGGTAAAGAGAGCGAAAGTGAGTGCTTTGCTCACGCGGGCATGAATGACAGGTGAATAATTGCTAAGGGAGTTTAAAACAAAACACACATCAGTGGTTTTGTGTTGATTTAGAAACGAGTGCTGTTTCATTAAAACTTATTTGTTTAATCAACCGCTGCTGATAATGGAGTGGCCAGTTATTTATTTAACAATTAGCAAGTCAAATATTTAGCGAAGGGTTGCGATTGTCAAGTAGAGATGGCGTGGAAACAAATAGTAATTGGTGTTCCTCAAGGCTATGCTTTTGGGCCGATATTCTTTGTTGGCCTCGGGGTAATGACGAAGTTTGGGGATTAATAAATCACTACTGTACCAGTGCGAGGAATCTCGCATGAAGAAACCCTGTACCCGTAGGTATAGGTCAGGGGTGGCCAAACTTTCAAGCTATCTGTTCGACTTTTCGCTGAAATTGATCACGCGTACCTACTTACCCATTATTTTTACTTGGAAGTAAATACATAAACATAAATATGTACACATAAGAAGGTCCCTAGCCAGAATTGATACGCCATATTACTTGCGATCCTGCTACTTTAATTATAGAAGGTTAAGGGATGAAACCGAAGAAGGAGAAAATTACTATAAAGTCTCCGCGGGAGTACCACAATGATCAGTACTGGGGGCCATGCTTTGGACTATCATGTACGACGGAGTTCTGCAATTGACACTGCCAGATCAAAGACGGAAGCCATCCTAAACGCGGAAAATGTGGAATACGTGGACATAAGGTTAGGAAGTCAAACTATCAGATCGAAAGATTCTGTAAAATACGAAGGAGTAATATTCGACAATAGACTTCGCTTTAAGCCTCACATCGGCTATTTGGGCGAAAGGGCGTCAAAGCTTCAGGCAGCGATTTCTGGAATACTGCCAAACATCGCAGGATATGCTGAAAGAAACATCAAATCCAAAATAGCAAGCTGACTCCTGTTATTCGTAGCCCCTAGCAACAAAGGAAAAAAGGAGAAAGTTATTGTTGACATATCGACTAAGCGCACTAAGGGTAATCACTGGCTTCAGAACGATTTCGGACAAAGCACCCCTTATCTTTGCAGTTGGCCCCAATGATATCCTTGCGGACGAGATGCAAAGAGTCTAAAATAGGAGAACCTCTAGTAACCAAGAAGCGACCAAGTAAGAGAAAGAGTAACTTCAGTGACCAGGTGTCAAACTCGTTGGGACATGACTACGAAGGGCAGATGGACCTACAGATTGATCCGGACCATAGGCGTTTGATCAAACCAAAGGCACGGAAACTGTAACTACCACCTTACGCAGTTCCTATTTGGTCACGGTGGGCATCGGAAATACCTACACCGTTTTGGACACGATAGCTCACCTTTTTCCCAAACTGCCCAAAATAGGAAGAAGACAGAGAGCACGCTGTATTTCATTGCATACGCTTTCTGGGTTGGGGTGCAGTGCGGTTTTGTTCCTTTTTTTAAGAATGATATTCATGCATTGCGTATTTGCTATAATGTATTAATTTATAGCATATGCGTCGGGGTCGACTGTAAATGCCTTCGCGTTCGACCAGTTGACCCTGGTCTACGGTTTGGCCACCCATGGTATAGGACAGGTAATGGTTTTTTTTAGAAATAACTTTGTTCATTTATGCACTTTTTCAAAGTTGTTGGTACTGTTAAGTTCAGTTGATAAGCTTTTGATCAGTGTAAGAATCATTGAAATTGATGCAGAAATAAACTCTCAGGAGGAATCACAAGATTTTGCGCTTGCGATTTAATTATATAGATAGATAGATATATTCTCAACTGTGAATATTAAAACAATGCATTCATTTAATCGAACACAGAATGCAGGTGCTGCGTTCTTGTTTCCTTTAAAAGCTCCTTTCGGGTGAATAAACACCTGTGTGTCAGGCGGTCTTATAAATATGAAATTATTTTAAAAAGGGAAGAAAAAAAACAGACAAAGACAAAAAGGAAAACAGGATATTATGCAATCTCGTTGTCACACATTTTTCCAGTCTAATAAATGTCCTTTCCCTCTTTTGCTGGTATCATTTTGATGGTGACCCACCTTTCTCTAGATAAAAATACGGATACAAGCAAAAAGAGAGAGAAAAATCAAGTAATTAAAAGAAATCGTTTAAAATTGCCCGGCGAGAAGGAGTTGCACTCACAAAAGGATCCGAGGAAAGGTCGCCAAAAAGGGTCAATTCAATTGGTGACCCGGGCACGAACAAAATAGGGGCGCTAATATTATTTTCCCACTTTAAAAATTTATTTAACCAGTAAATGGGGGCAAAGCAAATCTTAGCACAGGACGACGAAGACTAAGGGAATTGATTAAGAAATAAAAGAAAATGTCCTGTTTCTTCTCCTTTTCTCTCGTCGTTATGGACTTGAAGGTGTAAAAGGTGACACCTTTCCATTTTGCAAGTCTTAACATCAAGTCACAATGAAAAGTAGTGAATTTATCATTGAAATTGAGGTCGAAGGAGATAGGTAACCTTAATCAGGATTATTTTATTTATTTTTTGCTTGACTTTCAGCGGGGGGTACAAGGACACACGGGTAAAGATAAGGATAACGAGGCTATTAATAAATGAATATGTTTTATGTGTATCCATATTTAGGATTCTATTTTGGTAAATTTTTGTTGTTGTTCTTGTCAGCTGCAGGTTATATTCTCATTTTAGCAAGTCATTGAACGTCTTGCGGCTGTCCATCAACTTTGGACGACTCCTTGATGGTCAAGGATTATTTATAGAATGTTGTTGTGGTCTACTTTTGCTGAAGTGCGTAGGTACATACTTACTGAGAATTATTTTGGGCGATTTTGTGGTAGGACGATGATCTAAATTACAGGAATTAAGCCATGAAATGGTACGGTTTGATGATGAATAATAAAAAGCTGGAAATTGGAATAAGCTAATTTTTTTTCTTTAATGATAGTGTATGTATTTTGACAGTAAAGAGGATAAGAAGAATCTGGTTACGTCAGGATAACTGAATGATTTCAGTATTCAATTTAAGGAGTGAGTGAGAAAAGGCGAAAGATCTTCACAACCGCAACAGTCGAAAAATGACAGCCAAGGCAACAGTCTTACTAGAGTACTAGAACTCACCACATCCTATCCTATCCTATCCTATCCTATCCTACTAATATATAAATGTGAAAGTTTGGATGTTTGGATGTTTGTTGCTCAATAACACCTTAACGGTTTAACAGACTTGAGTGAAACTTTCGGGAATAGATAGTCTACTTCCTGATTAGAGATTAGGCTACTTTTTATACAAAACATACAACTGAATGATTTCAGTATTCAATTTAAGGAGTGAGTGAGAAAAGGCGAAAGATTTTCACAACCGCAACAATCGAAAAATGACAGCCAAGGCAACAGTCTTACTAGAGTACTAGAACTCACCACATCCTATCCTATCCTATCCTACTAATATATAAATGTGAAAGTTTGGATGTTTGGATGTTTGGATGTTTGTTGCTCAATAACACCTTAACGGTTTAACAGACTTGAGTGAAACTTTCGGGAATAGATAGTCTACTTCCTGATTAGAGATTAGGCTACTTTTTATACAAAACATACAATTCCTTGATTCCATAATTTGCATTATTCCAATTTCCGCTTTTATTATTTGGTTATTATTTTTGGATAAACCATTGCCATTGATCGTCATTCTGTTGGGAGAGGATTGTTTCTGTAGATGTTATGCTCTTCTCTTCGCCACAAATCCATCGCTATCGCTTAATGTCAAAGGAGATGGGGCACTTTTGGGCCAAGAGCGTACATCAATGAAATTGGTATCAAAATAAAGCTGAGCTTCAGTACATTAAAACTCTGAAGTTTTATGAAAATCGTATGTGGGGATTTTGAGATTTTTGTGTGTGAAGTACGTATTGCGGATAGATCTGCTGATGATTTTTGTCCGTTTATATGCATATAAATAATATCACAAGAACCGTGAGACGCACGTACATGTGTTTAGTATTAAATGAAAGGTGATTTTACTATCTTTCCTATGACCTAAAAATCATCGGTCTAAGACTTTTAGTTTTAAAATAATCAATTAATCTCTGAAGCCTTCAAAAGTAAAGTATTTTTTTTTTTGGAAATCACTAATTTCTGAAAAATCTTCAGCGACAACATATCTTTTTTTAACAGTTAGATGAAAGTGCGTTTTCCAAGCTTTTATTTAATACTTGCTGATCCGCCCGGCTTCGCCCGTGTACACAAACAGTCTCTTCTCGGTTTAACGTTTTAATTTCAACTGATTTAGTGAATGATCTCTCGTCCCACCGCCCACATATTTATACAGAAAATTTGACAAAATTCTATGTACCCATGTACCTATGTAGTATGTAATGTACATCTAGTAGGTATGCATAGAATTTCCAAAGTGATTTTGTGCGTTTATGAGTTGCCGCTTTCGTCTAGTATATTTAGTCTTTGGTGAAATGACGAAGCAAAAAGGACACCTGTCAACTTATGCAATGTTTATTTATTCAATGAATGGATACACATTAAGAATAAACTTCTTATAAATTAGTGATAAGTTAAAATTATGCACAATTAAACATTGGAAATCACTACTTCAATGCAAAATCAGTTGGTTTTGTACACCATTCTTTAATTCAAGTGTCAAATGGACTAATAGCGCCATCTCTATCTATCTGCCTATCTGTCTATCTGTCTGTCTGTCTATCTGTCTATCTGTCTATCTATCTGTCTGCCTGGCTGTGTACCTGTCTGTTTGACTATATATCTGTTTATCTGTCTGTCTGTCTGTCTATCTGTCTGTGTACTTGGCTGTCTGTGTGTCTGTCTATCTGTCTATCTGTCTATCTGTCTATCTGTTTATCTGTCTATCTGTCTGTCTGTCCATCTGTCTCTCTGTCTATCTGTCTATCTGTCTATCTATCCGTCTGTCTGTGTATCTGTCTATCTATCTGTCTGTCAGATTAATATAGATTTTGGTAATAACTCGACTCCAGCGCCATCTATCGGGTCCGGATATAGTAGTTTTCTCTTTTGGCACTACAGCAACATATATTGTGAATATGAGTAATTTTGGTCCATAAATATAGATTTTGTTAATAACTCGAGTCCAGCGCCACCTATTGGGTCCGGATATAGTAGTTTTCTCTTTTGGCACAATACCAACATATATTGTAAATATGAGCCATTTTGGCTAGTTAATATAGATTTTATTAATAAATCGACTCGAGCGCCACCTATCGGGTCCAGATTTTCAAATTTTCGGCTCGGTTACCTGGTTCAATACGAATCCAACAAAAAAATTCCCATGCAAATCGGATGATGTTCAGCCGAGTTATGCTGGTACAAACAGACACCAATTTATTTTTATATACATATAATAACTGAACTCCAGCGCCCCCTAGCTAGCGGTTTTTCTGCCCATGTCCTTCCTCAAGTCATAGACTATCTCTATACCAAATTACATTATGATTGGTTCAGCGGTTTAGGCGTGAAAACGTTTTGTTAATAACTGGACTCCAGCGCCCCCTAGCGAGCGGTTTTTCCGCCTATGTCCTTCCTCAGGTCCCGGACTATCGCTATACCAAATTAGATTAAGATTGGTTCAGCGGCTTAGGCGTGAAAAGGTTTTGTTAATAACTTGACTCCAGCGCCCCCTAGCAAGCGATTTTTCCGCCCATGTCCTTCCTCAGGTCCCAGACTATCGCTATACAAAATTTCATTATGTTTGGTTCAGCGGTATAGGCGCCTATTACCTTCCTCAGGGCCCAGGCTATCTCTGTACCAAATTTCATTATGATTGGTTCAGCGGTTTTGGCGTGAAAAGGTAACAGACAGACAGACAGACAGATAGACAGACAGGATTACTTTAGAATTTATAATATTAGTGTGATGAATAATGTGAAATTCAACCATTTTTAACTAAGAAAAACTGTTTCAAAATCCTAGGTGGCGCAAATCAATCACCAATGCTCAATAAACAATGCTCAATGGTGAGTTCCTACATTTTCGAGAGACTTAAAAAACAAAAATACGCAAGCAATGAGAAATACCAAGAAGGTAGTCGAAGCGAACAATGCTCTTAAAAACACTGAACTTTTAGAAAAGCCAGCATTTTCCCTTAAAAATGTTCCCACTTTCGGAACTAAATCTTTCATCAGAACATCTTCTTTCATCTTTTCATTTATTTTTGTCTTTTTTGTGTGCAAATATATTCATTTATCCTTCCGAATCAACGATCCACATTAACCTACAAATATACCAACAGGAAATCTCTTTCACCCTTTCATAGGCGGCTTCCAATGATTGGGCTTATGTATATTGTAATTCTTTCTGGTCTCCTAGTGATAATTAGTCCTTGGAATTTTTTTTTTTTTCAAATCCAATTTACCATTCGCTTTGGCATTCCCGGACACTTGTATATTCGAAGTGGTAGCCAACTTTGAACCTTTTTATAAGTCTCAAATGAATAGAATACAGCGCTGCTAAGCGGATTGCCATGAAATGGAAATCAAAAAACATTCCCCCCCCCCTCCGCTTTTTGAATGACCGCTTAATTCCATCATCTGCAACTACACCCAGGACACAGCTACGTCCTCTACTCTAACACTTTTTTTTTCCTAGTCACATTCCATTAAATCATATTTTCCAAGCAGAAAAATACACGGAAAAAGGACGAAAGAAAACCGAAAGCTTTCCATATTCAAAGGAAGCGTACCTAAATTGGATATTTTTTTTATTTTGGTTGCCATTCAACAATCTGGACAGGTATCAAGCGGGACTTGAACGTCAACGCTACAATCTAGAAAGGGACTATGCTAAAGCACATCTCTATATTTTTATAGTTGTATGTGTGTATCTATAAATAAGAGAGTAGCTACCGCAGTTCCAATCAAAAATAAAATAATAAAAAAAGAAATCCCTAAAGTCGAGTCGAGTAACTCTCTCCACCCCCCCATCCACCACTGCATTGAAGCTTATGCAGTTTCATTTCGTTTTTTGTAACATTGACTTTACCTCGAATTTTCTTTCCAATGAAAAAAAGAAAAAAAAAATGGAAAAACTACGAGTACACCAACCAAAACCCCCCCCATTCACCCACCAAACTCGTATCGTATCGTAAGCCCTGCCTTTGAGAAGCCTCAGTTCTGCTACCGCAGCAGCAAAATGCTTAAATGATAGCTCGTTAGATTGTGTCCTACGACGAAGAACTTTCCGAAAATCAAGAGAAAACGGAGAAAAGCGAATTTCCATCTGTTTGTAGGTTCGGTTAGTTGGTATGAAATTAAATCTATAGCGGTATATGTGCTAAAGGGAAAAAGGCAATCACTGCATCCAGCTCTAAGTGTTGAAAAATAAAACTGCCTCATAAAGGTGGTAGTTCTTAGGAGGTGATACTAAAAACATACTCGTTCCTACCCCCGTTTTTTGAAGGACTTATCTTTTACTGTCGAGGGAAATCATCTTGTTCAAAGACCGCTTTGAATTGTCTTTGCTTATGTGGATTAAGGCTAAATATTCGATTGAAGTCAAAGGAGGACTTTTTTTTTATCCTTTCTGTAACTCCAGTACCGCAAATAGAATTTGAATGATAAATACTAGTAGAAGTTTTCCACTGAAATGAGATCAAATAACTTGTTTTCGTGATATTAAGAGTTTTCCACAGTCTTTGGTAAAAAAAAGTTCTAAAAGCTTCTTCAAAATTCACGGATTGGTAATTTTTTAAAAGGCATCGCAAGTACGAGTAAAAAAGGACTTCTTTGTAACTTATGTTATGCGTCTAAATAATCACAAAACACACAAAAATGCTCCATTTTTTCTGAATCGCTGCGACTATTTAGTCGCTTGTGCGAGTATTCGTATTTCTTTAGAGTTCTAAATAAATCTATAGCTATAGACAATCAGAAGAGTGCGTAGCTACATGCATATGTAAATATATTCGCAGTTCTTGTTCCTGACTGTTTCTTGAACTGAAGTGGGATAAATGCTTTCATAGAAAAATCTCGATCATAGATAACACTTTGACACACATATTTAGCCAAGCCAAATGAAAAGATACTACAGTGAAAACTCTATTGGGCGGACAGCGACTGTCGAAGAGTTTTTGTTCGCTCAAGAGGAGATTCCACTTTTTATATGAATAACACTAGAAACTTGAAATTTAGCACAGTTGTAGCAATTGGTGGCCCAAACATAGACCAGAACTTAAAAAGCTGAATTCCGACTTTGGGGGGTCAAATGGGAAAACCTTAATAGTTACTGTCCCTCAATTTATCTCCGCAAATAATGCTCAGAAAAATCTGAATAAAATCACAAAAATTCAGAATAAAGTGTAGATGCCGGGAAAATTATCAGGACTGCCCTATCTTGTAATCTAATATGGCGGACGCCCCACACAGGCGGATTTTCCAAAAAACAGGGCCAAAATTATTTTTTTGTTTTTGATAGTTAATTATTGTTTAAGTTTATCAGAAAACAAGTAAAAAATATATTTTTAGTATACTAACACGTAATTTTGTATATTATATTAGAAACATTACAAAAAAATCCAAAAAAAATAAAAAAATTGTATGAAAAATAAGAAAAAGATAAGAAAAAATAAAGAAAAAAAAATTTCATTTGATTTAAATAAATTATCCCCCCTGTTCTGCATTCCACTTTTAGTGAATTCAACCACCAAAAGTGGAATTGGGTGTTCTGCATTCCGAACGAAACTATGAATTAAGGATTGTATGTTCGAAAGTGAATATTTTGATGTTCTGCATTCCACTCAAGATGACAGCTGTAAATTCGTGTTCTGCATTCCGAAAATCCTGTGATTTTAGTGAATTGAATTCACTTGAGATTCTTGACGTGAATTGAATTCACATGCCGTTGTAAAGTGAAATAATTAATTAATTTGTTGATCAGAATCATTTTGAAAAATATGAGTAGAATAATAAGACTTTCCATTAGTGTATTAAAATAATTCCTTTGTTTAATATAGTACAACGCAAAAATTAGAGGCAAGAGAGTATTCTCTTGAATTACATGAAAGAAAATCAAGATCAAGATTTCTCTGACTCCACTACTCGCAGGATATCAACAAATATTTTCTTACTCACCCTAAACCTGTTTTTAAAAATGCAAAAATCACTTAATAAATTATATTTCTTCAGTTGTCTAACTTCTGCTTGCATGCAATGCTTCGGGAAGATCCATAATGTTAGATTTATCCCGGAAAATCTTCCTGCGAACTCTCTCTATTCGGTTTTCTCTCGGTTTTCACCAATCATTTAAAAATTTTGTTTTCCATTTTTTCCATTTTTTTAATAAAATATATTTTTTCTTAAATGCTTAATTCACTTGCACAGAACAAAAACCAAGAATCTCCAATGATTTTGAAATGATTTGACAGCTGTGTTTGACATTTCAAACAAATGAATTCGAAGTGGTTTCTAAAAATTCGAAATCACTCGGAATGCAGAACACTGAATTCCATTCCAAGTGAATTTCAATTTCGGTTTCAATCCACTTTCACTCGAAATGCAGAACAGAACAAAAATGTCTTATCGCTTATAATGTATTTTTTTATACAAACTTTACTTGATGATATCTTGCAACATCCCAAACTTTCGCAACTGTTTATGGTGATTCCTGAATAAGCAAGTATATAGGTTAATTTTAAGCTATTTTATATAACCGGAAAAGGCGGGAAAACCAAACTTTTCCTTTATGAAACAGAAAAGTAAAATTATTTTTTGGTCTCAAAAGGCCTTATTTTTGAGAGCTTTTAAATCTACATAAAACTTCAAATTACTTAAAAATTTTGCATTACAATTTTTCTACTTACCACTATCAACAAATTCCAATCTAATTTATTTTATAAGTTCACACAGAAAATTAAAAAAAAGGAAAGCAAATACACCAGTTATCAAACACCCAATATGGTACTGCAAGTGCTTCCCAAAAGCTTCCACTTTAGAAGCATCAACCGAAGCAATGGTTGCAGTGAATTAAGCAGGATCAATCAGATAATATGCTTAAGTAATATATTAACAAGTTGTCATGAAAAAAAGCAACAAATTGCAGTTTTGTTTTTTATAGTTATGGCCATGTTTTTTGGAAAATCCGCCTGTGTGCGCCCCAAGATGGTGGATTACCATTATTTTCCCGATCTCCTCAATATGGGTATCAAATGAAAGGATTTGACAAGTCGAATACGATTAGCTAAGTGACGTGATTCCAAATACAATATGGTGGATGCCATAAGATGGCGAATTATTTTTTCTTCACAACCCGAATGACATGGATCTAGATATCAAATAGAAGGGTTTGACGAGTAGAATCGAAAATAATACAGTATATTTTATGACGTTGTAAATCTAATATGGCGGGCCCCCTAATATGGTGGACCCCCTAGTATGGTGGATTACCGTTATCTTCACGACCTCGTTAATATGGGTATCAAATTAAAGGGATTGATAAGCAGAATTAGACTAGCTAAGTGACGTCATTCTTAATTCAATATGGTGGACGCCCCAAGATGGCGAATTACCTTTTTTTACAACCACCATGGCATGGGTATCAAATGAAAGGGCGAGTAGAATCTGAAACATTCTGAGTAAACTTTCTCATATCCAAACCACCCAAGCTTTAATATTAATCACATATTGTCACATATAGGTGACTCGGAAAAAAATGATTTTTTTACTTTTTAGTTCATTAAAGCTTGTTTTAAAAAATCATTTTTTTGTCTTTATAATTTTTATTTATTATGTTCACTTAATTTGGTAATTTGGCTAGATATAGTCTACATCAAAACTTCAGACGATTTTATTCTTTCTACAAAGATTTCCTATTTTTTATATTTTTAATTGAAAGTGGGCTTTTTTGAGTATTTCGATCTTCCCTCCTACCACTGACGTCTTCGATCATTTGTTCACTTGTGATTATATAAAATACCAAGTATTTCAACTTTAACCATTAAGTAGGGGAATCGGCTCTTTGGCGCCCCAAACTCTAAGAAGCACAACGCCTTTTTTGTGACATACGTAACGTATGTACCTACAGTATTGACATTGTCACTCTCTTTTTCAGTTTTATGAAAAGTAGAATTTGTGAAATAAGTTTTCCCAAAACTTGCTCCTGTAGCCTGCAACTGTATCTAATTAGTAGCCTATGTTGGGTTACCAGACGTCCCCCTTTTTCATACCAAAATGCTGTTAATCCCCCCCCCCCTATTTAAACCTCTGTCCCCATTATTAAGTAGAATTCAAAAAGAGAAAACATTCAATTTAGAACTGTTAAAATATGTTTATTAAATATTTTTAAAAAGATACTCTGTAAACACATACCTTTGAAGTTCGAAATCATTTCAAAGCCGAACGCATCCACTCAATGACCTAGACTGCTTTTAAACATTGCAATTCCTGCGCTGCGACTATCGTTGTTTCTATTTTAAACGTTGCAATTCTTCGTGCAACTTCATTTGACTCTTTTTTGACATTCCTTTTCATTTCATGTTCGCGAGTGAAAATGTCGGTTGTCGTCTAGTACCTACATACATCTTGTTTTGTTTTGTTGCACTGCGCATTAACAATGTCAAAAGTGAATGTATCGATGAAAACACAAAGAAGAAACACCGATATCCCTGTGACTTGAGCAGTCCCAGCGATTCTGTCTACCCCGGCCACCACATACGTTTCTCTCCCACAAGCTCAAACAAGCGAGTGACACACAAACGAATCGCAAGCAAGAATTGCAACGTTTAAAAGCCGTCCTACATATCACTTCACGCGCAAAAGTTTTCCGTCATTTGTCAGTATATGATTTGTGCTGCTATCTGTCCTTTGTCAGTTTTTGTTTACAAATTATTTACAAATTATTTTCGTTTGCGTTTAGTAGTACCTAAAATGTCTGGAAAAGCGAATAAAGAAAGAAAGCGAGCATATAATCAGTGCTGGGAAAAGTGTTTCGAGTGGATAACAAAAAGCAAAGAAGGTCCTGAATATGCAACATGTTTAATTTGCTTTAACTTTTTTACTTCACTTTTTTTACGCTGGTGTTATATTTTTCAAAAACATATTTTGTCTCGCAATGTCCCCCTTTTCGTCATTTTGAATCTGGTAACCCTAAGCCTATTAGTAAATCCGCTCCTGGTATCAGTTTCTGGTAAAATACAAACGAAGATACTGATGTAAAAGTGTATCTGTACATTTTTCTTCACAGCACACTGCGTATAAAAATAGATTTTGCTACAGATTGCCCGACGCCAACGCCATTAGTCAGGGTTTACTTCGTAAAATTCATTCATCAAATCGAGATTCTGACCTAATTTTCTGGGAAAATCCGTCTTTTCGCTGTACACCCGTACTAATTTGCACGAGAAGATACATTTATCTAATTGCATGCTGATGCCATCGATGAAATAGCAGATGCAGTAGTATATATGAAGATCCTCTTGCTATCTTTATGAGATCATCCGGAATTGAAAACGCGTCCAAAAATATCTCACTTATGTACATATGTGCGAGTATCTATCTATCTACGCGCGTATGCATGCAGTTCGTGTCTCATCCAAGCGGTATGCCACATATCCAAAGGTTTTTCGGTCACCACCTGCTCACCTAGAGCAGATCGTCAATGTGTGTCAGTGCGACATTTAAGCGCACATAAAAGTGACATCATTTACGTTACATATAGTTATACGGCGGCAATAATGGCGACAGCGGCGTCCAAATGTCCTATTTGGTTTAATCGGTCTTCGTGCCAAGATTTTGGTTTCTTTTTTATTCTTCTTCTTCTCTGACTGAGAGTTTAGTATGGGCCAAAAAGTCATCTGAAGGTTGGCAGACAGTCTGTGTGCGTTACACCCCAACCGGAAGGAGGACGAGGGGCCAATAGGCCACTTTTTGAATTGAAAGTTCAAAGGAAGTGATTAGCGAACTTTTTTTTTTAGTTTTTTGGTTTTGTTTTGTTGGCTCCGCCGTTTTATTTCTATTTAATGGACATTACCTCATTGACAAGTTATTTACATTTCTGTTTTGTAGTTTATTGCTGTGTTTGCTTTCTCTCGATTCTTTAAGCTTTATTCCTGATTCTATTCGTTTCACAGTTATAATGTCGGCCTGTGAAAAAGTTTCCCCGTTTTAATGGTATCCGCGGCTGTCTGTTTTCGTTTTATTTTTCGTGTGGGGCTGGTGGGGACATGAAAACTCATTTTCTTTTGACTTTTTCAAGGAAACTATGCTTTCATGTGGTGTTCGAGATGACGTCAGTTTTTATGTCGAAAATTTATGGTACCTACGGCAGTTTATTTTTAAAATATTGTCTGGTTGTTGTCATTTGGGTAATGAATATTTTAAAACATTATTACTCGTATATATACATAGATACTTTGTGTGAGCGTGTGATAGGTGTATGCAGATACTAGGCAAACAAATGCCCTGATAAATAATTTGGTAATATTTCAGGCAACTCTGTCATTTGGAAAGTTTTGATAGTTAAACTCGAGGGTTTTCCAATAAAACGACATAGCAATTTTGTATGTAAATAAAATATAGAATTATTGAGATATCGGACAGAAATTTATTCCAGATGAAGTACGCATACATAGGTATGTAGGTATGTATTAAATTTTAGTATGGAATTCGATTTCGTTCATATGACGAGCGCGAGTACGTTTGCAGCGATCGTTTTTTGGAGCTTATTTTGCACCACTCTTTCATACCATATCGGCTGGGACGTTGGCAATTTCGCTTCCGATATTGTTCCTGAGCTCCTCTAACATTGTTGGCTTAAACCAACGACTTCACGTAATGCCATAAAAATAAATCCAACAGCGTTTAATCGCACGAGCGAGCGACCGGACCATTTCTAGAGATTACACGATTCAAAAGATCAATTGTTTGACTAGCTGTGTGGCAGGTGGCACAACTTGTAGGAACCACATATCACTGATGTCATGTCCAATCCCTCCGGTCTGAAATTCACACCACACGGTTACATTTTGTGGATGGAATGGAGCCTCTTGAAGCATATGTGGGTCTGATGCTGTCCAACACTCGACACAATGTAGACTGAGAGTATCCCAATTCCTGTGAATGGCATCAAATTGACTGATCTGGCTCCTTTTGAACTGAAGCACTTATGTACGGCTGCGTTTTTTTTTGGAAAATTGGAGATTAGTTTGTAAGTATGCTTTCAGATGGCGCTTCAAGTTTATCAGACCGAACTAAGGAGATTCGTTCACTGCAAATTTCAAAGAGATGCTCCATCCTCGTTGTGACTGTGTGCTCAAGAGCTCCATTCTTGTAGAACAATGTGCCAGCAATTTGGGAAAATGGACAATTGCGGTTATATATAAAGGGTTTGTCAATAAGAGCGCTATAAAAGTTTTTTTTAAATAAAACAAAAACGGTTTTGGATATCAATGAAATTCTTTATTCCTGTGAAATGCCATTTTGTATGCCATTATGTATGGAACTCGATTTCTTTTGCATGGCCACTACGGGCACGCTTGCAGAAGTCCAGACGCTGAACCCAATTTTCGACGGTTTTCAAGCATACGTCGGCCGATACTGCTGCAATTTCACGTTCGATATTCGTACGAAGTTGATCAATCGTCGCTGGCTTGTTGGCATAGACCATAGACTTGACGTAGCCCCACAGGAAATAGTCTAACGGCGTCAAATCGCACGACCGAGGCGGCCAAGCGACTGGATCATTTCGTGAGATAAAACGTTCTCCAAACTTGGTTTCCAATAAATTGATTGTGACATTCGCTGTGTGGCTTGTGGAACCACATGTCCTCCAAGTCCATATCATCCAATTGGGGCCAAAAATATTCGGTTATCATTGAACGGTAGCGATTCCCACTCACAGTAACGTGCCGGTCTTGATCATCACGGAAGAAGCACGGCCCAATGACGCCGCCGGCCCATAAACCACACCAAACCGTATATTTTTCGGGATGCAATGATGACTCATGGAGTACGTGTGGATTGCTGCCTCACCAATACCGCATATTTTGTTTATTGACGAAGCCATTCAGCCAGAAATGAGCCTCATCGCTGAAGATGATGTTTTCGATGAAAATCCGAATCATTTTCAAGTTGTTGCTCAGCCCAATTCACGAACATACGACGCTTCTGGTGGTCCAGCGGCTTCAGTTCTTGCGTCAATTTAATCTTGTAAGGATGTAGGCCAAGATCTTTTCGTAAAATTCGCCACAACGACGTCACAGAGATGCCCAACGCTTGAGAACGACGTGTGAGAGACACATTTGGGCTTTCTTCAACTGAAGCCTCAGCGGCAGCAATATCCTCGACACTACGGGCACTTCTTTGTCTCACTGGCACAAAAAAATTTTGTACTGTGCCTGTGGATTCAAATTTTTCCACTAGACGCTCAATTGTTGATCTGCTAGGACGATTACGCCGACCATAAATTGGACGTAGCGCTCTTAACGTTGAGGCCACTGACTCCGAATTTCGGTAGTAAATTATAATAATTTCGACTCGTTGTTGGCTCGTATATCTTTCCATCATGAAATGGCAAACCTCACTGAAGAGAAATGTCAAAAGAGCGGCAAGAAATATTGCGTCACCAGGGGTCGCAGGCGTTCCATTTTAATTTCCATCTCATTTAAAATGATCAACAAAAATGAACGAGGAAAGAAGTTTACCCCCGACAAAGTTTTGAAGAAATAAGAAATGATCAAAGTTCAGCGCATGCCCCAGTTAAAACACCAAATGAAATCTTAAGATTCATCTCGAAATATATCAGGAAAAGGAAATAGTATGTCTTAAAAACTTTCAAATATATAGTAATATTGCAAAATGTGCTTTTTTGCAAACAATTTCAATAAATTTTTTCTGATTGCGCTTATAGGAAATGGAGTCGAAAAAAAAAGTGATGGTTTGGAGAAAATGAAGCTAAGACATGGTGGTCCAAACTTTGAATCTGCTGGAAAACCATCGTCTGCATAATTCGAAATCTCAAAATTGATTATAAAATCGAAAAAACCACAATCGATTGGCTAGACGTTGATAGAGAATATTTCGTAAGCAACTACATTCCTTTCCCACAGAAAGCTATGCAGGTGTATTCATCATGATACCTGTAGAATTTTTCAGAAATCACTCGTTGTCCAATAGTCAACGAAATCGGTTGTATTCTTTTTAAAACTAAATAAAGATTTTTTTTACTAAGCGTGGGTTATAAAGCCTTTATTAATGTTTGACTCGATTTTTGTGGTCTAGAATAATAAAGTTCAATTCTATAGTAGGTAGCAGTATTTTAAGTAGCAGCCTTTTAAAAAGTTTGGACATTATTGGCTGCCAAGGCCTACAGGATTAGGCTTCGTGACGTGGTTTTCCCAGTATCTCTATCACAGTAACTTCAGCTACTTTCCATAACTGTGTTGCTGATGCATGTAACCCTCGAAATCGATGCTTGAGAATGTGAACTGTTATCAATTCAAGTCCTGGTGCTTTTTTCAAATTTCTCTTTCCTTTTTCACTTCAGATGACAATGTGGTGCATGTTTCTTTATCTTCTGCTTCTAGTTCTTCGCACCATCATACTTACCTGGGGCCGAATTACTGCACTCGTTAACGAGTTACTCGTTATCGAAATGTGACGATTTGGGATTACCGCTCATGTTATCGAGTATCATTTTACGTATCATTTATTCGATAATTCGATAACGAGTCTTGCTCACTCACTCGTTATCGAGTGCGGTAATTCGGTCCCTGGTTTCGTTTAGATATTTTAAATATTTTAAAATCGTAAAAACTAATCTTAGCGACGTTATCAATATGCGTAATTAGATAGAACACCTATACACGAGCATACTCTTTCATATAGCTTCCATGACTGTTCGATTGCGATGAACATTTTTTTTTTTTGTAGCCGCGGTTTTTGAAACAGGAGACTGTGTCTTATCTATCATGCTTAAAGTAGAAGCTGCTTTCATATTCATATGCTGATGATTGAGTTCGAAATCATCTAAAAAAAACTGCCTTTAACAGCCAGTCTTTTTTGGATCATCTTGTAGAAACAACTTTTAGAGCTGTAAGCTCGGCTGTACCAAAGTGGAACCTCCTGGAAAACGGTAACACCATATTGGATAGAAGCAAATTGCACAATTCCATTTCTAAGGTTATCGTGATATTGGAATTTAAGGATACATTGAAGTCGACTGAAAAAAGGGCAACAACTTTCGGGGAATAAAATAAACTAAAACAGCTTTTTGTCCGCTGTGGTAGTGCTGCTTTTGGCAACACGAGGAAATGTGCTACCTCTACTTCATCCAGCATAAGTCTTTAGGTGCCCGTGCCACCATCGCGAAGATCCATCTTTCAGGCTATTAGCCATTTGAGTTTTCCAAGCTGCATTTTAGTAGCTTTGGGCCCGATATTTTAGTTTTTCTGTAATTGTCCAATTTGTCTTGCCGTTTTTTATGTCCATATACATATGTATAGCCGAAGACAGAAAACAGCTTTCATATGTAGGTCTAAGATCTCTAAAATTGACCATTGCTTGATGCGGTATCCGACATTTCATTTGATTCGATAACTACATACACGTAGTGAGAGTGATCCAACTTGTTCTACTGTGGATTTTATTCCCAGAGTGGGCAATCCATCCGTGAAGACAGGTACTTTATAATCTCCTTCTTCCAGACGTGTGTTTTTCCTAACACTTGTTCCATTCAACTTGGTTATCTTATTTCTAGGAGTTCCATAGATGGTTCCGCTTCAATGCTATTCAGGATTTTGGTACTAAGGGAGATTTTTGTCCATTTGTTTCATCTTAAAATGGCAGAGTTTTCATTGCACATGTTGTTCGTGTGGCTTACTTCAAGAAGCGTTCTAACTATTTTACTGGAGATCAATTTCCACTAATGTATGCACGTCTCTTTTATAGAAGTTTTCTGGTGTGGCCTCTAAGAAGACCTAATTCGTGGTCCAGGAAATCATAGCCCTGTTGGAACAGGCCCCCTTAGAAGGGTCAGTCGACCATAGAGTTTCATATTTGACTCATAATAACTTCCTTAAATAAGAAGGGCCATTGGTCATCGCAATGCCTCCATTGAAAATTCAACTAAAATATGTTATAAGCGACCATATTCAAATCACGGTAAGCTACGCAATAAGGACCTGAGAGTAGAAAGATGGCAGACCGTTATCGACGACTTTTTCAGAATATTTGCGATTTCGTTGGCTAAAAGACCGGGTAGTCTGCAAAATTACCACTGGAGCATTATTCAACGAACAAGTAAGTACCTGTTTCTTATCTGGAGACATTTGTTGATTGAGGTCATATTAGACAAGATGCTATCACCTTCGAACTACAGAAGTAAACATATTCCCAGTTCATCTGTGTTCGATTTGAAAGAACCTCTCGCCCCCTCCCCTCCCTTCAAAACCAACTATGTTAAGTAAATAAGAGCAAATCTCTGCATCCGTTCCAAACCACTGAATTGCCCTCAATCACTTGGAGAAATTCAATAAAAAGTCAATTCGAATGGAAGAAAACTGCTGAAGTGTATCCTATACCTTCTGTCAAAGAGAGAGGGCCAATCCAACTTGAATCCCTTAACTGGTGAAACAAGAAACAAGCAACTCTTCCCTTTTTCCCTTCATTCTCCATATTCCGAATAGAATCATGTGTAGATATGGTAAACCATGGAATGGGATAACCCCCGGCCACCTCCGCTTTAAAAATCTCTAAACAAATAAAATAAGAAAAAAATGCCCGCACTTAGCTGGGAAAAATACGTTTAAAGAAGAAGAAAGCCAACCGCTTATCCTTGCAACCAACAACATTCCATAGTAGCTATAGATACACGATACACGTGTTTGGGATTCTCCTTAACATGAAAACACTGAAAGCATACTCCGCATCTTTGTGTGTGGGGGTGAGATGTTGTGTGGATATATCCTCAATAAGAAGAGCCAAAGAAAAAAAATAGTCCTGCAAAATACAAACAGCAACACGATGGAAACAAACTGTCAGTGTCATTGTCAGAATAATCCTCCTCAAGTTTTACATGACACGCATTGTGAATTTCGAATTTCGAATTTTCCGCCATTCATCCGAAATGAAATAAGACGGACGTAGGACGTCGTCGCTGATCCTTACAAGAAGGGAACAAAAAAAAAAAAATCATTTCGTATGCCAACCAAAGCCACGATTACAACATAAGCACACCATCATTATGATAATCTCAAATCGATATGTTTCATAAGGATATACTACTTGACATATATTCGATGTAACTTTTTCTATTCCTATTCTACCCCCCCCCCCCCCCCCCTCACCTCTTCACCCACCCACTTGTTCTTTTTCGCTTTAGTATTCTTCTTCTGCCGATTTGACTTCTGACAAACCGACACATCCTCATTCTGTAGAGGCTGTTTCCAATGGGGATTTTCCCTATCCACATCTGCGAGTATCTATACGTATCTATAGCGGTGTATCTTAAATGTTTTCACTGTGCCAGGCGAATATTAAAATGGTGAGGCTCTTTGGCCCCGCTTGGGAATTTGATTTGTGTGTGACCGCTGCATTAGAAAGAGCGTATCGAGTTCATCGTGATGTGCTTGCTGCTCTTTGGGATGAATATAGCGGTGAAAGTTCGATAAGATGTTTTTTTTTTTTTTTTAATGGGCGCGGCAATTTATGAAATTATACCCAAATCCTGTAGAGGGTTAGAGGATCGCAATAAATTTTTAAAGAAATATATATCGTCACGGTGGGTATAGAAGGCCTAGATACGAAAAGGACATGGTGTCTTTTTTTTCTGGGGAAATTGTTTACGACGATGGTGATAAAAACCACTCCAGGACTTGAGATTATTAATGGAAGGTTGAGGTCTTCCCTAGAATGGGGCGTTATGGTGTCAATTGGATGTCAGCCAAGAGGCACTTTTAAGAAAGCTTTGCCAGCGATATGTGTTGAAATCGTTGGCTTTAACAAGAAATGGAATGCGAGAGTATTTGAGTCCTAAGGATGTGTACTCAAAAGGAATAGAGTGTGAATAAATTAGCTAATTTATATAAAAGTGGCTGCCAAAGAGAGAGCAGGGATACGAATCATTTGAATGATTGGGAAAGATGGGAAATATTGAAAACTGTGTGCTGCGTTCCCTAAACAGTTGAAATATCGAATTAATACACCAGCCATGCCGTGCTAGAAAGAACGTGAAGAAAGTTCGTAAGGTCAGCATTCTAATCCCTATGTTCGTCGAGAATATTGCTGCTGTAGTCGAAAGTGTGCGCCTAAGCCCGAGCACTTCAACGGGCCACAGATCTCAGCAACTGAACGTTAGCCGGATTTACCTGAGGAGAGTTATGCATACAATTACAGACCTCGGATTATTCCCTTAGAAGGTCCAACTGACTCGTAAATTGAAGCAAATACACCAACCATTTCGTTATCCCTTCACTCTCTCTCTAAACCAAAATTGGGGCTCGAGAAACTCAAACGTAGTCGCAGAGAAACGAGTGCATCCTCAATTAAGATTGAGAATTTCTTTTTCTTCAAAGATAAAGATGACAACAACGTTAGCTATGGGGAACGGAGAGTGCTATAGAGCCATGAAAACCATTTTTCAGGTCAAAAACTGAGAAAATAAGCTTTGACAATCTTTGGTACCACCTAGGCATATAAGCCGTCCATTCATCGACCTTCTGCGCACTCATCCGCGGCATTCGCGGAGCTGCAATTTGACGCCGTTCAAGTTTTTGTTTCGGCAGATACCGTTAAAGATCGTTGTTATGGTCACAATCCAGAAACGTGTCTTTGGAGCCAAAAACTGGATTTTGAATGAGAGATTATGGGATAGAAGCTTTTATATCTAAACATTTGTAGAGTACATACTTGGGCTGCACACATAGGAAACTGCTGTCAGTGCTGATTCATATCAGCTAACTGGCCACAACATGTTAAGATATTACATGAAAACACTACGGCTGAACTATGATGACATATGCAGGGGATGTGGTAATAAAGAGGCTCATAAGGACATGTCATATTTCCTCTATCACTGCTCAAGCCTCTGCCAACTGAGAAATAGAAACCTGCACGAATTCTTCTTTGAACACATCGACGAGCTATCGAATGGAGTGCCAGAACATCCAGATGGTTGGAACCAAGACACTAATACCACGAGAGGGAACATATTATGGGTATCACAGGAGATCCACATAAACCTAAGTGTGATGCGGACGGAACCGATTATAGGTACCAGTTTGACTGGCATCCCACAATGGGTCCACTTTTTTCTTATATGGAGCTTATTCAGATGAGGGAAAGGTCTGGTTTAACCTTAAGTGGCCGAAAGTGCTTGTCTAGTCGGGATTAGAAAATCTTGCTATTAAGCAGACGTGTCTAACCCACAAATACCTGGGTTAAGTCAGACTAGGGTCTCAATATCAGAACAGATCCCAGGGGGTAACTATTGCATCAATGCACTCAAATCTTTGCCATACAAGACAATAGCACTTTAAAGTACTCCAGCTTTTAAGCAGCTACCATGCTCATTTGTCAGGAGATCATTGTACCAAAGAAGTTTCGGTAACCAGTGGAAGTGGTCAATATTTTGAAGAAACGAATTACGAGACGAGTAGGTACTGTTTCCGTTCTTTTCCAGGTAAATCAGTTCCCATCCACAGGTGCCGTGACAGAAGGCCATTTTTCAAAATATTTTCATTTTTTTTTCATTTCATTTTATTTCATTTCAATTCATGTGAGTATACAATATTATATAACAATTTCTATAACGAGTTGTTTTTTCCTATTCTAAAATAACAAATTTTATACATAATTTTAATTATTTAAATTAATAATTTTTAATTAGAAAAAAATATAAAGTAAAAATTAGTAAATTATTTGTTTGTTATTTGCTTGTTTGTTATCTGTTAACCATGAATTATTCATTGAAATGGTTTATACACTTTGTGGTAGTTATACCAGTTTCGAGTGCATTGTTTAACAAAAAATGTATTTATTTATTAAAGAGAGCCGCGCTGAGAAGGGTAGTAAAGGGCAATTAAAAAACAAAAGAAAAAATATGGCATTATGATGCTTTCGCAAAGCGATTTAAAACCATATTTCAGGGTATGGCTTTATGTCGCTATTCAAAGGCGACATAAGATTATATAGATTTGAGACATAAGACCATATGGTTTCTCATTATTTCTTTATCGGAGCAGCGACATAAGTCCGAGTTAAGTGGGACATAAGGCTAGGGTGTCCATAGAACATTTTTGTTCTCTTTTTCTTACAAATGTCATTTTTTATAATTATTCTCTTCAAATTATAATACTTATGCCCAGTTTTACAGTGAGAGTTGAAACTCAAAGTGGAGTTTAATTCGTCGTTTAAGTTAAACGCCTTCACTCTGCCATTTAAACTTTCCTGAAACACAGCTATTTTGAGGTATATTTTGACAGTTTTTTTTTTTTTTAGAAATAGTTCAATATGCGCCGAAGTCAAACTTTTATTGATTTTACGCTTCCAGAATACTAAAACAGCTAACGGCTGTCAGATATTTGACGAAATAGTAAAAAATTGTTTTTAACGTGCAATTTTTGATGTACCTAAGGTTTTCTCTTTTTTGTCCTCTATTTTTTTCTTGAATGTTCTCTTTTTTTACAGCTCTAGGACAAAAATGTTTTCTTTTTTAAAGGGCCCGAGATGGACACCCTACATAAGATCCAAATTGAATTAGGAACTTATGTATGTCCGATGGGGTGGGATATTTTTTTTTTTGTCGAAGATGGGATATTATGTAAGTCCAAAATTTTCGAAAAGATAAGATTAAAAAAAAATGTTGGTTCTCCATTAGGCAGCCAAACACTTTTCATCCATTCTAGTACTTTAGAATTGGAAAAAAGAAAATTATAAAATCTTAGTTTTTGAGAATTGGAGAAAATAAAACTAAAAAAATCACGCGATTTTGTTACTTTTATTTTCTTCAATTCTCAAAAACTAAAGTTTTATAAGTTCCATTTCCAAAATTTTAATTTTTCATAATCTACGTACATAGCTAGATAATAAGAAAATAAGCAAAATTCTAGTTCTTGAGAATTTGAGAAAAGAAATTTTATAAATAAAATTTGAGCAAATTTCTCACTATGCTTATGCTCAAAACCTGAAGTTTAGATTTGAAAATTAGATATTTAGATTTTAAGCAATAGATGAATCAACAAGAGGAACAATCACATTCTCTGCTCAATTTGTTGACAAATTGTTAAAAATACCACAACTATGGTATATTTTGTTAAGCGCCAAATTAATTTCCTTCTCTTAAATTGACATAATTGTATTTATTTAAAAATAAACATTTACAGTTGTTATAAAATCATGCTCCGTCTTAATAATTTTGAACTTTTAAAGATGGTTCATGGGCCTATTGAAATTTAATCAGGTAAGGGAAATACTCAATTTCAAGGTGACATAAAGCCATAATGGCCTTAAGCCACTTTCATAAAGCGACATACATACATATATTGGCCATATATTGAAATATTTTGAAATATGGCCTTATGTCACATGGCCTTATGTCACGGCACCCCATCCACCGTCTGTTACCGAATTTCTCAATAATTCGTTCGAAGTCCACTGGCGTTAATTTGCATTGTATGAGGAAAAATAGATATTATTTGATCTGAACAGATTTTCGCAAGGTCACCGCCTCCTCCACATTGCTTTTTAGGTACAATTAGAGTCCGAGAGCCTATCCACTTACTTCCTAAGTTTAGAGCTACGGAAATGATGAAAAGTGAGCCCATCTTAAAGATCTCGATACTTCTATATTTTCCTTGAATCGATTCTTCTAACGCCCTCTCTAAGTCTCATATTGAGAAACCCCATTTATACAAAGTGTTCAGCTTAAAAGTCGGCCAAGGATTTATCAGAATACCTTACCTCGATCACTGTCCCCATAGATCTGCCACTGCTACTTGGGGATCAATCATTGAGGAGGGATATTTCGAATGTACCTCTCCTCCAGGGCAAGATTTAAAAGGAGATAATTTGCTACTCAAGTCTAATCGAAAAGGATTTCAAATGCCAGTGCCAAAGCTCGCAAGACAAGTTCTCCCAGGAGTGGGAATAACTAGATTTTTAGTGGCAGGGTCTCTCCTGAGACATTTGGGTCAAAGTTAACCTGGCAATTATTACAGGCCATCCCCCGAAAACGAACTCTACTTCGATCAACTTGTAAACATTCCATCTCCAATGTATACTCTAGTGGCTTTGACATAAACGAATTTCTTCTCATTAGACTGAGTAGTAAATACGAGTAGTACAACCACCAAAAAAAAAAAAAAACAGAAAACTGTAATCACATCCCTAAGGTCCTTTCTATTTCATCACTCGACATACATTATGATTAACCCTTTGTAATTAAACTTTTGCATTTTTCCCTCCATCTCTCAAAGGACACCCTAAGTACCACGACATCAGCAGCAGCGGCAAGGAAAAAAAAAAACATTTTGCTAACTAACCTCTCAGAGAAAGAGAAAGAAAAATCACTTCAATAATTCCATTACAACCCCCCCATAACGCTAAGTA
The DNA here is from genome assembly GCA_949775065.1 of Brachyopa scutellaris. Taxonomy (NCBI): domain Eukaryota; kingdom Metazoa; phylum Arthropoda; class Insecta; order Diptera; family Syrphidae; genus Brachyopa; species Brachyopa scutellaris. The sequence continues at coordinate 15,446,988 of OX459114.1, forward strand.
ATGAACTTACCCCCCACATATGCAATGCATCTGCTCACACCCATCCGCCAGCCATACACGCAGAAGCAACTATTTAGTCCTCCACAACAGTAATCACTTTGCAACAAGAACGCTCAGCCATATGTGAAATCGCAATGAAAGCTTTGACTTCGCTTATTTGCACCGTCGTCAATCTGAACTTACAACGGTTTCAACAGTAAAACCAGCCGCCATCCCCCCAACCGAAACCCTAACGACCTGCAAGGCAGAACGACTAATGGCGAAAAAATTACCCCCAAAGGGGAAAAGAAAATATTTTTGTTCCTTTTTCCGTTTTTTTTTTGCGGCACAGTCGTCGTTCGGATGAAGTTTTTCAATTAAATCACACGGAAGACATATGAACCGTGTCCTGAGTATGGGTGTGGTGGGGTGGACAAGAGACAAAGCGGGATCACCCATAAGTAGTATAGTAGTAGGAGGACACTAAATGAGCGCGCGACGGTGTCGAGACGATAACAAAATAAGGGATGGGGGCACAACCCCCTTCGGTTTGTAATGGATTTAGTTTTAATAAAACTCGTAACTTTGATACTCCCCCTGGTTTGTGTTGACGGTGTGAGTGGGCGCAGAGTTACAATGTTTTTATTTATTCAAACGTAAGTGATTCCGTCTAAGGGGTGACAGTGGGGGCACATATTTATTACTAAACTCGATGAGATGATGAGTTGGGAGTTGGTGGCGCGGCAGTCGCCTATTTGCGGTTGATTACATGTTTTGTGAGAAATTATTTTTTACCATCGGCGGCGCCCCATTTAAGGGATGGCGGGGGTGGTAAGGGTTAAATGATTTTGAATGACAGAGTTTAGTGAATAATTTTAAGGTAATTTTACTGTATGATACGTTCCACATGGGAAAATTAAAATAAAATTGTTGTCGACTTTGCCGAGTGAGTGGGTTTTTCGTGTTTAGCATTCGGGATGACAGAGTTTAATGGCGGTTTAATTTTGTGGAGAGTACAGTTTTATTTATGGCGTGTGATAAAACATGACAAAGGTGATGAATAATTTAGTTAGTTCGGGGTGGATACGGACTAATGTATTGGGTTGAAAGTGTCGATGACGGGTTTCAAATTGTTTGGGATTAAATGATGACAAGGATACGTCATGTTTGGTTGATTTGGAAAATTGTTGACTATCATATTTATGTCACAAACAAATAAAAGATCTTTTCATACAATCAGGGACAATGTGTGAGACTGCGTTCGATTTTGATCTTTTTTTCAATACTACTATCTACATGCATGTACATCGAGGAGGACAAAACGGCATCTCATTAGAAATCGAACGAAGGATTACTCTTGCCCATCCCTGAGTCCTTGGGCTAAGAAGCCCTTTTCCGATCAACTAAGGAGACTCTATATAAGACCCTTATCATCCCAGTCTAGCTACATATATGAAGCATGGCTTTTATCGAAGGCGGATGATGATATCCTTGGTCGCTTCGAGAGAAAAATCTTTCGTAAGACATTCGGTCCTATTTGCGTTGAAGGATTTTGGAGGAGAAGATTCAACCACGAACTATACGAGCTATAAAGCGACATCAACCTGGTCAAGAAACTGCGCATTGAACGTTTATGATGGCGAGAACATGTAGAGTAATTGGACATTAACGCTCCTGTCCGCAGAGTATTCGCCTAAGGTGGCGCGCACTAGTGGAAATGGATCTCAACCAAATAGAAGTGCGCAACTGGAGGCAGTTACCTAAGGTCTGGGGTAACTGGAAGGGGTTGTTGATTGAGGAATGTAGCGCCACCTAAGTAAATAAGTATCTACATAACAGTTCGGCTGAAAATTTGGTATCGTTTTAAAGAAAGAAACATTTTTTTTGAAAAATTCGATTTTATTATTTAATATAGTAGCCATCGAGGGCGATAAACTGATTATAGCGATCTTTCAACTATTCAATACCATTTTTGTAGTACGATTTGTCTTTTGTTTCAAAATAGGCCCCAGTCTCGGCGATTACCTCTTCATCGGCGCTACATCTCTTTCCAGCGAGCATTCTCTTAAGGTCTGTGAACAGGAAAAAGTCGGTACGGGCCAGATCTGGAGAATACGGTAGATGTGGAAGCAATTCGAAGCCCAATGCATACAATTTTGCCATCGTTTTCATTGAATTGTGACATGGTGCATTGTCTTGATGAAACAGCACTTTCTTCTTCAAATGGGGCCGTTTTTCCGCGATTCCGTCCGTCAACAATAACGCTGTGTCATAGTCGCTGTTGATGGTTTTCCCCTTTTCAAGACAGTCGATGAAAATTATTCCACGCGCATCCCAAAATACAGACGCCATAACATTGCCAGCTGACTGTTGAGTCTTTCCACGCTTTGGCTTCGGTCACCGCGTGCAGTTCACTCGGCTGACTGTCGATTGGATTACGGAGTGAAATTATGGAGCCATGTTTCATCCATTATCACATATCGATGCAAAAATTCGGGTTTATTACGATTGAACAGCTTTAAACACTGCACTGCTCAGAATCATTAATTCGAGCTCGCGCAGCACCCACTTTACACAGAGCTTTCGCATACCCAAATATTCATTAACGATATGTCCAACACGTACCTTTGATATCTGTAGAGTGTCAGTTATCTCGATCAATTTCATTTTACGGTCATCCAAAATCATTTTGTGGATTTTGTTGATGTTTTCGTCCACAGTCTCTTTTGGACGTCCTTTTCGTTCATCGTCTTCGGTGCCCATATGGCCTGTACGGAATTTAGCAAACCACTTACGAATGGTTGCTTCGCCTGGCACAGAGTCCGGATAACACTCATCAAGCCACTTTTTGGTATCAGCAGCATTTTTTTTTTCATAAAAAAACAGTTTTTTTTTTCAAAATAACAAAAGTTGCTTCACTTAAAATACTATATCTCACAAACTAATAGACCGGCAGCTGTCAAATTTATACACGTGTCTTTTGTAGGTTGGTACTAACTAAAAATGATATGGACTTAATTCTAGTGGCGCCCTCTCGTAGATAGATTTTCACCAAGCTGCGTCGTATTCTTCTCTAGCCAGTGGTTTCCTCGGAACGTTGAGTTAAAAAATGTGTACCCGATTCCATGTTAACCAGTTTTCCGTTGATTGACTAAGTTCCTTTTTGAATGCATATTCGCAAATACTTTAACTCTGACTATGAAGTTTGACGTTCCTCGACCTATTCGAATAAACGTTTCAGGTGCTTAAAGATGAATTGAAATTTCCACACTCCGTCTTACATCTGAAGACACATCAAGAAAACAACACAAATGCGTTCTTCAAAAATTAGATAAATTGTTAAATTTCCGTCATCGTCGAAACCGGAACTCGTTCCTCTTCCGCTTGACTTAAAATTCTTAGCTTTGTCATAAGGTTCCTTGTGCAAAGGTTATTATCTATACAAGCACATTTACGCGTACTCGTATATGGAAAAAATAATCAATGTTGGTCCCGAATGCTGATATTTCCGTTCACAGTTCACAGTGTCTGACTTTTGAACTTCCAATTTTGCAGCAAGATTTCTCCAAGTACATCAACCATAGGAAGCATAAATTCAAAGCAGCCATACTCCCTAGACAGTGAATAATCGAATTTATGACTTCAATTTGTTAAAAAATAAAATCGAATAATCTTCTTCATAGATACATACATATATACATCCATAGATATATATAGATATATTGATGTATGTATGTACGTTAATGGATCTACGAATATTTCGCTGGATTGGTGTCACTGATGGTGGTAATGATATGAGAATTTTTTGTATAGGAACATTTGAACACTTACTCACTCCATGTAACAAAAACTGGCAATGAACAGGGTGGCGGAGAAGGAGTTCTTTCTTATCCTTTCTTCGTTTTTTTTTGTTATATATTTCAGTGTTTATTTCTGATTAGCGGAACACGGAATTTGTCATTTTTTTCATTCAACTTTCTGACATATTCGGCTTCTGAAATGAGTTATGCCAACAACCTTTTTTTTTAAATTACTGGCGTCTTCAGTTCTTCGATTCACAAACTTCCTGACTGTTACGTTCGACTTTACGCTCAAATGTCCATCTTAAGTCAGTATTTTTAAGGCCGCATTCCGTGTTCGAAAATGATTTTGTATTGAAAATATCTGATATAATGCTTTTAAAAAAACCAACTTCTCCCAGATTGTTATATGTGACCTTCAAACCTGGTGGATACAAAATTCGTACAGCCACGTTGATCACAAATCTGGTACACCAGCGCAGCGGTTCAAAAATGGAAGATAATGCTACCGGTGCTGTAGCCTATGGGCCAAGGTTCCAAAGAACTGTAGCACTGTGAAATTCAGACAGCATTTTTCAACCGAAAGTATATGCCACAGAGCTTCGAGAATGCTTACGAAGACACATAAGCGGTGCGGAGCTAAAAGCTGTGTAATAAAATGGCTACTTCGCGCTAAATGTTTGTGTCTAAGCTAAAAGCTGTGTAATAACACGGCAACTTCGCGCTAAATGTTTGTGCCTAAGCTAAAAGCTGTATAATAAAACGGCAACTTCGCGCTAAAGGTCTGCGTCTCAGCTACAAAGGTCTGTATCTGAGCTAAAAAGATGTGCATTGTAATCCAGCCCGTGATTTGATCCGGATCAGACCTTTACTGAGAAGTTAGCGTTCTATTACACAGGTTTTAGCTCAGACACAAACATTTAGCGCGAAAGCAAAGTTCACAAGCGGAAGTTCATCTTACTAAAATATAGCCGAACTAATTTTGAGATCACGAAAATAGATCTAAATGAGAAGTAAGATCTCGTATTGTTATTGTAATGCATACAAACCAATGATGCAATCAGACCTGTTTAAAGGTAATATGTTCACTGTTGCCTGAACATCAGGTTACGAAAGTTTCAAAGAAAATGGACATGTAAATTGTCTGGAAAGAATAGGCGTCTTCCGCCTGCATACCGGTCCTACGGCTCCCTCCAGGGTACCTTTGAGTTGTGTTTTATACTTGTATTCACTCAAAAATCTGAAAATGGAAATATGCTAACTTTGCTAAGTACTGGACCAAATCTAAGGGCCAGAGCAGGCTTAGTAAAGCCAAAAAGCTAGTTGAGACAAAGAACACGGTAAAGGTTCACGGTTTAAATTCAGATGTCTCCGAAACATTTATTTCTCACGAATTAAAAATAAGTTCAACAGTTTAAGAAGGTAATGTCAAAAACTTATGCGAAGGTATATTATTGGCAGTAGGATGATGGCACAGCTGAAGGAATTGATCGCAAAAACAATAAAAGGAAAAATCTGAAAAAATATCTGTGAATCATAAGCAACGACAAAACTTTCAATAGTGCAGAACTCTCAAGTTATCCTGGACACCACCCATAGAGTTAGTAGAAGCCTAAAATCGAAGTATCTTATCGAAAGCTGGGCATATGCTCGCGCTGTGTGTAAATATAAACGGGTATTGATAACCCCTTTAGCGTGTGTACCTACATTATAAAGAAAATATTTACAATATTTACAGTAATAACTGATTGTAGCTTCATGGGCGGATTTTATTTAATTAAATTCAATAACACACTGGTTTTTGTACTAAATTTTTCCATAACCCCCCACGCATCCCTTTAGGTGCTATAAAAAGAGAATATCTGATTTACTCATAAGCACATTTGCGTGTCACCCTGTCAAGCATATTTTCGAAACCCAAAAGAGGAGTTATACAGAGAAATACATTCGAGATTCGACCAAAGACCAATTCAATGTCCACAATCGTATCCGTTGATAAATGTGTGCGTCGCGTTGTTCCTTTATCTACGAGTATGTATCTATGGCTTATTCACCAGACCACAAGAGGATAAAATTAGATTCCACTGTCGCCTTTAGCATCGTTGTGCAAATTCTTTTCACAATTTGTACATTTTTGTTGTTGTTTCATTTTATTCTTTCAGTGACAACGCGCTTTGTTTTGAAAGCACTCTAGTGGTCTCGTGTGTTGGAATTTATAGGAAAATTATTTAAAAAAAAAACTAAATGAGAAAAAATTAAATTTAGTTTTCATGCTGGAGATAGTGCCATTCGAGAAGGATTCCTGATTATCCAAAGAATTGCGAACACTTCTAAAAAAAAAAAAAATGCATTGGATTACTGAAGTGCATTCCATTTGCTGTAATAAGATAATTTTAGAAAAAGAAAAGTATCTTTAGCTGTTTACAGATAAGAGATGGATTAGTCAACGAGTCCTTATGTGGGATAATGATTTTAATCTTGGGTTTATTTTTAAATTACTTTTCCCAAAGGGAGAAGGTTACGCTCCATTTGCGGGACAGAATTAAGTTATGGTGGCTTGGTGCCCGTGTATGGTTTCCGCAATTTTGGTTTGACTGATAAAGATTTCGGGACGTCTCGAACATGTTTGTTAAAGTGCTTTGTAGTCTTTTCACCTTCTATTTGACGATGACAGGGAATGCCCCACGATAACAAAGGCAGTACAGTGATTGGGGATGCATTTATCATTTCTTAAAACAGCCTGCAATAAAACTACAAAATAGGAAATTATGGGAATGCCTTAACACACCTGTTCTGCTATGGGCGGCAATTAGTCTTATGACAATTAACTTGTCTGTAAAATGCAAGGGGGCTGGTTCAAGTTCACGAAAGCATTTTGCACAAAACCATTAAGAATACAAGAAATTGTAAAGCAATCCGAATTTCAATTGTAAACCAGGGTGATGGATCACTAAAAGGAAGCAACACTACCGACACTACGCTTAGACCCTAATACTTCTCACTATAGGCCATGCAGTATAGATTGCGATAGGTACTGTCCTTGCTGATCCAGATTTTACGGAATCATTTTGCAATTCTCTGCAAACATGGCACCTGGCTACACAGATCATGCGATCTGACAAACACGACGGCATGATCCTTAAATCGAATGTCCGGTCTTTGTTGTTTTTTGAACTTATGAACACAGATCGTCTTCCCTGGAGCATATTAGTTTATTGGATCAATATGCCCGAGCCAATGCAGTCGTCGTGACTAAGTCCGTGGTAGAGCTTATACAGCTTATATACAGAACCGAGCAAAAAAAAAAAAAAATACAAACGAAATACTATGGTTTTGTTTTAGATAAGAAATCTGCCAATTTTCATGGTAATATGTACTTTGAAATTTTGCACAAACCTTTAAAACTATTTTATTTATTTAACTGCAAGCGAATTATTGTATTAAAAATGTTCGCAAATATGTGTTCAAAGGAGAGCAAAAAAAAAAAATGCAAACGGCAGCTATGACTACCAAGGCAAGCACAGATGCAAAAGGAGCAATTACCGCCGTTGTTAGCAACGGAAAACTCACGCAGGATGGTGCTTTGGAGTTTGGTGCTGCAACATCAACAATCTCGCATATTTTTTCGCGATATCGGAAACAGGGGGATAACAATCCCATAGTTGGTAGTGGGCGTCCTCGCAAAACAACTCCCGACAAAATCGTGAAATCACAAATCAAGTAAAAGTCTATTCCCCAAAGACTACCGTAGAAGCTACTGACAACGTCAATGAACATTTTGGCGTAAACGTAGGAGTACATACAGTTAGGCGACGATTGAGGTTATCGGAACTGTATGCAAGACGACCGGCTAAGAAACCATACATCATTTTCATCAATATAAAGAAGTGGCTGGATTTTGCGGAGCGCCACATGCATTGGACGAGGGAGCAATGGTCAAAAGTTTTATGGAGTGATAAGGGCAAGTTCAAATTGTTCTTGTCAGATGGCATTCCCCATGACCTGAAGACTGCGAATGCCTCCGGGACAAAAGTACAACTCCAGATATCAAGTTCCGACAATTAAACACGGGAGGGGGTCGGTAATGGCGTTGGGAAAGCAATCTAAAGTATTCATCAAATCGAATATCAATCAAGCTTTTTCAAGGTTCATTCTGTTGTCAAAGAGTGGGTCAATTGTTTCAAGTAAGCGGTCGGATGAATGCCCAAATGTATCAGGAAATATTGAAAAACCATAAGCATCCACGTTTACGGTCGAATATGCCTGAAGGGACCTTATTCCAACATGATAATGGTCCAAAATACACCAGTCGGTTTGTAAGAAGCTTCTTGGAAACGGAGAATGTTGATGTTTTGGAGTGACCACCATATAGAAAATGTATGGGATCTTGTAAATCGGGAGATAAGGAAGCGATAGCTCTTGAATTGTACTGAGCTGGTGGAATGAATAAGGTCAGAATAGGACCAAATATCTCCGGACTTATTGGTGTCCCTGGTTGACCCAATGCCCAATAGATTGCGCGCTGTCGTGGCTAATTAAGGGTATGCAACAAAGTACTAAGCTTTTTTACTTATTTACTCCAATATTCCGTTGAAAAATTTAGTAAATTCGTTATTTTTGCAGTTTTTTAAAGTATTTGCATTTTTTTTGCTCGCCTTCAAACACATATTTGCAAACATTTTTAATACAATTATTCGCTTGCAGTTAAACAAACAAAATAGTTTTAAAGGTTTGTGCAAAATTTCAAAGTATCTACATATTACCATGAAAATTGGCAGAGTTCCTATCTAAAACAAAATCATACTATTTCGTTTGTATTTTTTTTTTTTTTGCTCGGTACTATATACTTAAAAGGACAATTTTTCATAATTTCATTTGCTTAAAACGAAATCACTAGGTTGGGTAGTCAGGCCCAAAATCACCTTTTAGGTCTTAAAATTCACTTCATCAATGGCAAAGGGCTCTTAGTATATTCGCCATTTATTCAAGCTTGTATAAGTAAATTGTAGAGGATCCTCCATTAAGAGTGATAGGATTTTAATTTCGGATAAAACAGCAACAGTTTGATAGAAGATATCGGCTTTCTTAACATTGACGTCTCAGCGATCGCTCCAATTTTTGATCACCCTGTCTAACATTTCTGATTGTATGCTGGCGATAGCTTGTTGAATGTTGGCTTCCAAATTTTCCAAATTCTGTAAATTGTCGGCATATACTTGTTCTTTGATGTAGCTCAAAAAAAGAATAATCTATGAATGTCAACTCGCATGGCTCCTCATCGTGAAATTGTCCATTCGCCAAACTCATCCTTCAGCAAACCGAGTGCAGCATTAGCTGTATGATATGTAACGCCATTTTGTTGGAACCACATCTATTCAATGTCGATGTTCTCAAGTTCTGACTGCAGAAATTCGGGTCAAACGGTTCTATAGCGGTCGCCATTGACGGTAACGGCTCATCTCGGGAGAAATAAGGTCCAATGACACCGTCATGCTATAAACTACACCACACAGTGAGCTTTCGGGATGCAACGACACTTCATGTATAACTCTTGTGGGTATTTGTCGCACGAAAAACGGCAATTTTGTTTGTTAACCAAGCGATTTATCCAAAAACGTGCTTCGGCTGAGAAGATGATCTTCCAAGTGTTAAGGGTTTCATCAGCAAAATCCCGACGCAGTCTGTAGTCATTTACGATCGATACGACTTGGTGAGGATGTTGGTCCAAATCGTTACTCAAATTTCTCCCATTAACGCCTGAGAAAGCCCCAATTGTTTCGATCGTCGTGAAATCGGCAAATATGGCTCATCGGATATACTGACCGCTCACTTCGCGATTTTCGTTGTCCTGTTGGTGGCTTATTGTCCTGTAAAGTGAGCTTATACTCAAACTTGTCCATAGTGCGGCGTAAAGCCTGCTCCTAGAACTAAAAAAAATATCAGGAACAGAGAAATCTCTATATTGACAAAACTATCACCACCATTCGAATATCCTTAACTAATTGATTTTTCTTTTTTTCTTTTCAGGATAACAAATACAAAACAAGAGTCAACTTAAAAAAGGTAAGAGCTGTTTTAAATAAAATCATAAGCTACGGTCGGTCATTACCATCAATATTCCCAAAATACTTATCTGAGCTGTAGCTTCATCTTGGATGATTTTCCTTTGAAAAACAATGAATGCCTACTTAAGGACCGGTTAAAAGGAACCTACACATGGTCAAAGAAAAGGGATCTTCACACCTTCAAAGTTACTTGATAAGTAACACTGACCATTGCTTTTAGCTTTTCCAAGGTTTGCCCTCAAAGTTATACTTAACGTATTAAGTCCTTTTAAATAAGTTCAAGAATGAATGAATGAAATCTTGTAGTTTATTTTTTTGAGTCATTTAGACAAGTAAGCTTTGTTTGAAGAAAACTTAACCTGGTTCTGTTTTATAACGTCGGTTTTTTTTTTAAACCCCCAAACAGTGATGGACTTCTACCAGTCTCTTGCCTATATTTCATCGGTGACGAGGTTATCCCTCACCCCCATGACTCTGAAGTGCGTGACCAAATTATTAGTACAGCCAACTCTATGCGCGGTTTTGTAAAAGGATGGTCTTTAAAATTTTCCAATCGTTACTTCACGAGATCTCTCTACATTACTTTTGTTCGGCATATTCTTGAATATCATAGTCAAGTATGGTCACCCTACCACGTTATCCATGCTTCCAGAGTTGAAGCCATTCAACGTTGGTTCATTGGGGGGTCGCAATGGAATGACAGGTATAACCTACCTGCATATGAGGACCGCAGAATGATTGTACAGTGATTGTCTGATGCTTATTCCCATTTGAACAGATAAGTTCTGGGTCAAAACGCTAGCATTGGTTTGCATGGCACCAGCTGTAGCAGCAATCGTATCCTGTATCATAACTGAAGGATCTCACTAATAAGTCTTCCTTGTGACTGTCCCACGGCAAAAATATTATAACTAGCCTCATCACAATCCTCAGCTGCTCGGAAAAATGCCGCCAAACATACGCCTAAACTGTCTTTGGACTAAAATCACAGACTCCAAATTACGATAGCGACGCACTATCCAAATACTAGTGCCATCGTTCCAATCTAAATAGTAGTCTGTAAAATACAACAAAAAATGGTGCCGATTTATTATACAGAAAAAAAATTATTGGGTTTTCTTTTGGTAGCACGTTTCATCGGCCGTTTCACTGTATACTGAAGCTCAACTACTTTCCTTGGTTATTACTTTAAGATCTATTAGTTTATAACTGGAAACTGAATGAGGGAATCTTAAGTTGTCCACCTTCTTCACCTCAAAGGTCAAAGGAGCAGTCAAAGTAGGTAACCATCGCATCGTCACAGAAAGTAATCTTTCACGCGCTTCATTTCTCCATTTTATTACATAAGTCCTCCTGTTTGGGAAGGAATTTTAATATTTTTCAAAAATTCCTTACGTCCACCTAAATCGGAGCTCATAAATCTTACTGATTTACAATACAAATAAGAAACGTTTTCAACAAATGACTTCCGGAAAGGAAAAAGGCAAAAAAAAAAAAAAAATCGTAAAATAATAATTTTCGACTTTTCTCATTAGTCCTTCGTTACAGCTGCTCTGTAACATATTCCAACGGCTTTTTCCCTCCTTAAAGGATATTCTACAATTTGCTACATCATTAACTTACCAACAGAAGACCTAAAGCCTCTCGCTCTCTAGCCCGGCGGAGTAACTTAACGTAACATCCCTTTCGAATAGCCCAAACAATTTTCATAAATTTCAGCTATCACCTGTACACAACTGTAAATTACCAATTCAGCTAAACTAATGGCAGCCATTTAGTTCGGCCAACCGATGAAACATCTAGATCCTGCCGCAACTCCTCCCCTATACTCCGATCGACGGATGCGGAAACCCACTCTGCCGGCAGCCACCGCCGGCCGCCGCCATAGACGGTGTTGGTATTTTTTTTTTTGCATTTTTTATGTTACACACTTAGTTGACTATTTATTCAAATAAATGACTGTGGTCAGACGGTTCATTATGTCATGATAATGGGTACACGACAGCCTCGTACTGTATGACAAGGAAAAAGGACATAAGGGATGGGTGGAGAGGAGGGAAATTTCAAATTTTAGCCCATGGAAATAAATGTGTCATGCAATTGGACTCGAATGAAGTTATGCAGTGTTCGTGGGCGATTTTAATTCGATATCAGTGAATAATTACAATTTAGGAATTTTCCCTTTAAACCGAAAAAGGATTTTTGCAACTACTGCAGTGCCGTTACAACACTCGTAGTCGTAGTCGTACTTTGTAGCTTAGATTAGAATCGTACGTGCGTTCAAATTGCATTTTGCTCTTTCACCTTGCATTTGGCGAGTGTGTGCAACAACTATATTTCAGGACACGACAGTATTGCATGTTTGAAGGGAGAAAAAGGGAGAGTTAAAACGATAGGAAAGCATTGACAGTGTGTTGTACAAGAAAGAATTCGTTGGACGAAAGCTTGACTGATCACAAATTGCCTTGTAAGAGGAAATTTGAAACAGGTTCATGCAGAAATTTCAAAACTAAATACTTGAGCCATAAATGTCCGAAAACCAAAAAGTTGATCAACTCAACTTTTTTAGGCCAAAGAGCAAAAATACTTTCTTATAATCAAAATCATTTATTTTCGAACGCAAGTTTTCAACTACAGCCTCTCAATTTTAGTTTTCCTGTTATATTTATTAGAACTGCTATCAGTACGAATCATTTCAAATTTATTGGCCCACGAACGTTGAATTTGGAGAGGGACATGTCAAATTCTTCAAATTAAATCAAATTCTAGTGGGCACCGTAGCGCAAGTGGTTAGTGCGTCGGACTACTAAGCCAGCGGTCTTGGGTTCGAATCCCGCCGCAAACACCTAAAAGTTTTTCACAGTGCCCACCTCTTTCGAATGTCTGACAAGCATCAAAGAGTATCATTTGTCACGATTGAGCTTCTCAACTCGCCGTTCGGAGTCGGCAAAAAACTGTAGGTCCCTTCCATTCGTGCAGAAATATAACACGCACACACAAATGGTTGCGAGAAGCAGGCCCAGGTTCACCTCGAGCTGTAGCGCCAACTAAGTAAGTAAGTAAATCAAATTCTGATCCAACACTCGACGGCCGGCGGTCAAAAAGTTACCACCAAAAAGTGGATAAAAATACAGTCGACTCTTCCTAAGTCGAATTTTCACGGGATACCAAGATTTGTTCGAGTTAGAGAGAGTTTTGGAAAAATACGAGTAATAGAGAGAAACATTTATTTTTGTTTTAAAACGTTTGTTTAATAAAAAAAGGTTAATGTATGTAACTACTTACAGCTTCTTGCCTGGTTAAAAAAATCTAGCTACAAACATGCGCATTAAGACTGCATCAGCTCTGTTGAACTGCCTATGTTAAAATCAACTGATTTTGAAATTCCAGCTGGAGTCTAACTAAAACAAGTTTTTTTTATATAAAGGGTTTTCCAATAAGAGGTGTTATTTTGGTTGATAATGATCGGATAAATGATCGCATGTTTATTTCATAATAAAGAGGAAGGTATGCCGTTAATAATGAAAAACAACATCAGCCAAATGGCCACCACGAGCACGCATACAGGACCATATCATTTTCATGAAATTTTCCATAACCAAATCGCAAAGTGGCTGCCCTTTGTCCTCGATAGCCTCACGAACTTTATCTTTGAGGTCTTGAATCGACGCTGGGCTGTTGGCGTAGACCTTATCTTTCACGTGGCCCCAAAGGAAGAAGTCGCAAGGTGTTAAATCACAAGATCTCGGTGGCCAATTGTGATCACCTCTTCGAGAGATAACACGATCCGGAAACTTTTCCCGTAAAAGATCAATGGTTTCGTTGCTTGTGTGGCACGTAGCGGCGCCGTCTTGTTGATCAATACCATCCAACTCCGACCATAAAAAATCATTAATCATCTCTCGATAGCGCAATCCATTAACCGTAATTGTTGATCCAACCTCATTTTCGAAAAAGTAAGGTCCAATGACCCCGCCGGGCCATAAGCCGCACCAAACAGTCACACGTTGAGGATGGAGAGGCTTCTCAACAATAACTCTTGGGTTTTCCGAGCCCCAGATGCGACAATTTTGCTTGTTGACGTAGCCACCGAGGTGGAAATGGGCCTCATCAGTCAAGATGATTTTTCGATGGAATTCCGGATCATTTTCATGCATTTCAAGGACCCAATCAGCAAAGACACGACGTTGTTGATGATCTTGTGTTAACTGAACTTTATAAGCCTTAAGACCCAAATCTTTATGCAAAATACGGTGTAATGACGTTTGTGGAATGCCCAATACCAAAGAACGACTAGGAATGGACAAACCTGGGTTTTCTTCAACACTTTGGGCTACAGCAGCAATATTCTCAGTTGTTCTTGAGCGACGTGCACGGGTTTTATTCTTCACATCACTAACTTGTCCCAACAGCTCGAATTTTTCCACCAATTTCTGTATTGCGGTCCGACAAGGTGCTTCACGACGACCGAAAAATGCTTTAGTTTTGCGAACTGTGACTGCAAGATTTTCACCATTTTTGTAGTGAATTTTAATAATTTTAATGCGTTGTTGAAGCGTGTATCGTTCCATTTTTAGTAATGGCGTAGTTTCTACTTGTCAAATGTCAAAGAATAAAAGCTTCACAAGTAACAGCTACCAAAATAGCGGGCCATTCACAATAACACCTCTCATTGGAAAACCCTATACATATGCAGATAGATCCATTGAAAAACCTGTTTTGAATGCAACCAACAACACGAAGAAAATGATAACAATGTTTTTTTTTTGTTTTTGCGTTGCAACTTTTTAAAAACCGTATCTTTTTATGGAGGTACCAATGAATGGAAAGAAGCACGACGAGCTGACGATGATGGAGCACGCGATGCTACACATATTTAGGGTATTGAAGTGTGTAGGTACTTGATGGTTAGTATTTATATACTCAAATACGAATTCCAAAGGGGTAATGTATTTCTATTTTGTTTTGTGCTAACCAAAATTCGACTTAAGGGGTGAAAAAAGATGCCAATAATCGAGAATGTGTTCGGGTTAGAGAGAGTTTCGACTTAGAGAATGGTTTTTGTATGGAAAATTGAAGGGAATGATAAAATATAGGGGAACAAATTCGAGTTAGAGAGAAATTGGACTTAGAGAGTGTTCGACTTAGGGAGAGTCCATTGTATTTTATTTCCTGATTCGGACTTTCAGAGAAGATGTGGGCAAACGAGACCAAATTTTAAGACTATAAGAACCATAAGTACTGACATTTAGGCAACAAAGTCTCACCACAGAACGGAACCTTAAAAGGGTTCTTCTGGCTATGAAAGTCTGAACTTCTATATCAACTGAGGAATCGGAGTTTGTTAGAGCTCGCTGAATTGCTTTTTGATGATTGTTCTTCGAATTGGCAAGACTTTTTCAGGAGCCAACCAATTTGGCAGCTGTCAGCCAACTTGTGCTTAGTTTGGTTTATCATTTCACCATGAATGTCTACGCCAGAACAACGCTTGAAAATTGTGTAATTTTTTTTTTTTTTTTTAGAAAATCGTGGTTCAGTTCGCGAAACTTATACCGTGGTTGGTTGGTTGGTTGAATGGCTACGTCAAATTTTGAGCGAACAAAATTTACAAGTCATTATTGAGATACCGCTACATCCACAAAAAGTCACTCTTTGGTGTGCTTTATGGGCTGGTGGAATCATTGAGCCCATATGTCTTCAAAAATGATGTCGGCCCGAACGTTATAGTTAATGGAATATGGAAAGCGCTATAACCTATTAATCGATGATTTCTGACATTTTTGTTCCCCAATTATTGCTGAAGACCGCATATACTGTGGATCGTTGGTCCATTTTTGTGCTATGCTTGCATTTATTAAACCAACTAGTATGTAAGATATTTGTATAAATAAATAGGCCTAGCATTCTCAAATAAAAATGAATTCAACAATATAAGGAAATAATCCTCGACACCACTGAATAAACTAGAAAGCGGTTTGGGTGATTTTCGGCCGCTTTTGTCGCGTCAATAGCAGTTTTTGAACCTGATCCTGACCGGAAATGAAATGAGTCCCTAACAATAATGTCGCCACCAATGGCTTGGTCCAGCAAACAAGACAACACAACATCCCAGAGATAGAATTCACCCGCTCAAAGTGTTACTGTGTGTATGTGAGGGAATGGGGTGCTGACGGAACAGTCAACTTTGAGCTGTTGCCATTTAACCAGACTGACACTGCCAACAGCTGTGCAAATTATGGGTGGTATTAGAGCAGAAACCACCACGTCTGGTCAATCGAAAGGGTGTTCTATTCCATCAGGATAAAGCTTACCTAGCAGCGACCACCTGCACATGCATTATGCGGCTACAGGAGTTCGGTCTCCATACTTAGCACCCTAAAATGTTCATTTAAGTCCGATGTGGAGGTCTACAAGGTGTGCTTAGAGAGAAGAAAGGTAAGAACTTGGAGTGATACCGAACAGTCTCTTGGGCTAAAAAAAAATATTTAGTGACGACATTAAGAAGTTGCGTGATAGGTGGTTGTTTAATGAATTAAATTCACCACCTAAATTTTGTTACAACTTAATAGTAAACATATATACAAATGAAATTAATCTTTGTTATACTTTGAGGGACGATTTGAACTATGTACCGATATGTCTGGATGTTATCCTGTACTCGAACCCATCAGGATGATCAGTCATACACCTATTCATCTATTGCATTGGCTAATTGTATAAAGCGGTCTCTAGCATGTTCTGAAACTTGTATGCTTCTTTTAAGTACATTGGGCTTAGAATTTGAATTTCGGTCGTGTAAGCATATGATCCATTGTACTGCTGAGCAAGATCGCCTAAGTAATACAGGACTGGGTGGGAGTCGAACCCTTAACCTCTGCGGGGTAAGCCAGCAATGTATTCAGTAGAAACACTGGGGACTAAAACAATGAGGTATTGCTGTTACACTGTTACAATCATTAAGAGGCGTGGAGATCTATTCACTTCTGTTTGTTCTGTATAATCTCCAGAATCAATGAATGTATTTTGAAACAGTCTCCGCCATTCTGTAGAGCACATTTGGACAGAGGTTAAAGCTTAAAAACGACGTATTTCCGCATATATAACCCGATTATCATCTTCCTCTTGATCCACTTTCAGGACACACATAAATGTGACATCCAAGTGTAGGTACTTTCTTGTTCCACCAACTGTGTTCCCTTTTACTCCGTGTTCAACTAGTCTACAATATTATCGCAAACAAAAGTAAATGCAACACAGAACGACTGTGCATGTGAGGCAAAAAAAAGAAGAAAATACACAAACACAATAATGCACGCACTCTCGGTGTGAAGTGTTGCGCAAATAAATCATGAAAATGTCCTTGCAACCGGAAAATGGAAGGACTATCGCATGAAATAATTGAATTTATAATTAGTGCGTGTCACGGGAATTAATGTTGAATTCGCTTTTCTCATTTGGGAATGCTTTAATGCAAACGGCGAACACCATTGCCATGCCTCTTCCGTTAACAAGAATCGATTTTAATAAATGCGACTGGGCAGCACTGGTCATTATTGGCAAAGAGCCGGCAAACGGAAATGACTAATGGCATTCAAAATGAGAAAATTACTAAATTACTTTAAATGTAAATACCGCTAGTTAATTGTTTGATAATATCCAATCTGAAGGCTGTGCTTCCTTCCTTTCATTCCACGAATGACAAAACAAAAGAAAAAGATGAAACAGGGGGGATAAAAATAGAAGCTAAATCAATGCGTGGCTTAGTGGCCAATACTTAAGGAAATTAATTGGAAGATACTCTTACTTGTGAAATTCACCGCCCCCCCCCCTCAACATTATCGTTACTGGTGACAGATGAAGTGACATTTCTTAGAAAACCAAAGCCGTAGAAGAAAAAAATTACAAAACAAACAAAACTTTCTTCGTTAACGCCAATGTGACGGCCACCGACAGAGGGAGTGCGAGTGAAAATCACAAGAAAAGAACAATAAAATGGCCACTTAATTGCCCTCGAAGCAAGGAAAAAAAAGGAGGAAAACAAACTTTTTTCCATAACAACACCACGAGCACACTGGAAGCATGTGATGTCTGGTGTCCTTGACGCGAATGAATGGAAATTCGTTCAGGGATGGTGATCCCATGGATACCGTAGAATAAAAATCCTGTTGACAATTTGACTGTGCATAGGAAGACAGGCCACACAAAGAGAAAATAACAAAACGAGGAGGAAAAACTTTGCTAATTTTTCCAAAAAGGAAATTAATAAGTTGACATTATTGTTGTCAAAGATATTGGGAGATTCTGACATGTAGAGGGGGGGGGGGGGGGGGGGGGCTGGGGCTTGCGAATGAATATCGAAGATTATCGGGTGTGGCGTCACTAGGCGGGGGGTCTCCCTACTCGCACATACATGTGTCAATGGGAATTGAATGTGTGTTAATGTGGGTCTCTGTTTGATCTTTTGGGCACAAAAGTTTAATTAAAGTCAGTGAAGTTTTTGATGAGGGGACGAAAAGTTAGGGACATTAATTGAACAAGTGGTAGCAGGGAATCTAATCAAATTTATACCAGCCAGCCAGCGCTTAGGAAGAAGAAAATGGAAACCAAAAAAGTTTTGTTTCTATTATGGTGTAGTAATGCCCATCTACTAATTCGATTGTAAAAGTGATGAAAAGTATCGGCCAGAGTAAGCAGCCTTGTGGGACTTCAATTGATAGGAGTATTGAAATTATGGTGGCGGCGCGATAGTGATACTTTGGAGTAGCGGAGGTACATATCTGTCAACGAACTTTTAGAAATGCTTAGGATGCTGTTGCGGTACCAATTGGTGGTACCATTATGGTGGCAAACTGTAGGATACTCAAGAACCAAGTAAAAAAAAGGCTTACTTTTAAATGTTTGCCTTAGCTGTAAGCATATCGCAGTCACGGGTCAGTTAAATTGCTTAGTCAGGAAGGGAGAGAATGCGCTTGTCTTTATTTTGTTGGTACCCAGATGAGAATTTTTCAATCCATAACAGGGATATGGAAGAAATTTTGGTGCCTCTTGGATCAAAATTTGCTAAAAACAATCCACGAATGGACATGCGGCGATACTCGAAGCCATACAGCAACTGAGCAGATGCAACCCTGACATTCTAACTAAGACTTCAGCCCACATTACTCCTCACTATGATTTCAACTTGAATGTTCCAATTCTATTTGCCAGAAGGGAAGACTGGCTGTCAAGCAAGGTTATTAAGGACTAGGAATTAACACTCTTCACAGATGGCTTTAAAATCGACTTAGGTACTGGAGCAGGGTTCTACTCCAATACAAAAGTTTGGTTAGGTTAGGTTGAAAGGGGTTATGAGGCTTATCATAATAGACATGGCACCATAATGGGCCCATCGCGATCCCCTGCAGTATGATCGTACCTCAACTGAAACATTTCCGTCTACACATTTAATTTCCCTGCAAAATGGAAGTAATTCCCTACAAATTACTTTCGAGAACTAGCAATAGCATGACAACCACAAAGGATATGGTTAATATTCTCCGATGTACTAATGTCATTGCAGTATCTGCATTCGTCCGTGTTTGAGAGTCTCATTCTGTTGGCATGCTTCCTCAACAGATAGTATCCGGAGAGTATTCCTGTCAGAGTTTTTAGCTTTGCTCTATTCAGTTCAAGGATTACCCTGGTCCTTTTGCCGTCTGTGGTCGGCGAAATACCGTTGAATACTCTATGTCCCTTTATTCTTGACCATCTGTGGTCTGCGATACTTATTATTGTGCTGCTAAGTTTTGCCCTGATGTCGCATGATGGCGATGCTATATTCACCATCTCGCTTGTTGACAACGTCCTTGCTAGCTCATCTGCAAGTTAATTTCGCTCAACGCCAGAATGTCCAGGCACCCAATATAGTCTGACCCTGTTGTGTCTTCTAGTGCTCTGAGCGCGGCCTGATGGTCGATGTAGATGATGATAACCTTGTCTGTTCGTTACCAAGAGCTCAGCCACTCTCCACATAGCTAGGACCTCTGCCTGAAATACTACAGTGATCTGGAAGTCTAAGACACGCATTTAGCTCCGGTTCTCTTGAGTAGATACCAGAGCCCATGCCATTGTCGGTTTTTGACCCATCCGTATAGATCGCTATGTGGTTTTGCCGTGTATGTGCTTTTCTCCTAAATGTCTCTCTTCGGATACAGTGTTTTGTATGGTATAGCAGAGTACAGAAGTGGGAGGCTGTCAACTGTTCTATCGAGGTTGCCCATTAGATACACTAACTAAATAAACAGGAATCTTGCAGATTATCGGATACATGCTGTGTCTTCCCAGCAAAACTACTGGCGATTGGAAAGATTGCAATATTCATGAAAGAAAGCGACCTCTCTCCGTCGGAGATGGCTGTTTTGGTGGATAATCAGCCAACCCTAAAATCAAAAGGATCAATCACAATAAAATCAAAAGCAGTCCAAAAATGCCGATCGACTAAAGAGACTATATAAGATCCTTATCATCCCAGTCTTGGTATATGGAGCTGAAGCATGGACTTCATCAAAAGCGGATGAAGATATCCTTGGTCGCTTCGAGAGAAAAATCCTTTTTAACATATTCGGTCCCGTTTGCGTTGAAGGGTTTTGATGAAGAAGATTCAACCATGAACTATACGAGCTATGCAGCGACATCGACCTGGTCAAAAAACAGGTCCGGCCGCAGAGCATTCGATTTCAACCCGAATATGATCAGCGCAGCAGAGGACGGCTTCGCCACAGGTGGCGAGCACACATGGAAAAGGGCCTCAACCAACTTGGAGTGTGCAACTGGATGTGGTTGTTTGGTTGAGGCCTTGGTCCACTCCTGACTGTAGCGCAACCTTAGTAAGTAAGTTCTGATTGAAATGGCTTGCAGTTCTCGAATGACAATTTCAAGGCAACTTTAGCACCCACACAGCCGGTCATCCACTATGAATATCTCCTTTTCTCCTAATCCACCCCTACGCTGAGTTCTGCCTAACATTTGTCCCGTTTTTGTCCTCTTTCATCAAAGTGACCAATCCAATAAAGTATTATGACTTTGTCATTAGTGAGTGCTTTACAAATCCTTTCCCAATGACTTAATCCATTATTATCGTCCTTTCGCAGCATAAAAAAAAAACTCCCGCTCGTTTAGCAATTCACTGTCGGAATTACTGCCACAAACTCTCACATCAAATGGTTTTATCACTTGGCACTTAACACCCACATATAGTGCCTAAACCACCAACACTTATCCTTGCCTATTGCATTGGAAATGAGAAATAAAAAAAAAAATAAAACAACCTCTTAAGTATATCCTTCAAGAATTCACTTGACTCATAGGCTAAACCGGCATATGGAAATCAGTAAAACCTCATAGCCCTCCCAACAGTTATTGCCTGCAATTATAATTTCCAAAGTGCTATACAGTATTAAGGTACCGCGCATAAATCGCGTGATACATTTCCATTTCGAGTTTTCTTAGGCAGGAAAAGGACCCTCTCTACAACTACAACTATGCGGTTGTACAACATACATTTCTTCATTATACATTAGCTTAGTTGCTAATAGTTTCTTTTTTTGTGCGCTAACTTGTTGAGCAATATGTCGCTATTTATAAGCAGGAGAGCTGTATCCTTTTTTGCAGCACACCAACATTACGCTTATTTCCACTACAACCGTCATTTAGTTCATGTTCATTTCAATTATTAAGAAAATATTTTCCAGGATCACGATCCGGCATCCGGGTGGTGGGGGCCCACTTCACTGTTTCGTGGAGCTGACATGAAGGCAGACAGTGACATATGTACGACTTCGTACTAGTGGAAAGTGCGCCTTAGGGATGTGACTTGTGTTCATATGCACATATGCACTTGCAGCCAAAGCTGTGTGCGGTATATCAAGCTCTATTTATTTTTGAAAACGTACTCGGTTGGTTGGCACCACTAGCACTCATCTCTAAAACTATTACGCAACAGAATATCCTTTGATGACGCTTCTTACAAGGACACTCAACAGCAAAAAAATAGAGACAAAAAAAAGTTGAGTTCCTGGTCGCGTAACAACTAAAGGCGAGTTCATATTAAAAATAAGTGTCATCGCAGCTGTCACTTCATTTTGACAGTTAACTTGAAATGTTGGTGGCGGTGAAAAAATACAAAGGTTTCTGTTCATGATACCCGTACTCGTACCTAGTGTGACATCTCTCCTTTTCGTTTTTCGGTACTACACTAGATGACATATGAAATGAGACAGACAACAGGCATTCATTTGAATTAAAAATGACACACCACTGACATTTTGGTTCAGAGGAAGAACAGTACTAGACATTTTCTTTCTTGAGACTACATATTGTTGATCCTCCTTTCTGTGGAGTACAGTTAATGTCGCCTGCAATGAAATGGCGTTAATTTGGTTCTTAATAAAAAAAAAAATAAAAATAAAAAAAACAATGGACGTCAAAGAGGACGAAGGATGACGAGTTAAAAGCAAAGGAGACAAAGCATCCCAACATTTTATGAGGTCTTAGTAAATGGAGGATTCCATTCTCGTTGCACTCCTTTTCCTTTTTCATTTTAGCAATATTTAATTAGTCCATGGAGCATAAATAGTGGTTGGAATCTTTAAGAAGAATTTCCTCTGTTTCATTTCGCAAAGGAATGTTGCAACAGGGGGGGAATTTTGCCATAATAACGGTGTAAATAAACAGAACCACCAATGACGATAACTCAGCATGAAGTTTTCGTAATTTTATCGATAACTACGCAATGCAAACGTCATAGCCGCCATTTTGAGTGCGTTTGATGTAACAAAAAAAAATATAGACATGCGTGAAGTCTGGAAGAGATGTGATAAAGTTTGACATCTTTCGATTGAAGGCAGGTTTATCAGTGAGTACTGATTTTGACAGAACACAATGCCATATGAGGAAAGTCGTCTGCCATCGATACACAAGTTTCAAAAACAGCTGAAAAAACTTTGATAACAATAGCTCAGATGACTTATCAAGTACGTACAAAGAAAACTGTGAAAGCAAGATTTTTGACGCACATTTAGTGATCAGGTACTTGATGACGTGTGGAAATGAAATGAGATGTGCGTCTGATTTATTTGGGGCGCCCTTAATTATGACGTTTGCTGATAGTGAATAAACGTTCTGAAGTGACAATGGACACATACGGCAGAGATTACGATTCGATATCAAGTAATCCAACTTTGCCGATAACCGTCTTCAAGAGAATATACTGACACTTGAGTGGGATAAGGACTTAAGCATTTTCAATATCCATGTAATATCTGGATTGTAGAAGTAGTCTCCAGTCATTTATGGTTGTAATGTAAAATAAAGTATACCTAGGTGACTCTCTTGAGGTACGACGGACGCTGGTAAATATGAGTCTGAAGCAGCGATGCCAGATGTGGGGATTTTTACCCATTTTGGGGAATTTTTCACTAAAAACTAAATTCGTACATATTTATCAATTTTATGTATTGAAAAATAAAACCCGAGTACCTAACTTTGAAATAAATACCGAACACGAAAAATTACCGCGTTTATAGCATTACAGGGATTTAGCTCTAAAAATATTTCGAACTGAACACAACCTTCACTCTCAAGCGTCACTAATTTCAACTATTTAACAAAGTTAATAGGGGAGTACAAACGATCCGACATATCTGACAGATTTGGTCGGATGGAAGTCTGATAGACCGATGTCGTTCGTTAGCGTTCACATTGACCAATATGTTGTCCGACTTCACTTTGCAAGTGCTTTTGAAAGACAACGAGCATCTGAGAGCAGCACTTAGGATTGATAATTTTCAGAAGAAGAAAGAAAAGAAAGAAAACGGAGGAGAATTTGGGTACAAGAATGAATGAGAAATTTTTCTTATGTTAATTTGCTAACAGAATTACAATATTGAATACTCCAGGCCATTATCAGATTATTTTTATATTTCCATAAATTCTTTCCATATTTCCAAATTTCAAAATTTCCAAACACAACTATTTATAAATCTGCGACAACAGCCACACCGCTTGAAATACATTTTAGAAATGAGATTTGCTCTAGGTCGGACAGACAAGCATACACATTATCAGATATGTATGTCCTTCCGACTAACAAAATATGAAAAAAAAAAAATATCAATTTCTGTCCGACCGTCGCGTCGTCTCTTGCGTACGCCGTAGCCGTACACATTGTAAAACAAAAGTCGGGTAAAAAGAAAATGCCAATCAGAGCGCAGTTCTTCTGTTAACCCCTCTGTTACCTTACAAAAAAATAACACTTATTACCTTTCGGGTCATAAAATGACCCCTTTGATTTAAATGCAGTAAAGGCGAAATATACATAATTTATGTACAAATAGATCTCCTTCTGGCCTCTGCTGGTTACAAAAAGTCGTAGTTACCTTGATAGTATGGCCATATTGTGGACATACTGACTTATAGCAGACAAAGCAGGTGTTAAATGTCTTTCGGTCAGGTTTCGGTGGACAAAAGATGCAGCGCTTTCGCTCGGAAGTTTTTCTTTGGTGGCTTTGACTTTGATGGTCCAGTTTCTTCATTCAGAAGATGCTACCTTATGTAAACGACACCATCAAGAAATACATTTTCGACAGGACTTTCACCGAATTCTTGCAAAAACAAGCGACGTTTATGCAATTTTTTTTATTGCTGATGAACCTCAGTCCATAAGATATCTGCGCTCAAGGTCAGAGATGTCAATGAAATTACTAAAAAAAATCCACTGGCCAACGATTTGTTTGAAGTTTGCAAATGTATGTTCTCACCAATTGGTCAAGCGTAACAACCCATTAGCCCAGTAGCTCCATTGCCAACTTACGGGTTTTAAAAAAAGTTATCTGTAGTTACGTTCCTTCTACGATAAGTATTGTACATTTCTTGAAACTTTCCCAAGGTAAACTTGAAAGTTCAAACGAAACCCATTCGATGCATTAGCTGCAACCCATGCTTTGATTCCGTATTTTCTGGGCTTCCTTGGCATATACACTTTGAATGGGCACCTACCTCTAGAAGGGGTCAATTGCACGTCGACGGTAGTATTTTCATACGGAACGTATAAAAACTGCAGATTTTCGATCCATTTTTCATACAAGTCCCGAATAGGCGCAAGCTTATCTCCACGAATTTGTGATCTTCGATTTTCTCTCTCATCAAACGCAACGAAACGAGATATTTCAATGAATCGGTTCAGAGACATAACGGTTCTAAAAATTGAGCGACAGCGTATTTCATTCCATAGGATACTCACACTTTCGCCGTATGAAAGGAAAGGTAATCATGCTTTATATTTTTATATAACTTACTGATAAGAATCAATATGCCTAAATAAGCATCACCGTAGCACCGTAGCGCAAGTGGTTAGTGCGTCGGACTACTGAGCCAGCGGTCTTGGGTTCGAATCCCGCCGCAAACACCTAAAAGTTTTTCACAGTGTCCACCTCTTTCGAATGTCTGACAAGCATCAAAGAGTATCATTTGTCACGATTGAGCTTTTTTATTTGAAGAGGGAATGTGTGTCGGAATCCAATCGACAAAAGCATCTCCATCTCGATGCAATCCAACTCTGAAATTGCTTCTTGAACTCTATCTAGTATTATCTAATATTTGCCCTTTTATCTAGCCTCGGTGGTGTCCTAATCTCTTTATTTTTGAAACA
Organism: Brachyopa scutellaris; assembly: GCA_949775065.1. Taxonomy (NCBI): domain Eukaryota; kingdom Metazoa; phylum Arthropoda; class Insecta; order Diptera; family Syrphidae; genus Brachyopa; species Brachyopa scutellaris. The sequence goes on from OX459114.1 coordinate 15,472,517, forward strand.
GTGGTGTGTCTTGTCCTTTTCTTTTCCTCTTAACCCCTTTCTCGATAAAGGAGCAAATCTCGGCTCCAGTTTTCATCATTCGTGCGCATTGTCGTAGCAATGTTGTTGGACGTGAGTACGCTAACCTCCCCGTCTAACTTTTGCCGTCTTGTGCACTGAAAGCTCTTGTGATTTGCGTTGTCTTGGGTCGAGTAGCACTAACCTCCAGTTTTTCAATTTGTCCAATAAATCTTGCAGCCCATCTATCCCTAGGTTCTTTGATATATTGCTGAGTAAACCCGTTGGAAGTGGAGCAATATTTGAACCCGTAAAATGGAAATATGTCCAAAGGTTTTCTGACCGTGAAGCTTATTTATGCCTCTTTCCGGATTTTTAAACTTATTTTCCAGCATGGGCAAGATGCTAAGAATAAAAGAAACACAACATTGGAATTCTCCCAAATTAATTTTCTGCGGACTCAGTCGATTTTCCACTTAATCAACTTCACACCCAACACAGTTGTTTTCAAATACCAGCTAAGAAAATCTGTTGTTTCATTCAAATTGCCACGCACACACATGATTACACACATCTCTGAGTTTCTGGCCAAAAAAATAAAAACAATGAACCCAAAGAATGTGGGGTCCATTAACGCACATGTTTGTCGAGTCCTTATTTTTTTTTCCTTTCACAAGTGCAATAGGAAAAACTACTTCTCTATGTTTCTATAGGTAGAACATATGTACTTATGTGTGTTTGCTAAAAAAAAACAAAGAAAACAACTTCTTTTCCATTAATCAAACGGGAAAGTGTAAGGAAGTAACATTCGCCACACCACTGGTGTTCTAGTTTTCCTATCGCTTCTCTGGAAAAAACTTTTAACAATACAAACACATGCATCACATACCTACAGGGCTACAGGGAATTGTTTGCTAATACACCACAAACAGAAATACATACGAGATACGAGTATTGTGCAACATCCTCGCTGAACTTCGTACATAGATACTGGTCGTATCCTTGATGTCTCCATTAAGGAAACAAAAAAAAAAAAAAAACACAGATCCAACATCCCTTAGTAGTTTTACTTTTTACAGTTGCAGTCACGTACTTTTAATTAGCACCATCATCATAATGGTTGTAATTTTGACAGCAAAAAATAAAAAAGGACGATAAAAAAGGATACAACTAAACTACAAGTTACTGACGGCATGGTTGAAATAAACATAATGGCATGGGTAGAAAGTTCTCACCCCCGCCGACGCGACGTGCTCGTGTACTCGTCCTGACACAGAATGCACTCTCTCAATATCATCCGCTCCTCTCGGCCGCCAGCACCCTGCTACCAAGCAATAATCCATAATTTGGGTGGGTAAGCTTTAAAGGACTTGACTCACTACGAGGATAATTCAAATATAACCAGCGCAGCGCGAGGCAACGGGTATTGTAATCTAACCCCCAACGTTGGTTTAGATTTACAGAGCCCGAAGGCGAATTGTTATTCAGGATAAAGTTTATTTTTTATTTATTTTTTAATTTATGTGGTGTATTATATTCCTTGAAAGAGAGAGGGCGAGAGAGAGAGAGAGAGAGTGAAATGGAGAATTGAAATTCAACTGACAGTTGTTTTCGTCTGTTACTGCTATCTACCAGTGGAGTCCTTTAACCATTTTAGTCAATTAGTTCAAAAGCTATGGTTACTCTCATGCCCGATGACTTGGCAGGACTTTCTCGTTCTGTTCTGCTATTGTTGGCTGCACTATTTCTATGATATTATAAACACACATGATGCTCGAGTATTTGTTTTGTGTTAAGGGCGTTGACATGTGTTCGTTGGTACTAGTACTGTGTGTGTGAGTGTTTGTGAAATTGCAATGGCTTATTGAAAATTAATTAATATTTGATTGGACTGCATGCAATCAAAATAAATTGATACTAACGAGATGATTTCAAATTGTGTATTCCCCAATATATTTGGTTATCGAAATGCGGATCCAATTACATTTTATATTCGTATTTATAGCTTCTTTATCTGACTGACACAGGCATAGTCACAGTCAATAGTCATTTGTCCAGTTATCGTGTAAATGTAGTAAATTACATATTTACATTCATGTAACATGATTTTGTTTCAAATTTCTCGTTGGATATGCCAGTAAATTTAATGAATCCTTTGCAATTGAATTGAGGTCCAATTTGTTGGCTAAATTCGTTTGCACTGGTTAACAATTCATGACTAGATAAACTTCTATATTTGATAAAAGCAGAGTTTGATTCTATGTCCTCTCGATCCTGGTACAGGCATACCCTCTCACCTGAGCACAGCACAGATTTAAATCAATCTAAAAACATTCCTCAACCACATCACGATGAAAGATTGTTCCTTCAAAAAATATCATTGTCGGTCATTGGGCGCCATTTAATAGATTACATAATGGGTGCATTTTTAAGAGCCGTTGGCTTTGAAATTGAAATAAACCAAACGCAGGTTGAGCGAAAGAGTTATATTGCTTTTTATTCGATAATTTTATGGCTTATGACATATGGCTACCACAGGATCATCTCAGGATCCACATTCTGGGGCACCAATTTTCGATCTTCAATTTCTTTCTAAAATCATATTTTAGTTCCTTAGAGAATGATCATCGTTTGTGTTATTGTCTGTCATTGGGCGCCATTTAATAGACCATATAAAGTGTGTACTGTAAAGAGATGAAAGATATGAAATCGAAATAAAACAAACGCTAGTTGACCGAATGAGCCAAAGTGCTTTTTATGGCATCAATGATGGAATATGATTTCGAGCAATTGGGCACAATGGGAGTGTCTCAGGAACTGAATCCTGCAGCTCCAATTTTCGGCCACTTTTTCGAGCATTTGAGGCAGTACCCCATGAATGCTCGATATTAGCTTCCATGACTGCAATCATTGTGGCCTTGTCCGCCTATACCTACAATTTCAAATACTCACACAAAAAATAGTCCAGCGGTGTCAAATCACACGATCTTGGAGGCCAGGCTACATGTCTACTACATTTTGGAGGTAAAAATGCAATGAATTCGCCGGTGGTAGGGCATGTGATACTATTCCGTTGTAACCTAATGTCCTACAGACCATGTTCACGCACTTTTGGAATTAAAAATCACCATTGACGGTGACATTTCCATTTTCTTAATTTTTAAAGATGAATGCCATCCAAACCAGACCAAAGACCGGGGTGCGTCGGTGGCTGATGGATACAGTTTTCTTTTTTCACAAAGCCACTGAAAGAAAAGTAAGACTCAGCACTGAAGAAAATTTGACGTTTTGAAATTTTTTTGCGGTAGGTAGGTAGAAGTGCTAGTTTCGGTGGCTAGAAAACCCAAATAACACAAAGGGGCGCCGTTTTGACACTACAATTTAAGGGACCCGTTCATTATATTGTGAGATATTTATAGCCACCTTGTCGAGATTAAGAAGAGGATCAGCTCTCTACTCCTCTTCTGGGATATTTCTTTAAGGTCGTTAAAGAAAGGTTTACCCAGTATGCGTCACTTGGCTCTCGCTAGAGCTGGACATTCGCACAGAAAATTAATAAGCGACTTTTTTTTTTTAATTTTCATCGTTGTAGCTTCGCCAAAAATTGTGGTGAGTGATCGCTAGTTTGGCTGTATGGCCCCCTATTGGTCAGTGCCCTGTACTGACTGTCACTACTCTTGCGATGTCTGCACCGGTTCTTTGTAGTTTGACCTGGTGTAATTTTGCCATATCTTTCTGGATATGACTAGTGTGTCCGTGCAAGAAGTCTCGCAAGAGAAAATCAAACCCACAAAATCAAAAATTTTCCATCTAGATCCAACAACCTAATTTCCCATATGATTTCAATTTGTCAACTGATGGAAGTCCCATGGAAATCATACGCGAAGTGTTTATTCTTTTGGGAGCTTATTTTGAGAAGAATATTTGTTTTGATTTGTTCTTTAATTTGAAAGTGCAATTCGCCAGTGCTCCAGCACATTCTCTTTCCTTTGACACCTTATTTGTTAAGATTGGTTAAGTGTGAGAGCCACAAATGGTACCATAAATACAGAAATAATATACCTATGTATATGATACTGGTCCACCTGACTCCGGCCAGTTTTAAGCAGTGTGAGAGTATATTGCCCTGAACAGCACCCATAGGAATATGAACGTTTTCTGCTAGGGAGTTATTAAAGGCTGATACTCGCCTAGCTAGTTCATCAGCTCTCTCGTTCCCTTCTATAGCGGTATGTCATGGAACCCAGAGAAGAAGCCTGGTTACACAAGCGATGGAGTTTTTTTTTTTTTTGCATCACTACCAGTTTCGATGAGGTGATTGCCGAGTTTATGGCTTTATTTGCGGCTTGGCTATCTTTAATAATAGCAATGTTGTAATTGGGTGTTGGATTGTTTACTTAGTTGTGACAAGCCTTCAGAATCGCTAGTGGCCGTTTGCGTATGGACATTTTTTTCTGAACACTGTTTTTGGTTTAAGTTACGGAACCATAGAAAAAGTGGAAAAACTGACTCATGAGTCATCCGCAATCAAAAAAAGAGTAAAAACAAATCTGGGCCAAAGCTGCCAATCCCTTATCTACTATCAGCATTTTTCATAATGACATACATTAGCTTTAATGTGCTTTTCCTACCGATTTAAAAAAAGAACTCACATATCCTTCAGGTCATGCTTCACCTTTGCACACAAAAAAAATCTCTGCTGACGATATTATTTAAATGCCCTGACATGCAATCGATAGCTATCAGTTTGTATAACAAAAAAAAGATACAAAAAGACGAGCTCAACCATGCATGCAAAGCCTCACCATCAATTAAAGTCCACTTTCACCCGTTGACTATCTTTTTCAAATCCAATCCCACGCCCGCCCCTGCACTGCCACAGGATTTGTCTATGTGACTTTAATTGATTAACATTTGATCCATGCTGACAGTTTCGCATTCAATTTTACTCCAAAACCACCCTACATGGCTATTTCAAAACTTAAACTGTGAATTAACCTCAAATCGTTATTAATTAGAATTTTCTTTCATGTCGTACACAACACACATCCCTTCCGCGCGCCCGCTGTCAAATCCCAACCCCAAATGATTTGGAAAAATGAAAATGCATAGCGAAAGGCTGGAGCACGGCATGCATGCTGATCGCGTTTAGTCAAATCGTGATACATGCAATTGCAGTTAATGACCAAACGGAAACATTTACATGGCTCTTTGGATGGTATAGGTATGAGTGAGCGAGTGTGTGTATGTGTAGTTGAAAAGGACACGCGGTTATATGGAGTGGGAGCGCTTTCTAAACTATAAATGCAAACAAACAATTAAATTTAATGGTACACATTGGGACATTCATCCATATTATGCACTTAACTGTTTTTGCTGCAATACCGCGATACGCGTCGCGTCGCCTCGCTTCGCCTCCTTCGCCTGACCAAGTACAAATAAATGCCCCAGAGGATTGGAGAGGGTGGGGGTTGCAAGGTTACCTTGTGGAATGCAGCCTGCTGAAAACAATTTACATTTAAATAAACATTATGCGAGGGAATTGTTATTACCTACGACCTACCTACATATGTATGTAGCTTAGCTACCCGTGTGCTTAAGGACCTATTCACTTGTATAAAATTGAAGAGTGCTGAATGGTATAAAATGGTATATAGTCTTACCTTGCAATTTATGAATAATAAATGTTGCATTTCATTGTTGTTTGCGAGTGTGTGGGGGGTGGGCGGTTTTAGGGGTTGTAGTTTGGCGGGTGGATGCATGTTTCAATTCATTTACAGGACTTGTTACAATGTTTTTGAAGCAGAGCAGCTATATATGTACGAGTATAATCATGCTTTTAATTACAGTCATAATATTGAATATACATAAGGAGGGTAATGAATCGCATATAATAAGGGTTGCCGGCTATACAATTAAAGTGGAAAGGTCAGGCACTACCCCCTACACAAACTAATGAGATCTTTAAAGTCATTGTTTCAAAACACACCCTTGTTTTTTGTAAATGAATCTCTGAAAATATATTCCACAGCTCAAAACCTATTTAAACGATAAACGCGTCGGTCATGAGGAATTTTTGCCGTCCACCACTTGTTCGAGGTTGGGTACAAAATGTGCACAAATATTGCCATCCAGGCTCCTTACCTCCATTCCAATATGATATCTGTCAATTTCATCAATCGTTTTGTCGAAAGAGGCTCGCGAATGGGTAACGTTTGCAGTTTCTGAACGAAAGATCGATTTGTTGAACGGACAACTTCCAAAGGCAACTGATGCCTCATCAGCTGTGAATTTTTTTGATACATATCTCTCGCTGATCTTTCGCGGGGGTAGATGTAAATCTCCAGAGGACAGTAAAGGGACCGACCATAGATTAGATGAGATTAGGTTGCTATCCTCCGTACTTGGAAGGATTGTGTTCCCACATCAGCAGATTTCAATACATAATCTTTAGAACCAATTAGATTGTTGTTTGCATTTCCAAAATCTATTGATCTCCGTTTCGGAAATATCTTGTAGCTCACTGAAGAAGTAGTAACTCTCCCAGAATTTTTTTTCTCAACGAGGATAGGACGGGACACTGTGTGAACGTCTGAAACCTTTCTGCAGCACACTACTCGGCACGTAACAGTGTGGTTTCCGGCCCGGCAGATCGACGATAGACAAAATTTTCACACTAAGGCAGATCCTGGAAAAGACCAACGATTTTCAAGCCGAGACTCACCATCTCTTCATCGACTTCAAAGCCGCATATGATAGCATTCATCGTCCTGAGCTCTACAAGGCGATGGCCGAATTCGGGATCCCGGCTTCACTGATCCAGCTATGCCGCGTGACGCTGGAAAACACGCGGTGCATCGTGCGAATGGACTACAATGCTCCAGCAAAGAGGATCTTCGAATCACAGCCCCCAGGTTCGAGACGACAGGCAAGACCGAACCTCCGGTTTAAGGACTAAGATACCGCGGATGCCAGTGCGCTTGGTCTAGACAATTGGAAGCAGCATGCCCGGGATCGAAGAGAGTGGAAGGCTGCCGCGTCTCAGGCAGAGACTCTTCACGGGTCGGGAGCCCGTTAAGTAAGTAAGTAAGTAGGATAGGACGGGACTGCATAGGAGTTGAACACTCGACTTTTCTTTCTCTTCACCCATTCCCAGACATTCCTCCGATCGTTAATAGTAGTGTGAGCACCTACCACTTCAGTTATTTTATATTATTTATTTATTTTTGGTTTGTTGGGGCGGATACACCTTATGTGTGGTAGTAACAGGCTTAGAAAGGGAAGTGAAAGCGAGCTTATGCTATCAACAGTCACCCCGTCAGAACTGAAAGTCCGCCACCTAATCTGAAAGGCCGGACTGTCATATAGAAAACGGCTTTCCCACAGGAGGTGCATATTATTATTATTTTAAGGGGTTCTGACCCGCCAATTGCGGAGGGCACCGCGACCTTAAAAATCTATTGCGGCGAAAGCACTTAAATTTATCTCATCAAATGTATTTAAGAAAGGTGGAGAGGTCAGTAGGAGATTGGGCGCTATAAGGTTTAGATTGTCTGCTGTAAGTTCGTGTTTAGCACTTGAACCTTTTCTGGAGTTTAACGGAAATCATTGTAAAATGAACATGAGTCTTCATCTGATAGACCTACAACTTCCTGAGAAGTCCCTTAAGTTTACAATAAGGAATGCAGTCAGGATACGGAGTTTGCTTTTGTCCAGTCCTATGCATGCTTTTAATCTCTTGCGGTTGTAATTACCAAAAGAAATGTTCACCTGTCCTAGACCTTGAGTTTTTAATCAGCACTTAGTCCTGTTTATTTGTATTCTCCATTGATCAGAGCTCCTGCTTTATGATGTGCTCCTCTATGCAGCAGAAGGGCTCAGAACACACGAATATTATAGTGGCCCCTTTCCTGGCAAGTTTGTCCGCCTCTTTATTACCTTCTATCCTTAGGTGTCCTGGTAACCAGTATATGGTGATGTTTTTTTGTTCGTTCAGTCAATTTAGTTTATCTATGCATTCCCAGAGAATTCTAGATTCGATAATCTGAGCTTCGGTTGCCTACATAGCTGCTTGGCTATCTGACATTGTCTGCTGTAGCGTTTATCAAGATTGAGATGGGCACATCTGTCAATAGCGCAGATTTCAGCTTGAAATATAATGGTGTAGCTGCCCATGTTCGAGTAGCTAAGTTCCGGGCCCGAACACTCCTGCCGCCGTTCGTTCCTCAGTTCCTGAACCATTCGTGTACCATTTAATGTTGTGAGGGCTCAACTCGTAGATTCTAGATTCGTTGCTCCAGTCTTTCTTGTTACTGAGTTTAATGCCGAAGACTATTGACCCGTTACATGTCCTGATGCTATCGTCTCTGGTGAAGGCCAGAAGGGATGTAACATGGTCGCTACGGCTAATATATTCAACATCCATCTCAGAATACAAGCTCGAAAGCCTATGCTTTTACATATCAGGAGTGCATGAGTCGCTTTCTTGGTGATCACACCTCTGGGTGCTTCTTCTTCAAGTTGAGTTTACTGTCAAGGTACACTCCTTATTTATTTCACTTCTAGCACAGGAGCGATGGTTGTATCTGAGAGGGTAATAGTCTTCATAGGTGTGGTGTTGCCTTGGCCGGATTGATGTTTAGTCCCGCTTTATTGCACCAATCTTTTGTCACTCTAAGCCCTTTTCATATTATATCCCATAAGGGTTCTTCGTATTTTCGTCGGAGAATTCAGACAATCTCATGAGCGTAAGCTTGACACTCTATGCCGAGCTTGGTTAGTCTTTCCAAGAGTTCGTCAATGACGAGACACCAGAGCGGTGGTGATAGTGCTTCTCCCTGCGGCAAGCCCTAGTGGTATTTATTTTAATGGTATGAATTAATGTAAGTGTCCGCTAATCTTATGCTCAGTAGATTGCGTACTATTATCGTCAACGCTTTTTCTACTTAAGGAGCGTCCAACAGCTTCATGTGAAGTATTTTTAAAAGCTCCTTGCAAGGCGCAGAAAATTATTTGTGTCTTTTTTCCTTAGGGATATCAAAAATATACGCGATGTCTATAGATGGCGGGGATCATTCCTTAAGGTCTAGTCATTCCAACTTTAGATGTATTCAATAGAGCCCCAAAAGTTGATATAAACCTCGATACTAGGACGTTGATAGACCGAACGTAGAACCTTGACTAACAAGCCAGCGATCTGCAGGTTTCCGAACGAAGTCACAGGGGATTTTCATAGAAGAACTGTTTCTGATATGGTTAAAAGCTTACTTAGTTCAGCCTTTTATTAAGAATAGATACAGTCTTAAGCCTATGATGATAAGCGCTGTGATATGCCGCGAAAAGACCTTAGTAAGCTTCGAATCCTTTCTTGAAAAAAAGGAAAATGCGAAGCCATTCAATCAAAAAGTTCGAAGTCTACGAAACTCCGAAGCTTATGTTGTATGTGTCGTATCACATGTGATCACTTCCTTAAATTTTTTTTGGATCCGTTCTGATCGATCCGATTGCTTCACTCTCAACGTCTTTAAGTAGCTAAAACTCTCAATTTGCATGCGATAGTTGACAAGTACATTTCATTAGGTGGCTGTAAGTACCCAACCCTACCCTTTATCCAAAATACCTCACATTAATATAATGACTCCGTTTTTCTTCTTTAAGGAGTAAAAAACCATTAAAATGTATCACACACGCTATAAATTACAATACCATCCCCCACACAGTTCGGGGCATAAGACCTCGCTCCCTAACCTCACAGATGCCATCTCGGGATAATAAATCATACCTTCTATGTATTCCCGTCGGTGGAAATATTTCGTCCCATCCATCTCGGCAATTAAACCATTTTCGCTATATCAACACACAGTCACCTCCACAACTAACGTTTCACTCAAAGGCCCAAAAAAAAACCCCCTCTGCGTGCATGCACACTTCAAGTTCATAATCTAGATCGGGAAAAGTCTTAGGGGGCCAACCTAAGGGGGTGGAAGAATTTTCATTAAATTTCAATTACACAACGTGACTACGTTTCCATATACAAACAAGTCACTTAAACGGCAAATTACTTTCCACCCTCGTCCGAGGGTTTTCAGTGTCCACCTCACCTACCTACCACTTCCTGTTGTTATCCTCCGTTTGAACGCACTTACTCTACATACAGGCGCGCATAGCGTAACGCTTTAATTCCTATTTTCTAAATCAAATTACTAATCAAACAAACTCCATCAAAATTGCTCCCGATCAATTATCCAATTACAGGACATGGACTCCCAGCAGCTGTATGTAGGTTTTAGTCCTTTCACCCTTACAAGTAACAGAAGCAGCACAGGCACACAACACCCTCTCTCTATTTAGATGATTAAGTCCATCGAAAGCCAAGTATTTTCGCAACTCACATCATAGAGCGGCTTTTAAAAAAAAAAAAAATTTAAAGTCCTTGTGGGTGGGTCCTCACCTAACCTCAAAGTTTTTAAACTTTTTCGTGTAACTTTAAACGTCACCCCGTGCGTCGATAGAAATTTAATAATAATCTGATAATCTGAGCCAGGAAATCAATAAGACCATGGAGTAGAGGGCGCCTTCCTTATTTTTTCTAATTTTCTTTAAGGACCTCATCCTTAAGAATCTATGCGCTGTTAAGCTTAATGTTTCCTTTATGGATTTCGTTTTTCGTGTTTGTTTTTTTTTTCGTTTACATATTTGTTGTTCTTTAGTGTTTACGTGCTAAGGACCCCACTTGAAATTGTGTATGTGTGTGTGTGCATTGCCCCCATTTTATAACGGGGTAAACGAAGTGAAAATAGAAAAGGTGACACAGGAGTGACTCTTGAGAAAAAATACACGGATACGTATCGTTGCGGAAAACAAGGATCCTTTTACATGTAATTTGTGGAAACAATATTTACAGGACGACAAAGGAGAAACCAAATGTGAAAGGAGTTCTGACGAAGAAAAGGAAAACATGTAATTAATTGAAAAAGCCCGACTGGTTTTGAAAAAAAAATAAATAAATAACTTGGACGGTGACCTCGTTCGACCAACAAAAAAACGAAAATATTCAGCAGGAGGTGACAGGACGAAAACAATTATTAAAGGTATTTAATTGAAAATGCAACCAAAGTTGGTAGAGCGTGAAAAGTAATTAGAGGAATGAGGCTTTTTAGCTCCGCTTTTATTTACGTAAATAATTTTTAATTAAGGATAAAGGAGCAGATTACTTGAACAATTGGTTGCTGGCAAGTGAATGTGTTTTTTTTAGGTTAGAGGCGTGTAACCATTAATTAAAAATGTCAAGTCCTGATGAAGAATAAATGCAGCTAGTGCGTAGTAAGGAAGGGTGGCAGATCTTTCTGACCTGGGTGACCCTACCAGGAGCATGTGCTCCAGTCAGCATAGCCTATTGAATAAATAAGCCACATAAAGGTGCTCGCCCAGAAATATCCAACCCGTCCCTTAAGTCCGACCAAAGCTATGCGAATATAGGATAAAAAAAAAACAATAGCACAGCACTAACGAGTAGATGTAGATATCCACTTTGAATTCGTCCTTATAACACAAAGGGTCTTCCTAGCCTTCCGTCCTTATGGAGGGAATGCACTTTCAGCCCGTTATTGAAAGCTACTACGAAGGCATACCAATGGAACTGGGATTGTGATATGGCTGAAGGCATTTATCGCACACACAATGAATCTTAGGAAACTTCTGAAAAAAAAAATTCTACGAATTATAAGCAACGACAAAACTTTCAATAGTACACAATTCTCCAGTTATCCTGGACACCATCCATAACCTAATATCTGAGCCTACACCGATCTGTTTGTGTTTTGTTTTTGTCCTTCATGTGATCGCGCTGTGTATTCATAGCCCCTTTAGCGTGTGTGAATTATAAAAAAAAATTGTCATAACAACTCCTTGCCTAGTCCGTAGGAAGGTCAATAGTGCCATAACTCTTTTTCAGAAAGCGGTTCATTGGATTAATCCCACCATTTTGGGGACTATGATGACTCATAGAGTAGAAAAAATGGTCACGATGGTCGTCAAAACTACATAAGTCGGTCTTTCGGATGAGGTAATAGAAGATATCCCGGCAACTGAAGATGTGATGCCGGTCGGTCCTGGGGACAGAAAGTGTGGGAATTTATATTTCTGATGGGGGCACCGTAATTCAAAGCAGGTTTTCTGGGAATTCTTACTTAACGGGCTCCCGACCTGTGAAGAGTCTCTGCCTGAGACACGGCCGCCTTCCACTTTCTTCGATCCCGGGCACGCTGCTTCCAGTTGTCTAGACTAAGCGCACTGGCATCTGTGGTAGCTTGGTCCTTAAACCGGAGGTTAGGTCTTCCTTGTCGTCTCAAACCTGGGGGCTTCGCCGGAGCATTGTTGTCCATTCGCCCGATGTGGCCGAGTCAGTGTAGTCGAAGTGTTTTGGCTTTTCGGACTACATCCATAACTTGGTATGTACAGCTCATAGAGTTCGCAGTTGAGTCTTCTCCTCCATTCGCCCTCCTCGCATACGGGACCGAATATCCGACGAAGAATTTTTCTCTCGAAATTATTCAAAATCTGCTCCGCTTTCCTGCTTATCGTCCAACACTCGGCTCCATACAGCAGAACTGGCAGGAACAATGTTTTGCAGAGCATGCATTTCGTCTTCCGAGTAAGGAGTTTTGAACCCATTTGCTTTGCCAAACCGAAGTAGCAGCGGTTTCCTAGGGTAAGTCTTCGTCGAATCTCCACTAAGGTGTCATTCGTGGAGTTGATATTAACTCCGAGATAGGTGAACTCCTTAACCACTTCGAAGTTACTGTTGCCAATAGTGACGTTTTGTCCTAGGCGGTGGACAGATGTTTCTTTGTTTGTTGACAACATGTACTTGGTTTTGTCCTCATTCACTTCAAGGCCAACTCATTTCGCCTGTTCTTCTCCTCTAACAGGGCGCGCTGGGAGCGACCGATAATGTCGATGTCGTCCGCGTATTCCAGTAGCTGGACAGATGTTCAGGGAATTCAGCGGTTGATGTAGTTCGAATCACGAAATTGCATCTAACGACAGGCGGAATGTGGAAGGATGGTTATACGAGTACATATTGTACATATATATACATGTACTCAATTAAAGGAAACATTCATATGGAGGCTATCCATGAACTACAAAATCGTAACTCTTAAATATGAGAGATAAGACGGGAACCAGTGGAGAAGATAACAGCTCAAGAACCGGTTGGGATTGATGAAAGTGTAGGTCCACAATTACTTACATAGCCAAATTCGGTTTCTAAGGTGCAGCAAGAAGTAGATGTCATTATCACCGACTTTAGCACGGCGTTTGATGAAATCTGTTATCGAACCATTTACCTCAAACTTAAAGCCCTCGGTTCTTCACCCTTTTTCATATCAGACCTGAGTTCGTACCAAGAGAAACGCCAGTGAAAGGTTACATTCAGATTTTCGGTCTTTGTCCCATTAATGCCACTTCAAGTGTTCCTTACGGTAGTCATCTCGGTCCACTGATCTTTGTCTTAACTACAAATGATAATGGTCACTTAATTTGTCTATTTATGTGGATTACATGAACATTTTTCTTCTTTCTCTCCTTCTTATGTAATATCTCTAAATATAACTTTCACCCGCCTCACCCCACCCCTCAGAATCTATTACTTTCGTAACGAACCTGTTCCCTTAGTCTCCTCCATACACGATTTGGATGTTATTTGTGACAGGGAGCTCAACACATTGATCAATTTGTACACTGGGCCAATTATTCTCTCGGTTTCATAAAACGCTGGTCCGAAGAATTCTCGAAACCGAACCTTACGTTACAAAATCCCTTTACATTACCTTTGTCAGACCCCTCCTTGAATACGCCTGACAAGTTTGGTTACCATTTCACGTCACCCACTCCCTAAGAATTAAAGGTTTGCATCGCATGTTCATCCGTTGTGTCTTACTTGATCTGAAATGGGTCGACAACTATATCTAACCCTATTACGAAGATCGGCTAGAGTTGATTAACTTGCAACCCCTTGTAAAACGTCGCGAAGTAGCTGACATATCTACTCTTCGAGCATAAAATTAACGAGTACGATTGGAAATGATTTCCCTTCACACTAACTCACGTAACCTTAGGTCTGTACCGCTCTTTCGTCTTTGATCAATTAAGAATACGTGGCCAATAGATATAATTACACATGAGGTAGCAAACGCTCACACGGAATATCCTTAAGTTAAATGCCTGAAACCTACCACCCCAGCGCTGTGAGAATTTCAGATAACTTTGCGCAGAGCCTGGATTGGGAGAAATATTTTACCGCCGTGCCGCTTAAAAACAACTAAATTTGGAACTGGATTCGACTGACTTGAATCTAGCACTTCTGCGGTTCCGAACAGCTATGTCAGAATTCGAAACCTGGATCTAAATTTAGACCCGGAACTTTTATATGAGTCTGGAACTTGCGGTAGACCTGCTCCACGTTTTTCGAATTTGGCTAGAAAACAAAACGTGGCCACTATCCTACTTTAACTAGGAACAGTTCTAAGACCAATAATCAGTCTCATCTAACAGGATCCCACTTATTAAATCTATTCTACTTCCAAGCACATCCGCTCCATGTTCCCAAATTCAATTAACAAGAAGCGTAGCTTCTTAGGGAATCCCACAGCTCCGTCATGTCTAGGTTTACTCTGCTCGCATGTACATAGCTTCTCATTAAATCATAACACCCCCGAAAAATCCACTCATTCAGTTGGCCGACTTTTCACCCTCACGTGATTTATTTGCTGCCAACACGCGACCAACAACCTTAACCCGCTGACAGTAATAAGAATTTATATCCCCATCCGAATAGTGTGCCACGTATGTAAATATTTATTAAAACCACCTTCGGCTGGTGGTGTATCGGAAATCTCGAACTGAGACTTAAGCCCCTAGACGAGCATGTCCACATTTACACACACCCTAATTAAATTCTATTTGTTAAGTCGAAAAGGCATAAAGCGTCCTATTGGACTGCACTTACACACCCACCCAGCTCCCCTTCCACACAATTTTAACAAAAGCCTCATAAAACCCAAACAAGGGCCATATAAAGTAATTTCGCAGGTCTCCGAAAATTTTCAGGTAAATTACCGAACCAATGGAGTTTTACTCTGCAACGGATTTAAACAGGACAGCGTAGGTCCTCGTAAGGGTGAACCCCACCCTACCAACTAAAAATGGCAGAGGATATTAGAAGAAATCACGAACTCAAACAAATCGCCCATAAATTCCATATCCACATGCCATGCGGAACCATACATAATATCCGTTGATATGGGTTCCAAGGACATAACCACCCGCAGCACCACCCACCACCACTAACAAAAAAAAAAGAGAAAAAAACAAGATTGGTAATAATAATCGTAAGTAATGCTCTCTGACCGCACCACAAACGATGGTTATGATCGTAAATAATATGGAAGGTGGGGGTAGAGTCCTTGTATAATCCTGGTAGCGGGCTTCACTTTTTTATAGACGGGAAACGTGCGTGTGTATGTATGTGCGGGATTCTTTCAGCGAATTGAACTTGAGACATATTCCTAAACGAGGGGCGCTTTTACTTGAGCATATATTTATTTATTTGTGGCCAGGATTTAGTCCTGGTAGCGGATGGGAGAGGGGGGTAAGCAGTGAATAATAAAATTACGGAAATTATGATATCGCATTGATTTTTGTGTATCGAACAGGGTGAACGAATGAGTATTTCATTGGGATAGGACGTAGGTTTGGGGAGTTTATGAGAATCCTGAAGCCTGTAATCAGTATAAGTCCTGGAAAGTCATATAAATTCGAGTATGTGTATGGCCGCATGGGTAGTGACCATTTTCAGGTATCTGAAGTTGATGAAGGTATTCAAAGATTTAGGTACAAATAAAATGGTATTTAGTTTCATTTCTTTTTGGAAGAGAGCCAATAGCTTATTTATGTGGTTAACAAAAAAAAAAGGATATGCAAAATAAATATTTTTATTTGTTTTAATTTTTTTTAGAATTCAGTTATTTAAAAAGAAGAATAATGCTGAGGATATACATTACACACGTAGAAGTTGGTTAAAATTGAAAAGTAATCGCTAAGGCAAATAATAATGTTGTATTTTCCACCACATTGCTCCCATAAACTGTATCTTTAGACGTGGGAGTTTATGAGCCTTTTAAGACGTACTGTGCCAATCAACAAGACGCTTGGCAACGAAACAATTCAGGGAAAACCATGATAATATATAACATTCCATCTATTGCCAAAGTAAGGCTGTTGTTACTTTTTAGCCCGGGAACTGTTACAATCAACCCCAAGGTCGGGGCAGAAAGTAACACTCGCCAAAATTGAAATGATTCAAAAAATGGTATTGTTCCACTTTGAATCCTTTCCGTTTCTAAATGGCGCTTTAGATATAAGGTATGCATCTTCGGAATGAATTTTATTTATTTTATTTGAATAGTATGCAATATTTAGGGAGTAAGGACGAATTTACCAAAAAGTGTTACAACCAGCCCCTATACTTATATCACTTTTATCCCATATGTGCAACTTGAATAAAAACTGAATATTGGCCATCAGTAGATCTATTAAGAACCAAGCTTCGGATGTCTACAGGCGTTTCTGGAACTTAAAAAGCTACCTATGATTCGGAAAGCTAGGACTTAATAGTCTAAAAATCAGCCCCATATGTCGGCCAAATTTAAAGGCTGCCTGTAAGTCTATGTCTAGTACGACCGTGTTTACGTTTTATTTACCTTAGGACTTAGGTTATGAACTACATCTTGTTCCCATCGAAAGCGAAAGATCTTGAAGATGTTGGTTGCACAAATTAAGTCTTATTTAAAGGCTTTTTCAGCTATGTATATCAGTTATCCAATTCTTCTCATTGAAGAAATGTCCCAGGGGCCCAGGGCACAGACAAGCCACTCGACACTCGAGAGACAGAGAACTCCTAAACATTAGGACCACCATCTAAACAAGTTGGGCCTATCTAGCGAGACCGAATGTTGATTGTGTTAAGAGAAGGTCGAGTTGGCCGAGAACATCTTTTGTGAATGCTTGGCACTTTTCAGGGTCAATCGGCTTATCCTACATAAAGGACTCCTCAGACTAGCCTTTATCAAGAACATGGTTTATCTCTTGGACTAATAGAATCCTACCTAAGGAGAAATTTTCGTTTACAAGTCTGTCAGACACTTGCAACAGATGGCGTTGGAACTCTTTGTTTCTGGCTAACAACGATTGGAGCCTGTGTCAATAATTTGTGTTTTTTTTTTGTTATTGTCTTTTGGTGTGCAATATTAAAAATTGCATCGATAACTCCGAAATGGTAATGTTAAGACTTCTCCTGCATTAAGAGACATCAAAGAATACTTTCTAATTTTAAAATACTTCACCGCTATCCTGCTGAGAACTTGATAAATTGCTACGCCAAATTCAACGTGTATATACTTAAGGGCTTCAGAGTTCATCTGGAAACGTCTTTGATTTAAAGTTTTCAATGTTAAACCACCATCTAGCAATGTGCACCTGACCAGAAGGTAAACAATTCGGCCGAGAGAGTATCAAAATTGATGAAAAATCAATGAAAAGGACTCTTTAGAGAGGAGAACCTAGAAGTTATCACAGGCTTTCATCTACCCTGTCCTTTTACACAACTTCCGCTTTCTACAAACCGCCATTTGTGCAATTCTTGCACCCCGTCTCCTAAATAATCATTGATTGAAACACCGCAATTGCAGCTCAAAGAATCAGGCATTCCTTACTTCCGAACCAGCATCCTTTTTGCCCATCACTACCATGAGAAAGTCCCTACGTGATATATGTTTATTCACCGCAGGATGTATGTAACTCTTCCAACAAATTTACAGACATCCGCATCGAAAAATCGGCTACCAATCCACTATTCCTCAGTATTCACAAACAAGTAGCTCTATCAAGGATTCTCCTCCAGGCGCAGTCTAGTTCCTTCCTCTGCATTCCACCGAAGAAGGAGCAAATAAAAATTCATACCAGATACACAACTGCTGCAGATTTTCAACATCCGTATACGAGTACAGTCGCTTTCCGCAAGGCAAATGCAATCAAACCGACTTTCCGATCCGACACTATATAAATTCCTGAGTAAAGAAAACCAAGACCACCATCAAAGTGTCGGGACGAAGGAGGACTCTGCGCCTTTTTGTCTGACATTTTTCTATACAACCCACACGTAGGGCAAATATTTAGAAAAAAAGGCAGACTCTACCCACACACCACCGCTTCCGTATTACATCATTCCCACGGCCATAGCCATAACTCTATCGATTTGACCTCCCGCAAAGGACACTCACTTGTCATACGAGTACACTCACTAAACTTATGCAAACCCACGTATAGAAATGAATACGAATACCAAATGCCAATTATGCAGATTGGATTCGTTTGTCTCATTTTTTTAAGGACGATAAATGTGACCAACCGAGCCAGACTGTCACTGGGTCAAAAACATCGCATCATTATAATTATCATTGTCCTTGACGTACATACATACTTTGCTTCGCTATAAGTAATTTCATATGCAGAATAAAAGCGAAAAATTAAAATACAAACGAGTATGTATTAATAAGGACAAAAAGGGGGTGGAGCTAGGAATATCCTTTTTATCCAAACACGCTGGAAACCGAAAGGGCAAACAAAAATCGCTGACATTTTTTTCTAATGAAAACATAATTACGTGTGTATATGTTGTGTTTACTGAAGCAGTTATGTTAATTAACGTTAACTTGTGGAACGAAAGGAGTCCATAGGTACGAGTACTTACATATACTCGTACACTACGCCAAGTCGATACTAATTAGTGGCGAAGTTTTAATGGAATAATTTCGCTACGTACGCGTGTGTATGAGAATTGCGTATATCCTTTTACATTCCGAATATATAAAAGCGCACGTGGGCGGAAGAGAATAAGTATATGTGTGAGCAAAAAAAAGGATAAGGATAAGGAGTTAGGTATTTTCTTAAGTTTTATTTATGTTGAAGGTCAACTGTAATTGGATTGTGCTGTTTGCTCGCTCATATGTACAAGTGTACTCGGATTCAGGCATTGGTCAGCGAGTTTCAAAGGATTGTTTGTACGTAATTTCCTTTACAAGTCAAATAAATAAGCAAGGAGTATGAAAATATACAGCGCTGTCAATTATTTGTGGATGAAAAGGCAGTCAACTGCAAAATTACCGCTGAATGATACGCAGAAGAGTCTTTTCTGCGATTTCTTTTGTAGTTCCAATTGATTTAGCGCATTGGATTGAATGCCATCGAAATGTGGTGTCACTACCTTTGGACATCGGGTAACCGGTAACGGTGACTGAAATAACAGAGCTATGTGACCATAGACTTCTTGTATGAACTGATGAGCCTTAAGCTACAAAAGAATACTTTGTTGGCTGGTAGATTCATTGTGCCGCCCTGGAAAGCTATAAAAGTCTAAAAGAAAATCCACGCGCCACAAATAAGGGAGAATAAGGACGAATGGACAAAAGAAGACATAGATAAAGCGAATGCTTTGGTGACTAATTTAGAAGAAACCTAAGCCAATCGACGACCTATCTTCAGGTAAATATAGGCCTGAAGAACGTTATACCGGTAAACTACACTACGGTAAAGGGACTCAAGCAAGAAAATAAATAAGCTCTTGGCTAGGATTTTAGTATGTGTACATACTACTACACTAAGTGACCCATTCTTGGGTGGGAATCGAACCTAAAACCACTGTGGTACGCCAGCTAGTAATACAGGCACTATACCACCGAATCTTATTTTTAAAGGAATGATCCTGCCCCAATGCTGATACTAAGACCTAACAGATCTGTGGTGAATATACATTTTTAATGGATTAACATATACTAATATTCGTTCATTTTCATTTTAATATTTTTGTTTGGCAATACCATGAAGTATACAATACGTTTAAAATTCATTTTTTGATTCATCTCTCTCAATTGTCATCCTTCTGATGAAATAGCGACGCCTTTTAACTTTTCAACTATTAAAACCTAAAAACAACTGTGTATCTTTATTTAATAAAAACATAATTTAAGTAATACTTTTAGTGTTGTGTTTTATTGGTGTTACGAAACACTAAATTGGTGACCCCGACAAACGAACACCAGTAGTTTTAAGGTAATTATTGCACCGAATCTGCAATGATTGAAACGCAGAACAACGAAAATAAAGACTCTACGTCCACGGGCTCTGGCGCCACAGCCATGAACATCGGCCCAATTGTGAACCGTGTAGCTGTTAAGGTTCCACCTTTTTGGCCTGATCATGCGGAAATTTGGCTAGCACAAGTCGAGGCACAGTTTAATGTTGCCGGAATAACAAGCGATGCATCCAAATTCAACACCGTAGTTGCTGCAATAGAATCGAATGTTCTGGTCCAAATATCTGACGCAATCCTTAATCCGCCTGAAAAAGATAAGTATGTCAATTTAAAGAAGTGTATTGTAGAACGTTTCTGTGAGAGCGAATTAAAAAAAACACAGAAATTACTATCTGACATCGATTTGGGTGACAAACGACCAACACAATTGTTAAATGAGTTGAGCGCTCTTGGTAAGAACAAAATAACCAAGGATTTTTTAAAGTCATTATGGCTGCAACGATTGCCAATACAAGTGCGAGCCATATTACAAGCATCTGACGCTGATCTATCCGAACTAGCAAAATTGGCAGACAAAATTATGGAAGTTGGTGAGTTTCACAATTTAGCTGTCGTTTCGAATGTGCAACCATCAATCTCAGGTAACACTGAAATAGACAAGCGTCTAGGGCGTATTGAACAACAAATAAACAGCTTAATAAAAAACAATAGCAACTTCAAACGCTTATCCCGTTCAGTTTCTTCTAGACGTCAAAAATCCCGTGATCACTCCAACGTGTCAATACATGCCGACGAAGAACTCTGCTGGTATCATCAAAAATTCGGACAAAACGCTCGCAAGTGTCGTGATCCGTGTGCTTATCGAAAAAATACGCCAAAAAACTAACTACGTCCTCCGATCAAGCGGGCGGATCTGAAGACAATTATCGGATAGCCCGCCTAGTTATTAACGATAGCATTTCAAGACAACGATATTTGATAGATACTGGTGCGGATCTTTCCGTGCTACCAGCCCATAACACCATTAAGCGAAGAACAACAAAATCAACTCAGCTGTTCGCAGCCAACGGCACACCGATACAAACATACGGCGAAAAGCGAATAACACTCTCGTTGGGATTAAGACGAAATTTCACCTGGACGTTCCTACTGGCTGACGTCAGCTGTGCTATTATTGGATCCGATTTTTTAAAACATTTCGATCTGTTAGTCGACATTAAGGAAGGCCAACTTATCGACCGAATGACAATGCTCAAATCAAAAGGAAAAAACACCTTATGTAATGTTGTACAAATAGTGGCATACGATACGCACGAACGTTACGCACAATTACTACATGAGTTCAAAGACCTCGCTACAATTAACGCCAACAAGAAACCGACCGACTCTAAAGTAACGCATCATATTACTACAAAGGGGCCTCCGACATATGCACGTGCTCGTCGCCTTCCCACCGATAAACTACAAGCGGCAAAAAAAGAGTTTGAATATCTGTTGGAAAAAGGCATCTGCAGACCCTCGAAAAGCAACTGGGCCAGTCCGTTGCATTTAGTAAGAAAAACGAACGGAGAGTGGCGGGCATGTGGTGATTACCGTGCGTTAAATGATATCACAGTACCCGACAGATATCCGATACCATATTTACACGACGTCACCAGTATCTTATATCGCAAAAAAGTTTTTTCCACGATCGATTTACAGCGAGCATACCACCAAATTCCGATGGAACCGTGCGACATTCACAAATCAGCTATTATCACTCCATTTGGCTTATTTGAATTTCTCTATATGACATTTGGTTTGAGAAATGCGGCTCAAACGTTCCAGCGTCATATAAATGAAGTATTGAAAGGTCTCGATTTTATCTTCGTTTATATTGATGATATCCTCATCGCATCGGAATCGGTAGAAGAGCATGTAAAACACATCCGCATCGTATGTTGTCGTCTTCGTCAAGCACACCTGGCTATCAATTTTAATAAATGTCAATTCGGAAAACGAGAACTAACTTTTTTGGGCCACACAATCAGTTCAGATGGATTAAAACCGCCAGAAGATAAAGTAAAAACAATACGAAATTTTCCACAACCGAAAGTCGCAAAAAATTTAAGGAAATTTCTAGGAATGCTGAATTTTTATCGTCCGTTTATTCCGCATGCCACGAAAAATCAACATATATTACAACGATTGGTCAATGGCAACAAAAAGAATGACAACAGTGTTGTAAATTGGACACCCGAGGCTGAGATCGCTTTCGTTGCTTGCAAGGACGATCTCGCAAATGCAACGCTATTGAACTATATGGCACCAGAAGCACAAATAACACTCACGACTGATGCTTCGGACGATGCTGTAGGCGCTGTTCTTCACCAGATCATCAAGGACCAAATTCAACCACTCGGATTCTACTCAAAAAAGTTTACACCTGCGCAGAAAAATTACAGCGCGTATGATCGAGAATTAACAGCCGTATACCAGGCAATTCAACATTTTAAATACGCACTCGAGGGCAGAGAGTTTATGGTTTTCACAGACCATAAACCACTCATTTTCGCGTTTAAGCAGAAAAGTGAGAAAGCATCGCCACGAAGAGCTCGACAACTTGATTTAATAAGTCAGTATACAACCGACATTCGTCATTTACCAGGATCAGACAACGACATTGCAGACTTACTCTCACGCATTAATACTGTACAAAAAGAAATAATTAGTTTCGATGAGATGGCCACACAACAACAAACAGATCCAGAACTGCAGACTCTTTTAAGCGAAGGTAACGATAAATCGATAAAGTTATCAAAACTATCCATTCCAGATTCGACGTATGAGATTTTCTGCCACGTTCTGCGAGACAAAATAAGACCATACGTACCGAAGTGTTTTCGTCAAACAGTGATTCATAAACTTCACTCTTTATCACACCCCGGTATCAGAGCAACAAAACAACTGGTAGCTGATCACTATGTCTGGCCTTCGATGTCCACAGATGTAGCTGCATTTGTCCGTTCATGTATTCCGTGTCAGAAAGCAAAAATACATCGACACACGAAATCACCTTTAAGCGACTATGCGTCCATCGATGTCCGTTTCGAGCACATAAATATCGACATTGTCGGACCGCTGCCAACTTCAAATGGATTTCGGTACTGTCTGACATGCATTGACCGATATACAAGATGGCCAGTGGCGATTCCGCTAATAGACATAACAGCGCAAAGTGTGGCAAGTGCACTAATCAGCGGTTGGATATCTACGTTTGGTATCCCCTTACGAATTACTACGGATTTGGGTCGTCAATTCGAATCGGCTATTTTTCAAGAATTAACGCAAATACTCGGCATCAAACATTTACGCACAACACCGTACCACCCACAGTCTAATGGGATTATAGAACGTTGGCATCGAACATTAAAGGCCGCCATCAAGTGTTCGGAGACGAATTGTTGGAGTTCAGCGCTTCCACTAGTGCTCTTGGGAATGCGATCAACCATTAAGAGCGACATCGGTTTAAGTCCGGCAGAGATGGTGTACGGAGCGCCGCTACGAATCCCTGGTGAGTTCCTTATGCCGCGAAAAAGCAAAACCAGCCAAACCGAGTTCGTGGAATTACTTCGAAAATCAATGCTCGAGTTACCAATGACGAAACCAGTACGACACGGGATGGAACGATATTGTGTGCAGCCAGCATTAAGAGACGCCAAATACGTGTTTATCAGGACCGATCGTGTAAAAACGCCTTTGGAATTCAACTACGAAGGTCCGTTTGAAGTAATATCCAAATCTGAAAAATACTTCGTTTTAAAAATAAATCAGCGAGTGACAAAAATATCGATCGATCGTTTAAAGGCCGCATACATATTCGACGATACAACAACACCAACAGCAATACCTCAACAGGAAACCAGTAAAGAACAAAAGAACGACATCGCTTCGAAAAATATTACTACATCAAATGATGCAAAACAAAAACAATCGAAAACCGACAACGAGCCACAAACAAAGAAGACATCATCTGGAAGACATGTTAGATTTCCTCTTAAATATCGTTAGTCAATAACTAGGTGGGGGATATTGTGGTGAATATACATTTTTAATGGATTAACATATACTAATATTCGTTCATTTTCATTTTAATATTTTTGTTTGGCAATACCATGAAGTATACAATACGTTTAAAATTCATTTTTTGATTCATCTCTCTCAATTGTCATCCTTCTGATGAAATAGCGACGCCTTTTAACTTTTCAACTATTAAAACCTAAAAACAACTGTGTATCTTTATTTAATAAAAACATAATTTAAGTAATACTTTTAGTGTTGTGTTTTATTGGTGTTACGAAACACTAAAGATCTATTGTGTCGTTGGATTCTATTGGTCTAAGAGGCAAATCATCTTTCTGATAAACCCTACCTATGTCCTTGGTTGACGCATTTCTTAACCCTTAAATGCCCAATGACACCGATTTGTTTGGAAAAAATATATTATATGTTAAATGAAACATAAATATTGAATCAGGTACCGAAAAGAAATAAAAATTTTTTTTTATCAAGTTATTGATAAAAAACCGGTTGTATCTTTAAAGATGCACTGGGCATTAACCATTCAAACGCGTTCTGAAAATCCATGGGAATATCCTGTCCAAATTTCAGCAGTTTGGTCTGGGCGTTGTCTGTCAGTCAGTCAGTGAACTGTTTTATATATGGAGATTTATATAGTTAAGGATTTTTCCAAATTCTCCCACTTAGAGATGGAATTTCAAAAAATCCTCTCTTAGCGAAAGTCTACATCACTATGGGAATGTACTGTCCAAATTTCAACCCTTTAGGTCCAGTGGTTTGGTCTGTGCGTTGTCCGTTAATCACAGTTCTATATGTATGGAAAAATGATTTTTCCAAATTCTTCCACTTAGAGATGGAATTTCAAAAAATCCTCTCTTAGCGGATGTCTGTGTCACCATAGGAATATCCTGTCCAAATTTCAGCTCTTTAGGTCCAGCGGTTTGGTCTGTGCGTTGACTGTCAGTCAGTCAGTGAACTGTTTTATATATAGAGATTATATCATTTCACATAATATAATTACATCCGCATGATTTTTTTTATCAATTTAGTGCTACGAATTCATAAGATATTTGATAAAAAAAAACTCAATTTTTTAAAGTTTTGTTAAAAAACCTTGCCGCCAGTAATTTTTTGAATAATAATTTGATAGTTAAAAAACTGAGTATTTTATTGGGGGTAGAATTTGAGTCAATAAACCCAAAAATATAAACCTAGAAGCTTAAATGCTAATATTAACGAAGATATCATGTTTTGAATGGTTGTATCTTTAAAGATACACTGGGCATTTAAGGGTTAAATCATAAAGTCTGAGGAATTCTTTATGGTGACCCTCCTTTATGGGTCGCCTGAGCCTGAAAAGTGCCAGGGATTCACAAAAGGTGTTTTCGGCCAACTCGACCTCTTCTTAACAAAGTCGACCATTGGTCTCGCTAGACTGGCCTAACTTCTTTAGGTGGTTTTGTAGATGACAATAATATGGGAGGGGGGTTGGGGTGGGGGTTTGGGGGGTTTGGTTACTTGTGTGGCGAGTTTGGTGTGGGTTGTGAGGGGGGTTGGCGTTTAGCCACGGCGGTGGGCTGACCCTGTGTCAGCGTAGAATACAACTGCTTCCTCGTTGTCGATTGGGGTGATGTCTTCATCCAGGGTGTCCAGGGCGCTGAGGTACTACGGTTGTCGCTGTTGGGTTGTCATCCTTCTTATTAGCTGGTTCGGGTGGTTGGCTGCGCTTCCTATTAGCTTCTTAGCCAAAAGTAGTAGGTACTTGTCGATTGGTATTATCTTTGCTTCTGAATATAGATGGTCGTTCCTGCAGTATTTTTGACGCTGTCGGTCGAAGAATAGTCCGGTGCAGATCCTTAGAATCTTCCTTTCAAAAACTTGGAGTTGTCTCATGGCTGTCTTAGAGATGGAGAACGAGACGGGAAAGCTGTAACCGATGACTGGTCTCAGGAGTTGTTTATACATCAGGATCTTTGTCTGCTGGCTAAGTCCGGCTCTTTTCTTCATCAGTGGGTGGAGACGATGGAAGGCCCAGTTGGCTTTCTTTAGGACGTTCCTTGCGTGAGGGTTGAACCTTAACAATTCTTGATGAATTGAATTTTGTTTTCTAATCATTTATACCACTTTAGTAGGGGTTAAGGTACACCAAAATAGGTGTTTTCTTAAATTCTCGATAAACAATGTCCAAATTGGAGATAGACACTTTCTGTATAACGATTTTTTCTTAGAATAAACCGAAGAATCAGTTGCCAAAGTCTTGACATTTAACTTGGAAACACCCTGTATTTATAACTTACTCTAAAAATAGACATGCATTTTCAATCAAGCCCAATACGAAAATAAAATTGCTTTGGATGGAGGTATAGTGAGATTTCCATCTCCATATAAAGACAGACTGGAAAAGAGAAGACTTTTCAACGGTATTATTGAATTGATAAGCGGGGGAGCAGCTTTATGCAGCTGAAAATGGTACAATTGTACCATTTGTTTCTTAAGAGAAGAAACCAAACGGAGCGGTGTGGAGCACGTTAGTTCTGCTCTGCAGAACTTTCGCTATTATTGATTTTTAGATAATTTATTTTAAAAATTCATAGCTGCTTGAAGAATAAGAAAACTAGAATTGTGATAACGTTTACGGTTTCCTTAGACACGCTGTAAAACGTATTTAAAATTTTAAAATTATTAGCAACCTGTCGCGGAACAGATATTGATTAGAGTTCAAGGCCCTTCGCTGAAATGGTTACATAATGGAGTGACTTTAAAGCAGTCGCAACTGTTATCATAAGTTTAAATATTTCTCCATTCCATCAAAATGTGTTCTCCAACTTATATACATATTTTAAGAATGCAAAGCCACTAAGTGTTTCAAACATTTTAAAAATCTTGATTTTTTTTCGCCCCTCAAACACTGTGCATCGTATAGGGATAGGGACTCCTCAATCACCAATCGAATCGCTTTCCCCGAATTTCGCGATAATTCGTTGAATTGATCGTTCGGTTGGACAATCATTTAACAATTTCGATGCGTTGTTGAATAATGTAGCGCTCCATGGTAAAATGGTGAATATGACAGAACACAAACGTCAAAGAATGACAGCGCAATAAACTGTCAAAGTGTTGACAAGCAAAATAGCTAAAGCGGCGCCAAAACATAGGAGGTCAAAACAA
This sequence comes from Brachyopa scutellaris, assembly GCA_949775065.1. NCBI lineage: Eukaryota > Metazoa > Arthropoda > Insecta > Diptera > Syrphidae > Brachyopa > Brachyopa scutellaris. The sequence continues at coordinate 15,499,893 of OX459114.1, forward strand.
GATTTGAATATTAAGTTCACTTTGCTGAAGCGCTGCAATTAAAGGATTCAGAATAATGTAACGACTGATAAAATCCGTATTATTCAGAGTCATGAAGTAGCAAGGACCACTACTGTGAGGATGACCGTCGCGTCGGTGCATTGATATGTTGAAATAAGGATATCAGCTTAAATAAAATCTGACAGGGAATATGTGAAATATATATGTACATACATATGTATTTACATACCCACTTTTTTCCAGGATGGTATTCCCTGTTTGCTACATCTTTGCTACATGCTTGTATATACTCGTACATACATATTTGCTACATTTAATTTTTTTTTAATCCTTCCAATGGCTCCTGCCACTCTTAATATAAAAATGCAATGCCAACATCAATCTACTAGACAATTTATATGAGTATATATACATACATATGTGTAGTGTATGCATACAAAAAGCTACATGTATATGAGCTTGTGATGAGCTCCACAACGCACTAACATAATGTAAACAGAAAAAAAGTTAAATCAATTAAGGATGCAAATTTTTAAATTGTTTTTAATATGTAAATTGCTTCAACGGAATTGGTGGAATTTAATCTCACCATCACTACGTAGCCAGGCCGGGACCAGCATTGGCATCCTAGCGTTGGCGTCAATATCCTACAACGTCCGCTGAATGTATAATAAATCGGTGTTCTTACATATTCTTTGTTTTGGTTTTTTAACATTTTTGTTCATTCTCTCTCCGAGTTTTCTTTTTTCTGTGTATAACAACCGAGCAAGGATGTGTGTAAAAAAATTACAACTACGATTCTATTTCCATTTCTACAAGGATATGCATGTTATGCGACTAGAAAAAAAAACAGAACAAACAAAAAACAAAACAATGAGTAAACATTAACAACGCGCGTTTACAGTCTCGGCACATCCTTAATATCCCGTCGCCACCCTCTGCTGATAAACATCCACACTACACATGTACACTCTGCTCGGTTAATTCTTCTTTTCTGTCTCTGGCAGGATACTCAGCCCTTGCGGAGACATACGCCTCATTAATTGCATTCAACGCTAACAAATAACAAACAGCTTTAGAATCATCGTCCTTTTTTCCAACCATCAGCCATCATCATCATCATCAGTACGAGTACATTTCATAGAAGTAGTAGCGGTATACTCGCATAGCTAGAAGCTAGAAGCATTATCCTTTCCCGTCATCTGTAACAACAGAGCTGCTCTTGTGTAGTTGTTTTTTTTTGTTCATTGTTGCTGTTGTAGAAGAAGGACTAAATGCAACTGTATGTGGAATGGCATCACCAGCAAAGTTAAATGAAAAACATGAGCAAAATCCGTTTCTCTAAATGTATCCTGTTTATTTTTGCAAAACGATAAATGAGGTGCACACACTCAACTGCATCCAGTTGATGATAGACACCTACACACAAATACTAGAGTACACATGTTAATGCTAATGTTCTGCATCATAACGGCAAAATAAAGAGTAACAAAAAAAGGATACACTCCACATATGGGGAATGTGAAGTCCAACAAGAAAAAGGAAATGAAATGAAATGAAGAACGATGGTGATATGCTCGGCACGCAATTCAAAACATCACAACATCCTGCTGACAAACAAAAGGACTTAGAGCCATCATCGTTGCAATTGCAACACACACACACAAACTCGTATATGTATAATCTGCAACATTGCACAAATTTGACTCTTTACTTGTATAATAATATTTGCAAGGATATTGTGTTCCTTTTTCGTTTCAACTCTAATTCCCTCTGAAAAAATAGAAGCCAAAGGATAACGTAGAGAGATGGCGATTGTTGTTTTGTGGTTTGGGTTTCCGGGAGGCGAACAAGGATTTGGTTAGTTTGGGAATGTCCTTGAATTGTGGCATATGTTGTTAATATTATTGTGAGGCTTTCATCATGTTGGCAGCAGTAACAAGAAAGAGGAAAAAAAATCATTGTCTGCGGTGTCTTCTGTGGTGGAATGACTCGATGGAGAATGCATTACTGAAGGCAAATATTTATTCAAGATTCAAGGATATACTTTTTTTTCGTCGATATAAAAGTATGTAAAGGAGTACACATTGAGTTATATTTTTGAAGAAAACAAAAAAAAAAAACAGTGGGCGTGTAGACTTTGAAATGTTTTTATGTCGCCAGGAGTTTTGCAAACCAAGCCACGGAGACATTCAATCGAGGTCAGACTTTTTCGGTGCCCGTACTTCTGCCCCGCATCGGCATATGACAGGGAGGCTACAGTTTTTGAAACTTGAAGATATGTTTCTAAAGTAACTTCTGTCAAAATAAACGAATCTCAAACCTGTGAAAGTATTTTTCTTCTTAATTGATCGAATTTTTTAAGCGAATTGTACCCGCAGGCCTTCAGGATCGAAAGTTAGACTAGGTTAGGTCGGAGCTGATACCGGAGACCCGGAGAGGTCCATTGTGATACCCTATATAGATATTTCCCCAGCTACTTGTGGAACTATTTGGATTTAGAGCTTCGAGCGAAGCGGTATATGACCTCAGACATCGGCTTGTGGCAGATCGCCAACGTTATCAATTCTGCCACTAGGTAGCGTTTCATTCTGCGGAGGGGAGCTGGGCAGGTACAAGAAAGGGGACTTCCTTCATCCTCCTGTCTCCGCAGCTCCTACAGAAGTCGCTGGTAGCATGTCTGTCTATAGAGTAGGGTCCAGTGATGACGCCTATCATTGTGTCAATTTTTAGTATTTTTAGCGACAGTAGAGAGTTAAGGGGTTACATGGGTTTCCTCGGGTAAAGAAGGGCTAATTTTTAACAATTTTTTTTTTTAACATAAAAAATGAAATATTTTATTTAAACTTTTTATTGCCTTAAATATACACATTTGACAAAGAGTTTTTGAAATTTTTGTAGAAAGATATTTAAAACTCTGCCAATGCGACGTCATTTCCGGTGACCCCTCGGAAAAAAGGTGCTTCCGCGTTGACAGCAGAACTCATGACAGGATCAACTGAAATAAAAAAAAAATACGTGTTTGAGTTAAACCTTTGACTATGACTTGGACGAAGGAAAAAACAAAAAAGTGAAAATTGGATTTTTGGCAGACATTTTTACAAAAAAATTAAAAATTTCGGTTTTGCCGTACATTTCTTTTTTTAAAAATATGTAGTTGCATTAGAATCCTTCGTCCAAGTCCTTAGCAATAATATCTCGGAGATATGTGTAAAATTTCATCAAGATCGGTTCAGTAGTTTTCGAGAAATCTTGACAACCGACTTTGAAAATACAGTTTCGAGAAAAACGCGTTTTGCGTGTTGAGTGACAATAAAACTGAGCCCAAGTGGAGTTGAGCGCGCAACTTCCCAAGGCTCTATCTCCGAAACTATTACTCTGATCGACTTGAAAATTTAGGACAATATTCTAGAGACGATTTTTTGAATTTAGGACAATATTCTAGAGACGATTTTTTGAAGCCTTGAAACCCATGTAACCCCTTAAAGCGTTTGAGGTCTAGTCTGGGCCAGATCTGTACTACCTTCGAATTAAGCATTCAAATTTATTGACCATGTCAAGTTTCAGTAACTGCTTACAAGTAGCGAGAGGCATGCCTGTCTATCTACTTTTTGTGGGGTGGAATTGGTATTGTAGTACCTAGTCTGGTGAATTCATCAGCTTTACAATTCCCTGAAAATTTTCTATGCACCCGGAAAAGGGCCATCTCCATAAGAGATAAGCGCGAAGTTGGGGCAATTATTTGTGTGGACTGATTCCATAAATTATAAATGTACCTGTCTGACTGTCCGTAAAAAATCTAAACTCATTAACTGGACAGGGCTGCTTTAGGCTATGGCTTTCCTTTGAAACACGTTGCAATGTTTAAGAAGGCGAAAAACGAGGCTTAGTTGTAACCCTTTAGAGACAACATCGCCTCCTAGAAGCGCATGGACTTGCCTTCCCTTAGTAAGTTACTATCCCAGAATGATCTTTCAAAAATCGTGACTGAAGTTTCCGTCGAAAGTAAGCTTGGGAAGAGTAAACGGTATGTTTTAAAGTTGCATGGACTATCGAGTGTACAGAAAGAGTTGTATGAGAATGCTGTTTGTTTGGCAACAAACGTGAACCAGAAATAGATCTTTTCACATTCTTGCTAAGGTCCTTTCAAGACCAAAACTGAACTGGATTTAACGTTTTTTAGGGTTTAACTGGAACCGTTATAAGATCATTCTTGTCTCATAAACACAGATTGACATAGAAAAGCGAAGTTTTTAGAACGTCTTTACAGCACTGATTTATAGAATTCATGAACGCCTGACATCTCCCCAAAGGGACATCGTTTCATGCAGTCTTCACTTTGTCTCAAAAGTCGGGTTTGAAAGCAGTACCTCATTTTCTAAGATCTACCCAAAGACTCTCAATTGGTTTAAGGTCAGCCAATTTCGGTTGGCTAGTCTATAACAGAAATATTGCGTACCCAAAGCCATTCCTTTAACTTTTTGAAGCGATTAATGCGTTAAGATTAATGTGGTACGATAAATGTGTGTGGGAAGGGGGGGAGGGGGGGGGGGGTATCATGGGGAAATGATTCCATACTGGGGAAATGTATGTGTGTACAGAAAACATTAGCTCTCTGTCTGTCTATCTGTCTGTCTCTCTGTCTGTCTGTTTGTCTGTCTGTCTGTCTGTCTGTCTGTCTGTCTGCCTGTATTGTCTGTCTGTCTGCCTGTCTGTCTGTCTGTCTGGCTGTCTGTCTGTATTTATGTATTTCAGTCTCTCTGCCTATCTGTATGCCTGTCGGTCTGTCTGTCTGTCAACTCTTATATTAATTGACCAAAATGTTTCATATTCACAGTTTATGTTTGTATAGTGCCCAAAGAGAAAAATCTGGACCCAATAGGTGGCGCTGGAGTCAAGTTATTAGCAACTTCTATATTAATTGACCAAAATGAATATCAGCTGTATATTATTGTATGTATACATATGTACATATTAGGAGAAACCAATTTGCGCGACGACTATTAATTTGAGGCTAATTAAATATATATTTCCCATTAAATCATCAGCCAGAGGACTGAGGGTTTGTAAATAAAGTAGCAACAGGACTATTATACGCATTCACCTTGAACAATGTGATCACAATCCTTGAGGACAATAATCTGTTGTCTTCACGTGAATCCCCAAAATAAATATCAACCGGCTGGCAACACTAAATAAATAAGTTTTCCATAGTTCCATAGTTCCTTCTAGGAAAATGTCCGAAAATGGGAGAAAATCAATTGTCCTACATACAAAGGACAACTATTTTGTGTACACATCTGATTTAAATGATTTTTATTATGATACCATAAACAAGCTGGAAATCAATAAACTTATCTTCGTCTTGTAAATCCTCCCGTCAGTCATGTCTGACCACACGTGTGTGTGTGTGTGTGTCCTTTTTATAGCTTATTTATAATTCACACTAATTGGATATTAATATGAAATTAAATCGTCAGACATATTGACCTCCTTTAACTGACTGATAGATTATAGTTATGATGTGGAACGCGCGGCATTGCCAGTCTTGAGATATCGATTGAAGGTGTATTTGCGTTTTTACACTGAAAAAGAAGAAAAATAATTCCATTTAGTTGAATGATTAAATTTTTTCAATATCCCATATACATATATATATAAGTATATTAAGCTGTTACTGTTGTATTCTCCACACAAACGTCTGAAGCCCCAATTAGATGATCAGTTTCAGTTTCAGTTGTCAGTTCAGTTGACATTTCAGTTAAAAAAAGTGGTGCATTTAGACTTCAGTTCGGTATTCAGTTGAGCTTTTATTTTACTTCCGAGCGGTTTAACTGATAACTGAACTGAAAACTGATGGGAATTCTATAAGTTTCAGTCCCAGTTTCAGTTTCAGTTAAATGTTTCAGTTTTTGCATTTACACGGTAGTTTAACTGAAAGCTCAACTGATAGCTCAACTGAAACTGAAACTGAATTGATCATCTAAATTAGGCTTGATAAGCCTCTAAGAACTGTAGCGCCAGTCTTTACTTCAAGTGGCTTCCTAGGAACGTCTACAGATAACATTTTGATGTAAATAAATTCCTTCATAAATTTATAAGCTTTCGGCACGGAGAATGTCTACAAAAAAAACCCAAAAACCGAAAAGACATCTCTCTATAATAAGTCAGCGACAAGGTTATCATCATCTACATCGAAAGTCAGACTGCGGTCAGAGCAATACAATCGTGCACTTATCGTTTAAACTCAACAACACAATCATCAGCATGGCGGACGACAGATGGTCAAGACGAGAGGTATATACTAGAGTCGGGCTAAGTCATGAATTTATGTTCACTGGTATAACTGTGAACGTGATTTTTTATTCACTGTGAATATAACCAGTGAACGTGAATTCAGGACGATGCGACTATGAAACTACATAAACTACTATAAAACTACATATAATTTACATACAATGAATTATTGACTATGTAATGTGTAAATATGCATGTACATACGTTTGCATGTATACTATCCTTATTAGTGCCGTTAAAAACATTTCCACGCATTAATTCAAAAATAAACTTACCCCAGAAACTAATGATATTAACGGATGCTTGATTTCCATATGCTTTTTCAAATTGCACAAATTACATTTTGCGAAACTTTTGTCAATTCAAAGAAATTCCACAAAAAACAAGTTTTTCTTCGCTTTATTATTGGCGGCATCTTAAAAGTCTTCTTTTTCTTTTTGTAAATACGTAGTCCTTAACACCAAACAAACAAATGCATGTAAATTTCCTTAAAATCACATATTCGCATGCACAGAACTAAACTAGCACACATAAATTCTTAGAACCGCTACGAAGTCCAACCTTCATCCCTTTTTTCAGCGGCAATTCGCAACCCAGCGAACAATATACATAACATATATAATAATGCAAGGCAGCATTATTCAGTATAGTATACACAATATCGTTCACCGCGTTCTGCTTTGTTCTACGTATCATTCACTGCCTCGCACCTCACGTTCATACTCACGACCGCGACTTTTGTTGTGGCATCGTTATTTGGGAATTACAAACTGTGACGTGAAACTATTCACGTTTTAGCGATTCACTGTTTATTTCCAAGTCGTTAACAGACGTTAACAGTTATTTTTCGTTCACGGTGAATAATTCACTGGTAGTGATTTTTTGCTCATCACTAGTATATAGGGTATCCAAGGCTCTTTGGCCGGCCAAAGACTGCAAAAGGACCAAGGTAAGGCAAAGCTAAGAACACTAATAGGAATACTAGTGGGACTTTCAAGCATGGACGAATGCAGATACTGCAATGACAAATGTTTGTATGTTAGCAGTGGCGTCTCGACAGGGTGTGCAAGGTGTGCATTGCACATCCTCCTCGTACGTATCGATATAGGCTAAAAATATTAGTTTTACATACATAATGCTAAGAAAGAAAAAGGGGAATTAATGGTTTATTTGAGCACAGCCAAGAGATATATATTTCTCTTCAGGTACATCGATCAAATTTGAAATTAAAATGCATTTTAACATTTCCACGAATCGCACACCCAACTAAATATTCCACGGGACACCACTGGTATGAGGAATATTGGAGGACATTGATTTCTGTAATTGTCAGACATTTTTTTTTGGAATTACTTCTTTAACACACTGGAAAAGCCGGCCAAGCTGGTCACAATAAAATCTTAAAATTTTGCAGGGAAATTAAATGCTTTGACAGAAATGTTTCGGTTTAGGTACCATCATACGATGGTCCTAGAGGATCGCGATAGGCCCATTATGATGCTTAGTGTTTTGTGATGGCTCAGCTTCATAACCCCTTACAACCGAACCTAACCTAAGCCAGCGATAAACTTTTAAAATTGTCTTCATTTTTGTACCAACAAGTTGTGGGTACCTTCACTAGTGCACGCCAACGCCACCTATTGTAATGGTCTTTATATACTTAATGTTGTCAAACCTTTCCAAACTCATTTTCTTTCCAACCAGAAAGACTAAATATTCTTACCCACCTTTGACTGCACCTAGTTTTCAAATTTGCTTTGCATAATCGAAGCTTCCTATCCCATTCGACATCGCATACTTGACAGTTGACATTGACAGCTGTCAAATAGTCCCCACTTTAGTTTTGAAAAGTGCTGCAAAGTTCGCCTCCTGTCATTTTCAAGAATCACTTTTTTCTGTGTGTAGAGGAGTATTTCTGATTCCATTGTTCCTGACAAGAAAAAAATAAGTTAATTAATGTTTATTGACCCGCAAAATGGGTTTAACGTTCACCCCTCCGTATGGATAACAGGTATCTACGGCATTATCCCTTTGGCTTCGGCTATTAAAATGCATAGCCCCAGTGGGTAGAGTGGCAGCAGGAAGTAAACTTTTTACACGTTGACATTTGCACTTCTTTTTGCGGAACACTGTTACTTTTCTTTTTTTTAAACTATACAAATTATTTTTTACGATAATATACCGTTGAGACACAGGCGGAGAACGTGTTGCATCGTCATGACATATAATTATGTAAACATTTAATGGTAAGCTCCTCATCCTTGTAGTCCTTAGAGAGTGTGTGAGGGTCGTTACAAGTGGATGCTACCTCAATGGAGAATTTGAATATTCTAAAAGCGGAGCACACAAATGACTTTTTCTTTCACAGTTTAATGATGAATAATTGACATTGAATCCGGCATGCTCTGCCAAAGGATATTAATAAAAAAAAAAGAAAACAATGTTTACCTTCCCGGATAGTTGGTTGTACAAGAAGTTTCCGGTCAATTTATTTTCGCTTGAGGCAGCCCATTAAAAGAGAATGGAGTAGGTGCATGTACCGACATAGATACTTGTTTTTATAACGGTGGTAGGGAATTAATGAAACGGAATATCTATTGTTGGGGTTTTTCCTTTCGATAGGGGGAAATTTTGTAAAAACTTTCGAGTAATAAAACCAACACGGAAAGGATGCTAATTAGCCATGACCTGAAAAAGTTGTATTTATTATGTATTTACATAAGTATCTGTAGATAGGTAGATGGATACATATGTTTGTATCTGTGGAGGAAGGTTAAGAACATATACATAGTGGTCTTATGACCAATACTTAACTTACGTGCGTCTTTATCGCTAACGGCTACGATGGAAGTCTACTGCCTGAATACAGTTCCCAAGACTGTACTGCGATCAAGATTAGCTATAAAGGAGGTGGCAACAGCACAGAAGTCCTTATGGCATCGGTGTACTTGCCCTACGACTCCATCTCGCCACCTCCTTCGGCAGAGATGCTGAGGCTTATTGAACATGCTCGGCAAGCCAACAAATGGTTGATAATCGGTATGGATGCAAACGCACATAACTGCGTTTAGGGAAGTACTGACACAAACGTGAGAGGAATAACTCTCTTCAACTACTTCGCAGCTTCCCATCTGGAGATACTTAAACTAGGGACCGATCTTACCTTCGTCACTCGACCGTTGCCTCGGCAAATGCGGTGGACATGGTTACTCGATGGAGAGTTCTCAAAGAAGAATCGGCTTCTGATCATAGATACGTGACCTTCAATTTGGCTGCGGATCAACCAGTCAAAGCCACCACCAGAAATGTGCGCTCCACGAACTGGGACGCCTATGCTTCAGCGCTGCAGGATCAATTGGGGCAGACTCCAATGTGGATCCACGACAGCGCTGCACTTGACATATTAGTTGATACCCTACAGAGTGGTATTATAACAGGATTCCACGAATCATGTCCTGAGAAAGCGATCGCCGGTGCAAAACCAACCCGTTGGTGGAACACCAAGCTAGCCACGATCAGGAAGAAAGTGCGGAGCCATGAAAACTGGCAGCACGGTTGATTGGAACTCTCATGCCAACGCGCAGATAGAATACAAACGACAAGTCAAAGAGATTATTCGAAAGAGGTGGCACCGTGAAAAAATCTTTAAGTTTTGGACCCGAGCTGGGATTGAACCTGGGCTGCATTGCGTAGTAGTCCAATGCACTACACTACGTTGCTCACTATACCATTCTATTCCAGATAATTGGGACTGCTCACCCCTAGCTGAGTGCTTAAATTTAGGGAAATCAAAACAGGACCCATGCTAAACTACTAGCTTTCTCCTCAACTATAGGATTATAATGGAAATCGAAATCCATGCTAAGCTAAGGAAAGACGGTAAAGTCTATGGCACTCTCATGGGAAACGAACCCAATCAGAAGCAGCAATTGTTACCTGAACTCCTTTAAACTCGTTTCTAATCCCTCCTTGTCCTTATTTGTTTCCACGAAAGGATGTTTCTCAACATTCATTGAAAACCAAAAAAGAAACCCCAATAAAGGCAAAATAAGGGTGCATTAAAAAATTGCAAAGCCACCGCGACCCCCCCATACCATTTTGATTTTTGATTTTTATTTGGTATTTTTTGTTAGGCGGTTACAGTTATTTTTTTGTCCCGTTAATATTTTATGTGCATTTTTTCGTTGACTCGCTACTTGAACTCGTGCCCAACGAGTGGAAGAAGGAGTTCGCTCGAGTCTCGTACTCGTACTTCGTAGATTGCTCGTTTAGATGAAATTTCATTTTTTTTTTGTTGTTGTTGGTTCGGGTGGCTTTTATTGCCCCGTGTATTACTCCGGCATTTTTATTCTGCCAAAAATGATTGCAGAAGTCAGAGCATTATAGGCCTGCTGTTCCCAACAAAAGGTAGGCAAATCGATGTAATATTCCTGAGGTTATGGGTGGCACACAGCTCAAAACGAGTACTCGTATATGTCTGCTTGATAGTCAATTAAATTTTAATTGTGCAGTTATTGCTACTTGCAGACGTTGTTGTTGCTATTGTTATTCGCGGTTGGTTGTTACTCGGGAAGTTTTGGTATATCCTTATTTTTTAAATGGGAATTTGTTTGTTCGCTGTTTGCATATTCGAGAATGTTTTGCGAAGTTAATCGAAATATTTTGCGGTTAAGTGTGCATTTCAGAGAAGGGAAGTTAAAAATTTGCAGTGAATGAGGTTATCCTTTGGAAAACGGTTTTTTTTTCGTCCTTTTTGGGAAAAGTTATGTGGGTAATTTGTGTAGCGGTGAGTGAAATGCATAATTTAGAACGATATGTAGCTATTGCAGTTAATTTTTGGTTATTGTGGACGTTTTACCGGCAATCGAGGAGGTTTATCTTTTTTAATTTAATTTTTTTAAGTATCTAATTAGTCCCAGATTATTCATATTATAAAAAAAGAAGGTTTAACATACATAGAACGAGTATTAAAATGAAAAACAAATGTTTTAATTGTTCAAAATGACTGCCAAATCGGGTGATTTGAGTAAAAAAAAAGGAATGTCTTTTAGCGACGTAAACTTCCAAAATGGATATGGGAGGCGTTAAAAGACCAATTTATTATATTTTTAACGTTACCAAAATAATTTGCCGATTCATGGAAACAGGAGATTTTTGAATGGGTTTCAGAGCACACTTGTCGAGATTGACCAGTGCTCCCAGATTTTCTAAATGAGTTTCCCCTTTTTTTTGTCGCATTTTGCATTGATTTCCCCTTTTTTTCCTACATTTTTTTAGACCTCCAAGATATTTCCTCAACGGATATCAACAAAATACGGACATTCATCCAACTCTCAAAATGGTTCCAGGAGTTTCGATAAGAGTCCGCTCACGTGGCAACACAATGGACCTACTTTGGTTTAAGTGAATCCTACCGATTACGGTGAATAGCCACTCAACCTAACCTAACTTAGCCTAACCTACGTACTTCAAAATTTTCGGTTGGCTATTTTAAGCTGATAATTGAACATTGCCAAAATGCTTTTGTGTCCTAGCGTGCTTTTGCGTCTCCGATTTGTTGGCGACTTGCGGGTTTGCACACAATATGCAATAAGCACGATTACGATTAGCACTTCTTTTAACCTTTTTATTTCCCCCCGGAACAAACCCGTCACTACCACAAACCTCAACACTAACTTCTCAGCACAGCTCCTGAGGGGAACACAACTGGCCCGACTGACGGCCTACGTGAAGAGGAGAAATCTCTGCTCACACTCTCAAACCAACCAACCAATTATAATAGGTCCGTTCGCGTACTTTTTGCACAAAATATGTGTTATGTGTGGGGGTGAAATTCTCTCAAAGACAGAAAAATTACGAAAAAGTAGTCGAACGCATTAAACACCAAATAATGAAAAATGTATGTGATTTGACAGATTTGACAGTTTTCATATATTGCCCCAAAGAAATTTCTTGTGTTAAAATTCGTAGCATGGGGAATTTTTTTACTCTCTCGTGAGTACTTTCTTTTACGAAAAACTAAGAAAATTTTGCGTACGCGAACGGGTTTTCTTTACTTTTCGTTAGTTTTTGTAGATTTTCGTAGTTTTGGGAGCGTACGCGAACGGACCTACTTTCTTGCGCTGTTCGGTAAAATAGATCATTTGTGGCAACGAAGATTTACTATGCATATTGGTGACTTATTATTATAAGATTTTGTGATTTCTAAGATAATATTTCAAATACGCGTTTTCCCCTTTTTTTTTTATCTAGTTTCCCCTTTTCCCCTTTGCTGCTCAAAAAGCGCCAAAAGTGGCGCAATCTGGGAACACTGAGATTGACTCGCCAAAACCAATTGACACTCTCCGGTACTATTCTGCAATGGAAAGGATTTTTTTGCGCGCGTCAGAAGGTGGAAATCATTTAAGGACGAAACTAAGCCCGTCCTCAGTAACAGTGTGGATTTTTCCAACCACTTAACCCCCCACTCCCCTTAACGACTTATTCGTGTTGGCAGTCTGCTGCGCTGCTTTTAGTTGTCGCTCCTATCCTCGCTGCTTTTTCATAATATTTGTCACATTGTAGCTAGCTACATCCCTCCTCATCGTCTGTCTGGTGATTTTGTCACCCAATTTGTTCACCGTGGTGGGCACCGTAGCGCAAGTGGTTAGTGCGTCGGACTACTGAGCCAGCGGTCTTGGGTTCGAATCCCGCCGCAAACACCTAAAAGTTTTTCACAGTGCCCACCTCTTTCGAATGTCTGACAAGCATTCAAGAGTATCATTTGTCACGATTGAGCTTCTCAACTCGCCGTTCGGAGTCGGCAAAAAACGGTAGGTCCCTTCCATTCGTGCAAAAATATAACACGCATACACAAATGGTTGCGAGAAGCAGGCCTAGGTTCACCTCGAGCTGTAGCGCCAATTAAGTAAGTAAGTAATTTGTTCACCAGCAGGTGTCATTCATCATAATATCGTGTACAATGAAACATGATGTGCTCTGCATCCTCGACTGCTGCCGTTCACCTTTGGTTATAGATTATGTTGGGAATAAATCTCTACGTCCACTTGCCTTTATCAAAGATGTTGCTCCAGGCTTGTCCTTGGTGGTACCTCAGTATCACTTCGATTCGTCGCTGTTGCCGTTGTCCTGCTGACATGGAATTTCTGTTGTGCCTCTTCAGCAAGAAGGTCTATTAGTACTATGCCAGCCACAGTTACAATCCAAAGGCATCAAGTCTTTAACGCATTCATTTTTAAAATCCTTGTTATGTACATGTACTATGGTTATGTAGGATGACCGTTTTTGTTTCCTGCAGTAAAGTCCCGAAGCAAAGGCATTTTTAGTGTCCCAAAATGACATTTTAAGACCAACTAGTCGAATATCGAAAGGCTATATCCACTGCATCTAGCTACCTCAAGAAAAATCACCTAAAAGTGTATTCCCCTCTTCGGCTGCCAAATTAATTACACTTCATTCAAGATAGTTCCACCCAATGTTAACCCTTAACCAGCCCTCATTGATTTCAAACCGATGAAAGACATTCCCCACCTCACCCGTCATCAATCTAATTCAATTGCCGACTTTCTAATCAACTGAAGTTTTGCCACTCCTTCACGTATGGGTAACTGTGTCCTTCACATGAGTAAACAGGAAAACCCGCATACCAGGACTCGACTAAGGTAAAAATCACTCAATTGAACTGTCGTCGTTTTGTGTGTTCTTTTTTTCCATCTAACTGTGTTTTCTTTGTCTTCCCAAACAAATTAAAGTCACATCCCATTTAATGACGTACTAAGTCGCTATAAAATCACAGCGGCACTACCAACCAATCCAGGAACCACCATCACCATCCGCATCGTCACTATCACCTCCCAGCGTGTGATGGTGATCAACAGGGTTCCTAATTACATGGCCATAAATCGAAGCTTTTCGAGTTCGAACCACGTGACGGTATGTTGCCTTTGCAATTGCCAGCCTGCCAGCCAAGCTGTTTACACTACCAAGTCGTCGTCTCTGCTGCTGTAAATCCTTTTCCACCACACTAACCTGCTGCAGGTTATGTAGCAGAATCTCTGTATGTTTGTGTAGCGAAATTTCCACTATGGTTGGGATGCGTTCCCCAAATCGATACGTGAGTTCTCTCGTATATGGTATTCCTGCCACGTCCTTTATCTTTTCCAAAATGGGTAGCAGATACTACTGCCGGGCGGGACGGCGGTGGGTTTTCTCTCTGCCAAAGACGAAGATCACACCACATTGAGTGGAAATTGTGTCTCCACCCAACCACCATTCCAGATCCTGGCACCGTATCACTATGCAAAATTGCGTTCGAGTACGTGCTCACTTCATTACCATGAACAAATTGGGTGGATTTTCACATTCCACAGGACTGGGTGGTGGCGCCCTGATACACAGATTGGATGAGGGGTGGAAACCTGCCGTTTCGTAGATTTACACAGAAAAGGTAAAACTGTAACACTGAGGTAAATCGGATTTTCACATGTTTAGCTAAAACTCCTGCGAAATATTTTCGCAACTCTCCACGTAGATTCGGCGGCAGGAGGGGGGTGTTTTGCGAAGCTCCTTCGCTGCGTATCTACGGCTTTTGTATACCAAAGCAAAGGATTCGATTTTTATCTCTTACAACAGCACAGGGCATAGATAGTTGTGTGATAGTGTTCCAGGACTCCAGGGAGATGCATATGAATATAGCACAGGTGTACCTACTTCAGTGGAGGTAACGAAAATTGTCGAACATATTTCCAGCAAATTGAGGTGCCATCTTGTTCTACAGAGGGGCGGGGGCGGGATTGAGATTCATTCAACGTTCACAAATCACTGCTTTTGATTGTAAATTTTACATACACACTGCGTACATCCCTTTTAAAGGAAACCCGATGTTGCTTTAAATAAAGCGCACGCACATACACACTGTTTCCTGTTGGCGGATATGGATGTACGTATCTATTTTAATTAAACGCTTACGCTAAAATAATTTCCCTATTTTCCCACATCAAGTGGAAAAAGAGGCTTATCCTTGCCGTAGAATAAAATCATTTCCATTCCATCGTCCTCCGTTTTGTTTAACTTATATTCTACGAACTTGTAGTTGCCGACGAAGAAGAATAATTTAACGGCGCGTTTTGTTTGAAAACTTCATCATCATCAAAGTGAAATGCAGCAGAGAAAAACTGTTTTTCTGTTTTCTGTTTTCTGTTTTCCAACGAAAATTAACAATTTAAACTTAAATTATTTGTGCAAGTACAAGTGGCGAATTCAAAAGCGGTTATTCCTTGAAAATTTTGCCTGATGTTTCCGAGAGATACTTGAATATGTTTGAACACACCAAAGGAGATAAGTTTATGAATCCTTGAATCCTTCGTGGAAATGTTTGTTATGAAGGAGAGAAAAGAAAATATTTTAAATAGATTTCGGACCAGACCATTCACGGTGAGTTTTAGAAAATTTTCCGCTTGACAACATCACGTGAATAGGCAGGCATTTTGGTTGAGAGTATTTCGGAGAAAAACTCCCTACACTGCACAGTGGTTTTTGTTCTATGGGAGATGCGTCAAAAATTCATAACTTTTGAAATAATCGATTTAGGTAAATAAAGTCGACTGTTTCGTAAAGAAGACATTATATTTTATTAGAGAATAGCATAATAAGTAAATTACATAAGCACCAATACAAAAAAAATAATAAAGGAAAAAATATGGAAATTAGACTAAAATAATGTAATGAAAATGTTTTTTTTAGGAAATTTGAAAAACAATTAAAAAAAATGGTACGTGAAGAAGTACGCGCGACCGAAGTGAAACTTCTTAGCTACATATACTCGTGGACAAAGGAAAATGAATTTGTGACAAAAGGAAGAGACATTCATACAATTTTCGAATTTATTGGATATTCAAAGAATATTCTCCATTTTGTCTCCTCAAAAAATCCTTGAAAAAACTTAAGAAATGGGGTCATACCATATGACACATAATATTTATGTATTTTCCATCAGAAATTTTCTAAGCTTTTGAAGGGAATCAAATTGTTCGGGTGTCTTTTTAACCCCACTCGAATATACATATGTATATTCGGGTGTCCATTTTGCCCGGAACCACTTGTTGACAATATGAATTCCTTAAGGAAAAATTGTTTGATTTCCATTTAACCAACTATATCCTACTAATATAAAGGGTGATTTTTTAAGAGGTTGAGAACTTTTTTTTAAAAAAAAACACAAAAAATTCGAAAAAATGAATGAAATATTTATTTGAATCGATAGTTTGAACCTTGCAATTTAATGTTTAAAGATAATTTCATGCAAATGTTGACCGCGGCTGCGTCTCAGGTAGCCCATCCGCTGAGTCCAATTTTGGCATACTCTTTCACACATATCGGCCGGTATCTCACGAATGAATGCATGGATGTTGGCTTCCAGTGCGTCAATCGAAGCGGGCTTGTCCCTATAGACATTAGCCTTGACATACCCCCACAAAAAATAATCTAATGGTGTCAAATCGCACGATCTAGGCGGCCAATTGACCGGCCCGAAACGTGAAATTAACTGTTCACCAAACTCGCCTCGCAATTGCGCCATTGTTTCGCGTGCTGTGTGGCATGTGGCACCGTCTTGTTGAAACCACATATCATGCAAGTCAAGAACTTCCATTTCGGGCAAAAAAAAGTTTGTTATCATCGCTCGGTAGCGTTCACCATTGACAGTAACGCTGCGATTCGCATCATCTTTGAAGAAATATGGCCCAATAATGCCGCCGGCCCATAAACCGCACCAAACAGTGGCTTTTTCGGGATGCATTGGTAGCTGTTGCAATGCTTCTGGCTGATCTTCACTCCAAATGCGGCAATTTTGCTTATTTACGTACCCATTCAACCAAAAATGAGCCTCATCGCTGAACACAATTTTTCGATAAAAAAGCGAATCCTCGGCCAGCTTTCCAAGAGCCCATTCACCAAAAATTCGGCGTTGTGGTAGGTCGGCTGGCTTTAGTTCTTGCACCAGCTGTATCTTAAAAGGATTTACGCCCAAATCCTTCCGCAAAATTTTCCACGTAGTGCTGTAACAAAGGCCTAACTGCTGGGAACGGCGCCGAATCGACATTTCGCGGTCTTCTGTCACACTAGCTGATACGGCCGCAATATTTTCTTCACTACGCACAGTACGTAAACGTGTTGGTGGTTTAATGTCCAACAAAGTAAATTTGGTGCGAAATTTGGTCACAATCTTCCGAATAGACTGCTCAGAAGGTCGAGAATGCCGATCATAAAATGGAAGCAGCGCGCGATGAACATTTCGAACCGAGCACGAATTTTGATAGTAAAATTCAATAATTTGCAAGCGTTGTTCATTTGTAAGACGATCCATGGTTAAATTGCAAACCAAACTGAAGCTGTTTGACAGTGACACAAGGTACTAAACACACGTCAGCTGTCAAAACCAGTGTTGCCAAAACCAAACCAGCTAAAAAATCACCCTTTATAAGTACATATTATGTACCTATTCATTGGGTGGGTGTCCAAATTAATTTTGGAATACATTCATTAAAAATCATCGAATGAATTCAATTTTGTGATTGCATTCATCGACTGCATTTCGAGACTTCAATAACAAGAATGCAATCACCATTCTTAAGCATTCAAAAAATCGCATTCTTTTTTTTCTGGGTACCATTTAATTGAATGCAATAATTAATAAATGCATTTGCATTCTTTACGTTCATTTGCATTTTGTTGCATTATAATTTTGCCTTATTTTGCTTTATTTTACTCAATTTACCTACATTTACTTACATTTTGTACCAAATAAACTAAAATTAACTCAAAAAATGCACAATACTCCAAAATAAAACAAAATAAAACAAAATATTGCAAAATAATGCAAAATATTACAACTCTGATCTGTGGGAATACTACTCGCACGCCTAATACTACTCTCCACTCAATCAATTTTCGCTATTTCTACTTTGTTACCTATTCCCCACACCACTGATATCCATACATACCACGCAACCAACCAAAGTCGAGTAAGAAGCTTCTTTAGTTAGAGGGGACCACAACTAAAGAAGCTTCTTACTCGACTAAGCACTAACCGCTCGATGCTGCTTGATTTTGGTGATCGAATCGGACGAGACGAGTTGCAGCAAAAGAAAATACGAAAAAACTGTCTATACCGAAGTCACAACTCACAACCCACTGAAGGCTGAGTGACTCGCACGACTATATAACTTCAAATGGTTTGAAAGCAATCTATTGGATCGAAGTAGCAATTATTCGGTTGCGATTAATATTTGTCATTTAAAACGTGGTAATTTTGTTTACTCTGCATGCGGTGCCTATGTAAATTCACTGTGGTGAAATGTTAAATGCAACCATAACGCGACCGTTTAACGCAACCTTCCAAAGTCGAGTAAGAAGTTTCACTTCAATAATAATTAAAAAATGGAGTTCGATTCAATAAAAGTATAAAGTTAAAGTTTAAACCATTTGTAGTAGTACTTTTTCTTACTATATATTTCCAGATATAGTATGTACACATAGGTATGTCCATTTTTGTATTTTATATTTTAAGTTAAAAATAAATACTATCGAAAGGACGTGTGATTATAATATTTAAGTAACTGTGCATACAAAATTACCAGAATCCTTAGCTATCAGACAGCAGATATTAACGTCCTTGGATAAACTTGTTTCATTTTTTTGGGGTAGTTTTCTTAAGCCTGTTATATAGGGTTTTCCAATGAGCGGTGTTATTGTGAATGGCCCGCTATTTCGGTAGCTGTCACTTTTGAAGCTTTTATTCTTAGAAACTACGCCATTACTAAAAATGGAACGATACATGCTTCAACAACGCATGGTGAAAATCTTGCAGTCACAGTTCGCAAAACTAAAGCATTTTTTGGTCGTCGTGAAGCACCTTGTCGGACGGCAATACAGAAATTGGTGGAAAAATTCGAGCTGTTGGGACAAGTAAGTGATGTGAAGAAAAAAAACCCGTGCACGTCGCTCAAGAACAACTGAGAATATTGCTGCTGTAGCCCAAAGTGTTGAAGAAAACCCAGGTTTGTCCATTCCTCGTCGTTCTTTGGTATTGAGCATTCCACAAACGTCATTACACCGTATTTTGCATAAAGATTTGGTTAAGACCCATAAGGCTTATAAAGTTCAGTTAACACAAGATCATCAACAACGTCGTGTCTTTGCTGATTGGGTCCTTGAAATGCATGAAAATGATCCGGAATTCCATCGAAAAATCATCTTGACTGATGAGGCCCATTTCCACCTCGGTGGCTACGTCAACAAGCAAAATTGTCGCATCTGGGGCTCGGAAAACCCAAGAGTTATTGTTGAGAAGCCTCTCCATCCTCAATGTGTGACTGTTTGGTGCGGTTTATGGTCCAGCGGGGTCATTGGACCTTACTTTTTCGAAAATGAGGTTGGATCAACAGTTACGGTGAATGGATTGCGCTATCGAGAGATGATTTTTGATGGTCGGAGTTGGATGATATTGATCTGAAAAACGTTTACTTTCCACAAGACGGCGCTACGTGCCACGTGAAAGATAAGGTCTACGCCAAAGGCCCAGCGTCGATTTTTTATCTAAAAAGATGGCATTTTGAATACCAAAATAACACCTCTTATTGGAAAACCCGTTATTAGTCTTGATTGGTCGTTATTCTGGAAATTTTTCGACTGTGAACCCATATATGCCCAGTGGGTCGAAAACGACCCACTTTCTCTTTTTTTGCAATTGTTGCATACAAGCAATAACAAAACCAAAAGAAATGCAAAACTGTGGTTTATTTGCAATATCAAAACGTACTAAAGAATTTAAAATGGTAGGCTATGACTTTTTGGTCCATTTAATTTTAAGGAAATGCAATTATAAAAGTGAGTGTTCTATTGCGTTGAAAAGTTTTAGACTTGGATCTCAAAAATGTAAGTATTTTCTAGTATTTATACATATTTCGCCGTAAAATCGATGTATTGCCCTCACAAATATATTTGGTTAAATATCTATGCACATAAAAGCGATTGCCTTTATTTAGTTACTTGATAATTTTACGGTGAATATTGTGTGGGTCGAAAACGACCCCATGGGCATTGGAGTTGCTATATATTGGCATTTTCAGGTCTCGTCGGAATCTCCTTACGCATGAAATATTAGATATCATCGAAGCACTGGGCGATGATGATAACGTCCAGGAAGTTGATGTCTATATAGATCCGCCTGCTGGTGGTGCATTATCCGATGGTGATTCAGGTGATGAGGAAGGTACCGATGCCGACAGGTTCAATCGGGCACAGTTACTTGCTCCGGCTGAGCTGATTATAAACTCACATTGCGAAACAGAGCCCGAAATTGCGTCATTAAATATCTCTTCATCTGCAAATAAACATCCAAATTTAAAGAAAAGACCGCGCAACTGGGTAAGGTCGAATTTACCACCAATCAGCGATGAATGGCAGAAACCACTACCCCGCTTTGTAATAACGGTTTCACAAGACAGCGAGCCTCTTGATTTTTTTGAGTTATTTATGGGCGAAAAAAATGGTACATGCCCATATTATTTTGGCTCATCGATGTAGCGGTCAATAATTCTGCTCTAACCGCCAAATCACATGGAGCCACTGTGAACAATATTGAATTCCGTCGGAGTATCGCCCGGTCCTTACTGCTGAAATACGGGACAATGCGATCACAACCTGGACCTGTGCAAAACGTTGCCAAAAGTATTTCTGCTTCAGTTCGGAAATCATCATCGGATCATATGATTCTTACCGGCCAAATTCGCAGACGATGTGCCGTTTGTAAAAATAAAACAACAAAAACCTGCAGAAAATGTAATGTCAATCTTCATGACAAATGCTTTATCGAATTTCATTCATAAAATATTATAAGTCATAAAAAGGGCACCAATTTTTATAGGATATACATATGTACATATGTATGTGTATACTATGTAATATGTCTAATAAAAATATGTTTCTTTATACCTCTCTATTGTGTCTTTTCTCATATGGATTTTTTCTTCAATGCATTTCTTGCAGATATACACGCATATGTACTGTATAGGTATATATTTGCCCAGGGGGTCGTTAACGACCCATGCCAAAAACACGGTTTCAAGTTCGAATAACGTAAAATAAGTTAGTTGGACTTCTTAGTATATGCAAATAGACCACAATTACCAAAAATTATAAGTTTTGGCGAAAAAAAAAGTTCTGGGCATATATGGGTTAAGTCTAAAGGACTTTGTATCTTTGCTTTTAGCCTCATCCGCCTCTTCAGATAACTCGCCTATAGGCAATAGGGCATTTTCCATAACATCTGATCCATAGATAAGTATCTAATGGACAGATGCCAGAAATTACTACCAAGGATGCACTGTCATTCATGAAGTCACCAATTGATTCGTCAAACTTGCACACCCCATCTATTCTTCGTTGTTTCGTTCAGGCGCTACAGTCGGAAAAAATCTTCCCCGGCCATCTACGCTTTCCTGATTCCATAGATTCCACCGCCGAAGAAGATATCTCTTCTACATAACTTAGCCATTATGAATGTTTTTGAGAAAATAAATTTTATTGAGCCGACATTCCTTCAATATAATACTGCATTGGTTAAAAATAAAAAAAAAGTGTGATTTCAGGCAGTCAATGTTTAAAAATTTTCTTTGTTTGGAGTATTTCCGGTATCCATCAAGATGGTCAATACTAACATAGATTTTTTGATCAAACTGCCATTCTTTGTCACCCAAATATCGTAAATATGCTTTCTAAATAAAGAACAGTAAATATGCCTAGGGAAAATTTAAAATTGGTAAAAATAAAAAAATAACAAAATAATACGTATACGTCTACGGAACACCACAACCTAAATTGTACCATTAGTGTTTGGTTTTTCTGAAAAACTAGACCTAACGTCAATATTTTAGACACCATTTTATCCTTAGGTAGGTTAGGTTAGGTTAGTGGGTTGACGCCGAGGGATGCCCATCTGGCGCCACACTTAGATCAATACATATCCATTGTGATGCCCATAAGTGTTGTTTCCTTATTCGTTTGGATGACGGCGATTAAGGATTGTCAAACCAACCTGTAGCTTTAATAAAGCTGCAGATGTCCTTTACCGGGAATCCGGAGAGTTCTTCTATGTCCTGGAAGAAATGTCTACCTAGAGTTTTATGCCTTATGTGGTAGAGACCTGGGCAATGACAGAGGAAGTGGGGTGTATCCTCGTGGACTTCCTCGTCACCGCATCCTCTACAGAGATCACTAACATTAAGACCTAGTTTGCTGGCATGGTGCCGAAGCATATTGTGCCCGGTTATTATGCCTACCAGCTTGGACAGAGAGTTTCTGTCCTTCATTAATATCTTATCCGTTTTGTTTTTGTCGTAAATTGGCCACATCTTTCTTGTGTTTATACAAGAGTTGAGGGTTTTCCACCTGTCGTTTGCTCTGATAAGCGTTCTACTCTCTATTTTTTGCTTGATGGCGCATAGTGAGATGTGAATTGAAGGGTCGGCTTGGTCTATGCCTAAAGCCGATCCCGCCCTAGCAAGTGCATCAGCTTTTTCATTACCCGGTACACCATGGTGTCCAGGAACCCAGCATAGTTTTACTTTGTGCTGTGCGCCAAGAACCCGTAGCTCTTCGCGACAGCAACGTACAAGCTTCGATTTTATTTCAGTGGCAGAAATTGCTTTTATTGCCGCTTGGCTGTCAATGAAAAATGTGATATCGTCTCGCGGTATCACCTTCAATGCGGTTTCATGAGCGGCTATTGTTACTGCCAGAACCTCTGCTTGGAAAACACTGCCAAAGTTTGGAAGTCTGATTGATATGGATAATTTGAGCGTCTCCGAAAAGATACCCGCTCCTACCCCTATATCCATTTTAGAGCCATCCGTGTAGACGGAGATGGTTTTATCTTTGAGCACCTGATCTGCTTTCCATTCTTCTCTACTAGGAAATTAACAGGAGAATGGTTTAGATAAGGTCTAGATAAGGTATCAGGTAATCTGTGTTTTCTACTTTACTTATGTATTTATTTAAAATCTGCGCATGGCCTGTTTGGTCGGATTTCCAACTTTGAGACTGTGATAGTCTCAGGGCACTTTTTGCTGCGGACTCCTGCACGAATAGGTCTAAGGGAAGAAGATACAGAATGGTTTCTAGTCCCGCTGTTGGTGAGGTGCGTATCGCTCCTGTTGAACCAATGCAGGCCATTCTTTGTACTTTCGTCATTAACTTTAGATTCGTGGTCTTACAGGCGGCATGCCACCAGACCAAACTACCATAGGTAAGAATGGGTCTAACCACCGCTGTATATAGTCAGAGGATAATTTTAGGGCTGGGTCCCCAGGTTTTCCCAAATATTCTGTTGCAAGTATAAAAGGCTATTTGCGCCTTTCTTGCCCGTTCTTTAACATTAAGTCCCCAGTTTAGTTTTCTATCTAGCACTAGCCCTAGGTATCTGGCACTGTCAGAGATCTTAAGGGTAGTTCCCTCAATAGATGGGAGTTTAAATTGCGGAGTAGATCTCTTATTGGTGAACAGTACCAGTTCAGTTTTCTGTGGATTGACCGCAAGTCCACAGTGTTTGGTCCAGTTGTTTAGTGCTTTCAAAGCCCCTTCAAGTTGCTCACTGATGATTGGGAGGAATTTTCCTGTTGCTAGTAGCACCACATCATCGGCGTATGCAACAGCCTTAACTCCTTAGGTAAGAGTCAGGGATATGTTGAAACTTTACATAAAGTTCCAAAAAAAAGAAAAAAAGAGCATCTTAAAACTCTACTGTGTTGTAACGGTATAACTTTCATAATACAAAAGCAAAATTCACTAACCAGGTACTGTAAAAGCCTTGCTCTTGAAATTCCATTATAAATAATTTGCGTAGATTGAACTGTTTACCAAATAGATTACACTTGAAATTGATAAACTTTTGTTCACTTTTTCTGGTACATAGAAGGACACGTGGTTCGCTTACTTCAGATGAGAAAACGAAACTGATAACATGTGATAATAATGACGAAATGTTTGTAACTGTAAATATTGAACATTTCTGAAGTATAAAGAGTTAAGAATTGTAAAAATAAAAACAGTTACCTTTTTATTTTTGTCGTATGGGTGAAACCACTGTGCACTGGGATTTGCTAATGCGAAGTTTGGAACGCATTTCGAGATAATTATTTCTATTTCGATACGAAACCGAGCCTGTAGTACGGAGCTGATGCTTTTTAGGAGACAATTCAAGAAAAGGAGAGATTTCTTACACACTACGAGAAAGCGCTGGGCATGAGCAGAGGAGATGTGTTGGACTTTCCTCATCCTCTTCGTCCCTACAGCTTCTGCAGAAGTTATTCGAGATGACGGCAAGTCTAGTTGCGTGTTTGCCTATAAGGTAGTGTCCTGTAATGACACCAATAATCGTACTAATATGTAGTCTTTTTAGTGACAAAAAGTATCTAGAGCGGTTGAGATCTAATCTAGGCCAGATTTATTTTGTAGCAAGGCATGTAGTTACACCTTCCCATCTAGCGTTGGTTTTATTGACTATGTCAAGTTTGAGTGCTAGCTTATAAGTAGCGAGTGGCATACCTATATTTTTCTTGTCGGGTAGAATAGGTATTGTTGTTCCTATTTTATCAAGCTCGTCCGCTTTGCAATTCCCTGGAATGTCTCTGTGCCCCGGCACCCAGCAAATGTGAATGTTAAACTGCTAAGCCATCTCTATAAGAGATGAATGGCAGTTGGAGGTGGTCTTAGAAGACTGATTGCAGAGATTTCAAGGCTGCCTGACTATCCGAAAAAATGCTACTACCGTTAGTGGATATTACATTCCTCTTGATCCAGGACAGTGCTTCCGAAATCGCCATAATCTCCGCTTGAAACACGCTATCAGGGAGGCGAAATGAGAGCTTTAGTTTTAATCTGTCTGAGAAAACACCTCCTCCTACACCGTCATTGGTTTTGGATCCATCAGTGTAGAAGTGTAACGACTTATCTATTGTAGCACCTAGGTCATTCCAGAACGATCTATCGGGAATAGTGACGTTAAAGTTTTTGTCAAAATTGGGCTTGGGTACAGTATAGTCTATGTTTTCGGATGTTTAGGATGTCCTTAGAAAGCGTCGATTTTCCAAATATTTTCTGATTTGAAAAACGTGTCTCTCATCATGGCCTTATGTATCAAAAGATATCTGAGATATCCTTTGGTTTTGAAGACCTCTGATAAGATTAGTCCTGTGTTCATGTTCGATTGGAGATATACAGTGTCCCTCGCTGATTATTCTATCTGGTAAAACCCAGATGAGCTTTTCAGTCCAATCGCTCATGTCTTCTACTTAAATAGTTCTAGTACCTTAAGTGGAACTGAAGCTGGTTAATATTTGGACAATATAACCCAATATTCATATGCTCTGGGTAAATTAAATTTGTGCCAGTTTTCCAACGAGAAGTCTTCCCAATACACCGAGTTGCTAGCTCGATTTTAGATGAGGAATGGCGTGGACCGTGGAATTTGTACTGACAGCTAAGGTGCACTCAAAGCGCTTACTTACTCAAAAATTGTTCTTTAATGTAAGTATAGACTGAAAGTGCTTTCCAAGGTTCATTTTGTATGGGTTTCAGGTCACATCGCTGATAAAATAGCGAATATGAGCTCGGGATCTAATCCATTGAGTCTGGAATATACAATTGGTGCCAATGAGCCCGATGTCCTAAGTCTATTTGGATGCAGATATGGCTCGATTTAAATTCCTGCAAAACCACCAAGATTTTCGCCGAGAGGCTACATAATGTCCGCGCAAAATTTCTCCTCAATCTGGGACGCAGAGACTGCCATGACTTAGTCGAGCTAGTAACAGTTCTCAGCGCTTGTGGATATATTACATGAGAAACATAGGTTTAGTCGAAGACTCAGCGTGTGGATCATGTCATGAAAATCAGGATACTACATAACATTTCCTCTGTCAGTGCCCTGCTAAGTGGACAGAGTACAATAAACCGCATTAGTATCTGATAGTTACTTAGGTGGCACTACAGTCCGGGGTGGAACAAAGCCTCAACCAACAATCCCTTTCAATTAGCCCGGTCCTTGGCTAACTACCTCCAGTTGCGGACTCCAAGTTGGTTGAGGTTATTTTCTACCAGTGCGCGCCATCGTAGGCGAGGTAGTCCCCTGCTACGCTGACCATCCGGGTTGGAATCGAATATTCTACGGGTCGGAGCGTTGATGTCCACTCGATAGTTCGGAACCTTAATCCACCCACCACAGCACGACAGTGATAGACTATTTCATAGAAATTTTGGAACCTTTTTTCCATTTTTACTCCATTGTTGAGTCTTCTAGTCTTCTAGTCTTCTAGCATGTCCTCTTCTCATCTCGGACCGAATATCTGACAAAAGCAAGTTTATAGTCCGTTCCGAATTTTGACTTTACGGACGGCATATAAATATGTATGGCAAAACTAGCAGCATCAAGGTCTCGGGTTTTCAATTGCTGTAAAAGCCACTACTAGAATAGGAGGCTTGGAATGCCCGTTGTTTTCGATATTATGTGCGTTTCCAAGCATTTGGATAGACTTGTTGAAAATAGAGCCTACTTAGAATAGTTGTCTCCAAATGGCAGCACGGTGCAGCACCAGATGAAGTGTTAAGACCCAGCTGGTTTAAGTTGATCGGGATCTCGAAAACGGCACAATACTATCATATCGTATGTTGCCTTAAAAATGAAGCAATTGGTCTCTTTCAAGATTTCTTTAGATACGGAGATTTCGTCAATCAAGAAATGAGTCCCAGAATGGGTTTAGATGCTTACGCAATCTAGGGATATAACACGTTAGTTTTTACAAGACCTTGGCTCGTATGAAGACCTCCAATGGGGGACATGACATACGCAGCTCAAATTTTAGCCCACTCGCTATTTTTTTTTTATAATAATTGCACGCGAATTTAAGCACTATAAATCTAATATGAAGGAACACGACTCCCGTTCTTATGCCTGCCCAGCTGAAAATTGTGTAAGTTATAGGACGTCAATCTTCGCAGTCGAAGATTGGGTGCTATAAGTGACAACTTCTCTGTCGTAAGCTGGTATTCACACATTTTCTTGAGTCTTTTTTGTTGACTTAGTGCCCCCACAATCCTTCAGTTTATGCTCTAGGGGTTTACTGGGCTCATTGCAAAATCAGAGGCTTTGAATCTTTTGAAGTTGCAGTTGTTCAAAGATTCGCCCATCTTAAACGCTGAGAATTTGTCAAGGTATTGTTTGTGTATTGTATTTAGAAGTCGGTTATCCCGTAGAGACAATAAGCACGTAGACGTGTAGGCCCATTGTGTTTTGGTGAAGTACCACCCCATTTGCTGAGTTAGCGGCTTGTTGCTGAGCTATACATTGATCTAAATCTGCCCGTCGGCTGATTTAAGGGAGTGAACCCAGTGACCAGTCCTGTGACGATTTTGAGGTAATTTCTACTAAGGTGTAACAGAAACTTAGTTCTGTTTGCCTTAGGCGCGTCTACTAACATTTTGGCCTGTCGGCATGACCTAAGCTCGTGCCAATGTTATAGTATTGTAGTCGCAGCAGTTCAAGAAGCTTGTTTTTAACATAAGCTGAACCAATAACAGGCTGAGGATCGATAAAAGGGGTCGCTGATCCAGTTCTAGCTAGAGCATCAGTTTTATGGTTACCCGGGATATCAGAAAGTCCCCGAGTGATCTTATTACATCGCCCAAGCTGGTTCAGTTTATGACAGCATCGGCATTCCCCGATAATTTTAGATTGGATGACTTGAGCTCTGATTGAATTGATAGCTGCTTGGCAGCTATTATAGCGTATTTCTGAAGAGTGAGTTGGGCACATCTGTCCATAGCATAGATGCTGGTGAAGCTGCATATAGGTACGATATATACTCCTGCACTTGTTCCTCCCTCAGATCTTGAACCATGCTCGTACGTGTACCAGGTCTCAGTGTGTAGATTTTCAGATTCGTTGTTCCAGTCTTTCGTAGTACTTTTCGAAATGAAAATACTCGTCTAATTCAATTTCCTGATGTCATTGTCCCTAGGAGAAGCCAGAAGGGTCAACAGCCTCGGCGATAGAGGCAAGGAAGGAAACGACACACTATGCAGTTGGTCAATCGGGGATAAATTCTTGACATATGTATCTATATATTACGGCTCTTCGAAACAAATACAGAGCCTTTGAATTTGTAAGTCAAAAACCTCAAAACTATAATTGGAACTGCCAAACATTGATGAGCAGAGTCTGACTCAATTCCTTTGTGGATGTCCAAAATTAACTCGAATAAAATATCATGGAAAATTAGACTGATATATCGAATAAATTAATTCCGTTCTGGCAGTGCGATTCTGGAAGGTCTCCAAAACAGTCATCTACGGCCTCTATCACCCGTTCATTTGATTTGAAAGGTTCTTGGTTCCAGTCACAAGATTTGAAAACAGATGGAAGTTAGAGGGAATCTGGATATTCGGGTGGATGTTCCTGTAATTTGTAGTTCAGATCCCTTATGTTTTCCATTACTAAAGCCCCTTTAAGTTTGAGGTGCTTGATGAAAGATGATTTTTGTCGTTTGCAATCCAGGCCTCTCCATACGAATATTCCTTCTTCCAGCTGACCCAAAAGAGCTGCGTAGTATTCGGCTGTTAATGTCTTGCCCTTTTTAAGGTAATCAATAAGAAAAATATTCCCTTTTGGATCCCAGAAAACACTGGCCATGACCTTCTCGCCTTCGCATTTTTTTTTTTTGGGCAGAACCACCTGCTGTTTCATTTCTTGCATACACTGATGGATCCACGTCTTATCCAGTTATCCATAGCAACAAATTGACGCACAAAATACATTAGATTCCTATGAAACGGTCGGAATATTTTTGAGAAACTCATTTTCGCAGTTATTTTAGGTCAGCTTTTATCGGATGCGGCATCCATCTTGCGCCAGGTTTTTTTTATATTTAATTCTTTATGTGAAATGTACCGTATCCGTTCTTTTGATATGCCTACGGTCTTTGTTATCTCATACACATTTAACTTCTGATTTTTCAATACAATACTATGCACCTTGCGAGGTTTTTCGAGGGATGTACGTCCACATTAAATTCAGCCGTCCATACAAATACCAGACACTTGTCTTGAAAGTAGTCCATGAACTGTCCATGCACTGTCGCGCACCTCTGAACGAGATATCGAGCAGATGCATGCTCACCTTGTGCTGAGTTTCTGGCCAAAGTGACACACTAGGTAACTTTGAAACAGACGAACTAGCCAGAACTAGTACAAAACTGTGAAGCGGACGAGCTAGCCAGGAAAGGTGCAAAACTGGGGAATTTTACCTCAAAAAGTAAACCCCATATGCCAAGTGTAACAATAAGGCTCAACATCTTCACGCAAGCACTGCAATAGGCTTATGAAGGATACCTTGGTACCTACGTGTAGTCACGCTAAAAAGACTTAGTCTCAGCTAAATCGGCACAAAACTTACAGCCTGCTAAAAATCAACAGAGCACATATCGGCACAAGTGCACACGCACAATGGTTCCACTCTCGAACGAAGGCGGTCATAATTACTTGCTCATTGAAAAATAACCAAAATGAAGTCGTGACACTGTCTGCAATCCGTTTTGCTCTATCAATTCACGCTTTCGAGATAACAGTAAGAGTGTTTAAAAAATATCCTTTAGGGAGAAAAGTGCGAACAGTTATTTAACTATAACTGCGAGCGTATTAAACTTAGAGTAACCAAAGTATGCTCGTTTCATAAACAATTGATTAGTGCCTATCACATAAATACCATGCGTGCTTTAATTTTTGAGATATTGGTCTTCAAACACATATTTTTTTAATTTTTTTTTTACCAATTTTTGTGAAAATCGCATGTATCTCGGGAAAGAGTGCTATATATTTTTTTTATTAGTATCATTTTCTTGCGCCATAATGTCACCTACAAATTTACCATACAAAGTATTTACCTGGAACTTACAGTTTTTTTGGTATAAAGTTATTTGAAACACAAGAATCATTCAAAAACGAGCATTACCTCGCATGCCGTGTCCTCCATCAGACTAAATGACAGGCTATTAGAAAAATCAGGTGAAAAAGTTTGCAGATTAGATTTTTCATACTCAAGCAGACGTCTGGCTATATGATCACGTAAACATAACATTCTAGTAAAAGAGCATTTAGTGATAGCACCTGAAATAAAATAATAAGAGGTATAGTCACTTATAGCTCAATTTCATCTGAATCTGTAAGAATCCGCAGCTGATTCAACTTGCATCAAAAGGTACTAGGTATTATTACTAGGTATTAGCCTTTCTGGCAATACATAACATACCGGGGGGTCTCGGGAGGAACACAGTTAAAAGTTTAACACAAAACACAGAACGCAATTTTATTTGAATATTCCCCCCCCCCCCCCCCACTTTCATAGTGCCACCACTTGTACAGTTACACATATCATACCTTAAATAAAATAGACAACGGAATTCTTACCAACCATTCCAAAAAAAAAATATTTGCATTAACAAAAGTAGATGAAAAATAGGAAATCCAGTGACGCATACTTGCAGAGCACTAAAACTCAAAAGTGATGGGCTTACAATGAGATCACTTTGGAGATGAAAATCAAACGGTTTTGACTTAAAGGATAATTTTTTTTCTCGTTGATATTAGTTTTGGGTTGTTCTCAGCTAGCTTAAGTGGTTTTGGGTGAAAACTTTTAAAGTGAATTTTTCGACTTTTGGCCTTTTGGTGGAACCACTGTTCGGCACCCTAGTTGGGGTATTGACAGGTCATTGTGATGTAGGCAGATAAGCTAGCAAAATGGGAATCCTTGCCACTGATTTCTGTCGCAGCTGCTTGGATGAGGAGGAAGAAGAATCCCCTTATCAACTGTACAAGTACAAGTGCCTGACACCCTGCTAGAAGAGAATATTTCTGAACAGATCTATAAGATGCGTACAGATATATCCTCAGATATCCATAAAACATGGAAATGTATCAGACTTTCAAAATGGTTACAAGTGTTGCGATAAAAATCGACTCACGTGGCAACACAATGGACCTACTTTGGTCTAAGTGAATTCTACCGACTACGGTGGTAACCCAACCAAAGGATCTCTGGATGCATCTGTTAAGTTGGTTGAGCAACTTCTTGTAGAAGCGGCTTTAAGTCCAGAACCAGTCCCATCCTCTGGAAATGTGAACATCTGAGTCTCCAACCTTCATGCCGAGGCCGAAGTTTCTAGCTACCACTCAGATCCGTCCTATTTCTCACTCCTTCTCTGGCTTACTTCAAAATTGCGTTGACACGTTTTCTTTGGTTCGTAAAAGGTCACCCATTAATCAAAGAAAACTCTGCATTTTCTCTTCGTCTCATCATGTCGTTGTTTGTTTGCTTCTCAAGGAATGTGTCCACTTTTCTAACTAAACAGCACTCATCCTTCTTAATAAACATACACACGAACAAATTATCATAAAACAGTGAAAACTCCAACACATTGTCACATTGAAACCAAGTGTGGGAGGGAGAGGGGCAACACGCTTCCAACTGTGGTACGACAGTTTTTCACCTCCTTTCTCGCTGACATTTTGTTTTTTTTATTTTTTTGTCATTATCCATTTCATTTGTTTTACAGTAAAAATTTATGATTCTCATTACAATCTGGAGTACCATCTGTGTTCTTTCATGCCAGGACACACTCTCGTACATACATAATAAGTCAACGAAATTCACTGTTTCCATTTTCATCCTTTCATTTTTCTACACTGGATGCACAAGTGAATGGAAACAGAAAGGGGGAGAGAGAGAAAAATTAAACAAAAAATAAAAATAACACAACTTTCATAATTTATTTCTGTTTAATTAGTGTTCCTTAGCGGGTAAATAAGAGCAAGGACTCACGTAAAACAAAATGTTATATTCTGCTTCTAATTGCGGTCCGTAAATGAGCTGGGCAATTTTCTTTTTTTCAAATTAGTCGTTGAGTTAAAAAAATGCCAATCAATTTTTGAAGGACAGATGGATAATTGTAACTGTTAGTTGTTTCAAAGGATTTGACATAGATATACAGATGACCTGTGCACCAGAAACGATCTGCATTTTATGTACATATTTACATTTTTTTTCATGTTTTTTTTATTTTACTTTCTTTCTTATCTTATCTTCCTCTTACCTAATACATAGTATAAACTATAAAGTACAGTCCCGGTCGGTGTCAGATTACGTTTGTGGTTCAAGATCTCAAGAACCGCTGAACAGATCTTAATGATTCTTTTGGCACAAAATTACTAGTTTCTCGGAGAAGGTTAATATTCGAACCTACATCAAAAGTTCTCAAGTTCTCCGATAGATGGCTGGAACACCAACATTTCAAAACCATCCGATTGAGCTGAAACTTACAGAATAATTTGTTACGAAGTGAGAAAAATTCGTAAATCAAAAACTTTCAAGTTTTCCCATAGGTGGCCATGAAAACCAAAATTTCAAAATTATTACTACAGCAATACACGGCAGGGATGAAAAATGGCTTTTCAGCAATGTTTTGAAAGTTGAAAAAAAATTGTATTGAAATTGTACTTACTGATTTTTTCCAACTTACATTGTTTTTGAATTCGCGTTTGAATAAGCCGTTGCTTTGTGGTTAAAGTATTTTTTTAATAAATTGTGATAAGTTGTACTGCATTATCAACCAACAAAACAAAATATTAATCAACACAAGAAATAAATTCGAAATAAATGTACCATATTTATCCAGTTAATGGGTAAATAAAGAAAAGTAAGTAAGCTATGTATTTTCAATTTTTTTTATCGAAATTTTGATAGTGGAATCTGTTGGACTCAACTCACAAATAATTTGAAATCAACGTATGTTCGTAGTAACTCGTCTATAAGGTAATAAGATGGCCACGGTTTCTATGTTTGCTTGATAGCGGACAATTGTTCACTTTGCTGTCACTATGAAACACGTGGCGCTTGTTATGTTGGAACCACATTTTCTGCAGTGTTGTACAAGATTATAGAAAAAATTAAATTTAAAAAAATAAAACTTGACTATGGGGAAAACTAACTAAAAAGTACGAAACAAGTTGAAACGAAACGATGATTTTCAGAGTATAACCTTGGTCGCATGTCCCTTTGCCAATGAATGCGTAATTATATAAATACGTTATTGAAACTGCATGCGACTATACTCTGAAAATCATCGTTACGTTTCATCTTGTTTCGTACTTTTTAGTTAGTTTTCCCCATAGTCAAGTTTTATTTTTTTAAACCTAATTTTTTTGTTTCCAACTTTCTAGTTGCACTCAATATGTAGTGTATATAAGTAACCAATGTCGTGTTTTACTTGTCAAACCATTTCATTTGATATTAAGGATGTAGTAAAGATAACAGAAATCGGCCGTCTTGGGGGCGTCTGCCATATTGAATTAAGAATGACGTCATATCGTATTGTACTCTACTCGCCCAGCAATTTCATTTGATACCACTATCAAGGCGGTTGTAAAGAAAAAGGAAAAAGGAGGTAATCCACCATCTTGCTTGGTCCGCCCGCAATATTGAATTTTTCTGTGACGTCACTTAGCCTAAAACACTCTCCGCATCAAGATGAATACAACGACACCTCACTTGTTGAAATCGATTCCATAGTTAAGGCTGTACGAGGTGACATCCTTACATACAAACAAACCCAGCCTGTTAAAATCATAGCCCTTCCTCTGCGTAGTCGGGTAAAAAAGAGTGATTGTGAACAGACAACAAATGGGTGTGTTCAGTGAAATTGGTATAAATTCGATTTTTAGTAGCAAAAGCAAACTAGGTGATGTCTTGGTTTTTTAAAACATACTTTGTTGAAGAAAATACCTACTAAATTAGCAGCAACGCAAATTGTATCGAATTTTGTAAAAGTGTATTTGTGTACTAAAGCAAGGTCAATTGTATCGAAAACAGTGCAATTGCAATTGTAATTGCACGGTGACAGCTAACAGCTAACTGTTGATTTACATGCACTTCTTCTCGCTTCGTAACAAATATATTGTCTAAGTTTCAGTTCAATCGGATTGTAAGTTTTTGAGTTTTTAGGATATTATTGTTTGGACAGTTTTCTTAGATCCAAATAGAGTTGTCGGCATTTATTTCTCCACCAGAGTCATTACTATTCACAAAAAGTCACTCAAAAAAATTTACATTACATTTATGACATAAAGGAGGAACACTGTTTTCAATGGGGGTGTAGCGAAGCGCAGGAGGGTATTCAAATAATAATAATTAATATTAAGATTGACATTGAAGTGAACAATTTTAGTTACATAAATTACACAAATTACATTAAAAATTAATAATAATAATAATTACATAAAACAAGTTTGTTTCATATTTTTGATTTTAATATTTTGTATTTTTTAAAAGCATTAAGTGTGATGGATTCGAGGAAATATTGTTTCAATCTATTTTTTCTTCTGGCTCTATTGCTGTGCCATCTGCAATTACAAAAGGATAGCTTTCTTTAAGGCATTTCAGCATGTCATTGTGGTACACCGTAATGGACGTCCTTTTAACTGCTGCAACAATCCTTTGTTTTTACTTTGAAAGGTGATCGTCTGAGATAGTCCTGCATCTATTCAAACATTTTCCCTCTGACTTCAACTCTTTCTAGTGCTGCTAGTAGCTTTTTGTGGTCCAGAGTATCGAACGCTTTACTGAAGTCTAAGAAAAGCACTAGCACATAAAAAATTTGCTAAGACTGGTGTTTGTTAAGTTGGCGAAGTCGCGAAGAAGTTTGTGCTCTTGCCCTTCTGGAACCCACACTGTGCTTTGCATAGTATTTTATGTTTTCGAAGAATTTCCAGATCCGATCTGCAACAATTTGCTCCATAATCCTATCCACCACTGATAATATTGCTATTGGTCGATAATTGGATATTTAATTTTTAACACCTCTTTTGTAAATCGGTCTAACAATAGCCTCTTTGGGTTTTGTTGGTATACTGTTGATTTGTCGAAACTGAAATTTATGAGTCTGGTTACTATAGGAGCAAATATTTCTGCATTCTTCTTGGAGTCACTTGTTCGGATACCGTCAGAGCCCGGTCCTTTTTGTGAGTTTATATCAGGTATTAGGTTCGTTACCTCGGTACACTCTACATCGTCCACATATATCGAGTCCCGAGTTCACTCCAAACTGTAACGCCTTAAGAAAGAAAGAGGATTCTGACGCAGATTTCCCGACCATCCTATGCCAACTTGTCAAACACTAAGGCGCTTGGCCTCTTGCCTCATAAAGCCTGGTACAACACACAAGGTCTCGTAGTGCTCGTTGCGACGAGAATATCGCCGCTGTGGCGATATGACTGTTGAGCGGTTACTTTGACTGTTGAGCGATACGGAACCATGATTAACGAGTTTTTATTACCGCAAATTGATGCAACCACATACAAAGCTCGCTGAAGTATAGACATTTTGAATAATGCTTTTTCACTGGCCGGCAAAATCTCCCGATTCGACCGCTCCAGAGTTCTTTCTTTGAGTTTTTTTTGGAGTCACGGATCTATCAGAACAAGCCACAGATTCTGGAAGTTCGCAAGGAGAATAACCGACAAGAGTGCAAGAGTTATCGTCTGAACATACGCTAAAGAGAGTCCAAATGGTTAACAACAATGACGGTCGCCCGCTTGACCGATATCATCTTCACAAAGTAATGCAAAACAACT
Source organism: Brachyopa scutellaris (assembly GCA_949775065.1). Taxonomy (NCBI): domain Eukaryota; kingdom Metazoa; phylum Arthropoda; class Insecta; order Diptera; family Syrphidae; genus Brachyopa; species Brachyopa scutellaris. Next base: position 15,535,920 of record OX459114.1, read on the forward strand.
TTAAGGTCTTAATAAACATTTTAAAGATATAGGAAAACAACATCGAGTTAGTGCTTTTGGGCCACCCTGTACAATATGGTAGCCCTATGCTGGGTAGCAGATCATATGGGTATCACAGGCAACGAAAGAAGGAACGAACTTGCAAGTAAGAGTTCTGCGGTGCTGCCAGATTTGAAAGACCCTCCTCTTTGTTAGAATTCCGTTCTATATAAACTCAGTGCGAATGAAGCCAGTGGTACTCATGAAGAAGACTTCTATAGGAGTTGCAGGGACAAAGAAAAGATTCAATCTGGTCATCTGATCTGATATGTGATTATCTCAAGTCTCACCCTTACTAACATAATAATGAGGACTCTAAAGAGGATTTGAGCAAAATCGAGCTAAGATACCTTCTGAGATTCATATCTTTACTTGGGTGGTTCCAACGCAGTGGTCTATTTACAAGTTCCAGTTTGAAATCCACTCTGGACACAATGGACGTTTGGTCTAAATGAGCGCTGATCTTACGACACGGAGTACCTAACCGTGCCTTTATAGATCTCAAATGCCGAAGCATATTGTGCCCGGTTATTATGCCTACCAGCTTGGACAGAGAGTTTCTGTCCTTCATTAATATCTTATCCGTTTTGTTTTTGTCGTAAATTGGCCACATCTTTCTTGTGTTTATACAAGAGTTGAGGGTTTTCCACCTGTCGTTTGCTCTGATAAGCGTTCTACTCTCTATTTTTTGCTTGATGGCGCATAGTGAGATGTGAATTGAAGGGTCGGCTTGGTCTATGCCTAAAGCCGATCCCGCCCTAGCAAGTGCATCAGCTTTTTCATTACCCGGTACACCATGGTGTCCAGGAACCCAGCATAGTTTTACTTTGTGCTGTGCGCCAAGAACCCGTAGCTCTTCGCGACAGCAACGTACAAGCTTCGATTTTATTTCAGTGGCAGAAATTGCTTTTATTGCCGCTTGGCTGTCAATGAAAAATGTGATATCGTCTCGCGGTATCACCTTCAATGCGGTTTCATGAGCGGCTATTGTTACTGCCAGAACCTCTGCTTGGAAAACACTGCCAAAGTTTGGAAGTCTGATTGATATGGATAATTTGAGCGTCTCCGAAAAGATACCCGCTCCTACCCCTATATCCATTTTAGAGCCATCCGTGTAGACGGAGATGGTTTTATCTTTGAGCACCTGATCTGCTTTCCATTCTTCTCTACTAGGAAATTAACAGGAGAATGGTTTAGATAAGGTCTAGATAAGGTATCAGGTAATCTGTGTTTTCTACTTTACTTATGTATTTATTTAAAATCTGCGCATGGCCTGTTTGGTCGGATTTCCAACTTTGAGACTGTGATAGTCTCAGGGCACTTTTTGCTGCGGACTCCTGCACGAATAGGTCTAAGGGAAGAAGATACAGAATGGTTTCTAGTCCCGCTGTTGGTGAGGTGCGTATCGCTCCTGTTGAACCAATGCAGGCCATTCTTTGTACTTTCGTCATTAACTTTAGATTCGTGGTCTTACAGGCGGCATGCCACCAGACCAAACTACCATAGGTAAGAATGGGTCTAACCACCGCTGTATATAGTCAGAGGATAATTTTAGGGCTGGGTCCCCAGGTTTTCCCAAATATTCTGTTGCAAGTATAAAAGGCTATTTGCGCCTTTCTTGCCCGTTCTTTAACATTAAGTCCCCAGTTTAGTTTTCTATCTAGCACTAGCCCTAGGTATCTGGCACTGTCAGAGATCTTAAGGGTAGTTCCCTCAATAGATGGGAGTTTAAATTGCGGAGTAGATCTCTTATTGGTGAACAGTACCAGTTCAGTTTTCTGTGGATTGACCGCAAGTCCACAGTGTTTGGTCCAGTTGTTTAGTGCTTTCAAAGCCCCTTCAAGTTGCTCACTGATGATTGGGAGGAATTTTCCTGTTGCTAGTAGCACCAGATCATCGGCGTATGCAACAGCCTTAACTCCTTAGGTAAGAGTCAGGGATATGTTGAAACTTTACATAAAGTTCCAAAAAAAAGAAAAAAAGAGCATCTTAAAACTCTACTGTGTTGTAACGGTATAACTTTCATAATACAAAAGCAAAATTCACTAACCAGGTACTGTAAAAGCCTTGCTCTTGAAATTCCATTATAAATAATTTGCGTAGATTGAACTGTTTACCAAATAGATTACACTTGAAATTGATAAACTTTTGTTCACTTTTTCTGGTACATAGAAGGACACGTGGTTCGCTCACTTCAGATGAGAAAACGAAACTGATAACATGTGATAATAATGACGAAATGTTTGTAACTGTAAATATTGAACATTTCTGAAGTATAAAGAGTTAAGAATTGTAAAAATAAAAACAGATACCTTTTTATTTTTGTCGTATGGGTGAAACCACTGTGCACTGGGATTTGCTAATGCGAAGTTTGGAACGCATTTCGAGATAATTATTTCTATTTCGATACGAAACCGAGCCTGTAGTACGGAGCTGATGCTTTTTAGGAGACAATTCAAGAAAAGGAGAGATTTCTTACACACTACGAGAAAGCGCTGGGCATGAGCAGAGGAGATGTGTTGGACTTTCCTCATCCTCTTCGTCCCTACAGCTTCTGCAGAAGTTATTCGAGATGACGGCAAGTCTAGTTGCGTGTTTGCCTATAAGGTAGTGTCCTGTAATGACGCCAATAATCGTACTAATATGTAGTCTTTTTAGTGACAAAAAGTATCTAGAGCGGTTGAGATCTAATCTAGGCCAGATTTATTTTGTAGCAAGGCATGTAGTTACACCTTCCCATCTAGCGTTGGTTTTATTGACTATGTCAAGTTTGAGTGCTAGCTTATAAGTAGCGAGTGGCATACCTATATTTTTCTTGTCGGGTAGAATAGGTATTGTTGTTCCTATTTTATCAAGCTCGTCCGCTTTGCAATTCCCTGGAATGTCTCTGTGCCCCGGCACCCAGCAAATGTGAATGTTAAACTGCTAAGCCATCTCTATAAGAGATGAATGGCAGTTGGAGGTGGTCTTAGAAGACTGATTGCAGAGATTTCAAGGCTGCCTGACTATCCGAAAAAATGCTACTACCGTTAGTGGATATTACATTCCTCTTGATCCAGGACAGTGCTTCCGAAATCGCCATAATCTCCGCTTGAAACACGCTATCAGGGAGGCGAAATGAGAGCTTTAGTTTTAATCTGTCTGAGAAAACACCTCCTCCTACACCGTCATTGGTTTTGGATCCATCAGTGTAGAAGTGTAACGACTTATCTATTGTAGCACCTAGGTCATTCCAGAACGATCTATCGGGAATAGTGACGTTAAAGTTTTTGTCAAAATTGGGCTTGGGTACAGTATAGTCTATGTTTTCGGATGTTTAGGATGTCCTTAGAAAGCGTCGATTTTCCAAATATTTTCTGATTTGAAAAACGTGTCTCTCATCATGGCCTTATGTATCAAAAGATATCTGAGATATCCTTTGGTTTTGAAGACCTCTGATAAGATTAGTCCTGTGTTCATGTTCGATTGGAGATATACAGTGTCCCTCGCTGATTATTCTATCTGGTAAAACCCAGATGAGCTTTTCAGTCCAATCGCTCATGTCTTCTACTTAAATAGTTCTAGTACCTTAAGTGGAACTGAAGCTGGTTAATATTTGGACAATATAACCCAATATTCATATGCTCTGGGTAAATTAAATTTGTGCCAGTTTTCCAACGAGAAGTCTTCCCAATACACCGAGTTGCTAGCTCGATTTTAGATGAGGAATGGCGTGGACCGTGGAATTTGTACTGACAGCTAAGGTGCACTCAAAGCGCTTACTTACTCAAAAATTGTTCTTTAATGTAAGTATAGACTGAAAGTGCTTTCCAAGGTTCATTTTGTATGGGTTTCAGGTCACATCGCTGATAAAATAGCGAATATGAGCTCGGGATCTAATCCATTGAGTCTGGAATATACAATTGGTGCCAATGAGCCCGATGTCCTAAGTCTATTTGGATGCAGATATGGCTCGATTTAAATTCCTGCAAAACCACCAAGATTTTCGCCGAGAGGCTACATAATGTCCGCGCAAAATTTCTCCTCAATCTGGGACGCAGAGACTGCCATGACTTAGTCGAGCTAGTAACAGTTCTCAGCGCTTGTGGATATATTACATGAGAAACATAGGTTTAGTCGAAGACTCAGCGTGTGGATCATGTCATGAAAATCAGGATACTACATAACATTTCCTCTGTCAGTGCCCTGCTAAGTGGACAGAGTACAATAAACCGCATTAGTATCTGATAGTTACTTAGGTGGCACTACAGTCCGGGGTGGAACAAAGCCTCAACCAACAATCCCTTTCAATTAGCCCGGTCCTTGGCTAACTACCTCCAGTTGCGGACTCCAAGTTGGTTGAGGTTATTTTCTACCAGTGCGCGCCATCGTAGGCGAGGTAGTCCCCTGCTACGCTGACCATCCGGGTTGGAATCGAATATTCTACGGGTCGGAGCGTTGATGTCCACTCGATAGTTCGGAACCTTAATCCACCCACCACAGCACGACAGTGATAGACTATTTCATAGAAATTTTGGAACCTTTTTTCCATTTTTACTCCATTGTTGAGTCTTCTAGTCTTCTAGTCTTCTAGCATGTCCTCTTCTCATCTCGGACCGAATATCTGACAAAAGCAAGTTTATAGTCCGTTCCGAATTTTGACTTTACGGACGGCATATAAATATGTATGGCAAAACTAGCAGCATCAAGGTCTCGGGTTTTCAATTGCTGTAAAAGCCACTACTAGAATAGGAGGCTTGGAATGCCCGTTGTTTTCGATATTATGTGCGTTTCCAAGCATTTGGATAGACTTGTTGAAAATAGAGCCTACTTAGAATAGTTGTCTCCAAATGGCAGCACGGTGCAGCACCAGATGAAGTGTTAAGACCCAGCTGGTTTAAGTTGATCGGGATCTCGAAAACGGCACAATACTATCATATCGTATGTTGCCTTAAAAATGAAGCAATTGGTCTCTTTCAAGATTTCTTTAGATACGGAGATTTCGTCAATCAAGAAATGAGTCCCAGAATGGGTTTAGATGCTTACGCAATCTAGGGATATAACACGTTAGTTTTTACAAGACCTTGGCTCGTATGAAGACCTCCAATGGGGGACATGACATACGCAGCTCAAATTTTAGCCCACTCGCTATTTTTTTTTTATAATAATTGCACGCGAATTTAAGCACTATAAATCTAATATGAAGGAACACGACTCCCGTTCTTATGCCTGCCCAGCTGAAAATTGTGTAAGTTATAGGACGTCAATCTTCGCAGTCGAAGATTGGGTGCTATAAGTGACAACTTCTCTGTCGTAAGCTGGTATTCACACATTTTCTTGAGTCTTTTTTGTTGACTTAGTGCCCCCACAATCCTTCAGTTTATGCTCTAGGGGTTTACTGGGCTCATTGCAAAATCAGAGGCTTTGAATCTTTTGAAGTTGCAGTTGTTCAAAGATTCGCCCATCTTAAACGCTGAGAATTTGTCAAGGTATTGTTTGTGTATTGTATTTAGAAGTCGGTTATCCCGTAGAGACAATAAGCACGTAGACGTGTAGGCCCATTGTGTTTTGGTGAAGTACCACCCCATTTGCTGAGTTAGCGGCTTGTTGCTGAGCTATACATTGATCTAAATCTGCCCGTCGGCTGATTTAAGGGAGTGAACCCAGTGACCAGTCCTGTGACGATTTTGAGGTAATTTCTACTAAGGTGTAACAGAAACTTAGTTCTGTTTGCCTTAGGCGCGTCTACTAACATTTTGGCCTGTCGGCATGACCTAAGCTCGTGCCAATGTTATAGTATTGTAGTCGCAGCAGTTCAAGAAGCTTGTTTTTAACATAAGCTGAACCAATAACAGGCTGAGGATCGATAAAAGGGGTCGCTGATCCAGTTCTAGCTAGAGCATCAGTTTTATGGTTACCCGGGATATCAGAAAGTCCCCGAGTGATCTTATTACATCGCCCAAGCTGGTTCAGTTTATGACAGCATCGGCATTCCCCGATAATTTTAGATTGGATGACTTGAGCTCTGATTGAATTGATAGCTGCTTGGCAGCTATTATAGCGTATTTCTGAAGAGTGAGTTGGGCACATCTGTCCATAGCATAGATGCTGGTGAAGCTGCATATAGGTACGATATATACTCCTGCACTTGTTCCTCCCTCAGATCTTGAACCATGCTCGTACGTGTACCAGGTCTCAGTGTGTAGATTTTCAGATTCGTTGTTCCAGTCTTTCGTAGTACTTTTCGAAATGAAAATACTCGTCTAATTCAATTTCCTGATGTCATTGTCCCTAGGAGAAGCCAGAAGGGTCAACAGCCTCGGCGATAGAGGCAAGGAAGGAAACGACACACTATGCAGTTGGTCAATCGGGGATAAATTCTTGACATATGTATCTATATATTACGGCTCTTCGAAACAAATACAGAGCCTTTGAATTTGTAAGTCAAAAACCTCAAAACTATAATTGGAACTGCCAAACATTGATGAGCAGAGTCTGACTCAATTCCTTTGTGGATGTCCAAAATTAACTCGAATAAAATATCATGGAAAATTAGACTGATATATCGAATAAATTAATTCCGTTCTGGCAGTGCGATTCTGGAAGGTCTCCAAAACAGTCATCTACGGCCTCTATCACCCGTTCATTTGATTTGAAAGGTTCTTGGTTCCAGTCACAAGATTTGAAAACAGATGGAAGTTAGAGGGAATCTGGATATTCGGGTGGATGTTCCTGTAATTTGTAGTTCAGATCCCTTATGTTTTCCATTACTAAAGCCCCTTTAAGTTTGAGGTGCTTGATGAAAGATGATTTTTGTCGTTTGCAATCCAGGCCTCTCCATACGAATATTCCTTCTTCCAGCTGACCCAAAAGAGCTGCGTAGTATTCGGCTGTTAATGTCTTGCCCTTTTTAAGGTAATCAATAAGAAAAATATTCCCTTTTGGATCCCAGAAAACACTGGCCATGACCTTCTCGCCTTCGCATTTTTTTTTTTTGGGCAGAACCACCTGCTGTTTCATTTCTTGCATACACTGATGGATCCACGTCTTATCCAGTTATCCATAGCAACAAATTGACGCACAAAATACATTAGATTCCTATGAAACGGTCGGAATATTTTTGAGAAACTCATTTTCGCAGTTATTTTAGGTCAGCTTTTATCGGATGCGGCATCCATCTTGCGCCAGGTTTTTTTTATATTTAATTCTTTATGTGAAATGTACCGTATCCGTTCTTTTGATATGCCTACGGTCTTTGTTATCTCATACACATTTAACTTCTGATTTTTCAATACAATACTATGCACCTTGCGAGGTTTTTCGAGGGATGTACGTCCACATTAAATTCAGCCGTCCATACAAATACCAGACACTTGTCTTGAAAGTAGTCCATGAACTGTCCATGCACTGTCGCGCACCTCTGAACGAGATATCGAGCAGATGCATGCTCACCTTGTGCTGAGTTTCTGGCCAAAGTGACACACTAGGTAACTTTGAAACAGACGAACTAGCCAGAACTAGTACAAAACTGTGAAGCGGACGAGCTAGCCAGGAAAGGTGCAAAACTGGGGAATTTTACCTCAAAAAGTAAACCCCATATGCCAAGTGTAACAATAAGGCTCAACATCTTCACGCAAGCACTGCAATAGGCTTATGAAGGATACCTTGGTACCTACGTGTAGTCACGCTAAAAAGACTTAGTCTCAGCTAAATCGGCACAAAACTTACAGCCTGCTAAAAATCAACAGAGCACATATCGGCACAAGTGCACACGCACAATGGTTCCACTCTCGAACGAAGGCGGTCATAATTACTTGCTCATTGAAAAATAACCAAAATGAAGTCGTGACACTGTCTGCAATCCGTTTTGCTCTATCAATTCACGCTTTCGAGATAACAGTAAGAGTGTTTAAAAAATATCCTTTAGGGAGAAAAGTGCGAACAGTTATTTAACTATAACTGCGAGCGTATTAAACTTAGAGTAACCAAAGTATGCTCGTTTCATAAACAATTGATTAGTGCCTATCACAGTTGAAAAAAAAATACCATGCGTACTTTAATTTTTGAGATATTGGTCTTCAAACACATATTTTTTTAATTTTTTTTTTACCAATTTTTGTGAAAATCGCATGTATCTCGGGAAAGAGTGCTATATATTTTTTTTATTAGTATCATTTTCTTGCGCCATAATGTCACCTACAAATTTACCATACAAAGTATTTACCTGGAACTTACAGTTTTTTTGGTATAAAGTTATTTGAAACACAAGAATCATTCAAAAACGAGCATTACCTCGCATGCCGTGTCCTCCATCAGACTAAATGACAGGCTATTAGAAAAATCAGGTGAAAAAGTTTGCAGATTAGATTTTTCATACTCAAGCAGACGTCTGGCTATATGATCACGTAAACATAACATTCTAGTAAAAGAGCATTTAGTGATAGCACCTGAAATAAAATAATAAGAGGTATAGTCACTTATAGCTCAATTTCATCTGAATCTGTAAGAATCCGCAGCTGATTCAACTTGCATCAAAAGGTACTAGGTATTATTACTAGGTATTAGCCTTTCTGGCAATACATAACATACCGGGGGGTCTCGGGAGGAACACAGTTAAAAGTTTAACACAAAACACAGAACGCAATTTTATTTGAATATTCCCCCCCCCCCCCCCCCACTTTCATAGTGCCACCACTTGTACAGTTACACATATCATACCTTAAATAAAATAGACAACGGAATTCTTACCAACCATTCCAAAAAAAAAATATTTGCATTAACAAAAGTAGATGAAAAATAGGAAATCCAGTGACGCATACTTGCAGAGCACTAAAACTCAAAAGTGATGGGCTTACAATGAGATCACTTTGGAGATGAAAATCAAACGGTTTTGACTTAAAGGATAATTTTTTTTCTCGTTGATATTAGTTTTGGGTTGTTCTCAGCTAGCTTAAGTGGTTTTGGGTGAAAACTTTTAAAGTGAATTTTTCGACTTTTGGCCTTTTGGTGGAACCACTGTTCGGCACCCTAGTTGGGGTATTGACAGGTCATTGTGATGTAGGCAGATAAGCTAGCAAAATGGGAATCCTTGCCACTGATTTCTGTCGCAGCTGCTTGGATGAGGAGGAAGAAGAATCCCCTTATCAACTGTACAAGTACAAGTGCCTGACACCCTGCTAGAAGAGAATATTTCTGAACAGATCTATAAGATGCGTACAGATATATCCTCAGATATCCATAAAACATGGAAATGTATCAGACTTTCAAAATGGTTACAAGTGTTGCGATAAAAATCGACTCACGTGGCAACACAATGGACCTACTTTGGTCTAAGTGAATTCTACCGACTACGGTGGTAACCCAACCAAAGGATCTCTGGATGCATCTGTTAAGTTGGTTGAGCAACTTCTTGTAGAAGCGGCTTTAAGTCCAGAACCAGTCCCATCCTCTGGAAATGTGAACATCTGAGTCTCCAACCTTCATGCCGAGGCCGAAGTTTCTAGCTACCACTCAGATCCGTCCTATTTCTCACTCCTTCTCTGGCTTACTTCAAAATTGCGTTGACACGTTTTCTTTGGTTCGTAAAAGGTCACCCATTAATCAAAGAAAACTCTGCATTTTCTCTTCGTCTCATCATGTCGTTGTTTGTTTGCTTCTCAAGGAATGTGTCCACTTTTCTAACTAAACAGCACTCATCCTTCTTAATAAACATACACACGAACAAATTATCATAAAACAGTGAAAACTCCAACACATTGTCACATTGAAACCAAGTGTGGGAGGGAGAGGGGCAACACGCTTCCAACTGTGGTACGACAGTTTTTCACCTCCTTTCTCGCTGACATTTTGTTTTTTTTATTTTTTTGTCATTATCCATTTCATTTGTTTTACAGTAAAAATTTATGATTCTCATTACAATCTGGAGTACCATCTGTGTTCTTTCATGCCAGGACACACTCTCGTACATACATAATAAGTCAACGAAATTCACTGTTTCCATTTTCATCCTTTCATTTTTCTACACTGGATGCACAAGTGAATGGAAACAGAAAGGGGGAGAGAGAGAAAAATTAAACAAAAAATAAAAATAACACAACTTTCATAATTTATTTCTGTTTAATTAGTGTTCCTTAGCGGGTAAATAAGAGCAAGGACTCACGTAAAACAAAATGTTATATTCTGCTTCTAATTGCGGTCCGTAAATGAGCTGGGCAATTTTCTTTTTTTCAAATTAGTCGTTGAGTTAAAAAAATGCCAATCAATTTTTGAAGGACAGATGGATAATTGTAACTGTTAGTTGTTTCAAAGGATTTGACATAGATATACAGATGACCTGTGCACCAGAAACGATCTGCATTTTATGTACATATTTACATTTTTTTTCATGTTTTTTTTATTTTACTTTCTTTCTTATCTTATCTTCCTCTTACCTAATACATAGTATAAACTATAAAGTACAGTCCCGGTCGGTGTCAGATTACGTTTGTGGTTCAAGATCTCAAGAACCGCTGAACAGATCTTAATGATTCTTTTGGCACAAAATTACTAGTTTCTCGGAGAAGGTTAATATTCGAACCTACATCAAAAGTTCTCAAGTTCTCCGATAGATGGCTGGAACACCAACATTTCAAAACCATCCGATTGAGCTGAAACTTACAGAATAATTTGTTACGAAGTGAGAAAAATTCGTAAATCAAAAACTTTCAAGTTTTCCCATAGGTGGCCATGAAAACCAAAATTTCAAAATTATTACTACAGCAATACACGGCAGGGATGAAAAATGGCTTTTCAGCAATGTTTTGAAAGTTGAAAAAAAATTGTATTGAAATTGTACTTACTGATTTTTTCCAACTTACATTGTTTTTGAATTCGCGTTTGAATAAGCCGTTGCTTTGTGGTTAAAGTATTTTTTTAATAAATTGTGATAAGTTGTACTGCATTATCAACCAACAAAACAAAATATTAATCAACACAAGAAATAAATTCGAAATAAATGTACCATATTTATCCAGTTAATGGGTAAATAAAGAAAAGTAAGTAAGCTATGTATTTTCAATTTTTTTTATCGAAATTTTGATAGTGGAATCTGTTGGACTCAACTCACAAATAATTTGAAATCAACGTATGTTCGTAGTAACTCGTCTATAAGGTAATAAGATGGCCACGGTTTCTATGTTTGCTTGATAGCGGACAATTGTTCACTTTGCTGTCACTATGAAACACGTGGCGCTTGTTATGTTGGAACCACATTTTCTGCAGTGTTGTACAAGATTATAGAAAAAATTAAATTTAAAAAAATAAAACTTGACTATGGGGAAAACTAACTAAAAAGTACGAAA